>JAYJMM010000120.1:0-1375000 GCA_037349105.1 Limnomonas spitsbergensis
GGGCATCGGGGCATCGGGGCATCGGGGCATCTGGGCATCTGGGCATCGGGGCATCGGGGCATTGGGGCATCGGGGCATCGGGGCATCGGGGCATCGGGGCATCGGGGCATCGGGGCATCGGGGTATCAGGGCAACGGGGCATCGGGGCATCGGGGCATTGGGGTATCGGGACATCGGAGCATCGGGGCATCGGGGCATCAGGGCATCGGGGCATCGGGGCTTCGGGGCATTGGGGCATCAGGGCATCAGGGCATCCGGACATCGGGGTATCGGGGCATCGGGGCATCGGGGCATCGGGGTATCGGGGCATCCGGGCATCGGGGTATTGGGGCATCAGGGCATCAGTGCATTGGTGCATCGGTGCATGGGGGCATCGGGGCATCGGGGCATCGGGGCATCGGGGCATCGGGGCATTGGGGTATCGGGGCATCGTAAGATCGGGGCACCGGGGAATTGGGGCATTGGGGCATCGGGGCATCGGGGCATCGAGCATCGGGGCATCGGGGCATCGGGGCATCGGGGCATTGGGGCATCGGGGCATCGGGGCATTGGGGCATCGGAATTTCGAAGCATCGGGGCATCGGGGCATCAGGGCATCGGGGCATCGGGGCATCGGGGCATCGGGGCATCGGGGCATTGGGGCATCGGGGCATCGGGGCATCTGGGCATCGGGGCATCAGTGCATTGGGGCATCGGGGCATCGGGGCATCGGGGCATCCGGGCATCGGGGCATCGGAGCATCGGGGCATCGGTGCATTGGGGCATCGGGGCATCGGGGCATCGGGGCATCGGGGCATCGGGGCATCGGAGCATCGGGGCATCGGGGCATCGGGGCATCGGGGCATCAGGGCATCGGGGCATTGGGGCATCGGGGCATCGGGGCATCGGGGCATCGGGGCATCGGGGTATCGGGGTATCGGGGCATCGGGGCATCTGGGCATCAGGGCATCGGGGCATCGAGGCATCGGGGCATCGGGGCATCGGGGCATCGGGGCATCGGGGCATTAGGGCTTTGGGGCATCGGGGCATAGGGGCATAGGGGCATCGGGGCATCGGGGCATCGGGGCATCGGGGCATTGGGGCATCGGGGCATTGGGGCATCGGGGCATCGGGGCATCGGGGCATCGGGGCATCGGGACTTTGGGGCATCAGGGTATCGGGGCATCGGGGCATCAGGGTATCAGGGCAACGGGGCAGCGGGGCATCGGGGCATTGGGGTATCGGGACATCGGAGAATCGGGGCATCAGTGAATTGGGGCATCGGGGCATCGGGGCATCGGGGCATCGGGGCATCGGGGCATCGGAGCATCGGGGCATCGGGGCATCGGTGCATCGGTGCATCGGTGCATCGGAGCATTGGGGCATCGGGGCATCGGGGCATCGGGGCATCGGGGCATCGGGGTATCGGGGTATCGGGGCATCTGGGAATCTGGGCATCGGGGCATCGGGGCATCGAGGCATAGGGGCATCGGGGCATCGGGGCATCGGGGCATCGGGGCATCGGGGCTTTGGGGCATCGGGGCATAGGGGCATCGGGGCATCGGGGCATCGGGGCATCGGGGCATCGGGGCATTGGGGCATCGGGGCATCGGGGCATCGGGGCATCGGGGCATCGGGGCATCAGGGTATCGGGGCATTAGGGCATCGGGGCATCGGGGCATCGGGGTATCGGGGCTTCAGGGCATTGGGGCATCGGGGTATCGGGGCATCGGGGCATCGGGGCATCGAAGCATCGGGGCATCGGGCCATCGGGCCATCGGGGCATCGGAGCATCAGGGCATCAAGGCATCAGGGCATCGGGGCATCGGGGCATCGGGGCATCGGGGCATCAGGGCATCGAGGAATTGGGGTATCGGGGCATCGGGGCATTTGGGCATCGGTGCATCGGTGCATCGGTGCATCGGGGCATCGGGGCATCGGGGCATCGGGGCATCGGGGCATCGGGGCATCGGGGCATCGGGGCATTAGGGCATCGGGGCATCAGTGCATTTGGGTATCGGGGCATCCGGGCATCGGGGCATCAGGGTATCCGGACATCGGGGTATCGGGGCATCGGGGCATCGGGGCATCGGGGTATCGGGGCATCCGGGCATCGGGGTATTGGGGCATCAGGGCATCAGTGCATTGGTGCATCGGTGCATGGGGGCATCGGGGCATCGGGGCATCGGGGCATCGGGGCATCGGGGCATCGGGGTATCGGGGCATCGGGGCATCGGGGCATCGGGGCATCGGGGCATCGGGGCTTCGGGGCATCGGGGCATCGGGGCATCAGGGTATCCGGACATCGGGGTCTCGGGGCATTGGGGCATCGGGGCATCGGGGCATCGGGGCATCCGGGCATCGGGGTATTGGGGCATCAGGGCATCAGGGCATTGGTGCATCGGTGCATGGGGGCATCGGGGCATCGGGGCATCGGGGCATCGGGGCATCGGGGCATCGGGGTATCGGGGTATCGTGGCATCATGGCATCGGGGCATCGGGGCATCAGGGCATTGGGGCATCGGGGCATTGGGGTATCGGGTATAGGGGCATCGGGGCATCGGTGCATCGGTGCATCGGTGCATCGGGGCTTCGGGGTATTGGGGCATCGGAACATCGGAGCATTGGGGCATCGGGGCATCGGGGCATCGGGGCATCGGGGCATCGGGGCATCGGAGTATCGGGGCATCGGGGTATCGGGGCTTTAGGGCATCGGGGCATCGGGGCATTGGGGCATTGGGGCATCGGGGCATCAGGGCATCGGGGCATCGGGGCATCGGGGCATTGGGGCATCGGGGCATCAGGGCATCGGGGCATCGTGGCATCGGGGCATCGGGGCATCGGGGCATCGGTGCATCGGGGCTTCAGGGCATCGGAGCATCGGAACATCGGAGCATCGGGGCATCGGGGCATCGGGGCATCGGGGCATCGGGGCATCGGGGTATCGGGGCATCGGGGTATTGGGGCTTTAGGGCATCGGGGCATCGGGGCATTGGGGCATTGGGGCATCGGGTCATCAGGGCATCGGGGCATCGGGGCATCGGGGCAGCGGGTCATTGGAAGATCGGGGCATCGGGGCATCGGGGCATCGGGGCATCGGGGCAGCAACTCTCAATGATCTATGATGAAGAAGACGACTGAATAACCAGCAGTCGCTACTTGCCAAAATCGGGCCTTGGGGGGCAAGTAGGAGGGTTCTGGAAGGGTCGGCAGAAATAGGGTTTCCAGCTCTAAATGAGCCGGATGGGGATGAAGACTGAAGTGTGGTATGTTGGGGCCTGCCTTTTACCTTTGCATATCGCTCCCTTGCCACAGTCACCGATGTTATGCTTAAACTAGGTAGTCTCTTATAGTAAACTTGAACATCGGTGACTGTTCCCGGCGGTCGCATGGGGGCGGGCCCGCCACCAAACCTGGCAAAATAATGGGCAGCGAAAGGCGCTTCTCTGCCAGACTCCCCAGCATAAAAATTGGAGGCCCTTGACCCAACGAAAGTGCCTGATTGGATGAGGCGGTACCCCAAAATGCTGGCGGTGCACCCATTAGCTATCTGATGGGGATGAAGCCCATTAGATATCTGGATGGGGATGAAGACTGAAGTGTGGTATGTTGGGGCCTGCCTTTTACCTTTGCATATCGCTCCCTTGCCACAGTCACCGATGTTATGCTTAAACTAGGTAGTCTCTTATAGTAAACTTGAACATCGGTGACTGTTCCCGGTGGTCGCATGGGGGCGGGCCCGCCACCAAACCTGGCAAAATAATGGGCAGCGAAAGGCGCTTCTCTGCCAGACTACCCAGCATAAAAATTGGAGGCCCTTGACCCAACGAAAGTGCCTGATTGGATGAGGCGGTACCCCAAAATGCTGGCGGTGCACCCATTAGCTATCTGATTCTCGTCTTCTCCTCTTACTTGGTGACACATCCCAAGAGGTGGTCTGAGCCTCCTCACCGCATTTTCTTACGTCAATCTAAATTATCTAAACGAATACGGATGCAAAAGAACACTAGCCATGCCCCGAAACGTCCACAACAGCCTGAGTAAAAACGACCCAGACACACTCATCCAGAATACTCACCATGAATGAGGAGCAAAAGAACATGAAGTTGAAACTGCAACGCTTGGTGGTTGAAAACCCTTCAAAAAAGGGGATGCAGCACTGACAGAAACCGACTTCATTAAGATGTCACACCCAAGCTTGTTCTACTTGTAGCCAGCAAGCGAACACGAAAGGTCCAAGCTCGGGTGCCTGTACATTTCCGAAGTATGGTCACATGCTGTAAGAGCATATGGAGCAGTTCTCGATGGCTGATGACGAGGCAGACGACTGAATTACGAGCAGTCGCTACTTGCCAAAATAGGGCCTAGGGAGGGCAAGTGTCGGGGGAGGGTCGGCAGGCACCGGTCAGCCAGCTATAAAATGAGCCGAATGGGGATGAAGACTGAAGTGTGGTATGTTGGGGCCTGCCTTCCACCTTTGCTCTCGGCATGATTTTGCCCCAGCTTCCTTTACACACATTGCTCCCTGGTAATAATCCTTTGCTTGTCACTGGCTTCTTAAATGTTTTAGGTGGTCAAACTGGCTTTTCCGACTGTTTTTCGCACTACTGCAAAAACGAGCACACGCAAGGTACCATGCGTTGGCATAAGAAAGAGTAATCACAGCCATCGCGCCCTTCAATGCACCATAAATGTTCTGTACTTCAGGTATATGTATTATTTACATATATTAAAGCGTGCAGAACCTCCATATGTGCATACATCTTACAATGACTCTCTTCCAGGATCCACCACACGCTTATATATGACCAAGTTTATATTGCCGGTTGCAACACGCGAGGCTTCCGGGGTCTCGGGCTCATCAGACCCGAGACTGGCGGCTGAGTGGCTTGATTGCTCCCTCGAGCTTCTGGCACCACTACGTCCAACCGTCGGCATCAAAGCAGTTCTGCGTCCGGGATCTGGACCAATGAAGATCCTCACAGGAATTTATTATCAGCCTCCGTCAAGGTCTGTGGCACCTCCTTACTTCCAGAGGAGTGGAGCAGTGGAATGCTTGGTGCCGCGCTTGCATGCGTAGGGCTATGTGGCAACTCACATATATGATTGGGGCAGAGTTTAAGCGCCTCATGTCGCACACCTATACCACCACTGAAGTCAAGCCTTCCCACCCTCTTCAAACAGACAACATGCTTCAGCTCACGAAAATAGCTCAACCTTGCTCAAGAGGCCTGGGACGGGGTCAGGAATCTGCGGTTAAACTGCGGGCCTTGTGATTTTTTGTTGGCTGGTCACCCCTTTGACACTGAAAGATGGTTTTGGTAAGGAGGCTTCTAAATTTTTTGACTTTGGGGTAGGCAAGTAAAGATGTAACCGCAAAATGGGGACCTTAGAGAAATGTGTGGAAGGGCCCTGAATTCCAAACGAGTTTGTTTGCAGCGGTTAGAAGATGGTGGAGGTGGGCATATGGAGAGTGGCGGAGCTTGGAAGGGGGAGACGACACTATATTGCAGTGTGTGGGAAAGCAATTGACAATGGGATGCCGGAGGTGTAACGCTGTCATGGAACCCGAAAGCGGTAGATCTATTGCTTTTTTCCATGGACCTCGGCCTGCCCCAAATACACAGTAGTCAATTTCAATTTCAGCCCAACGGACCTATGCATGGTGACACACCTGCAGAGCTTCCATCTTTTGCCCCGAAACTTTACCGGGGACTGCCAAGACCGTCATATGGCCATGGCGGAAAGCAGGATAAACGAGTCAAATTGAGCAGGCAGTTTCAGTGAGGGGGGGAGGGGCATTAAGCAGAGAATATGAATGCTGCGTAGTGTCCCCCGTTCTCAAAGTGAGTGGCTCAGATCTGGCTCAGTTCTGGTGCTGGCATATGGCTGGACAGGAGGAAATGGCAAACAGATGGATGCCAAGAAGCTGGCAGGTCTGATGAGACACAAGGGGGTCATTAAGAAGCCCGTGTGCCTACCCAAGAATCCTGCAACTGTGCAGGGGTATGAGGGCATTGGGTTTCGCCCGGCACCATTCAGACTACCTCCTACAGATTACCCCATGTAGCAGCATTTTTATTCATGGCCCTCTCCCCGCCTCGTGGCCTCTGGACTTGTAGGCAGATGTGATAAATTACAAGGGAAGGCACTCCTCAGCGCCCGCCCCATGGCCCTCGCCACCCAGGCGTTGCACCCACTCCCTGACCCTCCCTCCCCTCTTTCATCCTGTTTCACTTGTTACACTAAATAAAGAAAATATATATACCTTGCCTCCCCCCCTCCCCCCAGGGCACATGACTTTCCATTTCTGAGTGAAACAGGTGAAACATGGGAGGTGAAAAAATTGAAAGAGTAGTCACCGCAGAAATTCCCGCGGGATCCGCAATTACACTGCGTCACATTCTTCTGCACAGAACTGGCAAGGGCCAAAAGCAGCTCAAATGCGCTCCCCCCTCGAGCATGGTGAAGCTGCGAAACGCAACTCCGTCTGACAGCCTAGACCATCAGACATCTCCCGGGCGTCGCACCCAATCCCTGACCCTCCATCCCCCCTTCATCCTGTTTCACTTATTTCACTAAAAAAGAGAATAAAATATACCTTGCCTCCCCCCCTCCCCAAGGGCACAGGACTTTCCATTTCTGAGTGAAACAGGTGAAACACACCGGTGGAAAATGTGACACGGTCGTCACTGCAGAAATCCCCGCGGTTCCATACTTACACTGCACCGTAGTCTCCAGCACAGACCTGGCAAGGGCCACAAGCAGCCCATACGCGCCCCCCCTCGAGCATGGTAAGGCTGCAAAAAGAAAATCTACCAGCCCAGTCCATCCGACATGGACTGGGCTGGTAGATTTTCTCTGGGCCCCCTTGTAAAGCGGCATGTCGAGGGTATGCCAAAGTGCATATGCATGCGCGCATCACGATCAAGTGACCGCCACCATGCGGCGCGCGCTAAGATTAGAGGTACGGGCTTGCGCGCGCTCCAAAGTTACGCACTTCACAACATATGCCTTCCCCCAACTCACCAGCTTCCGGCTTCACCCCAGCGACAGATCGCCCTCCGAAACCTGTTGAGTGGGCAAAGAAAAGTGGTTGTGGAAAGGCATGTACCGACAGGGAAGTGATGAGTTAGAAAACATGAGCCGTTGTGCCATTTTCGGAAGAAATCGGGAAAATGCTGTTGACAACAGGATTTGAATATGCCAACGTGAAATGTGATAGATCGCTGTACAGGCACCTGGTCAACAGGTTTTGCTAGCAATAAAAGTGCGGTCCGAGATTTGTCAGGAGCCATTACAGATAGGCTGTGGGTGGAGGCTCGGTCGTAGGGAGGTCAGGAGGTAAGCAGCATCAACCTGCTCAAATTCATGGATCAATGCTTGACTGCTTGTGCATCGAAGAGTGCACACCTGTCAGAGCCCAAGAGCGCCTATTCGGTGACTTAAGGTGGTGCCTTATGCTCTGAAGTATCCCCAAGGCGCAATAAACCCAGCCACACTGTGCCAAATGATAGGTTTGCACCGCTGTACATACGCCGAATTTATATCATGTTTGACACATAGCCCAGGTCTCAGGTAAGCATGAGGCAAAATCCATGCTTGAGGATGCAGTCAGAGCACATGCTATCAGCACATTGGCCATGTGATGATCCTGCCGGTGACTTCTTTCCTACAGACTTCACAAATAAGACACCGATTTAGCTCCCTTCTCCTCAGCTCCAGAAATGTGACCATGCTCCCTTTGTGTGCCCCCCTCTCACCTACAGCAGAAGTCGCAGCCCTCCATTGTTCCCTCCTCCATTGAAGGGTGCTGTAGTTGCTGCCTGGAATCCACATTCTGGGCATCACGCAGAGCAGGTTCCTAGGAAAGCCGGCGACATGCTTCCTGTGCATGGCAAAGCAGGAACGGGAAGACTCCACGAGCATGGTCCGCATCAGCCGCCTCACCTGCTGCATCTTGTCATCCCTGAAGGCCTGGTCAAGTCCAGGCAAATTCCAAGCTACCTCGCCACCCCCGAGTGTCTCCAGGACAAAGGCGTCTGTAAAGTGCCCTTTCTCCCTAAGCTTTGAGCGGAGTAAGGGCATCATCAGAATGGCGTCCTTCAGAAGGACATCCTGTGAATCCACATTGGTCTCAAGGATGCGGGAGACGATGGCTAGCTCAGGCACTCCATGGCACACGCTGAGAATGCATGCCTTGGAGAGGAGGAACTCACCTGGCTGTTAGGGTCTGGCAGGAGAAGAGGACGGCTGATCTCGGACATGGATCACGAGGTTCTTGGTCTTGTGATGAACATCTTGGACATGGAGGTGGCTGTCTTTGCCCGGGATGATCGAGCAGCTCCCGAAATTGAGGCCACCGTTCAGCAGCAGCTGTAGAACCTGCTCGGCACGGGATGGGGGCTTTGGAGACGGGGGAGGATCGGATGTGGAACAGGAGCGGGCTATCGGGGGTGGAGGCGGAGGTGGGGCCGTTGTGACTAGCTGGGGAATGGAGGAGCGGAAAGCACTGCGGATAGTTCTTCGGGTTTTCCTCCATGCGCATCTGATCAGCGAGGTTCCCACTCCCCCATTTCCGCTTCCCTGTCTGCGGCTTATGCCACCTCATCTGCCTCAGCCGCTGCTACCACTGCAGCCTCGGCCTCCGAGGGTGGTTTTCCCGCTCAGAAAACCCAGCTTGAAGCGAGCCTCATCCTTGCTGTTGGTGGACAGGCCGATGCAGGTAGGCCCCCGGAGAGTGCTGAGAGCGGAGGATACGCAGTTCTGCCTCGAAGCTGCAAACGCCAGGGTCTTCATGATGTTGCTGTGCCGGTGGCCATGCACATCATCACACAGCAGATTATTGCACAAATCCACTTGATGCTCATACATGCACGTCCCCTTCTAAGGCGCCCAGAGCGGAGGGCGGTGAAGACGGCCGTCAGCAAACGCGTGTGCGAAGCGAGCCAGGACACCCTCACATCAATGGCACGAATAAGATTGTTAGGATGGGACCGGTGTCGAGATTTTTTGTGGTTGCGTGGGGGTTCTTTTCTCAAAAGCTGCTGCTGATGCTTGGAGCAGTCTAATTCATTGCACAAGAAATACTGTCCGTCAACAATACCAGAGGCTTGCTGACAGAGTTTGATCAATGAATAAATCATTACATTGTGACAGGCTTTGAGCACCGTTGCCAGGGAATCGTCATCAGGACCAGCGCACACTTTGGCCATCCGGGACAGCAGCATCTTGACCTCCGCCTCTGCAGCCATGCACCGCCTCCTCTCCTTGACCAGCTCTTCCCTCACCTGATCGTCTGGTATCCAAGCTAAAGCTCTCCTTCACTGCACAACGATAGCAAGGTGAGGACAACCGTCATACCGCTTCATGGAGACTGGTACCAGCAGGATGATTGTATCCACTCACCCTCGCATCCGAGTGTGGCTTGTACACAGGGCCCCCCACATCGGCTTCCTCGCCAGATCCGTGGTGACCGTAAGGGGCGGAGCAAGGAAAAACTTCAGAGCACAACACTACCATACGGTGGCATGATGAGCAGTGTTGATTGTAAAAGCCCCCAAGCGGAATAGGTATGCAACATTGCATGCAAGCCTACCTGAGCATGATCTCCAGCAAGAGCAGCATCCTCGGCTTCATCAAGGCTTATGGGATCGTCCACCAACGCAGCGGCAAGGGCTGACGGTAGCGCATGGGGTCGCCATGCAGCATCCAAGGACATCTCTGCGCTGTGCTGGAGCTGCGCAGGAGCTGCGGCCACACCATCGCCATGCTAGACCAGGCGACTGACAGCATGTGGGACCTGGGGGCATGGGATCCCCCTTGGGGCATTTGGCTGAGCCTGGCTGCTGCAAGTATGGCTGCAGGCTGCGCTGCCCTGGTCCACCTGGCCTGTACCATTGTGTTTAGCGCCTCTTTCTCCTTCTGTAGTATTTCACAGAAGCTATTGTAGCACCGCCTGCAGATTTTATCTGCCTCAGGTCGAAAACACTCGAGTGCTGCTGCCGGAATGCAATGATTCAAACCTCCACAGCACAACAACAAGGCCTAAGATGCAAGAGGCACCAGGGTCATAAGGAACCAAGGCGTGGCTATGGCCAAGTGGGCATGCGGGCCTAGTCTGAACACCTGCCCTTGGCTACAGGAAAGTTGATATGTGGTCGAAGGCCATACCAGGGCAAGGGATGGCGGTAATGCAAAGGCATAAGGTGGGGCTGGGGGCAGATGCTAGGGTGAGGCATGTGGCAAGTAAGGGCGGGCCCGAGGCAGGGCCATCAGCTTGGCCATGATCAAGGAAAGGGATGCTGTTGTGTAAGCAAGTTGCGTGGCAGACTAGGCAACAGGTGCTGAACATGGTAAGGGCCGTGCAAGGGGTGATTGAACTATTCATGTAAGCGCAGAGGGGTAAGGACTAGAGCACAAATGTCAAGGGGCCAGCTGAGATGGCCGTCAAGATAATGGACAATCATGGACGAGTCAGTGAGTTTCTTCCTCGCCTCTTGTCCTGAATCAGGACAGCGTTTACATGAATTTCTGATTCGACGGTCATGGGCCGTAGCCAGGTTGCTGAACATCATCCTTGTGCAATTGGCCGGGGTATAGCTTAGTGGTGGCCGTTGGCCTGCAGAGAGGGTTAAAAGCAAGAATGCAGCGACTTGCCAATGCAAAGATGGTGTGTACTGTCATGACCCTGCCAGTGACATGCATTCTTGCCGTACAAGTGGTATGACCATATACCGTACGGTAGAGTGTAGACCACGTAGATTTAACCTGGATGAGGTACTATAGTGTTCAGTCATCCAACCATTGTTTTGCAAGACGTCAAGAGTTGAAGGCACAAGCTCGGCTACAGAGTTGGAAAAGGACAATTGGTACCGGTATGACTGGGGTATGACTGGGCCGAAGACGGGGAGGGATGTGCATGGGGGCTGATGGGCTGCTGCACTGGAATGGGGAGCTTCACTGATTTATACTAGTACTCAGACTTTCTGGCGTACTTATATTGAACGCCCCCACTATACATCAGAGGAAATGATGTAATGTAAACCACATGATTATCATACCAGGGAATTTACTGACCTCGTGGAATGTGTGAAACACGTCGTTTGGCTTATCACAGTTCACAACCGGTACCACGGATCACCAAGTCTAATCCAATTAAGACATTTGGCAAGACTTGCTCAGGATATATCAAATGGTTTCAATTCATCATGGCCTCCTACACTCTCCATTTGAACGCAGACATACTTTGTTCGGATGCCAAAAGAGGGCTAGGTTGCTAGATATTGGCTGCACTTTAGCATCGCAAATTCAAAAGCCAAAGCTCAGCTACGTTGGTGTCGTTCGAGCGAGTGCGTGACAATACCAGTTTCGCTGATGATAACCCGTATTATCAAAGCCTCGTTACTAGTATTTTTGCGACAGGTGAAGGCATGAGTCCGACGAAGAGTCAATGGGTCGGACAACTTCCTATTCCCCTGGCCCCAGCATTGTCAAAGACGGACGATGCATTTCATCGGATGGGCCTCGAATTCGTGGATACCAGGGACGGTATCGTTCTCACTGAACTGAACGAGCTGTTTGATAAGGTAAGCCCACTGGATGATCTTCATGCACATGACTGCATGATGGCCTTGGGCTTTTGACATGAGGTGGCCATCGCCACTTTGACGGAAAGGCATTTCAAGATACATCCGCATTGATATCCATGTGCATGACAGGTTGGCTTCCCTAAAAGAGACCCAGTGAAACTGAAGATTGCGCTAGAGAATACGTATGCACTGGTGTGGGTACGATCAACGAAGCAGAGCCGGCTAGCACGCATGGGGCAAATGGTGAGAAGGATTTATACCAAATGTACTTTATGTTCCTTATCTCATTGTACTGTTGAAGAGGTAAATATCCTTGCCTGAGAAATTGGGAATACCTGTTGAGATTACAAGCAAGCCTTTTATTTATGGACATGCTTTGTCATGATGTTTCTGTCTTCCCCGATCATACTTCATACTTCAGTGCTTTACCAAATAATTTTTTGGGGATCAACAGCATGTGTAATGCTGATGCAGGAGAGTATACCTGAGCCAACCAGCCCCAACCAGTCTCTGATACTTATGTTTGTTCATAATGTCCACTGGTTGTGAACAAACTCGACACACTTTGCTTCTTGGTGGTGATTTCTCTCACATGTTCACTCCAGGTTGGGATCGCGCGCGCAACAAGTGATGGGGCTCTTTCTGCTACAATTTGGGATGTTGCTGTGCAGCCTGCCTGGCAGCGGTCTGGTTTGGGGCGTGCCATGATGGAGCGGTTGATTGTGCGGCTGGTGGATGGCGGGATTCCCACCATTTCTCTGTTTGCGGAGCCAAACGTGATTGGGTTATACGAGAAGCTCGGTGAGTCTTACGTCGTGGTTTGTGAACCCAGCTAATTTTCATGGCTTAATCGCAGAAGCTAGGACAACATGTGCTGCATGTCCCACTTTGCTGTGCAGGATTTGTGAAAGATCCCGAGGGCATTCGAGGCATGGCATTCCAGCGGCAGAAGAAAGACAAGGTGCCTGCTTCTGGCAGCCGGTGATCTGTTGCTAGCCTGACTTAATGAGTATTATTTTTAATGGGTTTTGCTGCACCTGAATGCAAATCACATTTCTACAGATTTTTTAATTTGCAACTTGACCTCGTGTACCAACATCATAGGATGTTAAAACCAGAGGAATACAGGAAATATGGTGTCGTTGTATGAAATGACTGTTTACTCCTGCAATCAATTCTGCGCCCGCCATATAACAATTTGATGATTTTTTACAAATCAAATGGCGGAAGTGAGTTCTGGTAATATACCGTAACTTGTGGTCAGGGAATATATACTATTTTATTTGACGAAGATGGGTCCAACATTTGTGGTGAGGGGCACGTTGATTTACATGGGCACGACTAGGCTCAGCAATATCAAAGATTCGTGGATTTAATGTAAATCATCATCCTCATTCATCATACCGGCAATTGTAACAATACGACTATTTGCGCTGCAATCAATCTGCAGGTCAAGCTTGCAGGTCAAACAACTTAATTATGCCTCTATTTCTGCATGAATACGGTAGTGAGACTCCTCAGTACAAACTTAGATTGAACCTAGGCCTGTCAGGGGCAGCAAGCTAAAACATCCATGAGAACATGTATGCAGTCCTGTACAAATAATGACCAGGAGAGATACTCCACAATGCACCTTGTCTGCTACAGAAGTCAGATGGTTATCACAATCCTCTTTCTGCTACAATCCGTCATGTAGTTTATACAAGCTGTATGTCAATGCCATTACACATCTGGGCCCTGCTCAAAGAGGCTCGGCCGCGTGGGCGTCACACTTAAGGTGTGGGAGGCGAAACCGAAACAAACACAAGGGGACAGGGAGAAGAAGGAGTAATAAAAGGTGAAAGGACAGACAAAAGGCTGGATAAGAAAGACAAAGGAAGTCCCAGCCTCTGAAAAACATCTTCGCCTCAACGATATCTACCATGTCTTCCACAAAAGCTAAGGCATCCCACCCAAGCCTGCCCCGGTACAACTTGTAGAAGTCTATAGCATTGTTTGAAGGACCTGCCCATCCCCACTCCCTAGTTGATGCTGCACGCTTAGGCATTGAAAGCATGCATGCAACGCATCCTCCACATGCTTGCCGTCTCCCTTAGTCCAACATCACTGAGCACCGTTTGTCACGCTGCTGACCGCTGCGCCGTCCTCGAGTGTCAGCCGTGCTGACGGCGCCTAGCTGCAGCCTTAAGTTCCTGCGCACGCAAGCACACTCCCTTCGGCTGGTTCGGCCCCTGGCCTGCGCCAGCACGGCTCCTGCTGCAGACTGAAACTAAGTGCGGTAGGCGGCCGCAGACCTGTGTTCAGTTGCAGGATCTCTGGGATTCCCTCTGCCAGCTGCACCCAGCTGCGCCCGCTTGTACGCTGCATCAACTAGCGCTAGCACCTCTCTGACAGGTAGCAGCTGTAGGTCAGTCGCTGTCTGACGTAGTTTGGGGATGGCTGATCTCAGCTCCAGCTCCAACAAGGCACCTAGCAATTCACTTCACCAATTGCGCCCTCCGATGCCCTGCCTGACAGCGAGCTGCATGTCGGCCGCCATGGCTGCTGCCATGAGTGGGCTGTCTTGCTGTGCTGCTGGTGTGACCGCTGCGTTGTAAAAGCGAAGTATGTCAAAGCTGTAAGTCCTGGGTGTTCCATGTGAGGCTAGGTCGGGTAAAAAAAAGATTTCGTCTCATCCAGCTCCCCTAAATCATGGTTAGCTTCAAGACTTGGTAAGCAATAACTGATACGCAGTTCGGACATGCTGCTTGGAGGCTGGATCAAAGTCAAGCTGCCGATGGAGGCAGGCTTCGCGGTGGCGTTTCATCCAGAGCGACCCTGCAAACAGTACACGAGCTTTCAGGAAGCGTGTCCTGCTCTCCCGGCCGCAAGCAGGTGTGATGTGATTCATCATAACACTTGCATCACCATAGCTTACCAGGATAGTAGCCCATTCGGTTGAATCCCGAAATCAGCTGGACCAGCTCTCGAGGAGAACATTGCGGCAAGGATCTGCAAGATTCCTGGGCCAGGGCCTGCAGGAGATGTAACAGATTAGAAGACTTAACAAACAAATGTGCTGTTTTCAGTATAACGTAGCAACCATATAAAATACAGTGACAACTTCGGCACCCATACGAAACCTGCCATGTAAGTGGTATTGAGCTGCCTGGCCTCCTTGAGAACAACATGTGATATGTTGGCGCATAAGAGACTTAAGTTATTGGCATGTTTGAGCACTTACCCTCAGAAAATACTTCCTTTTCCGCACCAGGACGTCCGGGCTAGGTTGACAGAGCTTAGGCAGAGCTGAAACAACAAGGGCCAACTCACTGCCACTTGCGGTTGGGGCCAGTGTGTTGAAGTGGTCAATTAACAAAGCTAGTACCTGCAAGAAATGATAGAATGAGAGGTGAAGAGCATTGAGAGGTTGAGGAAAACAGGAGCTCAGAAGCAAATGTGGTGACAGGCATTCCATTTCTTCAAGATACATTGCAGATGTGAGACATCGCACCTGCCATTTGATGGGGGCGTAGAATTTGCCCAGTGACCACAGGACCCAGGAAAGTCTGGACGCGTTCATGTCTTGAAGTCGAGCAGAACAGGCCTTAGCCAGCATATTACAAAACGTTGGTGTCACAACTACTCCAGCCTGTAGGGACAGAAAGCATAATCATTTACTCATTTTGAAGTGATGAAATCGGGAAGCAAGGCATGAGCTAATCCACTGCCCCGGCTGTGTTGCTCACCGTAGCCAGGCTGACAGCCACCGTGACAAGCTGATTGCCATTCATCGCATGAAGTTGTCCCAGTAGCTCAGCCAGCCATTCGGCAGTCCATGAACGTGAAGGCTGGAGCTTCATTTTGGCTACAGCCCAAATGACTCCCACCAGCTCGCTAGCATCTAAGTGTTGCAGGTGAGGCTGGATCACTGCTAGAGTGTGGATTGGCAGGGGCAAGGCAGATTCTGTCGCTGCTGCTTGTGCTTGGGCCCAGAAAAGGGCCACTAGGTGGCCCACTGGTAAGCTTTCAGGTGCAGCTGTTGAAAGCCGATGCCAGCACGCTGGTTCCATGCATTCCAAACCATTCGTCACTGCGCAAGACCAGGCCAGGTCAACGAGGTCTGACGTGTCCAAAGCGTCCAAGTGCCGCATGCTCCTTGAGACACACATTACCACAACCCTGGCACACATGTCCGTAAGAGCGGATGACATTGTAGCTGAGATGTTCACCAAAGGGTAAGCTGACTGGCGGAAGGGACTGAGACTGGAAACGCTGAGCCTTGCACTCAGGTATGCAGTTTGTGCACATTGGTGCGCTGACATGCCCAGGGCGGCCTCGCAGGCGACCTGGAGGGCTCGGAGGATGGCCGTGTCCATGGCTCGGCATGCTACATGCTGCTGATCCTCCTCATGATGTGCTGCGTCAAAGCTACTTGTCCCAGTGTGTGAGTAGCTAGTTTGGAGGCAGTCGAAAAGAAGGTCGATGGCTGAATGACCAGTGGCTGTTGTGGAAGTTTTGTCCGCAGAGGTATTCCTTTCATTGGAAAATGACTTAGCAGCGTTGCAAGGTGTGCTGTATGATGAATACGAAGCTGCCTTTTCACGGCCAGGGGAAGAAGAAACACGCAGCCTGCGCCACGACCTTTGCCACAACGAACGTACTAGTCCAGTAGCAGCGCATGGCGCAGAAGTACGAATTGGAATCATAAAACCAAAAAGGGCTGCCTTAAAAGAATAAAAATGGAAACTGGAAAATATGTGGATGGAAGTGTGGAACTCGGGTTCCATTTGCTTTCGCCTTCGGAGCTTCCCTAATTCGTAGGTTCGTAGAATCGTGGTTCCACAAGACCATGAGCCACGCCCCGGGATTTCCTGTCTTCCTTTCGTGGTTTAACGGAAGGACATCCTTGTTGTCAGTTCGTCTGTGTGATTATGTAGTCCAACTCTACTGCCCTCTAGTTGCAATGTGTAATCAAGTCCCACTGTCCTACCACCGCTCCCAGAATGTGATTTATAACTAAAATCCTCAGAGAATGTTTTTTGCCGAGGTCTTCGTTGTAGTGGCAGCTCTATCGATCCAGCTACTTTCCGAATGTGCATACATTAAAAACCCAGCTGTGGACCATGCTCTCATGCGCAAGGGCAGGCGCATGCACGTGGGTTGCGACTCCAGTAATAGGGCAGCTGAAAAGATGATGGCTTGAGTGACAGGACACAAATGCTGAAGGGCTGGCTACATTACAATTATGCTGATTGGTATCATATGGATTACTGCACAGATGGAGGATCGGTTTTCAAGGACTACAGGCTCCTGTTCCCTGGGGGATGACTACAGGTGCGGGAAAAGAAGAACAGAAAGAGACTCGCTGCCTTGATCTGAGTCATGAATTTCTTGTCTACACAGTTTATACGGCATTTTCGATGGTCACGGTGGTTCCCAAGTGAGCCAACTCCTGTCGGAGACTCTCCCCTCTGCTGTCCACCTGTCGCTGTGCAATGCTTCCCATCAGCGTGACAACCGAGACCGCAGCTTTACCTCGATCATGGAGTCAGCTTTCAAGAGGACAGACAACGAGATCCTGGACCAAGTGTGGTCGGCAGATGCCTTGACCAGGGGGGGCCCCCAGCAGCCAGGTTCTGCAGAGCGCCCCCTCGTCCCGCCTGGGGACCCGGGATCAACAGCTGTGCTGGCACTCCTCCTTTCAGATCGGACGTTGGTCGTTGCAAACGTGGGGAATTCGAGGGCGCTGCTATGCTCAAGCAGCATGGACCAAACTAAGGATCCCGATGACACATCCCCGAACATGAATGGTTATGTAGGTACAGAGGGTGGGGTGCAGCCCTCTGAATGTGATGAACGCCATACCTGCCACATTTGTGTGATGTCAGATGTCTTACGCGTGGATCATCTGATGCGTTGATGCTTCACCTAATCTCCTGCAAGATCATATGTGCATGCAGGCGCATGATCGGAAACATTACATGGGCGAGCTGCGTCCGGTGCCTTTGAGCCGTCCCCACGAGTTGTGGCAGCCGGATGAGAGGAAGAGGATCTTACAGGCGGGAGGCTCTATCACAGGGGGCAATGGTGAGACGGGCTGCAGGGGCAGGCAGGGGTCTATCGGCATGCGCGGGCAGGGGATGGACAGCATGATGGATTTCATATGCCCATCAAGCTAAGTCCCTCACCTCCTCCTTTGCAGGAATCAGAGTTGCTCGGCTTGAGGGGGACCTTGAGCTTTCGCGATCATTTGGAGACCGCCGTTACCGGGGCAAGGGTTTGAATGCTGTCCCTGAGGTATCGGAGCCTCTGAAGCTGACGGAAGGTGGGTGCCACCGACCATTCATTTCAGGACGATTCAGCTTTAAGTCAGCTACATGACGGCCTGTGGCTATGGAGGGCTGATACCGCGAGCCTTGCGGCTTGGTTTACCGGTCATCGGCCGGTACAGGTCTGTTCCCCGTCACCCAGTGGTGGCCAGGCAGCGGCCCGACAAGGGAGGTCTGGTGTGCACTAACACATTATAGGAACAGGGGATCTGACCTTGGAGCGCTAGCCAGGCTGAGATCTTGCCTGTGTCCATTTTGTGAAGTGAGCCTTGTCCTTCTCCACCACCAGGCGACAGGTTGCTCATCCTGGCCTCCGATGGCTTGTTTGAAGTCATGACTTCGGTGGATATCTGCGCTCATGCACACGCGGTAGCCACTGGACGGTCCCACCCGGCTCCCTCCTCGCCCCGTCCCCCGCCCATAGCGCTACCTCCTTCGCAACAGCCCTGCCGTGTTTGGGGTAGGCTTGTTGCAGCCCCGCTTGGTTTCATCAGGTTCGCTGCTGTCTCCTTGGCACAGCTCGGGCAGCAGTCCCTCGCTTTTGTCTGCCGCCTGTTCCCTGAGGCGCACGAGGAGGACCTACCGGGAGCGCAGGCAGGCAACGCAGGGATCCCCGCATGCTCGGACTGTGGGGCTACGGCACCGCAGCGGGATCGGGACAGAACCGACCACCCCGGTGTGCGGGGCTATTCCCCTCAACAGCTGGCACCCAGCTGCAGGGCCCAGGCACCTAGGGCCACTGGACCTGAGACCCTGGCAGGCGCTGTTGCTCATCGGGTCATCCATGAGGCCTACAACCGCGGCTCGATGGACAACCTGGCTGTGGTGGTGGTGGATCTGTCGACAATGGGTCACTCTGGCTCTGTGGTCCAGCAGGGTCCTCAGCCCAGGGACCAGGCCAGGGAGAGGACAGGCGGACCTGGCAACACAGTTCAGGAGGCGGGAGCGTACCCATCAATGGAGGTGGGCTAGTGAGCGCCGCAGCTGCCAGTGTTTGAGCGCTGGAAACCATGATAGACCAGGAGGGTATAATGTTGGGGATGATACTGTGAGGATTATTACAGGACGGTGCGTCCGGAGCATTGCGGGGACCTCCTACCAACCTCCGCCTTGCCTTGGGGATGTTCAAGATTTTTATTTGTCACGGCTGGAGGGTTCACTTTGTGTACAGATCAAAGCCCTGTCACAAAATATATTAGCGTACATGTACCGAGTCCTTCAGGATGCTTTGAGCATACCGTTTCAATCCCAACCCTGTGCATGTCCCCCTTGCAGCAGCGGGCTCTCCGGGAATGGGACTCACCGCATTCGTTGCTTCCCCTCCTCCTGCCCGGGTCCCGGCTGGTACAGAACTGCACCATTGCTGAGGAGGTTTGTTCGTGGCGCCTCAGGTCTGGCGGCCAGGAGGGAGCGGAGGGCGAGGGTGGCGATGCAGGGGGTCTGTCTTGGGACACCTACATCCTCATGGACCGCATCTCTATGGTGCCCTCGCCCTCTTTGTACTGGCACAAGCAAAGCTGGGAGGGCTCAAACCCTCATCCAACCAAGCCTTTGGAGCTGGAGGCGCTGTATGGGTGAGTGCATGTGCGCCCGGATGTGGAGTGGGGAATCTTGATGCAGATGAAGGGCCCTCGAGAACGCTGGATGAGTTTGTAATGTGGACTAGGCAACTGCTGCTGCAGGGGCCTTGGCACAGGACTATATTCTGGTAGACATAGTGGACAGGGAGACAGAGGATCCACAATGTGACCTGGGAGTACTAAAATGGAACACCATACCATAAGGGTGGAGGTTGGCAGGCTGAAGGGGGGGTGAAGAACTTTCTGTCCTATTCATCATATGCTTCATATCTGCACCATCACCAGTGGTTGTTGCAGGTACCTTGTTGGAACTCAGGAGCAGAGCGTCCGTACCGCAATTTGATTCTGCCTTTGCAGGCTTGCCAAATTTCACGATGATGCAAGGTTTTCCGATGATGACGATATTGTTTCCATGTGTGATGCTTCATTACTCATTGACTTTCTGCTTCCAATGCATGGCAGCTCTTGGTCAGGTAGCTTGGATCTGCATCTGCTGCCTTTGTCGGTACCAAGGCAGATTGAGGGTCCCAGCAGCCAAGCTGAGCCCCGTGGTGATGGCGCCCTGGCCGCGGTGGACCCCCTGCTGTCGCATCATGTACTGCTGGAGTGGCTGGGGTCTGTGTGCATGCTGGAGGAGCTGCACTCAATACTGACCCTGGTAAGTTCTATGAGGATGAGGCGGCAGCTGGGCACCAGGACTCATCGCATGGGGACCACTGCCAGGGTGGACGCATTAATGCCAGCGCACACCAAGACTGCAGCAGGATCTCTTCAGAATCGCAATGCCTCATTGACTGCCTTCTCGCTCAACCTGCACTCCCTGCCCACACACCCCTCACTGCAGGATGATGGAGACCTGGAAGCCGCTGCACTTGGCGTGGGTGAAAACTCAGCAGCACCAGGTGGGCCTGCCGCCCTGGATCCAGTACTGCCTCTGGAGCACAGTCCGAGTGCTGCGACCAGGTCATGTCCCTCCCAGCACCGTCAGCCTATCATGGGGCCTGTCCAGGTGCGCCGCCTGGATGTGATAATGCCGCTTGAAGCCTCAGTCCGGCGTGTAGGCAGAGGCCTGCTTCATGATGCAGCGGACGATGATTGGGTCTCTGAAGCTGTGGAGGCGGACACATCTCGTGCGATACCCGACAGGCCCAGCCGACCTAGCAGAGGAGAAGAGGGCACGGAGGGCTTAGGAGGTGCAGGTTCCCGCCTAGTCAGCAGGCATAGATCCATTGAGCCCCTGGGCCCTCGGTACAGCCTGCATGGACGGGTGGGACAGGGCAGCTTTGGTGAAGTGTGGAAAGGGGTTCAGGCGTCTGATGGACAGCCCTGCCATGACACACTCAGCAAGAGGTGTGGGGACGGGGGCGAGGAGCAGTATGTGCTGAAACGGCTCCTGGTTGAGCGCAGCGGACACCACGTGCGTCTCAGCGGGATCAGAGAGAACTACTTTGGAGAGCTGCTTCAACGGCGGCAGAGCATCGCGGATGCAGGTGTGGTTGAGAGGCGACTCCAAGGTGGCATGGACGAGATGACTGGCTTGCAACACCTGGTGAGGACCCGAGGGACGAGAACAGGGGGGCAGGCTCAGGCTTGGGTCTAGAATGCAGCCATTAGAAATTGCTGGCAAAAGACAAGACCCCTGGTCATGCTGTGACTTTTGTCTTACTGTTTTGAGCCGGCATGCGCCCCACAATGCTTCTTTTAGGCCGACCTAAAGCCAACAGGGCTTGACATAACAAGCTCTATTGCTTGGTTCACCGGATAAATGCCGGTCAAGCTTTTCCCCCATTGGCCCAGTTGTGGCTGCCTGGCTGCTCCTCGAAGATGTTCTGTTGTGCACGGCAATGAACACTTGTGCCCCCTGCTGTTGCAGTGCAGGTTTGTAGAGTCTTTTCAAACCGCTCGACAGGATGCATCTCCGGGATCAGACGGTGACGACTTGTGGCTCGTGTTTCGGGACGAGGGCATTTCTCTGCATGACTACATGTATGCCCCAGTGGCCCCAGCTGGGGAGGACACTCAGAGCGGACCGCATGGCAGCCAGCAGCAGCAGCAGCATGGTGACGGCAGCGAGCAAGCCACTGCCGAGGATGGGCAGCAGGGTTTCCAGATCCTGGGTCCAAGCCCCTGGTGGCAAGGCCTGCGGAAGGAGGACGGGGGATGTGCCACCATCCGCTCCTTGCTGCGTCAGTTACTCCTTGGACTGGACGCTCTTCATGCTCTCAATATAACCCACAGAGACGTGAAGCCGGAGAATATGCTGATGACCAGATCCAGCCCTCGTGCAGGGTGCGGCCTTTCCAGCACCGGACCTGTGGGAGCATCAGAGGAAGAGGAAATCCAAGGCGACGCCAGCCACTGTGAAGGGCAGGACAAGTACCACTTGCGGCTCATTGATTTTGGATCTGCAATTGATCCGTACAGCCTCAAGGTGAGGAGGATATCTCACTGCAACAAGACTGGGGTTGACAGGGAATCTGGGATGGCCTCTCATTCCTGAAGTTTATGCGATAACAGCACCCCCGACATGTGTACCTAGATAGTTGACGCCAAGGATTTATATGAGCTGTGAGCTTAAAGGATGCGGTTTTGTCATGGTAAGGTAAGGTTTATGTTTTGTTGCGCCCAGGGCGATGTCACTGCCCACTGCACAGATGCAATTGCTAGCTCGTGCTGACTGTTTTCAATGTACTTGTTATACAATCCTCATGCAGCACCTTTACGACGTTGAGGGCCCCAGCGCTGACGAGCTCACCCTGGAGTATGCCCCTCCTGAGGCGCTATTTGGGAGGTCAGTGATGTGTGCCATACCTGGCAAATGTTGCACACGGCAGCATTGCAACAGCGGATTGGATGGCAGGATCCGGAATCAAATGTGTTGCCATGCCTGTGATTTGTGTCATTAATAAATGTGCTCACCATGAGCCTTGTATTGTTGACATGCCATTATTTTGCATGCAGGTATTGGGAAGGAAGTGCTGCTGTCAAGCCGACTGCCTGGGCCCATGACATCTGGGCTGTGGGTGTGGTCTGGTTGGAGCTCCTACTCGGCACTCCGCATGTCTTTCAGTTGCCTGCGTGAGTCTCACCTCACTGGCATCGACTCAACCACTGCTGAGTGGAAGTCATACTTAACAGCACATTGATATGACTGGGTGCCATTTTCATGATGTGTACTATGTGTGCACCGGGCCAGGCTGCACCAAATTGACAAAGTGTCATGTTGGATGCGTTTGGCAAATGTCCTTCAAGGGTTTCATTCTTGCCATGCAGCCACACTCGCTCTGTTCTTGACGCTAAGCTGCGGGCTGCGCAACGCTCAGAGGGCGATCGGCAGCTGTTATATCTGCTGCGCGGCTTTATGGAGTGGTGCATCTACCCGCCGCAGGTGAGCGGGTCTGCGCCCTCAACTCTGTGATGGACGTCCTTCAGACTATTTTTAAAACTTCCCGTAACTATTCACAGGCGCCCAATAAACGGAGAGGTCGGAAAGAAATTGTGTCGTGGAGTTGCACGGAGCAGGCCATTATGCGTCTCATCAAGGCTCGAGACCCAACAGGCCAGTCCGCGCGCCCTTCCCATCATATGCCGGTACTAGCATTGATGACCATGACGGCCTCACGTCAATGCTTATTCTGATGCACATCAGTTCTTCTCCGTATGGTTTTGGAAGGTCTGATGATTGACTGGCTTAGAAGTCTTGTTGTCGGAGTGTCGAATGGATCTTCACATGTCTGTTACATTACATGATGGCTCTGCGCAGGTGCTGGCATTGCAGGGCAGTCCGCTGTTGGTCTCCTCCTGCGGATCCTGCACTGGGAACCTCACATGAGGCCAACTGCGCACCAGGCATTGCTCCATGCATTCTTCGTGGAGGGTGGGGAGCAGGAGTGTGCTCCTTTTGGACACAAGGGCTGGTGCTAGAGGCCTGGCAGCCAATGTGCACTCTAGCTATTCTGCCTCCTCAACAGTAGCAGTTATCAAGGGAATGCAGCAAGGGATCACCGCAGCAATGGGAGAGTACAGCATATGTCTTGCATTGTGGAAATATAGAGGCATTTCTGGTCCTTACAAAGGCCAACTGCCTGATTATCTTGCATACGCTGTTATTTATTTCTTGTGCAAGTCTGTTCTCTATTAGCCTTTACCGACATTGCTTTGGACTTGAGGCACAGTACTGCGCAGCCACAGGGTTGTAGACAGTCCTTTTATGGCGGAGACAAGTTTTTATCAAGCGAAGTATGCTACGTCAGCAATGTAGACGAAATGTTCCATTTTTCTCTTGTGACTTGCTTGCCTGAGGCTTGCAACAGCCCATGCTTCTGAAATGATATGCTTCTTAGCAAGGCAGGATAGCAGCGCACGGCTCTATATGCAAGCAGCACACGCTGTGAAACAATCACGACGTGCAGCACATCAAACATGGCAGCGTTTTCTGGTTGACACGCATGCTACTTGCTGTATCTGTCAGCACATCCTGCTTTCTCCCTCCCACTGCGTACCTGATATCCTTCAACAGGCACTAGCGGCACCGAGGTTTTTAAGGCAAAAAGTAGCACTAGTATGCTAGGTGTCGAAACAGCACTGCCCCGAAAGGCAGTCAAAGGAGTTTTCCTCCTCATTGTCTACAGACTAATGCCACTTGTCAACTGCTCGGATTCCTCGTGCCTCCTATGAGTCCTGTCACACATATCCTGTCAGCTGCTATGTTCACTGCATGCCTGCATGCTGCCTTGTCTACTAGCAGACCAGTTGTCATCCAGTGAGCATCTCTGCCGCCTCATCTATTGCGCATGCCATGTTGCCCGTGCCCAGCCCGAGTACATCTATATCGCATTGCTGTCTCGTCAGCAGGCCCACTTGACATGACTAAAAACATGAAAGTCACAGTTGCAATATAAAATGCGCTCATCAGCAGGCTTCACTTATCAACTGGTCACTTTATTTCCCACTTTTCCTCATTTGTGTTGTCCTTCCCCCTTGTGTTTGTTTCGTTCTTTCCTCTCAACTGTCTAGGTAGGCGACCACTCGGCCGAGCCTTTCTAAACAGGGCCCAGAGGTGTAACGTCATTGCCATATCGACTGGTGATGAGAGCCGCATTGTATGTGACACTCAAGCCAGCGGAATTACAGCAAAAAGGAACCAGGGCTGCTTGCAACCCTCAATCAAACTGGCTGACATCAACTTGCAATCAAAACTCAATACAAAGTTCGGAGTCCATGAGTTTACGGTGTGCAGGACTCGTGGATTCCAAACCTTGTACCGTATTGAGTTTTGATTGCTAGTTGATGTCAGACAGTGCGGGGCACAGCTATCCAGCGGCATCGGTGTTGGGTGATTACGCCGTAAGAGGAACTCGGGTGTAAGAAATACGGCCCTGAACATCCCTCGTCCTGATGACCGCTGTCGTAGCTGTCGTCGTCGGCGGCGCCAGGGACATCCCACCTTGACGTGATGGCGAGAAGGGCCAGCGGTGGCAGTCCTCAGCTGCTGCGGACCGCCGGCAGTCAAGCAGGAACGGTTGAAGATGACTGAGTTATCGGGTGGAGGAGGAGTCTTTGGTGAGGGTGGGAAGGAGGAGGTGGAGAAGAGGCAGGGGGGCTGAAGTGGTTTCAGATTCGAAGACGGCAGGAGCAGTCGCTGATCGCTGCTTCCTCATCATCGTAAGTCGTAACGACCGGAGCGAGCGGGTGAGCGCGGAAGTAGCTGGTAGCAATCAACGAGCAGGGCGGGTCAGATGTATCGACACGTTTTAGGGGTACTGAGGTTTGACCCGCCGTCCCAACCTGGTTCACACTAGCAGTACCAACTGCAATTTGAAGTAATCTCTCTAGGAACTGCCTCGATCGACCTACTGTGTTGCTACATTTTCAAGTGCTGTAATCAGCTTGCCATACACGATTTATTGAGGCCTGTTGGGGTGTCATTTGAATCCGAATGGCAGTTGGATGCCAAAAACTGCCCCGTTGGGTACCAAACTTGCGGCGGCTGAGCCTGAAAAGTGGCCAAAACCGGTTAATGTAGAGCCTTAATTGGGTAGAACCTCAAGCGGGTGTAGGTGGGCCATAGACGGAGGCATTGCCACCTTCCCTGGGTCATTTGGCCAATCCAACATGCAGATATGGCCTTCCATGTGGCCCACATCAGGGCTGTCTTTGATGGATTGGAATTCACTCCATACCTGTCTGATTGCTATGATGTCTGGTGATTTAGAGAGCCTGAGAGTAGCTCATTAATACTGCCCACCCAATTTTTGCACCATTCCCCACTCCAGAGGCTGCAAATTTGGGGCAAAGGTGGCTTGTCAGGAAGCCATGCCCCTTGCCCCATGCAGCCCCTCAGACATGCAAGCTCCCATACCACTGCAACTGAGTTCCAGAATACCTTAAGTCAGGTATCCACTCTTTATTCACACATCTTGATTTTCATGTCCTTTATTCCAGGCCCCCCTTCTTATCTGAGCTGAGCCAGCCAGATCTGCCGAGGACTGGTTTTGCGAGAGGATGGAAAAAAACAGCACTGGTGGTTTCAGAGCCACAACCCTAGGCTTACATCAGGTAATACTTCAGCTATGGAGGCCAGCACTGCAATATAACATCCTCAAAAAATTAGAGGCAGGCCCCTCAGCATGGCCAAGTTATCTCAAAACATAAATTTATAGGAGTTGGTGATTCTGTCAAGTGGACTCCTTAAGCCCATTGTGTTTGCGTTTCATTATCTCAAGGGACAGTTGGTGCCTACCAGTATTAGTGCACTGCTAGCAATCAGGTTAGAGCACAGTCAATGTGTAACTGATATCAAGTCATGACCTAACCTCCTTGCACTGCTGGGCCTGTCCACGTTTTTACGATACATATGACCCGCCCTGCTGCTGTAGCGGCGGGTGGCAACAATTTTCAATATTTTGTCTTGTCGCCCTTCTTGCGGATGCATGCAACGATCCTTTTGGGCATGCTGTCCACCAGCTTAGAGAAGTATTCCTTGGGTACTGCTGCTACCTCCTTGATCAGGGATACCATAAACTCCTGGAGAGTTTTGCAGCCCTTAGCGTCCATCTTGGCCTGCATTTATCCCCAAAAGTTCTCGATCGGACTCAAGTCCGGGCTGTTGGGAGGCCACTTCTGGAGGAGGCCCAAGCTGCTGCCACGCTGGGAGTTCCACCTCTTCACCACAGGTATGGATGCTCTGTGAGTAGGGTCGTTGTCCTGCTGAAGGTACCATGTAGCAATGTCGTGCTGGGTGAAGAGGCGCTGTCCCTCAGGCAGGAATGTCGCCTTCACGACCTCCTCATACTCCTCTGTGGTGATATTCCTGGCCACCCGGCCCTTCTTGTTCTAGAAGGTGGTCTTCTGGCTGCTGGTGCCTGCCACAAAGTGAAGCTTGCTGATTCCCCACTTGCAGATGCCCGCATACACGTTGAGGACCAGGGGGTGATTTGGAGAGGCTGCCTCACGTACCGCTCTCTCACCCTCACCCTCCACGCCCCAGGACACAGGCTGCACCTTCACCCCTAGGTAGGTAAATGGAAACTTCTTCCGGTCGGTGAAGAGGACGTGGCTCCAGTCCCTTCCCTTGCTGGCTTTGCAGAAGTCCAGCCGCTTCTGTCGAGTTGACATCGAAAGCTGCTTCCGAGGCGCACCCCGCAGAACCCTCAATTTTTTTCCAATCTTCGATGCGTGCCTCCAGGCTGCTCGAATGACAGTCTTCTTCCCCACTGGCCTGGAGACCAAGCCCAATGTCCCAAGCTCCTGTGCAACTGGTCTTGAATTACCATGCTGATTGCTCAGCAGCAGGTCATAGGCCCGGGACTCCGCCTCTGGGCTGAGGATCCTCTTCTTGCCGGACTTTGGCGTGACGTGGACAGTTCCGGAATCTTTATATCGCTGCACCCAGTGCTCCACAACCCTGTCGGATAGTCCAAGCTGCCTAGCTGTCTTGGAGATGTCGTGGTTCTCATTCCACCTCGTTATGATAGCCCAACGGAGTTCCTCAGAGGTGAGCCCCATGGGAGCATATGAGGCCCTGAAATGCAATAATTTTAGGGATGCCAATTTTGTGCTCTCGAGTCGCCAGGCCTTCTTTCGCTCTACGTGGGTGTTGTACTTCCCTAGGGCATGCCCACCATGTGTGTGCATGGTCTTGGTGCCACTGATGATGTTCAAGACCTGCCAGCTTTTCTTCCGGGTACAGGGCGGGTCAGATGTATCGACACGTTTTAGGGGTACTGAGGTTTGACCCGCCGTCCAAACCTGGTTCACACTAGCAGTACCAACTGCAATTTGAAGTAATCTCTCTAGGAACTGCCTCGATCGACCTGGTGTGTTGCTACATTTTCAAGTGCTGTAATCAGTTTGCCATACACGATTTATTGAGGCCTGTTGGGGTATCATTTGAATCCGAATGGCAGTTGGATGCCAAAAACTGCCCCGTTGGGTACCAAACTTGCGGCGGCTGAGCCGGCCTGAAAAGTGGCCAAAACCCGGTTAAGGTAGAGCCTTAAGTTGGTGCCTACCAGTATTAGTGCACTGCTAGCAATCAGGTTAGTTAGAGCACAGTCAATGTGTAACTGATATCAAGTCATGACCTAACCTCCTTGCACTGCTGGGCCTGTCCACGTTTTTACGATACATATGACCCGCCCTGAGCGAGGCAGGCAGCACCGCAGCAGCAGCTGTCGAGAAATCAACGATTGCGTCCGACAGGTTACCTTGTTTTTTAAATTTGAAGCAACTACTGCACTGATTAGTTAGATCGTGGGAAGGAGGCAAGGCGGGATAAATATCAATGAAGGTATGTGTCTGCCTGATGTCACGTCGTGACAACAGTGTAAGTCACGTCCTGATCGTACCTGCCGGAAGGTGCGACCTAACAAGGGCGAACAGCCAGCTGGAGGCAGGGGTCACGCCCCTCGGTCATGTCATGATGCCAGACATGACTGACACCGTCCCGTCACTCCCCGCAAGCCGCGAAACAAATAAAAACGACGATGTCGGTGAAAGAAAAGATATTGACGTCAATAATTCACAGTTGCTGGAACGCTTAAACGTTGACGACAAAAACAACCTTTCATTGGACCAAGGCTTGCATCCGCTCCAGCGACAGCATTCGACAGCCTCCGCCAATGTGAAACTTTTCCCGCCCAAGGTCTTACCGCCACTCCACAGCGATCCCAAGAGCCATCCACCGAGGCCAAAAAGAGCCATAAAATGGCCGGCGGTTGAGGCCCTGCCCAATCGTTCATATAAACTTTTAAAGGCTCAGCAGGTGCCACACTCACCAGCTAAGTAACATGCTGGACATGCAGAGGGTCGGTAGCCGCAGCCTCGATGGCTACTCCTCATTCCTACCATCAGCATCAGCAGGGGATCCTCGCGCCTCAGTAACCTTTCGGGCTGTCAGTGATGGCGGGCAGCAGGAAGTTAGTGGCAGTCGCAATAGCGCTGGTGCCCTGGAGCCGTGCCTGCTGCAAACCAAGGCAGCAACAGACAGGCTGCAAATGGTGAGCAACAAACATCACGGTTGAAGCAAAAGTCTGACATCATAAGCTGATCCACACTGTTCCGGTTTGATCAAGAAGACCTGCAGACAGGCCTACCCCATCACAAAATGAAGTAGAGCACTTTGATTACATGCATACCATACTGAACCATGCCCGAACCCTCACCTTGCTTAATTACCGACAATTTCGGCGACAAACCCTTCATTCTGGTGCAGGAGCTCTGTTCGCACATCCACAACTTGATGTTGTTGAACGAGGTATCCGGGCAACAGCGCTTGGCTTGCAGAGCCCTTCAGACCCTTGCTACAGTGGATAATCCCGGCCGCCAGGTAAGACAGGAAAAAAGACAACTAAGAAGACCTGCATGGGCTTGAGGGTTGAGAAAATAGTGCGGCATGGGCCAGAGTTTTCTAGACAAATGACACTCGCTTTCACAAACGAGGTGCTCGTAGATACGCTGAAATCACTCCGACTTCTCCTGATTTCCACATCCCATTCAAAAAACCTGATCCCTCACACATTCGCATCCCTTCCATGAAAGTTACCCCCCCACTTGTGCAACCCTTTTAAACATCCTACAACCTCATTCCTTGAACCCAATCATGAACCTGAAATCTAAAACTAAAAACTGCCATTTCTGCACCGCAGGCAAACAGGCATTTACCCGATGTTAACGAGATCCTTCCGTTCATCCGTCTGCTGGAGTGCGGATCCCCCGCCGTGCAGGAGCATGCAGCTGGCGCCCTGGCCAGCCTCTCTGGCATGGTCAGCCCCAGCGGCGTTAGCGCCCAGATCCAGGCCGCAGCCAACAGCGCCATCCCCGCGCTTGTCCATCTTCTCTGCTCGACTTCCCGCCCAGTAGTGGAGCAAGCAGCGGGCGCACTGGCCAGCCTTGCGAGGAATGAGAGCAGCCACGACGTGCTCCTTGCCTCGGGCGCCGTCGCACGCCTCGCGCAGCAGCTGCGGCCGGCGGCTATCCCGGTGGACGAGACGTCGTCGTATGTTGCGGAGCAGGCGGCCCACACGCTGTTCTTGATGACCAGCAGCACGCGACCGGGCATGCTGGACCGGATCGCAGCGGCGGGGGCCATCTCTCCGCTGGTGCAGTTCCTGTCCCTGCCCACGTCCAGCCATGCGCCTGCAGCCAGGGAGTTTGCCACTGGAGCGCTGGCCGGCATGACCGCAAGCGCCGGCACCAAGGACAAAGTGGTTGCGGCTGGCGGTGTGCCTCCGCTGGTCAAGATGATGCGATCGAAATCGGAGCAGGTCCAGGCATTGGCCGTGTCTGCGGTGCGCAACATCGCTAAGGACGCAAAGAACGTGGTGAGGCTGGCTGAAGCGGGAGCTATCTTCCACTTGGTGAGGCTGATCGAGACGCCTTCGCCCGAGGTTAAGAGGCATGCGGTGTGGGCGCTGGCGCACATGACTGGCAACGCAGAGAACCAGGTCAAAGCCGCGGCCGCCGGCGCCGTGCCGCCACTGGTGGCGCTGCTGGGCGCTGGAGCTTGGGATCCTGAGGTGCAGCACGCAGCAGCGTGGGCGGTCGGAAACCTCTCGAGGAACCCAGCGGTCAAGGTCCAGCTCATGGCCTTGGGCGCTCACCTGTATCTGGCGCCTGGAAGTGCAGGGCTTTGATTTTAATAATGAGTGCAGGCTTTATGGAAGGCAAGTGTTGAGAATGTGTTACCAGAGCAACCGCCCAAAAGTAATTTTTACAAGAGTTAGTTCACAGTCGGTGTAGTTGCCGTAAAAGGATCTCATGATGGCATTTGTCTGATGTGGCGAGTACGGTTGGTTACAAGCATGGATTGCATCAGGGTCTTTATTTGTTGGTTGGTTGTTAATTTCAAGTGACTATAAAAATAATATTTTTATTATCTACGGTAGGGATATCTTGGGACACAATTTTTTTTTCCCAATCATGTTCGAGATTTCACTGATGTATCTTGTTAACTTGCGTTTGTGATTCGCAACAGCCATCATGGTCACCAAATCCCTTATATAATCGATGGTCCTGGGATGCCAGACCAGGGCCTTTTCACACCAGCCAGAGGCGGCAGAGCAACTCTGCATTATCTGCAACAACAACAGAAATCCCTTTTAGGTCAAAGATCCTTAAATGCTCTTGTGAGCATCAGGTGCCAAACCAAGGTCTTTTGTCGCCAGCCCAAAGCGGCAACTACTCTGAAACATAATATTTGAAGTAAAAGGTACTTGAATGCGCTTGCGAGCCAGGTGCCAGACCAAGGCCTTTTAGCAGCAGCCTGAGGCGGCAGCCGCTATGCAGCAATAAGCACACTTGGGTAGAAGGTCCTCGAATGCTCTTGCGAGCATCGGATGCCAGGCCAAGATCTTTTAAATCCAGCCCGAGGCATCAGCTGCTCTGCAAAAAACAGACCCTAAGAGCTTGGTTGAAGATCCTTGAATAATCCAGCGAGCATTGCCGTAGTCATTAAACGTCAGGCCTAGGGCGACAGCTACTCTGCAATAAAATTCTAACGGTTGAGAATGAGGCAGGGCGAACAGAGGATACCTGCAGAGCAATGATCTTTGACTCTGCTGCAAGAAATAAGACAATGCAAATCTTGTCATGAAATTGAACTTACGATTGCACAGCCAGATCAATGGCAAAAGGATCATAACCAGTGGTGATATCTGTGCGGGATAAACACCTGATCATCAGGTAAAATTCAGTGGCTGGGGATAGGCAAGTAAGGCGCTGCCGGCTCAATCACGTCAATCAAGGGCAGCAAGCAAGGCGGCCAAGTTGTCAAGGATGGAAGGAGGTCGAATGAAAGCATGGACTCAAGAGGCTCACAGTCCGAGGTCGCGTCACCAATCGTTTAGGCCTTTGGTACACTCATGCCTGGTACACACCTGCAAGCAAACGATGGGCGCCCGCGCGGCCGAGCCTTTTTGACTAGGGCCCAGAGATGTTATGTCATTGACCTGCAAGCAAACGAACGCAGGCCTAAAAATTTGAACATCTGAACATCTAAATACCTGATCATGACTGAAAGGTCTATCATCTAGACACTTCTTATCAATGCATCGTAATTGCCTGATCAGTCTGCAGCATCTTCCCCGCCTGCGACAATGGCAGACCAAGATCTTTAATTGTGAGGCAGCCCATGAAATCTCGCGTTTGCGTTTGAATCTGCCTGTCAATAACGTTACACCTCTGGGCCCGCTCAAAGCTCGGCCGCGTGGGCGCCCAACTGTTCAGAAGGGAGTTACTAAGGAGGCACTAAAAGGAAGAGAGGGGGAAAGGAACAAAAGGAGAGGCCGTGAAGGCTAAACAGACCAAGTCCAACACCTGAGTTCCACAAGAGACTACCCCTCAACAAAGCCTCTAAGAAAAGAAAAGTCCAGGAAAGCAAGCGTATCCCACCCCTGCTTGGCCGCGAGGGCGCTCCACTGATCAGAAGGGAGAAGAGAAGAAACTAAAAAGGGGGCAAACAACAACAACAACAAAAAAGGCCGAAAGAGAAGGCCGGAAAGGCCAACGACATAGGCCTCAAAAAACCCCGGAGACTAACCCTGAATCTGCCTGTCTGGCATACAACGTATTCCTGACCCATAGTGTATACCAGAATGCCGCGTGGCACAACCTCCCGACCACCCACAGGAGTGGTCATTCACCTGTACTTTGCGATTTACGATTTATGGCTGTAATTTAGTTTCAAAATCACCGTAATTATGCCGTCAGTGAAATGTGGCCTGTAATTTACACCCCTGATTTACACCGTAATTTCACCGTAATAGAAAACGTAATGACACCGCAACCCTAAATCGCCCAACACGGAGTGGCATCAGTGTTTTTTTACCCAGACAGCATGCCTGCATCAGGGTGTGCGTGTTGAGTGCAAGAATATTTTCAAAACACCTGTATTTAAAATCTCGTCTTTCTGCAGATGTCTTCCAAGGCATAAATCCCATTAAAATACGTTGTAAGGCCTAGACCTTCTGATTGGCCAAAGATTTCCACCCAATCTTGTTCTGCATGCACCAGCAGGCCTGAGGGGGGGCGCCCATGGCAGGCCCATCAAACCCAGGCTATCCCTCACCGGCATAATCCCAACTTGCATTCAGGTAGGCACCGATTCACCACCATCAGACGGGCCTTCAGCCTTCACTTCAGACGGCACCTTCTTGGCTACATCAGCCTTAACCAGGGTCTCTCCTTGCGGCTTCTCCCGCTGCCACCCCTCACCAACAGCCGCGACCTTCCACTCCATGCCGGCTGCCCGCAGCCTGTCCACAAGCACCATGTCCATGGCCGCTGCAGGCGTCATGACACCCCCCTGAGGGAGCTCACATGCGCTGAGCTTGTCGGTGTCTTGTGCGAGGCAGCGCCCCGCCTCCAAGACTATGCGGCTGGTGCCGAGGTAACCGGGGTCACGTCTGGACTCAAGACAAAGCGGCAGAAAAGGGGGGGACGGGCTAGTGGGTTAAAAATAACATTAACTGGTGGGGATGTCGGAATGTGAGTGTCATCCTTCAGGCACCACAGCGAAGGTAGGAGAAGAAAAAGTGCCGCCTGAAGCAGTTTAAAAGGCGCCAGAAAAAGTGCCACACAACCAGTCCATGAAGGTGTGTGAAGCTGTATGAGTGGCAGTTCCCTCTCCCCAGATATCAGCGTCAGCCAGGTGACTGAGATGACTCTCCCAGCTGCCCTCACACACCTGTCTCCACAGGTGCCTTTAACCAGCGTTGCCTGTTTCCCCGCAGATTCCTCAGTCCAGGCAAGGATCTCATGGCTCCAATACCCGCTCAGCTGGGTGGCCTCTGATGGCCCTTGACCAGGTGCTGACAGGAGATGAAGACTGAAAATACGCAATCCACGACTGCTAAGCCTAATCCTTTCATAGACCTAATGATGGTTTGCCAGGTACAAGTAGACTAGTCCCCCACGCCCTATTGGTAGCACGTGGACATTGGGGAATCTGGGAGTCCAGGTCAGGTCAGGGAGCAGATGGGCTCAGTTTGGGGGCTGCGTGCATGGCACCATGATACATACCACATCCACACTGCCCTCTGTGAATGAGAGCAGATTGAACTATCTATGGTGAGGATGTACTGTAGCGTTCTATGCTACTGCTTCTAAGGCTGTACAAGATTTACTACAGGACACCTTAATATAACATGGACAGCGTAGAATGATAAGAGAGAAATTATGGAGACAAACAGAATAGAGCGAGGCAGGACTCTTTACACGGTTCAAAATGTATTTCAGCAACAACGTTACTATATGTAGCCATGGTTGTGGACAAAGACTCATCCCCCTTTTCAACCATCAAGCCGAAGAATAGAAGTTCCTCCCCTTTTTTATTCTTTTTAGTCTTTCCCACTCATTCCTGGTACTACTGGTGGGATCAAAATCTTGCAGAAAATATGTACCAATCAAATTACCGGTACTTAACTGCAAAAAAATGCCATACATCATCAGTACTGGCATACTGTTGTTACATTGCCGGTAATTTCCTGGCTGGCTCTGCTTACCAGTTTTGAAAGTTGTAAATTGTTGAACTGATTTCCTTCAATAATATTATTTTTTGTCGTCACCTACCTGACAGCAAGATCCCGTAGGACAGAAAGGCGCAGAGCGAACTTGGCAGTCATGAGGGCCCCAGTGATGGCCATGGCAGCAGTCCAGCCAAACCATCCACTACCAGTCTTCAGTAAATCAGTGTACCTTTAGGAAGGGGAGGGAGGGGGCCCGCCACATTACATGTTTTAAAAAGGGGCTATGCTGGCACAATGTAAAGAGAGTCGGGCGCTCCATAAATCCGCAGTATGGGGAGACAATTGTTAAGTCATAGGAGATCTAAAAGGTCATCTGAGAAGCACCAGGCGATGGACGCTCCCCTCACAACACACCCAGCTCGCCCACTGACCTCCTAACCCTTCACCTGGCACCCTTCACCCGGCCCGCACTTGAAGTCTGTGCCGTATCGCTCCGGCTGCAACGCGTTGCTGAAGTGGACCACTCTCGAGTTGACAGCCTCCATAATGAACGGGGCCGCCCAGGTGCCCGCCGCCTTCACCAAGGCAGGCGATGGCGAGGAGCGCATGTCCGAGCCTCGCCTGCGGCCCAGGAACAGCAAAGCAGAGAAGAAAAACCGAACAAGAAATTCGATTCTAGGCCAGTTCAAGTAGTGGCTCACAGCCTCACACCTGAGCTTTAAATCCAGACCATCCACAAGCTCAGTCAGGCCATCATTCACATCAGCAGAATGCACTGAAAATAAGCCCAGTCTAGCCAGCAGGTTAATTTGCATCCGACCAGCCAGCCCACACTCGAGCCCATATCATTTGTTTTACAGCGATAGAGGGCAGATGTCCTGATTTTCACACTGCCACTCGCCGGGCAATCAACAATTTAGCAACCTTTCCCAGCTGCACGTGCGCTCACCCTCCCGCTAGCTTGGCTAGGTAGTAGGGGTCAGTGCTTGAGGCACTCAGCTCGGAGGCGCTGCCCGGCGCAGCCAGCGCCATGCCAGTGGCAATCGTGCCGCCACTCACCCCGCCCCTCGAGTCTCCCACCAGCGTTGTGACCTGCTCAAAATAAATAGAGAATGCCGGTTGACAGGTGGATCGTCACTCAGTTGATGCAAATGGTTTTTTCCTGTATCACAAACGCATTCAAAGGCGACGGCTCTCTGACACCAGATCCACAGGATTTCACTCAGGATATATACAGCCTATCCAGGCCTTCTAGTCATGACAGACGAATAGGGCTACCCCTTCACCATTAACTCCCGACTACGGTGTAGCCTTCAATTTGAAGAACACTGAACCCAACCGATTGTCAAGAATCCAAGGGACATGCAGCTGACAAAACAAAATTGCCGCCGGTTCTTGATTGCATATTCTTCTACCGGTATACGGTAGGACTTCGAAATACAACGGGCTCCCAGGCATGTCCGTGGGTCGAGGCCCAATAAAGTACAATGTAATGCGGTTCCCTGAATGAAAATCCTCCTCTTGACAGCTGCTCGAGTCTTGTAGGACCTCCATGCGCTTAGATCATGCGGATCAGATTCTCATTTATATAAAACCGCATGCAGAGTCAGGCTGTTACCTGAGCTGTCTTCTTCCCAAGCTGCGTCTTGATGTAGTCCACCATCATGAAGGTGCCCAAGTCCGAGGGCACCCTGGATACGACAGGGTTGATTAAGCAACGTATGTGTATGTGTGTGATTCCTTGGTCAACAGAAAAGGGCTGCCAGGCAGCCGCCACAGGGTCAGTAGGGACCAAACCATGGCCGGATTACCACCGGCGGCCCAAGCAGCAGGGGATGCTGCACCAGGCGCCCTTGGCTGCCGGTCATGCCATAGCTTCAATGCATGAAAGATGATCGGAACACGAGCATACAAGCAAGAGCATGATCAGATGTGAATGGCCAAGACTAGATTCCAGGTTGTTGGCGTCTGTGAGGCGCCCCTCCTGGCACATGGGGCTACATGTCCAGATGTAAACACTCAGGGATGTGGCTTCAGGTTCCAGGTGCAAGCTCATATACCCGTTCATATACCCAGGGGGGCAGCGGAGCTGTGCACATGCGCGGGAGGTTTTTAGATTGCCCAAGAGGAAAATACTTATGTTTTCTGACATCAGTGCATGGAGCAAGGCCATTGGGCGAATGGGTGTTTGCTTCGAGTTTTTGCTTTTGGGTGGACACGCTTATGCTGTGACAACATTTTCCAACTGCCAGCTCCTCCAGTCCAGGTCCTCATCAGACACGTACAGAGGAAACATCACACACTGACTTCTCCGCTGCATGCCTGGCAAGGACCGTCACACTTCCCAAGATCAGGTCTACCCCTTGATCCCATTGTGTGGACTGTGGATCAAAGCGTGGGCAAACAAGATGAGAGATTGAATCCATTAGAGCCACTACCAGCTGATGTGCAGGCAGGTCTCACACAGACCTGATGGTGTTTGTGATCACAGGCGGGCCCATGAGCCTGTTAGCACCCCATGGACTGTTCATATCAAAAAGGCTTGTTACGACACATTCGTAACATGCCTCTGTGTCTGCAAGTCTCAACACGTCATGTGAGTTTACCTGTCATAGACGCAGCAGTGGACGAGCTTGACACCCTTGCCTTGAGCAGCTTGGTTGTGCTGGACATAGCTGCGCTTCACAAAGGGCAGTTCACCAGAACATGGGTGAGCGGGGTGGACCAATGGGAGGGGGTGAGAATTGCTGTTACTGCCGCTTACCCACACACTGTCCCCTGTCTACATTCTAACCGGTCTCTGAGCGACTGTACAGAAACTGCTTCCTCCCCTTAGGAGTTGAGTCAGGAAATAGCGCAAGGCTGAGGAGACCACACCCGCACTCACGCCTGTTTTCCCTCGCCAACCGGGCGGTCCCATTATTCAAGCCCAACCACCGAGGCATGTACTGTATTAATAGATATTGACAAGGCAGTATCTATTTATTTATCCATGCCTACTTCTTGATCCATTTGCCTGCCTGTGATATCGCAGCAGTGTGTGCCTTGCTCCACGCACTGCTCCAGCACCTGCTCATTCAGGAGGAGGGCCAGGGGATACAGGTGATTGTGAGGCTCTTGAACTGGGCCGGGTCTTTGTTTCACTGGTTCTTGGTGGGCTGGAGACAGGGCAGGTTTCATCTTGATGCAGTATCCGGGTGTGTGGCATCTGCATTGGGGCTGGCAACAGTAAGCTGTGGATGGTCTGGTTGCTCCTCCCTCAGCAGCCTTCTATCCAGTGCCCACAGGACCACCTTTGGGGCGCGTCCATGAGGCAACCATCCGCCCATTGGGAGCCAATCAGGAGGGGTCTACGGACAATGGCCCGACCATCAGGATGGCCTCACTTTGGGCCCCCCGCCCGCAGGACCAGATGCAGATATAGTGAAGCTGATGTGAACTAATGTACCAATTGTAGTATTCGGTTGGTGGCAACTGGCAAGGTCCTGCCCAATGATTTCAAATTGCTCCCACTTGCTGGAGGCCATCCATGGGCAACATAGAACTACAGATGTGCGGAATCGACTGAGAGCTTGAGAGCCCAGCAGACTTTTACGCTTGCCTGGCTAGCAAACCCTGAGCAGTCAAGTGCAATCCTTGCTGACAGCTGATCATCCTCACAGGCCTAGGTGGCGATGATCAGCTGTCAGTGAGGGTTACACGCAGCGAGGGATGCACGGAATGAAGGGATGTATGCAGCTATGCCTCATAAGGGCGCGCGAGGGTGAAGGAAGCAATCTGGGATGGCCCAATTCACCTACCCACCGTATTGCCATACTTGCAGTATGGCCCAGCCATGGCGATGATGGCTTGGGTTTGACTCAGGATCCGGCCCAGGGCAGGCACATCATGCGCATCCGCAGTGAGGATTGGGACATCCTGGAGGAGGGAAGGCATCCAAGGGATGCAGATTGCTAGATTTCTCTTGATGGTCAATAACACGCCAACAAGGCCCACGGGGCTCGTGCCTACAGCCGCAAACCAATGAAGGGACTATGCAAACAAATTAACAAAGGATGAAAACGTCCCTGGCCTGGCCTGGTCTTTCATTTTCAGCTACTGATTATGCTGTATGGCTGATGCCAGGTGAAACAGAAACATCTCTAGCGGGGTATTGCGGACAAAGAGAAAGGAAATAGATGAGAAAAGCCTCACCCCCCTTGCTTGGGTGGATGTGGCTTTGTCCTGGAAGTCCTACTACAAGTAATGGCAGCAGCTTTCACTCAAGAGCTATCAGCGCCCCAGCAGTCGGTGGATATATGCACATTCATGTGCCATATGAGTGTTATTCCATGCACTGCGACATGCACGTGTTTGAGCTGGTGCCATGAATGCTTGAGTGCATTGCTGCCTGCGGGTTTATGCAGTGTGTGCCGGCATTCAGGGGCTCTGAGAGGCCTCTCCTGATTCTTAACCAAGATCTCCCTCGCAGTAGAGAGTCAAGAATGAAGCCGTAATTTCTAGACCATTTCTAGACGTATCCTCTGGAATACCAGACCTGGCAAGCTTCGTTGATGACCGTGAGCATGGATCGGACCTGCTCTAGCTTGGCTTTGTCGCGTCCAGCCATCGCCCACTCCCATCTCACCTTTCCCTGCAGGATGAGGACGCCACAGCGTATCATGTGAAACATCAGGTTCCGTTCTGGGGTGTTTACAGTCGTCAACTCAGCAGCAATATCAGACAAGAGACCGAGGATGCGGAGTAACGCGGAACTCGCTCGCCAGGCCCGCGCCTATCGCAACCTGCTTCCGTGAAATGCGTGACGCCCTGGTGATCCTGCTAACATTAGTTGGGGGTTTTCGAACTTCAGACAAGCACGGCCCAATGATATTATAGACGGTTTGTATCCTCATGCCCATTTATATGCTTACGGCATCGTTCCCCAGCTCCTCCAACCTTTCGGCCGGAGCGAAACCCTACGACCAGAATGGCTTATTAGCTTTAGGGCTCCGACCCATTACTACCGGCACAGAGGAAATGCAATACCTGGTAATCTTTGGCGATGTGTTGACATACGGGCTTCCCTGCAAATCCGCTAGCTCCCCAGATTATCACTTCAAACGGCCGTGCACCCTGCTGTTGGGTTGCCATATTATCAAATTTACAATTTGCAGTGGTTCTTCTGTATTCTGAGGCTAGCAGGCAGGCAGTGTTACAAACTAAGGTATGTCATGATGTATGTCTAGAGGTTGTGTCGATGTTATAGGGAGACAGATTTATGACTGACAGGTCATTGATTCATGATGAATCACCCTTAACAGACGGCACTCTGTGTCATCATTTCCATACGGAATGTGATACTTTGATCGACTTTGATTGCCATTTGTGCAGATTTCATTGACCCATATGCAATGGCTTGCCGACCAGAAGAACGAGTGGCCCCTGATGTGCACCAACGCATCAAACTCCTTGCCATGGAGGCCCTATTGCACCTGTTGGCGTCAAAGGTGGTCTCTCACCTTCCATGGGGTCTTGCACCCAATCCATGTCTCAGTCCTAACCACTCGGGCAGGTGGTATGCAAGGAGGTTACACATGATGCTGGAGGGATACTTCGGGCTTCCTTTCCCTTTTGGGGGTGGTATTTCTTTCTTCTTCGTGTTCTTCTCCTTCTCTCCCTCTTATCTTACGTTTCTTTTCTTCCAACGGGACAGTTGGGCGCCCACGTGGCCGAGCCTTTTTGAGCAGGGCCCAGAGGTGTAATGTCATTATCTGAGGCCCTCGTGTTCACCCTGCCTTCCTCACTCGTGGTTGTGGAATGTGAGCTGTGCCTGATGTGGGCCATCACAGGCCTAGCCGCGGGTCAACGTGGCCAGTACATGGCACACTCTGTCCTGCCATGGCAACTGCCCATTTGAGGAAGCATTCTCCCTCCCGACCCGAAGGCCAGATTGCCCTCACCCACATACAGACCAAGAGAGACTGCAAGAGTGACAGGGGAGGGCCAACACAGCCTTACCAGTGGCAATCGTGGCCAGCCCATGCATGCTTTGTGATGCTCATGGTGGTAGTCTACTCGAGGTGCGACACCTCTCTCTTTAGTCCCAAGCGTGACTCAAGAGGTGAGCCCAGACAAAAACAAACGTAGCTGATTGAGCCCTCAGGTATGTTATTTAATGCATTTGGTGTCAGCATAGCATGCCTCCATGGCTCCGTGGGACACAGCTTAATCACAAACTGTGCCTACTACAGCTTGGTTATGCGCACCTGGCTTGCAATCATCTGTCCTGCCCAGTTTGTCGTGGTAACCCTCCCCCGCTGCAAGGCGGCTCAGGTTTGGTGGGAGATGGGCTGTTTCGATATAAAGCCGCAACTGCATTTCACATGAGATTGTTGCCTCCCCCCCATTCAGACTTCCAACTCCACTGGATGAGTGTCATTGTCAACAGTGCACATGCTGCCAAGGCCCTGGCCCCTGGCAGGGACAGGGCGATTCTGGCCACCAGGCTCACAGGCTGGACCCCCGCTGGCGGTAAGAGGAGGGACCAGGCTGGCGTGCGGTTGCAAGTGGGTTGGGAGGCCTTTGCCTTCTGACAACGTAGAGGAGCTATGCCTGTCAACTCCGCAGGATGGATGTCAACATGACAAGCAGACGTATCCTCTGACCTCACCTGAGCGCCTGTTCAGGTTCCGGCACCCAGCGGCTCACGAGGGGGAGAGGTCACGCAGGCTGATCTGGCGCACGAGTTGGACCTATGCCATGCTCTGGTGCATGTCCAGCAGCTGCTGCATATCGAGATGCTTCAGTCAGCAGCTGCCGCAGCCGGCAGCAGCTGCGCAAGGCAAGCAGCCGCAGACCATGGCAGGGACCTTCTCGGCCCACTTCATAACCAGGACTGAGGAGCTGAAGGTCCCCGACGACGATGACGGTTCACTGCCAGCTCCTCAACCATGGTGCATTCTCTCACCTCTCTATCAACTGGCCGTCGCAGTATGGTAGGTTCATCAGCAAGGCTACAAGAGCTGTTATGGCTATGTCTCTTGTGGCTGCAGCCTGCATGCATGTCCTGCTCCCCCCCTTAACTTAATAGAGAAGGGTCACCAACCGTTTGAAACGAGTGGCCCAACATCCCATGACGATAGCCTGGCCTATGAACACATCTGTGTCACCAGTCCCATGTGACCCGCCTGACTCCTGGAGCGGGCGCGATGAGTAATTTCAGAAGTGCTGTTTTGCGCTGTCACGCTCTATGCAGTAAGGCCAGATCCAGATCTTACCTCTGCTCCTGGCGTGCACCTTGCGCTCGAGCTCGGTTTATATCATCTAAAGCTCATGTGTATGACAGAAAAGCTTTGATAGCGCTTTAAAGTTGTATAGCAAGGATAGCATACTGCGTTTGCGACAGAGCTGCGGATCCGCAAAGATTTTAATAAAATCTGGACAACGCTTGACACACATCCGTACACATGTCCACACTTATTTGTGTGCATGGCAGCCTGGTCGAATTTTGCCCGGTTATCCTGCCATCACTATCTTAAAAAGCATCCAAGAACAAACGTGAACATAAAAATGTCGGGGTGAGGACTAGCATAGCTGATGTGACGCCTTTGCATCGTTGCACATTAACGTCAGGGCGCTGTGAAGCTCATTCCAAGAATGAACGCTGATTTGGAATGAATGCGGCGTAAATTTCTTACACATGCACTAAAGTTATGGAAAACCGGTGCAACGGTGAAACATGTTGCAATCAAGATGTTTCCGTTCATTTCAGGTTCGATCCAAGGCGCCATTCGTCTGTTGCATTGTCTATCAGCCAGAGGCAGCCTTTGTTTCAAGGTTCTAAGTGAGTACCGAAATCTGGCATTGTCACACTTACCGGTACCTTGCGAAACGATGTTTACGAGAGATGCCAGTACTGAATCCCCCTCTTCCATGTGTAGCGGCTCTGATGTGCCTCTCAAGTCGTACATGGTGAGCAGCCGCATGAACGTACCTGTATTGGCATTGCTAGGGCTTCTATCATGTGTGCATGGCTGGCTGAGCTGGTTTGTTGCATCTCTTCAGGTGGGCCCAAACAAGGCGGATCCTCCGGGTATAAACAGCCTTCGAAGGCCCATGACAGCTCCTGTCCCTTCACCCTACACGCTGACTGGACCCAAGACGGCGAACAGTGACGCGCACCCAAAGTGAGCAGAAAAACAGTGAAATACCCAACTTGATGTCATGTTCTTAGCGGCAATGGACCTGGTCCTGGTGTACCTTGCCGTACTGAATAATTGCCTGTTGGGTCCATGCTTACCTGTATATCATTCGGATGTGTGTGCCCAGGTTCTTGAGTCCCAATGGCAAGTGGTTGCAACAGGAGATTCCAAGTCTCATTGCAGACTCACAGGCTCAGCCTCTGTCAGCCACTGTCCAGCTGTCTGCCACTCTTCCTGGGAAGTATGGAATGGATCGTCCAGTACGCCCACTCACAACCGTGCACACGTACAATGATATCTCCCCTGTGTCTACCGCGGAGTACGTCAATGAAGGGGAGGCTTCTGACCCAGTAGCGACTATCAGACGGACAACAAACACTTCAAGTGAAGGCGGAACCGACAGGGTGAGGAGGCAAAAAGTTGCAGCTCTCTGCTATCTTGCATTTGTGAGCCTTGCATGGCAATTGTTGAGGTACTGCATAATAAAGCCTTTGAATTTGTTGCCAAAGAACCATGGGTATGTGGAGTCCTGACCAAGTGGCCAAGTGGCCAAGTGGGCATTAGGAGCAGCTATCAATTCAGCTACCTCTAAAAGGCTGTTTACGGTATTTTTGTCATGTGAGTGTCCCATGATGAGGCATGACACTTGTTTCCACGTTTGTCACATCACAACATTGTACTGACATGACCGGTATCATCTAAACGTTCTTCGCCATGAATGTGCCAGGAGGAAAAGCTGGGGTTCACACAAAAGGCTCGTCAAGTCGGAGACACGCAAGCGAGGTTGACCTCAATCAGCACATTCTGGAATCGTCTGAATGGGTCTTACAATCTCAAAATCCAGGTGAGGAAGACAGGCAACAATGAATCCTCAATAACAGTATTTGAAATACCTGTACTTGACTGGTATACGGTAAACAATACTTGATGCAGCTTGTTTTAAAACTGTGTTGCAAGCACTGTTGCCACCCTGTTTCGATCATGAAATTAAAATGTCCTCCATTGTGCTCCAGGATGTTGATCGGATTGAGGAGCTGGGGAGAAATGTTGTTGCGGGCACTCCCAATGCGCGCCTCATTGGTGGACGTTGGCGGTACATTGCCAGGCCGGTGGATGGAGACTCAATCTACACGGACTGTGAGTGATGTACACCACTGCTGGGTCCTGGATGGGGAATTTTCTCTTTTTGGGGGCACTAGCTTTTTGTCTAGGGCCCGCACTGCTGTGGCCTTATCTTACCTATCACGTGCGGAATGTGAGCCATCATTGATTTGCCAGTTCTGTTGCTTGGCTGCCTGTAGATTACGGGCGGTGTGGAGACGATCCTTGCTCGTACTATGGCCGACGCTACGACTTGCAGACAAACGAGTTCAATCAGAGCAGGCTGGTGAGTTCTGGCTTGCTTGAGCTTGCAATATGTTGCCAGTTAAAGCTCTGAAACTCAAAGATTTAATTTCATAAAATTAAGTTGATGAGACGACAGAAGGATGAGTAGCGATGTCCCTGCAAACTTTTACAAGTTCGCAGGGTCAGAGCACTGCAAACCCATGGAGCAGCTAAGGGGAAAGGTCTTTAATGCAGCTGCAAATGCATGTAGCAATACATACTGGCATCCATGCTGAGGCTTTTCAACTTCGAAGCTGGAGGTCATAACACAACCCTGAAGCAAAGCAGGGCTGACTGGTTGAAACCGATCGCACCTGCATCACACCCGCAGTGCCATTGCTACCACAGCGTTATTGCATATGTAATGGAGCATCCAATATTGAGACGTGAATTTCATACACGCATATCCCTGTTGCCTGCAGGTGGACGAGGGGGACTACATCAACGTTGGCGCCAGCATGCCGGGCATTCACGCCATGCGGACTCGTCCAGGTCTCTCACTGGACTCGACGGTTGTCAGCGGAGCTTCAGCCAAGTTAGAGAATCTGTCACCGTATGCGGTGGGTTTGTCTTCATCTCTGCAAATCTGTTGCACAATTCTCCCCAGAATCCCTGCCAAGTCGTAGTGTCGAGCATATTCAAACAACGTTTTATTAACTTGAACAATCTTTTGCCATCCAGGTCAAAAATGCCCGGGGTGTGCACAAGCTCCCTGCCTTTGCAAGGATGAGGGCATCTACTGCCAGGACTTGATTTGACTGTCGGTTGCACTGCACGATTAAAAAGTGGCAATGGGTGGCATGCCGATTGCCAACTGGGTGGGTTGTTCAAAATGGCGCAAAACAATCTTTTCGCCAGCCTTAAGAAATTTTGCAGGAAGGAAAGTTTTAAGAAGCATAAGAGCATGCTACTGTATTAATGGTAGTAGTTGAGAGTTATTTTGAACAAGCTATTTCGTGCTATTTTAACAGATTTTGCATGCATGACATGGATTTAGCTAGCGCAGCGTTTGCGCCTTTTGTCCAGTTCACTTTTCGGATGGTGACAGATACTCGTCACATCTGAAGAATGATGACGTACAGACTAGGTGACACAAATTTTATGTTCCGAGTACGTGACATTGATTCTCATAAAGCTGCTGATGTCGATGCAATCCAGTGGAGTCTGCCCTGATTAGGTTGATGCTTGTCGCCCGGGATCAGTGCTGCCACACGTGCCCACGCAACAGTTTCGTGGACTGCTATGTATTCATTGCTGTCCCTCCAGCACACACTGTGTAGAAAATTGCATATCATCAGCAGCACATCCGTCATGACCAACCCAGTGAAAGGCAGACGGTACTGGTTTGTAATCTGCAGCTACGATAGAGGTCTGCTCCTCAAGCACCCTTCAGGTGCTGACTGCATCTCCCTCAACAAAATTTCCAGGTCACACAGCACAAGATCCCATGCCACAAGCAAGATTCCCAGCACCCTACGTGCCCTCCATGGGCAGCCGCATGCACTGGTAACAGGCCAGAAGAGGGGGCTCTGAGTAGACTTGACCCCAGAAGAAGTGACGCGGCCACAGAGTCAGGCTTGAGGCCCAGGCAAACAGATGATGATGCTCATCAGGGTCAGAGCTAGGCCTAAGAGGCCAAGATTCAAGACATCCATCATGGCATGATCGGAACATGATGTTCCATTGTCATTTACCTGTTTGCGCGACTACAGTGCAAGATGGTAGGCAGTGACTACATCATGAGCACATCTCCCAGCTGTCAACATCGGAGCACCTCAATTCCATGCCGGATGAGCAGCTGCACATAAGAGGCTGTGTCTACAAACGCTGGGCAATGAAGAGGAGTCCAGGAGTACAGGTCCAGAGCAAGTGGGCATTGACATCGGCAAAAGCTGATACCAGGCTTCCTGCCAGATCCAGGTAGATGCAGTGTAGAACGGTGCGGTTATCCTCCTTCTGCCTGCATTGAGACTAGCATGGGAGCGTTGCGACTGGCGGCAGCCACATGCAGCAAGGACTACTTGCCACCGGCATCACGAGATTCAGGTCGGGCCTCTGTAGACAGAGCAGTTTATGCTTATTCAGCGTCACCTGATTACGAAGAAAGGGGGAACCTTGTATCGGTATGATAAAGGTTACCAACTAACCATTTCTGAAGGTGGTCAGGGAATCATGGGGCATGAAGTTGCCTAAAGCATCCGAATTGCCGTCTTTGTTTATTTCAGTTGATTGCACGCGACGAGAAAACGCTTGGAAAACATTTGGAGTGCGGAGCGGTGGTGCGGAGGATGCGAGGCAGCTCCAGAACCATGGAATGCTGGTAAAGGTGAAGAGTTCGCAGGGCTATCAGCCTTCCCCCCCCTCATCCTTCCCCGCCTTCTTCTCATACACATATCATCCTTCTGGGAACCGCAGGCTTCCTCTTTCGTCCTGCAGATAAAATCCTCAGCATGCTCGGTATCTCCAAACACGACATCTCCTCCGTCCTCAGCCGTCTCACGAAGCATACCATACGCTGCCATATAAACATCCTTCGTCAGCGACGCCATCTGGAAAACTCACCTGCCCATTATTGTCCGGTACCCCTTGACGACCCTCCTTAACCACAAAGTTTTTTTTCTCTCCCGGTGTACGGCATTTCAAATCCCGTATTCCTCGAGCCACGCTCAGGCGTTTTCTTTCTTTCTTTCTTTTTTCAGCCAGCTATCTTCGAACATGTCTCTAACCCATTAGTATCACTCTGATAATAATCACATTGGAACCAGCGAAGCAAGTCATCAAAGGGCACTGCCAAATATTTGTGACTTCGTCGAACGATGGCTGGATTAAGGTCAGAGAATAAAGCAAATATGTCGATATAAGCGCACATTAACATCAGTGTGGCGCGGACTACCGCGGACTACCGTACACTGTCGAAGGGCATACCTGTCTAACCCACATTTGTGACCCTTGCTGACAAACTCCTGTCCCTTACGCATGCCTTCAACGACGTGTGATCTCAGTGTCTCTGATCCAAGGCAGCAAGCACACCTTTCGCTGACGTACAAGGCTGATCAGCCTCAGTTGTCTGCAACTAAGTAAGTTTCACAGGCTGCACCACAGTGGCAAGCCCTATCTACCTAGCCCAGCCTTGCATGATGGAGATGAAGGGATGCCGCCAGCAGTGGATCCTTAGTAGCTCCACTGTGTTGAATCTCTTCACATGCCATTTAGACAGGGTTGCATGTAGTTTGCAGCTAGCAGCATGCGGTTCCGGTAATGGTAGCACCTGATGCACGTGATTGTTGTTGCTCCGCTGCTGCCAGGCTCCTCAATAGTGCGGTTTTGCTTGCTGAGGGGGTCAGTGGGCGTAATATTAAAAGTGCATCCTATCACCCTTCCATTCTACTGGTCCTGGTAGTTCCTACCTGATCGTCATGGCGAATGCCGCAAATACCTGAAAATATCTGTGGATAGTTTGCAATCTTTAAGTGAGCTGTACCAGGACAGTATAGTACCAGAACAATGGTGGTAAGGCTGGTTTACTTTCGGTATGATGAGTGTCCTGCATGTCGATGACATAATACCTCTGGGCCATGCTCAAAGGCTCGGCAGCGTGAGTGTCCTCCATGTATTGCGTGCTTGCAGGTCGTTCGAGCTCAGTCAGACTTATGGGAGAAATTTAACCTCAGCTGGGTCAACATCCCATAATAAGACAAAGGGCAAAGCAGTTGAGTCCACTCATTTCAGCCGCCAGCGGACTGAGTGGGAGGATACTGTCCATCCGCCATTCCTGAACAAGTAAGCAGGCACTCCAGGAGCTTTGGACGCACTCATTCAATGTTCGCTTTGGTCTGACATGCACGTGTCATGTCCATGAGCAGGAACAGCCAGTGGGTGCAAGGTGCCCTGCCCACCCTGGTGACCCAGAGCCAGGCTCAGTCGCTCACAACCACAGGCAACCTGGATGGGACACGAGGCATATTCCAGGCACCTCGTGCCATCTCAGCTGTCCACACGTGAGTTGAAGAGGGATTGAAGTACTAAACCTGAAGCTGAAACTCCTCCGCACGCTCTCAGAGCAGCACGTGATTCTGTCGCTCTACATTGAAACACTGCAATATAGTGCACATATTTCCTGTACAGTATGTTCCTCTTATCTGCAATATAGTGCACATATATCCTTTACAGTATGTTCCTCTTATCTGCAATTCCGATCGCAGGTACCATGACACGTCACCAGTTTTAACGGCTGAGTGAGTGCAAATAGCTGGTGGTTGAACGCAATCACGCATGTGCAGTCTTGCTTATTGCTCCTCTGCAAACTGGTATCCCTTTTTATCTCAACCTCTTCTTTTTTTCACTAGGTACACACGAGACACAGACAGGTCGGAGGTTTCATGGGATGCCACCATCAACAAGCGCGGCACTAGCGGTGAGGAATATGTCTGCAGTGTTGGATCAAATCTCAGGACCACCCCTTGACTTGTTGCTGGACACCATGCGGCGGTGCCTTTTTGAGCAGGACCCAGAGGTGTCTGTGTGTCCCTTGTGCAGGCGTATACAAGCCCAGTGGGCCGCAGCCTAGCTCAAAGTTCAACGCCGCAATCGACAGTGTGTTTCAACAAAGTAAAAAGGCTGGCCAGGTTGTGGGGGACTCTGTGGTGAGGAAGAGGTAAGAGGTTATAGGGAAGCAACCAGATGCGGTTTCATTTATATTTCACTGCCCTATTGTATCCCGTAAGTTGTGGAGTTCTAGCGGTAGCGTTAAGGCATCTCATGCTGCCTGACCTGTGAACTATTCTTTCGTCTGCGGCTTGATGATTTGCGCAGCTCCGTGGATGCATTCTTTCAGCGCGGCGGCAAGTCTTCCCTCCTCAAGCAGCATGACATTGCCCGCATTGGTGATGAGATAGGGTCCCATGCTGTGCCTGGCAACGCAAACGCAAAGCTGGTCGGTGGCAAGTGGAGGTGAGTCGGGTTACAACAGGATATTCTCTAGCAATTGAACAGCTTTATTTTGCTGCTCTCTCGATGATGGCATTGAGTTCTGGTATGTGAGTTATGACACACCTGCAACTTGTTTCAGGTACCTCTCTCGCCCAACTGAGGGCCAGCACTTGTTCACCGACTACTATGGAAGATGTGCAGGCAGCCACTGTGACTACTATGGAAGGACGTACCACTACTTGCCACAATAGAGCTATGCGTTGCTGCTGAAAGTGTGCAGGGGCTTCAGCTCCGCCACAGTTACTGTCCATTTATAGCACAATAGCACAGCATTTATGTAAATTATGGAGAGTTGGGATATAGTCATGTTGAACATAAAACATGGTAAGCCAGCTTATTTACCGTGGTGTATGATAGTTTAACATTGGGTATGATAGCTCAAAACTACCGACAACTTGTTAATCACTTGACTAGTGTGACTGATTACTCGGAGTCACCAGGTCAACCATAGCAAGAATGAAATGGTCTAGACGAAATTTGTATAACGGTTACTGGTTCGACAGCCATCTCAGTCATCCAGCGAGATTTCAATCCCCAATCGATACTTAAACGAGTACACATTGGATAGGACCATCTGTCTAAGCCAGTAAGACCTACCAGTATTTAATGCATACAGGAAACTACCACCTCCCCATCAGCGTCTGCAGGTGGCTGGATCAATGCCTGTCTCTATTCCTCGCCTTATCCCTGCTGGAGGGATCGCGGGACGACCGCTCCCTGTCGGCCTCCGGCTCATGCCCTCGGGACCTGCCGGCATCAGGTTCACGACCCCGATCTTTCCCTCGGTCAGCCTCTCTGTCGCGCTCGCGATCTTCCACCTTATCTCGCTCTTTGCGCCTGTCCCTATCTTTCTCAGACTCCCTGCCTTTCTCCCTATCCTTGTCCCTGTCCTTATCCTTGTAACTCTCCCTGTCCCTGTCCCTGTCCTTCTCCCTGTCCTTTTCCCTATCCTCGTCTTTGTCCCTGTCCCTGTCCCTGCCCCTGCCCCTGTCCCTGTCCCTGTCCCTGTCCCTGTCCCTGTCCCTCTCCCTGTCCCTATCCCTGTCCCTGTCCCTGTCCCTGTCCTTCTCCCGGTCCCTGTCCCCCTCCCTTTCTCTATCCTTGTCCCTGTCCCGACGGCGGTCTCCTTCCGGATCTTTAATTCCAGCCGAATCTTTTTGCTTGGGAAGGTCTGGAGACGGAATTGGAAGTGATCGCGGCGACAGGGGATGTGAGCTATCTCTGAGACGAGGCTTGGTGTCAGCCTGAGAGCTTGAAGGGATGGAGGCGCTGGCGAGCCCACTCGCTGGTGCCATGAGGGTGTTGTGGGCCACGGTGCCAGCGCCCCCCTGACCCACACCATCTCGCTGCAAGGGCAGCTGACGCTCCACTTCACGGCTGCTGGGAGATTCGGCGACGTGACTATCCTTCCGGCTCCCTTTGGCGTCCCTTTCCCGGACAAGCTCACGTTCTTTCTCCCTATCTCGGTCTCGATCCCGGCCTCGGTATCGGTCCAGCTCGCTGTGCCGCTCCACCTCCCTGTCATGGTCCTTGTCCCGGTCCTTCTCCCGGGCATGGTCCCGGTCCCGGTCGCGGTAGGTGTTTCGCACACAGTGGCCCTGTCGATCCCGGTCACGGTCACGCTCAGCCACGCTTGCTTTCCCTCGCTCCTCCAGCACCTGCTCATCTCCAGATCGACCCTTGGCGCCCCCGACAATGCCCCCGCCCCGACTGCCTCTCTCCCTGCTGGCCGCCGAGCTTGGACGTGTGTGATCACAGGGCAGATCATCCTCAGCTCCATGCAGGTCCTCGGCGCACCTAGGAGTGGGACAAACAAGATGACACTCCATCATCCAGGCGTACAGAGATCATGTGAGCATAGACATAGAGAAGGTGACAGTTTCAGGTCAGGTGTCGGCGAGGCATGATGACAAGACAAGCACCTGCTGCTGCTGGAGGGCTTCTTGTCTGTAGGCTGCATGACCGTCCACAGCTGCTCACACTGAGATACGCTCAGAACCTGCAGCGAAAGTCGGCAAGACAGCAAATGGTCGGCATCCATCAACTTCAGCAAGAGACACACACTTTCACATATTTTAAATACATGATCCAGAGGGGATTGTTATGTCCTAATTGGCACGACAGGTCAAAGACCCTCTCCCCAATTCCCAGGTTGAAAAAGCACGTTTGGATGACATTATGATGTCGTCAACAAAAGACGCACCTGCTGCAACATCTTCCGACTCTCAGAAGGGCGAGGTTGGCCCTCCTTGTATATCCTATTCTGGATTCCGATAATGGAGACTGCCAGATCCATTGGAATGGACATCAGCTCTTGATCTAGCTTCTCATACTTGCTCTGTTAAGGTGCCAAGGATCACTCTTTGAGACGACAGGAATGGACACATTCTTTGAGATGACAGGAGTGGAATGTGAGTGATAAGGAGCAGGAGGCAGAAGCAATCACCACCAGGGCACAAGACATCCAGGTCAATAGATTTCAACATAAGATCACATGTAAAATGAAAAGGATGTCACCAAGAGAGCAGATGCAGAAGTCATGTTGAAAACCCTTCCTTTTCTCCTTGCACAAAGAATAAAGGGAGTGCTGCATTCCAAGCTAGCATGCATTGCCGACGCCTGCACCAATGTACTCACCGCCCACTCAAAGCATCCACTGCCCACTCGCCACTCGTTCGCATTCAGCTCCTCCACGATGCCACTCCTGCACACACCATCACAATCGTCACGGCGGCTTTTGCACTCTTGACCAACAAATCAGAACACCTCGTGCACCACATCTCAAGTGCGCCCCTCATCCTGGACCCTTCCTCCCCTGCTCAACTCTGCCTCACCTGCAGTAGGCTCCTTGCAGCAGCCCCGAATCGAAGTTGAAGAAAAATATGAGGGTGTCGCAGCCAATACCTGCAAGGGAGTCACGACGCTTGGCTCCGTACTTGCGCCGCTGAATCACCTGACCCAATGAAGTAGACACCAAGGGTCAATAAATCGTCCACATTGCGCAGCTTGATCTGTAGCAAGTCAGAAACATACATCCAGCACTTCAGCACAGCCTAGTGAGCCATAACCCGTCCCAAGGTTCAGGCTGAGGTGGCCAGTAATCTTATCAAGGCGATCCCACATCATGCCTGTCCGACTCCTCCCTGCTCATCAGCTACCTGGTTCATCGTGGTCTGACTGTAGTTGAAAACATAGCCACGCTTGATGCCCGGCGGCAGGGCGGCGCTGCCTGGAGTGGCACTCAGGGGCTGCAGCACCACCATCGCAGGCTCCAAGTCCATCTCCATGTCACCCACACCCTCTGAGGTGTACGGGGAGGAGGCGCGAAGAGGGGGCAGCCGGCCAGAAGCATACTGCCGAGCCACTGGCCTGCTCCTGCCCATCTCAGGGGGGGCACCCCCGCAGCCCACAGGGCCCAGTTGCAGGTCAGCTGCCGCCCCGGCTGAGCCGCTAGGGTGCGTCAGCGGGATCGGTTCCACAAGCTGAGCTAGGGCGGCAGGTGCAGACTGGCCCTCTGCTTGCACGGGGCGGTCCTCTAGCTGGGGACAGAGAGCACGATGAGGCCACCAGGAGAATTTGTGCTGCAAGCGAGCAATCGCAGCCGCCGCAACACTGGACGCTACGATTCCGCTGCGCCGCTTCTGAGCCCATGTTGACATCTGTGTCGCAGCAGGCTTAGGCTGCATCGCGTCATGGAGCTGCTGCCAGGTCTTGCCCTGGGCCTCACGGATGCCAGCCTCGCTCAGCTGCTGCCAGTCCTTGCTAGTGAGCAATGAGCATGCAGCAGCTTGCTGTGGCCCCAGAGCGCACTCAGAGAGCCTGTGAGGATCTGCAGCCTGACCTGGCCTCAGGGCAGCAGCAGAGGTGGAGGCGAGAGACTGGCCTTGAGTGGGGCCATCGCTGCCCTGCCAAGGGGATGGGGGCAGCGGGGATACCCCCCTGGCAGCTGCCGAGCCTGTACCCGTCACGTCGGTAGGCTGTGAGACGCCACCATCGGATTCGGTACCCGGCTGCGGCATGACACACCCAAACAGGGGCACAGGATTCCTGTTGTATCCACTGTGACTGGACGGCAGAGCCTGGCCCCGGTCAGCGCCCGCAGCAGCCCCAACACCCTCATCCAAGGTACGGCGGGACGCGGGACGCCGTGCAGGGAGTAGCGTGACCGGGGGACGTGGAGGGAGTTGCGCTTGAGCCAGCTTAGTCACCTTGCCGGCACTAGAACCAAAGGTGGTTACGTTCATGGGTGCCGCCGGGGGTGCCACTGCCGCCGCCGCAGCAGCAGCAGCAGGAGCAGGAGCACTGATGGCTGGCGGAGGCGGGGTCAGCCAGCCCACCATCGCGGTTTCGGCAGCTGCCTGCCGCCCAGCACTCGGCCTCGGCAGGAGTGCTGCTGCAATCTGCCCCTGCTCCGTCAACAGGCCGTCAGCACCTGACAGGCGGGCTGTCTCAGCAAGCGGAGGATTGGGTGGGTCGGCCCGTTCCGCCCCTACCCCGATGACCCCGGACAGCTGAGGCTCCTCTTCAGTAAGCCCCGCCCCACCCTTCAGGCAGGGAGCGGGCTCCAAGATAGCAAGTTTAGGAGGAGGTACACCTGCCCCTGCCGCTGCACCAGGTACAGTGTCTAAAGCGTCGCCGGGCATCACATTCGAGGTTCCGTCTGCTCGACTTCTTTTTAGAGCAGCCTCCTCCTGGCTGGGTGACGCCTGTGGCTCATCTAGCTGCATCTTATCCTCTGTTAGGTCTCGAGTAGCTGAGAGATCCAAAGGCTCAGTGGGGAGCTGAGCAGTATCAGTCGCATCCTCCACAGGCAGGTGACGCTTGCGGCTCAGACGTCCACTGCTGCGAGCGGGCCCAATAGCATCGGCCTCATCTCCAGCGGGGCCAGTGGCAGTAGCATCAACCGCAGGAGGCCCAGCAGCAACAGGGTCAGGAGCAACAGGCCCAGGCTCAATTGGCTCAACACCAGCCGGCCCAGCAGCAGCAGGGTCAGGTACAACAGGTCCAGGCTCAACAGGCTCAACACCAGGGGGTCCAGCAGCAGCAGGTTCAACTCCAGCACCTCCTTCTGGAGTGGCTAATTTAGCAGTTCCCGCTCCCCACGTTGGGACAGACGCAGCAGCAGAAGCTCCCTTTGCATGAGCCAATCCTACCACAGGCCCTGGCTCCTCAAGGCCTGAGCTGCGGTGGCGAATGCTGCGGGTAGCAGGTAAGGCGGTCTTGGCAGCTTGAGTTTTCCGCCGGGTCCGAACGCCTGCTAGGGTCGACGCTGCCGCGTCTGTGGTAGGTGAGGGTGAAGGCGAGTGGCTGGCTGACAGCCGTCGGGATGACCTCCTGGCCGGTGCTGCTGCTGCAATAGGGGTGGTTCCGGGGGTCTCAGTCTCGTGCGCTTGGAGGGCAGGGGAGACACTCCGCAGCCGCATGCGCGCTTGCAGTGCGGGCGGCAGAGCGGGAGCCACAGCCACGGTGCTTGGGGCTGAGCTGCGCAGTGTAGGCTCCGGTACAGCAGTAGACCTAGCGTCAGGTGCAGCCCTGATGGCCTCCTCCTCCAGGGGCGACGATTTAAGGACCACTACCGCTGCCGCTGATGCTGCAGGCGGCTCAGCGCTGATCCGCCGGGCATTTTGGGCGATCCATGCCAGGGGTTGATCGTCCATGCTTCCGCTGCTGTCATCCTCGCTTGATTGCACCTCCTCATTGCTGACCCCGGCACTGGCGGGCGTCAGGGACCAACGGCCTTCCCCCATGCGCCGGAAATGGGTCTTATCGCGGCTCAGCTCACCGGAGACCTAAGTGTTCAGTATGCAGCATGTGCACCATGTCAGTGACTTGATCCTAGCTGATGCTTGCATATAGCCAATACTGCATGATGATTGCTTGTGCACCTCATGCGTTCCTTGCATGCCCATACCACTGCATGGACCTTACCGTCCCGCTGGGATTCCGCCTGTCTGCAGAGATCAAGCCTCTCCCAATCATCTCAGACAGCAGAGTTAGCAGGCTGATTCCATCCGGGTAATCAATCAGAACCTCCCAGACGGCGCATTTGATGGTGATGTTGGCACCGGGTCTGTGGAAAGGGTTTCCCGGCCTGGGTGGGGCAGGGACTTTCAGGTCCATAAAATGTATCTCAGCAAGCGACCATAGGAGGCATGTTCCAGCAAAACGTTGGGAACACGTGGATTGGTGACGTATGACTTATCGGGTAGCTCGGCCGCACGCATAGTGTGAATACGTTTCACACGAGGCAGATGAATTCGGAAGAATACGGACGCGGACGCTCTAACGACCTGCGAAACGGTGCTGCAGACCAAGCAAATAAGATTTAAGACAGAAACGTTATGAGTCTCGGGCTTTCTACCACATCTCACAGGGGCCTAAATGTGTACATGAGATGCCCGGCCAGATGTCCCCTAAACAGGCACCTGCTTTACCGGCACAGGTGCTTTCGATCATTGAACTTGAATGCCACCTCTGGCTCTTTGGATCCAGAATCAGGGAGCATCCTGCCTAAGGAAGCAGTGTCAGGACCTGAGCATGCACCTGAAGAGAAAGGTCCGGAGCCTTGGTGGAAACGGTTTACCACCTTTGACAAGAGCAAGCTGGCCACATTGGGGTTTGGAGCTTTTTGCGCTTATGGCGTCATCAGCAACGTCAACGCAGGAATCCTCATCACCATTGCATGGTTGACAGTTGTCAAGACCCAGGGTGCCATGCCCATAGCTCCTGGGATGTGGCCAAAGTTCCTAGCTGTGTATGCAGGTGAGGGCTGTCTTCTTTGGACTGATTCCTTGGGAGGCTGTGGGTCTACTTCTTGAATTTTGTCGCGACAGGGCTGTGGGTCACATCTCACTTCATGCGCCCCATACGCTTGAGCCTAGCAATCGCAGCAGCTCCATTTTTCGAAAAGGTAATGCCTGTCTCTTGTAGACCTATGTCTTCTATGACCGATTTTGGATGTGTTATCTTACCGACCACTGTATCTGTTTGCCCAGGCCATTGCCAAAATCATGGAGTGGACTGGTATGAAAAACAAAGTTCTTGCCTTTGGAATCATGCTCGTCATCATAGCTCTGGGCACGATTGCCAGCTTAGCTCTCACAATATTTGCTTGTGGCGGATTTATTTTTTGAATTGCTGTAGAAAACTGCCAAGATGTGGGATCCAAATGGCATCCTTCATTACAACCCTAGCCGAATACAGGCCATGACATGACACCTATGGCCCCTGCTCAAAAAGGCCGAATACAGTGGATCCCCCTCAAATGTTTAAAACGGTGCAGACCAAATAACAAATGTATTTAACATGTACTTTGTCTGCCCTGTTCATACCAGAGCTCAGCCTCGCTAAACTTGCAAATGTGGTCTGGTACTGTGGTACAAGCCGCCTATGGCTTTAAGAAGGCATGCTCGTTTTCCGTGGATTTCTGATTCAGATTGTCGGGGCCCCGTTAGAGACTCTCGTCCTGATGTGACTTTCCTCAAGGCTTGGGAATTTTCAGCACCTTGTCGATGACGTACAGGACTGCCTGTGAACACATCAGTATTCCATCAGCCTTCAGAGTCAAGTTGTGTTGCACAGCATCAGATATCAAAATGCTGCTTAGTGCTATCAATTACATGGTATGGTTTTGTGACAGGGTACCAGTAATTCTGCAGTCGTTGTGCATTTCTACTCGGCTGCCACCAGCAACGCTAAGACTATTGATGCTCAGGGAACGGTATGATACCTGCTGCAAAATGGATGCATCGTTCCAATTCTTCCCTTCCACTCCCCTTCATCCTCCCATCCTGCTTACCTTGCTATTCTTCAATTCTTGGTACTGCAAGATGGTTCCAAAATTCAACGGATCGATGGTAGGATTACTGCCGTACACATGGACGACGCCTGGAACTCTGCAACCAAAAGGCAATGAAAAAACAAAGTAAGTGGCACTTCTTTCTTACCATTGCAGCACCAAAATTAAGCTGGATCCTGCTCCTGGCAGAATTGGATTTCATAATTGGACCTGCAGTTACATTGTTAATGCAGCAGACTCACGATCGGTCGATGATAAGGGGGTGGCCCTCCTGGGTTTTGAGTTGATCTCCCTGCTTGAGAGTGCTGAGAGGGAAGGCCTTGACGCCAGGGACGATGTGGAATGCTATGATTGGATTCACAGGCTTTGTGCTGCTGGCGTTGGATGCAGGCTGGCCTAAAGCAGATGGAACGGCTGCCTCTGGACCCCCAGAAGCTGAAACAGGTGCAAAAGCCTGGCGGGCATGTGCAGGGGGTGGAGGGGGTCATTAATCAGATCAAGTGTACCAGCAAGGGGTACCACTAAATCGTAATGTTCATCATGCACTACAACCCTGTTCACACAAAGGAAGCAAAGGTATGGAATGCCCCTCATCATCAGGTACACCACAGGGTTTTAACAACATCACAGCAAAGACAGAGATGTGTATTGCACTGATGTGATTTGAGCTCCTAGGCTCAACACATTTCATGTTTAGCCTTTCCGGTGGTTTCGTAATCCGAACAGAACTAACCGCGTCCACGGGGGCAAAAACGGTGCCAACGAAGTCTGGGTCGTTGAACGCAGTGTCAAATCCAGATGAAAGCGCCATGACCTGTACAGCAAAGAATGCATAGCCAGGTAAACATAACTGTCCCCTCTTATCTCACAGCGCTCAGAAAGAGTTTCAATTGCAGGAGTTCAGCTTCTTTCAAATCTACACCAACCAAAACTTTCATAGGTCCCAAAGTAGCGCGCTTCGGCACAAGAAAGGTAATGTAGCATCAAACGCACCTTAAATTGGTTTAGAAATATTGCTCCGTCCAGAGCCTCAGATATAGTCCTTGGGAGGAAAGCCTGGCAGTTAACTTCAAAGTTAGGGCAATAAGGAAGCAGGAAAATATTAAGTCTCATGAACATGCTTGCTTCTTCAAATCAACTGAAGGCAGCAAATGCCCAGTTGCTACCTTTGGTGCGGCATCCGGGACTGAAAAGTAAAAACTGAGTGTAATTCATCGCGATACCGGTACTAAAGACCGTGTATACTGGCTGTATCAAGGATGCAGAGGCCTATGTTATGCACACGGGTTTGAGGTGACCGCCAGTGGTATGACTTCTGGTGATGCAGGGTCGCCATGCGGACATTATGCACCAGTGTCAACAAAAAGATTGCATATTCAATTACCGAGTAATGAATACGTTTACTCTGTCCACTGACACGTGCTCACCATTTGGGAGTGAAGCAAATGCTGCCAAGCAGCATGCAGTTAGCATCAGCTGCACAGTCGATCTTGGCCAGCCAATCGTCATCCTCCTGGTCATTTGTTAAAGAACCTAGAGCTCCGTATTGTTGAGGATTCTTTAAGTGGCTTTCCGAAGACGGTTGATTTCACAATTTTTTTGAAAGCTCAAATGACAACCGCGCTGACCGATTCGGTCGGAATTATCGACAGTCACAACTGCAGTCGGTCAGTCACCCTCTAGCCAATCAATGTCAACGGATATACTTGATTGATATTGCTTGCAGGAGATAGATGGAAAGAAAGAACGAAAACGCCTGAGCGCGGCTACCATGGCTTGTACAGTAGTGTGCCATTTCCGGAGAACGCCGTTGAGGCGTGGACTAAGGATGGCAAAGTGTGCTCACACACTAGCCACACTTCAGCGATCGCCACCAGAAAGAGTGCCAGTGCACCCGCATTCATAATGTAGGGGCCTTTTTCACCGACGAGTTTGCACACAGAATGTATATTGGCTGAAGTAGGACACCTACAGGCTGGCATGCATGCTTCTGGCTGTGTATGAGGAAAGTAGATGCACCAGATTCCCCTGACACGTTTCTCTGGATGAACGAGGGGCAGACCACCTGTGACTCACACGCTCCTACTCAGCCCATGTTTGCGTTTACGGCCCTGACCGTACCGTGTTGAAGCGTGTCCAAGAATTCAAGTTCTTGGGCATCACTCAGCACGAAAGCGGCGGCCTGAAGAGGGCCATGGAGGGTAGAGAGGCGCCTTTGGCTGCTGCGCTGCACCGCGTTCGCCGCATGGCAGCAAGGTGGGCCTTCTTCCAAACCGCATCAGGTTGGCACTTGGCAGCTGTGTACGCAGCGCCTGCGGCCAACTACGGCGACGTGGTGTGGGTCACCAGCCACTTTCGGCTGCGGCAATGTCTCTCCAGCAAAATGCAGTCCAGCTTGCTTCAGCACCTACGCCAGGCTGCGGGGCTACCTGCATCAGCCGCCAGTTGGGGAGTCCTGAGAGAGCTACAGATCCTGCCACTACAGCGAGACTGGTGGACCCATATCCTCCGCTTCTACAATGCAGCAGTGGCACCGGGCGGCACAGCAATACAGCCCGCTCATTGCTCAAGCCATGGCAGCAGATATGCAGCTTGCAGTCAGCCAGGGCACTGGCGGCCGCACCTGGTGCTCTGATCTGCTGGGTGCATTAGAGGAGCTGGAGCGGGGGTCAGCCACCCCCACCTTGCGCAAGGCAGCAGCTGCCCTACAGCGCCTACCCGTAACAGAGGTGTTGGCACTCGTTGACACAGCTTACGAGCAAGCACGGCTGAACGCAAGCGGCGGTGAGGACCCCAGGGACCCTACCCCCAAGCACAGATCTGCGGCTACCTACCGCGCCTGGTTCCAGTCCACGGCTGGTGCCGTGCTGGCGCAAGCCAAGAGCCGCACTAGCCAGAGGGAGTGTGCTAGTGTGCGCATAAATTTGCGACTGCGGCTCGGCGCGTCAGCACGGCTGATACCAGAGGACGGCGCAACGCGAGCGGCGAGAGGCACGCTGCTACCAGCGTTGTTGGGCACGGGGAGATAGCGAGCAGGTGGAGGATGCGCTACATGTGTGCTTCCAGTGCTCTAGTGTCAGGGAGCAGTTACGGGAGCGGGGGTGGGCAGGTCCTCCGGGCGCTGCCATTAACTTCCACCAGCTGTACCAGGCTGAGCAGGGGTGGGATGCACTTGCTTTTGTGGACTGTGCTGTGGGCATTGTTGAGGGTTAGTCTCTAGGGCTTCTGAGGCGCCGGTGTTGTTTGCCTTTCCGACCTTCCCTTTTGGTCCTTTTTTTTTGCCCCCTTTTTAGTTTCTTCTCTTCTCCCTTCTGATCAGTGTGGCGCCCTGGCGGCCAAGCAGGGGTGGGATACACTTTTTGTGGACTTTTCTTTTTTTAGAGGCTTTGTTGAGGGCTAGTTTCTAGTGGAACTCAGGTGTCAGATTTGGTCTTCTTTGCCTTCTCGGCCTCTCCTTTTGTTCCCTCCCCCCCTCTTCCTATTAGTTTCTTCTTTTCTCCCTTCTGAAGAGCTGGGTGCCCACGCGGCGGAGCTTTGAGCGGGCCCAGAGGTGTAACGATATTGACACGGTGATAGTGGCCTCTGGCTTACTAATCTAGGAAATGGGCCACATGTTGCATGCCCTCCTACCAGATCGACCGCTGAACTGCGACACGTTATTGACACATTGCTTACACCATCTTAGTTAGAAGGGCTCAACAGACCAGGATATACGGGTGTCTGTTCAAGAGCTTAACCAGATTTGAACTTGCTGAACCAGCTTTCAGTTCCCGCCACTTTCAGCAACACAAGCTGAGCCAGCTCTCCATTTCGTTTAGAGACCTGAGTCTCCAGATCTAGGAGTAGGGTAGACGGGTGCTCAGTATTTGGCCTCTCGCACACACCAAACACAACACTCTAGCGCCACCCACGCGGCCGAGCCTTTTTTGAGCAGGGCCCAAAGGTGTAACGTCATTGACACACCAAAACAACACTCTAGCGACGCGCCACCACACACAATCATCACCGCCAGAGGCAACCTTGCACCAAAAGGACCGGATACTATGCATACCTCTAAATAATCACTGTCAAGTTACAAACAAATACCCTGTCCATGCAAAGCCCGCTTGCAGCATAACGGCCAAACAAGGCAGAATATGTCATTCATAATTTTGAAAGGTAGAACAAGCCCTGCTCTCATCTTGAAAAGAATCTCATACCGGTATTATGGGAGGGAGGGACCCTTGGGGTCATCAGGCCCTGCTGACATTTTAGTGTCTGCCTGCCTGCCTAGGGTATCCCTGACATTGATCCATTAGTCAGGCAAGGTAAAAAGCAGGGGGTGAAAAGCTATGGAGTTGGGACAATGGAATCCGCAGGTGCTGCATCTGCACGGCAGCGTGCAAGTGACAGATATATAGGTTCGCAATCGTTCACGGATTGCCGAATAAACTTGTAGCCACATGAGTTCTTCCATCTAAATAAGTCGTGGTCGACTTGTCGGACATGTACAGAATCAAGTGAACCTGCATAAAAGTGAAATGATGTTACACATCTGGGCCCTGCTCAGAAAGGCTCATTGGCATCGGCGCCCAACAGTCTGGTTGGAAACGCAGGGAAAAACAAATGAAGAGAGAGGGAACATGCACAAGTTCGCAGCTTCCAATGATGTCATCCAACCATGCAATTCTGGTAACCCAGCAAGCATACCTAGGCTCATGCACATGGCAGCCCCTAACGCTTGGGAGGATTTCCACCAGCAGCGACGTTGTAGAGGGCGAAAACTGCCATAGCTCCACTCAGTGCCAGTAGCATGCCCGTCAGCCAAGGGACAATCCCGGCCTGAAAGAATCCCCAGCACTTGTAGCCCAGAAATGCGGAAACTCCTGCAGATAGAAAAGGGCATGCCTCTAGCTGAAATCATGATCATCAGCCTGTCAGCCTTTCAGTGTGTTCAGTCTGGCCTGAGGCTCCCTCATTACAAGGCAATTATTGAGCTCTTAAACATGCAAGTGCGTGTCACATTATTCCTTTCAGACACATCGGTATCGGTAAAACAACTATTGATCCAGCTCACCTCCAGACAGAAGTGTCATAGGTGCGGTCTGCCCCTGAGCGCGCCATGCCTTGAGGCTCATGACGGATGCTCCACCAACAACAGCCCCACCTATGGCCACTGGTATGGCCACCTGATTCGCCCCTAGGAAGGCCAGTATTGCGGATGCCAGTAGAGCCAGTGCACTGTAAGGCAGGCTCATGCAGAAATCATGTAGGAAAGCATGGCCTGCATGGCTGTCACTTTCAGCTGACGGTGTCATTGCCTGATCAAACAGATGCATTGATTTAGCGTGGGTGCTGGATTCGGCAGAAGCAAATTGGCAGACACCCACAGTATCCTCAAGAACGAGCAGTGTTCCTCCAATATTTACCTTCAGCAAGTTTCCACGTGTCATTTTCGGTACCCGAGGTCGGGCCCGAGCTGCCTGGGTAACGTATATAGAGCTTTTACTAGAAGCCGTGTCCAGATGTCTTGTCAAGGCGATCGTCGATGGAGGGACGTGTACTTGTCGGGAAGACACCCTCTCAGCTAATAGGCTGGACGACCTTTGACTCAGCATCATGATTAAAATGAGGTACTTTGTGAAATCCTGATTCTAGTGAAATTGACAGACATCGAGAGTAATTCGGAACAATTGCAGGATTCACACTTCTGGCCAAGTCCACACTGCGTCACTTCTTTGAGCCACACTCCGTCACTCTCCTCCCTTCTTTCTGCACATGCTTGACAAGCGACAACCTAGGTGAATGATGAATGAAACCCGCCTCACTATTCCAAGTTCCTGCCCCGTCACATAGAATGTGGCCCACATAATGTGGGTGTGGCTGCACCTTGGATCAGGTTGCTGGATTCCATGTTCCTTTCCCCTAACATACTAGTAGGGTCAAGGGAATTAGAATACAGGTGATGAATGGGCCAAAAATAGAGCTGGTATCCTGCCCGTGTCCGATACGCAGGGTGAGACAAATCGATGATTCACAACGGCCCTACATAAACCCGGTGCATAAATGGTTCAGTCCAACCAATCCTGAGAGATGATATCCAAGGATTTTGCCCAGGGGACCAGGGATTTCGACATCAAAAAATGGTGCTCCAAAGTCCATTGTGATTTTTCATTGTGTGAGTCTTATCTTGCCATTCGCTCATCACCAATTTACCATACACCTAACTCAAAACATTTTGGCTGTGCACCCAAATAAACATGGCCCACAGGGCAGGTCCACATCACCTGGGGATGCGACTTGGCTCTTCTAGCCTACATTACTACACTGTATCCCGAAGAGTTACTTCAACGAAATAGAACCAAAGGTATATTCACCCATGACAGCATGCCATACACGACATTCGGAAATGCGCATGACGATAGATCGGCTATCTGTCCATGGTCCAAACCTTGCCAAGTCACAAATAAGACAGAGCTGTGCCATTGTTTGTGAACCAGTACATCTTGATGCTTTTGTCCTGGCACCCAATCACGATACCGCTGTCATCAATAGCGACGCCAAAAGCTTGGTTCACCACGGACTGGCCGCTACAGCCGGGGAGCTTCCCATCAGGTCCATGACCAATGCTATCAGCTACGCTCCAGGATGCTTGTACTCTAAGCTCAGGCCTCCCAACCTCATCTGCGTTCAGGGAAGCCACCTTGATCTCTCCCGTCCTGCAGCAGGACACCGTCACTCCATCTATCTCATCCAGGCACCGCACCCAGTCCCTGTGTTGGTACTTGCTGGCGAGGAGCGCAGAACCACCAACAGGTTGGCCGCTGCTGCCAGGCAAGATCCACATGCACACACTGCCCTCCAGGTCGCCAGCGACAAGGGAGCCAGGCCTGGGGGTGGACAAAATGCAGGAACAGGATTTGAGGCGTCGATTAAGGAGATCCATCGCGTTGCGGCCCTAGAGGGTTTAAAAGGATCTTTTGATTACAGCAAGTGCATCTGGTGCAGCAGTTTGCCCGCTTTGGAGGTGACTGTGGAAACTGATGCTAGGAGTACCTACGAGGCCATGCGGAAGAAGTGAAATAACTCTTCGACACACCATGCATGCCATTACTCTTCGACTGATCTCACCTGACAGCTAGACAAGTGACTGCTGCACTGCTCTGCAGCACCTCATGCAGGGGCTCCGCCTGTCTGAGGTCATACAGGTAGCTGCATGCAGACAAACAACAAGGCGAGGTTAATCAACAAACCACCATCTCATCCTCTGGGCTACCCCTTAGCATTCCTAGGGCGTACTGGCTGCTCACATTTTGCCGCTTGCCGTCCCTGCTGCAAGTGTGTGCCCCCCACATGCAGACACTGCGTACACACTGCTCAAGGGGATGCCCCCTTGGCCATGGAGGGTGATTGCCGGCCGCTGGGCGGAGCGGGAGTCCCACACTGCAAGGTTGCCGACGGAGGATCCACATGCGACAAGCACTGCTGATGAGGCAGCCCTGTGAGCCCCTAAACCACCGTAGGTAAGGCGCGGGGAGGGGCTGCTGCATGGCCAGGCATCCACAGCATTGACCCACTGCCGTCCTCCTGGGTAAGCAAGGGAGATTGGATGGAGCTCTTAAGCCACAATCTGGCGTGACAGTCTACTTCAAACAGGGCTTCCTGTTTTAAAACTTGTCTACTGATCTCTGATCTTTTGAACGCACTCCACCCGTGCTAGACTTCACTGTGATCATGCATGAAGAACATGCTTTGGGCGGAGCATGTACCTTCTAATGTGAGAGAGCAGTGGCATTTACCAGTCTCCAGATCCCAAAGCTTGCAAGTGCCATCCCTGAGAGAGGGGGCATAGAGACAAATAATGCCTCATGCCAGACAGGCAATTCTTCATGACAGAGGAGAAAAGCATCTGTCATGAATGTCACAATTAGACGCAAGTGTTACAGGTGACTAAAACTAAATTATGCTTATTTGAGGGATCGTTCATGGGCATTAAGAAGGGGGGTGGGGGTTGTGAACCTTCGTATTGGATACATTTAGTGAATGGAGGACCTGGTGACAACATGGTGTGACCTACCTAGATCCAGAAACAACAGTCTCTTCTGAGGGGAAGCTGACCGTGCACACAGCACTTCCATGTCCACGTAAATGCTGGATCCAAGCACCCGTCGTTCTGTCCCAAACTTTGGCAACACAGTCCATTGCTCCAGACACAATTCTGCTCCCCTCTGGACTGATACCAACTGCCGTCACCCAGCGCTCATGCGTGTCGTGCCACCGAGTTTCTTTCATGCATGTGCCATGCAACCGGTTGGCGCGGCATTGCGCTTGGGCATAGAAGCTGTCCATGCTGTTGTGATGTTTGAGGGTGCGCCTGCCTGCAATGCAACATGAGGTTTAAGTGGGGCCGGACATGCTCGCTGGGTGGCCACTCTAGCCTCACCAAAGTGCATGAGATGCATCTTATTCCAAAACCCAAGATCCAAGTCTCTTCGCCAGTCCATGCACGTTGCTGCTGCTGCCATGACGTCAGAAGGGTCAAGTGTCTCCATGACCTTCTCAAGGCATTCCTTAGGAAGATCCTTTGCCCAGCAGCCAAGGTTATCTGACATGGCTTGTAAGGCTTGTTAAGCTAGCAAAGAGCACTGGATTGCCATGCAGTTATGACTTTTTGTAGAAGCCATAACGTTGCTGCTGCTGCTGTTGCTGTGGCTCTCAGTTTACTAGACATGTACCGATACTATAAAAATCCATGCTCCAATTTCCCACGACACTGTTGGAAAATGCTACTGTTCTAAATGGGGTCAAGTTACTTCAGATGCTACGCTGGAAATATGCCGTGGTCTTCAACCATCGTAAGCTTCCGCCCCGATTAACGGGAGCCGCGAATCTCAAACCCTGGACCCCATCCTACCACATGCCGACCCTACTACTATGTCCTCCCCGGCCTATAAGTTCGCGAAACGTCGATTCGATTCGGTCTACCTTCTCAGCCCCTCTTAATCTTCCTCTATCGATACTCTCAAAGATGCAGAACCTGAAGATGAGGAACAGGTAAGCTTTAGGAGGGTGTCCGTGACTGACGTGGCGATGTATGATGACACTTGTTTCTTGAGAGCTAAGTTTGGCCATCTTCAATTTCGTAGCGCTATCTCTGGCCAGAAGGTTAACACCTACGCCTCTTTCAAGTCTGTGAGGGTGAGTGTTGTCGTACCTTATCTTATGGAAGTCTCCTGCAGCGCAGTGAACTGAACACGTGTTGCCCCTCCGCAGAATGTCGGGCACCTGCAGATCGTCGCGGCTTCAAAGTCGCAGGTTGGACGCTGGAAAGGCATGGACGCTGGCATGGACACCTCTGACGATCAGGTAACGTTTCACTAAGTAGTCCCGCACGACTCGGTTGTGCATATGGTGTCCGTTGGCATCCACGACGACGTGCATCTTTTGAAACGGGAGTGCTGACGATGCTTCTCTCCTCGCAGGAGGACATCTCTCGCGGCCGGGAGATGGTCGACTCGCTGTTCCAGGGCGGGGGCGGTATGGGTGGCACCCACAATGCCATCATGAACTCCACGGAGTACCTGTCCCAGGCGAAGCGCGACTTCAACAACATTGAGGACGGTTTCTACATTTCGCCTGCATTCCTCGATAAGCTTACCATCCACGTGGCCAAGAACTTCATGGATCTGCCCAAGATCAAGGTCCCCCTTATTCTCGGAATCTGGGGAGGCAAGGGACAGGGAAAGACCTTCCAGGTAATTGCCTGGAACCCCAAGATTGACCCCGATTGTCAAAGAAGACTGACCTCCTTTGTTGGTGGAATGATTGTGCCCTCTCTTCTCTGTGCAGTGCTCCCTGGCCTTCAAGAAGCTGTCAATCTCCCCGGTGGTCATGTCGGCTGGTGAGCTGGAGTCTGGTAACGCTGGCGAGCCTGCCAAGCTCATCCGCCAGCGATACCGTGAGGTGAGACCTTTTGAGATAGACTGGTCTGCGAAATAGAACCAGCTAGACACTTGCCCTACTCATGCACACTGCACCTCCAACCTACAAACCACAACCCCTCACTGAAATAGCTCATCCCTTGGCATACTACCCTCCACATGGCCAATGGCTGTGCCTATTTCTTGTTGACACAATTTTTTCTGTTTCTTTGTTCCAGGGCATTGGCTGGTTGTCAAAACCTGTTGTCTCACTGACTGTCTGTTACGAATCACTCAGGCGTCTGACACTGTGAAGAAGGGCAAGATGTGCTCGCTCTTCATCAACGATCTGGACGCTGGTGCAGGTCGCATGGGCGCTGCAACCCAGTACACTGTCAACAACCAGATGGTCAACGCCACCCTCATGAACATTGCTGATAACCCAACCAACGTTCAGGTAAGAAATGTTATAATGGTTTCTTCTCCCTGGAGGTTTGCCCAGATTGTGAAGTAGGGTGGGAGAAATAACTTACTGTGATCTATGAAGTGAGGTCAGGCGAAGATCTTGCCCTGATGTATTGGAGACGACCTTGTCCTCAAAGAGCATTTATCTAACGACTGAAAATGAGGATTCGTTTCCATTACCACTTTGACTATCAATTGATTCTGCCTGCACCTCCACAGTGCTGTAAAAATCTTGCCTGCTCACTTGACCCCCTGCAGCTTCCCGGAGTGTACAAAAATGAGGAGATCCCCCGGGTGCCCATCATCTGCACTGGTAAGACAATGTGGACTGGCATTATGTTCCTGAGAAATTTTGTGTCCAATGTTTCTACCAGTGGATGTAATCTGATGCCCTGGTGTGGTGTTGCTCATCTTCTGTTGATCCTTTGTGCTGTGTAGGCAATGATTTCAGCACCCTGTACGCGCCCCTCATTCGTGATGGTCGAATGGAGAAGTACTACTGGAACCCCACCCGCGAGGACCGCATTGGCGTGTGCATGGGTATCTTCGCAGAGGATGCAGTGAACCGCAAGGACGTGGAGCAGCTGGTGGACTCCTTCCCTGGACAGTCCATTGACTTCTTCGGAGCGCTACGGTCGCGTGTCTATGATGACAAGGTAAATATATTAGCTCATTGTGAGATAAGATGATGACTGAGCTCATTGACTGAGGTGATAATTGGTACTGTCATGCCGAGGTTCCTGTTGTTTGCTACTTTGCTTATGCCTCACTGACAGCTTTGTGACTAGACAAGTTTGTGTGTTGATGTTTCGAGGCTTTCAAGATCTGACGATCTCCTGCCTGTGTTCACAGGTGCGCGCTTTTGTCAAGGATCTGGGTGTGGAGAACATGGGCAAGCGCCTGATCAACAGCAGGGAGGGCAAGGTGGAGTTCGTCAAGCCCTCCATGAGTCTGCCCATCCTGATGAAGTATGGACAGGCAGTTGTGCAAGAGCAGGAGAACGTCAAGCGTGTGCAGCTCGCGGAGGAGTACCTCAGTGGTGCCTCCCTGGCAGGCTCCTCAGGCACATCTCTGCCTGAGGGATTCTCTGCCAAGTAAATGGCTATCACTGGAACTGTGTGAGCCTAGCACGAGGCAGCATCAAAATAGTTGATGCACCATTTTATTTTATGTTTTTGTACGTTTTTACTGCCCATCATTATGAGCCTCACAGCTCCCCTTGCCATCTCCATACCATTTTGTCTTTCAATTGTCAGCATTGGTCTTACTTCAACATCTCGGAACAATCTACTGCAGAATTGTTACCGACTTACGCTGCAATTTAACATCTGTTGCCCTGACCTGGGTTTGTCAATCAGTGAACGTAGTTACTTCGGTGTATGTGGGTATTACAGCAGCCAAGTACAACTTCTGCCAGTTCCTGACATCCTTCAGGGTACCTTCATGTTACTAACATCCTTCAGGGATGAGATTTAAAACGTTTCTGACAGACAAAACAAAGGTTGACAAAAGGTCGGACCCCAGTGTGCCATTGAAGAATCCAAGCTAATCCAGGATACAATCGGACATGAAGTCATACCGAAAAGAGGTTACGTTCTACCTCAACAATCATTAATAATGTTTCGCGAAGGATGTGACGATTTACTGGCGAAACAATTTCTCTCCTAGCAAAATAAGCAAAACAAAAGAGCCATTGAACATACATGGTCAAACTTAGCAACATCCATGAAAACACATTCTGGGCTAAATGTTAAGCTAAAACAATAGAAGAGTCAAATTCTGCAGCCGTGAAGGACATCCCACCCACGCCTGCCACGATACAGTAGCTGGACCTCAGTAACTCTGTCTGGGGCCCTGTCCCGCAACCCGACGTGTAATGAACTCCTGCAGCACGTTCAAGATGATAATTGACCGCTGGGCCCCTGCTTGACATTTTGAGTAAGGCTGAGAGGGTATGATCCAGCTACTTTCAATTTCATACACATCCAGGACCATAGTGCATACATGCCACCCACCCATGTGAGGAGCCTGGAACAAAGAACTCAGCAACCTAATCCAAGGTGCAGCTACACCCACATCGTATGTGATGGGACAGGAACTTGGGATTCCGTAGGCAGGGGGAGAAAGAAGATAGTGTGGCATCTCTGATGAATGGGTGGCTCCCTTAAGCATCAGGTCAGGACCCCCCTCCTGCAGCTGGTAGAAAACAGCATCTTGTTTTAAATGGCTAGTCGAGGGAGCGGCAAAGGATACAGAGGAGAAGCTAGAGCTGGGAGCCCCCATCCCCACACCGCGCCTAGCAGCGCCTGACTTGAAGCTTTTACCCGTCACAGAGGGGTCACTCTGGGCCGAGCTTTGAGCGGGCCCAGAGGTGTGACGTTATTGACCCGTCACAGAGTCGCTGGCGCTACCGGACAGTCAGCCAGCCAGCGCACTTGTAAGCCGCCGGCTGGGGTAAACCCCCCAGAGACCCCGCCACAGAACTCAGGTCTGCGGCAACCTACTGCACATGACTTCAACCAGCGACATGCGCCATACTGGCGTAAGCCGGGGGCCGCACCAGCAAGAGGGAACGTGCTCACACGTGCACAATGTTCAGGCCGTGGCTCGTCGCATTCAGCATGGCCGACACTAGAGGGTGGTGCAGCGGTCAACGGCGTGAAGCATGGTACTACTACCGATACTGGGCAAAGGGCGACAGTGAGCATGCAGAGGACGCCCTACATGCTTGCGTCCAATGCCTTAGCGTCAAAGCTGTGGGAGATGTGCATGATACATATAGGATCTGGAACTACCCACCCACGCCGGATGTGCAGTGGTCCCCTTCACCCTTAGACCCACCTCCACTCTGCCCAGAGATAGGGCTACCCGGGCATCCCATAATGACAGCAAAATAAATATATCTTTTTGTATGAAGTATGGACAGCGCTGATGGTCGAATATCAGGGAGCTGTGCATGCCTTGCATGCAGCCATGCAACGTTGCATGACACACACAACTTTCTCATGCACAACTCCTGCAGCACTGCTATGACGGCATGGCGAGCTGGGTAGGGTTCTTAGCCTCATCCTTATGCATATGGAGGTGCTGTTGCCCTCTTTCCTAAGCTGAGGCGGCATGATCTAGCCAACTGCAGCAAGAAGTTCCCTTCTACAGCTGGAGGGTCCCCCCCAAATGAAAGGTGCCCTTACGATCACGAAATCAATACCGATGCTTGCAAGCATTTGCTTGGCTCGGTAGGATCATTTGTATATACTCTCACCCTAAACTCTGCTTGCACTGCAATCCTTGGGATCCGGGTTGGACTTAACCTGGTGATTTGTGCAGTTTGTCCTCGCATTGTTTCTCCGCAAATGGTCCAGACCGGGGTCCAGATGCTACGGTGGAAAGGTATGCGGATGTCACCAAGGCGTTGAAATGGGAAGGCCGCCACTCAGCCAATGAGTAAGATCATGACTTCGATTCATGATTAATCCCCGGAGGAGCTGTTAAGCTTACGAGATAAAAGGTTAATGGTTGATATTTGATATCTATAATTGAGGAGCTTGAGATATATTGATAATGCAATGAAAAGTCATTATCCCTTACAGCAATAGTTGGCTACAGGGTTACTTGTTAGGCTGTACCATGAACCCAGATACCATAAGGTCCGCGCACTCCAAAAACAATTAATTTATATTTTCGCCGCGCAGCCCCACAACAGTTTAAAACGGCTGCGCAGCGGCAATTTTTTTTCAGATCATTTACTTCAACGCCGCGCATCAGGTACGAAAATATTAATTTCCGTACGTGCAGCGCTTTCAGCCAGTGCATTACTCAGTTAAACCCTCGTTTGATGCAAGGAAGGACAGCAACAGTACAGTAAAACTGCGTCAGCTAGTACAGGAAAACTCAGTCAAAACCCTCGTTTGATGCTACACAGTCAGCAATAGTCAGCATAGTCCTCCTCCTCCTCCTCCTCCTCCTCCTCTGGCTGATTCGCCTTGGTCGCCTTCGCCTTGCTAGCGGGGCTTTAGTCTGCTTGACTGTCTTCGTCTTCGGGCTCTGGACCTTCCGCTTGGGCTTGACCACCAGGCCAGCAGCCACCGTCACAGCATTGGATGCCTTGTTCAGGGCCGCCAAAGGGTTTGTGCAGAAAAATGATTTCGCCACCGCTTCCGAATGACGTCGCCCTCACCGTGCCATTTTTGCCTCCAACATGGATGGTACTAGTTAGACGCGTAAGCTACCCATGTCTATGATCGCCAAGCCAAAGAAGAAGGGGGGCGAGATGGAGGAGGACGAGAACAAGGAGAACGAGAAGAAGAAGAATGAGGAGGCGGAGGAGGAGCCGGAGTGGAGGGCCAAGGACACCGCGGAGAGGCGTTGGTGAGCCCAGTTTAGGCCGAGGAGCCCATTGCCCTGAACTGAGCAGACTTGCTAGCTACCACTAGTGCTAGGCTAGGCTACTTGATCAGACATGACAAGGATCACTGAACGGATGTCGAATCAAACAGTCCTGCGCTAGCGCGCGTTTTCTTGACATTTGCGGTTTTTAATTTATAACACGCACCTCCCAAATAATTGTTTGGGCACCTGGCTGACACTCCGCGCAGCCGCAATTTTTTGAATTAATATTAGTGCGCATCCAGGTCCGTGCACCCCAATCATTGATTACTTTGAGCGAAGTCTAACCGGTTTTATGGTATATATGCGAGCCATAGGTGTTGTGTTGTTTCTTTCGGCTTCTAGAGCGTCATGGATGATGAAGTCATAAGTAGCCTTCTGAAAGGCTCAGGGCAAGAAGGAGCAAGCCTGTGGTAGGCTGGTCACTCATTGACCTTGTGGTAGGCTGGTCACTCATTGACCCTGTGGTAGGCTGGTCACTTATTGACTGGACACTCATTGAGCTTGAGGTAAATCTGACCTTCGCAGGCATGGAAAATGGATTGGATCCCACTGCACACATGGCCTCCGCCTTCTATCCAAGTTAGTCTGGCTGCTAAGGTTCTCAAATAGTCGGTATGGCTGAAGGTTAACAACAGCTGAATTTGCTGGCTCAGATGGAGCGTAAGGCTGGTGGTCCTAAGGGTGCTGGGCTGAGGATGCCAACGTGGGCACAGATAAGCAGTTGGATATGGTGAATGATGACGACTAACAATAAATAGGGGCGGTGCATGACAATGTAAACGTCTTTTGACTCCGCGTGAGGCAATACAGTGGAGTTATTTTAACCGCATGCTAAAAAACAGTTTATGAAGCCTCAGGGGCCATCAATAATTGTGTGTTAATCCGCGAAGCCTCTTCAACGGGAAGCTGGCCCTACGCCAACTTGGTAAGGCATAGCAACTGCAGGGTGTGGAAACGCATAAAGCATGAGAATAAGAATACCTAGGAAAGCTGATACCGGCAGTGGAAATGTGTAAGGAACTTATAAGGTACCGGTGCTCACAAGGAAAAACTCCAGAATTTATTTATGAAGTTTAGCCACGTGACCCAAACTTAATTAATTAGTAAACCGCGTGTCATTCTGAGTGGGCCAATTATTATCAAATGCTGCAAAGGCTAAGAACATCTAAGGTACCGGTATGCAGAAACTGGTTCTTGGGCTTTAGTGTCAACTGACTAAGCTACAGCATTTGCTTACTGCAATGTGCTCTTCTCAACGCCTAGTTGATACATGGAGCTCATGTAAAGACGTACGATCTGTGATTTTGTTACCAGTGCACTGATGTTTTTCAATTTAAAACTTCCTTTCACTGCATGGACAGCACTCGGTTGATGATGAAGGCTATGAGGACGCTGGCGATGGTGGGGGAGGCAATGCGCCTGGTACGAGTGTTTATGACGATGAACGCTGCAAATGTCGCATACTTACCTTCTCGGGGCATTTCAAGAGAGGTGTGCGTTTTTATAAGCCCAATTTACAAATGGCATGAGAAAATTACCGCAACGCAGGCTCATGAAGTCACGAGTCTTAATCTCCAACTCCTCCGAGTGGAGATAGACTGCACTATCAGCAATACAGCACCCAGCGCAATACCCACTTACACAAATCAATGATTGATTCATTTTGGTGTTCAATTATCATAGGGGTCTCAATATTCACTCTCTCACTCAAGTTCATTGTATCACTCAATTAGGTTTAGGCCCGGGCCCCGGCTAGCTTGATGGAAGACATGTGTCGCCTAAGCCCCCTTACATCATCCGACCAAGAGCCGCGGCTGAGCTCCCTCCTCGGCCTGCAGCATTATTGCGGAGTACTTGACCTGCAAGGGCCACATGGTTCCCCACTCAGTCATCAGGGGAAAGTGAGAGCATCCTTTTATATGATGTTGCTGTAATTAACAGTAGCGCCGGCATTTACCGCTAGTGACTTCCTTTGCTTGCCCACGAGATATTTTGAAAGAAAAAACAGGCAATGGTATCCGAGGACCGATCCGGCATTCCAGCTGCACCTATCCTCCATGTCTCCTGCTCCTGAATGACCACATGAGTTCAGATCTCATGATTCCACCTCCACATGGTCTTTCACCTGAGGGAGGCATGCGTCCGTCCCCACCCATGGCCTGTTGGTTCCGTGAGGCAGTATTGTCCCCTTGCATGCGCTGCCCACATGGCACGTTGAAAGCATAGCCATCGCTGTCCACATCAGCTCCTGTGGATAAGGTCACGTACCTGAGGAGCAACACGCAGCTGCTTTGAATGAAAGATCCAAAAGGATGCGCAGACAGGCCTAAGAGAGGTGTCAGAAATGTGTCCTGAGGCCTGAGGCCTGACCCCCCCCATGCCTACATCTTGCCCTCTTCCTCCATGATTTCGTGGACTCGCTGCTGTACGCCATTGCTGCAAATAATCACAACAGGCAAAAATTGTTTCATGAACGCCTGAGGTAGAGCTAGTCTGATGCCTCATGCGAGCCACGCCTTGAATGTTGTGATCAACAGCATGAACGTAATGACAGAATGGCATGAGTTTGCACTCAGCACAGGCAATGTGAAATGACTGAGCAGTCATGGTAATGCGTCATGTTCGTGCAGTGAGATGGATGAGCTGGTTTTCTGACCTTGTCCATTCTCCTGCTTTCATCTTCCCATCCACCCAAACACCAGGCTGGTAGTACTTCTCGCCGGTGGCCACATCAATCTACGGTAAAGGAGACGCAACAGAGGCTACAGCAGCATCCATGAATGGGCCTAGCAGGCATTGAAAACCGGCACCAGGCTTGCAGGATCATGAAAGCAGTGATGCATGTCGTTGTTGGCAGGTGCTTTGCAGTCTAAGTGACGGAGAAAACAAAATGCAGACCTTGTAATGATGCCAAGGGCAAACCAGGCAACTCTTCCCGTTGACATCTTCTATTTCACCGATGCCCTGTGAATCAATTTGGAAGGCTGTGAGCATCTTCCCTGATATCTACGAGGCCACTCACGCATTCTTAATATTTCGCTAATACGTGATGCTGTGAGGACTAGTCTCATGGCTTTTTGTCTCACCAAAGGACCTCCAGCATGATAGCAGATACTATCTATAGCATGCAGCGTGCCCTTCAGCCTTAGTGCAGTCAAGTACCGTCCCTGTGCAAATAATTGAGACTGTTATTTCATCATGTCATGCATGGCACCGAATTCTGAGGCTCACCTCAATCTTGCTCTGCAGTCTCCCTCCTTCAGGCAAGGTTACGGATTCTCCCAAGAAGTGCTTCGTGGACATTGCTGGAGGGTGAGATTACCCAACAACTTCCCATAAACAGGTCCAGTAGCAGGGCAGGAGAAGTTGCCCGTACACTGGCACCGATTGCGCAATGCTTAACTCCTGTATGTACGTGGCTTCAAGCTGCTTGGATAGAAGTAAGGATGCACGTCTTAGAGAGACCGCTATAATGGCCACTTTCGGAGACCACATATGTTTTTGAGTGTGACACAACCGACGTGTGACCGACGTGTGAAGCACACCGGTAGGATGGAAATTGCTCGAAGTAGATCGTCAGATACCGGTATTACGATGTCATATTCACAAGGAATGCTTCTCCCGAGCGTTTCGCTTGCTCGATCCATGAGTAAGGGCGGTCAAAGTTACCTTTCTTCCCCCTTTCTTTCCTACCGGTCATCCAGGCGCATTGTCGAATTTCATTTACATGCCCCAAACGTGGGGACACGGGCTACTCGGGAAAACAAAGCACTGCAGACATGGAACCTATCCAGGCCAAACAAGACGATGAAGCACATCCCTCAGCAGTTTTGAGATGCAATCCCATGCAACCCGCAGTGGTTTGCCATGCATGTGTACAAACACAGGACAGGGTGGTGTTACATGCCCCAGCAGCCTTTAATATGAGCAAGATGGACAAAGATGGCTCATACAATCTTCGCAGATTGAAGCCTACCGGGAATTACGTGTCCACTATGTCCATACCAGTACCTCCACCATGGTTCATCATGCATATTCCCGTAGTGGACGTCAGCAACGCCATTATTATTAAGGTACAAGCCGTTGGCAAATCTCCTTCCCCACAGGAATCATTTAGAACAGGCAAGAATCCATAGGCAGCAAATGTCTGATCCACAAACATTTCCAGAAGTTCGGATACAACTTGAGTGCTGCGCACCAGACTCCAAATTCTATAGCAGCTGCTTTACCTGCTACATTTATACCAGGATTAAGCTTCCATGCAGTTACTTTGTCACCCTCCTGGTTGGATTGCTTCTCTGTATGTAGAATGGTCTCAATCGGAGAAGCAACCTGGTCTTTAATCACTGCATGTCCAACTGTCCCGTCCTGGTCTCCTCTGTACATATCCAGCCAGTCATTCAGCAATTTGTCAGCCAGGCTCGATAGGGACCTGTCCTTTCAAGCATGTTGTGTCATTTTGCCGCCTGCATTTGCTGTGAATTTACCAATTGTTATGATGATCTGATTCCCTGACTGCCCCAGTGCAGAGATGCAGAGCGCTGGCTGGCTTGGGAAAGCTGTTGCTCCAACGTCTATTGAGGTCGTGATTACTAACATCAATGTCCAACCGGAGGGGGTCCAGTGCTGCGTCACGTGCTTTCACTGGACTGCTCATCCAATCTGTTGTTACTTTGTGGCGGCTGGAGGGCCGCGTGACCAATGCTCCTGGCCTTTGGGGATGCAGGTTTTCCAGTCCTTGTGGCTTGAGTGCCCACCGTGCAGCGTGGGGCCTGCCTTATCTAAGTTTAGACCTGCCTCTCCCAGGTGCTCCAGTTGGAGGATTGTAGCCAGACAGCGCACTCCTCATTTCTGCCTACATTGACATGCACTCCACCGGTAGAATCCATGCAAACCTCTGGCGGGACCAGCAGCAGATCACCTCATCTGGACCGTCACGTCAGCAGTTCAGCACCTAGGGTCAGGAAGCTTATACAAGGGGTCTGGAGGTAGGACAAGAGGTAGGCAGCAGGCTAATTAGGGAGCAGTCCATATTGATCACTGCTGGCATATGTGTTTGGACAGCAGGTTACAGTGGGAGAAATGTGCTTGGGCCAGGGGGCAGCTCAGGCAAGGAGTCAAAGGCAGTGCTGGAGAGGAAAAGAAGGGAGGTGGGGGGTGCAAGAGAGATGCAACTTGTTTTCTAACATCATATCTGGATTCTCCCCTGCAGAGTTTTGCTTTTTTGTCGCCCACAGCGTACTTTGCCGTTGCTGGCTTGCAAGGCATGCTCGAGCAGCGGCCCACGCCGCCGTCCAGAGGATGAGGATGTCAGGTACAAAGCATCTGCCAGGTCAGGTTCCAGGTAAAGGACCTCCAAATTAGCTGAATCAACATCAGGCTCTGGATTCTAAGATGCCTCAAGATGACATGCTAGCCAAGAGTGCTGCCTGGTCATACCTGGCACCTGCAAGCTCGTTTTCGTCCATGACCACATGGCTACCTTGTGGGAGCTGAGTGCGGAGCACGCATGGTCACTCCCCAGTAAACGATAGGCAGCGCCCTGTCTGACTTCAATGAACTGTTTTTGAGGGAGGATATTGAGCTGTCCAAGGCATGTGGGATTCAGGCTTGAATACTGGAGGAGAGACGCATGAGGAGGGATGGCCAGTAGGACCTTGTAGGCATTTGGGCACAATGTTAGTGAGACCTGCATGCAGAATACGTTATCCCGATATGATCTTCACTGCATGCCGTATGGTCATGATCTTTCCATGCAGGCAGTCAAGCATGTTGACAGTAACAGAGTAAGACGAGCTCAGGAGTGAACCACTCAGGGGGTCGGGTATTACACTAATGAGGTCAGCAAGCACTTCCTTCAAACAATAACAAAGTATTGACAAAATATACCAGTAATGCTATAATTATGCTATTACTGAGCTATTATTCCAAGTAATACCATTGATCGGTACATTCATCCGCCCTGCTCCTAATATGATCCGGTTCATTTATCCTCAGCATGGAGCCACTGCTGGCAGGCAAATCAAAGGATCATTTATGCTTTTATTCCTGAACAATCCAGCTGTCACAGGCTAATAAATTAGTTTCTCAGAGGACGCTGAGGAGCACCACTGCCCTTGGGTAGGAATTATGCAATGTTCTGTAGCCTTGCATCCAGCTTTGCTGCTACACTCGCCCAACGTGTGTCCAGCATCGCATCGTGTGCCACACCCTCCATAATGACAGGGGTTGTGTTCAAGTACCTGCCCGTCTCCTCAATGGCCTGAAGCAGAAGAGGGGCATACAAGAATTTTACTGTTTCCCCGCCTGGCTAAATTGCTGATTGGTAGAAGGCCATGACCCAACATGAGTGCATGGCGGATAAGGACCTGCTTTCACCTGAACATCAACCACCACATCCTCCCTCCCTCCTAGGACAAAGACCGGAGGCAGGTCCAGAGGAGGAGGTGGCAGTGGCACCTGCTTGTTCACATCTTACAGGTCTATCAAGCAACCGGGCTGCTCTTAGCCAGCTGGGCCTGGTACCTGAGGTGCAAGGTGGGGCACAGAGTCAGAGGGAAGCAAAGCCTGGCAGATGGAAACAGAAAAGAGGCACCGAACCTGAGAAGGTCGCTTTCAGGGAGATCCTGAGAGAAATAGAGCTCCTGACAGGCCTTGGCATCTTTAACAAACTGTCCAGAGAGGGGATATACGGTTAGAGAATTAAATCATTGGAATATGAGGAGTTGACAGAGAGGCAAAGGCGGTACCTGTGTTATCACGTCAGGGACACAACATCAAGTCTCGACATGGTCTACAAGAGGAAGTGGCGGACTGCGTCTTTGCAATGGATCCGTATGTGACCCTCATGGAGAGGAGGGGGGGGAAGTCTGTCATGAAGAAGCGGTTCGCCGAATTTGTGATCCCTGTTCAAAATAATGAGCGGCACATAATTGTATTCAGTACTCGGGCTCTAGATGTGCGCTTAAAGGATCAGTTGCCAGCATCTTTGTGTGTTCTTAATCCTCAAACATACCTGAGGGTGGAGCACTGCACAAGAATGCTGCACCTGCCAGTCTGGGGTGACCGGGCTTGCTGCCATCTTTCATGTCCAGGAGGTCACTAGAGAACACGGGGTATGCATACTGAACCTGGGATTTATCACCAAGAATATGTGTCCAGCTTATGGTGCAAGCAAATCTAGCTCACTACATCACAGGGAACATGGTAAAGTCGAGTGTTTGCATCTGAAGGTCGCTACATAACCCGTCACGTGGCTGTCAATTGTTGATGCCGCCATAAGAACCAAACAGCTGAGGGCCTTACTTCTGAAGGATGAGGCCTCCAAACGAATGAGCGATCACAACTGGAGGCCTGGGGAACATGGCTATGAGGTCCTCAATATCCTGCAGGACGGCATGGAAAGAAGTGCGCATCAAAATCCTTTCAATCGCATTTTCCAGTTTCTCTTGATTGCAGTTTATGAGTGATAACAGAGGCATCATGCAGACCTCTTCAGGAAGGGAAGTGTATAAAGCAAAGGAGGATCAAACAGCCACACAGATGTCGTCAAATTACCTAGGCATGCGTCTCCAGAGTGCCGGCCACCTGCTGATCTATGAGAATATCCTGGACGAGCAAGCCGATGCATGGACACAGATTTCAAATACCGGTATAGATTTCCATTGCCTCGCTCTGTTGCCAAGCAATCAGCATTCAGCACTGCCCCTCTACCACTCACACTGTTTCCCTGACCTCGCAGGGACACTGCATAAGAGGTTAACCCCTTAGATGCAAAGTACGGGAGGAACTTCTCGCTCCAGCACCATGCCCCGTGGTAGCTTCCATGTATGAACAAGATGGGGGGATTGCCTGTGTCCTGTTGGTGTGGACGGAAGGTTACAGAGTAAAATAATTGAAATGATATCTTGCACATTCAATTCTGATATCATATGTCGGATATATTGCACGAATACTGGAGTGTGATCATGTGCCGGCTGCTGATGGAGCATCCGCATGGTTAACTACTGAGTCCTGAGATTCCATGCCACACCTTATTATTCTGCCGGCATAGCAGCAGCTCCAGGCCTTGTCCATCCACAGTCACATGGCGGGCCTGTTCAACATTGACAATGCTGGTGATAGCTCTGATCTCAGGTGTTCCCCTTCTCCTCAAAAGTCCAACTGGCGTCCTGTGACTGATCAAGATGTGTGACATCGATGCCCGAACAAGACATGATGCATGAGTGGCATGTCGAACATTCATGAGTGCCATATGTATTTTTATTGTATGTCCGAACTATTCACCGGTATATCAAGTATGCTTTCTATTGATGGCAATTTACGTGTGAGGCAAGCCGCCTGGGCGGGCCGCCCACCCTTATCATACAATTCTGAGGCGGAGACGAAAACACTCCGGATGCCTTTGTGGCCCTCATCGTTCACGTCGTATTCCTCAAGCCACGCTTCAGCGTTTACATTTCCGTTTCAGTAGAAACATGACATACTCCCGTTGATACGACCAACGATTGGTCATTCGCCTACAATTATTCAAGCAACACAGCCGATTAAAGAGCTGTGACGCCGCATCGTGGATTGAGGAATACGGCACTAGCAGATAGAAACTCTCTCCCCTCCCTCTCGGCACTACTTACGACACTGTACAACATAGGACAAGTGGCACAATGTTATAACAACAGGAGTCAACAGGGGTTACCCCTGGTTACACAAAGAAATTTAGCCAAAAGACAGCTGCCCCCTTCGCCATTTCGCATGACATCAGCGCGTTTCTCCACCCTGAGCCGCCCCAAATATAAAATCGACGCCACCACCACGTTAGGAAAATACTGTACAAGATGCCCCCTAACTTGCAAAAAGGGAAGAATACACTAGGTTGGAAAACCGTAGGAGGGCAAGGAGAAGAAGGTCCAGGCGTAGCCTCCCACAGCAAAGACACGAGCCCAATCCCTAGGCATGTCTGTAAGCTAGCGCTTCATGCGCTAGTCCCAATGGTCATAAAGTTATATCATCTATCAGGCCGCACCGGGACCAGTAAGTCCTACACCAAGCTACCAAGGCACCGACGTACCGTAGAGGTGTAATGTCATCGACGTGTCGAATTAACTAATTAAGGGGGTGAAGGGATCAGAGTGACCCCACTAAAATGTAAACCCAGGCAGTATGACTATCTCCTGAGGAACATTGATGCATGACTACACAGAGGGATACCAAGATATAAGAGGCATGGAGGACCAGCCACTATGGCACTAGTAGGCGGACTAGGTGGGAGTCGTGGGACGGCCACTCAAAGTCTCAAACCATGACATATGGTTCAGAGGTGCACCTATTACCAACTGGCCAAGGTGCCGCATTCTAGTGGGGTCTTTTGTCCTCCCAGTGAGGATCAAGGAGGGTGTTTAGACCTCACGGGTATCTCCCTCACCATCAGAGATTCCCACCCATTCCGATCTCTCCGTACGGAAGAAGATCAGATCCGACAAAATAGCCTGTGTGTCTTGCCTAACTTTGTGATTATCAAACACGCCTTCTGCATAAACCTTATTTTTTTGTTTGAGGGCCCCTCAATAGCACTCGCTGGGCATTGTTAAGAATCTGACATGGAACGTCTTTGATCATGGCACTCAGCTATCGTTCAATCTGGGTTGCTGCTGCGGCAGCAGCCATCTGCGTTATTAATGTTGTCTGGTTGTTTCGTCGGAAGAAGGAAAAACAGGTTAGAAACAAGGGCGGATGCAGCCCCGTCCTCCTTTGCGAAGAAATATACCGATTCTTGGCCCTTGGAACTGTAGTAATACGAACTTCCTGCATCTACGTCATAGGCAAAGCCTTTCAAGGAGAGCTTACTGGGTGGACAGGAAGCTGATGCCCATGAGCACGATGAGCCCACAAGGGTCCCGGTTGAGCAAGGTGATCAGGAGAGAGAAAGGTTGCCGGGGGGAAAAGGCGAGGATGCTCCGGCTGTGCGGAATAGTGACGACAGGAACATGAATGAGGAATCCTCGAAGACATCTCCTATCTCGGGATCCAAGCGTGAGCCCGTCGATGCCGACTATCTGCAAGTACTGCTGGAATCTGAATTTGGCCCCCCAAAGTTCGAGGTATGTTTGCATGAACCGCCTCCCTCATGCATGGTGTTCACAAGGCCCTCATGTGGCATCTGGCAGGTGCGGAAAAGCGAGGATGCTGGTGCTGATAGCTTAAAAGCTCTTCTAGATCGTGAGTTTGGGCCTCCCAAGTTCGCCGTACAGAAGCCTGCCTCTGCCAAATCTGGTGATTCTTCCGGCTCGGGAGCACTAGCGGCATCAGTAGCAGTTGCGGACATCGAACCTGTTGCGGCACCTGCACATGCATTGCTTACAAGGGCATTTCTTCAATTAGAGGTCATCGCTGGGCCAGCTAAAGGCAAGGTCTTCAGACCTGCTGATGAACAAATCGAGGTGGGTTTGGATTTGAAACGCCTTCTGGGAGTTCCGGGTCGACGAGTTTAGAGTGCACTATTCAACCCAGGGGGTGAACATGAGCTAGCTCTGCTGATCTGACATGGGCTTTCTATGATTTCTGTCTGCCTGAATGAGCTTGCTGTCTTGTACCGGTATGTGCATGTTCTGCTCATTGCTTGACCTGAGGGACGCCTCCTGTGACATCCTGCACCGCACTGATGGCTTTCATGCCCTGTACTGATTACAGCTGACGATTGGACGCCTCCCAGTCAGCGCTCTGTCCATACCAGATCAAGAGATGTCAGGTCGCCATGCAGTGGTCTACTATGCGCCTGAGGATGACTGCTGGAGAGTGGTGAGGACTGTGGCCTAGGCACATGCTAGTGTGCATCCGCTTGTCTGCACAGCTCTCTAATACAAAATCTCGCATGGCGGGATAACCCATCTCCAGTCTTGTCTTCTGGTTGAGCGTACATGATCCCTCCCTGACCTGCATCTCCCTTCCTCCCTCACGCTCGGTTGCAGATGGATCCGGGTAGTCTGAATGGGAGCTGTCTAAATGGCACCTCAATTAGCTCCCAGGATCGTCGACCAGGGCAGCAGCATGTCCTGTCGGATGGGGACATGCTTCAACTGGGAGAGGTCACCATCATTAAGGTCGCATGTGGCATAGCCACGCCCCTGCCTCAGTCGAAGCGGCGGGCGCCCACAGGTAAGGAAGAAAGGGCTGCATGCCTTGATTTATGCCTTGACTGGGCAGGTTGAGCGGGGGTGCGTGTGAGCATCAGCATGCAGTCGTGTGGCCTCCGTTAATGGAAATGGATGAGTAAATACTGAAAGCATTTGTTTGAGCATCCTGTGCCCCCCTCCCCCCCCCTCCTTGGCTTCAGCTACTTGGGGGCCAGGCTCCCAGGCAGCCATGGCCAGCTTGAGGCAATCATTCACGACCACGAAGCTGCCGCCTCTGCAGATGCTGGAGGAGTTCCCTGAGCAGGGTCTGCGAATGGCGGTGCATCAGCGGGTGGGGACTGACCATTTGCGCACCAGCAAGCCGATTGAAGATGTGGTGTTGCACTGCTGCCCCTTTGAGGCGTTTGACTCTGGGACGGCTCTGTTCTGTGTCTTTGATGGACACAGCGGCAGCCAGGCAGCTCTCAAGGCCAAGACCATTGTGCCAGACATGCTGGCGGCCAAGCTCAAGGTAACATATGTATGTAACTTAAAGATTTGAAATGTGGTATGATACACACTGTGTTTAAGAAGGGATGCTCCCGACAGCAGGAAACCTTTCCTTATCCTCCCACCTGTCACTTGCTCCTGTCACTTCGTTTGCTTTGTATGTGTTGTGTGCAGCCCAATGGTACTGGTGCCCTCGTCTCTGGCCGAACTCAAGATCAGCAAAAGCAATTGCTGACAGAGGTCTTTTTGGAGGTGGACGCACAGATCGCTACAGACGAGGGCTGCACCGCCACGGTAGTGCTTATGCAGCAAGGGCCTGAGAATCAGCTGCTTATCCAGGTGCGATGTGGGGGTTAGAGGAATATCCTCCCTTGATATAACGATGTAGCACACCTGTATGCAAGGTCTTTCATCTGACTGGCTGTTGCAGTTGGGGGTGGGATACGAATGCATCCAATAAAATTGGCCCCGGCCCGTGTGTGCTGTCAGGCAGCCAATGTGGGCGATTCGAGTGCTGTCGTTGTGGACACCTCGGCCCGATCCTGGTCTCAGCTGACGGCAGATCACCGCATTGCAAACAGCAGCTCTGAACGCGAGCGGCTGCAAGAGCGGGGCCATACCGTCAAGAAGCGGCTGTATGGACTCAACATTTCGCGCATGCTCGGGGATAGGTGCGAGCATACCGCCTAGGTTTAGCTGTACCAGGCTTGACTTTGCTTTTCATCTGTTGTTGCCAGGGCATGCCAACTGGATTGTAATATTTACTTTCCCCTTTTTAAGCTTCCTTCTTCCAACTTCCCTGTTGGGAGTCTACGCGGCCGTGCCCTATTTGTGCAGGGCCCAGAGGTGTAACGTCATGAACCTGTATTGTGTGAGTCCCGAGGCTCTATTCTCGTGTCCCTGACCTCCTTGCCATGCTCCTGGATCTCCCATCCTGTAGGTTTCTAAAGGACGAGGATCTGGGGTTTATTGCTGAGCCTCATGTTAGTCCTGCCCAAGAGATCCCTGCTGCGAACACATGCTTCATGATCGTGGCCAGTGACGGGCTTTGGGATGTCATCACGGAAGAGCGAGCTGCATCTCTGGTTCTCAAGGTAACAACAGCGGTCTCAACGGATGCTTCAAGTGCTTTGTCTCAAGTGCCTGCACTGGCAAGGAGTAGGGGTATGCCTTATGTCGCTGTTTTTATGTTGACCCGGATGAGTCATTTTTGCGTTTTTCATATGTCAGGCATACGAGGATGACCCGAGTACCACCACGGCAGAGCTGATTGCGGACATGCTTCTCAACCAGGCACTCTCCCTGAGATCCACGGATGACATAACAGTTATAGTTGTGGAAAAGCGTAGCCGGCTGCAGCATTCTTGTCACGCAAAAGGCTGAGGAAGTAAATTATGTTTCTGTCTGTATGGCTGTCATGTTGCCCATGTGAAATATGGAGGTCGCTGGTTTTATTATGTCTAGCCACCTGTCTAGCTCTTGCTAGTGCTCCTCATCCCATGTGTAGACAGTTGACGACGTTACATCAATGGTCCCTGCTAAGAAAGACCCGGCCGCTGCAACTAATCGGACCTGTTATGGTTCGACGTTGGTCTCCTAGTACAGATTTCTCGAGCTCCCTGATAAACAATTTATCTCCATGACGAAAGCGCAAACTACAACGAAAATTAAAATGTCATATCTCACACCTGCCCAAATATAATGCACACATGTTAAGAACAGTGCATACCTGCTGGGCCCTTAAGTTAACCATGCAGCAGAGCCTTCTTGAACAGGTCCCAGAGGTGTAACGCTCGCTTGACCTGCTGGGCCCTGCTGAACACTCAGCTGCATGGGGCAATATAATGCATATATGTACGGTACCCGGGAGAGTACTACCCTGGCACTAACCTTCATTCAAATCGTCCTATTAAATCGTCCTATTAATTCAACATTCAAAGCAAACGCAGCAGAACTGTTGCTGCATGCAAGACGAGCTGCATGTATGCGACTATTTTGTAATCCTGCAAACTCATGATCATAGGAAATACAGAGTCCTCAGATTTATGCAAGGGGCAAGGGGCCTGAGTCATCCTGCCCCACAATCGATTCCATGACGACTTTGATCTGGTCTGCTGCCCTCTTGTTCAGTCTCCCCCGTAGTTGGACGATACTGTCCCGGATGGTGGCCAGCTGACCTGCTGACAGCTCTAACAGGCGCATGGTGGCATCCATCGTGTCCTCCTCCTCCGACTGTATGACCACATGCTCCTCTGACAAGAAGGTATAGGACTCGAGGAATCTTGCTGTCACAACCACCGGAACGCCTGTCACCAAGGATGTGATCACCTGTGGAAAGAGAGGAGTTGGTAATGTGAGGCAAACACAGAATCTGCCTCTGTTCAAGCACTTAGCACAACAGCTGGTGCGGAGCATGATTCAAGCCAGGGCCGATACATCTGTCATTGCTTGTTGCAAGTGGCAGGCACGCAGACAATCTAGCCAACAACATATCTGTGACTTACTGTCGAGCTGAACTTCCGATCAAAGTAGGCCTCAGATGCCAAGGTAGGGATGAGCGCCAGAGTATGGTGGATCAAGTCGTAGAAGTCATCGAATCGAAGATTGACATGGGGGCGCACTCGGTTTTCCAGCCTAAGTGGGACTTCAAGCTTAGAGGGTGACCCTGGGATCCAGGCCATGAGGGAGGGAATGCTGAGTCAGCACAAGTGGTGGTGGGCAGTGCTTGGACCAACATTGCGCAAACCACATGAAATGCACGTTATCCAACGACAGGGGTCATGAAGTGGCCATCCTGGGTTCAGGGTTTAGGGTTCGACCCTTCACCCTGAACCATTCATCACTTTGAACGCACCTGAGCCTACTACATGGATCATGAAGCGGCTATCCTGGCGTAGCGTAGCAGAGGCATTCAGGCGCTCCTCCAGCTGGTCCCAGATAAGAGTATAGTTTCGTCGGCGGCTGTCCATATTGCCCTGGATTGCGAAACCTGAGAGGCAGGTCTTGAGCTTGGCGTCATCGCAAGGGCTGCTGGGATTGTGGCCAACAAGTGGAAGCATCCACTCCAACTCCATGTTGAGGCGTTCACCTGCAAACCTGGGCAAAGACGCAACCATAAACTTGGGCGCAGGAAGTAGAATAATCCTGCTTGTGGGCAGATCACGTGAGACCTTTGTGGGCCTCCTTGTCCCTGATTACTTACTTTGCGACATGAGGCGACAAGGTGACCAGGTGCAAGTTGGCGTGCAGCTCTCTCATTCCCATGACGCCCTCTGCATCCCCATTGTGGATAAATGCAATCACAGCCTTCGGTTTTGACCTCTCGATAAATTCACGCACGTAGTCCATCCTGTACTCCGGACTGGATATTATGAACAAAGGGATGGGTAGAGGGGGTATGAGAGGAGTGAGGGGAAAGGAAAACAAAGTAGGGGAGTGATGGGGTGAGGTGTGGTGAGGGGACAGGAAATTAAGTTGCCTCTATGCATGAATGCCATGCTTTGGGGAATTGCCATGTTACATTCCTTGCTGACATTTTGAACACCCACCTAACGAATATCAGGATATCGTGGTGTGGCATGGAAAGGACTGGTAGCCCTCGCAGCTGCGTCTTGGCTCGCATGATGATATCTACAAAGCCGTAGTCTACAGGCCGGTCCTGTCACGCAAACAGTGATGCCATGAGGTTTAAAGCGGTGAGCCATGCGCAAGCAGGGAATTCCCTAGCATTCGACACTCATGGCTGAGGTGTTGATTCCTATCCTCAAGCCTCACCGGAAAATTGAGGGGGTGCAGGTAGACTGTCGTGCTTTCTGCGTAAGGGGCTAAGACATGCACCAGTCCCCCAACAACCTCCAAATGGAAAGCCTGCACGAAGAGACGCAAATCCAGTTTCAGTCAGTATTGTGCGCGTCGTTTGCCGACATCGATTGCATATGGGTCACAAACCTTTTCATCCACGATACCGATAGAAGGCTTTACAAAGCCGACAGCTGAGCATAGTTGCAACAAGGAGACAAGCGCACAAAGCAAGACTGGCGACATGAGATCACAATGTTATAGGCACGACTTATTCCCTCTTTAGACTAGGTATTTAATCTGCCTGCCAACGAACGTTCAAGCTGCCATGCCCGTGCTCCACAGGAAAGTTGAGCTGTCTCCCAGAGCTATTAGGGCGCGAACCTGACAGGTCTAGTAATTAGGTCAGTAATGTAGAGGCTACAGCCGAAGTTCCCAGTTTGATGACAACCCCACTCCGCCCCCGCCCCCGTTTGAACGAGGCGCGGTACAACTTCCGTTCCTCAACCTTTTGCTGGGCACTGCAACCATTCAAAAACACCATAACAAAGTCAAGCTGCTGACATTGCTAAACTGTGAATATACGCATACAATTATAGAGACGATACTGAATAAACTGGCCGCATAACAGACTCCCTCCTTACAACAGACGGAGCAGCCTGCCGAATCGTGTGACACTGTCAGGAATCCGTGCTCCTTCCTTGTCCTCCTACAAATCCTACTTACCCGCAGACAGACACTTGCTTCGTTACAGGCTACTGCCAAATTGAGGTTATAGTACACTACCACACTCTGTCACGCAATATTGCACTTCTCCAATTGACTAGTGTTGCCAGGAGATAACGAATGTTGTTCATCAGCTCATTGGGGTGTAAGCATCACACAGCGCTGACCCTCCTCGTCATCCTCCTGTCTCAACATCATGTGCAGCCGGCTCTGTTTGGCTCCTATCTGTTCAAACAGCAAGAGACCCCCCTCCAGCTCGTCCAATGCATAAACGAGCGCTTCAATGCAGCCAGCACCACGTTTTGGGATGGCGCCATGTCAGACATCCCTGCTTCCTTCAAGGCTGCGGGCGCATGGTGGTCCAGCAAGCCAGTGCTCATCCCGCTCACCATTGTGACGCAACTAACAGCCAATCGAGTTACGCAACTCTGGGCCCAGTGCAAGAGCTGGCCAGGGCCTCTCTCAGCAGCTGTCCACATCGCCATCCAGCAGATGGCACCCGATCCCCTTTCTCGACGTAATGAATACCTCCTGAAGAAAACCATGAAGGCCATGGCAGAATTCCACACCGCTGCTGAGCGCGACCCGACAGCCTGCCGCCTCGATATCATCCTTGTCTATGAGGTTTACTCGGAGAGGAGGGCCATGCTGCTCTACCCGGTGAACCAGCTGCGGAACCTTGCAAGGCTTCAGGCACGCACGGAGCTGGTGGGCCTCATGGACGTGGACATGCTGGTCTCATCCAAGCTGGCCAAGAGCATGCTCATCCCAAAGGTGGCAGCCACCATGACCGACACATGCAGGAAACGCTCTGTCTACGTGATACCCGCGTTTGAGACTTATGGCGACGAGGCTGCTGCAACTGCTGATAACCTGGTGACTCAGTCCAAGACATCGTTGACACGGAAGATCGCCGCTGGAATCGTGGCACCGTTTGATGCACGCCGCTTTGCCATAGTGAGTCGGGTTTGTTGGGTGCGTCGGTACTTTGGCAGGGTGCTTCTGCTACAATTCAGATACATCATTGCCATGGGTCCCTAGCGCAGCATGCCCTGCTTGGGCCACCCGCCAGTCAAGGTTTGGTTTCAATTTGCCTAGTGGTAGCCGACTGGCGGCCTACCGAATGGGGTCCGGTGCGCTCTGACACTAACATAGTCATGCATGGAAGGCCTGCATGGAAAGGAATTAATGCAGGCTTGCTTGACCGTCGACATCTCCTTGTGATGTCTGCACTTATTTTGCTTGGGTGATATTATGATATACGCACGTAGCTGTCACCCTGAGCTCAACCTGTTGCCTGCCCAGGGTCACAACGCGACGAACTTCACGAGGTGGTATGCCGCCCATGAGCAGTACGAGATAACTTATTCCGCAAGGTGTGGGCTAGCTTGCTTGCAATCATTCATGAGACGTTGCATACCAAAGGCATGGATTTTGATTTCAGCTATTTCATATTTCATTTCCATTTCAACATTGATTGGTCAGTTGTGGCTAGAAGAGCACTCCTTGGGCCCAGTGTATCTTGGCCTGCGTCTCGGCAGCATGAGCATAGCACCATATGCAAGTCCAGCACTGCCGGTGTGGTTCACTTAGCCTCATGCACATGAGCCATACTGACAAACGTGCCCACCAACAGGTACGAGCCATGGACTGTGGTCAACCGTCATGCTGTCCCCTGGCATGACGTCCGGTTCCGAGGCTACGGACAGAACAAGATTGTCCATGTGGCACACACCAACGCATCAGGCTTCAAGTTTGTGGTGCATCCGTCTGCGTTTATTATCCATCGGACCCACGAGGTCACTGCTGCCAGGTGAACTTAAGTCTGGATTGATTGACATCTCTGAACGAGTGAGGAAAAAATCAGTGGAGCAGCCCAGTGCCCCAGTGTTTATTTTAGTGTGCACCCGACCACCTTCAGGGGGCCGCCGGTAAGCAACCACTGGTTTAACTAAGAGCAAATCTTGACTGGCCTACTTGGCTGGTGGCTCAAGCAGCAGGGCTTGCAGCACTAGGATATCCTAGCCGCAGGCTAGTATGCAGCTGAAATGTGTTAAAATCAACGGTGGAGCAGAATTGGCAAGCCAGTGGAGCCAACTAAGCCAAGTTGCTTGGCCCTGAATTGCCTGCTGCTCTGGCTCTCCATTTGTAGGCACCAACTCATCGTAGACATGCGAGTGTACAACCAGGCCGCCAAACTGCAGATGGCGCTCCCCACTAACACGATCTACGGGCATTCCAGGGCCCTGTGGGACGAGGCCAAGGAGGAGATGGATCTAGGGATCTTCAGCCCTAAAATGGATCCAGCGTCGGAGCATTGCTTGCGGCAGCTACCTTGGTGGATCATTGAAGTAGCTCAAGCTGAAGGAGGGAGGGTGGATTGACGCAGCCGGCTGGATGTCTGGGCTGGATGAAGTTTGTGGGCCACTTAGAACACGAGGGGGCCCAATCTCTATTCAATGCTTTCAATGATGATGATAGTTCTCGTTGGCATGCCCGGGGAGATTTCGGATTTTGTTATGTCCATTCGGCACCAAGAAGATAAATGGGACTTGTACCTAAAACCCATTTCAAGTACCAGTACTGACAACCCTGAAGTCAAAACAGGCAGGCCCTAATTGGGAAATGGTATTTAGAACGTCCAATATGCCCAAAAATGCATTAGAAAGGCCGGCTTGCATGCTGTACATGCTGCCAGACATCGTCATGCTGGATTAGTGGTTATATCAGGATATTGTTATAATGTCATAATGTGAGAAGTTCTTTGCCTGTTGATATTTTTTCTCCAGTTTGCTTACTCCAGGGAAGGGAATTGCATTGCCCAAAATTATAACGGTGACAGGTTGCAATTATTGCGCTTTCTTAATAAATGTTTTGATTGATCGCCCTGCGTCCCTTTTTCCGTATGCACAAACTCTGCCAACGAGGATATTATAGTTTGGCAGGATCGGCAAGGTCTAAGGCCAGTGACATAATTGTTTCGTCTTGGCAGGATACTTGCCTAGGTATTGGTTGTATTTGCCAAAGACTCAGTTGGCACGAATAACCAGATTTTTTCTCGATTTAAGACCATCTACTGTCACGACGTATGGGTGCACCGCACGTATGGGTGGCTCGTACCGCTTTTTGGTGTCTTCAGTGCGCAGTGAAACTTCAAGATCACTGATACCTCGTGACACTACGACTATTACGTCTGCCTAAACACGGAATTGTGTTGTTACAGTCCCGAGGAACACAAAAATTGTCACATGGGACAAGTGCCCCCAAACTGGTCCTGAGGAGAGCAGGGGTAAGACAAGATAATACATCTTTGAAAGCAGGAATATTATGACTGGAGGGATGTTGTAGCAAGTGTGGCACCCGGATTTGTATGGTTTTCACCTAGAACCGTGACGTCCGTATCCACATCCGCGCATTCCAAGGTCGACCGACATGTGTTCGGAGCTCACCGTGACGTTTGTGTGTGGTCAATTACTTGACCATTGAATTGCAAGCAAAAAATGAGGCCGCTCTACCTTTTCCAGCGTTGGAGTGGCCACCTCAACGGGTCGGTCACACTTTGGCGCAGTTGGTACTGGTACCAGACCTCCGCCCCACATGCGTACCGGCCTCACCCCCCCCCACTCTGCCCCTGCCGCACCCCAACTGCCGTACCGGCCTCACCTCAGCTCAATGCATGACCCAACACCTTTCTACACGACATATGCCTCCACCCTTCCTATGCCGCATGTCAAGGGCAGCAATAAAGCAATGAGCCACTCCACCATACGGAATGTCATGGACCTTACTGGCTGAGACTTTGATCATTTCAGCAGTCACTTGGCATGAGGAACCCTGCTTGACATGCAGTGGCCATCAGCTTCACAATGTAGAGTCCACTGGGCGCAAAGAAACGAGCAGACAAATGAAGACATATGCTCGTCTCAATGCAGTTCTTAAGCTCAGGCACCTATTTCCAGCAAACAGTTTCCCGTGCTCATAAAAATTCGGGACCGGCGAGTCAACAAAAGTCCATGCCAGCACACCGTCCTGCCTCTATTGGAAAAGTTTAAAGCCAGGGCAAAAGAAAAGCGCTCCAGTACTCGTCCCCATAGCTAAAGTTATGGCTTCCAGCATCCACAGGCATGATTTGTACATTCTACATGCGCATATCTCCTATGAGCCGCGACACAGCCTCCAAGAAGATGAACGAATCTCCAGACAGCCTCTGCACAGCAGGCAAGAGCACACAAATCAGAAAAGAAGCAGGCAGGTTCAGCTGCCAAACAGATTCCTCTTTATCTCAACTCCCATTGCCTTGTTTTCAATGTTTTTTTTCTCCGGCTGCGAGTCCAACTTCGTTACTTTCTCCGGCTGCTCGCCCAACTACGGCAGCCCTCCCAGCGGCCACCAATTAGGACCAAAACTGAACTGGTTTATGACGGGTTGCCAAAGCAGCAAGGCTGGCCACAAATGGGGCCTCCGGCCAGCGGCCGGAATGTAGCCGACATGTAGTCGAGTCACGAAGAAAAAAATGCTTGTCATACGGTCCCAAATTACCGCCAACTCTCCTTATTACCTGAATGTCAACCATGTATTCGTCGTCCCTCGACTTATACATTTGACATTCAAACTTGAGCACCATCTCGTCGGCCGCTAGGTCCTCGCCGGCAGCCGCTGCCTGCCCGCTGCTATCATCGCCCATACCGCCGCAGCTGCTGGGGGGCGGGTGCAGCTGAGGCTGATTCGTGGCCGGCCCGGGTGTTTTGTCCCCCATGTCCATTTGGCTATCCCCCACTAGTTGGTCATCATCGTCTGTGACAGCAACGACAGGAGGACAGGGTGTGAGGTGTCCATACATTCGAAGTGAATGGGTAAAAACAAATAATCATGCATATCTTGCGATTTGACAACAACCTGCCCCTAGACAGCCCTGGACAACACTGGACAGCCCTGGACACCAGCGAGCTGGATTATCCTGCATCATCAGATCACCAGCCAAGGCACCGCACAACAAACCACGCCTCACCCGACATGCTCTGCCTCCGGCTGGGAAGCTTAATGACCTGGCGACACTTGAGGTTGTACGGCGCAGTCTTTTTCCACGTCACTCCCTGGCTCTGCAGCACCCGGTACAGCTCAGCCATCAGAGCCGACGGGTGGCCGCGTGAATGCAACCCAAGCCGCCAGCGCCGCTCAGCCAGCAGGCGCTGCTGCGGGACGCTGCTGGGAGTTGTGGTGGTGGCCATAGGGCCGGCGGAGGGCAAGTGCTGCTGCTGAACCCCTTCGCTGAGCTCAGACCTGCAAAAAGAGTGCGTACGGTCATTTGGCTGACATGATCCATCCTTAAAATAGATATGCAGGTTGGCAGAGACCTCACGGTCTTGCCGTCACGATCCCTTCTGCTGATTGCTGGCACTATCCACACAGCTAAGAAACATGTGGGTCGGCAGCAACAACCCACAAGGATCTTGAGTGCACTCTTAGACTCTCAGCATAAGAGGACCAGGCAGCAGTCGGTTGCCTGCAGATGTTGGGCTGCGGCGCTTTGCTCGGTGCCTGCTCAACCACAAGTCCCACCCATGCAGTTGGCCTGGCCCACTCACCGCAGGTACCCTGAGCTAGGCATGCGCCGCCGGTTGTCACAGAGCAGGTAGTAGGTCACGGTTGCCTTGTTCTGCGCACGGCTGCGAATGGAGTCCACCAACATTTCGCGATCAAAGCCAAGCCGGGACGTCTCGTGCAGCATCTCTTCGTCAATGCGTGGGACACCGACCACCGCTTCAGCCTGATGGTTAGGGCCGCAGCAGCCAGTGAAAGGATGAAGACGTCAGCACCCGCCTCGGATAGAGTGCGTACCAGTCCCAGCCGCACTGCCCGGCCATGCATTATGGCCCATGTCAAAATTGATACAGAAATAAACTGTGATCGGTCTATTGTAGATTTGCTTTGCTTTCTCTCATAATTAATGTTGTTGGGGGATGAGGTATCCCTGAATTTACTTATTATCCATTGACCCGCCAGTTTCCAGACGGAAATTAAGAGTTTTTGCTGACAGTTTGCCCTGAGGGCAGCATTAAAAGAAATCACATTTTCACACCGGAGGGAAGGCAAAGCAAATTCATGGTATTACGTTGACAGATTATTCACAGTTGTGCCTCTGATTGCCCCTGATGTTCCCCCTGATGCTTCCCCACTCTCCTTCCACTGCAAACACACCTGCATGACTGCCAGGTATCTCGGCAAATGCAATGTGAACCAAGGATGCTGCCGGATTTCAGGGATGGTGATGCGCTTGAGGGGGTCCACCAGCAGCATGCGAGGGATAAGATCACGCGCACCTGGGGACAACGACAGGGAAGGAGAAGGTAGGAATCACGTTCAAACAACATAGGCACATAGCTGGCCACAAACAGGCACTATTCCGACCCATGATCGAGGTTCTGGTCCAGTCCTTCCTTTTTCATGACTCAGCTACATGTCAGCTACAGTCTAGCCTCTGCCCAGGGGGACCATTTGTAGCCAGCCATGCTACTTTGGCCACCAGTCGTACGCCTTTCCAGGTTTGACCCCAATGGGGCCATTCGCAGTCACGGTTCGGCCTGCCGAAGGTGGACTTGTAGATGTAAAAGGTGTCACTGCTTCTGGTTTTCCGAGCTTTGTTGGATTGAACGTTTGAGGAAGGAGATCCTAGCAGCTTACCTGGTGACAGGTGGGTAGGTAGGTTGTAGATGCCGCCCTTTATTTTCTTGAACAGGTTGGGAATGTTCTCGTCATCAAACGGGAGGCTGCCACATAGCAGAGCATACAGGATGACTCCGCAGCTCCAAACGTCCACTTCGGGCCCCGCGTACAGCTTGCCAGAAATGACCTACGCCACAGCCACACAGCTCGTCAAGATTATCTGCATTGGTGGGCTAGACACAGAACTACAGAAGGGCATCTATGATGCAAGAACTGAAGGACTCAGGGCCTAACTCCTGGCTGCTGACTGGTTGCATGAAATGTTGTGGTTTCGTTTTTGCTGCACAGCTGATTGGATCCATGCAAGCCCCCAAGGTTCTCCCAAAGACTGTCGTTTACCTCGGGCGCTGCATAGTTGGGGCTGCCACAACTGGTTTTGAGGAAATGCCCATCCCGCATGATGTTGCTCAGACCGAAGTCAGCAATCTTCACACTCTTGTTCGAATCCAGAAGCAAGTTCTCTGGCTTGAGGTCTCTGTGAACCACCATGTTGCGGTGGCAGTATTCCACCCCTGAGATGATCTGCTGGAAGAACTGACGGGCTTCATCCTCCATCAGCCGCCCCTTCTCCACGATGTAATCAAACAGCTCACCAGTCTGAGAGTGATACAGCATGCGTGAGCAGGCATAACTGTTAGAACAGTTGGCTACTTTGGACCCTTGCATGGATAGCCGCATGGCAGTCTGATGTGACTGAATGCAGCATGCTGTGGAACACTGTGTCCCTGAGAAGGTCATGCATGTCCATGCGCATGAAGAAACAGCCAGGTGAGAACCATGGCACATTCTGCATCACCAACCTCACCTTCACGTACTCCATCACCTGCAGGAATGAGAGGATAGAGAGGACAAGTCAAAAAGAGTTTACTGGCATGGTTCATGCTATAGTCAAAAGACCTCCCCACTTACCACGTAGATGTCGGAGGGGGTTTCGATGACTTCGTACAGTCTGATGATGTGGGGATGCATGAATAGCCGAAGAATTTTGATCTCTCGTCGCACTGCACTTCGTGAGAAAGTCGTCAACACAAACAATCCTGGCCTAGAGACGAGCACATTGCTGTAGGAAGCGCTCACCCTTATCTTCCATGTCCATAGCTTGAATCTTCTTACGATTCAGAATCTTGATGGCCACTCTATGCCCCGTCATCACATGCTCGGCAACTTTCACCTGTATCAAGCATGCACAGGTAAACACCGCAAACCATGACGACATCATAACGAGATACGCCTGTGGTCTTCACCTTGCCGAAAGAGCCAACTCCCAGGGTTTTCCCAAGCCTATAGTTCGAGAGGAAGAACTCCGCAGTTTGATTGTATCCTTGCGCTAGTCCCTGATCCTGCTGTTGTTGATGATAAGCTGCCTGAGCAGCCGCAGCAGAAGCTGCATCATGGGGAGGCATGGGAGGAGCACCAGGGGCCGACATCGTGGCTTTCTTAAGGTAAGTCTAACATCATAAGCTGTAGTTAACAAACAAATGTGCAATATTTTTTAATTGAGATCAGATCAAACGATATCATCGACGGCCAACAGGCGCCCGTGGACGAGTGACAAAAGCGTCCAGCCCCAAAACCCTCCGAAACTGCATCCACGTCAGGGTACCTCAGCTACGTTTCAGCTACAACAAGGCCTGACGCCTGGGCCTGTTGCAGCAGACCCACCCACCGTGCAGAGTCAGCATTTCCTCAGGCGCTGGTCCCACCCTTCCCTGCTGGGTCGTTGCTGCTTGGGACACCAGCGGAGGCGAGTCAAGATTTGGTCCACATCACCCCAGTGGTGGCTGCCTGACAGCCTGACCAAGGTGGTCCGGTGCACACTGAAAGAAGCACTGATGAACACAGATCATGGTCCAAAAGTGATTAATGAACTCTTCAGTATTCCTTAACTTACAAGTAGAGGGTGCTGCCCCTCATTAAATTCCAGGTATTGCCAAATGCCAAGGTATCGCGCAAGTACAAGCCAAACATTCAACGGTTGTCTGCAGTTGTCCACCACTGGTATCAGGCTTTTTTACTCCTGGTCATGTTGTTCATCTATTTCACAAAGTATGGGTGCACTGCACCTATGGGTGGCTTACTGGCTTGTACTGTTGATCGGTTTCGGAACCCACTTCAATTCTGGTACTGAGAGAAGCCTACTAGTATTCTTTCTTTCGTACACAAGTATGAAGAAGCGAATCACTATCTGCTGTTGTAAACTGCTTTGGGATTTATCTCCATCTGTGATATTCTGCCTCTTATCAAGGCCTAAAGACTTGGTGACTGCTATTTGAGCAGGGCCCAGAGGTGTACCGTCATTGACTTGGTGACTGCCCAGAGCCTTTGGAGCCTTACAGAGTTACAAATCAGGACTCCCTCTGCAATCGTACAATCTTCAATTGTTCGCATCTCCATCACTCTCAGTAGCCTCTTTCGCCGTACTTTCGCCTTTAAGTAGAAACTAGTACTGCAAACCAAGCCTCTCCCTAGCTACCAAGTGGATCACGCATCTTTGCCAGCTTTTAGGTAATCTTCATCACCAAGGATTCGACATCGATTTCACCCTCATTACAACTTCAGGCACTCCAGCAGCCCAACAGTTGCAATCAGTCTACGAGTCCCTCCAAGATCGTGACTACTTCTAGCTTCCGTCAACAGTAAAGAAGAATCATCGAAGGTTAGACCAGTAGCCTGAGCATTAAGCCGAGGATAAACTGCTTGCCATATAGTTTCTCGGTCCTACACTTTTGGTTATCTCTTGCAAAGGGCAACTAGCACTCGGTTAAATGGTTTCCGTGCGCAGCAACACTGTAGTGTCACTGGTTCCTCATGACATCGATGCCATGAAGCACCGGCACGGATTACTCAAATAGTGTGATGCAATGCGAGCATTGCCTCCTCCAATGCTCTGGCAGCCGCAGTCCTCTTGGAAGTGATGCGGGTCCAAGCCTGACAGGCTAATGTGCAAGTCATCCTGTCATGCAGGATAGGGAGCCGCTTCCCCAGCCATTGGCCCACCGTCTGGCTAGTATCACAAAGGGTGCAGGCTTCAATGCCCTCACCACCTGACACTGCGCCATGATCTGGATCACGGCTAATCATATCGATGGCCATGTCCTTAGCGGCACTGCAGGGCTCCTTGCTTGACTCAGGCCATATACAACAGCGCCACGCAAGAGACTCATGCACCAAGTCTTCAGCGCTGTCCTTAAAACCCTCTGCAGAAGGTGCGCTGCTGAAAGGAAGAGTCCTGGCCGGATCGGATGTTGGACCTGCATTGCCTGAGAGCACCTCAGTTGGGAGCCTTGCTGATGATACATGATTGTGAGCCTCCTCTAGGCTAGCGATGTCGACAGCATGCTGCAGGAGGAGACCCCAGCAGCTGTGCAAGAGACAGCAATCACCATCAGTTGCGCCAGCAGCCCCTCCACCTGCAACCCTGTCGCCTTTCGCCAGTGTTGGCCCCCAGGCTGCAGTTTCGGAGCAGTTTGAAGAGCCACGATCGGGTGAGGTCTCCGCCAGTAGGTCGTTGAGAGTGCTGTTCAGGAGTGCCCGCTGCATCTTAGGCAGGGCCAACAAGGGACATGCTTTCCGCAAGATGTGCGCCCGGCTGCTAGCCTGTGAGACCCAGGCATGACCCACAGTCTGCAAGCAGGGGGCATTCGATCAGCCATGTGCGCGGAGGTGCAGAAGAAGAGCATCTGCTGCCTCAGGAAACGTCCTGGTGTAGGAGTGGGGTGTCCAGAGCGGACAGTTGATACAACAGACATGAGATCTCTGAATATCTCACCTGGCAATACAGCCTCCATGCCCGATCTTGGACCCCCTCATCGCCGCTGCTTTCCCGGACGACATCCGGACTGGAAGCCACACAGCCTGCTCCAAGGGTTGACTGTTCAACCATTGCACCATCCGATGCGACTGAACCTATATCCTGCTGTAGAGTGCTAGCAGCCACACCACTGCTGGCAGTGGAGATTGAGCCTGATCCACAGGCAACAGCCATTGCCAGGTGCAGCAAGGCTGCCCAAGAGCTGTCTCCATCCACCTCCACTCCCACCGTGACGTGCACCGAGGGCGAGGAGCGCTCTGACCTGCACGGGTGGGCTCCCGAGGCATCCCCGGTCATAGCTTCAGTTGTAAACGCATCCGGGGCCTCGGCTCCAGCTGTTGACGCATCCTCATGCTCTGCTTCGGTTGAATCTGAAGCTGAGCCCAGCGCAAAAGCCTGGTGTGCCCACCCTCTGGGAAGGTACAGCAGGTCCCCACGCTGCATCCACACCTCAGTCACACCCGGACTACCTCTGCGACCAGTTGAAAAGCATGGACCATTTCAGTCGGTTGGTATGAACGCAGCAGCGAGGCTCATCAAGGATTGCAGTTCAAGGCCCCAATTTTAGGATGGGTTGATGGCATATGTCTGGAATGCCTCTCTCTCACTTGATGATCGGCACAAGGGTCTCTCGTGGCTTGTAGGAGAGCGGCAGGCGGTGTGAGGGAGCAGGCGGCTGGACGAGCCACTTCTTGCTGCCCTCCAGCTGCACCACCATGACACCTGATCACAGGGACAGCAGCTGGCTTCACCTCCTAGGCAAACATGCTCACGAGGTAGAGGACACCCCTGCCCTGCCCTGCCCTGCCCCGCTCCTGCCCTGCCCCGCCCCGCCCTGCCCTCCCCACGCGACTCACAATGGTCATCATAGTGTGCAGCCAGACCCTGTTGTCCCGGGGGCGTCACGTAAAGGTTACTTGCAGCTGTGAGTCCCAGCGCAGTGCCAAGGGCCCTTTGTACCTCGGTGCAGCCTCCCCCCCAGCGGCCACCCACAGCGCGCAGCACACAGGTGTGTCCGGCCTGGCAATCATGTGAGGAGAAAGACACAGGGGTGCGCTGATGGACACAGACGCACACGGACAAATCATGGAAGAGATGCGTTTGCAGCAACGAGGTTTGAAAGGCAGGCAAGGTTGAAGTTGAGCGAGGGCATGCCCTGCCTGCAGCCACTGGTGCTGAGGTCCATACCTTGAGGGCGGATCTGCAGGCGCCAGCAGTCGCCCTGCTGCCCTTGTCTTGTATGGACATGCCATTATGTACCACATTGAGGTCCTGCCCCACTCGCGGCCATGCCTCACCCAGGAGGCCAGCAGACCGGGCCTCTCGCAGGGCCTGAAGGGAGAAGCAAACAGAGGGGGACAAGAGTACAACGCCTGGGATAAAGGGGGACAATGCCAGGTCTAGATGGAGGAAGTCAAACAGGGTTGCCCCTCAGCATCATGATTTGGTGACAAACATTTGGGAGTGAAAGTCGGAAGATTGCGGTGCATGGGATGCAAGAGAGGCGGTACCTGCAGGGCGTCATCCACGTTCTTTTTCTGGAGCGGGATGTGGCAGCAGCTGGGTAGCAAGTGCGTCGAGATGGCAGCCAGGCCAGGCTGGAGGAGTGGCTCCAGGAGGACTGGGCCTGAATCAGCATGTGAAGAAAGAAGCGCGCGATGGCAGCTGATAATCTCAATGTTTAATTCACCAAGCTGTATTGTTTCCTAAAGCTTCACACCTGATCACACTAGGGCGTACTTTTCTTGTACTGTCTTATTTTGTTTGATTCCTTCATTTATAGCAGAAGCGCACCTGCATGTTTTAGATCTGGCTTCAGGTGCAGGGGCAGCCTCTCCCAGTTAACTTGCAAGAAGATTGAGGCCAGCTCATCGGTGACACCGTCAGCCGCATCCATGATGGCATCAACATCGCTAGGGGGCAAGCGGGGATCGGTATCCTGTCGGCTGGGACCATCACACCAGCAGACAGCCTCTACGGGCTTGCCACCTGGTCGCTGCAGTGGGCCTGCCTGATGCAGTGGATCGCACATGAAGTCGCTGCCAGTGCCTGAGTAGCAGGCCAGCAGCTGACCCAGCGTCAGGTTGTCACCGCTCCTTGAAGAAGCCTGCCCAGGGGAGCCGGCTGCAACTGGTTCAACAGCCAGTCGGCACACAAGGGCTGCCAGATCCCGCAGAAGAGCCGGAGGTTTTTGGAGGTGCGGTGACTCGCTTGCCTGTAAGCTCATGTGAACGGCCCTCGCTCGCACCCAGGCCTGTTGGGAAGACAGGGGACACCCATGGTCATTGATGTGTGACCGTGAGCCCAATGGAGTCACAAGCCAGCAAAGGGTGGGTGAACATGCATCATGATCACTCAGGTTCCAAAGCTGCAGCAGCAGCAACAACAACGAGCAGCGAGCAGCAACAAGGTTTGCAGCTTTCACGATTCATCACCGATAAAACACCTTCTGCACAGCGTCTAGAAGGAGTGGCTCCTCTATATTGACGAGCATTCCAATACTCGGGCCGGATTCATCATACAGCAGCTCCACCAGCAGCTTCAAAGCCGACTCCACACTGGCCTGGCCGCTCTGCTGCATGCCATCCTCCTCCAGGGAGGAGGCCTCGCTTGAACCCAAATCTGACAATGTGGAGGATGAACTGCTGGTATAGCTAGGCCTGGGGTAAGGAAAAATTTGGAGAATATCAGTAAAACAACTGGATAAGCAGTGGTCGCCTTCAGTGCAGGACACAGGTTGGATAGAGCCAGACACAGCTGCACACATGACCTACCATGTGCTTTTGGCCCATTCGTGATCGATGCCTCATGGGGTTAAGGTCATAAAGTGAAACAATGCACACACCTAGAGCGCTTCCTGCTCCTAGAGTAATCTTGATTGTGTCTGTGCCAGCTCATGCTGCCGCCATCCTCTTGCCAGACATGGCAGCAAGCATGCACGAGATGGATTGCCCCCCTCCAAGCCTCGGCAGCATTGAGGGCCTTCAAGAAATAGGAGGGGTCACAGGCTCATCAAGTCATGAACAAATGCATGTCAAGAGGGATCATGTCTGAACCAGTCATGGCACGGACGAAGCCTCAGCCCATGCCGCGCTGTTTCCTTTGCTCTCACGCCCCTGCAGAGCGTAGTTTTTCCCCTTTCGGCCCCCGTCATGAGCAGTCACACTAATCGGAGGGATCATGGCCTCAACAGTCCTCATGAGCAGCTGCACCTCAGCCAGCTCCAGCTGACCCAGGATGGACGGCTCAACATGCTAGCTTACCTCCCTGCCAGATTGTGTGGAGGACAGGATGACACTCAGACGCAGCGCACTCTCTTGCAGGGTGCCTGGACCTCCCGCCCCGGATTGCGGAGGATCAAGTAATTCAACCAGGGAACAGACCAATGGCCTGTCTGAGCACACCTCCCTGTGCAGCTCATAGGACTCCTGCAGGGGTGCAGTATACGAATTTGTTAGAGGACGACATCCTGAGCAGAACCGGGGCAAAGATCGGGAAATGACCGGGGAATCACAAAACTCGCAAGCACGGCCGGCACATCATCCCGGTTCGGGCAGCTTAGGTACCATGTCCCATAATTAGACATCAGGGTTCATTCCAATCTTTGAATTATAAATCCCCTCCAATCATGTTATCATATACCAGCAGGTTAGGTTCAGGTATGGGGATCATTAGCCATGGAGAAGTACCAGTCCAGGACCAGCTCAAATAGGTCATGCAACTTTGTCAAATAAGGTTTGTTGACTCGTAGCATGCCACAGAGCCCTGTTCTTCACACCTCAGTCTTCAGGATCAATATCTTCAGATCATTTAAATTAAATGATGCTTGGAGATGTCCCGACATGCTCGCTCAAGGGTGTACCCCCTTGGGGTAACCACTCTAAGTACACGTAATCTCGCAAGATTGTGCCAGTCTGCTTTGCTTAAATTCGATTCGTCACGATTCAAAATGTGCTTGATGCATGAACATATCGGAGCGCCACCTTGTGCAGCACGAACGAAGTCATGAAGGCAAGCCCGTGTTGAGGTGTCACTTCGGTAGTTCGGCCGCTGTTCGGTTCCCACGATTACACATGTGTTTCACACTTCCGCACACTTTCAACGATTTTCTTCCCTAGGCCAGACCCAGGAACCCTTAAATCTGGATTCATCACAGAGGTGGCCATGTTGTTAAATTACATCGGGGTTGCACTGACGAAAATGAAGTGGCAGAAGCAGAAACGCATCAGACACTGCCAGGCAGGATGGAAATGCTATGGGTGTGAAAAGCAGACCAGCTCCTGGAGAATCAACTGGCTACAAACCAGTGAGTACCAACAGTGGAATTCTGGCTGGGGCCATAGGGTCCACTAGTGCAGGAGTAAAGCCTTTCATGAACTATGCCAATCTGTTACACCATCCACAAGGAATCCAGTGCATTATGAACAATCCCTTGGGAGCGGTGCTTGGCAGTGACAGATTGTGTCGCGTAAGCCAGCCTCAAACTTTGTGAAAACCAACAAAAATAACCCACCACTTCATCCACTTAAACATGAGTGGTGCATGGTACCGGCATGGTCCTTGTTACAATCACATATGATGTACTGCTCAGAAGGTGCTACAAGAACTAAGGACTAAGACAAACAGATGGTTTGCAGCTGAGGACACCCTTCTGCCATACCGGCACTGCAATCCAATGACTGAAACGGATCAGAAAGTGTCTATCGTGAGCGGCAGCTAACAAAAATTGCTGTCAGATAGTCTCATAGAAAAACGCAAACGCTGGGCAAAAGAATTGACGCTGAACAGGATACGATAACTGATAGACAATACATGCATGCCATTGTCCCGTTGTTCGCCGCATCTTGTCAATAAATGCTGCTAATCATGCCGGCAGATTTCAACGACGAAACTTCCAATGCCATCAAATATCGCTGAGGCACTAGTGCTTGTGAGCACGAGACAACAGCATGGCTCTGGCCCATAATAAGACATCTTTGGTGAGTCGATGAGCCACTGTATCCACTCAGCGTCCTGTACCACCAAGTTGAGAACGGTGTATACCCGCTGGGCCCAGCTCAACGCTCTGTCATGTGGGGCTGGTAAGGAATGAGCAAGCTCAATTCCAGGTACCATGCACAGCCAGGACCATGGTGCGGCCATGCCATGCCACTCTCCTATGTGAGGGGGGCAGGAACATGGAACCCGGCAATCTAGGCAGCAGGGGAGAGAGAGGATCGTGTGGCGGGTTCGCATGTTGTTCTCACACTGCAAAGTAAAGGCATGTCCTCCAGTAGGGCTGCCATGCTGCATGGTGCATACCCGTGTTATCTTCCCAGCTAAGCCACCTCCTCAACCTCCTCGAGCAGCACTGACATTGCATCAGCTAAGTGATTCAGCACCCAAGGGTGTGTGCCGCCGCCACTCACATACCGATCCAAAAGGGAAACCGAGCGCTGCAGATGTGCTATCCCATGCTCTGCACTATCCGCCCGGTCCGCCTGCAGCAAGGAATCGCCACTCAGCCAAGCGGGACTTGCATAGCGCTGCCGGAGCAGCGTGTACTTCACATACAAGTAGGCCAGACCTTTCCTTTTCCGCGGACGCACCCCCGTCATGCTGGGCACATGCACCCTCCCTGTCTGGACCATCACACCATGTGCATCACGCGGCTCCTGGGTGTGACGCCGACCCAAACGTGGATATGAGCGGACTGAATGCGAACTTCTTTCTCCTTTACCTGCACAAACGACCTGCCCGAGGGTGAAAAGCTTCCCCAGCCCCGCTGCAACATCCGGCGCCATGCGCACATGGCCCAGACAGGTGAGCAGCTCCTGCAGGCTGCCCGCATCAAGCGGCCCTCCCCCCGCGCGCGTTCGCTCTAAAGCCTTCGGCAGCGCTGACAGCAGCGCATGGCCCAGCGGCTGCCTCAGCATGCCCTCGTGAGCATGCAGCGTCATCAGCAGCTGCACCAGGTCATCCACAGGCAGGTTCATGGCTCCGGAACCACTAAGCCTGGATGTCACTGCCTCCAGGAGGAGAGGGCTCCGGAGCGAGACCGCCACGTCAGCAACGGGCGCCAGCTGTTGCGGGGTCAGATAAGCGGCCTGAGTAGCAACCTGCAAGGATAGGCTTGAGCGATCAGTCACACATTAAAGCAAAGCCGAATGCAGAGTCTGCATCCTTCCCAACATGCATGGAAGTCTGTATGCTCTGCATGACACTGCAATATCAGCACAGCAGTGGAGCTAAGGGGCCCGGCCCTGGTAATCAGAGAAGCGCAGCATGCAGCAGCAGCAGCAGCAGCAGTGGCCCTAGGCACCCCTCTGGTCCAGGGCCTGCTTCTGCCTCTCTGCGGTAGCGCCCTCACCTGCTCAACCACCCGATCCAGGTGGCGAGATAGCTTGCCGTCCCTCGTGCGGCCCAGTGCTGCGTGCATGGCCGCTGACGCCAGCATCAGCTCCACAGCCCGGTAACCCTGCAGCCGGGTAGGCAGCAGGGGCAGCGGCGCGCCGGAGGGCTGTAGCGGGTCCCCCCAGCAGCCCTCCAGCAGGGCCAGTACCTGCTCCAGGGCCAGGCCGCTCACCCGGCTGTAAGGTAGGCTCATAGCGTAGCCCTCGGCGGCCAGCAGCAAGGGTTGCCGGGAGACACCCTGCTGGTCCACAACATCTGCCATGGGCTCGCCACCGGGGACTGAGCTTCTGGCCTCGGTTGCAGAGGCTAGGTGGAGCGGGAAGCTCTCCATGAGGCTTGCACTGGGACGGGTCAGTCTGCGAGCAGGGGGCAGAGGGCTCAAGACAATGCAAGTCCTGGGAAGAGGCTCAAGCGACCTTGCTCCAAGCACGCAATTTGGGTGCATTCTGGTTCCCAGAGGGTGACCAAATTGTGCCGCTCCTTGGGATCCCGCACCAGGTAAATAGCTTTGTGTATTTGACAACGAGATGTGGTCACCTGGCAGCTCCCTAGGTGAACGTCGAGACTGATCAACATGCACATCGTGAAGCTGGACATGCGTGGTATCAGGGCTGATATCAAAAGGGCCATACAAGTGTCGAGGCAGAGCATGCTTGCAGCCAATGTTTCATTGAATCCAGTGAAAAATAAGAAACTGGTTTATCCTTCTCCCGCTTCTTTGCCGTCCAATGACAGGAAATGGGGTTTATAACACCAAGCTCCCCCTCACGCGCACCTGGCATACTGGTGCAGCAGCAAGGCCATCTGCCCCACCGTGAGCCGGCTGTCCCCAGTCCGGGCGTGCCTCGCCTCGTCCAGCATCTCGTCTTGCACCGAGGTCTCCACAGCTCCCAGCAGGTCCAGGCACGGGCCGTGAGCAGTGAGGAATGGTTCAAATGCAGACAGGGCCTGCGGGCAGGTGGCAGGAGGAGGAGGCAGGTGGGTGGGTGGGGACACGCAGCCGGAAGGCTCAGGGGCATGCAGTGGAGCACGCCTCTGACTTGAAGCAGAGGTTGCACCGCGCTGAGAATCAGTGTCCCAGACAACTTGGGCGGGGACACAGCAGTCCACATCCCAGCCATCCCTTTGCGAATCAGCCACAGGATGCAGTCTCTAGTCCAGCCTTAACCAGAGCCTAAACCCTAGTCCAGCCTTAACCAGAGCCTAAACCCTAGTCCAGCCTTAACCAGAGCCTAAACCCTAGTCCAGCCTTAACCAGAGCCTTAACCCTAGTCCAGCCTTAACCAGAGCCTAAACCCTAGTCCAGCCTTAACCAGAGCCTAAACCCTAGTCCAGCCTTGGCCAGAGCCTAAACCCTAGTCCAGCCTTAACCAGAGCCTAAACCCTAGTCCAGCCTTGACCAGAGCCTAAACCCTAGTCCAGCCTTGACCAGAGCCTAAACCCTAGTCCAGCATTAACCAGAGCCTAAACCCTAGTCCAGCCTTGGCCAGAGCCTAAACCCTAGTCCAGCCTTGACCAGAGCCTAAACCCTAGTCCAGCCTTGGCCAGAGCCTAAACCCTAGTCCAGCCTTAACCAGAGCCTAAACCCTAGTCCAGCCTTGGCCAGAGCCTAAACCCTAGTCCAGCCTTGACCAGAGCCTAAACCCTAGTCCAGCCTTGACCAGAGCCTAAACCCTAGTCCAGCCTTAACCAGAGCCTAAACCCTAGTCCAGCCTTAACCAGAGCCTAAAGCTTAGTCCAGCCTTGGCCAGAGCCTAAACCCTAGTCCAGCCTTAACCAGAGCCTAAACCCTAGTCCAGCCTTAACCAGAGCCTAAACCCTAGTCCAGCCTTAACCAGAGCCTAAACCCTAGTCCAGCCTTGACCAGAGCCTAAACCCTAGTCCAGCCTTAACCAGAGCCTAAACCCTAGTCCAGCCTTAACCAGAGCCTAAACCCTAGTCCAGCCTTAACCAGAGCCTAAACCCTAGTCCAGCCTTGGCCAGAGCCTAAACCCTAGTCCAGCCTTGACCAGAGCCTAAACCCTAGTCCAGCCTTGGCCAGAGCCTAAACCCGAGTCCAGCCTTAACCAGAGCCTAAACCCTAGTCCAGCCTTAACCAGAGCATAAACCCTAGTCCAGCCTTGGCCAGAGCCTAAGCCCTAGTCCAGCCTTGACCAGAGCCTAAACCCTAGTCCAGCCTTGGCCAGGGCCTAAACCCTAGTCCAGCCTTGGCCAGAGCCTAAACCCTAGTCCAGCCTTGGCCAGAGCCTAAGCCCTAGTCCAGCCTTAATCAGAGCCTAAACCCTAGTCCAGCCTTAACCAGAGCCTAAACCCTAGTCCAGCCTTGGCCAGAGCCTAAGCCCTAGTCCAGCCTTAACCAGAGCCTAAACCCTAGTCCAGCCTTGGCCAGAGCCTAAACCCTAGTCCAGCCTTGGCCAGAGCTCTGAGCCAGGAGTGCCATACATGCAGCTTCCCTCTCGAGGCCTGAACACCTCACCTCAATCAGGCTGTCACCATACTCGCTGCCCGTTGAGACTCGTGAACCATGCCTTGCAGCCTCAGCTGCCAATAGACCCGCGGGCTTCTCCCTGGCCGCTGCCAGCAGGCGACTCCACGGCGCCGGCTGCCAGCTGTGTAGCTGCCCTCGGCCTACTGCAGCCGCCAGCCGGGCTGCACACCCCTCCACCACATCATTCACCAGGCCGGCCGCATCCAACGACAGCGCCCGCTGATCCACTGCGGCACACATTCGAGAGAGGGACCTGACTATGTCCAGATCCACCCGGGTGGTGATGTGGTCATCTGTCATGCTGAGACGCACCAGGAGCGGGACGAGGAGGCGGTCAATCCCTGGCATCATTGATAAAAGAGCGGGCAGCTCAGGACGCTGGCTGCTACTGCTGCTGCTGCACTCAGAGCTACCACTGCAGGAGGGCTTCTTCTGCGGCTGTTGTTGCTGCTGCTGTCGCTGCTGTTGCTGCTTCGGTGCCTGCGGACGCTGCTGTTGATGTTGTTGCTGCCATTGTTGCTGCTGCCACTGTTGCTGCTGTCGCTGCTGTTGTACCTGCTGTTGCTGCTGCTGTTGCTGCTGCTGTTCCTGCTTTTGTTGCTGCTTTTGTCGCTGCTGTTGCTGCTGCTGTTGCTGCTGCTGTTGCAGCTGTTGATCATGTTGTTGCTGCTGTTGCTGCTCCTGTTGCCGCTGATTTCTTCCTTGTCGCACCAGATAGGTTGCAGCACCTGCCGTGAGTTGTGCCAAATGATTTCCAACCAGTGGCTCTTGAGAGGATGTAGCATCAGCTGCCACCCACTGCGGAGGATCCTCCACAGCCACATGCATCAGCGGGGCTACAGCGTCCATGCCCACGCCCAGTCCCATTGCTGAAAGGGTGGCGGAGGCTGCAAGGAGGGCCCCCATTTCCACACCGGACGCCGTCAGATCCTCAGCTGCGGCCTCCCAGAGCCTCGACTGGTCCTTGTCCCCCAGGCGACCAGGTGGGTCCTTGACAACAGGAGTGCGGCCCAGCTCTGAGGAGGTGGCGTGCATCTGTGCGAACGCCGCCATCAGCCTTATACGCTCCGAGGCAGGCAGCGAGCTCGCAGCCGTTGCGCAGGCGGCCTCAATCTGCTGCATGGCCATGATGGCTTGCAGGACAGGCCCGCCCTCCGCGTTGAGGCCCCGGCAGGAGGGGCCGACATGGCTCAGGTAGGCGCCTAGAGCCAGGCCGGCCTGCATGGCCGCACCATCTCCACTGGCATCCCAGCGAGGGCCCTTACCGCCCTGCAGGCCAGCAGTCATGACATTGGCTGCGACTGCTGCGGCGAGGTTGTGCACTAGGGCCTGCGCCCCGCTGGATGCTGGCGGAAGGGGGGACCAGCAAAGGATGGCCTGCAGCAGGGCCTGCAGCTGATGTGGATCGGCCACAGCGACCAGGCGGGGCATGCAGCTCAACGCCTGCATGGCAGACTCCAGATGAGAGGGCAGGGAGTCGGGATGACCTGCAGGGTAGCAAGCAAGGCAGCGGGTGAGGGAACCCCTGGTGAATGAGCACCACGTCATAACCCAGGTACTATAATAGCCACCAAGAGGCGGGTGTTCAATCTTCACATCATTAGGTTGTGTGTGTGCTTTATACCAGTATTTTGAGTTGATTTACGTGCACAGTTTGCGCCTGCATTGAAATGTCATTTATAGCACGCCAACATTATTTTATGTCTCTGGATACCGGTTAACATCAGCCAGCGGGCCAGTCTGATCCGTCACCTGCAGTGCCCTCTGCCGAGAGTCGTGGAGCTGTCTGGGGTGCTCTTGACTGCTGCTGCTGCTGCTGCTGCTGCGTCAATGGAGGCCTCTCATTGAGATGGACCAGGCATGTTGTCAGCCCCTCCATGAGGAATAAGCTGTGAGAAACGTCAGCGGGCCGGACGCGGCAGCCCTCCGCCAGATAACCCAGCAGCAGGCTGGAGGCCTGATCAGCAGTGCTCCTATCCAGCGCAGCACCTCCAGCTGCACATGCTGCCCCGACGCCGCTGTATGGCGTTGTGGGTGAGGATCCATCTAGATCCGCTAGATCTGATGCGGCAGATCCAGGGGGATCCGCCAGATCCGGTGCGGCAGATCCAGGGCTGGAGGCAGAGCAGATGTACTTGAGGAAGGTGGCCTGAGAGCCCGGGGTCCACAGCTTGACTTGTGCACTGGTGCCCAACAACCTGCAACGGGCACAGGGCGTACGATCAATCAACTGCAGCGCTACCAACCAGCCTGCATCTCCGTTTCTGTTTCAAAGCAGCATCAGCCAGCCAAGCTCGGCATTTCCATGCAACCTACCCTGCTATGGTTACGTAGCCCGAGGCCGGCAGAAGGTCCAGGCAATTCCGGAGGAGCGCTTCCTCCCCCGCGTCCTGTGTGCCATCCACGGCGCTTGGCCGGTGTGAGCGAGCAAGGACCTGCAGCAGCAGTGGGTGCAGCAGGGTAATAACTAAATAATACACTTCTGTCTTTTGCCCAGATACCGGCATATTATTGTATATAATACATCGAAGATGCGCTGTGATGCAAGCAGTGGGTGAGAGCAGTAGTAGGAGCCAGGGTGAGAGGGAACAGGAAGGAGGAGGAGGAGGAACTGCCTAAGCTTTCACGAGCAAGCATTGACACCATAGGCAGAGTCATTTAATGCTGCACGAAGCCACATTCATTTCAACATAGCCACAGAAGAGACCCGCTGCACCTGGCAGCCCTTGTTCTAGTGCACACCAGACCACCTTGAGCAAGCCGTTGGGCAGCTTCAACTGGGCCTACCGGGACAAAATCTTGATCTGCCTGCATTTGGTGGAGCAGAGTATGCATCACCCGTCCCCCCCATACCACCGCAAGCCATTATGCAGCTCATGTACCGTACAGCTGAAGTACAGGTACCTCAAGTTCCCTTAACTTCACATTATAACTTCCTGTGTGAGCAACTGAGCATCTGTAAGGTCAAGCACTAATGCAGTTTGAAGGATTGTGGTTCCAGCCCTAATCCCTGACAGAAAGAGGCCCCTCCATTTCCCCATGACCTCACACTCCCCCCTCACCTGGGCATCGACTGCAGTCCTGAGATCCCGCCCGGCCGGTGTCTCCACTGGCCATGCTTTGAGAGCGGACAGCACCTGGTGCAGCCCCTCCGAGGAAGTCTCCTGTGGGTCAGCAGCCTTGTCAGTGGGGCTGAGGTCACAGAAATCTAGGGGTCCTTCAGCTACACTTCACCGACATCACACACAGCATGGGGTGTAGATATGGTGCTCCAGGGAGGTCTCCAAGGTGGATCAGAGGACTAACAGGCAAACGGGATGGGGGCAGATACAGGATCCGGCGCGAATAACGCTCCAAAGACTACACTGAATCCATAGGCATAGGGGCCCTCTCAACTCAACGTCCTTCAGCCAGTCGCACAAGGTCGTGGTCCTTTTGTCCCACCAGCCTACCCTCAATTTATCATACGCTTGCCGGAAATTGCAGCCGCATCTCTCATGTGCCTCCAGCTTTAGGGCAGTAGCTCCCATGTGCGTCATGGCGCCCACCGCATGGCGCCCACCGCAGTGCCTCTTTGGACTAGAATCCCAGGGCCTGCATTCTAAACCACACACACCTTGACATGCCGGCACCCGATCTTGCAAATGTACTCGTCCTGAGCGGAGCCCACAAAATCAGGCAGTAGGCGCATCGCCGCTAAAACAGCGGTCCAGTCTTGCGACACCTCTTCCGCCCAGCGCCTCCGATCGCCTCCGACTGCGCCTCCGCTCCTATCGGCATACCACTGATGCAGCTGCCTCGCCGAAAGCTCAAGCTGGGGCGGCATACTCCCGACAGCCTCCCGCAGCCAGCTGCCCAGCTGCTGTAGCCCCGGGGCCAGCCCCACCGCTGACAGCGCCTCAGACAGATGGAGCACCGCAGACGGGCGCTGGCGCGAGAGGTTCAGCACCGCCTGCCTGCCCACCATGCCCCACACCTCTGTGCCTCCTGCCCTTGCCAGCGAGGCCAGCTCGGGGTCCCTCCCGTGCTGCGCCACCGCACCGTGTGCATGCAGCACCTGGAAGCCAGCCCAGCTGGAGCCCTGAGGCAGCTGCTTGCCTGTCGACCCTGCGCTTGAACCGCCATGGTGTCCTGTGTTCCCCGGGGTCCACCCACCAGTGTCTGTTGGCTGCTGGGGCTCGGGTGAGGCATCGGCCTGGGCGAGCCAGCCCCGAAGAGCTGTAAGAAGCTCCGGGACCCTATCCTCCGATGCCATCCCTGCCCTCATACACAGCTGCAGTGTCCGTGCAATGGACACCACATCAATCCATTCTAAAGCGGCAGGCCCTGGATGCGGGCCTGTCTGTGCTCCCCAGCCCACGTTGCATCTCCTGGCCAGTGCGCCGACAAACTCATCCGCCGAGCCCGGGTGCTGCAGAGCAGCAGTGACAGGCGCGGGCAGAGCGTGCATTACAGCAGTGATGTGAGCCAGAGTCAGGGCCCCGCAGGGATCCGAGCTTTGGGGGAGCAGCTGCCCGGAAACTGCCGAAAATGATGCCCCCAGCGGGCCCTGACCCCACATCGCATCAGCGGCAAGATGCGTATCTGAGAGGCTGTAATGGCAGGATCTGCGCAGGTGGTGCCGTGCCAGGCGCTCCACCAGCACCTGCCTCGGCAGGCCGTCCAGCCTGACCTCGCTGGCCGCTACTGCGAGGCGCTCATAGAACATCTGGAGCACAGGTGAGGTTGGTGCCGAACCGCCGTGGGCGCCCGCCACCGCGACCAGGACGTCTGCTGGGAGGGCAGCCAGGTGTGTGGCGGCGCCCGCCATGGCCCAAGATCCCAGCTGTTTAACAAGGTTTGCGGTCTCGCTCTTGCGGTCGCCAGACCTGGACAGAGCAGGTGAGGCAAGCAATTCGCTGCGTCAAGGCACACACGCAAACGAAACACACACAGGCAGTCACACACACAACATCATCAGGGAATCAGAAGACATGATCAGCTGTTCGTGTCAGCTGTTCCTGTCAGCTTTGCAGGAGTTTATCCAGGGGTGGGAAGCCACGGGGGCCGGATCTGCAAATTCTCCTGAACCCTGGCCTTGGCCTGGATCCAGCCCTTGTGGCTTCCCACCCCCTGGTTCAACCTTCCAAGCAAGCATCTGATGCCCGCTGGCTACCCGTACTCACTGGTCCTACACGGTAATGCACCCCGCTGCTCCTGGGAGCAGGCGCTCACCTGAGCAGGACGTCTACGCCCAGGACAGCGCGTGCCCACAACACAGCTTCGGAGCAGCCTGGGTGCGCATCGCAGGGCTCTAGATCCAATAGCGAAGATTTGCGCTGCGCAGCCAGCCTCTCGGCCTGGCCACTGAAAAACGTAGCTTGGCTCTGATGCCCCGGCAAGGCCTGGACCAGGCTCAGGACAGGCAGGGGTTGCGGAGCCATACCCGTGCCAGCCAAAGCCAGCAGGCTCGCCACGCCAAGGGGCGTCAGCCGCTCCTGCACTCCACACTCTGAGACAAAACGGAGCTCGGCTTTTTTCCGCGCTGCACCCCTGACTCTGCGAGACAGGACATCCAAAGCCCGCTGCGCAGCAGCCCTGACCCTCAGATCTGTTTCGGTCGGAGCATCAAAGCCAGCCTGCTGCCGCAGCGGCCACCTTGCGGATGCTCCTCCGAGGACAGCAGCGGGCAAGATGGCGAGGGCAGCCTCACCAACAGCGCTGGGTAGGCTCAGCCTGGCTTCTCGCGCGCACTCAGCTCTTGCCCAGGCTTCCACGCTTTCCGCCAGCGTCAGCGAAACCGCCTCCAGACCAGTAGCGGCCGTGCCGTCCTGCTCACTCCGCCAATCCCCCTCCACCCTGGAGGTTATGGCTGTATCCGGGGACGAGCTAGGGCTGTGAGCAGGGCCATCAACAGAGCAAGGGAGGTGGGGCAGCAGCAGCACCGACACCTGAGCCAGCTGGGACAGACTCATCAGGTGAGCTGCGGCGCCCACGAGACGGCTGGCCACGGGCTGGAGCGGGGACCCGGGCTCCCACGCGGCCGGGAGCCGGCACAGGGCCAAGACGCATACCATGACCTCCCTCTCCCCCTCAGGGCCGCCGGGCGCGAGATGTGGGGGATTCACGGTGCTGGTGTTGGCTGCGGCTGGGCTGCTGCTGCTGATGCTGCCTGGCAGCACCCCCAGCAAATTGCTGATAAAATCCACTGCTGCAGTTAGGAAGGCAGCTCCTGGATTGTACCCAGTGGTGCGACAGGCATCTGTGTAGCAGTGAAGGGGGAGCGCAAGAGTTCCCGGCCAGCTTCATCAGCCCAGCATCCAGCAGGGCAATAAATAGGTAAACCAATATTCCGCTCATGCACTGTGTAGGGAGGTCAATGGGAGGTCCCCTGCTGGGCTGTACCTTATGGTCTCATGGGACTGTTGGGTGCGGGGAACAGGCGGCAGGCTACCGAATCTTGTATGCTGTATTATATGTTTTGTATTGCCTCACAATAAACGCAGTTTGGAGTGCGGGATACTGGTGCATGAAGATAGTAATGATTGAGTGTCGACGACAGGTTGTCGTCAGAGATTGACAGATTCAGTCGATATTTAGCCCCCAGGACAACCAACAAATCATAAATTAATCCATACCAAAGGTAGAGCAATTCAAATCTACAGTATCACTAATTAAATCCTTATACACTCATCCCCACCTGCAAATTTGTGGATAGCGTCCAGGGTGCTGCGGCCCGCTGGCCCCGTCCCTGCCTCCGGATGCGAGTTGACCTCTGGAGGGCCTGCCGGCAAACGCAAGTGTTGCTCCAGTGCACCGCCTATGGTGGATAGCGCCGAGCAAGTGTCGGAGGTGGCCACCCCGCCCACCGTGTCCATCCGCTGCGAGCGCATGGCTAACTCCATGGCTCTCAGCGCAACTGACACGAGCTCTGCAGCCAGGAAAGGTGGTCGGGCCCGACCTGTGTCGGGATGTGAGAGGTATCTCAGTAGACCTGACAGACTAGCCCCAGGCGTCAGCCCATGCCTCTTGACAGGAATCACGGGCTGGCTCTGAGGGGTGCAGGCAAGGAAGCGTGTACACTGGACTCCGACAGAGGGTTTGTGGCTTTGCCCAGTATGGTCGCCTTGCATAAAGCTGGTTGGTCGACAGGTTTCATGGTGCTGATCGGTGTGGCTGCCTCGTCCGAAGTTGGTGGGTAGCCAGGGTTGCCGCAGGGCTTCTGGCTCATGGGTGGGGTGTCTCTGGGGGCCGATATGAGACACAGGTGGGACGGATGAGGGCAGTGGCCACTTCGGCTTGCTGCCGCATGCGACCTGAGTGACACTCAACCAGTCGCGCTGCGGGGAGAACCTCTGTGCATCCTCGCATGCCTTAGGAGGCGCTGCTGGCCCACTTGGCTCAGCGGCGGAAGCCGTTGCATGCAAGCTGCGCTGCGCAGTGCGGCCAGACAGCCACCCCAGCCTCAACAGCTGGAGCAGGACTGCAGCAGAGGCGTCAATTTTGCTGGCATGTCCCAGTAGCATGCATGGTATTGAGCTGCTGGTCACTAAGCCGGGTAGGTTTGGTGCCATAGCCCTATTCAGCTGCTCACAATGGGCCAGCAAGGAGGAGTCGGCCTCCATGTAGGGTCCCACTTGTGATAGGCCATGCTGCCGACGGTGAATGAGTTACAATTCAGCATTTAAATTTCTGCGAGATCGCAAATCAAACTCGAGGTGGGAACACGACAGCGGTGGCAGCGCTTAGTGCCCATCGAGATTACCGACACCAGCTATCAGCTACTACGGTACCGGTATGGACGTTGATCTTGCTAACAGCATGCAGTTGCGTAGAAATGCTGGAAACTATGATGTGAAAGCAGATTGAGCTGAGTGAAAGCTTCTCTATCTGTCCGATGGAACGAGTCGGTGGGTGTGGAAGAGTGAGGAGGACGACGGCCTACCACCAGGGACCAGACGCATGCATGGATTGCAGTTTCTGCGTTTCAACCACTGAAGGTACGCTAGGAATTGCATTTGAATTACAAGAGTGTCGATGGCAGGATGCTGTAGCTTCCATGAGTCTCCTTAGTATTTTTGTGTAGCAGTGCCCCTCTTGGTGCCCCTGAGTGCAATGTTGGGTTGATGTACCAATTAGCGAAGCTAGCTCAATACTGTGATAAAGTCTGTGCTACCATCGCCATCGCTGGCATTGGCGTGCTTTGGGGCTTCTTCATCACTGAGCATCATGGCTCATGCAGACAGCATGTTGGCAGTTCACACATTGTAGCTTTCTTGCTCAATAGTGGCATGGCTCGCATGTGCATTGAATACTGGAACAGCCGTGCATGCTGTTGTTTACAGTCACTTGGGCTGCACAGATAATTGGACATCAAACGACGCATGGGACCTTACCTGGCAACCCGGTAAAACTGGGCCAGGTCAGGCATAGCTTCACTTAACACACTGCCTTCAGCATGCAGTCGCATGAGTCTGCACTAGCTTGCAAGACGGCAGAGAAAGGAATGCAAAATTCCTGAATCCCGGTACAACAGATAATTATTACTCAAGCACGTGATAAATGGCAAGGCCATCTACAGATTCCATAACCCATCGTTGATTATTTATTACTCTTTCAAAATCCACAGCCGTCGAGGATGCAAAGCAGCAGCTGAACAACCAAGTTGAGACAAAATTCCATAAGTGCCCTACCGGTATCTGACATGCTGAAATATAATAACGGAATAACACAATGCTGCACCACTGACATCGTCCTCGCCATCTCATGCGTTGCCAGTCAGGCATGGAGGGCCTGCGCAAGGAGCATGCGTGGCCTGCTTCCTTCTGAGTCTTTTCTGTCAGCTCGTGTCCGCCGAGTCTTGTCCGCGGTCCAGTAACCGTCTCATGGTTGGCACTAGGGCTAGCGCTGCTCCCATGCGCAGGGGCACCATGAAGCGGACCCCAGTCACAAATGCAGCTGCGATGCCAACCAGTTGGGCCCTGTCTGTATCAAGAGAGAGCCACTGGCCAGTGGTCTGGTGGTAGCCTGTGCATGGGAGGACTTGTTGTGGGCTTGCTGCATGAGCCATGCAATATCAGGTTGGCAACCAGCACACTCAGACCATGCTCATAAGGGCATGGCCTCTCCTGGCTTACCTATCCAAGCTCCGGGAAGAGCAATGGCCCAGAAAACGATCTCTGTCACCACATAGCTTGCAGTCCCTGCCACACCGAACGACTTTATCTGTGACATCAGCTTCGACTTATCGAAAGGTTGGTTAGGTTCGGAGGATTTTTCATCTGTCTCATCCGCATTATGCTTCGCACGAGCTCGGTGTTGCGGCACAGCAGCACGACTCCGGGGGACATGGGGCCGACGCGCAACGCCTGATAGGTCCAACCTATTGGGACTATGCAGGCAGGTTCGCCTCGTGTTGAGAGGTGCAATCATTAGGTTATGCTCCAATCCAGCCACGTTACACGAATAAAAGGGAAAACAGGCCCGATCTTCACATCCGAACCTTTTGAACGACTTTCTACGTCCGTTTTTCTGGATGTTGAATATCTCTCGGGTCTTGAAGCTGTCTTTGTTTAGCCCAATCTACTTGGGGAAGTCTCTATAGTAGCAGACGTAATTACGGCCTTCTCCCTGCCCCCCTGCCAGCACCCCCAGCTCCCCTGCCCGGAACTCCCAAGCCCATGCCCCTGCCGCCCGCCCCGCCACTGCTGGCGCCCGTGCTCAGCAACGAATCCACCGCCTGCCCGTTGTCCATCATCATCACTGCCTTGCGTGACAAGCTGATCTTGCCGCCACTGCTCTCCAGGACCATGACATCCATGAAGTCCCCTGGGGCCACAACTGTTGCAACCTCCGTCACGGGCAGTATGTCCAGCTGGCTGATGTGCACCAGGCCCTCGCGGCCAGGACCCAGCTCCACGAACGCACCAAACATCTGAACGCTGGCCACACGCCTGGCCCTACGCAGGATAAAACAGGAGGCACCAAGAGGGGGCCGACCCATTCAGCACATACTAGCCTCAATCTCTCTCATCCATACACCTACATATCAGGTCCATCAGTGTCTATCATTTCAGGCATTTCACGTGTCCATGCAGTTGGCGTCTACTCCTCAGAGGGGCACACGCACCTGAAGATCTTGCCCACCGGAGGATCCTCCACAATGAGCGTGATAAAGTCAGCTGCCATCTGCGCCGACTCCAGCGTGCTTGCCGTCACCTCCACACCCCCATCCTCATCCATGTCGATTGCTGACACGCCGGAGGTCGCACGAATCTGGTTGATGTTGCGGCCGCCGGGGCCGACGATCTGGCCCTTCTTGTTGGGGTCAATCTACACACGTTATCGGAGAAAGGTCGCTAGGTCAGCAACAACATCAAGCTTGTAACAGCAGGGAGCACGAGTTGGTGGCATGCTGTAGAAACTTACCTTCATTCGGATGACCTTGGGGGCATAGGTGGACAACCCGGAGCGTGGCAGAGGGTTGCACTTCTTCATCTCTGTCAAGATATGGCGCCGCCCGTCCCCCGCCTGAGCCAGGGCCTTGCGCATGATGTCCAGTGTGATGCCCTCGACCTGGGGAACACATTGCAAGCCATATTCGTGACCCCAGCAAGAGCTGCCATTCTGGCTTAGAGCAATGAGCAATATGTAGGAGCCACTGGCAAAAAATCGTGGACTGAACGGGCATGACATGGGACGGCGACGTGACATGACCTCCATCGCAGCGCATCCAGTACCTCACATGCACGCCACGTTCCCCACTTACAAGGGCGGCTAATAATAAGCCGTCCCCCTCCCCTCCTCCATGCCCCAGGGCACCCTCCCCTCCCGCAGCCTGCCCCTCGCTCACCTTAATGTCCATCTGGAATGCAGTGATGGTCTTTTCGTCCCCGGCCACCTTGAAGTCCATGTCCCCCAGCGCATCCTCGGTGCCCAGGATGTCCGACAGCACTGAGAAGCGGCCATCAGGCTCCAAAATGAGACCCATTGCAATTCCGGCCACGGGGCGGCTCACAGGGATGCCTGAGGAGAGCAAGCAGGAGCAGTCAGAGCTGACAGAGCAGTCAGGGTAGCCCGGGCACGGGGGAGCAGTCAGAGCAATCAGGGCAATCAGGGCAGCCAGAGCAAGCGGGAGCAGTCAGGGCAATCAGGGCAGCATTCAAAGCAGCACTCAGAGGAAAACAGCACTCGAAGCAGCTTGAAAAAAAAGACATACATTCTTGCCCCCCTGCAGCTTTCCATTTGCGAGATCGGAAAGGGTTGGTGACACATGTGGCCCATTAACCTGGCATGCCTTCTCCTGCCCCTCCCCCACACCCACCTGCATCCAGCATGGCCAAGTAGCCTCCACACACGGAGGCCATGGAGCTGGATCCATTGCTCTCCGTAATGTTGCTCTCCACGCGCACCACATAGGGGAAGCTGCCGTCCGTTGGGACAATGGGGGCGAGGGCACGCTGGGCGAGCTCACCATGCCCCAGCTCACGCCGCCCTGCAAGGAAGGGAGGGGCAGGGAGCGACACGGTGGTGCCAGGAACACTCGGGGAGGCGCAGGGAATTGCATGCTGCAGCAACCATGGTGTTCAGTCAGGGTAATAAAAGAGTCAAGGCTAAATCCAGCCCCTACATCACCCAGCCCTTTCTTCCCTGCTGGCCATATCTTGCTAATCTCTGCTCCCTATGTGGCAGAGGTCTTGCCATATCCATGTCTTTTGATCTCTATGATAAAGGATCTTGGCTCTGGGCTGTCCCTGCACCTTCCCCCTCACCTGCCATCCCCACACGTCCGACCTCCCCCACGCTTGAAGGGGGGAAGAAGTATTGGAGGTAGAACCGGTCCCCTAGGCTGCCGCCCGCCACACGAATGTTGTCAGCGCGCAGGGCATCGGACTTGGGGCCGAGCGTGGCCACACAGAGGGCCTGGGTCTCTCCGCGAGTAAAGAGCGCACTACCATGAGTCCTTTGGGGCGCAAAGAAAGAAAGGGAGGAGAAGAGAGGGTCGGGGGACACGAAATGGGCCATCCAGTTTTCAATCTCTTGCCCTCCTAAATTGCTGCACATCCTTAAGATCTCAGTAGGCAGATTCACGTCCTCTTCCTCCCTCCTATCCATAATCCCTTATCATGCACGTCCTAATGGAGCTCATGAGGCTGCTTCCTCCCCTCGCCTTCCCCCTCACCCGACCCCCCTCAACCCTACCTGGGTAGGACCCCGGCTCTGCTGGTGATTGGGCGGATGTCTGTGAGCGAGCGGCCATCCATCCTCCGTCCGTGCTCCAGCACCACAGCACGCATGGCGTTACTCTTCACCGCTTTGACAGCATTGCCAAGCTGAGATGGCGTTGGCCCTGAGCCAACGGATCCAAAGGCTGCATGCACCGTCGCCTCCGCCCGTGCCTCCGCCACACTCCTCTGCTCCTTGGTGGTGGCCACCCTGGGGATGAGCCGCCGGTGCAGGATGGGGGGAAATCAGCGCCAGCAACTACCAGGCAGGCGGGGAGAAAGCGCCACGAGATGAGGAAAAACAGCACTCCGGTAACAAGCAAGGTGCAGAGCCTTGCAGCTAAAGCGTAGCTGTAAGAGCTAGGGGAATGATGATCCAAAAGCAGTCCGGTTTGATACGTCAAAGTACTTGCCAATACATACGGTGTATGCCAGTATTCCACAACATGCTTTAACTCACATGAAGGTCTCCCTGAGCTGATCTCCCACCAGCTTCTGGACCTTCTCCTCTAGGCCAGCGGGCTGTAGGACCAGGCGCCCCAGTTGCTTAGGCTTCCCGACCTTCTTGGCCCACACCTCCATCTGGGCGCACATGCTGGAGATGGCCTCTTGGCCGAGTGCCAACGCCTGGATCATCTGCTCCTCTGTGCAGGTCAGGACAGAAGGTCAAGACAGAGCGGAAAAGGCGGGGAAGAACAGGAATGTTTCAGAAGCCAATTGATGGTAGGAATTGGAGGAGCATGGCAGAGGTGATGAGTTGAGAGAGCAGCCCCATGACCTAGCCATGGGAGCATCATGTATTTAGGCTCTCTCCCTATTATAAATCCAGGCTCTCTTCCTATTATATGTCCAGGCTCTCTTTCCTCATTTGGTCATATAGCGGTAGTCATATAGCGGTAGTCATACCATCATAAGCAACCCAGGTCTCACCCGTGAGGAAGTCACAGAACCCCTCAATCATGAGGATTGCGTCCTTAGTGCCGGCCATCATCAGGTCCAGTGCGCTGCGCTCCGTGTCCTGGACGCTTGGATTCACGACAAAGCGCTTCTCGGAAGCAATGTAAGCCACACGCACCCCCGCAACGGCCTTCTCAAATGGGATATCTGCAGACATGAAGAACGGATTCAGCCAAGAGGTGTAGTATGTGTGGACACAAAACAGGGGGCCTGCTCAGATCACCCAGCAGTCACGTTTGGGGATACCAGGAAACCCAATTGGAATCATACGGAAAAATCTTCAATGCATGTGATGTTCACACATCGCTCAATGTTACTGGATGAGAAGAGGACAAGCTTGCTTAGTCACAGGAGTGACGGTCAGGCCACATGGCTATGTTGAATGGGCACGGGAGGCCATAATTCCTTCATAATCCTAGTAAGGAGGTGAGCATGAACCGCAGCATCCCTCCCTTGTGAAACCACGACTTCATCTCCTGACCTGAAATGAGCAGTGCTGCCGCGGCTGCCGTGATGGCCAGGGGCTCGGGGGAGTTCACACCATCATAGCTCATGACCATTTCAAGCACCTGCAGTGGAAGGAAGAGGGCATGTCTGGGTCATGGCAGGGGCATGGCTGGAGCATATGGGCAGGCCTAGGACAAAGGTGTGTAAATGGCAGTGGGAAAAAGAGGGAATGCCAAGGTCATAGCTGGGGCATATGGGCTGGCCTGGGACAAAGGTGTGTAAAGGGTGGTTGAGGGCAGACGGTGAAACACTGTGGTGGATACATCAGGGTTCTGCTGGTGGTATTATATGGAGGAGCTCGTGCGCACCTGTGTCTCATTAGCCCAGCCAGGTGTGAACATGGGACGGAGCGGTCGGTCCACAAGACGAGAAATCAGAGTATCCGCATCTTTCGGCCGCCCGTCCCGCTTAATGAAACCCGAGCTGGCAGTGAGAGGGAGCGGCAGGTGAGAGAGGTGCGGTTGGGGGGAGGGACATGAGCCAGCAGCGGAAGTGAGAGGCAGGTGAGACAGGTGGACAGGATGGGGGTCACGAGCTGCAGGCAAGGGTGGGACACAGAGACCTTGAACATCGATTATACCCCCTCCACTGATGCAGGAAGGCACCGCTTTTTCTCACCCCCCTCAAGAGTCCCTGGATGTGGCAGTGTGTTAAGCTGTACTGTTGTACATAGATTTGCATTGATATAATTGATGTTGTGCATGTGTTGAGGATGTGAATAGAAGACATTGATAGTTTCGAGTAAGATGTGGCTCTTAACACACATGTTGTTTTCTATTCATCGTCATCACCAGAGTACTAGCCCCGTACCTGCCCAGCTGTCACCAGCTCACCTAGTCCGGCCCGCTGCGCTGAACCTCTCCTGGTAGTTGACTGTTAAGGGCACAAACTGGCCGTCGCCGGTCGGGTCGGGGCTGCAACATGCCGTCACGAAAACCATCTGTGACAGGAGCAAAGCCTGCCTCAGAAACCTGTGGGCAAACAGAAGAGAAGCCTCCAAGAGCCTCCCACCCAGCCTGGAAGACTCACCGTCTCTCCACATGTCGCCATGATGGACGCATTGGCTTGCCTGCCTATTTCCCCAGTCTCCAGAATGATCTGAAGAGTGAAAGCGTGGAGTGTTATGAAGTCAGCAACATGCGCATGCCACACTGTCATGATGCCATGCAAGTGCATGGTGATGTGTTTATCCCACCTCCTTCTTCCCAACTTTCAGCACGACACGCTCAGCCTGAAGCGGCTGGTACTGCCATGTTGGGGCGACCATGTCGGGGGAGGCTTTCGTGATACCCGTACAGCGCCGAGGCTTGGTGGACAGCTGTCGGCCGCACACCGGAAACCCGATGCAGATAGATTGCTTGATGGAATGTGCCGCGAAGTTTCCACGAGGCGCACCTCGATTGAAAAGCGGTGGCCGACATAGCAACCCGAGTTTGTGGTCAAGCGGTGCAGCGATTTTAGTACTGGACCTACTCAGTTTCATGCCCTGAACACTCATATTGGTGGGAAATTCTGTCCAATCGAGTCTGCGATGCTGATACAGTTTCGTATCACACTTTCTTCCGATCCACACATTTCCCCCTTCGGGTCTGAGTGCACCCATGAATGACAGAATGAGCCCTGCATGCCCACAAGGTGCTACGTTAGTGGTGCACGAAAATCAAGTGGATGTGTAGGACGGAAATTGCACCGGTGTTCGAAGGCTGTGCTGGTCAGTGGTCGCTAGTGCCAGGTCAAGCGCTTTGTCTCTCAAGTCGGACAGTAGAGGACGCTGATTGCTTATTACAACACATAATATTTGCTCATCGCTTCCCAGTTCAAACCTGCCCTTACCGGGCCACCTGGACTGTCATTCCCGCGCTCCATGCGTGGTGTACTTGTGCCATGGTTCGGTGCCTGATGTGACCCCCCACGAATTCACGATGATCGACCCCATGCTCTGCTTCAAAACCCGCTGGCACATCAATTCATACTGTGCACCCCATGTGGCCACCCAGTGGGGCATGCATTGCGGGGTGGGATGAGCTCAAGCCTGTCGGCTGGATTCCTGCCGAAGCCGTCTCCCCATGGCAGCCTGGTCCTCTGACCGCAAGGCCATTCGCAGAGGCAGCTCGCATCTAGCCGCAGTGCACTCACCGCAGAGGCATTACGGCAGTTGATTACAGCTACTAGCTGTTCAGAGATCTTGGGCATGGCGTCTGCCTCCTGCAGCCCCTTGGCGCCTCCAAAGCCAGCCCAGTGTCCCCCGACCTTTGCCTAATCAGCTTCACGACGGGGCTCACCAGACGCAGCAGCACTTCAGAAAAAATCATCGCAATAGCATGAAACGTAAGAGGGTGATCCCTCTTAGGCCAAGCCGGGCGCAGCTGCCAGAGCAAGCGAGCGTCCTCCAACAGCTGAGGCTTACCCAGGTCCAGCTAATCAGAGCTGCTGGGCCCTGGGGATGCCTGGAGCTTGCGTCCTGGTCATTGAGTCTTCTTCGTCTCACAGCACTTCGCTGCTCGGCCAGCATCTCGTTCACCAGCAGGAGGGAGGGAGCTGTCAGCTGTGTCATGCTGGCCTGCCCTTCTCTAATATGTGCGTTAGCCGCAGCCCTGATATGGATCTTTCAGCCACACATTTGCCAGCCTGCTTGATTTCGCCTTTGATGCACCCTTGCATCTCTGATCCTGTTAACCTCCTGCAGTAAGTACTGTATACCGGCAACAAATCTACAGCGCTAGCAGCCATCCTTGATACCCCGTTGACCCTCTTCACGGCATCCTGCTGTGCGACCCCTCGTTGTTGCAGGTCTGCCCACAGCCTGGCCAGGTGGTACGTCTCAGAGTTAAGCTTGGTGCAGGTGCTGGTGGTGCTCAGGGAAGGCATGGATGCCCGCTTTAGACACGCTGTATTGACCATGTTGCATGGCCACTCACAAAAGGTATACACAGCCGATGGAGGGCTATGCTGGGCTGCTAGTTGCCGAGACAGAAACCAGTGGGTCTCCTGAGCTGCCGAATCGGGGTGGGGTAGCTTGTTCATGGTCATCCAACACATGACTCGTCCCCATATTGCCTGCATCTCCCTCTGCAGGGCTTGTTCCATGAGCCCTGTAGGTCCACTCTCAAGACCTGTCCCTACTCACTGAGCTGGAGGTACGGATATGTTTGGACCCATTGCCGGGTCCCTTGAGGCAGGCTGGCATGTCCCTCAACCAGGCTGCGGCCAGCCTCCACCAGAAGCTGCCCTCACAGGCCAGGGTCAAGGGCTGGGGAGGCGCCAAGGCGCTTCAAACAGAGCTTATGGAGTCTTCTGGCTCTGCTGCATGATCCGAGTGCTTTTGTTGCAGTCCCCGCCTCTGGGTGTGTGGTGTGCGCCCCTTGCCTTTGTGTTACAGGTATTGCTGAGCCTGCAAACGGTGTCCGAGCGCTTTACTGCCTCCCTTGCTGCTGTGCAGGCTCGTGCTCTCTCCGGTCGGGAACTTGAGAATGGCCGCCAGTTTGACCCTGCCATCCCCTCTCCCCCAGTGACCGGCCTCCCTTATCCGGCCGCTGCAGTGGCCAGGCGCTCATCGTTGCCTGGCTGACCAAGACCTTCGCCCCGCAGCACAGCCTCTTACTGTAACGTTCCTTATGCTTCTGGGTCTGAGATGGAATACTGATTTACATGTGATGTTCATCTGGACTGTGCAATGGATAATACATAAAGTACATCTGCACCAGGTATGTAGGTTGCCACACTTAACAGCTGCTCTGCTGCAGCTGTCCCACTGGTGATCTCTGTCACCGAACGCTTCCTGCCTCGCCTTAGCTACAGACAACATGTTCAGCGTGTCTGCGGGACTGGCTGCCAGGTGCTCCTCCAGTCTGCCTGAGCCGCAGCCCACCTAACCTCCTGAGAGGAGTGGTGGCTAGGGAGGGGTTAGGAGCAACAGCACGGAAAGGAATCATGATGGGGCAGCAAGGGGGATGGACGCTCTGTCTCAGCTCCTCTGATTCCCTGCTTCTGTTCCTGGGGCGGGCAGGTGAGATGATTAATACGTGTCTGGGCGCCTGCTTGGTCAGCTTGGCGCGCACTTGAGTCTGCGATGAGGCAAGCCTGCTCCAGCTGCATCAATGGTCATATAAATGGATTACTGTTGCCACCCAGCTGAGGCTGCAGGGCTGCCGCACGCCTGGCTGGGGAGAGAGCTTTTTTAGCATGGACTCTTTGGCTGCAGTACAGGAGGGCGTGCGGGGCGAAAGCTGGCTCTGGGCTCCGGGCGGATCAACAGGTGGCAGCAGGGTGTGGTGGTGACAAAAGTGTTACACGTGGCGGACTAGCTGACGGTGGGGAAGGTGAGATGTGTGCCTGCGTGAGAGGTGTGGGTGGTGCTAGATTAAACTTGGGCCTGATGTCTAGAGCTGGGAGCAATGGCCCCTGTGATCCTGTCACAGATCTGTGGCTGTGTGTTGCCTGCTCGCCCAGGGGGTCGCTGTTTTTCGCTAGAGCTTTTTGCTAGCCTCCACTCCCCTACTCCGGGTAGCCGCGTGTGAGGCGTTGACCCTGGACATCATCTTCAGCTGCCGACGTGCATGCCCAGTAGGTGAGGGTCCCCAGTCAGCTGCCAAAAGCTTCGCTCCACAGCTTGCGTATGCCAGCTAAGTTTCCGTACTGAGGTGATGAGGCCACGCCTTGGCCACTCTGCGGTGACATCCCCCCGGCAGATGGAGGACCTTCACCCAGATCAGGGGCTATCCACATTGCACAGCTGGGGATGCGCTAACGGTGTGCAAGGTGCCTGGCCATCTGATATTTTCGAACCAGCTATACTGGTCGACACCATCAGAAACGCACCGTTGAGCTGATTGGCAATGACACCTGCCCCTCCCCAGAGCCCTGATATTTTACTGAGAAATTAATGTTTGACTAGGTAACGGAGGCGGTGAGGTGGAGGTTACCGAGGGGTCACTACAGTATCCGAGCCATTACCTTCAGTTGGGGCAGCCTTGAAACCCTTAACGTTTCAAGATTGTCTATTCAAGGTCGGGCACATTTTTTCATAGTACCTCTGTCGGCAGGTTAAAGAAAATGATTAGTCAAAATGATGTCTGCGGAGGCCAACTGTACAGTGAATATTGAAACATTCTGTGCCATTTTTGCACCATCAATAACTATTCGGCAACTCTTGATGTATCTACAAGTTTTCAAGATCCGAGTAACAAAATAAGAACAACAAGCTTATTCCTGGCTGCACTATTGAAGAAGGCTGAGTGCACACACTAGCACTATCTGTCGATTGCATAGTTCTTCGGGCTTAAAGCATTCAGTAGCATTTATACGTAGCATAGGCATGAGGCGTCCCAAGGTTCAAGTCCTCACTGCCCGGCTCATTATTTTGCTCACTGCTGCATGGGCTGACCAAAAGGTTGGCTCATCGAGAACAGGAAAGCTGGTCACCTGAACAAAAAGAGGAGGAACAGAAGGATCAATCAACGGCTTACCTCAATACCCCATCTTCGACTAACTGCCTTTTGAAGCAGCAGCGTACATAAGCGAGGGACTGTTGGTCAATAGCAGGTGGTGTCCAATATTTTTTTGGCACGCAACAGATGACTTAAAGGACCCCCTAGATGACTTAAAGGGCCCCCTAGATGACTTAAAGGACCCCCTAGATGACTTAAAGGGCCCCTCCAACGCAAGTCATTGACACCCTGAGCAAGAGGGCAGCAACACAGACACGTCTTCTCCCTTCGCCGACTCTCACCTTTGTATTCACCTCCACATGCTCCATTGCCTTGTGCCCCACCAGCGTGTTCATCAGCCCCGGCGTGCTGCGCACCAGCTGCAGCAGCTTCCCAGCCGTGGAGTGTACATCCAGCAGCTCCATGACGCCATCGAAATCACCATTCCGCTGGGCCACCAGCTCCCCAGCCATCAGCGGCTCGGAGGCGAAGAAGCGCACCTAGGGGCAAAGGGCCAACAGGCAGTCAGGGGATGGGGCATTGAGGACAGCAAGAGAAAGAGCTTGCCTTGCTTGCAGGCAAAAGCTGCAGGTCACTGACGTGATGTTACACCTTTAGGCCCTGCTCAAACAAAGGCTCGGCCGTGTCGGAGATCCACTGTTTGGTGGGAAACTAAAAGGGAAGAGGAGTCATAATAAAAGGGGAAGGATGAAAGAAACTGCAGGACACGAGCTAGGGCGCCGATGTGAGCGTGGGATGAAAGCGGCGATCAAGATAGCTGTCCGCGGGGGCTTAGTAGGGTTAAGGTTTCAAGCAGCAGTTGGGATTGCAGCCCCCAGGGGTGTCAGTGGGGTATAGGGTTTAGGTGTGAAGCGGCAGTTGGGATTGTAGCCCACACGGGAATTCAGTGGGGTAAAGGGTTTAGGCATTAAGTGCTAGTTGCGATTGCATGCCACAAGGGCATGAATGGGGTTAAGGGTTTAGGGGTTAAGAAGCAGTTGGGATTGTAGGCCACAGGAGGATGAGTGGGATGGGATCTATGGTTGATGTGGCAAGCGACAGTTGGGATTGCAGGCCACAGGGACATGAGTGAGGTAAAGGGTTTAGGTGTCAAGCAGCAGTTGGGATTGAAGCCCACAGGGGAATGAGTAAGATCTAGGGTTTAGTGTCAAGCAGCAGTAAGGATATCAGCCTATAGAAGCATGAGTGGTTTTGAGTTTCAAGCATCGGTTGGGGTTACGGCCTGCTGTGAAATAAGTGTGGTCCTGTGGCGCACCTGGAGTTGCAGCCCAAGCTCCATCAGCGTCATGTTTGCATCCGACGGTACCTCTCCATGAGGGGCCTGCCAGCCCCTTGCACTGAAGGCCTCGGGCATGCCAGCGCTGATCTAGTCATGCAGAAGCAGGGTAAGGGTGGAGCATCCCAGGTCACCGAGGGTCCAAGCAGGGTAAGGGTTGAGCATCCCAGGTCACCGAAGGTCCATCAGGGTAAGGGTGGAGCATCCCAGGTCACCGAGGGTCCAACAGGGTAAGAGTTGAGCATCCCAGGTCAGCGAAGGTCCATCAGGGTAAGGGTGGAGCATCCCAGGTCACCGAGGGTCCAACAGGGTAAGAGTTGAGCATCCCAGGTCACGGAAGGTCCAAACAGGCATCCATGGTCAATAAGGGAAGAATCTGGTACTTTGAAACGTGGAAAACAGAGAAGGGGCGGTCACAGATTTGGCCACCAAGAATCTAGAGATACTAAATGACCTTCCCGCAGCACACGCGTGGCTGCAACACAACCCAGCGTCTCCACCCAGGCAACCCTCCTCCCTGGATGACCAAGCATCTAGGTTTTAATCCTTCACCCTGTGCGGTCTTACATCCACTCACTGACAAGCAGGGTTTAGGCTTTTAGGTCTAACCTCCATGAACAGCTTGCCCCCCTCCCTCCACTGACCGGCAGCTGTACGTATTGGAAGCCGTGGTCGGGCCCCCCTGCAGCCAGCGCTGCCAGATGAAGCACCTCAGACAAGGGCACGTGTGCAGCAGAAGAGGGCGGCACTCGGAAGCAGTCCCACGTGGCCAGGCCGTAGCTGCGGATGAGGCCTTGTGCACGCGCGGCTGAGAGGGCGGGGCAGCAGGGGAGCGCAGCCTTCAGGACAACTCAAAGTTTGTGTAGCAATCCTGATAAACTACGAATGACGTCATAGCTTATCTTAACGCATCTGGGTTTTTTAATCTATTTGATAAGAACGCTACAGCATTGCCAAACATATCCAGGGGGGTAAGGGGGGCAACTGAAGGGAAAAGACAAGAGTAGATGAAGGTGAACCTCGTGTCTCAGGCATGCCCTCCCTCCTGCGCCTGGTGGACCCCCCCCCCCCTCCCCCTCCTCAAGCCTGGTGGCCAACCACCTCCCCCTCCCCCTCCCCCCTTCATGCCTGGCTGCCCTCCCTCCTCACCCTCGCCCCCTTCATGCTTGGTTGCCCTCCCTCCACACCCCCCCCTCCCCCTTCATGCCTGGTTGCCCTCCCTCCTCACCCTCCCCCCCTTCATGCCTGGTTGCCCTCCCACCTCACCCTCCCCCCCTTCATGCCTGGTTGCCCTCCCTCCTCACCCTCCCCCCCTTCATGCCTGGCTGCCCTCCCTCCTCACCCTCGCCCCCTTCATGCTTGGTTGCCCTCCCTCCTCACCCCCCCCCCCCTTCATGCCTGGTTGCCCTCCCTCCTCACCCTCCCCCCCTTCATGCCTGGTTGCCCTCCCTCCTCACCCTCCCCCCCTTCATGCTTGGTTGCCCTACCTCCTCACCCTCCCCCCCTTCATGCCTGGTTGCCCTCCCTCCACACCCTCCCCCCCTTCATGCCTGGTTGCCCTCCCTCCTCACCCTCCCCCCCTTCATGCCTGGTTGCCCTCCCTCCTCACCCTCCCCCCCTTCATGCCTGGCTGCCCTCCCTCCTCACCCTCGCCCCCTTCATGCCTGGTTGCCCTCCCTCCTCACCCTCCCCCCCTTCATGCCTGGTTGCCCTCCCTCCTCACCCTCCCCCCCTTCATGCCTGGTTGCCCTACCTCCTCACCCTCCCCCCCTTCATGCCTGGTTGCCCTCCCTCCTCACCCTCCCCCCCTTCATGCCTGGTTGCCCTCCCTCCTCACCCTCCCCCCCTTCATGCCTGGTTGCCCTCCCTCCTCACCCTCCCCCCCTTCATGCCTGGTTGCCCTCCCTCCTCACCCTCCCCCCCTTCATGCCTGGCTGCCCTCCCTCCTCACCCTCCCCCCCTTCATGCCTGGTTGCCCTCTCTCCTCACCCTCCCCCCCTTCATGCCTGGCTGCCCTCCCTCCTCACCCTCCCCCCCTTCATGCCTGGCTGCCCTCCCTCCTCACCCTCCCCCCCTTCATGCCTGGTTGCCCTCCCTCCTCACCCTCCCCCCCTTCATGCCTGGTTGCCCTCCCTCCTCACCCTCCCCCCCATCATGCCTGGTTGCCCTCCCTCCTCACCCTCCCCCCCTTCATGCCTGGTTGCCCTCTCTCCTCACCCTCCCCCCCTTCATGCCTGGTTGCCCTCCCTCCTCACCCTCCAGGTACTGGAATGCCTCCAGCAGCCTCGTGATGAAGACCTCACGGCCCAAGGCAGGCAGCTGCACCTCAGCAGTGTTATGCAGGTACAACAGGTCCACCTGCAAGAGGGGGGGGGGGCAGTGTTAAGGGGGAGGAGGGCATCAGGTGGAGGGGGGCATCAGGTACAACAGGTCCACCTGCAAGAGGGGGGGGGCAGTGTTAAGGGGGAGGAGGGCATCAGGTGGAGGGGGGCATCAGGTACAACAGGTCCACCTGCAAGAGGGGGGGGGCAGTGTTAAGGGGGAGGAGGGCATCAGGTGGAGGGTGGCATCAGGTACAACAGGTCCACCTGCAAGAGGGGGGGGGGGCAGTGTTAAGGGGGAGGGTGGCATCAGGTGGAGGGGGGCATCAGGTACAACAGGTCCACCTGCAAGAGGGGGGGGGGGCAGTGTTAAGGGGGAGGGGGGCATCAGGTGGAGGGTGGCATCAGGTACAACATGTCCACCTGCAAGAGGGGGGGGCAGTGTTAAGGGGGGGGAGGGAATCAGGTGGAGGGGGACATCAGGTACAACAGGTCCACCTGCAAGAGGGGGGGGGCAGTGTTAAGGGGGAGGAGGGCATCAGGTGGAGGGTGGCATCAGGTACAACAGGTCCACCTGCAAGAGGGGGGGGGGCAGTGTTAAGGGGGAGGAGGGCATCAGGTGGAGGGTGGCATCAGGTACAACAGGTCCACCTGCAAGAGGGGGGGGGGCAGTGTTAAGGGGGAGGAGGGCATCAGGTGGAGGGTGGCATCAGGTACAACAGGTCCACCTGCAAGAGGGGGGGGGTCAGTGTTAATGGGGGAGGAGGGCATCAGGTGGAGGGTGGCATCAGGTACAACAGGTCCACCTGCAAGAGGGGGGGGGGGGCAGTGTTAAGGGGGAGGAGGGCATCAGGTGGAGGGGGGCATCAGGTACAACATGTCCACCTGCAAGAGGGGGGGGGGCAGTGTTAAGGGGGAGGAAGGCATCAGGTGGAGGGTGGCATCAGGTACAACAGGTCCACCTGCAAGAGGGGGGGGGGGGGCAGTGTTAAGGGGGAGGGTGGCATCAGGTGGAGGGTGGCATCAGGTACAACAGGTCCACCTGCAAGAGGGGGGGGGGGCAGTGTTAAGGGGGAGGAGGGCATCAGGTGGAGGGGGGCATCAGGTACAACATGTCCACCTGCAAGAGGGGGGGGGCAGTGTTAAGGGGGAGGAGGGCATCAGGTGGAGGGGGGCATCAGGTACAACAGGTCCACCTGCAAGAGGGGGGGGGCAGTGTTAAGGGGGAGGAGGGCATCAGGTGGAGGGGGGCATCAGGTACAACATGTCCACCTGCAAGAGGGGGGGGGCAGTGTTAAGGGGGAGGGTGGCATCAGGTGGAGGGTGGCATCAGGTACAACAGGTCCACCTGCAAGAGGGGGGGGGCAGTGTTAAGGGGGAGGAGGGCATCAGGTGGAGGGTGGCATCAGGTACAACAGGTCCACCTGCAAGAGGGGGGGGAGCAGTGTTAAGGGGGAGGAGGGCATCAGGTGGAGGGGGGCATCAGGTACAACAGGTCCACCTGCAAGAGGGGGGGGGGGCAGTGTTAAGGGGGAGGGGGGCATCAGGTGGAGGGTGGCATCAGGTACAACAGGTCCACCTGCAAGAGGGGGGGGGGCAGTGTTAAGGGGGAGGAGGGCATCAGGTGGAGGGTGGCATCGGGTACAACAGGTCCACCTGCAAGAGGGGGGGGGGCAGTGTTAAGGGGGAGGAGGGCATCAGGTGGAGGGTGGCATCAGGTACAACAGGTCCACCTGCAAGAGGGGGGGGGGGTTGGGGCAGTGTTTAGGGGGAGGAGGGCATGAGGTGGAGGGTGGCATCAGGTACAACAGGTCCACCTGCAAGAGGGGGGGGGCAGTGTTAAGGGGGAGGAGGGCATCAGGTGGAGGGGGGCATCAGGTACAACAGGTCCACCTGCAAGAGGGGGGGGGCAGTGTTAAGGGGGAGGAGGGCATCAGGTGGAGGGGGGCATCAGGTGGAGGGGGGCATCAGGTGCAACATGTCCACCTGCAAGAGGGGGGGGGGGGGCAGTGTTAAGGTGGAGGAGGGCATCAGGTGGAGGGGGGCATCAGGTGCAACATGTCCACCTGCAAGAGGGGGGGGGGGCAGTGTTAAGGGGGAGGAGGGCATCAGGTGGAGGGTGGCATCAGGTACAACAGGTCCACCTGCAAGAGGGGGGGGGCAGTGTTAAGGGGGAGGGTGGCATCAGGTGGAGGGTGGCATCAGGTGGAGGGGGGCATCAGGTACAACAGGTCCACCTGCAAGAGGGGGGGGGGCAGTGTTAAGGGGGAGGAGGGCATCAGGTGGAGGGTGGCATCAGGTGGAGGGTGGCATCAGGTGGAGGGTGGCATCAGGTGGAGGGGGGCATCAGGTACAACAGGTCCACCTGCAAGAGGGGGGCGGGCAGTGTTAAGGGGGAGGAGGGCATCAGGTGGAGGGGGGCATCAGGTACAACAGGTCCACCTGCAAGAGGGGGGGGGGCAGTGCTGAGGGGGAGGAGGGCATCAGGTGGAGGGGGGCATCAGGTGGAGGGGGGCATCAGGTGGAGGGGGGCATCAGGTGGAGGGGGGCATCAGGTGGAAGGTGGCATCAGGTGGAGGGGGGCATCAGGTGGAGGGGGGCATCAGGTGGAGGGGGGCATCAGGTAGAGGGGGGCATCAGGTGGAGGGGGGCATCAGGTGGAGGGGGGCATCAGGTGGAGGGGGGCATCAGGTGGAGGGGGGCATCAGGTGCATGGGGCTGGATACTGACTCCGGGGAATAAGCAACATCCAGAACAAGGATAGGACACTGGCAGCTGTTACAGGAGGTGAGGGTTTAGGGTTCAGGGTTTAACCCTGAACCCTGAACAGTAAAAGGATGATAGTACCGGCAGTTGTGACAGGAGGTGAGAGAGAAGGGTTCAGGTGTAAACCCTTCACCCTAAACCAGGATAGGATGACGGTAGCTGTGTGACAGGAGGTAAGGGCCATATCTCATGCCTCATGAGTCATGCCACTCAAGCGGAGCTACCCCCTGGCTGTGCCAAGTACCAAGACATGTGCCATGTCCCAGTGTCTTTAAACTGCACTCAGGGCTGCGATCCCTGTCCTGATGCAGCTCATGATCCCTGCCCAGTGTCCACTCACCGTCTGAACGTTCAGCCGGGTCAGACTCTGCAGTAAAGAGGCCTCCAGGCATCTGGCATGTATACAGTGCATGCCCTGCACCACATCAGCCGCCTGGATCAAGCCCTCCTGCGCACGCAAGCCAGGCAAACGTAAGCAACAGCACCCCCTTCAAGTGCATGTAACCGGGGGAGAGGCCGCATCTAGGAGGGACAAACCACTAGCCTTGACATCGGCAAATAAAGAGTACGCCCTAGTGCGTGGATGAAGAGGCCTAAACCTTGCCTTGGGATTAAGGAACCTCAGCCGAGCACAAGGAAGGAAGAAAGTGCCTAAACCGAGTCTTAAGATTCACACCGATGAAGGAGCCTGGGGCACCCAATCGATCAGAGGGTAGTGGCCATGCTGAGGTTCTTTGGTCTGAGTAAGCACTGTCCTCGAGTCAGAAAACACCGAGGCACGAAAGTGAGGGCTGCCCACCATCCCTTCGCAGGCCCAGGTGTGGAGCAATCAGATCATCTAAACTCCTCCGACCTCCACTTCCCCACTTCAACCATACAGGCATCCTGACCCAGTAGCCCTAGTGCTAGCTGGCAAGCCTCCAGGGGTGTCTTGCCTGCCCCCAGGGATCTCTTGCCTGCAGCAGTGGCTTCACCAGCGCCTGGTCCACAAAGCCTGCTTTTGTCGACACAAACAACATATCGCGGGAGAGGTCCTTATGCTTGCTGCGGAGCGCGAGATACTGGGCGGGCGCGGGCGGACTAACATAGCCAGTCAACCCTCCACTGTTGAATGTATTCAGTGACTGCACCGGGTCCTGCTCCGGGGCTTGATAGTAGTCGGAAGCCCTGCCTAGGTTCAGGAGGGTGTCCAGGGCACGACCCACACTTTCCTCCGAGCGGCCGGACCGATAGTTGCTGGCTGAAGGGTGACGGAGGGGGGGTGAGAGGTTAGGGGTGATGGGTGAGAGGTGAGAGGTGGGATGAGAGGTGGGATTGAGGGGTGATGGAGGGGGCGGGGGTGAGAGGGTAGGGGTGATGGGTGAGAGGTGAGAGGTGGGATGAGAGGTGGGATTGAGGGGTGAGGAGTTAGGTGTGACGAGGTGCAAAGCGATGCAGCTAAACATAGATTGAAAAACAGATACCTCAGATTGCCCACCCCCTGTCATGCCCCTCGCCCTTGTTGCAACACCCCCTGTCATGCCCCTCGCCCTTGTTGCAACACCCCCTGTCATGCCCCTCGCCCTTGTTGCAACACCCCCTGTCATGCCCCTCGCCCTTGTTGCAACACCCCCTGTCATGCCCCTCGCCCTTGTTGCAGCACCCCCTGTCATGCCCCTCGCCCGTGTTGCAACACCCCCTGTCATGCCCCTCGCCCTTGTTGCAACACCCCCTGTCATGCCCCTCGCCCTTGTTGCAGCACCCCCTGTCATGCCCCTCGCCCTTGTTGCAACATCCCTTTTCATGCCCCTCGCCCTTGTTGCAACACCCCCTGTCATGCCCCTCGCCCTTGTTGCAACACCCCCTGTCATGCCCCTCGCCCTTGTTGCAGCACCCCCTGTCATGCCCCTCGCCCTTGTTGCAACACCCCCTGTCATGCCCCTCGCCCTTGTTGCAACACCCCCTGTCATGCCCCTCGCCCTTACTGCAACACCCCCTGTCATGCCCCTCCCCCGTGTTGCCCCTCCCCCTATCATGTCCCTTACCAGTGTCAATGACATTCCACCCCTGTGTCACGGAGACGATGATTGCTGTTTGCATAGACTCATCGGTGTGGTCGTTGATGGTGCCCAGGTAGGTCCCCACACCCAGGGAGCTCAACAGCAGGCCCTTGGGCTCACCTGCTGAAGAGGACCGGAGGGCGCACTGTATGTGAGGGTCACTTATTTAAATTCAGCTACAGCCAGAGGTTTTCAGGTGCTCACTTAACTATCATCACAGCTGGAGGGAGCAGGAGGTCAGGCGCTGATCGACCCCAGGTACTTGACCAATAGCTGCTGGATCCAACCAAGGGATACAAAATATGGGCTGGCTGTTTGTGGGGTCAACTTGAGCAAAGAGATGTCATGAATTCAGCCTGCGACACACCTTGCGGGGGGAGACCTGTCGCAGAGTCTCGCCAGTGCCCTCGGCCCGGACTATGCAGAGATTCCATGATGGTTCTAAACTTGGCAGTACCCTCAGGAGAAGCAAAGCTTTTGTGGCTGATCTGAGAGGGAACAGGGGGAGGACCATGGCCGGCTTGCATGGGGTTATCATGCAGCCAGGGGGGGATGCAAGGGAGCAGGGCTGTCCCTGGAAGCCTTGCATGAGAAGATGCATGGGCGCATGGTAAATGAGACTGACGATCGAAGATTTCGTATTCCATGTCTGAAGCTGATGGATCTACTACCCACACTCAAGAGGCCATGATCCTACCCGGAGGCCTGTGGTGCTGCAGCGAGCAATACTGCAAGTCGAGGGGCAGAGCCTGCGCATCTTGAAGGCGTCGTATATACACCCGTTGTCGATTGAACGATCCCAGCAGTCAGGGAGCACATCCGCGCAGCTAGTGGAGGGCGTCTCTGTGTACCCAATGAAAGCTGTGTCTCTAGTTTCGAACTTTGGGTGCACCGGTAAGCCCTTGACACGATACAGGACAGCCGAAGTCAAGAGCAGCAGCACAGAAAGAGCTGTATACATGGTCAATGTCTCATGTCTATGCTCATCCGTTTATCATCCGCGGTATATTATAAATTGATGATATAAACCTGCAGGTACGAATACTGAAAATGCACCTATTACTACTGAGTACAGAAGTAATCAAAGTATTTGAGGGGACCGGAAGAATAAGGAACTAGGTCACCGAACGTAGGCAAGACAAACAAAGAAGGAACGGTCAGGATGAAACAAGAGTTCGACTGCTGGCACAAAAAGTGTGATGTCACGTGTCCCTGACGTCCCGTCCGACTGCCTGCCTCGGGGACGCAGTTAACCCTGAAAACGCTATGACCTCTCCCAGCAAACCCTGAAAAACCTGACACCAAAATCTGAGGCATCTGGGCTACTGACGACGTTCGTAAACTAGGATGCCGAACGTAAGCAAGACAAACAAAGAAGGAACTGTCAAGAAAAGAGACAAGTTCGGCTGGCACAAAAAGTGTGCCACGTACCCCCAAGACGGGCCAGGCCAGGCGCCTCGGGGACGCAGTCGACCCTAAAAGCGCTATGACCTCTCCCATCAAACCCTGAAAGCCCTCCTCAAAATCTGAGGCACTTGGGCTACTGACGACGTTCGTAACTAGTCACCGAACGTCGACAAGACACACACAGAAGTAACGGTCAAGAAGAAAGAAGAGGTCGGCTGGCACAAAAAGTGTGATGCCACGTCTCCCCCCAAGACGGGCCAGGCTAGGCGCCTCGGGGACGCAGTGCACCCTAAAAGCGCTATGACCTCTCCCAGCAAACCCTGAAAAACCTCTTCGTACGGCGGAGCACTTGGGCTACTGACGACGTTCGTAACTAGGATGCCGAACGTAAGCAAGACAAACAAAGAAGGAACTGTCAAGAAAAGAGACAAGTTCGGCTGGCACAAAAAGTGTGATGCCACGTATCCCCCCAAGACCAGGCGCCTCGGGGACGCAATTTACCCTAACAGCGCTATGACCTCGACCGCCAAACCCTGAAAAACCTACCCAAAATCTGAGGCACTTGGGCTACTGACGACGTTCGTAACAAACTCAAGATATGGAGACTTGCAGCCTGTATGCATAAAGGCATCACTGATGCATGCCAAGCACAGAGGAAGTCGACCCTGAGGCAGGGGGTTATCACCTAGGGTTTACCCTACACCCTAGGGACTATGAGGTTCAGTGGGACCTCATCCCCTGCACATTTGCTGTCGAGGGAAATAGCTATAAGCGATGTTCCTGTCTATTTATGATATCCACGTGGTCTGTACCAGTCCATCGGCGTTTTGGAGCTGAATTCCTTGCCGTCCCCGCCGTCATCAGCAAAGCCGCAGACCTCGTATGCAGATCTGGACGGGCGCGACAGCGAACAAACAAGATGGGTATAAACGTTGCACCTTGCAAAATAGCGAGATGCACTCGTTTCCCGTTGGGGCTGGTCCCATTCGCAAATGGCAGATACCTTGCAAGCCGGTGGAATCGTGCAGATCATGGGGACCGCATTTATGACTGAGTTTGTGCTGTCCACTCGTTAACTCAATACTTATATCCCCATCCCCAGCAGATGATATTGACCCAGGAGGGCATGTCCCGCCTAACGTCATGTCGTCAATCGATGAGAGCAACTGAAGCCTGCCACGCAACTAAGGCATGATCTGAACATGCATCATTTCTCTAAAACCCCTAGCCACCTTGAGTTACAGAGAATCTTGCATGGAGTGGGTGCTGGGGGCGTACACTGGAGCATTTCTCCAGGCCTGGAGTTCTTCCTATCCTGAAGAATGGTCAAATGTGTACTAATGCCTCTTTCTATCTTGCTATGTGTGCATGGCCATGAGGCTGGAGTTCTTCCAGCCTCAATAGCCATCACCAAAAAGCTGTGATCAAAGAAATGGTTGACCAGAGGCATGCACCCTCCTTAAAGCAAAACTAAAACTCAGGAGGCCCCATTTATGGTCGTAACGGCGGATCCCAAAGTCCGATGCCTTGGTGAAATCATGTGCATGGATGCCTTGATGAACCTTGTGTGTTGGTGAAGGGTGCCCAATGTTGCACTCTAATGGAGGCTTGGCCCGGGTTGGGGCAATGGTTGCTGCAACTTCATACCTGTGCGCTAAGGGGCCTACAGACGAATTGACAAAGGCTTTCGAAAGAGGTGCCAGTCGATCAATCTAAATAGGCCCCCATGGTATAGGACCCAATGTGGTATATTGCCGAGGGAGATCATGAGAGGGACTTTGGCGTACCTCGAATCCCCGACAAACCAGCATCGTTGGGCGGTGACAACTGTACCTTGTCAGCCACTGCTGTCCATGTGTCTCGACACTGACAGCTCTGGTAAGCAGAAATCTGAATGAGAGTATGTAGCAGGTGAGGGAAGGAGAGAAAGGGATGATCGCCCCTTACGTTTTCTTCTAAAAAGCGGGCGTCTTTTGACTACACCCGGACCTTGTGTCCAAATGGGGAACCCTCTAGAGAAAACTGCCTCCACCCCTTCGTGAGTTCGATTCTCCTAAGGTGTGGTTATTTGTCACACTGTGGTGGAAAAGGCTCGCGTTACAGTTTGAAATCCTTGTGATCTGCGCAGTCGAAAGAAGCTCGGGAAAATCCTTGTGTAATAAGTGTGCAATCGCAACAGCCAGGGTGAGGCAGCATTAACTATCATGATAAATTGCCCTCACTCTGGTTCTGCTGAAGGTTGCCTCTGTAGTTGCACAAACTCTAGCAGATCACGAGATTAAATTTCTACCCGAGTTTCCACTGACGGATTGAGTGCTTTTTCCCTATGCTGGGACTGTCTATGAGGGACATCTAATGAAAAGAGGCAAGGGTACTGTGTGCCCTGCCTATATTTTTTTGTAATTCTAGCAGTGGTGGTGGGACTTTGCTCTTATGATCTCTTGATGCCAAGCATTCAGGGTGAGCCTTGCAAAACCCCTTTTTGGTAAAGCAGTTGTTGTGTGACGCACGGGGCAGTGGTACAATAACCTCAGGCTGTTGTAAAACCCTACCCTAGAGGATCACAGAGCACCTGTCAATCATCAAGATCGTAAAAAGGTATTCCTACCTTGGCTAAAGAAAATTAAGACGCAACCACTGCTGAATTGAGAACTGGCCACTCAACAAAAGAGACGTTGTCTCAAATGTTTGGGCAAACTTTTCTCTTACAAGCTAACGCGGATCTTATCAGTTTTGAAACCTCTACCTGCTTCATGCCCCAATCTCTACAAGGCAAGCACAGCCATGAGATTGGGGTTTTGCTGCAGCGTGGGAAGCAGCTTGATGGTCGTGAGGCGCAAAATGACTTGTGTCACCACACCGAGCTGGCCACCAAGCTGAGCATTACTTGTAATGAAATCTGGCACTAGACCCTCTTGGGTAATGGGGTTTATTCCTCTTGTCAGTGTAAAACAATCTCCTCGAAATTCCAATTTGGAGGAGGCAACGAGGACTAGCAAGGAGTATGAGATCAGCCAGGGCTCCCCCCCAGTCGGGAGCCTAAACGCCAATCTCAGTAGCCTGTCTGTCATGCTAGTGTAAGGTGTTTTTGTGGGTCAAGTCCTCTTCTTGTGGTATGGGAGTTAAGGTTGGCTGTCCCTTCAAGTTTAACATGGGTGAAAACCCTTGTCATAATAAGGGTACAGCCATGAGAGGACTTGCCATCCCTTAGTGTTAGGTAGTAAAGGCTAAGGTTAAAACCCTCATCCATGAGGGGAAACCTGAAACTCACTGCCTAACACAGCCTAAGCTTTGGGAACAAGGGTCACTGATTCAGCTGGCCTATTTTGCATAATGACACTATGCCAGCCCAGACCCTTATACCCATTCTGCAAGAGCATGCATATGCCATACGGTGTTTGCCAGTGCATAATTTGGACTGTGATGAAGTCTGGAATCACATTGAGCTCTCATAAAGAAGGAGAGCCAAAGCCACATGGGCCTTACCTATGAGCGATGAGTTGTGCCCATTTCTGAGTCCCATCAAATGGTACACGGACTACTGAAAATGGTACCGGCACACGGACATATACAGTTGCGGTGCGGTGAAACCCAAACAAAGCTCAAATTGTAACCACAGAATAAAATAGATATTCGCGCGATTTTCGAGGCAGAAACCTAGGTATAGAGGTTTGGTTCCTGGTTGGGCCTGTGCGACCTGAGCTCAAAACCCTGTTTAAACCTGGTTAATATTCTCATCACCTCATGATTCATGTCCTTCACCGTCATGAGTCATAGTCCTTCGCCCTAAATTAGGAACCTAGCAGCAGCAAGTGGGCTTCCAGGTGTTGGGCTCACAGCAGGATGTGGTGGCGCATGCATGCCCTGGCCAACCCAGCGGCTCACGAAGTAATCCTCGATCGTCCGAGCCTGCAGAGCCATTCAAGTCCTCAGGCAAAAAGCTTAGCTGACAAGTCTCGGCATGACCCTTGTCCTCGTCTTCGAGTCAGGTATAACACAACAGTTCGACCTCCATAACCAAACTTGAGTGTGACGGATGGTGTGTGGCCATCGCATGACGGGAACAGTCAGCAACACAGACGAGTTTCGAAGCCCATGCCGACTGTTGCATGGCCTGGATGCAGCGTGGTATGGCATGCGCATGTCCTGTCCCTCACCAGTGCCACGCCCACAGGTTCTCCCTTCGTAGTCAGTGGTGCCGGCCGAATTGTTAACATGCCGTGGCGGTTGCCGAAAACAATGTCCGTCAGATACCTGCAGGTGCCAGGATATATGACAACCACTCATGAGCTACTGCCAAGTGCCGACACCACATGATGATGGCAGGATATTTTGCTCAAGCCAATAAAGAAGTATCCAGCCCCCGAATCAGAAGCTGAAAAAAACTGGCCATGGCCGGACAAGCCCTCAGGACATGGACCTGGCTGGTTGCAGCCCATGAACCATGCCACATGCCTTGCTGACTCCCCCAGGACTTCACAGTCTGTCATTCTGTTTGCTTACCCCTCAGGCCCACCCATCCCACCTGTCGCCCACCATGACCAGCTCCCTGGCGGTGCAACCAAAGTACTCTTTAAGCTCTGTAGTGCCCCCAGCTGGCTTCTTCTCAACATGCCTGGACATGAACAATAACATGATCACAGAAGGGAAGCAATGACTAATTGCCATGCATGCCATCATCTCATGAAATGAAGTAGTTTGCAGGTTAGCACCGGGATGTGGAACAAGCGCATCATCAGTGACCTACGGTATGTCCAATTATCCGCTCTTTATTCTAGGGTGTCTAGAGCGCCTAGAACGCCGGGTTCCATGTTCCTGCACCCTCACATAGGAGGGTGGCATGGCTGCACCATGGTCCTGGCTGTGCATGGTAGCTGGAATTGAGCCTAGTCATTCCCTACCAGCCCCACGCGGCCGAGCGTTTAGCAGGGCCCAGCGGGTATGCACCCTTCTAAATTGTAGGGTGCTTCGGCACCTTCGCCCAGCGGGTATGCACCCTTCTAAATTGTAGGGTGCTTCGGCAATAATTCAGCTGCCTGCAGCCTGACGCAGCATACCCTGCTGTTCGGTACCGGTGTGTGGTACAAGCACATCATCTGAGACCTGCGCAATCGCAACCATCACCGCTCACCTGACGGGATATCAGCAGCACCACCTCATGCATACACCCGAGATGCACCGAGGCTTGCACCCACCTGAGCACGTAGATTCCCAGAGCAGCTTCGAGGGCCTCAGCCTCCTCCCCTGCAAAAAACAGCAGAACATGTTGTTGACAGAATGGTGTGGCTCAATTTAGTTATGGATGTTCTCCTTCTAGGTTTCAGTTCAGAGTCTAAGCATTGACCTGGACCGGTTGGTTGTTGAGTCACCATCTATAGTTCCTGGTTGGTGTCAACACCCTTGTCTGCCAACAATCGTGAAGGATTGTCCATCCATGCAAGCCCATTGTAAAATTGCGTCGGCCTTGCATGCGGTGCATGTGACCAGGCCTTCACTCACAGACCAGCGCTTGCTGCGCCACCAACCTTGCTGCACCTACCAAACCAATTGAGGATTTGAGGGGATACACTCTGTGCCTCACCTTTTGGGTCGTACTGCTGGAGTCCTGCCGAGTTGCTGTACAGTACCACCTTTTTCCCGAAGGCCTGCTGACAAGCTGCCAGTGACTGTTGCAAGCGAGGGTCGACTTTGGGACTGAAAGGCTCGGTCAAAGTGTTGTCCTTGTCAAAGATGACACCCTAGGGCACATGTGGACAATGAAGAAGTCAGGAATGACCGAATGAGAAAGGCGCTGAAATCACAGAGTGGCTGTAACATTTTGTACGGTGGTATGACAGCAGCGTCGCTGGATGACAATACCGATGCTCTATCTCCACCCAAAATGCAGGCAGATGCAGGCAGGTAAATGAGAAATCATAAACATCCTTAGATCAACAGCCCATGGTCCTGGCAAATGGCAGATTATTGTCTCAGTGCCACCCTACTTAATTAAAAATTTGCATGGGGTTGTACAGTTTGCATGGCTAGCCATGCACCCTGCTTGTGTGCGAGACCCCTCACCTTGATACCTGCGTCCCTGAGTGCGTCCCAGCTGATGCTGCTGATATCAGGGACAGACAGGTGGGGCAGTGCCAGCGGCTTGTCTCCCTGGAGCAAAAACATGTCTGTCAACGGTCATGGTGAGCAGACCCCCATGCAGCAGGGGGGGTCACTTATACCTGTGTCCATGCGTTAGTTGCCTGATCCAGCTGGCAGAGCTCACCCCGAGAATCTTCATGAATAGGCCTATGCCAGCGGCATTGAAGTTTTGTCCCATCTGAGACATTGTTCCAGTTCCCTGTAGCTCATCACACATGGGGAGGATACAACGAGGTGACAAACAGATGTTCACACATTGATCTCAGACATCGGAGATGCATGGGTGGGGTTGACATGGAAGGATGCTGGTCAAAGGTAGGTGCGTGTATGCAGGTGGCCTGCCATGCCAGATTGCAATGTGCTCGCAGTCACTGAGGCTTATCTTGTGGGCTGACTTAAATGCGTTGCGCCAAGCATGAGCAGGTGCATTGCCTACCCGGACAATGGTGGCCAATCTAGGTATGATTTCAGCTTTTCTTGCTGTTTTCACTTGGCGGACCCGTTCCTGGACCCTGAGGCCTGAAGGTAAGTAACGAGCTGGGGTAGTGACCGCATGCAACATGCAGTACCGTCCTGTGGGCCCCACGTGTGCTGCTGCAACCCTCCACCAGCTGATGCTTCTAAGCTGTGAAAAAGCTGCCTGTCTGATAAATGATTAAATACAGTTGCAGTGTGACGTGGTCGAGGCTTTCCCGCCAGGTGGTTGGGTGCGGAGGCGGGTGGGGCGAGGTCTGGTGTGAATCAGAGAATTCTCTGGTGTGAATGGGCGGGTGGTGAATGGGGGCATTTTACGGTGGCCTGTGCTACTGCGGGGACCGTCCCCTGGCTACTGCCCACCCTGAGTCAACCCTGAGCCTGAGTGACTACTGCCCACCCGCACCCGACTACTGCCACGGCCCCATCTCGGTGATGTGGCTCTGTGGGTTACACGTCATTTCGGGCAGTCGCATCGAAGTCACGACACGACTGACGTCGTCACATCTCCACTCGAACATCATTGTCTCCGCATGCCATTTTCGGTACTTTCTACCGTTATTCGTATCTTACCACCTCTCCACTGAGCTCTCCACTCTCCTTTCTCCACCAGACACGTGGACAATAAGCTGCATCATCACTCACTTTAACGACCCAAGCTTCCTGCCCTGTCCAACCAAACCAAAAGACCCACCCTGCATTGCTTCAGACGCCCTGAGCATTCTCCCACCATGCAAGCACGATTCACCCGCTTATCAGTCACCCAAGGCGGCATCACTGGCGCCGAAGGTGAGAAGCTTGGGCGAGAAGCATAAGCCTGTCCGAGCCAAAAGTTATAGCAAGGGCTGTCTGCTCTCAGGACATGGTTGTTCACCGCGGATTACCAAGTCACTCAACACCGTCACTTTCTTCCCTAACATCTGCAGCTCTGAAGACGCGCCAATCTAGTCGTGAGGCCCCATCTAGGGCGTGCATCCTCTCAGGTGCGCGACTTAGTCGTAAACTTTACGACCGTTCGGCCCCTTACTTGTCAGCGAAGCGATGCTTATAGTTGTCAGCAGCCGTATAAAGACTAATGCTAATATCATTGTGTCCACTGACTGCGCGTTGCAGGAGCTCGCTGCATTGTCACGCGCTGCGTTGGTGCCGGAGACGAGGCTGGCACAGCCGCGCGCCGTAGTTTTTACCTGGTGCGTCCACCGGAACATGATGCTTGAGAAGACGGGAAAGTGCCGTTATTCGGCTTGTGGAGTACGTCGGGCGGTCACCAGTGTTGGCACACCACTCTCAGAATTGCTGCTATTAGGGCTTTCCTGTCACGAGTATGATTTACCGTGTGTATGTCTGCTGACCCTCACTGCTGTAGACGCTAACAGATACATGCCCTCCTGCCCCTCCAGGACGGCCCCATGCAGCACAGTGCAGGCTTTGTGAATAACAGCGACCAGGAGTCCACCTCGCGACCACAGGACATTTGGGATGGCATGGTGAACGCCGCGGAGCCCATTCCCCCATCCCCTGCGAGCCAGCCGCGGAACAGTGACGAGCTGCACAGCAGCCTTCGCAGGAATCAATACTGGACACCGGCAGACCGGCCGGGCATCAATCTTTTGGATGAGGGCTCCGCAGGCTGGAAGGCAGTGACACATGTGAGGCTCTTGGCCGGGGTCGAGAGGGTGAATAAAGGCAATGCAAAGACTGTGACGTGACGCATGAAGATTGAGGGGAGATAGGAAGCTGAGGTGAAGCTGCAGATTTGTGGGAACACCACTGAATGTTGTAACACGTAAGCATGTCTGCCGCAAGGTCTGCCCGTCTTGTGAAACAATGTTCAAAATGCACTGTTCACATTTGTCCATTTGTCACCCAATGCCCTATCCCTATCCCTATCCCTTATTCCTGCCCCTCCCTTCGATAGGTCCACGTCATCCTCTTCGGTGGCTCGCAAAAGGAGCAGGAAGGCATCTACTCGCTGCGGGCTGCCGGTCATGAGGGCCTGCCTCAGGAGACAATCATCGTCTTTGAGGGACAACAGGATGCAGAGCGGTGCGTGACCTGGGAAGGGAGGGAGAGAGGTCTAGAAGGGCCAGATGCCTGTTATTTTTAAAATGGATAGGGTTGTTGTAGAGCTTGGTTTTTCTAGGGTCTGGGCCTGCCTATTCCCCCTGCCTGATTCCCCAGTGTTGATTGGCACTGATCCCTGCCCCTCTCCTTGATCTTAGGTACGCTGCAATGCTGGAGGTCACCATGGACCCACACACGCCACGCATCTGCGAAATCCAAATAGAGGATTTGACCACCTTCTGCCACGACAGGTAAGCGCGCTGAAACTAACAGATACAGCACTGCCAAACCTCCCATTAAGTCCAAGTGCTCTCATTGATCACTTCTGTAGTTATGTTGGATACCCTGAGCCACTTCTGAGGTATGATTGGAACCTGAACTGTTTTTGCTTGTGCTCTGTGCACCAGGGGCTACCTGTGTCGGTTGGAGCCCACTGGCTCGCTGCTAATTCCGCCCGACTTCAATGTTGGCCTCACAGATTGGGAGAGGGCCAAAAAGCTCAGGTAAATGAGCTGCGTCCATCTGGGCCAACACCTGCGGAGGGTATGGTTCTGGGAACAGGGTTGAGCATGGAAGGGAGGGAAGGGAATGTTGGGTGGCCTCCTCTGCCGTCCCCAGTCTTCACAAATGAGCCTAATTCAACTTTTGAATTTGTGTAGGGGTGGCTGCTTTGACGTTCTTGAGGTGGAGCCCACAGGTTCCTCGGAGAATCTTGAGTCAGACAGCAGCTGCCGCAGCACAAGTCAGGTGGCGGTACGGCCTGGCAGCCAATCAGAAGCCACCTTGGCGGCAGCGTCATTTGCGCCATACGAGGAGCCCATGACTGAGCAGGATCTGGAGGTGTGGAGGAGCCGGCTGGAGTCACTCTTGCCTCCAGCCAGAGATCGGCGGGCTGGTCACACTACCCAGTTGTGTGGATGTATGACAGATGAATGACCTTTATTTATTAGGGTGAGAGTGACTGGACTGATTTTTGTCAATGAAGGGTGTTTTCTCTTCTAGTTTTGGACGAACCACCTTATGGTTGGGGATTTTTTAGAGACAATCCTAGTCTAGTCTAGTCCTGGTTTCGAATTTTGTTTTTTCTTTGTTCATCTAATTATACGTTTCTACCCTCTTCTGCCGTGGTCTGCCTACAAGATTCAGAATCTGTCTTACCACGAGTGGGGTTGGCCTCCAAGAGGCAGTTTTGTTTAAGCTATTATTGTAGAAGCGGTGGGACTCCAGTTCAGTGTATTACAAACAATCTGTGTCAAAACTTTGAAGGTTTGTTGAGAACAGATATGCTTTGTCCACGGCACAGGATAGTTTATCTTGCTGTTTGGCCGGAAATTGTACACATTTTCTTTCTAATTTCTGTGCTCGTGATCCGTATAATATACTGCAAAACTTACATGTGTGGGGCATACCGGTGTGTAAGTAAGGAAACTTAACGCGTTCACTAGTCGTGACACTATATAATGAAGGATGATTCAGCCTGCGTGACCCTCGATCCACGGACTGAAAAAATCCCAACTGATATCCGATTCCAGAAGCTTCATCCCTGCCTCAAAGCTTCATTCCTGCCTGGGGCGTGCATTCAGTGGCAGTCTATGCCGAATGGATGATCCCCTGCCTACAGCCTTCAAGCCTCCACCCCAAACAGGCCGCCCAGGTGCACCCAATGGTATGCTGACGCCTCTCGCACGGCAGACACAGCTGCGGCGGCGGTCTCCAGCTGAGGCCTGACGGGCAGCACTCGCCCCTGCAGGGTGTCCAAGTCTGGTGCGGTGCGCGGATTGGCCGCCCGCAGCTGTGCAGCCACCCGCTTAATGGCCGGCGCGGGGCTGAGCTGCCGCAGGTAGCTGGCCAGCTGGGCATGCAAAGGGGGGAAGGGGACCAGGTGAGTCCCAAGGGGAGAGGCATGCGACACCCCCAACAGCCTGGGTTCAAGACTCGGGGGGGGGGGGTCACAGAGGGGGAGGGCGGCCAGATCCTTAGCCTGCCAGATCTGCAGCCTGCTTCCCCATCCCTTGCAATCCCATTGGAATCCCTTGAGTGCTGAACGGGTCCTGCGATTCGCTAAGACAAGGAGAATGAGCTCTGTTACCACCTCTTGCAAGGCAACAAACCGGTCCCGTGGCAAATGTGATGCTATTTTGGACTGTAAAAACTTCACAAAGCTTCACACGTTCACCATAAAGAACCTTTGTACCTGTGCCCCTTCCTCTCCTTCTCGGCCCCTCCCCTGTCCCCCTGCTCACAGCCTACCTGCATGTACAGCTTGCGGTCAGGCAGCGCCCGGGACAGAAGCACGCCAACCTTTGCAGGGTCGGGGTGTGGGCAGCAGTCTGGCTTCCCGTCCCCCTCGACCGCCCTGAGCACCACGTTGCGGCTCTCTAGGATGGCTGTCTCGTCATCAGCCACCAGCATGCAGTCGTAGTATCGTGAGATGGCTTCACGAGCGCGCAGCACAGCCTGCAGGGGTAGGCAGGTGAAGGAACATTGTTTGAGATGAGTCACAGGTCTGGTACCGCACTAGGCGGGGGATGCGGCAAAGTTCTTTGCCCTGGATAGAGTTCTCATGCTTTTTGGGGGCCCTGGCGCCTCGTCCATGAAAAGGAAGGTCTTGAGAACGAGGGTTTTGAGAATGAGGGCAAGGGGCTGTGTCGCTGTGATACAATCCTGCACGACAGTTGGGTCTCTGCCTCTCTGGTCATATCTTATGAATCGTAAGCTCCTTATGGTTTGGGGGACAGGGCCCAAGCGCCTCCTCTATAGAAAGCCGTGAAAAATGAGGGTACGGTGCTGCACGACAGCAGGGTCACTGGTGACATCGTATGAATCAAATGCTCCTTATGGCCAATGCGAGGACCTGGGAATCCATCAGTGGATGGCATCACAACGCCCCCCCCCCCTTATTTGAGACACGGCTCTTGTGCGGTGCTCCGTGAGCCACTCACCTGATTGGCCAGCTGCGTTGCAGTGAGCTGCATCAGGGGGTCTCCGACACAGTCCAGTGGGCAGAGCAGGGACTCTGCAGACACCCTGCCACTCAGGGCCTCCGCCACCCCCAGGAAGGGGAAGGCTCCGCTGCCCCCCACACCCTGCAGCATGAGGGGGTCTGAGCCCTGGAGGGGGGAGAGGGAAAGGACACAGTTGGAAGCAGGGGTCAGGGCAAAAGAAACAGATATTCAGTTGGAAGCAGGGTTCAGGGCAACAGAAGCAGATATTCAGTTGGCAGCAGGGTTCAGGGCAACTGAAACTGATATTCAGTTGGAAGCAGGGAATCAGGGCAACATTCAGTTCGAATCTGGGATCCAGATGCTGGGCAACAAAATCAGACATTCAGTTGGAAGCAGGCAAAAAGGCGCCTACATTGTTTTTTGCCCCCTGCCTCTGAAAATCAGGTTCAGCAGGTAGAGCTCACACCTCCATGTCCCTCCTAGCCTTTCAACATGAGATAATGACAGAAGCTATCACATACAACACGAGCAGGAGCCCAGGTCAGGGGCCTAAGAGGACAAGATCTATGCAGGGCCTGAGCTTCAGTGTAGATCCAGCGAGTGAAAAGACAGTCTGCGTCACCAAGGCTGCCTCATGTGTGTTTGATCATCATGCAGGCATTTAACCCCCATGGCTGTTGGGCTTCTCACCAAGAGGGCTACACGTGTCCTCCTCTTACCACAAAGTTAGCATCATCATCTAGGGCACTAGCACAGGCCGCGTAATCGTCTGCCGCGGCCCCGTTGCCGGATCCGCCACCTCCTGAGCCGCCGTTGCCTCGGAATTTTGCTGCGTCGAGGCCCAGGCAGTCTGCGATGTGTGCGCTGTCAGTGCCCTCGATGGGGGCACACAAGCGCGACACAACTGGGTGGACCTGCGGGAAGGAGAGGAGTGGGCGGGTGTCAGGGTGGACAGGAGTGGGAGGGAGAGGGCAGGGGCTGGTGTCAAGAGGGATAGAAGGGAGAGGGAGAGGGCTGGTGTCAGGGTGGATGGAAGGGAGAGGGAAAGGAGGGAGAGGGCAAGGCAGGGGCGGGTGTCTAGGGAGGAGAGAGCTGGTGTGAGGGTTGGACGGGAGGGGGGGAGAGAGGGAGAGGGCAGGTCAGGGGCTGGTGTCCAGGGACGAGAGGAGGAGGAGGAGAGAGAGAGCAATGCAGAGACTGGTGTCAGGGGAGGATAGGAGGGAGAGTAGAGAGGGCAGGGGCTCTGATAAGGGGTGGATGGGAGGGAGAGGAGACAGCAAATCTGTTGCACTGTGGAAGGGATGGGCGAGGAATAAAGGACAGGTTACATCATCACAACAGAGGATCTGCGATGCACTGCCTGCTTGGGGTCATCACAAAGCCTCACAAAGCTGCTTAACTACCCTTTGCAGATCTAGATCTAGATCCTGACCTGCTGCCCGAGGTAGTACTCGATGTCCACCACCAGACTGCCCCCGCTCTCTCGGAGCTCCTCGGGGTGGAAGGCGCGTTCGGCAAACGATCCGCCGGTATGCTGAGGCTGCTGCCTGGCTGCCGGCTGCGGGCTGGGCTGCGGCGAGGGCTGTGGCTGCTGCCTGGCTGCCGGCTGGGGGCTGGGCTGTGGTGACGGCTGCTGATGCTGCTGCCCGGGCTGGGGTGAGGGTGGCGGGGAGGGCCGCGACAGGTGCTGCTCTGCAGCGAGTCCTGCTTCAATCTGCTGAGGCTGCGCAACAGCCGCAGACGGATCTGAGGCAGCCGGCGGCGAGACCTTCCGTATGCAAATGATGTACGGCACGGTTTCACCCTGGCAGGCAGGGCGGGAGGGCGGAGGATCAGATCATCGAATGAGGAACACTCGGCTGCCCTTGAGACACCGGCCGCTGGCAAGGTTGCAAGGGTGGATCTGGGCAAATAGAAGAGCAGGAAAGGCCGAGGCATGCCCTGCATTCAGATGCATCTGATCCAGGGTGATTGCGTTGCATCCAGCAAAGGAACTTATCATCCTGTCACACGTCTCCAGCCAGGAGTCCCCCCCCCCACCCCGCTCCCAGCTGTGCCTGCCCCGCCCCCGCCCTCGCCCCCAGCTGTGCCTGCCCCGCCCTCGCCCCCAGCTGTGCCTGCCCCGCCCCCGCCCCAGCTGTGCCTGCCCCGCCCCCGCCCTCGCCCCCAGCTGTGCCTGCCCTGCTCCCAGCTGTGCCTGCCCGCCCCCGCCCTCGCCCCCAGCTGTGCCTGCCCGCCCCCGCCCCCAGCTGTGCCTGCCTACCCCCGCCCTCGCCCCCAGCTGTGCCTGCCCGCCCCCGCCCTCGCCCCCAGCTGTGCCTGCCCTGCTCCCAGCTGTGCCTGCTCGCCCCCGCCCTCGCCCCCAGCTGTGCCTGCCCGCCCCCGCCCTCGCCCCCAGCTGTGCCTGCCCGCCCCGCCCTCGCCCCCAGCTGTGCCTGCCCGCCCCCGCCCTCGCCCCCAGCTGTGCCTGCCCTGCTCCCAGCTGTGCCTACCCGCCCCCGCCCCCGCCCCAGCTGTGCCTGCCCCGCCCCCGCCCTCGCCCCCAGCTGTGCCTGCCCCGCCCTCGCCCCCAGCTGTGCCTGCCCTGCTCCCAGCTGTGCCTACCCGCCCCCGCCCCCGCCCCAGCTGTGCCTGCCCCGCCCCCGCCCTCGCCCCCAGCTGTGCCTGCCCCGCCCTCGCCCCCAGCTGTGCCTGCCCCGCCCCCGCCCTCGCCCCCAGCTGTGCCTGCCCGCCCCCGCCCTCGCCCCCAGCTGTGCCTGCCCTGCTCCCAGCTGTGCCTGCCCGCCCCCGCCCCCGCCCCAGCTGTGCCTGCCCTGCCCCCGCCCCAGCTGTGCCTGCCCCGCCCCCGCCCTCGCCCCCAGCTGTGCCTGCCCCGCCCTCGCCCCCAGCTGTGCCTGCCCCGCCCTCGCCCCAGCTGTGCCTGCCCCGCCCCCGCCCTCGCCCCCAGCTGTGCCTGCCCCGCCCCCGCCCTCGCCCCCAGCTGTGCCTGCCCTGCTCCCAGCTGTGCCTGCCCGCCCCCGCCCCCGCCCCAGCTGTGCCTGCCCGCCCTCGCCCCCAGCTGTGCCTGCCCTGCTCCCAGCTGTGCCTGCCCGCCCCCGCCCTCGCCCCCAGCTGTGCCTGCCCTGCCCCCAGCTGTGCCTGCCCGCCCCCGCCCCCGCCCCAGCTGTGCCTGCCCTGCTCCCAGCTGTGCCTGCCCGCCCCCGCCCTCGCCCCCAGCTGTGCCTGCCCCGCCCCCAGCTGTGCCTGCCCGCCCCCGCCCTCGCCCCCAGCTGTGCCTGCCCTGCTCCCAGCTGTGCCTGCCCCGCCCCCGCCCCCATTTGTGCCTGCCCCGCTCCCTGCAGCGTGCCTCACCGCCCCCACTCCGTCTCGCTTGCCCGCCGCCTTCCTCCGGGCCGCCACCATGACGTGCGGCTGTCCCCTCGCGTCCGGGTAGTCCTCGGGCCGCTTGGTGAGCTGCTTGGTGATAATGAACTTGCCCAGGGGGACGGCGCCCGACTCAATCTGCGCGCGCACACCCCTACAGGAGGGAGCCGGCAGCGAACTGTTACAATCGAAACCCTGATGATGACATGGCACATCGGGATAGCGCCCATCTCAATGTCAGCGGTCACCCCTCTGCAACAGTGCGGAGGGCGGACGACTGATTCCTACGGACCGCGATGATGACATTGCCCGACGGGACAGCACCTGTCTCAATCTCCTCACGCACACCCCTACAAGAGGGAGCAGACAGTGGACTGTTGCACCCTAAACCCTGATGATGGACTTGCATATCGGTAAAGCACCTGGCTCTTCTGCTCGCGCACAATCCTGCGGGGGAAGCAGGCAGCAGCGTGTGGACGAGCGCTCCCAGGGTTTGCCCGCCTATCCCCTCTGCTTGCACAGTCTGCCCTGCTGACCACCCCACCCCTGCCTCTCCACCCTATCTCCCCCTCCTGTCACACCTGAGGTGGTTGTGGATGTCCATGACCACGTCTTCCTTGGGCCGGCCGCTCAGGATCTGAGTCAGCGCATAGTTCCCCACATCCTTGCACAGCGGGCACCAGTCGCGACGCACGATGTCCAGCCCCTTCTGCTCCATCACCTGGAAGGGGGAAAAGGGGGGGGCAAGCACTCGAGCAGGGTCTCTTTGGTCTCGCTCCGCATACCACACGGAATCTTCTTTTTTCCTTACTTTCCCTAGCTCGTCAACTTCTCGACCTAGTGACTTCTCGACCCTGCTACTTCTCGAGATCCGAGGACTACCCCCTTTGCGCCCGTCTCCCCCTTACCTCCAGCATCCGCCTGTCACTACCCTTTGCCCCCCCGCCTCCCCCTTACCTCCATCATGCGCCCGTCCGGCCCGCTCTGCTCCAGCTTGATCGCCGCGTACTTCTTCTTCTTCAGCAGCAGCATGCACTTGTACACACCGTCCAGCTCAATCTCCAGCAGCCTGAGCGAGAGGGTTGGCGGGAGAGAAGGGTCAGGGAGGTGCTCCCATCTGACCCCCTTTGCAGGCATGCAGTATTTTGCTTACAGCATGCGCATGACATGAGACATTCAGTCCATACATCTGGTTTCCACGAATTTACGTGATCATTCTGGCAGGGTGAACCCTATGATTGTGCCTCTCCCCTGCTGCTTTATCCATGTCCGGGCTCCACTCCCCTGCCCCCTCCCCTCTGCTGCCTCCCTCACCTGTAGCGCTTGTTGACCTCCTTCTTGATGCGTGCCCCCAGGTCACGTGCCACGCGCAAATCGTCCGTGTTTGTGTGAATCATGACGGAGTCCGTGTCGCCATAGATGACCTGGCAGTGCGTAAGCAGGGCAAACAGAGGCAGGGCCACGTCAGGCCCGTTCTCGAAGGAGAGGAGCGGGACCAAGGCATTATACATCCATATATCATTCACCCACTGGCATCTTCGGTTCATCACCACAAGCACCCTGAATCCCTGATGGCCCAATGAGACCTGCCCATCTTGATCTCAGCTCCTCCTCCCACCCCCTCTCTTCCTGCTGGTGTCGTAGTCAGGCCCACACCTCTTGATCCCAGCTACTTACCCAGACACCCTCTTTCGCTGGTGGTGCCAGAAAACACCCGCCTCTCTCCCCCCCTTCTCCTCCGCCTTCCCCCCCTGCTCCTCCCTCTTCCCTGCCCCCCTACTCCCCCTTCACCTCCGCGTTGATTGCCCCGCCCTGCACCACATCCACCGTGCTCTGCAGGATCGTACGCCCCTGCAGCGTAATGAGCTCGGCCAGCGGGCGCGCATAGAAGCGCGAGTTCCCAAAGCCCAGGCAGCCGTACATGGAGTTGGCCGTCAGCTTCAGCGCCTGCTGCCGGATGTTGAGCTGCTGCTTGTGGGTGGGGTCGCGCACACTGGCCATCTGGTTCTTGACCTAGGGAGGGAGTGGAGGGGAGGATGCAGTCCCATACACATATATCCGTATTTTTGTGGGGATATTCAGGGTTTCCCATAGGGGTCGAGACATGAGTCGGGAAGGGAAGGCACCCACCCCTTGCTCTACTTGCCAGCGAGGAGGACTCTTAACCTGACTCGTTTTGGAAAGCTTGCCGACACAAAACGTAAGAGTTGAGGCAGTGGCTGCAGCATGCACCATTGCTGCTGAGCCTTTCTCAACACACCATCCAGCCGCCGGTCGAGTCTCTGCTGTCTGTTTATACCACGCTGGTTTATAAACACTTGTTCATACACGCTACAGCCTTTCCACCTGCCTGCCTTACCCTCGGCCTCCTTCCCTGATAGGGCATGCCTAACCTCCTTCCTTGACAGGGCCTGCCTAACCCCTGTCTCCATCCCTGATCAGGCCTGCTTGTCCCAGCCGCACCTGTCGCCTCTTTTGCACCAGGCTCTGAATGACCGTGGGTAGCGGGGCCATGCTGGCACCAGGGACGGGGGCTTCAGGCAGGGCAGGCGGGCCGCCATCGCGGGGCCGGTGCACCGTCGTGAAGCAGATGTTGTACTCCTGCATGAGCGATTAAGGAGGGCAACAAGCGGAAAGGGTTGAATGTAAGGGTTAAATGGAAGGATTTTTGCCGAAAGGTTTGAATGTAAGGGTTAAACTTTAAGGGTGGAATGTGAGGGTTTAAGAGGAAGGAGTCATGCAGGAGGAGGTGCAGTGGGAGGCGGCAGCTCGGTGCTCATTTCAATAGCTCATGGACCTGATTCCATGCCCCTTCCCCCCCATGCCCTCACCTGGATGATGGAGGGGTACAAGCTGTTGAAATCCAGCATGATGACGATCTTGTCGTACAGCCCTTTCTTGGGCTCCAGAACCAGGCCACCAGCATACTGCGGCCCCTTGCTCTTCTTGCCACCCTGCAGCGGGGCATGGGGGCAAACAGGGTGAAAAGAGGGAGGCATGAAACAAGGCGACCACACCCACGTGGGACAACAGGAGGGGGGTTATAAAGCGAGGTATACAAATGCAGGATAACTAAAAGGAGATCATCATGAGGGGCATGTTGGTCTGTATGGCGGCTTGGTGGCTGCATTAGGGCCTTGAAGGGCCTTCAAGGATAAATGAAGGCGCGCTGCTGACACGTGCCCCTCCTGGGCCCTATGCTGCATCACCTTGGCCGCGCCTCCCTTGGCCTTTGCGGCACCGGGCTCCGCCTCCTCGTCCTCCCCACCCATCATCATCGCGTCCTCGTCCTCCTCACCGCCCCCGTGCCTAGCCGCCAGCCGCTCCTTGTCCTGCATGGACAGAAGAGGGAGGTGAGCAGGGACGGGCGTGCATCCACGCGGCGCAGACACCGGCCACAGGCACCATCCTGCCCTGCCTGACCGCTTTCTAGACATTTGCGATTCAAAACTTACGCCGTCATTTTGAGCCTGGGTGCCTGAGCCTTGCCACTTCCGCCCTCCAGCCACTCTCCTTCTTCCCTAAACTTGTGTTCCCAACACAAATAATATGCCCTACCAAGTCATTGGCTCAGAGGTCGTATTGCAGGGCATCTCAGCTGCCTGTCACCATCTGCGGCCGCAAGGGATATGGCCCAGCCTATCCCAAGCCTGGCCCGAGCCTTGCAATGTCCCGCCAGCGCTGCAGTCCACCTGGCCTGGAGTGCCGCAGGAGGTGAAGGGGCCGTCAGCCTCACTGCCCCCCCCTCCCATCTCCCCTCTGTCCCTCCCAGCCTTTCACCTTCTGTGACAGCTTGTCAGGCAGGATGAACTTGCGAGCGTGGAACTCGTGTAGGAGCAGCATCTCAATGCGCTGGGCCCGCTGCCCGGCCAGGGTGCGACTCCACAGGCTGCCCGACAGGTTGGACAGCTGCTTCGTCAGGGGCAGAGCTGAGGGAGGAGGAGGGAGGAAGGGGGGAGGGAAGGGGGGAGGTCAGAGCTGAGAGCAGGGTGGAGAGTAGGGGTGAGGGCAGGACTGGAACAGGGCAACATTCAGCTTTGTATCAGGGTTTATTTTGTAGCTGAGGATGACATTTCCAATGACGTTCAGCGGGTCAGGACTCAGGACCCCTGCACAATCTGGCGCTTTGCCAAGTGTCATGAAGTTCAATATTGTAAGAAATGAGGGCGGCATGGCAGAGCCAAAATGATACCTTCTCCTGAGCGGCTCTCCTCAGGTTCTGGCCGCCAGAACCTTCCCTCAGCTGCCCTCCTCCCCCCTACATACTCCAGCTACCTGCTCCATGAGCCCCCCCACCCAGCCCCTGCCATCCTTTCCCACCCCACCCGGTCCCCCTCACCCTTCCCCCCACCCAGCCGCTGCCCCGCCTCCCCTCACCAGACAGGTTGAACATAATCCCCAGCGCCAGCCAAGCATCGCTCTCAGCATGTCTGCACAGCCCGATCAGCGTTGCGGCGCTCTCATACTTGCGCGGTACATCTGGCGGCGCCATCTCCTGGCGGGCCTGCCCCAGCAGGGAGGCAGACAGAGTGCCCAGCGTGTAGTCCACCTCGCGCACCAGCTCACGTGCTGCGCATTGGGGTTGGGGGTAAGGGTCATGCGCTGCACATTGGGATTTAGGAGGGCAGAGTTATGCTAGAGAAAGCACAGCAAAACGCCAAGAGCAGGGCATCAGGGAGGCCTGAAGAGGAGTGGAGGGGCAGAGGGGGAGGGCATCTGTCTCCTGTAGAGACTTTCATACGTTAGCAATCTATTGGCTGGACTCAAGGCTTCATAGCAGTCAGCACCCTCCAATGTTATGAACTGTTGGCGTGGATCTTTGCATTTAGATCAAACACATTATTTCCCACCGAATTATTCGAGTGCTTTGTGTCCTGAATCATGGGGCTCGCTGCCTGGTGGGGGGGGGGGGCGCACCCCTTTAGGGGGGGCTGGCGCCATGCTCCCTGAAGAGCTGATCCGCTTGTCTAGGCGACGCATTGCCGACACCTTCCCCCCAGCTTCACATGAAAAGCTGCATGTATTCACAATCAGCTTCCTGGTAGCTCCCCCTGCTGTCCTGCCTCACCGATGGTGTATGTGTCGCATAGCAGCCTCCCTGCCACGGCCGACATGACCCCCATACTGGCGCCGCCCCCGAAGTTATGTCCACCTCCAGTCAGCTTGGGGTAGGCCTGCCTCTTCAGGCGACCAATGCGGCTCCACAGGGGGACCTGAGCCGTGCACAGCCGGCAACAGGTGCAAATAATTTAAGATATTTCCGTCGGTAGCATGAGAGAGGGAGGTGGGGGTCAAGATTATGGTGCGGCGGTGGTGCAGGTAGGTGGGCGAGCTTGCCAGGCGGAGGAGCAGGCAGGTAGGGCCTGGGACACCGTATACCTGCACAGTCGTACCCAGCAGAGGCTACCCCTTGAGTTCCGACCCCCTTGCTGATCCAGCCCGCATGCCAGGTCCCCTCTCAGCCCCCTGTACCCCCCTATCAGCCCCCTTCACCTCGCACACCCCTTCCAGCCCGCCTTGCTCACCATACCTCCTTCCAGCCCCCCTCCCCTCACATCCTCTCAGCCCCCCTTCCACTTGCCTTCCCTTCCACTTCCCTTCACACTTCCCTTCCACTTCCCTTCACAATTCCACTCCCCCCACCTTGTGGTGTTGCATCCGGTACATGAGCGTGGTCAGGTCCCCCGCCCCGATGTTGTGTCCAACAAGCACATCCGCATCCAGGACCTGCCAGAGGGGAGCGGGAAGGGCCAGGTCAGGGGGGAGCGGGAAGGGCCAGGTCTGGGATTGCAATGGTGGGCTGAGAGAAGTGCGTGATGGCATCCGTCTGGAACAGGGCATAGGCGCAGTAGTTCCACACTTCCAACCGTTCAAGGAAAGAAATAGGACATTTGTTTGCCTTTTCCATTATCTGCTGTTTCACGGTGTGGGCAGCGGCTGCTCCTCTACTGGCCCTGCCAGTATCTTCAGCCTGGTCTTCAGCAGTTTATTATCTACAATTGTCGGGCTATGGGCTGCGGTTGCTCTGGCCCTGCCAGTGTGCGTGCTTTCCGCCCAGTCGCTCCCCCTGGGCCCTCTGTCGGTGTTCGTGTTCTGCCCCTATCACCTGCAGGCGCGCCAGCAGGCAGGTGAGCAGAGACCTCTCCGAGGGCTGCGCAGTGAGCATGGTGCCACCATTAACGCGGCCACGGGGCGTCGCGTTCTCAGCAGCCACCTCCTGCTCAAAGCCTGTGAGAAGGAACAGGAGGGGGCGGAGCGAGGTGGGTTGAGTTAGGGAGGGAGTGCTTGCAGGGAGCAGTCAGCATCTTGAAGTACCGTAAGTATCAAAACGCTTCAATTGGAGTTTGAACAGGTCAGTAGGTCACTCCGTACATCACACGTTTGCTGCCTCTGCCTGCCCGGCTGACAACTCAAGCGCTTCATACAGCCGTCCACACTCCCCATCCTCAGGCCTACCTAGCGGCCAGGCCTGCCTTCATACCCCCATCCACACACTCCATCTGCAGGGCCTACCTGGCGGCCAAGCCTGCCCATCCAGCTTCCGGACAATCGTAAAGTTGCGCAGTACAGCCTGCCGGTTCCAGCTATCCTTGCTCATGGGGGCCTCCACGTCCACCGAGGAGAGGTGGACCACGCCCGCGGCCACCACCTAGCACGGACCATCACGAAAGAATGGGAATTAGGAGGGGAGCCCAACTCCCAATCTACATGATCCCGCCTTTCTTGTCTTGAGCAAAGCTCCTCCGCTCCCCTAGATCCCTAGATCCCATGCTTCATGTCCGAAGGGTAAAAAAATGTAATATGAGGATAGGCAAGAGGAAGGTATTACCACCTCCCCCTTCATGACCCCAGCACCCCTACCCCCCAGATCCCACACTATTTACCCCACCCACCCTGATTCAAGCACATCCCCTCCCCCCCCCCCCCCCTCGTGCCCAGCCTTACTTATGTCATTCCCTGTCTTGGGCACATCCCCTCCCCCCCCCCCCCCCTCGTGCCCAGCCTTACTTATGTCATTCCCTGTCTTGGGCACATCCCCTCCCCCCCCCCCCCCCCCTCGTGCCCAGCCTTACTTATGTCATTCCCTGTCTTGGGCACTGCCCCTGCCCCCCCTCTCGTGCCCAGCCTTACTTATGTCATTCCCTTTCTTGAGCCCTGCCCCTGCCCCCCCTTGCACCCAGTGCTAATATCACGTCATCCCCTTTCTTGGGCACTGCCTCTCCCTCCCTTACACCCATTGTGGACTTGACTACATCCCCTGCCTAGGGCAGTGCCCCTCTCCCCCCTTACACCCATTGTGGACTTGACTACATCCCCTGCCTAGGGCAGTGCCCCTCTCCCCCCCTTGCACCCAGTGCTAATATCACGTCATCCCCTTTCTTGGGCACTGCCTCTCCCCCCTTACACCCATTGTGGACTTGACTACATCCCCTGCCTAGGGCAGTGCCCCTCTCCCCCCCTTGCACCCAGTGCTAATATCACGTCATCCCCTTTCTTGGGCACTGCCTCTCCCCCCTTACACCAATTGTGGACTTGACTACATCCCCTGCCTAGGGCAGTGCCCCTCTCCCCCCTTTGCTCCCAGTGCCCACACCTCATGCTGGTGGGACGAGGGATTGATGACTGTTTTGAGCTGCAGGGAGGCCACCACCAGGGGGGGGCTGGGCCTATTACTGAGCTCAGACCCGGCAGGCGGGGGGGAGACGAGCTTGGAGGAGGACACAGACACCTCCAGCTTGCACCAGGTCATCTGCAGGCACAGGGGATGACCGGGCGAGGAAGTTCAGGGTGAAGGGTGGGACTGGGGGAGTTTAGGATGAAGGGGGGGGTAGGGGGAGTTTAGGGTGAAGGGGGGGACAGGGGGGGTTTAGGGGACCTTAGGGGATAAAAAAGGGGGGGGTAGGGGGCAGTGAAGGGATAAGGGAGCAGAGGATGACAGGGGGAAGGGAGGTGAGGGGACGTATGAGAGAGCACCAGAGGATGAGCGAGTAGGGGAGATGACGGGGTGGGTCCAGCTTCCAGGCAAGGGCCCATGCAAGAGGATAGGTGCGTCATATCTCAGAGCTTCACCGAGACATCAAACCATCTGCTGCCGCACAGGATCATCCGCTGTCTGGGCCCTCCCAAAATCTGAGAATCCTTAAACTGGCCACTAATGGAAGCTGGCCCTCCCCACACCCGCCTGGCTGGCGTACTCCACCCGCGTAGCCCCCTTGATGGCCAGCCACGACGGCCCCTTGAGACCGCGCTTGACCAGCAGCGCCTCCAGGGGGCTCTGTTGAGCTCCAAAGATGGCGACGAAGGTGCGTCCAGACAGGCCCAGAGGCAGGGTCGGGTCGCCGGCAGGGTAGCGCACCTGAGAGGGCAGAGGGCAGGTGGGGTGCAGGAGAGGTGAGGCAAGCAATCAGAGTCTGGGAAGGAGGCGAGCGTTGCCAGCATTCAGCACATGGCAAGCTAGCACAACGGCCAAGGGATCATAATCGCTGAAGTTGAGCTTCCAGCCCTGGTCAACCACAGCCCCACCCTTGGTCCTAATCTAGCACTGATGGAAATAGTAGCGTAACCCTGGCCTCAAACCCCTGCTTTAGACAGCCAGGTCTGCCCTGTTTCAAATGCTCGCGCCCTCAAGCCAGATATACCTCCCTGATTTTATATTTCGACTAGTAGGCAATAGGCAGTACTGCTCCCCCTCCTGATTCCCTACTTCTCATGTATAAGGCTGTAAGCAGTACTGCCTCCCTCACATGATGCCGTGTACCTGCAAAGCTGCAAGCAGTACTGCATCCCCTCCTCCTGCTCTGTCTCACCTTGATGCAGTACTGCTCCCCGTGCGGTACGCCCTCCACCTCAAAGGCATAGTTCCTCTTCACAGGCAACATCCGGTGCTGCTTGATGCCGTGACGGCTCAGCAGCTCGCGCAGCTCGGACTTCACATCCTTGCAGCAATTCTGAAAGGAGACGCAGAACGACATGTGGAGCAGCGTTAAAGCCACTGGGATTCAAAGGGGGGCGGGGGAAGTGGGGAACATGAGGGCGGGGAGCACGAGAGATTCTTTCTCCTGTGAGGTCAACAAATTGAGCTGCATGTACACACCAGCCAAAGAGGCAAATGCACCTGAATCTTGCGGTCAGTTTGAGCCCCAGCCACTGTCCTTCTGCACTGCATCTGTACATTAACCCCCCCCCATGTTCCCCACATGCAGGTGCTTAAAGTGTGAACCAGGTGCTTGAAGTGTGAATCGAGCCACAGCTCCTATCCCCAAGACTGCACCCGTGCATCCGCTCCCTCCCAAAGTTCCCGTCCCTCTCTACTTCACCGATACATGCGCTCCCTACCCATGTCCCCACATGTCTTCATATGTCTGCACTGCCTCCATGCATCAGATCACTCTCCATGCACCCGTCCTCCTGGACAGCCCCGTGCATCAGTGTTCAGCTTCCACCCCATGCTTCCACATGCATCATGCACCAGCTCCTTCTCAATATCTCCACATGCACTTGAGCTGTGCATTATCTTTCTCCCCATGTCCCCACATGCAGGTGCTTGAGGAGGTCCATCTTGCGGGCAGGGTCTGCCGCCGCCGCCGCCTCCAGCCGCTTGATCTCGCCCTCTTCATCCTCAAACACGTCCCTGCAGATAACAGTGAACATACATAGCCATGCAGAGGAGTATGCGATAAGAGGTATCATGCACATCCTCGTACAGTAGTGCGAACAATAGTTCACGCACATCCTTGTAGATTAGTATGAACAATGACTCATGCACATCCTCGGAGAGTAGTGTGCTTTACAGTTATGACGCACATCCTTGTTGAGTCCTACACGACAAAAGTGATCATACACATCCCTAGAGTGTTGAGGGTGAAGGGGTGAGGACGATACTCGCAATAACAGCACTGCTGCTGAGGTCAAGCTGCTGCACTGGAACACTTGGCTCTGCGCTTGGCTCAGCAACTTGTTACCGCTCATGTGGAGGTGTCTTGCATACAGCCATAGGGTTTCATGTCGTGGCTCTGTCAGTCGCTACTCACTTGCGGGGCACGACGATGAGGCTGCGGTGCATGCCCTTGACGAGCACGCAACATGACAGCAGGCGGGGAGGGGGGGCTTTGGGACCAGCCCTGCCACCTGCTGGCTGCAGCGGCTCATCCGCCCGGACCTTTCCAAACAGGAACACCTCCCCTGGGAAAACATATGGGCAGGGAGAGAGTGACAGGCAGCTGGGCGCTGAGTTGGAAATTAGGTTCAACCATCATTCTTTGCCGGTCGAAGGCCCACGCGGATCTTAACTATGACGTCCAACCTAGCTTGGACAAGATGCTCCACATCACAGACCCCTGTCATGCTCCATTGCCTCTCCTTGCCCCCCTGGAATGGTCCTGCATGCAGCATACACGCTGACTAGGCAGGCCAGACCACAGCAGACGCAGCCCCCTCCTCCCCCTGATGCTCTGCCCCCACCTGGCCGTCCGTCCATATTCTCATACGCGTCCACAAAAAAGAAGGGCATCACACCCTCCTCATCCACAGGCAGCCCCTCCTGCTTCATCTCCGCAATGGCCGCTCCGTCAAGCTTGACATCGAAGGACACCGCCGGCTGGCCGCCAATCCCGTCGTCCTCCTCATCTCCAGCGGTTGCTGAGGCATGGTCATACATCTCCGACCACCCCCCAGCGGGACGCGCTTCTTCCTCAGGAGTCGGGGGCGGGACAGATGCAGCTTGGCCTGGGCAGGAAGAGGCCTTGGCGCCCAGAGCCTCTGGTGCGGCCGGTTCTGCCTTGGCTTCTACCGCCTGCTCATGCTGCTCAGCCTCCTCCTTCACATTGCCTTCACCTGCCTCCTTATCGCCACAGTCTGTGCATGTGTTAGGGCAAGAAGGATGGCTTAGTCGGAGGCATGTGCAGACTTCTCCCCCGTCTCTAAGGAATTACTTTTGACATGCTCGTGCAGGCACCGAAGACTCTGTCAACCATTCTCTCTTGATCCATAAGTCAGCATACCGGTCCCAGGGGTTCCTTTACCAGGACCGGGGACATTATTCCTTCACAGCAGACTTCCTCAAACTGTGTCCATACTTCCATCAAAGGATTGTGTTCACACAACCAAAACTCCAAACGGCTGTGTCCACACCTGTGTCCATAGCATGCTCGCCCTCGTCGTGATCCATGTCAGCGGGAGCGTCATGGTCCATAGCTTCTTCCTGTTTGACAGCTTGAGGTTTTGACAGCGGTGGGGCAGGGACAGAGCGGGGAGCTGGAGCTGCTGGACGGGCCATTCGGTTTGCAGCCATGCCCCCTGCTGGGGGGCGTGCTGCACCCTGCTGAGTACGTCCAAGCGGAGCTGTTGGCCTGTAGTATGCATGCAATGACATGTTGAGGACATGGGGGCAATAGAGTTCACACTTATTTGAAGGGCTCCCAATGGGAAGAGCGCCGGCAGTGCACTCAAGCATAAAAGACCTCTGCCAGGAACAGCCATGGCGGATACGCATTCAGCATGCTAGGATGTGAGGTGTGGGTATGAGGTGTATGAATCTATATTTTCTGCGTTGACGATCTTAAGGGGATCTGACTACTCACTCAGGTCACCTACTTGGCAAATGGGTTGCCAGCAACACCGCCGATCCTGGGAGCGGTGCTCACAGGAGCAGCAGCAGGTGCCGGCGCAGAAGATGCAGCTGCGGAGCTTGATCCCCCAATGTTCCGGAGGATGTCCTCTAGCAAAGCCTCGCTGCTATCATGGCCACTGGGCTTGCCAGCACCGCTAGGTCTGCTAGATGGAGCAGCCTGTGGACGTGCGGCTGCTGATTTGAACATCTTGGCAATGTTTCCTGTGCCCTCTGCTGCTGCCTCTGCTGCTGCTCGCTTCTTGGAGCCCGGTTTACCAGCATCTGCGAAAGATCACAAATCCAGCGGCCATGCATGCACAGGCATTAAAAGCAAGAATGAGGGGCTGTTCGTAGAATAATGCCTGGCCTTGTGTGGTGTCTCAAATGGCCTGACCTAAAATGTGATTAACTTTAACTTGAGTTGTAGGGGTACCAGCAGGGCTGCATGAGGTGTTCTTCGGCCATTCTAACATGGGCACCTTTGGCGTCGGATTTCTTCTTCTTTCCTTGCTTCCCTTCATCTGCCTCCTCTGCCCCTTCTTCGCCATCCCCATCGCCCTCGCGCTCGTTCCAGTAATCGTCCTCTCCTATGTCCTGGTACCCGTTCCCATCGTCATCGATGATGAAGTCGCCTGCAAAGGGGTTGTATCCAATGAACCTCGTCAATACCCTCTCAAATATGGCTGTCGAGAAGAAGCGGAGGGCCATGGTATCTCGGCCATCTCGCAGGGATATACACACCTCCCTCAGCCCTCCTCTTTGCTGCGATTTCGGCGTAGTCCTGCTCCGTCACTACATCGTAGAGAGCATCCTCCTGCCTAACTTCGAAGTTTGCCGCTCGCTTTGAGCTTCCATCCCTAGCAGCCCTGAGCGCTTCGATTGCACTTTTTGCGCTAGCTTTCGAAGCACTAACAACTGGCTGTCTTCGTGATCGCTCCATATCCGTGCACTTGTTTGGTCAGATAACGTGAAGATATGTGGGCTCGCATTCCTGCTTGGCCCATTTCCCCTTCAAATTCAAACGACTTCCGGTTTCGGGGCCATTCGACCCAACAGAAGGAAATAGGTGGGAAATTAATGCATGTCATCCCGTTTCCGAATCGTTCTCGCGGTGCCACACCTTCCAGTTGAATTATCCGAATATCCAATCTGCATTGGGCGAACAGGTCATTCCAAACTGGGACAGGCATTGGTTTGGACTTCGGACATGCACCCGCGCTGTCCCAGGATTGCATGGAGTCTTTTAGATGGCGAATTAAGAAGAAGCCGAAGTACGTGAGATCTGAAATGTAGACGAAGGAAGAAAATCATCCTCTGGTGTATCGACTGATGCATGTGATGGCCTATACTGGAATGATAGCCTCCTGGCAAGACAGCAAAAGCAGCATTCGGTGAATGCTGTAAACGGAGAGAATGTGAACTACATCACTCATCATAGCATCCACTGGTGAGCACGCTTGCTACTGGTATGTCAGAAATTAGCCCCAGTCAGAACAGGTAACTCCCGTGTCACCACAGTGCATGCATGCTGCTGTTTGACCTCAGCTTTCCATGGTGTATGCCTGTTGCAGTTCTGCGAAGCCCACTGAGTATGACAGCTGCAGTTCTGGCTTGCCACTGTGCAGGCCTGCTATTTTGGCCACTGCATGAGACTGTTGCTGTTCTTGGTTGTCCCCTGAGCTCTGCTCTGACCAATGTGCATGTATGACAGGTATTTACACACCTGACATGTCTGAAATGCACTGTTCTTTACACTGCATCGGAATAACCTCAGAATAGGCGTGGAAATGAATGTCAAATTAGCATCACTTAGAAGACTGTCAAAGAGCCCTGAGCCATATTCGCAATGGTGTAGCTCACATTCGCATGGTACATTCATTCCAGCAGTTATCAAACTGTCCTATCCATTTGACTCAGCCCTGCATAACCATATGTTTAATCAGCGTGTTGCTCCTTCTCTCCACCTTTGCTATACGTCCATACACGTGGTACTTATTGAAATTGAATCGGTTCACCATATCCTGCTGATCTCCGACCTGGATAAAAGCGGCACACGGTTCTGGTAGCTTAAGTTCAAAATCTGGTGTCAGGTCTGCTAGGACTCTGCTAGGCTCGTCATCACAACAACAAAATGATGCTATGGTGCACAAGCCACCGCAGAAGTTAGTTCCGTCATGAAACTCATGACAGAAGCCACATTGTTGTGCTACCTGTACAGAAGAAGCTATGACATGCCAGCTTCATCATCGCATCCACCTCACATGGTCTCCTGCGAGCTGCTCTCAAAGGCCGAGAACAGGCCCCCTAGAGCACTGCCTTTCCCTGCTGCAAGAGCTTTCAACCTCAGCACGCTCTTTCCTGACGCAGCCACGGTCACCTCCTTGGGCTCAGCAGGTAACACTGCAGAATCCTCCGCTCCATCTCCATCTCCCTCCACCTGACAAACGCCATCCATATCCATAGGTTGCACCTGGCCTCGTTCCACATTGCCTGAAGCATCATGGCACGGAAAGGACACTGCTGAGGCTGACACAGCACTGCAACCGACTCCTTGGCGGTCATCTACCTCAACAGCAGCCTTGGGAGACTGAGCACCCTCCTGGCTGGTGGGTGCGAGCGCAAAGGCAGCCTCTGCAACGTCAGCACCATCATCCTCTAGCTTCCGTTTCTTAACGCCCCTGGCAGGGATGATTTCCTCTTGAGCCTCCAAATCATCGCTTTCGCACGAGTCAGCAGGCAGGGGGGTCGGCAGGGGTAGATAAGATCCTTCCCACACGTGGGACTCCTCGCTGATGTGCGCCTCTGGCTGCCCCTGGATCTCCCCCGCCACTCCTCCCTCCTCTGGGGTATTTTGAAGCGTGCAGGCTGACCCGAGCTGGCATGTGGCAGCGGGCAAATCTACTGCCGCCTTGGTCTGCTCTGTACACAGGTCAATGCTTGCTGCCCTGCTGTCTATGCCTCGCGTCCCCCCGTCAGAAAGGGGCGCCAGCTGTGCAACAGGCACCAGCTGTGCTACAGGCACCAGCTGTTGCCCGAGTAGGAGTTGCTTCTCATGGCCTGCAGCGCGGGTTATAGCAGTGGCCGCCCCTTCAGCCTTAGGTTCATTTCGATCCAGTGCAGGTTTTGCTGCCGATTGCCATGCGGGTTGTGGTCCAAGGCTGAAAGCAAATAGGTCCAGGTCTGCGCATCTGGATCCCACGCCTGCTGCCCCATTGGAACCGGGGGGGACCAGCCAGCTGGCCTTGACTGCCGGCTCCGTGACCAACGGCACGGCTGCGTTGGCTGCCATAGGCAATAGCAGTGGACCTGATGTACTCCCAACGGAGCGCCCAGAGTGCTTGCCAGCAGGGGCTGATGAGCCGCCACTGGCACGCAGTGCAATGAGAGAGAAGCCAGAGTGGGTGGGATCCGGCCCTTGCTTTAGGGAGGTCTGGGAGGCGGCACAGGCAGGGTGAGCCGGGGCACCCACGCGGCCGGGTAAGACAAAGGCAGCCTTTGCTTCTTGTCCCCAGGTCACTGCTTTTGGTGTATCTGATACGGCGGAGGAAGACGCAATCGGGAGGCTTCCATCTGTGAGCCTCTTCACTGAACTCTCCACATCTCCTTTCAAGGCTCCCGCCAGGTGCGGGGCGACAGGCCTGAGGCCTTCAACCTCCAGTCTGAATCCTCCCTCAACAGCCTCCACTAAGCATCCGTGGCCGCTGCCTGATCTGCGCGGCTTGGCAGGTTCAGTGACGGTGTCTAACTTAGGGAGTGCAGAGCTCTTGGACGGCCCGGCCAAGACTCCCTCCCTCGCCACACTCCAATGACGAGCAGCAGAATACACAGGCCCTTCAGTTGCTGCTACGGATGCAGGAGACTGTTGTAGGAGATGATGAGCAGTGGCATTCACAGGCCCTGCAGCTGCTGCTGCCGGTGCATGAGGCAATTCCAAGACTTGTTGAGCAGCGGCAATCACGGGCCCTGCCGCCGCTGCTGACGAGCCAAGAGGCTGCTGCACGATGGCACCGGCTGCTGATACATTGCCAGCACGCTGCATGGAGAGCGACTGGATGGAAAGGATACTTTTAGCAGTTGAAGTGGCAATCTGCTCCGGCACCACAACTGCAGCAACAAGAGCAGATTTGCCCCTCGTCTGCATCGCCGCCTTAGCCGCTGCTGCAACAGTCTGAGCTACAGCCTCAGCCTCTGCTGCAGCCTCAGCTTCTGCCTCAGTCTCTGCCACGGCTTCTGCTACTGCCTCAGCCTCTGATGCTGCCTCTGCTACTGCCTCAGCCTCTGCTGCTGCCTCAGCCTCTGCTACTGCCTCAGCCTCTGCTGCTGCCTCAGCCTCTACTACTGCCAAAGCCCTGACTACAGAAGCCTGAGCTGCGGCACTCGCCAATTTGTTAGCCTGTGCCACAGGAGCAGCCTCAGTTGAAGCTACAGCCATGGCTGTGCATGCATCCTTTGTTGCTGCTGTAAGCTTTCCTTCTGCCTCGGTCTGAGTTCCACATGTGACCTTAGCTGCAGCTTGCCGCTGTGCTTCAGCTTGAGCACATGCTGCTTGCTTATCCCGTGTGGCAGCTGCAGCCATCGCCTCCGCTGCTGATGCTGCAGCTTGAGAGCGCTTGGCCGCCGCCACTGCCGCTGTCTTTGCTGCCACTTCGGTGTCCAGCCTTTGCTGCAGCTCTACCAGCCTGTTGCGTTGCAAAAATTGGACAGCGAGAGCCTTGGCAACCAATGCCTCGCTTCTAGCCAGGCTGGTGACCAGGGCCTCTCGCTGAGCCCCCTCAGTTGACAGGACCGCATGCCTACGCAAATGCAGGCAGGCACACTGGTGGGACAGGAAGATCATTGCCGCCAGTTGGTGTAGATTTCTAACATTTTCACGGTGATAGACACAGTGATATCCACTTCCCTCATCATTCGGTGCTGTTTGCCAGGGGCTGTTTGCTATACTGTGACGCTAGTGGTGTAAAATCACACACTATAAAATGATGGTGTAATGGATCACATGGCAAAGCACAAGCCAGGCTGTACTCAAAGGCATCTTCCATATCACTTACTTGTCAGCTATATCAGCCCTGTGCGACTTGATCATATCTCTTTCGGTCTGGAGCTGTAGCTCCACCTGAAGGTGGCTGACCTGCAGCTGCTGGACCTGACCCTCAGCCTCAGACCTGGCCTGAATTGTTTGGAAAACAGGGATTTCTCAATTCAAGCTGAGTTTGTGTTTTTCTGAACTGCAGCAGTGTGAGTCTCAGGTGTCTGTCGCTGACATACCAAAATCTCTAATCGTACCTTGATGGATCCAGGTTTCACACGATTCAATCGCAAAGCCTGGGAGGGAAAGCTGGCAATTAATTTTCATGCCACCCGTCCCCAACACCTCCCCACTCACATTCTCAGCTGCTTCCATCCTGTCCACGGCCACCTCTAGGGCCTGCAGCAAGGGCTGTGTCTCCACCAGCTTCTGCTGGATCCGCTCGCAATGCCGCTCAACAGCCTCTTGCTGCAACCTCTGAGCCTGGCCCAGCTCAGCTAGCTGAAAACAGGGGATGAAATGAAATGCTGCAGTGACTTTTTAAGTAATAGCTAATATGGTTAAGCAGTATATGCACCCACACCACTGGTTTGCGGTTGGATTTAAACAGGAACGGCGTCCTTGAACCTCAGGGAAAAAACGAATCCAGCACTGCTTTGATACCTACAGTCAAAACCCGTAACACATTTTTCAAGTTATGATGCTCAAGTATACCAGTAATCAAAGCATACCTGCTTCTTCAGTGCAGACAGCTCCTGATCCAAGGCCTCCACAAGGCTGTACTGTGCCTCAAGCTGGGCCTGTGGGGATGTGTGTTGAAACTGGATTTGATGAGGAGGAAAGATGACGGAATTACCGCCAGGGTGTCATTGAAGAGGCCCCTGTTTAAGATGAACCTGGGCAGCTGGGCCTGGTCGCTCCAGCTGAATTCATCCTCTTCAGCATTTCCTGGGGATGCCCACCCTCATCCCAGTCCACATACTGAACGCACAGTTCACTCTGCACCAGAAGATCATCCAGCCAACAGCCTTATATGTACCGTCTGGGACCCAAATTTAATTCGAAGGGTTACCCGGGGTCTCCTCCACCTTTGGTGGAGTGACCCCGGGGTCTCAATCCAGCTAGCCAGCCCACTGCCTTGGATCCGTCTATCCAGTCAAGTGCCTCTCAATCGAGCCTGGCCGCCTTCATTGCTTCCTCCCTGTTTTTACTTAATTCCACACACGCCCCCCCCCCTTACTTACCTGCAACATGGTGCACTCCGTCTCCTTGGATCCCAATGTCTGCATCGCCTGCTGCAGCTGCACCTCTAGCCCTGAGGCCACACCCTCCCTGCCTGCGAGGAGGGCCTCATGCTCCCCCCGCAGACGCTCCACCAGCCGCTGCTGGTCACGAAGCATGGCAGATCCCGTGTCCACCTGCGAGGGAACAACTTTTATCGTTTCAAAGGGCATCAAAAAATAAGCCATCACAAAACATGAAGCATTTGAAATGATGTCCAAGGTTTTGAATGGCTGCCCCATAGTCACAAATTACTTCCAGATAGTAAGGCAGTTGACAATGTTAGCATCATCTCATGCTGTCCTGGTACGTTTTGCTGCATAGTAACCTTGCACGCCCCATCTTATTCATCAGTTCATCACCTGCCCCTGAAGCTTGGATAGCTCATCCTGCAGTGCCTGTACACGCTGTCTGCCTGTAACCCTTTGCTGACTCAGCTCCTTCTCTACAGTTTGCTTCTGGGCAGGGGAGGTCACAATCAAGTTTTATTTTTAGGTATGAAGTCAAATCAAATCAACATTCACCAGCAGATAATGATTCAAAATCTGGAATGGGAGAGAGTGAAATCACGTTACAGAATCTGCATGATCAGTTGGGCACAATCAAGCAATCCTATTCAGGTCAAGGAATATTAATCTGAAGATCAAACATAAATATCTAACAAATGGGATTTGGAGGGATTTTGCCCCTTCTTGGCCTACATGCAATACATGCTGTGAATTGGTCCACCATCCAGCCCTTAATGCAGCAAATTACCGTGTGAATGAGGATGTGGGTCTCCCCACTTCCTCTATGTTGGTTTCAGCACAGCAGGATACCTTCGTGGTTATTTCCAATCTTTTAGTGTGCAAGCAATCAAACTGGGAGTAAGGCTGTAACAGCGCAAAGTCCTAGGGCTCTTTTTTTAGCCACTGGTGAGCTTGGTTTACCCAGCATGCTCCACCATTGTGGCCCGCACTGCCTAGCCCTTTCTGAAAATACTTTCGAGCCAATGTTTAGATAATGGATTAAAACCTGTCACCCACCTGGGCTCTGGCTGCCTTGAGGTCCTCCTGAGCAGACCGAAGGCCCTCATGCAGTCGCACGTTCTCACTCTCCAAACCTGCAGCCTTTACCACCAGACGAGAAGCTGAATTCCCTGGCAGACCCGCATGTGTGGAAGGCTGCTGCATGGCCTTAAAAGCACGTGTCCCAGAGGTCAATCTGGATCTGGGTGCAGGGTCGTGACTCGTGTCATGGAGCAGAGATTTATGAACTGGCTGTGCAGCTGATGGCGTCAGATCCAGGTTGACTGCTAAAGCTGTGGGAGCAGCACCCGTTGGGGATTGTGGGAAGGGGGTGAACTTGCGACCATCCTTAGGCTGCCCCTCCTCATGAGACGTCATTTCCCCTCAAATTCAAAAACTGCTTCAGGCAGATACCCTTCGAATGTCTTCCCACTCATCGGTAAACAACAACCCAGCTATCAGCGTGGGCTTGGTAAGACGCCCAATCATTGCGATGCAATTATTGAATTCATCAGAAAGCCCTCTGAGGAGCGTAGAACCCGTCCAAAACCTGACCTCCGAAGTGTACGAATCCTCGGAGTGTCGATATGTCCGTTCTAACTCGTAAAACGTGTACTGAACACGCACGTTTGCGGATACGAAATGCGTCTTCACCGACAGACCAACGTTGCCACTTAGCCGTTGATTTAAGGGCTATAGCTACAATGACTGCAGAAAGTGCCCACGTGGCTGCTGGATGTTGCAGAGTTGCACTACCGGTATCTAGGGCAGGGATCTAGAAGCCTTGCCTGTTGCTCAGCCTTCAACAGGGAGCTGGTACCAGTGTTCGCATCAGTTGGTTTTTAAATCACCAGACCTGTAGCTCTTGACCGAATGAGATTGGCTGATCACGTGATACACCTTGTCCCATCTTCAGCAGACATTCTGGACGGGTCTGACTCTGGGGTCACATTTCACTCTATCAGTCAAACATGTTACAAAATCGATGCATCTCATTCTCAGGCAATCATAACATCACACTGAGTCGATGCACCTCTCACAGCTGCAAGTATGATTGACATGCTGCGTAGAATTTCTCCTGCATTCCTACCATACTTTAGTATGTAAGACTGATGACTTGCTGATCCTACTAAATGATCTGTGAATAGTTTTTCTCAACAATAATCCCGTTCAAAACACGCCACTCTCATACAAAATCCAGTAAAATAATACCCGCTGCATGGCTGCATGCTAAATTTCCACTCCTAGTGAATGAATAGTCCACTTAATAGTGAAGGAATCTCTACAAATTCAGAAGAACACGAGGCTCATTTCTTTCCAAAAAGGCCACCCAGCCAAGAGGCTCCTCCCCCTGGCCCTCCAGATGGCATGGCGCTCCACCGCTCACTCCCAGTGAAGTCCAGGACAACGCAGGCGACGTTGTCAGTGGTGTAGCGCTTCAACGCTGTCCCCACCAAGAACTCAGCTACCTGCATTCAGCAACCACAAACACAATTTCAGCAGGATCAGCGGATTTTGGATGATAAATGAGTAAACGACCAAGCATGCAAGAGTAGACAGGAGGCATAGCGGGGAAACAAGCAAGCAGCTGGTGTCCTTTCCACTGACATCTGGGGTAAGGGAAACCACTTGGCCTGGAATCTCAGGTATGCCGGTGAATCCGACCCCAGGTCTCAGCAGGCTCTCCGCACTACCAGGTCATCAGCAGGTTTTTGTTTCGTGGCATTTAGAGTTAACAGTTTGGTTGCCATACCACCATTTTCTGGTGAAAGCGCACGAAATTTTCCCCATCCTAATTGATTTTGACGTTAATTGTCACCACGCGACTGAGCCCCCGCTTCGCCGGAAAAAATCTGATCATCCGATATTCAATCTCCATGGCAGCACCAAGAGTGCCCACTGCCCAGTGCCCGGACAGGGGACGCATGTGACCACGCCCTCACCTCCGAGGCAGTCTTGCCGGCCTTGAATTTATTTTTCGCCAGGCGTAGTGCATCCACTGGAGGCAACACGTCCCACAGCCCGTCCGTGGCCACCACCATCAGCTCGTCATCAGGTCCAATGTCAGACTCAGAGACGTCCGGAGTGACGATCACAGGATTCGAGCTGAAGCTCTGAGTGAGGGAGACAAGGGTGGCGGGCTCATAAGCATTTCTGCCATTTCAGCCGTGCAAAGCTGCAGACCAGCAGAAGAAATCAAGCAAACCAGCAAAAGGAGGGCCAGCTTCCAGGCAGCATCATGGTAATGATGTCTGAGCATGTTTCAATACCACAGTTGCAACAAAATACTTGCAGATGCTGTACCTGAGCATCAGCAAACTCCTGAGGCCAGAACCTGCATCAGCAGGTTACAGCAGGCAGGTTCAGGGAAAAGAAAATGAGTGTGAAGAGCGTAAAAGCAGGGGAGAGCAGGGAAAGGATGATGAGTGTCCAGGCATTGCTAGGCCAAGGTTTCAGCCCCATATAGGGTAAGCCCTACCAAATAAACTAACTACTCACCCCTGGAGTAATGACCCCCCATCCAAGATTCAAAATGATCCCTGTGGCCCATCCAGCTTCAGCATGAGCCAAGATGAAGAGTCACTCTAGATCCCACCGCAACTCACTTTTGATCCACTCCACCCTGCAGCAGCTGCACCAGGCCCGCACCCTTGAACTCCCAGTCCCCAAACGCACGCGACACCGCCAGGATGTTGCACACGCGTCCGTCATGGATCCAAGCACCCGTAGCCTTAACGCGGGCAATCTCCGCCTTCACTTCAGGGCCTGCAAGGAGCAGCAGATGCAGCGTTCAGGGCTAAGCGCTTGGTTAGTGCGCTTGGTTAGAGAGTACCCCCTCAAACAACAAGTCCTTGACGGGTGCTTCATCCCCCCCCACAGACATACAAGTTGAATGTGAGCCTTGCCTGCATCAACTTCCGATGCAACGGGATTCAATCCGCTAATGTGGATCTGCAATTCCCCATCACATACAAGAGCCATACACTAGTGTGCTGTAGACAGGCCCACCCCCTGGCGGTGGGGACAGGCCCACCTACCCAGTGGACAGGCCCACCTACCCAGTGGACAGGCCCACCTACCCAGTGGACAGGCCCACCTACCCAGTGAACAGGCCCACCCACCCAGTGGATAGGCCCACCTACCCCGTGGACAGGCCGACCTACCCAGTGGATAGGCCCACCTACCCAGTGGACAGGCCCACCTACCTAGTGGACAGGCCCACATACCCAGTGGACAGGCCCACCTGCCCAGTGGACAGGCCCACCTACCCAGTGGATAGGCCCACCTACCTGAGCCATACACGCGGTGTGCAGTGGATAGGCCCACTGCCTGGCTCCTTCGCATTAAGAAGGCCTGGCTGTCGCCTACGTTTGCAACAGCCACGCGGCCCTGCTTAACCACCACGACGGTGGCAGTGGACCCCGCGTTGGAGAGGACTTCGCTGCCAAGCTTGGTCAGGTGTGCTAGTAGCTTCTTGTCCCCTGCCTCAAAGCAGGCGTGCAGCGCTTGCTTGAGGTCGGGGCGCCTTTGCTTGGACAGGAGCGGTCTTAAGATGCTGGGCAGCTCCTTTGCTAGCCAGGAGGAGGCCTGAGCGCCGCCATGCCTGCATATAAAACAGATGGGACTCACTAGCGTAAGTCACTAGTGGTTTTCGAATAGTTAAGCCCTGCACAAGCATCCTGCCGGATGCACCCATGCATCAAGGTTTGCCAGTCTGCCTACTGTCGTCCCAGGAGGTATGCAGTAGCATGCATTTACACTAGGTCACAGAGTTGATGGATCAAGCCATCAGTCAGTCATTCCTGCCTCACTAAGTAGTACCATGGCATGAGTTCAAAAGCCCATGACATTGCCCCGTTACTCACCCATCAAAAATTCCACAGTACAGGTGGTCAAGCTTTTCGTCATGGTACAGGTGCATTTCATCCTCCATGGTGTCTCTGAGACCTTGCTTGCTACAGCTGCCATAGTCTTTAACTGTTCCAGGAAATACTTTGATGTCCGAAGTTGCCGCTGCTGCACAGAGTCGCTGTCTATCGCCTAGGGGGGTGGGTCCGGAAGTTTTCTTGTTCCTTACGATACTAGGTTGTGCACGTTTCAGCGCATATTTCGAGGAATTGAGGGGACACAACGATAAGCTCCCGTGGGATGCATTTAGTATAGGCATTCTTCACTCAGCTTCACTCGGAATAAATAATAACGTCTATAATGCAGTTGTTCCCATAGCCAAGCCCAACATCTGTTTGCACCGTTCGTGCAACGATCGGTCCTGTCTTTGGACTTCTGGTTCCGGAGCATCGTGCTTTAGTTTCCGTGAAAGTAGATCGCCGATGCCCAGGGGCGTCTGCCTGCTCCCTTCATGGGACTGGCGATTATATTTGGTCGAACAGTGGTAAATTTGCCTGCACTGCCTAATCATGGCCATGGCCGAAGCAGACTTGTCACACGATGCAAATCATCCAACAACGCCCAAAATGATTTTCATGCTGAGGTCCCAGAATTTGTGCACCATGCTTATAAAGCAGCCTTGTCATCATCATCATCAGCAGCAGCAGCAGCAGCAGTAGAAGGCCCATCAGCACAATTGCAGTCGCCCTTGAAAACAGCTGAGCCCCGTCGCCCCTCACGACAAGCTTCATCCATTGTTTCCCGAGCTCAAGGGACACCATCTGTCCACAGACAGCATGCAGTTCATGGCCCAGGCATGGTACCAGGCAGGGCCCAGTCTCCCTTGCCCCCTCCAGCCAGAAAGAACCCCCAGCAGCTGACTGCTGAGCTGCTGGCCAGCCATTCGATCCGGGAACTACATGCTTGCATGACCCAGCACCGCGATGAGGCCAGCGGCATATGCATCGCCGCATCCATCACACACCTGGCCAAGCTGGCGCAGCGGTCAGGAGGACGCGCACCGCATGCGGGGACACAGGCAGCCCCCGACAGGACGCGTCCCATGCAGCTGGTGGAGACGACCCTGGACCTGGCCATGGAGCTGCTGCGGCCCAAGCTAAGACAGCTAACAACACGCGGCTATGCCAATTGTATATGGGCATGCTCCAAGCTGGCGACATGTGTGTCCCCGGGCCTAGAGCCGCATGGTGCGCCATGGCGGCCAGCTGCGAAGGGGCAGCCTAACGCTGGACACATCACGCAGGCAACCAGTACGGACCAGCTGAGAAGACGGCAGGGCACAGACGGGGTGGCAACTGATAAGGTCAAAGGCCAGAAGCTCCACTCCTCACCGGGCAGCTTGCGAGAGCGCGCCACAGCTTCCGCTTCCGAGCTCGCTGACGCCATGCTGCTCCACTGCAAGGCGAACTCCGCCAATGCACAGGTGCGAACAAAGGGTGGGCAGGCCCTGCCCTGTGGGAGCCGGCATCTCACGCTCCAAACCCTTCATGATTCAAAAGGCATGATATTTCTCTTAGGCTACAACTCCCTTGAATTTAAAGGAGATGCCCGCTCCCACAGGGCAGGGCCTGCCCACCCTTTGATGTTGTGTGGTTGCAACATTATCGGCCAGGAAGGAATAAATAGCCCATAGGAATGAATCATAGCCCTCCTTGGTGCGTAGGAGGGCACAGCGCAGCTCGGGGCTGAGGGCACATCCATACCGCTGAAAACGATTGACCCCGGCCATACGTTTAGAGTATCTATGGAAACATTGGCATCCTCCCCACAGAGCCTCACACCTCTCACACCTCTCACACTGCTGGACTCATGCAGGACCTGGCCAACCTGTGCTACGGACTCGCGAGCCTCGGGCTGGGCTGTCATGCTGCGTGGGAAGCGCTGCTGCCTCGTGCAGCTCATGTGGCCTCCAGCTTTGAGTCCCACAGCCTATCCAATGTGCTATGGGCCCTAGGACGCACGCGCTATCAGCTCCGCAACCCGGCTCTGCTGCCGGCCCTCCTTAGTCAGGCGCTGCGGCTGATGAGGGAAGAAGGGGGCGGGGAGGAGGAGCAGGGGCCGCGGCCGCCCTGGCCTCGGCCCAACAGCGAAGTTACCGGAGCTTCCTCTGGGCAGGTCGATACAGAATCTGGTGAGAGCCACAAAGATTCCTATGGGGCTGATGCTGAGGCGGCTAACAGCCCGGAGGGTGTTCCCAGAGCAGTCAACGCGTCGAGCATGCAGCAGCGGAAGTCGCAGCGGCTGCCTCATCATCAGGGCCCCCCTTCCCCGCAGTTCCTTGCCAACATCACCTGGGCGCTGGCGCGGCTGCAGCACCACGACGACGCTTTTATGTGCGGGGTGGAACGGCTGTTCCCGCTCATGGCACACGCGGCCAACGTGCAGAACCTGTCCAACGTGCTGTGGGCTTTTGCAACGCTGGAGCGACCCAGTGCGCAGCTCTTTGGGGGTGTGGCGCCGCTGGTGTCCAGGCTAGCTTCGTCTGGCGACATCGGCCCGCAGTCACTGTCCAACATCACTTGGGCTTACGCAAAAATTGGTATGGTGAGTTCCTGGGCGTGAAAAGTCCATCCTGCTTGGCTGCTGTTATGCAACTTATGCTTTGCCCCATCTCTGTATGTTTCGCTGATTGTCAGTCTCGGTAGGTATTTGCTGCATCTTAATGGTTGCAACTCTTTAAAGACGTAGAGGACGCCCGGTTGTGCATGAATTGCTCGCATATCTATCTGTTGCGAGCTGTTGTGCTGTCCCCTTGACCCTGACACCCCAGGGGAGGCGTACTTTTATTCCTGTTCATCCATTACCATCCTGATATCCACCCCCCTCCTCCTTCCTCTGCGTGCTGCATGGACAGTACGACGCACAGCTCTTTGACACGCTGTCCGCCGCCTGTCAGGAATCCATGCACTGCTTCAAGGCGCAGGACCTCGCCAACGTGGCTTGGGCATTTGGGCAGGTCGCTCACCGCGACCGTGCCCTTTTTGCCGCAATCGTGCGCACTGCCCCCCGGCTCCTGCCCCGCATGCACCCCGGGGAGGTGTCTCAGCTGGCATGGGCCATGGCCACGCTGAACTTCACGTCGGACCGCGTCTGCTCTCAGCTCTCGGACTTGGTCGAGGCGCAGCTGGAGGCGCAGCCTCCGCACGAGGTCTGGGCTGCAGGCGTGGCTGAGGGGGGCGGGAGCATGGCGGCTGATGGGGATGGAAGAGAGGCTGAGCCGTGGCGGATGCAGGCGCTGGCTAATGTGGCCTGGGCCTACTCGGTGATACAGCCAGGGGACACTCGCCTGTTTGCGGCGGTGTTTGCTCATGCGGACGGTCTCCTGGCGGCTCCGCATCAGAGCCACCGTCCGCACGCCTTTGAAGTGGAGGGCGACATACGTGTGGTCCGACAGGTAGGAGGGAGGCCGGGAGGGCAAGATCAGGTATCCCACTATGACACTATCCCTTCGTATTCATTGAATTTCATAAGAATCTTTGTGTGTTTGTTATCTCCATCCATGGACGTTTGTATTTTGTCTCATCTGGCATTTGAGCATTTCAGATCCCTGATGATGTTACGCAATGCATGGTTGCCAACCGGGGGTATAAGACCTGAGTCTACATTGATCCCTTTGTTTCCTCCGTGTGCCACTGTGGGGACACAGCTTTACCATGCCCACATGGCACATCGCCTGGCCCATACAAGGCCTGAGCATCGCCTGGCCGACATTAGGCCTGATTATTGCCTGAGCCTTCATTGAAACATTTTGCTTCCTCCGTGTGCCACTGTGGTGATGCAGCTATACCATGCCCACATGGCACATCGTCTGGCCTGTTTGAACGGCCATGCCCAGCCAGCAGGAAGTGCTGCAGCCCAGATGTCACCTGGCACACTGAGGCGGTGCCGCAGCGCCTGGAAGCAGCACGTGATGTGGGTGAAGACCTCGGGAACACAGCTGGAAGTGCTGGAGGTGAGCGACGCCTTGCATGAGTTAAATGCTTTGTGAAGGACTGAAGCATTGGCATCTAGCTATGGCGGACAAGCATTGGCACACAGCCAAGGAGAACTAAAGCGTTGGCTTATACCTAAGGCGGACACGTACTGGCGCACAGCCAAGCAGGACTGAAGCATTGGCATACAGCCATGAAGGACTTCTTTGAGCACTGCTGAACATGGGGAAAGAGGCAGGGAGAGCCTCTTTCATCATATCTGCTGACAAGTCCTGTACGCCATCTTAACACGTGAAGGACTGGAGTAATCCGAAATCAGATTGTGCTTTGCTTAATGCCTCCCTCAAGGTTCTGCGTGGTTCAGGGTATAGCTGCCAGTCCCATTCCCTCTTGACAGGTTATACACAGAGTGCCACACATGAAATGTGAAGTCAATTTGAATGTTGCTGTATGCTCCCATGTCCAGGTGCTGCGAGGTTTAGGTTACAGCTGCCAGTCGGAGGCAGTTCTTGCGGGCGGCCTTTTCTGCGTGGACATCAGCGTAAGCCATAACAGCGGGATCGAGGTGCTGATCGAGGTGGACGGTCCCTACCACTTTTCAGCAAACGATCACAAGCCGCTAGGTGAGTGCCGGCGCACTATAATGCCTCTCAGACGTCTGGCGAAACCGGACACTCACTTCCGGTACCCTGCAATAAATGAGCCCAACAGGCCGAGAGCCATGCTGCCCGCTACCCCTGTCTGCTGGTCAATAGGTCAACTGTCCATGCTCAAGCTGTTTTTGCTGGTGCTGCCCAGGGGAGCAGCTTCTCCGGAATCGCCTTATCCGGGCTCTGGGATACGTCCTCGTCTGTGTGCCTTTCTTTGAATGGAAGGAGCTGCGGAGGGACGAGGGCCTGCAGCGCGACTACCTGCAGGCTAAGCTGGAGGATGCAGTGCATGTAGCTACCAACAGGTGTTTGCCGGATAGTTCATCAGGGCCTGCGCACATCGTGCAATAGTATACGCATAGTGCTTTGAAACTATATGTTTCATGCTTCTCCTTTCCGAATTCCGAGGTTATGAAGTTCTCGCCGATGCCGAGTACGGTATGTAGCACTGAAGCTGGCCCCGTCTCCTCAACTTCCGTTACGACTCGGGCCCCGCTGCATGGCATCGTTCATACTTTTTCCGCGTGTCACCGGCCTTGCGGCAGCGGCTTCTTGATTAGTTTAAGCAGTATTTTTCGACTTGAAAATCAATTCGCATGCCTCTTCATGAATCTGTCATCCTCAGCCTGATACCAACCCGCCAATAGCGACTGTTTGCGCTCAAGCAAGACCCCCAGCCAAGCGCTCGTTCGGACCCCGCCTGCCTGCCTGTCTTCTGTTTGACGCTTACAGAAATCTAAACAAACATGGCGACTGTTGTCGCGTCTGAAAATTTTCATGACAATCCTATAATTGCGGAAGATGTGTCCATCGACATTCGGCGCATGGGCTCCCTACCTACCCGCGTAGACGCTTTGCCCAAACAGGAACGACAGGGACACGTCTCACGGTATCAGAAAACAAAGCAATGGGTAAGATGTTCATTCGACTTCACGCAGTTCTTTCGCCAACCAATGTAGCTTCCAATACCACTCCTGGTACTTCAGGTAAAGCAACATCCGTGGTGGAGCGCCGTGGTAGCTATCCTCGTGTTGGCGTCAGTGACGGCCCTCATCCTGTTGCCTGTATGCTCGACTCGTTACTGCCCCGGCATCCCTCTTTACAAGCGACCAGCAAGCAATGAAGTAAGTCGAGAGCGGATAGTACCGGTGTATCGTCCGCGACCTAGCACATGCACCTGCCAGCAGACTGCCTGTATCATTCTGTCGAGAATTGCGGCCTCGCGGCGGTGGCGAATAATCTGCCACTCTACCGCAGTCCACAGCCAACCCACCGGCACATCCCCTCGACCCTATGTTTCAATGCCCCTGCCCTCCCAGGTTCTAGAGCCTTCAGGTCCTCCGCGTTTGATGGTCCGTTTTGAGAACACCTCGACCAATGCCCTGGACTTCCTCCCAGCTTTCCTGGCCCAGTACACCACGCAGACCATCCTTTCCAGTTCCTTCATCCAGGTGAGGCCATGAGGGAGCTGTGACCTAGATGTGGAAGATCTATATAGGGCAGAGAGGTCTTAAGCATCACCCATCGCTCAACCAAGCCCCTTGCCTTAAGCTCGAGAGCGCATCAGACCACCTCAACGGGGCTGCCGGTCAGCCACCACTGGGCCGTTGGGGACCAATCCTCCTGCGGCCGCTGATTCAAGCAGCAGGGCTCGGTGCACCAAACCCTCCGACTGTAGGCTGGGTTGTTGCTGAAGTGTAGCTGAAGGACGCTAAACAAATCAGTGCCTCCATCCTGCACAGATCCTGGACTTTGTGGACCAGAGCACCTACGACTTGGCTCGGCGATATCTCGAGACAGCGGACACTGGTAGGAGGGGTGTCTCCTGATGATCAGAACACACAGCCTGTCAGGAACTGCAGGGGTGACGTGATGATTCAATTGTTTGATAGACCTGGATGAGTCTTGCGGCGTCATTCAGTCCAAGCTCCGGCCCTCTTCAGGTCTTACCGCCAGCAGTCTCTATCTTGGTGCAATCCAGAACCCCTTCTGCCACATGGCGGCAGCCACCGCTAGGCAGATTTGAACCAAATCCCAACCGGCCGATGGCCCAAGCAACAGAGCTTACTGCACCAAGCTCCACCAGCCGCAGGTCAGGCTGTTGCTGACGTGTATTTGAAGTGACCTGAAAGACAAAAATAGAGCCCTCCCTCCTCCCCATCCCCCCCTACCTCCCCCTGCTCTCCCCCTCAGGCCCCTCCCCCCCTCCCCCCCCTCTCCCCCTCCCTCCCCCTGCTCTCCCCCTCATCCCCCCCTCCCTCCCCCTGCTCTCCCCCTCATCCCCCCCTCCCTCCCCCCCTCCCCCCCTCCCTCCCCCTGCTCTCCCCCTCATCCCCCCCTCCCTCCCCCTGCTCTCCCCCTCATCCCCCCCTCCCTCCCCCTGCTCTCCCCCTCCCTCCCCCTGCTCTCCCCCTCAGGCCCCCTAGTGTTCCTGGTGCGAGACTTCCTCATGCACCGCTTCCCCCTGGACGAGGACCTCAACGGCTTCTCCCTGAAAAGCGCCATTGACGCCATGCAGCAGCTGGGCCTCATCTCCGAACAGAATGGGACGCAGCCCAGCACCACCCCCTCAACAGGCTACGTGGACCCCTCCTCCTTCACCCCCCTCTCCAGCCTGATCGACAACCTGCTGACAAGCAGCGGTATAAACCTGGATGTGGGAGACAACAGCAGCAGCAGCAGCAGTAATGGCACAAATGCCATGTCGGGTGGCAGCAGCCGTCGCTCCTTGAAGCTGATGAGCCCCGCGTTTGTGGCAAGTCTAAATCCCTACCAGCCCAACGACCCGCTGTTCCCCAACCAGTGGTTCCACAAGCGGACGCAGACCGACCTGGCGTGGCTGCTCGCGTCAGGCAAGTCTGGGCTTACATGGTGTCCGGGCCAGTCAGTGAGCAGGTTGACTTGTCAGGGCCCTGGCAGTGGGCCCCGTTACCGGATCTCATCACTCTTTTCAGAAATCTAGTTGCATTGCACCCAGTATCAAGTGATTTCAGCGATATGGTATTTCCTCGTCTGAGCCTCTACTGCAGCAAGTCTAAAGGCTTGATACAGTCTGAGCTGCTGCCACCATTTTTCCTGAATCCCTGAATATCTGTTGGCATTTCCCGAGACTGAGGTGCTGCCACAGCTCGTCATGAAGCGCTCTGCCCGCGTGCTCCCTGTCCTTTGAGGCACCCCTTTAAACCTGTGTGTCTGCCCCTGTCCGTCTAGGTACTGAACCCTTCATGCCTACCCGTACTTCGAAGCACCGCCTGAACCCTATTTGCCTACCCTGTCCTCGGAGGCACCCCCCTAAACCCTATTTGCCTACCCTGTCCTCGGAGGCACCCCCCTAAACCCTATTTGCCTACCCTGTCCTCGGAGGCACCCCCCTAAACCCTATTTGCCTACCCTGTCCGTTCAGGCACCCCTTTAAACCCTATTTGCCTACCCTGTCCGTTCAGGCACCCCCGACATCGTGATCGCCATTGTGGACACTGGCATTGATTTCACCCACCCGGACCTCATCCCCAGCCTGTGGGTCAACACGGGGGAGATCCCCGGGAATGGCATCGACGACGACAACAACGGTGCGTTCTGGGGGACAGGGGGACAGGGGGGGTACAAGGGTTGCAAATTTTATACGTCGCTATCTGGAGGGGCAGGGTTCATTGTTCAGGGTTCAGCGTATTCAATGATGCGGACTGGGAGGCAGGGTGGAAGGGGTTGGATTTAAGGGTTTATAGTTTTATATGTTATGATCTAGGGGGCAGGGTGCCAGGGTTAAGGCCTTAGGCGTTCAGCGTTTCCAACGGTGCGATCTAGGGGGGCATGGTGACAGGTTCCAAGGTTTCATGTCCAATGGTGCAGCCTTGGGGGCGGTGGGGGACAGGGTTAAAACCTGAGGTGGTCAGCGTTTCCAACGGCGCCTTCCGGATGCAGTATGACGGGTGACCCTGCTGCAGGGCAGGCCATCAGAGCATCAAATCGTAGTTCCTGCAGCAGTCTGCAGCCCCACTGGACTCAGCTTATTATCTAAGGATTTGAAGTATTGTAAAAGGGTTGAAAATATGAATAAAGGATTGAATCTGTCCAGACTGCATGCGCAGGCTACATCGACGATGTCAACGGGTGGGACTTTGCCGGGGCTTGCAAGACCCGCAACTCTGCTGGGCGGTGTGTGCAGTGCGGCAGCCGCGCCGAGCCCATGGATGTGGAGGGCCACGGCACGCACGTTGCAGGCATCGTGGCTGCCGCGCGCAACAACTTGTTGGGCGGCTCAGGCGTGGCGCCGGGTGTGAAGCTCATGATCCTGAGGGTGGGCCAAGGGGGGATGCAGCCAGGGGGCAAGAGGGGTCAAACTCATTTGTTTGATGGTCGTCGGGGGCGAATGCAGCGTTAAAAAGATGAGGTCAGTTGTTTAAGACAGGTCCTAAACCCTTGAAGCACCTGCACGTATACCCTGTCTGCAGTGTCTATGTTTTTTGTCTCAGCTACATGTCTGCTACACTCCGGCCTAGGACTGGTGGCCCCGTTTGTGGCTAGCCATGCTGCCTCCGCCACCAGTCCTAGGCCGGTCCAGGTTTGGTCTCAATCGGGCCTTGGCGGCTGCATGGCGGCCTGCCAAAGGTGGACCGGTAGCCGAAGAAAGATGCACTGCCCTGCTGGGTTTGACTCTGTCGTCCCCCCCCCCTGCTGAGCAGTTACTCTCTTCCCTGCCAATGGGCTGCTCCTGATTCGATTCCATGAAAGGCAGGCCCCCACGTCCACATGTTTCACACCCTGGAGGAGGTCCCGCCCACCTGGTGCCTGCTGGCGGCACTGTGTGTCGTATTGCCGTACTGCCGTACTGCTCCCCCCCTCGTAACCCGTTACCCCCGACCTTCCCTGGATGCCTCCCCCCCCCAGGTGTCCGACTGCTTGGACGGAAGCATCTACGCCGCCGCAGTCACCTCAGCCTATGACTACGCCCTGCGCAACGGGGCGCACATCGTCCAGTGTTCGTTTGGCATGTCCTATCCCACCGGCTTTGCACCCACCAGCCCGGCGCCCTGGTACAATGCAGGGTGGAACCAGGCGTACGTGTCCGCCATCACCCCGCTGCAGCAAAACAATGTGTTGGTGGTGGCAGCTGCAGGTGGGGGAGCAGGGCATACTGTCGAGGGTTAAGGTGCAGGGGCGCCTCTCACCCCCCTGGCCTAGTTTAGGGTTTAGGCCTTAAAAGTTCCGTGTCTTACCCTTCATTTTTAGGGTTACAGGTTAAGGCCCTAAGTGTTTAGGGTTTAGGGTGACCCATCAGACGCCTGCTGGTGCTGAAGGGCCTGTCGCATGTGACGGCTGCGGGCATCGCATCATTGGCAGGCAGTCAGCAAAATAAATGATGATAGGCAATCATAACGACTTAAATGATGGCAATCATAACGACTTAAATGATTGACAGTCAGCAAGAATTTGCAGATGCCATGCTCAAGTGCCTCTTGGTGCCCCAACATATTTACAGTTCTTTACAGTTTTGTATGGGGCCTGTAGTATGGATGGGACCTGTCCTGGTTGGTGAAAACGAAATAGAAGTGCCCCCAGCATCCTCCATCCCTGTCCTGCTAGATCACACCTGACATCCAGTTGCTGCCTTCCACCAAATCCAGACGGCCAGATCTCCCAACACCTCTGCCTCACACTGCCCCACAGCCCTGCCGCCCCCTGCCCCATACCGACCCCCCCACAGCTTCATGCTCCCTGTCGCCCCAGCTTCCACATACTGCTTCCTGCCCCATGTTGCGGCCTGCCCCCTGCCCCATGTTGCCTCCTGCCCTATGTTGCCCCCTGCCCCCTGCCCCATGTCGCCTCCTGCGTCCTGCATCATGTTGCCCTCCTACCTCCTTGCCCTCTAGGTAACGAGGGCATAGATATGGACGTCCTGTCCTCCCTGGGCTATGCCTACAACCCATGCCTGGTCAAGCTGTCCAACGTGATGTGTGTGGGGGCCACAGACCCGTACGACGCCCTGACCACCTTCTCCAACCGCGGCCGGCTGTCCGTCCACCTGGGGGCACCGGGGCTGGCCATCATGAGCACCATGCTGAGTGAGTACGGGGGCGGCTGGCTGCACTTGGGGAGGGGAGGGGATGCTGCACTTGGGGAGGGGAGGGGCAGGGGCACCTCAGGACAGGCTTGAAATATGAAGTACGATGCGGTCGTTTCCGGTGCAAGTGTGTGGGCAGTTCGACTTGTGAGTGTAAATTTGGGTGTGGATGTTGCAGCAGGTGCGGATGTGTTATCAGAGACGTCATTCAATGTCTACTTCAGGATTGTGTAGGTTCGTGTGTTCACTCGGGTATTACTTGCCGCCATGCTGGCAGATTCATGTATGTGGATGTAGGTGTGAGTGTGCGTGTTTACTAATGCAGCTCTTGCTTCCTTTCCGGCGAATTTATGTCCATGGCTGTGTGTGTAAAAATGTGTGGTGTTCTTTTCACTCGGGTGGTTCCGGCTTCCCTTTCCCCACATACCTATTGGTTTGTGGATGTGTTTGAGAGTGTGCGTGTTCCCTGATGCATCCCTTCCCCTTCCTTGTTGGCAGATTCGAGCTATGCAGCGCTGTCGGGGACGTCTATGGCGGCGCCGATGGTCAGCGGAGTAGCGGGACTGGCACTGGGTATCATTGGGATATTCTCAGGCAATTACTACCAGGTGGGTTGAGGGGAGCAGGTGGGAGGGGGGTCTTTCGCAATGGGTACCATGTTATTGGGGGAGGGGCGTTGTTTTATTGCAACTGCTACCAAGTTTGTGTGGGGGGTGGGGGGCTTTCGCAACTGCCACCAAGTTTGTGGTGGGGGTGGGGCGGTGGTCTTTTGCAACTGCTACCAAGTTTGTGTTTTGTGGGGGGCCTTTCACAATTGCTATCAGGTGTGGGAGGAGGGGCCGGTATTCTTCCGCAACCCCAACCAGGTGGGGGGGACCACCCTGCACTGCCGGGGCAATGCAAAGAGGCAAGGCCTCCTGAACAGCATGTGCCTGCCTAGGCCCAGCCAGTGCTGGTTTAGAGGGATCGGCGCCTTCTAGAGTACACCCGGGATATATAACTCAAGACTTGCTAGACCTGAGCTATGCATATGGATGTGCGCATAGCTCATACCAAGTCACCCTTTTGACCTGAATTCTGCCTCCACACTCCCCCGCCTACCCCTGCCCCTGCCCCTCCCCTCAGGCTGATCAGCTGAAGGGCCTCCTTATGAACTCCTCCGATCTGATGACTGGCACACCTTCCTTATCCAGTGGACGGGTCAACGGCTTCTCAGTGGTGCAGAACTCATATGTGGTGGCATTCCAGCAGCTCATGGGTGAGCACAGGGCAGGGCAGGGCCAGACAGGGCCAGGGCAGGGCAGGCATGTGGTGGTGCACCAGCAGCTCATGGGTGAGCACAGGGCAGGGCAGGGCCAGACAGGGCCAGACAGGGCCAGGGCAGGGCAGGCATGTGGTGGCATTCCAGCAGCTCATGGGTGAGCACAGGGCAGGGCAGGGCCAGACAGGGCCAGGGCAGGGTAGGCATGTGGTGGTGCACCAGCAGCTCATGGGTGAGCACAGGGCAGGGCAGGGCCAGACAGGGCCAGGGCAGGGCAGGCATGTGGTGGTGCACCAGCAGCTCATGGGTGAGCACAGGGCAGGGCAGGGCCAGACAGGGCCAGGGCAGGGCAGGCATGTGGTGGTGCACCAGCAGCTCATGGGCGAGCAGGGCATGGCAAGCAGGACCTTAAACGGGTCAGGTCAGTCCAGTCAGTGGAGAGCTCTAAGAGGTTTGAAAGATCTGGATGGTTTGATGCTGTCCAGCTATCCTTGCAGAAATAAGGTCTGACGGGTTATACTGTAAACCATATCCCAACCTTGGCTGGATCCTTCCTCCGGATCTCAACTTGGGGCTGGATCCCTCTTACAGATCTTAATGCCGTGCTAGATCCTTCCTACAGATCTTAACCTGGGGCTGGATCCGTTCCATGCTCCCATCCCTAATGCCAGAGTGCTCCGCATCACTCACCCTCCCCCCCCTCCTCCCATACATACATCATGGTGGTCCTTCACCATGATTTCCCTCCTCCCCCCTCCTCCCATACATCATGGTGGTCCTTCACCATTATTTCCCTCCTCCCTCCTCCTCCCATACATCATGGTGGTCCTTCACCATTATTTCCCTCCTCCCCCCTCCTCCCATACATCATGGTGGTCCTTCACCATTATTTCCCTCCTCCCCCCTCCTCCCATACATCATGGTGGTCCTTCACCATTATTTCCCTCCTCCCTCCTCCTCCCATACATCATGGTGGTCCTTCACCATTATTTCCCTCCTCCCTCCTCCTACCATACATCATGGTGGTCCTTCACCATTATTTCCCTCCTCCCCCCTCCTCCCATACATCATGGTGGTCCTTCACCATTATTTCCCCCCTCCCTCCTCCTCCCATACATCATGGTGGTCCTTCACCATTATTTCCCTCCTCCCTCCTCCTCCCATACATCATGGTGGTCCTTCACCATTATTTCCCTCCTCCCTCCTCCTCCCATACATCATGGTGGTCCTTCACCATTATTTCCCTCCTCCCCCCTCCTCCCATACATCATGGTGGTCCTTCACCATTATTTCCCTCCTCCCTCCTCCTCCCATACATCATGGTGGTCCTTCACCATTATTTCCCCCCTCCCTCCTCCTCCCATACATCATGGTGGTCCTTCACCATTATTTCCCTCCTCCCTCCTCCTCCCATACATCATGGTGGTCCTTCACCATTATTTCCCTCCTCCCTCCTCCTCCCATACATCATGGTGGTCCTTCACCATTATTTCCCTCCTCCCTCCTCCTCCCATACATCATGGTGGTCCTTCACCATTATTTCCCTCCTCCCTCCTCCTCCCATACATCATGGTGGTCCTTCACCATTATTTCCCTCCTCCCTCCTCCTCCCATACATCTTCAGGCCAATGGTGGTTGCAGCCGACACTCCAGGCCACGGCAGCGCTCCCCGTGACCATGCAGGGCTTCACGGAGACGTACATCTGGGCGCTCCCTGTGTTTCCCGCCACCACCTTCTCCCTTGACATCCCCCTCAGCCAGATACCCGCCAGCCGCATCCTGGACGTGTCGGCGCGGCCGGGCGCGTCGCGTTTCACCTCGTTTAAGTATGGGTCATCCAGCGTGGCCGCCGTGTTCTCCTCATACCTGGAGCTCAAATACGCAGGGATCCATAGCATCAGGGTGCAGGTGAATGGCTGAAGGAGGGGCAAGACGTGCGCTATTGGTGGTGTCAGGGTGTAGGGTGCAGGTGAATGGCTGAAGGAGGGGCAAGACGTGCGCTATTGGTGGTGTCAGGGTTTAGGGTGCAGGTGAATGGCTGAAGGAGGGGCAAGACGTGCGCTATTGGTGGTGTCAGGGTGTAGGGTGCAGGTGAATGGCTGAAGGAGGGGCAAGACGTGCGCTATTGGTGGTGTCAGGGTTTAGGGTGCAGGTGAATGGCTGAAGGAGGGGCAAGACGTGCGCTATTGGTGGTGTCAGGGTGTAGGGTGCAGGTGAATGGCTGAAGGAGGGGCAAGACGTGCGCTATTGGTGGTGTCAGGGTTAAGGGTGCAGGTGAATGGCTGAAGGAGGGGCAAGACGTGCGCTATTGGTGGTGTCAGGGTTTAGGGTGCAGGTGAATGGCTGAAGGAGGGGCAAGACGTGCGCTATTGGTGGTGTCAGGGTTTAGGGTGCAGGTGAATGGCTGAAGGAGGGGCAAGACGTGCGCTATTGGTGGTGTCAGGGTGTAGGGTGCAGGTGAATGGCTGAAGGAGGGGCAAGACGTGCGCTATTGGTGGTGTCAGGGTGTAGGGTGCAGGTGAATGGCTGAAGGAGGGGCAAGACGTGCGCTATTGGTGGTGTCAGGGTTAAGGGTGCAGGTGAATGGCTGAAGGAGGGGCCAGGCGTGCGCTATTGGTGGTGTCAGGGTGTAGGGTGCAGGTGAATGGCTGAAGGAGGGGCAAGGCGTGCGCTATTGGTGGTGTCAGGGTTTAGGGTGCAGGTGAATGGCTGAAGGAGGGGCAAGACGTGCGCTATTGGTGGTGTCAGGGTTTAGGGTGCAGGTGAATGGCTGAAGGAGGGGCAAGACGTGTGCTATTGGTGGTGTCAGGGTTTAGGGTGCAGGTGAATGGCTGAAGGAGGGGCAAGACGTGCGCTATTGGTGGTGTCAGGGTTTAGGGTGCAGGTGAATGGCTGAAGGAGGGGCAAGACGTGCGCTATTGGTGGTGTCAGGGTTTAGGGTGCAGGTGAATGGCTGAAGGAGTGGCAAGACGTGCGCTATTGGTGGTGTCAGGGTTTAGGGTGCAGGTGAATGGCTGAAGGAGGGGCAAGACGTGCGCTATTGGTGGTGTCAGGGTTTAGGGTGCAGGTGAATGGCTGAAGGAGGGGCAAGACGTGCGCTATTGGTGGTGTCAGGGTTTAGGGTGCAGGTGAATGGCTGAAGGAGGGGCAAGACGTGTGCTATTGGTGGTGTCAGGGTGTAGGGTGCAGGTGAATGGCTGAAGGAGGGGCAAGAAGTGCGCTATTGGTGGTGTCAGGGTTTAGGGTGCAGGTGAATGGCTGAAGGAGGGGCAAGACGTGCGCTATTGGTGGTGTCAGGGTTCAGGGTGCAGGTGAATGGCTGAAGGAGGGGCAAGACGTGCGCTATTGGTGGTGTCAGGGTTTAGGGTGCAGGTGAATGGCTGAAGGAGGGGCAAGACGTGCGCTATTGGTGGTGTCAGGGTTTAGGGTGCAGGTGAATGGCTGAAGGAGGGGCAAGACGTGCGCTATTGGTGGTGTCAGGGTTCAGGGTGCAGGTGAATGGCTGAAGGAGGGGCGCGGCCTGCGCTATTGGTGGTGTCAGGGTTTAGGGTGCAGGTGAATGGCTGAAGGAGGGGCAAGACGTGCGCTATTGGTGGTGTCAGGGTGTAGGGTGCAGGTGAATGGCTGAAGGAGGGGCAAGAAGTGCGCTATTGGTGGTGTCAGGGTGTAGGTGCAGGTGAATGGCTGAAGGAGGGGCGCGGCCTGCGCTATTGGTGGTGTCAGGGTGTAGGGTGCAGGTGAATGGCTGAAGGAGGGGCAAGACGTGCGCTATTGGTGGTGTCAGGGTGTAGGGTGCAGGTGAATGGCTGAAGGAGGGGCAAGACGTGCGCTATTGGTGGTGTCAGGGTGTAGGGTGCAGGTGAATGGCTGAAGGAGGGGCCAGGCGTGCGCTATTGGTGGTGTCAGGGTGTAGGGTGCAGGTGAATGGCTGAAGGAGGGGCAAGGCCTGCGCTATTGGTGGTGTCAGGGTTTAGGGTGCAGGTGAATGGCTGGAGGAGGGGCAAGACGTGCGCTATTGGTGGTGTCAGGGTGTAGGGTGCAGGTGAATGGCTGAAGGAGGGGCAAGACGTGCGCTATTGGTGGTGTCAGGGTTCAGGGTGCAGGTGAATGGCTGAAGGAGGGGCAAGACGTGCGCTATTGGTGGTGTCAGGGTGTAGGGTGCAGGTGAATGGCTGAAGGAGGGGCAAGACGTGCGCTATTGGTGGTGTCAGGGTTTAGGGTGCAGGTGAATGGCTGAAGGAGGGGCAAGACGTGCGCTATTGGTGGTGTCAGGGTGTAGGGTGCAGGTGAATGGCTGAAGGAGGGGCAAGGCGTGCGCTATTGGTGGTGTCAGGGTTTAGGGTGCAGGTGAATGGCTGAAGGAGGGGCAAGACGTGCGCTATTGGTGGTGTCAGGGTTTAGGGTGCAGGTGAATGGCTGAAGGAGGGGCAAGACGTGCGCTATTGGTGGTGTCAGGGTTTAGGGTGCAGGTGAATGGCTGAAGGAGGGGCAAGACGTGCGCTATTGGTGGTGTCAGGGTTTAGGGTGCAGGTGAATGGCTGAAGGAGGGGCAAGACGTGTGCTATTGGTGGTGTCAGGGTGTAGGGTGCAGGTGAATGGCTGAAGGAGGGGCAAGAAGTGCGCTATTGGTGGTGTCAGGGTTTAGGGTGCAGGTGAATGGCTGAAGGAGGGGCAAGACGTGCGCTATTGGTGGTGTCAGGGTTCAGGGTGCAGGTGAATGGCTGAAGGAGGGGCAAGACGTGCGCTATTGGTGGTGTCAGGGTTTAGGGTGCAGGTGAATGGCTGAAGGAGGGGCAAGACGTGCGCTATTGGTGGTGTCAGGGTGTAGGGTGCAGGTGAATGGCTGAAGGAGGGGCAAGAAGTGCGCTATTGGTGGTGTCAGGGTGTAGGTGCAGGTGAATGGCTGAAGGAGGGGCAAGACGTGCGCTATTGGTGGTGTCAGGGTTTAGGGTGCAGGTGAATGGCTGAAGGAGGGGCAAGACGTGCGCTATTGGTGGTGTCAGGGTTTAGGGTGCAGGTGAATGGCTGAAGGGGGGGCAAGACGTGCGCTATTGGTGGTGTCAGGGTTTAGGGTGCAGGTGAATGGCTGAAGGAGGGGCAAGACGTGCGCTATTGGTGGTGTCAGGGTTTAGGGTGCAGGTGAATGGCTGAAGGAGGGGCAAGACGTGCGCTATTGGTGGTGTCAGGGTGTAGGGTGCAGGTGAATGGCTGAAGGAGGGGCAAAACGTGTGCTATTGGTGGTGTCAGGGTGTAGGGTGCAGGTGAATGGCTGAAGGAGGGGCAAGAAGTCCGCTATTGGTGGTGTCAGGGTTTAGGGTGCAGGTGAATGGCTGAAGGAGGGGCAAGACGTGCGCTATTGGTGGTGTCAGGGTTCAGGGTGCAGGTGAATGGCTGAAGGAGGGGCGCGGCCTGCGCTATTGGTGGTGTCAGGGTTTAGGGTGCAGGTGAATGGCTGAAGGAGGGGCAAGACGTGCGCTATTGGTGGTGTCAGGGTGTAGGGTGCAGGTGAATGGCTGAAGGAGGGGCAAGAAGTGCGCTATTGGTGGTGTCAGGGTGTAGGTGCAGGTGAATGGCTGAAGGAGGGGCGCGGCCTGCGCTATTGGTGGTGTCAGGGTGTAGGGTGCAGGTGAATGGCTGAAGGAGGGGCAAGACGTGCGCTATTGGTGGTGTCAGGGTGTAGGGTGCAGGTGAATGGCTGAAGGAGGGGCAAGACGTGCGCTATTGGTGGTGTCAGGGTGTAGGGTGCAGGTGAATGGCTGAAGGAGGGGCCAGGCGTGCGCTATTGGTGGTGTCAGGGTTTAGGGTGCAGGTGAATGGCTGAAGGAGGGGCAAGGCCTGCGCTATTGGTGGTGTCAGGGTTTAGGGTGCAGGTGAATGGCTGAAGGAGGGGCAAGACGTGCGCTATTGGTGGTGTCAGGGTGTAGGGTGCAGGTGAATGGCTGAAGGAGGGGCAAGACGTGCGCTATTGGTGGTGTCAGGGTTTAGGGTGCAGGTGAATGGCTGAAGGAGGGGCAAGACGTGCGCTATTGGTGGTGTCAGGGTTTAGGGTGCAGGTGAATGGCTGAAGGAGGGGCAAGACGTGCGCTATTGGTGGTGTCAGGGTTTAGGGTGCAGGTGAATGGCTGAAGGAGGGGCAAGACGTGCGCTATTGGTGGTGTCAGGGTGTAGGGTGCAGGTGAATGGCTGAAGGAGGGGCGCGGCGTGCGCTATTGGTGGTGTCAGGGTTTAGGGTGCAGGTGAATGGCTGAAGGAGGGGCAAGACGTGCGCTATTGGTGGTGTCAGGGTTTAGGGTGCAGGTGAATGGCTGAAGGAGGGGCAAGACGTGTGCTATTGGTGGTGTCAGGGTGTAGGGTGCAGGTGAATGGCTGAAGGAGGGGCAAGACGTGCGCTATTGGTGGTGTCAGGGTTTAGGGTGCAGGTGAATGGCTGAAGGAGGGGCAAGACGTGCGCTATTGGTGGTGTCAGGGTGTAGGGTGCAGGTGAATGGCTGAAGGAGGGGCAAGACGTGTGCTATTGGTGGTGTCAGGGTGTAGGGTGCAGGTGAATGGCTGAAGGAGGGGCAAGAAGTGCGCTATTGGTGGTGTCAGGGTTTAGGGTGCAGGTGAATGGCTGAAGGAGGGGCAAGACGTGCGCTATTGGTGGTGTCAGGGTTCAGGGTGCAGGTGAATGGCTGAAGGAGGGGCAAGACGTGCGCTATTGGTGGTGTCAGGGTTTAGGGTGCAGGTGAATGGCTGAAGGAGGGGCAAGACGTGCGCTATTGGTGGTGTCAGGGTGTAGGGTGCAGGTGAATGGCTGAAGGAGGGGCAAGAAGTGCGCTATTGGTGGTGTCAGGGTGTAGGTGCAGGTGAATGGCTGAAGGAGGGGCGCGGCCTGCGCTATTGGTGGTGTCAGGGTGTAGGGTGCAGGTGAATGGCTGAAGGAGGGGCAAGACGTGCGCTATTGGTGGTGTCAGGGTGTAGGGTGCAGGTGAATGGCTGAAGGAGGGGCGCGGCGTGCGCTATTGGTGGTGTCAGGGTGTAGGGTGCAGGTGAATGGCTGAAGGAGGGGCAAGACGTGCGCTATTGGTGGTGTCAGGGTGTAGGGTGCAGGTGAATGGCTGAAGGAGGGGCAAGACGTGCGCTATTGGTGGTGTCAGGGTTTAGGGTGCAGGTGAATGGCTGAAGGAGGGGCAAGACGTGCGCTATTGGTGGTGTCAGGGTGTAGGGTGCAGGTGAATGGCTGAAGGAGGGGCAAGACGTGCGCTATTGGTGGTGTCAGGGTTTAGGGTGCAGGTGAATGGCTGAAGGAGGGGCAAGACGTGCGCTATTGGTGGTGTCAGGGTGTAGGGTGCAGGTGAATGGCTGAAGGAGGGGCAAGACGTGCGCTATTGGTGGTGTCAGGGTTTAGGGTGCAGGTGAATGGCTGAAGGAGGGGCAAGACGTGCGCTATTGGTGGTGTCAGGGTTTAGGGTGCAGGTGAATGGCTGAAGGAGGGGCAAGACGTGCGCTATTGGTGGTGTCAGGGTTTAGGGTGCAGGTGAATGGCTGAAGGAGGGGCAAGACGTGTGCTATTGGTGGTGTCAGGGTGTAGGGTGCAGGTGAATGGCTGAAGGAGGGGCAAGACGTGCGCTATTGGTGGTGTCAGGGTTTAGGGTGCAGGTGAATGGCTGAAGGAGGGGCAAGACGTGCGCTATTGGTGGTGTCAGGGTGTAGAGTGCAGGTGAATGGCTGAAGGAGGGGCGCGGCGTGCGCTATTGGTGGTGTCAGGGTTTAGGGTGCAGGTGAATGGCTGAAGGAGGGGCAAGACGTGCGCTATTGGTGGTGTCAGGGTTTAGGGTGCAGGTGAATGGCTGAAGGAGGGGCAAGACGTGCGCTATTGGTGGTGTCAGGGTTTAGGGTGCAGGTGAATGGCTGAAGGAGGGGCAAGACGTGTGCTATTGGTGGTGTCAGGGTTTAGGGTGCAGGTGAATGGCTGAAGGAGGGGCAAGAAGTGCGCTATTGGTGGTGTCAGGGTTTAGGGTGCAGGTGAATGGCTGAAGGAGGGGCAAGACGTGCGCTATTGGTGGTGTCAGGGTTTAGGGTGCAGGTGAATGGCTGAAGGAGGGGCAAGACGTGCGCTATTGGTGGTGTCAGGGTTTAGGGTGCAGGTGAATGGCTGAAGGAGGGGCAAGACGTGCGCTATTGGTGGTGTCAGGGTGTAGGGTGCAGGTGAATGGCTGAAGGAGGGGCAAGACGTGCGCTATTGGTGGTGTCAGGGTTTAGGGTGCAGGTGAATGGCTGAAGGAGGGGCAAGACGTGTGCTATTGGTGGTGTCAGGGTGTATGGTGCAGGTGAATGGCTGAAGGAGGGGCAAGAAGTGCGCTATTGGTGGTGTCAGGGTTTAGGGTGCAGGTGAATGGCTGAAGGAGGGGCAAGACGTGCGCTATTGGTGGTGTCAGGGTGTAGGGTGCAGGTGAATGGCTGAAGGAGGGGCAAGACGTGCGCTATTGGTGGTGTCAGGGTGTAGGGTGCAGGTGAATGGCTGAAGGAGGGGCAAGAAGTGCGCTATTGGTGGTGTCAGGGTGTAGGTGCAGGTGAATGGCTGAAGGAGGGGCAAGACGTGCGCTATTGGTGGTGTCAGGGTTTAGGGTGCAGGTGAATGGCTGAAGGAGGGGCAAGACGTGCGCTATTGGTGGTGTCAGGGTTTAGGGTGCAGGTGAATGGCTGAAGGAGGGGCAAGACGTGTGCTATTGGTGGTGTCAGGGTTTAGGGTGCAGGTGAATGGCTGAAGGAGGGGCAAGACGTGTGCTATTGGTGGTGTCAGGGTGTAGGGTGCAGGTGAATGGCTGAAGGAGGGGCAAGACGTGCGCTATTGGTGGTGTCAGGGTTTAGGGTGCAGGTGAATGGCTGAAGGAGGGGCAAGACGTGCGCTATTGGTGGTGTCAGGGTGTAGGGTGCAGGTGAATGGCTGAAGGAGGGGCAAGACGTGTGCTATTGGTGGTGTCAGGGTGTAGGGTGCAGGTGAATGGCTGAAGGAGGGGCAAGAAGTGCGCTATTGGTGGTGTCAGGGTTTAGGGTGCAGGTGAATGGCTGAAGGAGGGGCAAGACGTGCGCTATTGGTGGTGTCAGGGTTCAGGGTGCAGGTGAATGGCTGAAGGAGGGGCAAGACGTGCGCTATTGGTGGTGTCAGGGTTTAGGGTGCAGGTGAATGGCTGAAGGAGGGGCAAGACGTGCGCTATTGGTGGTGTCAGGGTGTAGGGTGCAGGTGAATGGCTGAAGGAGGGGCAAGAAGTGCGCTATTGGTGGTGTCAGGGTGTAGGTGCAGGTGAATGGCTGAAGGAGGGGCGCGGCCTGCGCTATTGGTGGTGTCAGGGTGTAGGGTGCAGGTGAATGGCTGAAGGAGGGGCAAGACGTGCGCTATTGGTGGTGTCAGGGTGTAGGGTGCAGGTGAATGGCTGAAGGAGGGGCGCGGCGTGCGCTATTGGTGGTGTCAGGGTGTAGGGTGCAGGTGAATGGCTGAAGGAGGGGCAAGACGTGCGCTATTGGTGGTGTCAGGGTGTAGGGTGCAGGTGAATGGCTGAAGGAGGGGCAAGACGTGCGCTATTGGTGGTGTCAGGGTTTAGGGTGCAGGTGAATGGCTGAAGGAGGGGCAAGACGTGCGCTATTGGTGGTGTCAGGGTGTAGGGTGCAGGTGAATGGCTGAAGGAGGGGCAAGACGTGCGCTATTGGTGGTGTCAGGGTTTAGGGTGCAGGTGAATGGCTGAAGGAGGGGCAAGACGTGCGCTATTGGTGGTGTCAGGGTGTAGGGTGCAGGTGAATGGCTGAAGGAGGGGCAAGACGTGCGCTATTGGTGGTGTCAGGGTTTAGGGTGCAGGTGAATGGCTGAAGGAGGGGCAAGACGTGCGCTATTGGTGGTGTCAGGGTTTAGGGTGCAGGTGAATGGCTGAAGGAGGGGCAAGACGTGCGCTATTGGTGGTGTCAGGGTTTAGGGTGCAGGTGAATGGCTGAAGGAGGGGCAAGACGTGTGCTATTGGTGGTGTCAGGGTGTAGGGTGCAGGTGAATGGCTGAAGGAGGGGCAAGACGTGCGCTATTGGTGGTGTCAGGGTTTAGGGTGCAGGTGAATGGCTGAAGGAGGGGCAAGACGTGCGCTATTGGTGGTGTCAGGGTGTAGAGTGCAGGTGAATGGCTGAAGGAGGGGCGCGGCGTGCGCTATTGGTGGTGTCAGGGTTTAGGGTGCAGGTGAATGGCTGAAGGAGGGGCAAGACGTGCGCTATTGGTGGTGTCAGGGTTTAGGGTGCAGGTGAATGGCTGAAGGAGGGGCAAGACGTGCGCTATTGGTGGTGTCAGGGTTTAGGGTGCAGGTGAATGGCTGAAGGAGGGGCAAGACGTGTGCTATTGGTGGTGTCAGGGTTTAGGGTGCAGGTGAATGGCTGAAGGAGGGGCAAGAAGTGCGCTATTGGTGGTGTCAGGGTGTAGGGTGCAGGTGAATGGCTGAAGGAGGGGCAAGACGTGCGCTATTGGTGGTGTCAGGGTTTAGGGTGCAGGTGAATGGCTGAAGGAGGGGCAAGACGTGCGCTATTGGTGGTGTCAGGGTTTAGGGTGCAGGTGAATGGCTGAAGGAGGGGCAAGACGTGCGCTATTGGTGGTGTCAGGGTGTAGGGTGCAGGTGAATGGCTGAAGGAGGGGCAAGACGTGCGCTATTGGTGGTGTCAGGGTTTAGGGTGCAGGTGAATGGCTGAAGGAGGGGCAAGACGTGTGCTATTGGTGGTGTCAGGGTGTATGGTGCAGGTGAATGGCTGAAGGAGGGGCAAGAAGTGCGCTATTGGTGGTGTCAGGGTTTAGGGTGCAGGTGAATGGCTGAAGGAGGGGCAAGACGTGCGCTATTGGTGGTGTCAGGGTGTAGGGTGCAGGTGAATGGCTGAAGGAGGGGCAAGACGTGCGCTATTGGTGGTGTCAGGGTGTAGGGTGCAGGTGAATGGCTGAAGGAGGGGCAAGAAGTGCGCTATTGGTGGTGTCAGGGTGTAGGTGCAGGTGAATGGCTGAAGGAGGGGCAAGACGTGCGCTATTGGTGGTGTCAGGGTTTAGGGTGCAGGTGAATGGCTGAAGGAGGGGCAAGACGTGCGCTATTGGTGGTGTCAGGGTTTAGGGTGCAGGTGAATGGCTGAAGGAGGGGCAAGACGTGTGCTATTGGTGGTGTCAGGGTTTAGGGTGCAGGTGAATGGCTGAAGGAGGGGCAAGACGTGCGCTATTGGTGGTGTCAGGGTTTAGGGTGCAGGTGAATGGCTGAAGGAGGGGCAAGACGTGCGCTATTGGTGGTGTCAGGGTTTAGGGTGCAGGTGAATGGCTGAAGGAGGGGCAAGACGTGCGCTATTGGTGGTGTCAGGGTTTAGGGTGCAGGTGAATGGCTGAAGGAGGGGCAAGACGTGCGCTATTGGTGGTGTCAGGGTTTAGGGTGCAGGTGAATGGCTGAAGGAGGGGCAAGACGTGTGCTATTGGTGGTGTCAGGGTGTAGGGTGCAGGTGAATGGCTGAAGGAGGGGCAAGAAGTGCGCTATTGGTGGTGTCAGGGTTTAGGGTGCAGGTGAATGGCTGAAGGAGGGGCAAGACGTGCGCTATTGGTGGTGTCAGGGTGTAGGGTGCAGGTGAATGGCTGAAGGAGGGGCAAGAAGTGCGCTATTGGTGGTGTCAGGGTGTAGGTGCAGGTGAATGGCTGAAGGAGGGGTGCGGCCTGCGCTATTGGTGGTGTCAGGGTGTAGGGTGCAGGTGAATGGCTGAAGGAGGGGCAAGACGTGCGCTATTGGTGGTGTCAGGGTGTAGGGTGCAGGTGAATGGCTGAAGGAGGGGCAAGGCGTGCGCTATTGGTGGTGTCAGGGTGTAGGGTGCAGGTGAATGGCTGAAGGAGGGGCCAGGCGTGCGCTATTGGTGGTGTCAGGGTGTAGGGTGCAGGTGAATGGCTGAAGGAGGGGCAAGGCGTGCGCTATTGGTGGTGTCAGGGTTTAGGGTGCAGGTGAATGGCTGAAGGAGGGGCAAGACGTGCGCTATTGGTGGTGTCAGGGTTTAGGGTGCAGGTGAATGGCTGAAGGAGGGGCAAGACGTGTGCTATTGGTGGTGTCAGGGTGTAGGGTGCAGGTGAATGGCTGAAGGAGGGGCAAGACGTGCGCTATTGGTGGTGTCAGGGTTTAGGGTGCAGGTGAATGGCTGAAGGAGGGGCAAGACGTGCGCTATTGGTGGTGTCAGGGTTCAGGGTGCAGGTGAATGGCTGAAGGAGGGGCAAGACGTGCGCTATTGGTGGTGTCAGGGTTTAGGGTGCAGGTGAATGGCTGAAGGAGGGGCAAGACGTGCGCTATTGGTGGTGTCAGGGTGTAGGGTGCAGGTGAATGGCTGAAGGAGGGGCAAGAAGTGCGCTATTGGTGGTGTCAGGGTGTAGGTGCAGGTGAATGGCTGAAGGAGGGGTGCGGCCTGCGCTATTGGTGGTGTCAGGGTGTAGGGTGCAGGTGAATGGCTGAAGGAGGGGCAAGACGTGCGCTATTGGTGGTGTCAGGGTGTAGGGTGCAGGTGAATGGCTGAAGGAGGGGCAAGACGTGCGCTATTGGTGGTGTCAGGGTGTAGGGTGCAGGTGAATGGCTGAAGGAGGGGCCAGGCGTGCGCTATTGGTGGTGTCAGGGTGTAGGGTGCAGGTGAATGGCTGAAGGAGGGGCAAGGCGTGCGCTATTGGTGGTGTCAGGGTTTAGGGTGCAGGTGAATGGCTGAAGGAGGGGCAAGACGTGCGCTATTGGTGGTGTCAGGGTGTAGGGTGCAGGTGAATGGCTGAAGGAGGGGCAAGACGTGCGCTATTGGTGGTGTCAGGGTTTAGGGTGCAGGTGAATGGCTGAAGGAGGGGCAAGACGTGCGCTATTGGTGGTGTCAGGGTGTAGGGTGCAGGTGAATGGCTGAAGGAGGGGCAAGACGTGCGCTATTGGTGGTGTCAGGGTTTAGGGTGCAGGTGAATGGCTGAAGGAGGGGCAAGACGTGCGCTATTGGTGGTGTCAGGGTGTAGGGTGCAGGTGAATGGCTGAAGGAGGGGCGCGGCGTGCGCTATTGGTGGTGTCAGGGTTTAGGGTGCAGGTGAATGGCTGAAGGAGGGGCAAGACGTGCGCTATTGGTGGTGTCAGGGTTTAGGGTGCAGGTGAATGGCTGAAGGAGGGGCAAGACGTGCGCTATTGGTGGTGTCAGGGTTTAGGGTGCAGGTGAATGGCTGAAGGAGGGGCAAGACGTGCGCTATTGGTGGTGTCAGGGTTTAGGGTGCAGGTGAATGGCTGAAGGAGGGGCAAGACGTGCGCTATTGGTGGTGTCAGGGTGTAGGGTGCAGGTGAATGGCTGAAGGAGGGGCAAGACGTGCGCTATTGGTGGTGTCAGGGTGTAGGGTGCAGGTGAATGGCTGAAGGAGGGGCAAGAAGTGCGCTATTGGTGGTGTCAGGGTTTAGGGTGCAGGTGAATGGCTGAAGGAGGGGCAAGACGTGCGCTATTGGTGGTGTCAGGGTTCAGGGTGCAGGTGAATGGCTGAAGGAGGGGCAAGACGTGCGCTATTGGTGGTGTCAGGGTTTAGGGTGCAGGTGAATGGCTGAAGGAGGGGCAAGACGTGCGCTATTGGTGGTGTCAGGGTGTAGGGTGCAGGTGAATGGCTGAAGGAGGGGCAAGAAGTGCGCTATTGGTGGTGTCAGGGTGTAGGTGCAGGTGAATGGCTGAAGGAGGGGCGTGGCCTGCGCTATTGGTGGTGTCAGGGTGTAGGGTGCAGGTGAATGGCTGAAGGAGGGGCAAGACGTGCGCTATTGGTGGTGTCAGGGTGTAGGGTGCAGGTGAATGGCTGAAGGAGGGGCAAGACGTGCGCTATTGGTGGTGTCAGGGTGTAGGGTGCAGGTGAATGGCTGAAGGAGGGGCCAGGCGTGCGCTATTGGTGGTGTCAGGGTGTAGGGTGCAGGTGAATGGCTGAAGGAGGGGCAAGAAGTGCGCTATTGGTGGTGTCAGGGTGTAGGGTGCAGGTGAATGGCTGAAGGAGGGGCAAGACGTGCGCTATTGGTGGTGTCAGGGTGTAGGGTGCAGGTGAATGGCTGAAGGAGGGGCAAGACGTGCGCTATTGGTGGTGTCAGGGTTTAGGGTGCAGGTGAATGGCTGAAGGAGGGGCAAGACGTGCGCTATTGGTGGTGTCAGGGTGTAGGGTGCAGGTGAATGGCTGAAGGAGGGGCGCGGCGTGCGCTATTGGTGGTGTCAGGGTTTAGGGTGCAGGTGAATGGCTGAAGGAGGGGCAAGAAGTGCGCTATTGGTGGTGTCAGGGTTTAGGGTGCAGGTGAATGGCTGAAGGAGGGGCAAGACGTGCGCTATTGGTGGTGTCAGGGTGTAGGGTGCAGGTGAATGGCTGAAGGAGGGGCAAGACGTGTGCTATTGGTGGTGTCAGGGTGTAGGGTGCAGGTGAATGGCTGAAGGAGGGGCAAGACGTGCGCTATTGGTGGTGTCAGGGTGTAGGGTGCAGGTGAATGGCTGAAGGAGGGGCAAGACGTGCGCTATTGGTGGTGTCAGGGTTTAGGGTGCAGGTGAATGGCTGAAGGAGGGGCAAGGCGTGCGCTATTGGTGGTGTCAGGGTTCAGGGTGCAGGTGAATGGCTGAAGGAGGGGCAAGACGTGCGCTATTGGTGGTGTCAGGGTTTAGGGTGCAGGTGAATGGCTGAAGGAGGGGCAAGACGTGCGCTATTGGTGGTGTCAGGGTTTAGGGTGCAGGTGAATGGCTGAAGGAGGGGCAAGGCGTGCGCTATTGGTGGTGTCAGGGTGTAGGTGCAGGTGAATGGCTGAAGGAGGGGCAAGACGTGCGCTATTGGTGGTGTCAGGGTGTAGGGTGCAGGTGAATGGCTGAAGGAGGGGCAAGACGTGCGCTATTGGTGGTGTCAGGGTGTAGGGTGCAGGTGAATGGCTGAAGGAGGGGCGCGGCCTGCGCTATTGGTGGTGTCAGGGTTTAGGGTGCAGGTGAATGGCTGAAGGAGGGGCAAGACGTGCGCTATTGGTGGTGTCAGGGTTCAGGGTGCAGGTGAATGGCTGAAGGAGGGGCAAGACGTGCGCTATTGGTGGTGTCAGGGTGTAGGGTGCAGGTGAATGGCTGAAGGAGGGGCAAGACGTGCGCTATTGGTGGTGTCAGGGTGTAGGGTGCAGGTGAATGGCTGAAGGAGGGGCAAGACGTGCGCTATTGGTGGTGTCAGGGTGTAGGGTGCAGGTGAATGGCTGAAGGAGGGGCGCGGCCTGCGCTATTGGTGGTGTCAGGGTGTAGGGTGCAGGTGAATGGCTGAAGGAGGGGCAAGGCGTGCGCTATTGGTGGTGTCAGGGTGTAGGGTGCAGGTGAATGGCTGAAGGAGGGGCAAGACGTGCGCTATTGGTGGTGTCAGGGTGTAGAGTGCAGGCGAATGGCTGAAGGAGGGGCAAGACGTGTGCTATTGGTGGTGTCAGGGTGTAGGGTGCAGGTGAATGGCTGAAGGAGGGGCAAGGCGTGCGCTATTGGTGGTGTCAGGGTGTAGGGTGCAGGTGAATGGCTGAAGGAGGGGCAAGGCGTGCGCTATTGGTGGTGTCAGGGTGTAGGGTGCAGGTGAATGGCTGAAGGAGGGGCAAGGCGTGCGCTATTGGTGGTGTCAGGGTGTAGGGTGCAGGTGAATGGCTGAAGGAGGGGCAAGACGTGCGCTATTGGTGGTGTCAGGGTGTAGGGTGCAAGTGAATGGCTGAAGGAGGGGCAAGGCGTGCGCTATTGGTGGTGTCAGGGTGTAGGGTGCAGGTGAATGGCTGAAGGAGGGGCAAGACGTGCGCTATTGGTGGTGTCAGGGTGTAGGGTGCAGGTGAATGGCTGAAGGAGGGGCGCGGCCTGCGCTATTGGTGGTGTCAGGGTGTAGGGTGCAGGTGAATGGCTGAAGGAGGGGCAAGACGTGCGCTATTGGTGGTGTCAGGGTTTAGGGTGCAGGTGAATGGCTGAAGGAGGGGCCAGGCGTGCGCTATTGGTGGTGTCAGGGTGTAGGGTGCAGGTGAATGGCTGAAGGAGGGGCGCGGCCTGCGCTATTGGTGGTGTCAGGGTGTAGGGTGCAGGTGAATGGCTGAAGGAGGGGCAAGACGTGCGCTATTGGTGGTGTCAGGGTGTAGGGTGCAGGTGAATGGCTGAAGGAGGGGCAAGGCGTGCGCTATTGGTGGTGTCAGGGTGTAGGGTGCAGGTGAATGGCTGAAGGAGGGGCGCGGCCTGCGCTATTGGTGGTGTCAGGGTGTAGGGTGCAGGTGAATGACTGAAGGAGCGGCAAGACGTGCGCTATTGGTGGTGTCAGGGTGTATGGTGCAGGTGAATGGCTGAAGGAGGGGCCAGGCGTGCGCTATTGGTAATGTCAGGGTGTAGGGTGCAGGTGAATGGCTGAAGGAGGGGCGCGGCCTGCGCTATTGGTGGTGTCAGGGTGTAGGGTGCAGGTGAATGGCTGAAGGAGGGGCAAAGCGTGCGCTATTGGTGGTGTCAGGGTGTAGGGTGCAGGTGAATGGCTGAAGGAGGGGCAAGACGTGCGCTATTGGTGGTGTCAGGGTGTAGGGTGCAAGTGAATGGCTGAAGGAGGGGCAAGGCGTGCGCTATTGGTGGTGTCAGGGTGTAGGGTGCAGGTGAATGGCTGAAGGAGGGGCAAGACGTGCGCTATTGGTGGTGTCAGGGTGTAGGGTGCAGGTGAATGGCTGAAGGAGGGGCGCGGCCTGCGCTATTGGTGGTGTCAGGGTGTAGGGTGCAGGTGAATGGCTGAAGGAGGGGCAAGACGTGCGCTATTGGTGGTGTCAGGGTTTAGGGTGCAGGTGAATGGCTGAAGGAGGGGCCAGGCGTGCGCTATTGGTGGTGTCAGGGTGTAGGGTGCAGGTGAATGGCTGAAGGAGGGGCGCGGCCTGCGCTATTGGTGGTGTCAGGGTGTAGGGTGCAGGTGAATGGCTGAAGGAGGGGCAAGACGTGCGCTATTGGTGGTGTCAGGGTGTAGGGTGCAGGTGAATGGCTGAAGGAGGGGCAAGGCGTGCGCTATTGGTGGTGTCAGGGTGTAGGGTGCAGGTGAATGGCTGAAGGAGGGGCGCGGCCTGCGCTATTGGTGGTGTCAGGGTGTAGGGTGCAGGTGAATGACTGAAGGAGCGGCAAGACGTGCGCTATTGGTGGTGTCAGGGTGTATGGTGCAGGTGAATGGCTGAAGGAGGGGCCAGGCGTGCGCTATTGGTAATGTCAGGGTGTAGGGTGCAGGTGAATGGCTGAAGGAGGGGCGCGGCCTGCGCTATTGGTGGTGTCAGGGTGTAGGGTGCAGGTGAATGGCTGAAGGAGGGGCAAGACGTGCGCTATTGGTGGTGTCAGGGTGTAGGGTGCAGGTGAATGGCTGAAGGAGGGGCGCGGCCTGCGCTATTGGTGGTGTCAGGGTGTAGGGTGCAGGTGAATGGCTGAAGGAGGGGCGCGGCCTGCGCTATTGGTGGTGTCAGGGTGTAGGGTGCAGGTGAATGGCTGAAGGAGCGGCAAGGCGTGCGCTATTGGTGGTGTCAGGGTTTAGGGTGCAGGTGAATGGCTGAAGGAGGGGCAAGGCGTGCGCTATTGGTAATGTCAGGGTGTAGGGTGCAGGTGAATGGCTGAAGGAGGGGCGCGGCCTGCGCTATTGGTGGTGTCAGGGTGTAGGGTGCAGGTGAATGGCTGAAGGAGCGGCAAGGCGTGCGCTATTGGTGGTGTCAGGGTGTAGGGTGCAGGTGAATGGCTGAAGGAGGGGTGCGGCGTGCACTATTAGAGTCAGTGCACCCTGACACCAATAGTGCACGCCTTGGCGCCTTCCCCTCATGGGCAGCAGCCCCCCCAAACGTGGTAAATGCGTAGCGTACCACGTAGACAATGACAGGAGGGAGGGGAGACCAGCTGTTTGGTCGCTGGGCCAGTGAAGAGACCTTGAGGCATGAAGGAGGGGACGACCTGCTGGCAAGTTGCAAGCAAATATACCCTCCCGCTAATGGCCGGTCATGCTCTGCTCCTGCTCCATGCGCGTCACCCCCCCCCCCCAATCCCCCTCACGCTTGCTGCCTTGCACTGCAGCTAAGCCTGGAAACTTATCAAAGACCAGTACTTAGACAGAACCTGTTTCTTTTGTACATTAATACCGGTATATCAAAATACTTCACATTATCTTGCCACACAAATGTGTATTTGGCGTCCCCCTGCTCTCAGGCGGCGCAGTATGTGGTGACCAGCAACCGGTCCATGCTGGGCGGGGCGGTGCTGTACGTGGCGGGCAAGCGCATCTCCCTGAGCCAGGCAGGGTCAGGCGCCTTCCAGGCCGCAGCACCAGGTAGGCGCCTGGCAGCCAGAGCACACGCGTCCCTCCCTCAGTGCTGGCGAGGCATCATGGGATTCATGGCATCATGGCCGATAGGAATCCACGCAAAATATATTGTATGTTATATGCTCCTCGAGGCTCGAGTGCAGCACCCATAAAACCCTTCACCCTAGATCCGCACCAACGTTGCCAGATCCATAAAATGGCACGTCAGTCCCATTTGCTTCACAAGATGCCGGGGGCGAAGATGACCTGGGATCCCCCCTAAGCCCGGGATCCTGACCTACCTGCCCAGTGTGAATCCCATATGGAGACTTGTGAAACTTGTGCCCCCTGATGTGGTGCATGAGCTCCCCGTCCAAACGTCATCCCTGGAGGCGACGGCTGATTTCTGGCCGCTCTGAATGCACTAACCGCAAGGCTGCCTCCCCTGGTGTGCTGCAGGCTTCTACTCGTTCGAGCTGCAGCTGCCGCTCCCCCTGCAGTCGGCGCAACTGATGATCAAGCTACCCAGCATGACCGCCTGGGCCACCTCCAGCGCTTTCTTCACCATTCCATTCCAGGTAGAGGCAAGCATTTGCGTTCACACTCCCCTGTCACACTCTTATTCTCACTCCCCTGACATGCACCACATGCACACTCCAAACCAGACACTTGAAATTGCCCCCCCCCCCGTAAAATTGATCATTTGCCATCCTGCCAACACGTATGCAGTATTCCTGAGACCTCCAAATAGCTCGGGATGGACAGCTACATATTTTCCCTGAGCAACTGCCCTGAGGTCGAAGCGGAAAACTTGCCGTGGTGGCCTGGCCTGCCTAACGCAAGCTCTTTAGCCCGCCCTTCTCAGGCCCGTACAGCTGGCAGTACAGCGACAGATAGCAGCAGTGGGCCTGCCAGCAGCAGCAACAGCTTCCTACCCCAGGGCCTGCAGCTGTACAACGGCTGGCAGGTGTACTACAACACCACGCAGGCGCCGGGGAAATCGTGGGACGCTCTGACAGTGCTCACGTGAGATGCCGCACGTCACTCCTTTATCCATGACTGAGTTCATCATCTCCCCCCATCATAGCCATGCCCATGGGCCTGCCGTCCAAAATAAACTGAACACTAAAGCCCTCATATTCATGCCCATGGGCCTGCCTATGGAAATGCCGCCCAAATTTTACTGAACACTAAAGCCCTCATATTCATGCCGATGGTACTGCTGTTTGCCTTGCCTGCATGTGTACACCCCCTCCTTGCCTTGCCTGCATGTGTACACCCCCTCCTTGCCTTGCCTGCATGTGTACACCCCCTCCTTGTCTTGCCTGCATGTGTACACCCCCTCCTTGCCTTGCCTGCATGTGTACACCCCCTCCGCTCCATCGCCAAAAAAAAATACACATAGTCTAAAGCAATTCGTGCTCCTTCAGCATGCACAGAGTTCTTTCTTGCTTGTGGTAGCCGCAAGCAGGAAAGAAGGCGACACTCGATAGCCCTCCATCATCCTAATCCCTATCTAACAATGCACCGCCTCCTGGCCCTCTTCCCTCTCAGCGAGTGCTTCCGCCCCTGAATCCCCGTCCCCCCCCTTCTTGCTGTCTTTGTGCTCAGTGCCCCGGTGCCAGCAGCCAACCCAGCGGCTCAGTTCCAGTATGTGACGCAGCTCCCGGACCTCATCTACTCCTCCGCCTCAGCCCTGCTCAGTGCCCTGTTGACCGGGGCGGCTGCCAATAATGCGATCATGGCCTCCTCTCCGCTGGGACTGCTGGGATTTGCCACCACACGGCTGCGCGGGAGCACAGCAATGCAGAGATTTGTGCTGCGGGCGTCCTGCACCCGGTGGGTGGAGTTCAGTGGTTCCAGGAATCAGGGCCATCGTGCTCCCTTGTGTACCCTCATGTTACCATGTACCCTTGTGTGACCCCAATCTGACATGCAACTGTTAGGTTCCGTCCAATGGGGAGGGGGTGCAGGCTGGATCAAAGGGCTCCTGCACTCCTGGGGGCTGGAGTCTAGTGGTTCAAGGGGATCAGGTCCTTATGCACCTTTATATGTGTTAATGTTACCATGCACCTTGAAGGAACCACATGCATCCGGTACTTTACGTCCAGAGGGGAGGGGGGGCAGGCTGGGTCAAAGGGCTCATGCACCTGGGGGGGGTGGAGTCCTGTTCTCGTACCGCCTGCACTCCTGGTCCAGGGCAATGGGCTAGGTATGAATGCTGGGTCCACGGCTCCTGCTCCCGGTGTGTAGAGTACATTGGGCAATGGACTAGATGTGTGGGCTGGGTTCAGGGCTCTGGGGACTTGGGGAGCCAGCCTCCGTCCGACCATGCCTACCTCCATATTGCCTCGATCGGCTCTGTTTCAGGAAGTGTTTCGGTGGGAGCTCAGTCTGCTGGTGGGAGGGCTCAGCCTGGGCAGCAGCCTGCCTAGCTTTCCTCTCATGCAGACGGTACTGCAGCTTTCTTACAGCCGTTAAGATAGCTCATTCTGATCACTGCCAGGTCTGCGCTCAGAGCTTATCGGAAATAAACCGATATCTGGGGGGAAATACAGTGTCTGACATTAACAAGATTTACTGAAATCAAGCAGATGATCTGTTTTATTCCTGCCCGTCCTTGGCCCTGTGTATACACTATACCTGCAACTACCCAGCGCTGCCGCCTGCCCTCAGGTGCGTGGTCTGGGTGGACGGCCTGATGGTGGTGGACAGCTGGGACGGCATGGCCACGACCTTCTCCCCTGCTGTCGGAAAGGTCTCCGGGTGCTTGACCATTACGGCAGGAGCCAGCCCCCCCGTGCTGTCTGTGGCCTTCGCTGCCTCCAGCCTCGCTTTTGCGCAACTGAGCATCAGCTGGGCCAATGCCACGGCATGCGACGGCGGCGCCACTCAGGTGCAGCCTGTGTACCTGCCACTGGCGGGATCTGTGTCCACCTCGAGCGCCTGGCTGCCAGACGCTAACACAGCAGGTGTGAAGGGGTCAGGAATCTATCATCTTGGGGGGGTGAAGGGTGTGAATTATTTGATCCTTGAAGGCAAGGCTGAGACCCTCTTAAGTTATAGTATCGGGCTCAGATCTGAAGGCTGACAGGGTGACGCAAAGCATGCTGTGTGCTTGCTGCTCCAGAACCTAAGGCGCACGGTATTTGCTGCAGTGCTGGCATTACCTGAGGAAGAAAAAGAAGAAGAACCCCTGGTACCTTTATACCTGCAATTTACCGATGTAATAAATATTACAACGGTACAGTATTACAAAAAACGATCATTGATACGGGTATTCATTCCCTAAGCACCCTTCCCTGTCTCTCGGGTCCTCCCTTTGCTTCAGGTCAAGTGGACGGTGTGCAGTGTGATGCATGGCGCTCAGGCACGCTGCCCTCGGCACCTCTGTACCAGGCCCTACCCCTCGGAGCGGCAGGCCCAGGGGCGCCCACGTACAAAACTCGCTTGTCCAGCGGCAGCTTTTCCTACACTCTCAATGTGAGCAGAACCTAGGTTCCGAGGAAACTACCTCTTGGGTCAGGTCGGGCTCTTGCTCTTCTCACAGCTTGCAGGCGTCGTGTTAGTATTGGTTGTATCTTCCATGTCCATCGAATTGGCTGGACAGGTTAGTCTGACATGCTGCAATGGTCGACTGATGGATAAGCTTAAGTCTGATACCCTGATGTGTCCCTTATGCAGTCTCTGTTCCCTGGCGTGTCCACTCGCTTCCCTCCGACTGCCAGCCCGTCCCCTCAGCCCTTCTCTGTGCGCTGTTGGACGTACGTTCCGGTAGCCACTGCGGCGAGCGGGCTACTTATCTCCGCGTCCCAGTCAGGCGCGTTGACACCCTCAACCCGCCTGCTGGTAGGCGGGCGCCAGGTCTGGCCGCTCGCGGGGGCGTCGTCTGTACCGCCCCAGGTGGCAAGCTACACGGGCGCATCGGATGGCGGTTCCGGGCTGTACGTTCTCCTGGTGGCGGAGTGGCAGAACCTAAACAGCGGCGCTGTGATGGCGGTGTCAGCGCTGGACGGCCAAGCCCTGCAGGTGGCACCGCAGGCCACCAAGCTGCCCATCCTCGGTGAGATTTCCTTTGCGCAGCGTGAAGGGCCGGTGGGACTAGGTCCTCGAAGCGCGGAGTGATTATTTGAGCTCTAGGTCACTCCCATACCGGTCATGCACGGACGACTCAAAGTCTTTGTTGTCAATGTGGTGTACCGTATATTGCCTTAAAAGTCTACCTTGTTAAAGCTGTCTAAATTGCCTAATAAGTCTATACCGTAGCTTCAATATGACTACGGTACACATTTTTTGTCGATTGTTGAATGTTGTCTGTGCCGTCTATACCGTTAAGTCTATAGAGTCCATGTTGTGCCCTGAGTGCACCGATGGGGCCTGTTGGGTCTGGCTCCATAAGTGGAGGCTCGCCACTCGCCAATGCTCATGCGCTGCAGAGTTGTGTTAAGCAAACTTCAGCTCCATTTCAGCCGTGCCGTGGGCTACTGGTGCCCCATGCCCTGCTGCTTGAGCTGCTGGCTGGAGGCCAGCAATGGATTTGTCCCAATCAAACCACTGGTCGCTGCCTGGCAGCTCCCCAAATGTGGTCTGGCACTGGAAATGAAACTTACATGCTGCATTGCGCGCCTACCGTGCAGATCATGCCCACACCTGCCAGTCTGAGGACTGCATCACCGCACCTAGCTGCCCCTGCTCAATCCCTCCCCTGGCCCCTCGCTCGCAGTCACTGGAATCGTGCCGAGCCTGGACTTGAGCATACGCGTCCCGGGCGTGGGGCCCGCGGGGCACCTGTCGAGGGTCCGGCTGGCATCGACGACGCTTGACGTACTGCAGCTTGAGCAGTACGATCAAGCCAGTCTGCCCCTGGTGGGGTTGTTTGCCTCCGCTGCGTTCGGGCTGTCCGGAGAGTTCAACTACAACCTCACTCTAGGGAACATGGTGAGTGACATTTGAATAGTCAGCTGGGCTGGGCTGGGCCCTCATGTATACAGATCCCTACCGTCTCTGCCCTCTTCAACATAACAGATCAATGGCTTTGATAGGATGATAACACATTTTGTTTTTTTCTCTTTATATAAGCACCCGAGACTTAAGATTTTGGTTTTTGGGCTTTTCAAGAGGTTTTGAAGTTAAGATTCAGACATGACACATTCCATGTTCTGGACCTTCACAGCTCTCCACTGCCCTCACCTGATTTGCGTGGTAGCACAATCCGGCTAGATTCATGGCTTAACCTGTGCCGTAGTGTGTGGTATCCTGCTCTTCTGTTAGCACAATTCGTCTTAGCCTGCACCGTATCGTGCTACCAAGCTGATTCAAGCCCTCCCCTGTCTCCCGCCTCAACCCAGGTGCGATACACACAGGCAGACGGCTACATGGCAGCAATAGCTGCAGGACCAACGAGCTATACCTTCAGAGTGGTGGACGACTCGGTAAGGGATGGTCCAATGGCTGTGACATTGTGCCTGAGGATGAAAATGTCATGCAGGCCTGCATTCTTTGAAGTTGAATGAACCGCGCAGGACAGCCAACCCTATCGACGCTCCGCTGATCCATATTACATTTCTGCTTTTCAAACGCAAAATAGGCGCTTAGGAGGTACACATGGAACTGCTTCCACCTGCGACACGCTTTTGACGTATCTAACCACCCTCACATTTCCCCCCTCCTCTCCTGAAAATGCTGGAGGTGTCTTACCCCCTTCATGCCCCCCCCCTTTCCCCTTGCAGGCTTCATCCACTGCTCTCATCATGGCGCCGGGCGTCAACATCATGAACCCGCGGCCCTTCTCACAGACTGCAGGCCCACTTGCCCAGGTCTCCACTCCGGTGAGTTTCTGCCTGGAGATCCTGTAGTGGATGAAGTCCATGAAATGCAGAGAGGTGCCTCAGGCCTGTGCTGGGAATACAACCGCCTAGTGCTGCTGAGATGCCTGCCCTGCCAGCACAGCTTGTTGTTTGTGCCTTGGAATCTCTTTTTTTGCTGTCATGCAGGTGATCTGCACAGGCATCATGTCACTAGTCTCTGGTACAGCAACCTCTGGAATCATGTACAAGTCAAAACCTGGCACTTACTGTATTTCTTACGTGCACACCCCATTGCTCAGGTGATCCTTCCCTCCGGTTACATATACACGGAGGCCATTGTCAAGACAACTAGATTAGACAGCAAGACGCCAATCAACGTGGCTATGGCCTCTCCCGTTGAAGCTGCGGGCCCAGTGGATGTCACAGTGTGGTTTCGACCTACCGCTGTGAAAGGATGAGTGGCGACCATAGAGCTGCAGACGAGCTGGTTGTGCCCAACCGACTTTTGACACAATTTGGCATACCCGTTTGAATGCCGTGTCCTAATTTAAGTTTGAGAGATGATAAACCAGGGGGGTCGGCCAGGTCATGTGATGTAGGCCTGGTAAGGTGTAGAATTGCAGGACTTACAAAAAGAGCCATCAACCATAGCGATCATAAATTGTGGTAGATACCGGCACAAAGAACGTACAGAGGACTCCAGGCACTATAAGCTTCAGGGGGGTCACTCTTCCCCCAAAACAGTAGTTCACTATCACACAGAGAGGATGCCATCATGAACACGCAGGAGCTGCGCATGACAAACTTAGTGAAATTTTGCGGTAAAAAAATATCTAAAATGAAGCTTGCTCAAAAATCTGACGATTATCCTAATCATACTGACCTCTCTCGATTCACCAACCTACACACGTATTATATTGAAGATGATGGTTCCGAGGATGGAACTGTGATGGAATCCAGCAGGAACTACAAACTCTTGCCTCCCAAATAGAAGGCGGACAATATGTTGTAAATAATAAAGCGAGGTTAAACTCCATGTGAAACACACATCCTGAAACACCATGTCCGCTCCAGTGTTTCATCACGTTTCATCAGTTATCACGATATCGCTTTGACCGGCCAAAAGGCGGAAATGTTGAGCATAGACAAGTAACCAAAGAGGCCCAACAGAGATCATGACAGCCTTGTTAGGTATCCTGGCCCCAACTTCACCAAAGCACAGCTTAAACCCTTCCGGAGTTTCAACTGTGCTTCGATTCGGCTCAAAAGAGTAGATGGCTAGCAAAAGAGCTAGACCCCTAGCCTATATTATCACACATGACTCGCTGCGGATCATTTGGCGGATGTTATGCTCCACCTACTGACGCATGCGTTCATACATCACCTCGATTGTAGGGCACATAAAACGCCTCATCCCTAAACCTTCCAACAAAAACGGGCCAGAAGCCGATCATTTCCATTACCACTAGATACCCTCACCAAAACGATGCACCACACTTGGCGAGACGAAGAAGAGCTACAACTGCCACAGAGTCTTCATGGCTGCTTCTTGCGCCATGTGTCTAGCAAATGCTCAGTTCCAGGTAGCGGCTGCAACACACAGGACAGAAAGCACAGGACGTTAGATATTCCCATCATTCCATACCATGGGGCATTGCAGTCCCACCACACAACTGCACTTAAACCAACTACACCTGACCTTGCGCCAAACTCATCATCAATTCCTAGCATCCACCATTCCAGCCATGAGGACCTCATCCCCTCCATGCAAGCCACCTCTTCAACTTACCTCCCAAGAAATTGTCGGTTGAGATCACGAACCGCGCGTAAAGCCTCCTCGCTGTGCAGAAAGGACAGCCACGCCTCCCCACTCGGTCGTCCCAGGCTGTCCAGTCCAATCTGGAGGGAATCCGGTAGATACTGGTAGCCACGGAAGAAGCCGAGGATCTCCGCCGGAGAGGAACGGTATGGCAGGCCTCGCACCTTGGCGGTAGTGCTGTTAATCCCTGCTTGGGGAACCATCTGAGCCTGCTGCATGGGCATCCCTGAAGCTGCAACAGCCGCAGAGTTGTACATGTGGCCTGTGGGGGCTGCCTGCTGCTGCTGCTGTTGTTGAGGGGGCATCATCATGGCGGTAGGCTGCTGCTGCTGTTGCAACAGCTGATGATGGTGCTGCTGGTGCATGTCTGGCCCTCGGTGGGGCAGGACACCGGGATAGCTGTGTGAGGCTCCCATTGAAAGGTTCTGGAACTGGAGTGCCAAGGGCATCATGGATGTCTGGGGATGCTGGGGCATCGGGAAGCTTTGCCTGCACATGGTGTTAAAAAGTCAGGCAGATCAGTTAGCCATGCGGCAATATGACTTGTCAATACATTGTCATGATCGACAGAAATACAAATTATAAAAATCCAAATCTTGAAACAGCATTGTGACTTACCAAGGCAGATTCATGAATTGCGGGGGATGGAACACAACAGGTCCCACAGGTCGCCCATGAGGCATGCCATGAGCCCCATGCGGAGCCATGGCTGTGGGAATCGTGGATGAGACCATTGGGCTGCCCATGTACACAAGCCTCTGCTGCTGCTGCTGGCGCATGAGCCGGGCTCTCATCTTAGCGGCATTGCCCGGGACAGCCAAGGTGCCCATCCGAACCTGCTCTTCCATCTCCGTGACAGGGACATGCAGGAGCCGGACGTAGCGTTCGCCCAAGAACTCGCCATTCTTTAAGGACAGGGCCTGCAGTCAAATCAAGTCGTCGTGAGAACTGTACCTATATCGGTTTTTCATCGGTATTGAAAGCAAAACTAGAGGGCCAACTCACCTTCATCGCATCGTCTTTGCTCTCAAATTCCGCGAAGGCCTGCAAAAGAAATCCACCGCGGATACAGAATAGCGTCAGCTTTTGCCTGACGTTTGCAATTGCACAGCCCAAGAGTGAACAGTGGTGAGACTAGGCGCAACTCACCAAACCAGAAGGGCGACCATCTGGCTCAAAGACAAAGTGGACTCCTTTCACGACGATATTCTGGAAGAATTCTCGCACTTGCTCCTCAGTGGCTGAGTAAGGGAGCCCTGTCAGCAGTCAAGTGAGGTGGGTGTGACCATCTGGAAGACGACGTCCTCTGCGCTAGCTCAAGCCCACTCATCAATGAGTAATCCTCATGCAGCAATTACCTTTCAGTTTCAAAATGCTGCTGGTCTCGGCAAGAATCCGATTGGGAGCAACGGTGACTACCACAGGGGGGTCCTGAATCAGCGGCAGCAGTGCGTCGGCGTTCATAGCGAGGTCGGGCTGGACAGGCGGGCTTCCACAGTGATCAGTGATATCCGCAACTTCATAAAGAGGTGACATGGCACCACCACGGGGCCTCGGATGAGACAGCGTTCTTTCTAACGTCGATGCATGGACGTGAGAGGGAAATAAGAGAGCTTGGTTATGAAGATGCGAGAAAGAGGCCTCAACAAGAAGCCAGTGCGCAACCTTAACGACACGAGGATATAAAAGGCCCCGCCGACTTGATCCTCTCGGGATCTATGGGATCGCCTAATTTGCCCTCGGTTACCAGGGGCGCGTTCACATTGGGGGTAATCCGAGCCAAAAGTGGGAGATGTACAGAATCCTGAGATGATCCTAACTCGATCCACACTAGAGGCGCGAGTTGGGCGACAGGTAGTCGTTGTACTTTCGTGTACATCTAGGATCATTTCAGAACCGACCTCCCGAGGTAGGGCCCAATTCCACTTATCACCGGAACGTGGAAATGGCATGCCAGCTCACCCTCCCCAATTCCACTTGTCACCGGAATGGCACCGGAACGCCAGCGTGGCGCCAGCGTGGCGCTGCCGTACCCGTTAAGTGCCATATTTTGCATCGCTCCTATTTTGAGCGATGCAAAAATACTTCGCATCAACGCTCCGACAGCGTGGATAACTTCGTCCTCATCTTCAAATTTTCATCGCCGTCATCTTTCGTTCGTTCCGAATACTCCTTTTCGCCCGTTCCCGCTGCCATGGCCGACGCATATCCTTAACAGAAGCATCATTTGAATCTTTCCCGCGTAGAAGTTGGCACCGATCTGGCCAACCCAATGGCAAATTTCGACGCGTGCCCCCTAGCAGTCCCTCCGATCGCCTGGGCTATCTTTTAGCAGCGGCCTGCCATTTCCTACACCCAACTTCGACAGTGCCAGGGCATCCCTTGCTGCACGTACCTTGCAACTCGACATTGTCAAGCATGACTATCATGCTAAGCGAGACAAGTAGACAGAACCGACACTCTAGATACACGAAGCGACAAGGCAAATGCCTGACAGGCTGTTCACTAGGAAGATTCGGTCTCAGCCGTACCCGAACACATTTCGGAGACAAGTGGAATTGCGTTTCAAGTTTTTCAGCCAGCGTGGCTGAAGCCTCGCCCAACCAGATAAACCGCCACCGGAACGTGTTCCGTCGAGCGCACTAGTGCTGATAAGTCTGTCGGAAACCTTTGTATGCATGCCGCTGTTGTCATGCCAGTGAGGTGCATGCATGCAAGCAGGGTGCTGTCGTGCTGGCAGGGCCATATGCAGGCAGGGTGTTGTCGTGCCCGTGGGGCGCAACAACATGCACACGGGGTGCTATCCGTATGTCATGCTGATATAGCGCACCGCGCGTATTACTGAATTATCAGTTCCTTGTTTAAGGATTCCTGCAGTTGGACTCTGTTTACGGAACTGCTGTTGCAGTAACACTTTTGTGTTTTCTCTGGATGTCAGAGAAGTGTGTATCTTCACACTTTTTGCTCCTTCTTAGTGGTTGCTGAAGTGTATTCAGCCACTAGTTCTTTCTTAATTGAAGCCCTGATTTCGTAATCACACTTCAATCTGAAGTTACATAGTCACTCCTCATCGAGCAAGCACAAACACTGCTCACTTTATTCCAGGAAGCACAAACACTGCTCGAGTATCGATCCACCACACAGAACAAGCACCAAAACTGTTCGACCCTTTCAGTCTAAGCAAGCACAAACACTGCTTAGCCTATAAGGTCTTCTCTTGATATTTCGGCCTTTATCAGGCATTTGCCAGCCGTCCAGCTGGTTTACCACCACCAACTTCATCAACTCTTGCTTCATCAACAGCCAGTCCAGAGGCTCCAAGTCGACTCCTTGATAGATCATCAAACGAGTCCCCCCATCTGAGGATCGCCTACAAGCGACTTCCCACAGAAGATCATCGTACCCTGTCACCAGTGTACTACATCTTCGACTGCTGCTACAGTCACCTTCGGAAGGGTCGACCCATCAGGCAATCTTGTCAACAGTAGAGAATAGGCAGGTAAGTAGTCCAGGGGATCCTTATCTTAAATTCATCGACTGATTCCCAGGTTTACAGCTGGGAATTCGAGTCTCAATAGCAGTGATCAGGAATCTGTCATATTCCTGAAGTCACAGCACTTTTCACCAGTGAAAGGGTGTCTTTAATACTTGCTTTATTCGGTTCTTGTACTTGCGCAGTCATTTACTAGGCTAGGCGCAGCGCTTAGCCCCGACACGTATGACCGTGCGCAACTTATGATGCCGGCTGGGTGCTTTGCATGCTGGCAGGGCGTTGTCCTGCCGGCGGGACGCTTCTACATGCAGGCGGAGTGTTGTCGTGCCAGTGGGATGCTCTGCGTGCATGCAAGGTGTTGTCATTCGAGTGGGGAGCCGGCTTGCCGGCGGGAAGGAACTGCATGCGGGCGGTGTATTGGCATGCATGCGGGTAGCTGCTGCATCGTTCTCATGGCATCTGATATCTGCAGTCCTGCCCGCATTGTGCCGGTAATTTACTGCCAGCTTGAGACTGCTGCGTGTAAGGCCATTTCGGCATCAGCAGCCAGGAGGATCCAAATAATCCAATATCCTCGTCCTCCTTCCTCTGGTTGAGCCACTCCTGGGCATCTATGGCGTCTTCAAAGAGTTCCTCCGCATCGATGACTTTGTTTCTCGCTACTCAATTCGCCCTGTGGCGCAGTACGTTGAGCAACTCTTGTCGAAGGTGTCTATTGATGGCCAAACTAACTCCCAACCCTAAACTCCTTCGGCGTTTATGTAGGCTCAGGAATGGTTTGAGGTGCTTGTATTAAATAAATATGAAAGGATGGCGTATAAATGGCATCGATCCTAAAGCTAGCTGCGCGAAGCGCATCAATTCTTGGGCTGGCTGTCCTACACCCTAAGCGTACCATAAGCGTATTATGACGTTGGGCGATCTCTAATGTGGTTGAAAGAAATCTGGTATATGTACGGTATTAGAGTTTGAGTGACAGACTTATCTGCCTAGTGGAATTGGGCCCGTAGTGTTGAGAAATGAGCCAAATGATCCTGTCACGCTGGCTGCCACGCAACGCTGCCACGCTGGCTCAATAAGGGTTTACGCAAACTCAAACTAGGTCGATTACGTGCATTTTGGTCTCATTCGTTTACATGGTTGTTATCTTTTAACGAGTGTGATGTAGCAAAATGTATGATCAAGGCGGAACCATGCTGGACATTGAAAAATGGAAAGTCTCGAGACATCTGTCAGTTACGGCATCAATCTGAGTGATTGTGCAACATTGCCCCAAGTTGCTCCAAGTTGTTGGTGACGGGGAACTCCTGCATTACAGAAGGCCGTCTTTTGCTTCTGCGATGGATTCACGGAGGTTGACCGCGTGCACATCTTTGGCATAGTGGGGGATGATGCGATGGTGCATGTGTTCATTTGCAGCCCTGGCAAGTCCTCAGGGGATGTCTTCATGATGGCGGGACCCATATGCAGTGCTTTGAATAATGCCTCATCCAGCACTATGTTTGTGCATGAGGAGGCATTCACTGTCAGCATGTTTGGTAGCCATGCTCAAAAGACGCTGCTTGTTTTTGCCCGCAAGGTGGCCACTATTTGAGGAGCTAGCTACAGAGCATGCGTATGCTAAATACTGGCAGCACTGACCTTGGCATGAGGCTTTGTTTCATCCTGGCTGTGGCTGCGGCTCATTCTTGCTTGAGTCATGAGGCCTTGCTTGTACATGATGCCCAGTCGAGCGTGTTTCTCTTTTGATCCCATGGCTATGGCTAATTGTCCTTTAGGAAAGCAGAGGGCTTTGTGCCATTTGCACTTGGCTTATTATGCTCATGTAGTATAGGGTTTTGTCTCACTTGCACGAGGCCATTATGACACGGAACAATTCTTATGGCATCAGCTTTCCGAAATGTTGAAGCACCTATGCTTTTCAGTCCACTAGGTGGACATGTGGTACTGGTAAGACCTGCATGTTATGATGCCTACCGGTAAAATCTTGACTTAATTCCGTGAAGCACTTTAATCAATGATTTAGGGATGGCCCTGCTCAATGGAAGGCTCGACTGCGCGGGCGCCCAACTGTATGTGTGGCAAGGAGCAACGTTTGGCAAGAGGGGAAACAAATAGCCTATATGCCTCGCCATAGATAAATACATGATGCAGATGAGCCTGCACATTGCCCTCTAGTAAACCCGCAGACTGCCCACCAGTAACCCATGCATATTGCCTACCGGCAAGTACGAACACTTGTGCACAATTATTTGTGTGCAACGGTTTGTAGGATACCTACAAAGGGAAACTCCTACAAGCTGTAGGACTCCTACAGCCCATAGCAGTGCTTCACTGCTCTCATCTTTGTAGCAATGCAATACTAAAATATGCTACAGTGTAGGAGTGCTACTAGCACTTCTACAAATCAGGACTAGTGCTACAAGGGGGGGTAGAATTCACAGTGCTCGGTCAGTACGACCTCTGGTACAAGCTCGAGATCCCTGAGCGATTTCTCTCGCGTTCACAGCAGCATTGATAAGCGCGCCACGACGATCGTGTTGTGCGCATAACAGAAGTTGGCTGTGAACTCGTCTGTGACTGACGGATTCCTGCAAGTAACTGAAACTAGCAAGAAAGTGGGCAAAATGATCCTACCTAGTTCCACACTTGGGCCGCAAATGATCCCAACGACTGGATTGGAGCCAATGTGAACGCGCCCCTGATTTGTCCTTTGTCCCCACATAATGAACTTCGACCCGTCGACCCCACTCTTTTGAACGCGCTCGTACACACAACAGCTTTTCCTCAACGCATCGCCAGCCTTTTCTCATTTTGACATAAAAACCATCAACTTTAGTTGCAGGCCCAGCAGTGCAAGGAGGTTAGGTCATGAATTGATATCAGTTACACATTGACTGTGCTCCAACCTGATTGCTAGCAGTGCACTAATTCTGGTAGGCACCAACTGTCCCTTGAGATAATGAAACGCAAACACGATGGGCTTTGGGAGTCCACTTGACAGAATCACCAACTCCAATAAATTTATGTTTTGAGATAACTTGGCCATGCTGAAGGGTCTGCCTCTAATTTTTGAGTATGTCATATTCCCATGCTGGCCTCCATAGCTGAAGTATTACCTGATGTAAAGCCTAGGGTTGAGGCTCTGAAACCACCAGTGCTGTTTTTTCCATCCTCTCGCAAAACCAGTCCTCGGCAGATCTGGCTGGCTCAGCTCAGATAATAAGGGGGGCCTGGAATAAAGGACATGAAAATCAAGATGTGTGAATAAAGAGTGGATACCTGACTTAAGGCATTCTGGAACTCAGCGGCAGTGATATGGGAGCTTGCATGGCTGAGGGGCTGCATGGGGCAAGGGGCATGGCTTCCTGACAAGCCACCTTTGCCCCAAATTTGCAGCCTTTGGAGTGGGGAATGGTGCAAAAACTGGGAGGGCAGTATTAATGAGCTACTCTCAGGCTCTCTGAATTACCAGACATCATAGCAATCAGACAGGTATGGAGTGAATTCCAATCCATCAAAGACAGCCCTGATGTGGGCCACATGGAAGGCCATATCTGCATGTTGGATGACCCAGGGAAGGTGGCAATGCCTCCGTCTATGACCCACCTACACCCACTTAAGGTTCTACCCACTTAACCGGGGATTGGCAACTTTTCAGGCTCAGCCGCCGCAAGTTTGGTACCCAACGGGGCAGTTTTTGGCATCCAACTGCCATTCGGATTCAAATGATACCCCATCAGGCCTCAATAAACCGTGTATGGCAAGCTGATTACAGCACTTGACGATGTAGCAACACACCGGGTCGATCGAGGCAGTTCCTAGAGCGACTACTTCAAATTGCAGTTGGTACTGCTAGTGTGAACCAGGTTGGGACGGCGGGTCAGACCTCGGTACCCCTAAAACGTGTCGATACATCTGACCCGCCCTGCACGTGAATGGTGGATGGTAGCAGACAACATGCATCAACATCTTGCAACATCATGCATCAACATCATGATCGTTGTTGACACTCAACTTTGATGGGTGTAGGATAGGGACGCCGCTTGATGCGTGGTTTAATAAGGATGGTATATTGTGCTCACAGAGACACAGACGCACTGAAACGCTCGCATCGAAAGAGGGCCTATGCACCCGCAACCTTGGTTATGGGGTCCCTTATATTCATCAACCGATTTGCACACCATGTGGTGCACTCGGCAACCTGGCGTTACTTGTCAGACACTTTTTTGCTGAGCACACAGAAGGGCCTTTCACAACAAGTTTCTGGTTGGGACCCCGGAAAAAACGTGTACGACGGTCTTGTGGTCTTCAGGAAGTTACCAGGGGCGCGTTCACATTGGGGGTGATCCGAGCCAAAAGTGGGCGCCGTACAGAATTCTGAGATGATCCTAACTACATCCACACTAGAGGCGCCAGTTGGGCGACAGTTAGTCGTTGTACTTTTGTGTACATCTAGGATCATTTCAGAAACGACCTCCCGAGGTAGTGTCCAAGAATGATCCAAATGATCCTGCCACGCTGGCTAGGTCAGGGTTCACGCAAACTCAAAACTATGTCGATTGAATGCATACTTGTCTCATTCGTTTACGTGCTTGTTATTTTGGAACGGGTGTGATAAAGCAAAATGTTTCATCGAGGCGGAAAGGTGTTGTGCAATGGCAAAATGGAGAGTCTCGGTCGGTACATGCTCTGGTACAAGCTTGAGATCCCTGCGCGATTTCTCTCGTGTTCACAGCAACAGTGATAAGCGCGCCACGACGATTGTGGTGTGTTGATATCAGAACTTGACTGTGAAATCGTCTGTGGCTGACGGGTTCCTGCAAGTAGCTGAAACTGGCGAGAGAGTGGGCAAACAAGATCCATACTAATGCAACGAAGAATCCCAACGACTGGATAGGAGCCAATGTGAACGCGCCCCAGGTGTGGTGTTTCTGCAAACAACCCGGAGCCAGACACCGGAACGTGAGGGCGCATAATCTTGCGTGGTTCAGGGTTTACTGCGATATTGCCGAATGTGTGCCTAAAAGTTATCTGCGCTGTTGCTGCTGCTTCTGCTGCTGCTGATGATGATAATGATGATGATAGGGATGACTCGCTCGCGGAGTGGCCAAGGCCGAGGCGGGCCGCGGCCTTTCTGCAGGGCGGCCCCCAGACTACCGTCCGATAAGATCATGGGAAGAAATGTTTCCGGTCAAGTCCCTCCGGAGAGTGAAGGCCGAAAAACGTATTCGAGCCCTCGACCAGGTGATGTGGTTGCCAGCAGTGGAATACCACTGGACCAATTGCTTTTTAAATACGATGATATTACGTAAGCCATGATGCAATTCATATCTGCATCGCATTGATGGACACATGAACGGCGTATACGTTGTGTGTACGACACTGTACCGTACGGCCTCGGCCATCCCAAGTTACTTTTGAACTTGCCAACCGACAGTTCATACTGCACAGCATGCGACGGGCCATCGCGTGACATTGCTTTTAGCGCAAACTGGTGTGCCGTATATACTGCCCTTCTGTTGGTACCATACCGTCATCAGTGCATAGCAGTCAAGCAAGACCCTTGACACGGATACAACCCTCCACGCCCTCCCTATGTCCCCCCTTTACACCCTCCCTCAGGCCCTTCATTATACCGCCATCCCGCCATCCCGCCGTACCGTCAGGTCCCCCCTCCACGCCCTCCCTTGAGCCTTCATGCCGCCATACCGCCGTACCGCCAAGTCCCCCCTCCACGCCCTCCCTTGAGCCTTATACTGCCATACCGCCATACCGCCGTACTGCCATGTCCCACCTCCACGCCCTCCCTGGAGCCCTTATATCGCCATATCGCCATACCGCCGTACCGCGAGGTCCCCCTCTACACCCGCCCTCAGGCCCATACACCGCCATACCGCCACACCGCCGTACCGCCAACAGCAACTAAGTCCCCCCCCCCACACCCTTCTTGATGCCCTTATACCGTAACACCGCCATAATGCTGTACCGCCAGGTCCCCCCTCAACACCCTCCTTGGAGCCCTTATACCGCCATACCGCCATACTGCCAGGTCCCCCCTCTACACCCTCATTGAGTCCCGTACACCGCCATACCGCCAGGTTCCCCCTCCTAGCGGTATGGCGGTATAAGGGCTCCACGGAGGGCGTGGAGGATGGACCTGGCGGTATGGCGGTATGGCGGTACATGGGCCTGATGGAGGGTGTAGAGGGGGGACCTGGCGGTACGGCGGTATGGTGGTATGGCGGTATAAGGGCATGAGGGAGGGTATAGAGAGGGGACATGGCCGTACAGCGGGATTGCGGTATTTGCTCCACGCCTTCCCTTGGGTCCTGGCTTATACCGCCATACCGCGGCCTCCCCTCTACACCCGTAACCCGTAACCCCTAACCCCTAACCCCGTAAATGTAACGATATGCCACTACGCGGGGCATTGATCGTGATGTAAAAAGATCTAGATGTATTGGGGCGACTCTTAGTCTATATACCCCAGATCGCAACACCCCTAACCCCTAACCCCCGGCCTAACCCCTTACCCTTAATCCCTAATAACCCCTAGTAACCCCTACGAGGCGATTCACACCAGAGCTGTGGCAACCAACCCCGGGGTTCGTCGCGAAAGTGGCCGGGGTTCAGTTCGCCCAACCCCGGGGGTTGGGAGAGGATTCGCACGCGAACTGAATGTGGGGTCCGGACCCCACATTCAGTTCGCGTGCGAATCCAACCCTGGGGTTGACAACATTCGTCGACCATATATTTGCGCACCCGTGTTTGATATCCCTTGCACATATTCTCAAAGCCTAGAAAACAGCAATGACAGAAGGAAACCAAGGACAAGGGCCATCACAGATTCAAATTCCGCTAATCGCAGCATTGTGTGGTGTCGACGAGCTGTCGGGGTTGGGATCACGAAGTGTCTGGGGTTGGAAAAACCCAACCCTGGGTTTCAGTTGGTCAGGTGTGAATCGCCCCTAAACCCCCAACCCCCAACCCCCAACCCCCAACCCCCAACCCCCAACCCCCAACCCCCAACCCCAACCCCCAACCCCCAACCCCCAACCCCCAACCCCCAACCCCCAACCCCCAACCCCCGACCCCCGACCCCCGACCCCCGACCCCCAACCCCCAACCCCCAACCCCCAACCCCCAACCCCCAACCCCCAACCCCCAACCCCCAACCCCCAACCCCCAACCCCCAACCCCCAACCCCCAACCCCCAACCCCCAACCCCCAACCCCCAACCCCCAACCCCCAACCCCCAACCCCCAACCCCCAACCCCCAACCCCCAACCCCCAACCCCCAACCCCCAACCCCCAACCCCCAACCCCCAACCCCCAACCCCCAACCCCCAACCCCCAACCCCCAACCCCCAACCCCCAACCCCCAACCCCCAACCCCCAACCCCCAACCCCCAACCCCCAACCCCCAACCCCCAACCCCCAACCCCCAACCCCCAACCCCCAACCCCCAACTCCCAACCCCCAACCCCCAACCCCAAACCCACAACCCCCAACCCACAACCCACAACCCACAACCCCCAACCCCCAACCCTCAACCCCCAACCCCCAACCCCCGACCCCCAACCCCCAACCCCCAACCCCCAACCCCCAACCCCCAACCCCCAACCCCCAACCCCCAACCCCCAACCCCCAACCCCCAACCCCCAACCCCCAACCCCCAACCCCCAACCCCCAACCCCCAACCCCCAACCCCCAACCCCCAACCCCCAACCCCCAACCCCCAACCCCCAACCCCCAATCCCCAACCCCCAACCCCCAACCCCCAACCCCCAACCCACAACCCCCAACCCACAACCCACAACCCACAACCCCCAACCCCCAACCCTCAACCCCCAACCCCCAACCCCCGACCCCCGACCCCCAACCCCCAACCCCCAACCCCCAACCCCCAACCCCCAACCCCCAACCCCCAACCCCCAACCCCCAACCCCCAACCCCCAACCCCCAACCCCCAACCCCCAACCCCCAACCCCCAACCCCCAACCCCCAACCCCCAACCCACAACCCCCAACCCCCAACCCCCAACCCCCAACCCCCAACCCCCAACCCCCAACCCCCAACCCCCAACCCCCAACCCCCAACCCCCAACCCCCAACCCCCAACCCCCAACCCCCAACCCCCAACCCCCAACCCCCAACCCCCAACCCCCAACCCCCAACCCCCAACCCCCAACCCCCAACCCCCAACCCCCAACCCCCAACCCCCAACCCCCAATCCCCAACCCCCAACCCCCAACCCCCAACCCCCAACCCCCAACCCCCAACCCCCAACCCCCAACCCCCAACCCCCAACCCCCAACCCCCAACCCCCAACCCCCAACCCCCAACCCCCAACCCCCAACCCCCAACCCCCAACCCCCAACCCCCAACCCCCAACCCCCAACCCCCAACCCCCAACCCCCAACCCCCAACCCCCAACCCCCAACCCCCAACCCCCAACCCCCAACCCCCAACCCCCAACCCCCAACCCCCAACCCCCAACCCCCAACCCCCAACTCCCAACCCCCAACCCCCAACCCCAAACCCACAACCCCCAACCCACAACCCACAACCCACAACCCCCAACCCCCAACCCTCAACCCCCAACCCCCAACCCCCGACCCCCAACCCCCAACCCCCAACCCCCAACCCCCAACCCCCAACCCCCAACCCCCAACCCCCAACCCCCAACCCCCAACCCCCAACCCCCAACCCCCAACCCCCAACCCCCAACCCCCAACCCCCAACCCCCAACCCCCAACCCCCAACCCCCAATCCCCAACCCCCAACCCCCAACCCCCAACCCCCAACCCCCAACCCCCAACCCCCAACCCCCAACCCCCAACCCCCAACCCCCAACCCCCAACCCCCAACCCCCAACCCCCAACTCCCAACCCCCAACCCCCAACCCCCAACCCACAACCCCCAACCCACAACCCACAACCCACAACCCCCAACCCCCAACCCTCAACCCCCAACCCCCAACCCCCGACCCCCAACCCCCAACCCCCAACCCCCAACCCCCAACCCCCAACCCCCAACCCCCAACCCCCAACCCCCAACCCCCAACCCCCAACCCCCAACCCCCAACCCCCAACCCCCAACCCCCAACCCCCAACCCCCAACCCCCAACCCCCAACCCCCAATCCCCAACCCCCAACCCCCAACCCCCAACCCCCAACCCCCAACCCCCAACCCCCAACCCCCAACCCCCAACCCCCAACCCCCAACCCCCAACCCCCAACCCCCAACCCCCAACCCCCAACCCCCAACCCCCACCCCCCAACCCCCAACCCCCAACCCCCAACCCCCAACCCCCAACCCACAACCCCCAATCCCCAACCCCCAACCCACAACCCACAACCCACAACCCACAACCCACAACCCACAACCCACAACCCACAACCCACAACCCACAACCCACAACCCACAACCCACAACCCACAACCCACAACCCCCAACCCCCAACCCCCAATCCCCAACCCCTAACCCCTAACACCTCACCCCTAACACCTAACCCCTAACCATCCAGGTGAGCTGCCGGTATGGCAGTATGGCGGTATAATGGTCCAACACGGCGTTATAACGCCCCTTATACTGGCAGTGTGTGATGGTTTGACGGTATGGCTGTATGGCGGTATAATGTAGTACAAGTACTGCCATACCGTCATACCGTCATACCGCCCTTTCTTGACGGTATACCGGCATCTGATGACGGTATAAGAGTTGGCGGTATAAAGTGTGATACTGCCATTATATTAGGCTAACGCGGCATAGCCGCCATACGGGCGTCATGTTCTCACTACTTTTCGAACTTGCAAGATGACAGTTGACAATGCAGAACATGATGTGAAACACAATTGTAGGAATCATCGTGAAGCTATGCTTAGGCCGCAAACTCGTTTTCTATGTTAGGTTTGGCAGTGTTGGCTGAGTTGCTTTTCTTTTGCTAGGACTTAACAAGATGTGAGACCAGCCGCCCAACCCTAGAAACCTCAGACGCGAACACAAAAAGACAGCCCGGGTGCGCAAGGGGCCCTCGTCGACAGGTGAGTAAAGGCGAGCAGGAACAGGAAAGGCACACGACCAACAAGTACCCACACGGCCGCAACAACTAATGTGTAAAAAGTTTGTTTAAGGTATAAAAAAACTGTTACCCCGCCTCCACACCCCTCTAGTAGCTAAAGCACACTACCACCAGAATCCCACCCAAAAGCTGCTGCAAACGTTTCCACCAAAACCGAAAAAATGATACCCAACCTACAGAAGGAGACGAGAGCTGACAGGGAGCCAGAAAGGGAGCTGTCTGGACAATAAGAGGGCAAAGGGCTGAGTAAAACCCGTAGGCATAACCCCCCAGCCACAAAGACACAATTCACAACCTAGCAGCCAGCCAAAAGGCCCAAACTACCCCTAGGCTTTCTCAACACGAAGCAAAAAAACGAACAGGACAAGCACACCCGAAACCAAGGACTAAGTCACATACAGGGCGAGGAGGGGTACTGCGACCCAAAGGTTCAAGTACAAATTCAAAGCATACATGGATGCCTCCTGGGGAGCACTTGGCGCCTTAAGGCAGACGTTGAACCTCCTCTTGGTCACCATGTTGGTGACCACCAGCCTGGCCCTGTGGAACTGGGCTGCAAAGCCCAGCCTACGGGCCTCCAAGAAAGTAGGCTTTTTAGCCCGGTGGGTGGCTCGCTCCTCAGAACTCAAAGAGTCATGGATGGCCAATTTTACTACCTTCAGCTAGCACCGAGCGTGGACCAGGGCCTCCGCCTGGGCCAGGGTCTCCACGCAAATGAGGTAGCGGCAGGAGGCGTCGATCGGCATGACTATGCCCATGGGGATCGCATGAACGACACGGATCCCTCTGACGGGCTGAGGCGCGCCTGGTCGCCTGGATGAGCGCAGTAACTGCATCTGCAGCAGGGGGACCACCGTGTCCAACCAGGCCGGGCATCTCCTCGGGAAATCCTACCAGCATGAAGGAGCAGCGCTGAGACATGGAGGCAGGAAAGCCCCGAGCTGCAGAGCTGGCCGGAGGCTGCGGCGGCGGACACATGGGCTGCTGACGTTGATGGTGGCCACTGTTAGTCACGACTGTGGCATAAGAACTGCTCTGGGCAGGTGGGGGCGCATCATGGCAGGCCTGGAGGGCCGCTACCCGGGCCGCAAGGGCGTCCAAGCTGGCCGCCCCCAAGGGGCATGGAGGCTCGTTCGACAGAGGTGTGACAGGCTGATGGGGAGCCAGTGCGTCGGCAAGCCAGTGCGTCTGCAAGCTGGGTGGTCAGGGCTGCTGACCGGGAGGTCATGGAGGTAAGCTCCGCATGGAGAAGCGTCGAGGCCGCCTAGAGAAGCGTTGAGGCCGCCTTCAGGTATTGCTTGCATGCTCCAGTTTCCTAACAAAATGAAGTGCGACGACCTCTCGACAGTGTGTCGTGTGCCATGTCAACCACAGCTGCAGCAGATTACAAATAAACAGACATTCAAAACACTGTTGGAGATCGGCACTTTTGTTTGTTCTGATAGAGCGAAAGTGAGGACCGGCTGAGGACTAGCTGCTGTGTTTGGTGTGCAAGCAGGCTGCTGTGTGCACATTATTAATTATTGCACCCAGCTTGCAGCAACAGGGTGCATGCTATGACAATATTGTCAAAGTGAGAAGTGCCATGCACAGCTGGTGGACAAAGCAGGACTGTCAGAATCAGGCGCGGTGCCGCAGCTAGCAATGTACCGTACACTGAGAGAAACATGCAGAAGGCACACTAGAAGAGTTCCATAAACACATCATGCTGGAAGTGCTCTGAAGTAAACTCAGAAGGTCAGTACACATGGGCATACATCTGCCATGCACCCTGGGGCACATGGGCACATTCAATCTCCGGCATGCACGCTTGACATAGTCACACATACGCCAATTTGGTGGACATTAATTTTTACTCAAGCTGCAAACATATGTGGTAGGCACTGCTGACCAAGGGACCCCTGCTGCAGACGTGCTTTAATCCTGCACGAAACAACATATGTGCACGCAAGGCTTCTAAATGTCTGAACCAGCTGTTTTGCAGGCATGAACCTCGCACAGTGATGCATGACCGCATGTCCTATGCGCTACTTATTTACTAATTTAAATGTTACAAGGCTCAATCTTGACAGAAATTTTTTAACATGGCACTGGACTCATGTGGGTCACAAAGAAGTTCTGCAACTGCGCCGTACTAAACAAACTGAACGTCAAGTGTGACCCGCGCCACTTCTCTGCTTTCTGATATTGAGCAATTACGTCGAACATGCTTTCGTTTTGTTTGTCCAGTAAAACAAGTGCTTGGCAGACATGGTGACACAGCTCACATTCACAGCTGATCAGCAGCAACCAGGCACACGCGCATAAGCAGTACCCTACACTCCTACACAACATCTACAGTACGCCCCACCACACAAGCAACACACGTAGCACACATCACCAGCATCAACCAACATCCAGCCAACATAGTAGCACCATCACTCAGCATTTTCAGAGGGCAAACAAAAGCAGGGAGAAACTCGGCAACTACAGCCTTTTCACGCAGATAAGACGTCATGGCTCATATGCGATGGACGGAGGACACATAACAGGTACCAGCAGGGGTACCCCTAGTACCAGCAAAACCAGAGTAAGAAATTTCGACCCTGCCTTGAAATGTTTTTGAACATGGCATGGTTCGGGGAAATGCCAGGCCGGCAGATTTGTCCAGGGAGGAGAGCTGCAGTGCTATCCGGCCAAGAACAGGCATTGCATAATTCGCATTGAGCACGATTATATTTTAGTGAGCACACATACCGTATTAGACATGGAACCAGGATTTTACAGAATTCACAACTTTCCCAGATTTGCACCCCTCCGATTTGGAGAGTCCAAACTACTGTATTCAGAGCGCCGCTAACTGCGCTAAGTAAGCCGCACGAGACATTTGGGTGGGACCTAAGCACAGTACCCACACGCGCATATGGCTTTCAACCGGTGGCACCAACTTGTACACAAATATTGAGCTTGTTTTATTTGCTTGGAAAGTGAAAGGTCGAGCATCACAATTGATGCTTCCCGTCAGACAGGAAAACCAAAGTTCGGGCTCTACAAAATAAAACAGAAAATAGTGCCCCTCACGGACTAGCACACAAGCACTGACCAGAAAGGCGAACATGAACCCCATTGTGCAGCAGACAAGCCCCCCTATCACAGGATGACAGACAGCCGCCAGGCAGCCTGACCAGTTCTGAGCAGACAGTATCTGCTGCCCTGCAAATGCAGACACCTTTGCCAGGATGAACAAAATTGGGATGAAAAGCTCATTCTTAAACGCACTGGCTATCTCGGAACCCAGCTCGGTGCACGCAAAATCCAAAACACACACACACAGTGCGTGGTATGACACCAGGTGGCCGTACATCATAAATCGCAGCGACTTGAAGCCCTGATGGCGGTTAAAAAACGGTCCAGCAAGTTTTAAAACAAGCAGTAAAGAGACATAATAAACCTTCATTTTCTATTTTGTATTGGGCACAAACAGCTGCCTGCCTGACACTGTCCCGATAGGAGTCACACCCTCTGGTCACACCCTGTCACACCCTCTGGTCACACCCTGAGCATCAATCCACAACCCACTGCTTCCATCATAACACCAGAGATCCAATTCTTAAGATGCCGCGCTCATATTACTGCACTGGCGCATTGCTGGTACGGGCCCACTGTGCCGGGCCCCATGGTCCTTCAGCAGCCACCGTTATAATGTTGAAGCTAGTAGAGCCATCTGGTGTCAAGGCCTTACAGATAACATTTACATACAGGCTGATGTTCCTTGAGCAGTAGACCTAAGACAGGGCACAACAAAGGAGGCAGATATTAGTTGTTCACCGGCCAACTTTGGAATAAGCAGAATGATTCGCTTCCTAAAAGAACAAGACCAGAATGCAAAAAATGCAGAATGCAAGATTTGTTTTTTGGTGTTTAAAATTTGAATTCACCTGAAATGACGAGGCTTTGGACGTGCTGGTGTGTGAGAAGGCAGGAGCGTTAAGCAGTGTCACATTACCCATGACCAGGGTCGTCGCGGAGGCCTCCCCATCAGCCACCTGCACAGCGCGTAACATGCATTGCTCATAAAACTGGGATGAAGTGTGCCGGCAGGCCTAAAACATCGGTCTGGCTAGCGCCTGTAATGCAGGTACATGAGCACATGAGACGTGCAGGTTATTTGGACCTGAAACCTAGGCAGAAGTTGTCATGAGACGGCCACATTGTATGTGCATGTTTATGTGTTTGTACTCTAAGAACTGGGTAAGAAGAGAACATCTGGGTATTTGTACGGAGGCACAGACAGTGTAGAGTGAGGCGCCCTCTTGACACCAGAAACCGATCACGCTTTCTACCCTGGGTACCTGAATCGTGATGGGACCAGGCGCAGCGACAGGGTCCATGAGGGTTAAGTACCCCTCAGCTTGTGTGTAGTGGACCTGTTGGGAGAGGAGAAAGATCATGGTAAAAAACAACGGTGTGATGAATTCATGACTCGGTGCTCGGCATTCCTTTTTTCCTGGAAACGATGGACACAAGATGACATGAGACATCCCTCATTGTTGGCAATTACCCTAACCTCTTACCTGAGACCCCAAGACATTTGCGTACTGATACACCGTGTTCATTCCAAAGGAGCCGCTAGAGGTGGACGGCAATGGCATGCCCATCTGCACATAAGCCTGGGTGAGGTCGTTGAGGACTAGAGCGGACACATCTCCCTGGGGGGTGTATGCAGTTGAAGTGTATGCCCCCCTGCTCCCGACGACCCTCGTGCCCTTCATCTGGCAACACGATATTGGTGGAGGAATGCTAAGGTTAGTCATACGCTAACGAGCCTCCCTTTGAATCAAGCATGAGCATCAGACAAGAAGAAGAGCAGCAGGCAAGAAGAACAGGATCTGGCTAGAAGAAGAGGAGACGCATCAGGCAGGAAAAAGAGGATCTGGCTAGAAGAAGAGGATCAAGCTAAAAGAAAAGCATCAGGCTAGAAGAAGAGTATCAAGCTAAATGAAAAGCATCAGGCTAGAAGAAGAGGATCAAGCTATGTCCATGCCCCCCCCTGCATCCACTGACCCAGCTGAGACCCGATGGTGAAGCCAGCCCTCCAATGGGTAGGCGCATACTGATCAGGTCAATCTTAACCGGAACACCGTTGTCCACAACGGACAGCGGCGTGGCTGCCGTAATGTTGAACCAGTCCACAGCCAGGAGCTGGTACATGTCGCCCAGGAGCGTCATGTTGGGGGCGAGAGCCGTTGCTCCAGATCCATACACCTTGAGCCCACCCAAGAAGGCCACGGGCTGTGACGAGGCGGGGCTGACAGACATGGCTCCGGTTGAGAAGCCGCGGCACCATGTGGTCCAGCAGCGGACGCCAAAGGTGCTGCCACCAGGGGAACCAGCTCCTAGGCCAGGGAGGAGATCCTGAAAGCAGCGAGGGCCGTGTGGATCCGCAGGGCCAGGGTTCAGCCAGTGGCTTTATCTCTTACAGAAACGGCCATCCTCCCACTTTTCTGCTGAAAACCTGCTGCCAGTGCTGAACAAAAACATACGTTTGCTCCTTCAGTTACAAAACGTACCTCCAGAGTGAAGTTCCACGTTGTGTTGCAAGTTGCGTAGATGGTCTCCTCCTTGCACACAGGTAGGCGCACTTTGTACACAGGTCTCATCTGTTGTGCGCTGAAGCCCAGAGTCAGGTTGCCTGTGCTGTTGCGGTACACGTCACACTGCAGGCCACCAATAAAAGCTGTAAAAAGGGGAAGGGGGGGGAGGACCAAAATCAGTTGGCATTCAGACCCTCTTGACAGGTTGATCCGAGGAGCCAGTTCTCCGTGTCAGTGGCAACTGCCTCTACATCTTTTGCTGGGACTTAAACAAGGCTGGCCACCCAACGCTTTAAACCTAAGAAGCAAACACAGAAAACAGCCCGGGTGCGCATGTGGCCCTGTATATGGCAACCACCGAACTGCCTTTAAGAGCCCCATAGGCCTTCCCTGCCGTCCTCAGTGCAAGATGAAACACATCCAAAACGCCCCAATAACACTGTGCTGGCCTCCACCTGCATTTCCAGCATTGGCACTGCTCTCTGGTTGCCACACCAGCGGATTGTAAACCACACCGGACATCGAAGTGCTGCCCGAGGCAACGCTGCCCACCCCGCAGCTCGTATACTCCACGGAGAGGGTGGCATCGCTGAGGGATCCAACCGCAAAACGGAGCGTCAGCTCGTGCGCCTGTGCGCAAAAGGCAACGGTCATAAGTGATGGAGTGCATGCGTTAGGACAGAGAGAGAACAGCCATGCGTTACAGCCCATGTGGGGGAAACGAATCCAGGCATGACGTGCTCTCACCTCATCACTTCTTCAGTATTTTGTCAGGGCATGTGTTTGTGTTGGCGACCTCTGAGACGATCGGCGCAACTGCATGGAGGACTCACCTCGTTACTGGTCAGCGTGATGCAAGGCGATGTCTTGGTGATGGCTGTCCCTGAGACGATGGGCTCAAATACGTCCACCACCACCCGGCCATCCACCAGCAGCTGACAGCCTGCGCAATGTACCTACAAAGCAAGATCCCTCAGGTCACAGACACCAAACCTGTTTTTGCCTTGAACAGTGTCACAGCATATGAATGATATAATTAGCGGTAATTAAAACAGAGTCCAAAAATACGCGGAACTTACATTGAAGGCTATTGTGCTGGGCCATGCTCCCGCTGTTGGTATCAGGAACGTCTGCATGAATCCCACTGCTGCCGTGGTGGTGCTGATGGCTGCATCTCCTGGGAAGAGCAGTGCACCAAGCTTACCGGCCCCGGGATCAGACACTGCAGTGGTGTACTGGTACTGGGAGGTGGGGGTGGACGTAGCCACTGTAGAGAAGCGGATTGGTTGGGATGTCGTGTTCACTTTGTTGTAGAAAACCTGGACAGGCATGCGGTGGATCGATTCATTATTGTGTTGGTGTTAGGCGGGCCTTGAATAAAGAAGCTGTCCCTTGTCCCTAATTGGTGTGGCAAGACTCAGGCAGGTTTCTTGTCGTGAGCGCACCTGCCACAGGCTGGACAGCTTTGCGTCCTGAGCAAAGTCCGGCATTTTGAAGACGGACGGTCCGTGCGCAACAAACCCATAATAGGAGGAGAAGCTCGGGGCGCTCGGAGGCTGGAACAGCAGGCTGTAGCGCACATTAGGCATCGGGTAGGCAATGCGCAGCTCAAAATCATACAAGCCTGCGTGAAAGTACCGTAGAGCATAAAAGAAAATAAGCAAACAAAAAATGTTTGGATCATTGGATCTCAATGTTTCAGAGCACGAGTGAGTACAGGACAGCACAGTCGTGCTCATGCAGCCGCTCATGGTCCTCATGTAGTGAGCAGTTTGCGTCCGCTTGCCTTTTGCATTCGCCATGAACAGCCCCCTTTGTGTGGTCGCGTTGATGGGCACCTGCAGCCCGTTGATGTATACCCAAGTGGATAGGCTGCTGGCAGCTGTCTGCACCTGGACGCCCCAAACGCCCGTCTGGCTGAGCTGCAGCAGGGCCGCGTAAGTCACAATCACCTGGAAGGAGGAGATAGGAGGGACAGGGAAATGGTCACTCTGTTACTAAGGCTCATCTCATGATGGGGCAAGTGATGGCTGCACTTGATGAGACAGACAACTATGCATGCAGATCGCACTTTTATGAGTTTTGCTTTCAAACAGGTGTGTCTACCCTGTACTGCCGGTTTGTACTTCTTTGCACGTACGCCTGCATTGTATTTGAACGAGGTGAGGTTGGCGGGGTTCGCTGGACTGCTGATCTCGCGCAAGGACACGTCAAAAGGTATGCCCAAGACTGCGTTGGAAAACTGGCCGTCAGAGGCAACGTAGTAGCTCTCCACTAGCCCTTGAAATGCCAGGGAGGCTGGCGGTGGCGACGCGCTGCTGTAGACGGGGCTCAGCTTGACCAAGGCTGCATGGAGAGGAAGCAGTGGGGGTCAACAAGGTGGAGATAACTGCAATGAAACTGCTGTGTATGATGAATGAGAAATGCGCCGCTTAATTCACCAATATGCTCTTTGTCCTCTTAATTCACAAAAACTGAAATATGCTGCTTGTCCTCGTCTATTTAAGCCCGAATACTCTCTGTGGGTTCCCTTGAGACACCCTTACCCTTATGTTTTCTGGGCAGTCACTTACTTGACCTTTCTTGCCACACTTCAGATCCATTCAGATCCATTATATCCGTTCAGATCCGTTAGATCCCCCATAATTTGATCTCCGCTCTTATCACCATGCCACTGTCACTCAGTTTGGATTTGTTTGAGGCTGGCTGGATGCATGGCCCTTGATCACCTGCCCCCAGCTGGCTGGCTGCGAGGAGCATGGACGCCCCTGCACTCAGCCTGGCCTGAGAGGCCCAGGGGAGCGGCCCAGAGGGAGGGCGATGGCCCGAGCTCATCAGCAAGGAGCGCACCTGCACATGCAACGAGACACAAATAGGAACTCAAAAGGTAGAGAGCAGGTGAAAAGAACACCAAGTCATCCAATACCAGATACAGGTGTACTGGAGGCTGTCTTCCGGGTCCCTTTATTTCCAAATTATTTGGCACCAGCATCTTGGAGAGTGTGCATCGATGATCAGAATGAGCGCAAAGCCTAGAAATGCATCTGATCCTGAGATTTGCAGATACTGAAACCAGGCATGGGACAATGCGGCATGGGGCAATGCAAGCAGGGCATGGGCCCATGCAAGCAGGGCAGATACAGCACAGCCCCACAGTGCTAGCTCATGATACCCCTTCCGATACCGATTTAGAGATCGCCACGCCCACCTTTGCCCCCTCACCTGCTCCGCCTTATAGTAATTGCCATCCGCTGCCCCTAGAAGGCTGAGTGTGAGAGCAGCGGAGCCACTGACAAGGGGAGCGGCCATGGAGGTGCCGTTGAGGGGACCGTAGGTGTGGGAGACAACTGCAGGGACAGGCGCATTCAGGACCAGGGGAACATGACAGCTTCAAGTAGCGCTTGCAATTATCCCATGAATAATGAAGGTGGCCATGGAGGTGCTGTTGAGGGGACCGTAGGTGTGGGAGACAACTGCAGGGACAGGCGCATTCAGGACCAGGTGAACATGACAGCTTCAAGTAGCGCTTGCAATTATCCCATGAATAATGAAGGTGGCCATGGAGGTGCCGTTGAGGGGGCTGTAGGTGTGGGAGACAACTGCAGGGACAGGCGCATTCAGGACCAGGTGAACATGACAGCTTCAAGTAGCGCTTGCAATTATCCCATGAATAATGAAGGTGGCCATGGAGGTGCTGTTGAGGGGACCGTAGGTGTGGGAGATAACTGCAGGGACAGGCGCATTCAGGACCAGTAGAACATGACAGCTTCAAGTAGCGCTTGCAATTATCCCATGAATAATGAAGGTGGCCATGGAGGTGCTGTTGAGGGGACCGTAGGTGTGGGAAACAACTGCAGGGACAGGCGCATTCAGGACCAGGTGAACATGACAGCTTCAAGTAGCGCTTGCAATTATCCCATGAATAATGAAGGTGGCCATGGAGGTGCTGTTGAGGGGGCTGTAGGTGTGGGAGATAACTGCAGGGACCCCGGGCATTCAGGAAAGGGTGGACAAGTCAGTTTTAATTCACATTTATAATCATCTTCGGAACTATGGGGGTGGCCATGGATGCACCGTTGAGGACTTGAGAGGGCCATATGTTTGGCAGATGAATGCAGGGACCGAGATGCATTCAGGAAAGGGTGGACGTGACAGTTCTAACGTTGAGAACGCCATATGCGTGGGAGATGACCTCAGGGCTAGGGGTGGATTCTGGAAAGGGTGGACTAGTCAATTTTCATAAGCCCTAACGATATCAACTGAACAGCAATGCTTCAGTGTACCTGTGCAGTTAACCTGTGCAGCAGATCAACTTGGGTACTCGCCATCCAGCCTGGCCATGTTTGTTGCTCACCGGTATCGTTGCGGTACAACGTGCTGTAAATTTGTACTGCCGGTGCCCCTAGGTGGACCGTATTGCTGCCGTAGTTGGAGAAGCTTGCCTGCGGGGCAGCAGCGGGCCTCTGTTACAGCACCAGGCCTCAAGGCCTCAAGAGGTGCACGTCAAATAAGACAACGACCGGTAAGATCCTGGCCAGGCCCTCACGAACAAGTCCGAAAATTGGCCTCTTCAGCCGTCTGCAGGTGCAACGATCCTGATAACCGACATAGGACGTGACCTTCATCTGGATCATCTTTGGTCTAATTGCTCAGGACGCTTCGGTAATTTCAGAGCTACAGTGCTTTCGTTACAGCTGGGCACATCTATCCTGCCAGACCCAGGGGTGTGACGGCAGGACTAACCCGGGAGTCGTCGGCATCCGTTCCTCCCACACACAGCACGTTAGGCAGGCTGACAAGGCAGGGGGCGTAGGAGTAGCCCAGGCTGGACAAGAGATCCATGTCGATGCCCTCGTTGCCTGGAAAACAAGGGGAAGGGACGAACAGGGGACATGAACACAGGGGATACAAAAGCATGTGGCATGTGAACAGGTGGCATATTCAGTTATTAACATGTGGCATATTAACAGGGGACCTATGCAAACCCTGCACAGCGGATCCTTGCATGGTCAGAGGGAGACAGTCGACATCTCCAGTACCTTGCAATGTGTGTTCGAACTTCAGTTGCAAGCTGAAAAACAATTCTGGTTCCTCCAATCCGCCGCACGCTGCTCCCCCCCAACACACACACAGCCAGTGGTACCTGCAGACACCACTGCCAGCACGCCCTTGGAGGCCAGTGGCTGCAGGGCGGAGACGTACGCCGCCGTCCACTGAGAGTGGTACGAGGGAGCTCGGACACTGGGGCTGAACCCCACCGCGTAGGGCGCGCCGAAGGAGCACGATACAATGTGCGCGCTCATCCTGAGTGCATAGTCAAAGGCTTGGAACACCGACGACGCCTGGATGGATCCCGTCATGCAGTCAGATACCTGCGCGATTGCCACGGCTCATTTTAGGGTTTAGGGGTTTAGGTGACTGATTATATTAGGGTTTAGGGTTAAGGTCAGTGCTCATTTTAGGGTAAACGGTATAGGTCAGTGCTTCAGTGGCACTTCCGCTTAAACCCTGCCTGATGCAGCAAAGCCCTGTTGCTGGACTGATGCAGACGTGTTATTTGCTGGGTGCAAGCCTGTTGCAAGGTTTTCTAAATGCAGCCCTGGAGAGTGAGACCAGAGCCCATCAGATGTCTCACACTTAAAAAGATCGATGACAGATGGCCCCAGATTTCTGGCCAGCCGCACTACAGCTGGCCCAAAACTGCACGACTAAGAATCCAAGAGATCGGCACCAGATTTCCCAATGCTTTCTGGGCAGCAACGCCGCGGCAATGGGGAGGGGGATGCGCCCTGTAAGAGGCTGCTGCCAGAAAACGCCCGAACCCCAGCTGCCATTCGGAAATGTAACCCCTGCTTCACGTGTGTCAGTGTGTGTGCTTGAGAGCTGTGGGGGCGGGGGTCTCACCCTGAGGATGAGGGTTAAGGGTTGAGAGCTGTGGGGGCGGATTCCTCACTCTGAGTATCATGGTTAAGGTTTGAGAGCTGTGGGGGCGAGGGGCCTCACCCTGAGGATCATCAGCTTGACACCGGGAGCAATGCCAGTCATGCCCAGGAAGTTGTCCTGGACCGCTCCAATCAGACCCGCAGCATGGGTGCCGTGGTAGTATGCAGAGTTCACGTTGGAGTCTGCGTACGGCATGGAGGTCCCCGTGCATGCGTTGCACTGCCCCGTGGATGCGTCAACACCGCTGCACTTGCCGGCAAAACTGTACCCGTACACATCATCAATGTAGCCTGCATCAGGCAGGGGGCCAATGGGCGGGGGGGGGGGGGGATGTGCTGGAGTATGCATCAGCGCAGCAGAGTAGCAGACAGAGCCAATCATTATGCCGTAAATCATTGATGAGGGTGGCAGGTGCAACGATCGTAGTCATCCTACTAACCTGTTAAGGGCGGTCACTACATCTGGATTCTTGGGTCTAACTGGTAAGGACGCTTCGGCAGGACTGCCATCCATGCGAAGTGCATACTCGGCCTCGGTGACACTGCTGTAAGTGGAGCACTCACCACTGCTCCATTTCCAGCCTCGTTCCTTTCCACACCGTTCTAATCCTCATCCAGTATAGTGCCGGGAAATCTCCGCACCATTGACCCAGGCGGTGGCCACTAGGTCAGGGTTTTAAGGGTTCAGAGGCTTCCTGTCTTTTGGCTCACCGTTCCCAGTCTCATCCAGATCATTGGTGGGAACCTCCGCATCATTGTCTCAGAGGTTGCCCAGGAGGTCAGGGTTAAGGGTTCAGGGGCTTCCTGGTTTTTAGCTCACCATTTCCATCATCATCAATGCCGTTGCCGGGAATCTCCCCGCTGTTCACCCAGAGGTTGGCTTTCAGGTCAGGGTGGTCCAGGTCCACTCCAACGTCGATGACGGCAACCACAATGGGGGATCCTACACAGCGATGGACGATAGGAGCTCTGACAACAGCAGGCGGCAGGCAATGCCCAACAGGAGGCAAGCCATCTGAGATAGAAGCCAATGGCTATTCACATCACCATCCCTCTTCATATCATTGCCATCCTCCAGCAGTCTTAAGGACCTGCTGGGGAGGGCAGCCAGCCTAACACGCCCCACCTGTCATGTACTGCCTAACTCGCCCCACCTGCCATATACTGCCTAACTCTCCCCACGTGCCATGTACTGCCTAACTCTCCCCACCTGCCATGCACTGCCTAGCTCGCCCCACCTGCCATGTACTGCCTAACTCTCCCCATATGTCATGTACTGCCTAGCTCGCCCCACCTGTCATGTACTGCCTAACTCTCCCCACCTGTCATGTACTGCTTAACTCTCCCCACCTGCCATGCACTGCCTAGCTCTCCCCACCTGCCATGTACTGCCTAACTCTCCCCACCTGCCATGTACTGCCTAGCTCGCCCCACCTGTCCTGTACTGCCATGCCCCGGTGGCATTGATGAGGTCCACGTAGTACTGTGAGCCGTTGAGGTAGAAGGGGTCGTTGATGGGCGGGATGACCTGGAAGCACGGGGGACAACAAGCGGCCTGGCTCAGGGCAATGAGCAGGTAAGTTGCAATCTTGCAGCTTCAGAAGGTGAATAATCCGCATCAGGCTTCAGTCCCCCGAATATTCATGCGGTTGGGATGTACTATGAATTCCTGGGATCTACATCTGAGATCTATAAGGAATGTCTGAGATCTACAATGTCTTCTTGGCATGGGTAGATTCAGACATGACACTGCTTGCTTACCGCAGCCCAGGCATCGCCAGCAGCTTCTTTCAGGCGGTTGATAATGTCTTGCAGCGTGGCGTCATTGGCCACCAGGCTCAGCAGCCGATCCACCGTGCCATCAGGCAAGGGAGACGACATGCTGAAGTCCCGTGTTAGGAAGTTCAGGCCTAATGAGCAGTACAAGTGACGGCGCGCATCGTTGAAAAATCAGAGGGGGCTGATGATGCAGTTCCATCGCATCCTTAGCCAGAACGAAGGAGATCGCCATTTTCTGTCAAAGCATCGTTACCGGTAGCCCCAGTCGTACTGGTGATGAGGTGATCCAATACTGGCCGCAGCCTGTCATTCCCATCCTCCCCCCCCAGCCTGTCACTCCCAAGAGTTCCAGTCTGTCACTTCCAGCCTGTCACTCTCAGCCTGTCACTCCCAGCCTGTCACTCCCAGCGACCCAACCTGCACTCCCAAGTCTGCCATTGCCAGCGACCCAACCTGCACTCCCCAGCCTCTCACCCCTAGGATTTCCAGCCTGGCACTCCAACTTTGCCACTCCTAGTGTTTCAGCCTGCCCCACAAAGCCTGCCATTCCCAGGGACCCAGCCTGCACCCCCCAGCCAGCCACTTCCATCCTCCCACTCCCAGGATTTACGACCTGTCACTGCCAGCCTGCCGCCCCCATCCTGCCATTCCCAACCACTCAGCCTGCACCCCCCGGCCTGCCACTCCCAGCCTGCCACTTACTTGAATCTCCCCGAAGGTACTTGAGCGCCTCCTGAAGTATGCTCTCAGTTTCAAAGTTGAGGATTTGGATGTTGGATGTGTTGAGCATAAGGCTGGTTATATACTCCCGCAGCAGGGGGGGAATCAGGTCCAAGGCGAAAACACTATGGTTCAAGTAGTTGAGCAGCAGGCGCGGAGACCCAATCGAGAGACCCTCCTGGAATCAGTGCGGGAGAAAGAGCTGCTGATGTGTTTGTGCAAGTGTTTGGCAGCATTGCGCATTTTTCAGTCCTGAACTAACTACCAGTCGAGTGAGTATGGACGTCTGAAGAGGACCTTGGTTGCTTGGCTGTGGCAGCGCAGCAATCTCAGTTGACCATGACAGCCTGATACACACACCTGATGCAAGCCAGTTGATCCAGGAGGGCAGCCGCTGACGATGCATATGGGGATCGCCACTGCCACCGCCACCATGATGGCAGCAAGGCAGGAGATGAGAGCGGCAGACAGCCAAGGGTGTGATCGGATCTGTCAGGCCAAAGGGTAATAACGTGATAATCAGGATGTCAATCTGTTAATTGGCAGCTTTTTGACCTGCGGCAAAGGTGCATGTGCATGTGCATGTAGGCCTTGGACTAGTCAAACTGTACCCAGGTAAGGAAGCCGTGACGCTGTCCAGCTGCCACGCGCTCGAAATGTGTATCTACATTGCAAGCTTCTTCATGCTCTGCGGAAACCTTCATCAAAAGTACCGGTCCTTGGTATGGAAAGAGGTAGGAAAAGTATCCGACTTTCTCTTAAGTTTCAATCGTCAGCTAAGGTCATGTAATGCAAATGTGCTGCTGTTTCTTAAACTTCAAAGGAGCTGAGTAAGGCTTCGTCAAGTGAAAACATTGCGGTTATTTCATGTACGGCGGTAGGGAGCGTGGGCCTTTTGATTGTTTGGAGGCCAAATGCACGCAATAGGTACACATCTAATGTCAGGAAGATATGCCCGCAACATACTGGACTCTCTCTTTTTAGACCCTGACCAGCTGCGGGCGATCGAACTCGAGGAAGTGTGTTCCCACGGAGCAAATTCAGGCCCTACAGAATACAATTTTATTGCTGATGATTTCATACCTACGCGCGTTTATGAAGCAAAAAAAACCGAGTCTGGACGAGCTGTTGCGGCAAACAATATTCTTTCGGCCCATGTCGAACCCAACGTCGAACCCAACGAACACTGGCGAGTCCCAGACTCAGAAAACTTCAAACATCTTACTGAATTGAATTTTCAGAAGGATAACACACCGATTTTAGGACATCTGCTTCACGCCAACAGCACCATTTTTTCTGTTGGGGGAGGTAAAGAAGACCTGGAGGTCATTCGGGCTGTGTGCTCCCGCATCGTCGACTATGTGTCGTATCAGCACGCAGCACAGGATCTCTCGAGCGGCCTCATTGGCGACCTGGAACGAAAGCAGCTCGACATGTTCCACGAGGCCTTCCGGTGTCAGTGCCAAGTGTCGTTTAACATCCGCATGGCTGGGGCCTCTCCATGCGGGAAGACATCGCAGCCAAGGAAGCCCATGCCCCGCACGGAGCTTGCAACAACAGGTGCCTCGCCCAGATGTGACGGTACAAAAGCCGCCAAGAGCTGTCCTGGCAACAGCACGCTTCCAAGCGAACGAGTCCCTGCTGTCAGAGCCATGGATCGACCAGTCCCCAAGGCGTTGCTGCCCCCCCTGCCATCCTCCCATGTACCGCAGCCTGCACAGGGCTCACTGCATTGCGTGCCCAAGACTTCTGTATCTCGCATTGCAAGCTTCCCAGGAGACCGCGCGACCCGCTCTGCAGGGCACGATGGCAACAACAGCATGCCAAGCTCAAGCTCCAAGCTGGCCTCGCTGGGCCCTCAGGGGCAGATGGGTCCCCCGAGACGACGGCAGGCGACCTCTTGTGACGGCAGATGGGGTGCCAGTGCCCCGCTTACGGTGTACATGCAGCATCAGCACAGGTCCTGGCAGCAGCAGCCCCAGCGCTGTTCCTCAATGGAGTGGGGAAGCAGCGGCACTGATTTGGCGGGTGGGAGGCCCGTCAGGATGGAGCCGGTGGGTGCTCAGAGAGCGGCAAAGGTGACTTTCAATCCAGAGCTGCAGGAGAAGCTGTCTGCATTGCTCAGGTAATTGTGCGGGAAGACCGCAGATGTGTGATCAATCTATCTTGGTCCTGACTGGGAGGACGCCTTCAATTAGCTTTTGTCCTGTCTTGCTTAAATTTGTTGACGCCCATGTCATGCTTTTCTCATGCTGGGCGTATAAATTCACTCTAACCGTGTTTTTAGATCTGATAAATGATATTTCAATTGTGAATTTCAGCCCCTGCTGGCTACCCTCCTCTTGCTGCCTTCAGGATGCAGCTGGATACGGTGCGCTTTGAGGCAAAGAATCCTGAACGCAAGAAGGGTGTTGGTACTGCAGTAAACATTTGATCTTGATCGCACTGAACACTGAGACTTTATATAGGCTTGGAAATGCTTTCTTTGCAGAATAAAACGTATGTTTGCAAAGATGTTGCAACATGCAGCGCATGATATTCTGACAAAGTTTACATTTTGTTATGGACCTTATGGTTTTCACGTTGTAGGCTGGGCACTGGCATTACTGTGGCAAGGCAGTGAGGGTAAAGTGGCATTGGGGGTGAGGCATTTTATCTTGACATTCGCATTAGATTGGTAGCATCACAATTTCCACTGATTTCTTGCCGGCACCCATAGGCAGATGATACGCTTTATTTTCATCAGTTAGGCATGTGATCAATTTTCTCTACGTGTACCAGTAGGTATATCAGCTACATTGGTACTACACCATCACGAGTACACTCACAAGATTGTCTTGGATATGACATTTGTTAGGAAAATAGGTTGAAACAGACTGCCGTTTTGCCTTCTAGGTTCATGAAATGATATGGAATATCAGGTTAGGATGCAGTTATCATGACTAATTGGAAACGGTGTGATGTATTCTTGAAATGTGTCGGTCCACGAGCTCGTCTATGGGCACTGGGCAGCATGCATGCGCAATTGCGCATGGGCTGTGAAACCTGTCTGGCTAAAAACAAATTTCTAAAATACCGAAAAGCATATTTTCAGGAGTCATTAGTTTTTATATCTGGCATCTATATGTTTAGTTTTTAAATCTGGCATTTATAAGAAAAGCAGAGCATCAGATTTGATGCATGCTGCATTAAATACACCAGTTAATGAAAAACTTGAGTCGGTGCTGCCTTCGAAATTAAAATGCGAAACTATCACAGAAAGTGTGATCAAAATGTAAAAGTATCGAAGGAGACGACAATGCTTGATTAATATTATTGCCACAACAACGTTCGTCCTAAAAAATTCAAGATTTCACTCGTGCCGCAAAGACGCCAGTCTCCGTGGCCTTGGATCTATGTAAATCCCAAATTCAGCTCACGTTCCTAGATCAGCAGATGCACTGCAGTGATCTTGCCCTCTTGCATCATCACGAGCGACTGGCCTGCAAGCGCAAAATTAGCCACCCCTCCCACCAAGATGCTACCCAGCAGCTTCCCGGAGTCAGCATACACATGCACCCCGTCCCCACAGCCAACAAACAGATTGCCCGCTTCATCCACCTTCAGGCCATCCGGAATGCCGGTGCTGCACGTAGCAAACAGCCTGCGGCTGCCAATCACTGTGCCCCGGTGTGTAACATCAGCCACATAAACGGAATGTGGCCTCCCGGGACTAAAGCTCCCGGTGCCCATATAGAAACCAGTGTCGCTGATGTACAGCTTCCGGCCGTTGGGGGAGAAGGCAAGGCCGTTCGGCTTGACAAAGCCCTCGGCCGCCACGGACGCGATGCTTGTGACTGGGTCGAACCCCCACACATACTCTCCGAGCTGCGGCTGATTTTTGAAGCGCTGCTCCGCCCCGTACGAGGGGTCCGTGAAGAACATCATCCCGGACTTGGGGTGGACCACAATGTCGTTGGGGCTGTTGAACTGCAAGCCTTGCCAGTTATCGAGGATAGGACGAGATCTGTGTCATGAGGTCTAGCTCGACAATCCCGCCCGCACTCGTGGTGTTGCCCTGGGCGAGAACGAGGATCGTCGCACCAGAGGACCTAGACAGGAAGGCACCATTTGCCATGACGATGGGGGGCGATGGCTGCAGTACATGGATGGAGTTGTCATCCAGGTAGATGAGGGAGGTCTCGACGTACTGTGCATCGGAGGAGAGGTTGCCAAGCCTGTGGTCACAGGGGTAGGTACCGAGGTAAATAATGGGTCCTACGTAGCCATAATTCAAGCAGGAGCATCAGGCATGATTACAAGCACATCTTGGCGGATGGATCGGTGACAGAAGAGTACTGACACAACGCTTTGGGTGCGTACACCTGTGAGCTGCTGGGCGCCCACGCGGCCGAGCTTTGAGCGGGCCCAGAGGTGTAACGTTATTGACCTGTGAGCAGCAACACCACCACCGCTCCACATGCTCACATGACCAGGATGGCGGGTATGCACCACCCTTAATCAGTGAGCATGTGGAGCAGTGGTGGTACAACAGCCCTGAGGCAAGAGTGCACGGGTGGTCTGCCAGACAGATTCATCATTGCTTGCATTCAGGTCACCAGGTCGGCTGACCTGTTTGAAGTAAAGAAGACGGCATTGAGGCGCTCCACGTATACCTGCGATCATGGAACACATGACGCATTGGTGTCACACGCCCATGCCCGACAACGCGCCATACAGCACAAGAGGTCCTGTTTAGCCAGCTTTGCAGCTAGCATTCATGTCTTGAGACGGTGAATGATGAGCGTCATGGGCTGACACAGGGCTTCGGTCAGTGCTCTTGCCATGAAATGGCAGTTTGGGACGTTGGGCTGGCTGCTAGTGACACTGGAGGGTGGCTTGGTGTAGCAATAAACCTGCGCACCTAGACCACTGTGTATGTGTTATGCCGATTGGGACCTGAGTCGCTGAGTGCATTGTTATGTATTCCATGTTAAGAGCCCTTCACTAAACACTGTACACCCCGCCAAGAAGCTGCTGTGTATCATCCATACTGAGTAGCGTAGTCCGCAAAATGGATATCATATGCACATCAGAAAGTCAGAATACCAGAACCGGTATACAATCTCAGAAACTCAGACATCAGAAATGAAGAATGCTTCACCTGCTGGACAATGAAAGTACGGTATCGTGGCTACTGGCTACTGCACGAGCTTGAGCCCCACCCCTGACCCGTGGGCACTGTATTATTGATGACGAGAATTAGAAGTATGATACGTTGCGCTCAGCCAGGATGCAGATGGTCTTTGTGACGACCAGCACGTGAAAATTGAAAGCAGAACTTGTACCGTACATCAGAAAAGACAGCAGAAAGTACTTACCGGTCCATCAGAATCACTGATCGAAATCTCAGACCAAGATTTCAAACAGGGCGTGAGAGAGGAACGCTACACCTGACTGGGTACTAGAGGTACCAAATAGGTTATGTAGCCACTGCACAAGCTTGAGACTTACCCCTGCTTCATGAGCGAAGGAGTAATTGCGCTCAGCTAAGGTGTAGATGGCCGTCGTGTCAACCAGGGAGTGAAAAGCCGGGTCGTATGCGATGAACGAGCAGCCGGACACATCGAAGTTCTGATTTGGTGGAACTCCACCCACGGTCAGGAAGGAGGAGGTGACATCCCGCTGCACTGAAGGACCCAGCACGGCCCAGGCTGGGGTCCAAGAGCACGAGGTTGCCACGTCGACTACCACGTTTGCTTCTGATGAGCCCCTCACCACAATGAGAGTAACAGAGACAAGAACAACGAAGACAAACATCATCACTCGGAGGGGCTAGCCACCTCGTGGACGTATATTTTGAAGTCGAGATATAATGACGTATGTCAAGGTTCCCCGAGCACAGATAAGTCTGTCACTCAAACTCTAATACCGTACGTATACCAGATTTCTTTCAACCACATTAGAGATCGCCCATCCAGCGTCATACGCTTAGGGTACGCTTAGGGTGTAGGACAGCCAGCCCAAGAATTGATGCGCCTCGCTCAGCCAGCATTGACATGCTTCGTGAGTCGATCAAGCAATTTTAGGTGGACACCTAAGCCTACATAAAACGCCGAAGGAGCTTAGGGTTGGGAGTTAGTTTGGCCATCAATAGACACCTTCGAGCAACGTACTGCGCCACAGGGCGAAATCGAGTAGCGAGAATCAAATTCATCGATGCAGAGGAACTCTTTGAAGGCACCATAGATGCTCAGCCCAGGAGTGGCTCAACCAGGAGAAGGAGGACGAGGATATTGGATTATTTCGATTACTCCTTCCTGCTGATGTCAAATGGCCTTACACGCAACAGCAACAGCAACAGGTCTCAGGCAGGCAGCTAAGTACCGGCACAATGCGGGCAGGACAGCAGATATCAGATGCCGTGAGAACGATGTATGCACTCCATGCAGTAGCTCCCCGCATGCATGCCGATACACCGCCCGCATGCAGTTGCTCCCCGCCGGCAAGCCGGCTCCCCACTCGAATGACAACACCCTGCCTGCACGCAGAGCATCCCACTGGCACGACAGCACTCCGCCTGCATGTAAAAGCGTACCACCGGCAGGACAGCGCCCTGCCAGCATGCAAAGCACCCAGCCGGCATAACTTGCGCCCGGCCATACGGATAGCACCCCGCGTGCATGCAGTTGCGCCCCGCGGGCACGACAACACCCTGCCTGCGAATGGCCCTGCCAGCACGACAGCACCCTGCTTGCATGCATGCACCCGACTGGCATGACAGCAACGGCATGCATACAAAGGTCCCCGACATCATCACAACCCCCTGCTTACTTGCATAGCACCCTGCATGCATGCATATGGCTCCGACAGCACGACAGCATCCTGCTTGCATGCATAGTACCCCACCGGTATGACAGCACCCCGCCTGCGTACAAGGTGCCCCGACATCATGACAACACCCTGCTTACTTGCACAGCATCCTACAAGCATGCATCTAGCCCTGCCGGCACGACAACACCCTGCGTGCCTGCAGAAGTGCCCCACCGGCACGACCCCACTTACATGCACTGCATGCATGCTGATGCACCTTGGTCCCACCAACCTCTGGCAGAAGGACCTACGGTACACTATATGCATGCTGCCTAACTACCTACCTCACTGGCATGCACTTCCTGTGGGCAGCAACACAACCACACCCACCGGCATGAACTACATGCACCCTTTAGCACCCTCACCCCCACTGACATGCTCTGCCTGCACATTGCTGTACTGCCGCACCCACTGGCACGAACTGCCTGTGCGCAGCAGCACCACTGCACCCACTGGCATGCACTGCCTGTGTGCTACAGTACTGCAGCACACATTGGCATGTACTGCCTGCGTGCTGCAGTACCGCAGCACCCACTGGCATGCACTGCCTGTGTGCTACAGTACCGTAGCACCCACTGACAATTTATGCCAGCACTACAGCAGTGCCGCACCCACTGGTATGCTCGATATGCCAACACTGCCACAGTGTCTCACCCACTAGTATGCAGTTCATGCCAGCACTGCCGCAGCGCTGCACCCACTAGTATGCAGTTTATGCCAACACTTCTGCGGTACCGCACCCACCTGCATGTATGCTGAAGCATGAATGTACTCACTGGCGTGCACCGCCTATATACTGAAGCATTGCCGCACTCATTGGCATGCACTGCCCCTTCGCTGCAGTACCGCAGCACCCCCAGTACCATGAATGACATGTGCAATGGAAGACAATGAGTCACAAGACCAGTTAATATGCCTTGTATTCTGAGGTCCGTGAATGGATACCGTTAGTGGTTTATGGATGCCTTGGACAGGAGCTTCAGCCCAACAGCTATTGATAACATGACAGTGAAGGCACTGAACATTGGAAGCCAATCAGTCCCGCAGCCACTTTATCTGCCTTGTCTTATTAGTTACGTGTATGGATACTGGTAATGGTGCATGGATGCTCAGGATGGGAGCTTTAGCCCAACAGCCATTGATGACGCAATAGCGATGAAGATGCACACTGGAAGCAAGCCAGTCCCGCATCTACTTAAACTGCCTTGTGTTATGAGTTACGTGAATGGATACTGGCAGTGGTCCATGGATGCTCAGGACATCGGCTTCAGCCCAACAGCCATTTATAACACAACAGTGATGGAGATGCGCATTGGAGGCCAATCAGTGATGCAACCACTTCATCTACCTTCTGTTATGAGAGCCAGGTATGGATACCGGTACTGGTCTAATGATGCACATGTTAGTTTTTTTTGCCAAGCTGACATTCCATTCATAACACAAGAATGATGGTACGGCACACTAACCCATTTAGCCTCGCAGCATCTTAATCTCGCTTGTGTCTTGTAGTTCGGGAACTATGTATACTAGTAGTGGTCATTGGGAGCAAAACAGCCCCACAACTCCTGCTCAGAAGTCTAGCAAACTGGAACTGCAACTCTAAAATATGTCAACAAAGGCATGGCATTGGTTTCCTGGAGGAATTCGGACATCTGTAATTGGCCTCAGCCACCGTGGCGCCATCAAAACAGGGCCGAGAGGCGAGAGGGCCATTGAGAGCAAAAGAGCCCCAAAACACCTCCGCAAAATTAAACCAAACTGGAACATCAGTCCTAAAATAATTCAACAAAGGCAGAGCATTGCTGTTCTGGAGGAATTTGGACACCTGCAAGTTGGCCTCAGCCACCGCGGCGCCCTCAAAGCGGGGGCCAAGAGGGCCATTGAGAGCGAAAAAGCCCCAAAACAAATTTTCAAAATTCAACCAAACTGGAACAGCACTCCTGATATATATCAACAAAGGCATAGTATTGGTGTTCTGGAGGAATTAGGACACCTGCAAGTTGGCCTGAGCCACCGCGGCGCCCTCAAAGCGGGGCCAAGAGGGCCGTTGAAAACGAAAAAATCCCAAAACGCCTTCTCAGAAATCAACCAACTGGATCAGCAGTCCTAAAATATGTCAACAAAGGCATAGCATTGGTGTTCTGGAGGAATTTGACACCAGCAAGTAGGCCTCAGCTACTGTGGCAGTGTGGCACTCTTAAAGCGGGGGCCGAGAGAGCCATTGAGAGGAAAACAGCATCCCCCAAAACACCTCCTCAGAATTTAACCAAACTGGAACAGCAGTCCTAACACCTGTCATCTATGTCTGCCACAGTGATATTCCTTAGGAATTAGGACACCAGCAAGTAGGCCGCAGCTACCATTGCAGCCTTTGAAGGAGGGCTGCGGGGGCCATTGAGAGCCAAACGGTCCCTCATTACATCTTCAGAATTGAACAAAACTGGGCATGCAATCTTGAACTGTGTCAACGAAGTCACATGTGTCTGAGGGAATAAAGACACCTGAGAGTTGGTCTCAGCTACACATGCAGCCACCGGCAAGGTGTTGCAAATAGGGGAGGGCACAAAGCATGAGGACGGGGAGCAACGACTGTCAGGGCGGTCAGTGTCAGTGGGGAGCTGCGACCAATGTCAGGGCGAAACACATACATGCGGTCGTTGCGCATGAGAGCTGGGAGCTGCCACCCACAGCAGGGAGCTGCAGGGCGATGCAATTAATGACACGGCGCTCGACATACGGGGGGCATTAAGCATCAGGGCAGTGCGCAGCAACGACAAGCATGGTGCACAAACAGGCAAGCGCCACACATACAAGCGGGTTGCAGAGGATGCGGGTCGGCACTACGATAACCACCGGCAGGGACTTAGATAGCTGTGCATGGGAGCGGATACAGAGCATGCAGGTGGGACACTACAACCACCAGCATGGCGTTGCACATGGGGTAGGCGCTTTGCATGCAAGTTGGGCACTACAGCCAATACCAGGGCGTTGCGCCCTTGGGCGCCCGCCGGGCAGGCGCTGTGCATAAGGGTAAGGCGTTGTGCATGCAGGTGGCGCTCTGAAGCCTGGTGAGGTGCTCCACATACTGGCAAGGCATGTTGCTGTGACTGTTGGGGTGTTGTGCATGCGGCCATGCACCCACCGGCAGAATAGAGCAAGACAGCATCAACCAGGAAGGCGTTGTGTATGCGGCAAGATATCAGTCAACATTGAATCCTACGAATGTTGCACTAACTCAGTCTCAGTTGCAGCGTAAATCGAAGTGATAGTTCCCTCTCTGGTTCCCTCAAGGAATCCTCAGGTACGGAATCAGGTACGGAATCGCGTTATATTTGCGGAATGGTTTGAAGAGCTTATATTGAATAAATGTGAAAGGCTGGCATACATATGGCATCGATCCCGAAGCAAGCTACGCGAAGCGCAGCAATTCTTGGGCTGACCGTCCTATACCCTAAGCGTATGACGTTGGGCGATCTCTAATGTGGTTGAAAGAAATATGGTATACGTACGGTATTAGAGTTTGAGTGACAGACTTATCTGCCTAGCATGATCATGGCATGAGTGCATGACACATCACGAAATCTTACGACGCGATCTACCAAGATTCGCGCAGTACGAAGGGACGACGCAACACGGCGTGGCCTGTACATGATGGTTACATTATCACTCTTCAGGAGTGCGCCAAACCCGAGTACACTTTCCTTTACAAAGGGCGTTCGAGTGCAACAAAACCAAGCTTCCAGTCTAGAATATACGAGGGCGAGGGCAGGCCGGAGGGCAGGCGAAGTGGCGTGTTTCTTGCATGGCATGAAGTATTCACGAATAGTCTAATACGATAAGAACGGTCACATTGCTCAGTTCTCCATGCACCACCCCGGATATGCATGCGATACATGGCGAGCTTCATGTTAGGATGAGTGGACAACGGGCGTTGATAAAGTAGTTCATCGGTCGCTTGAGGAGCATCGCCGAAGAAAAGTGCTATAAGCGGTACCGGTAGCTAGCGCGCGTACTTAAATCACATTACACCTATGCTGGGCCATGCCCAACTCATGGCGCTCGTACTTGTGAAAGCGTGCAGCCGACACCGCAGGTCGAGCAGCATGTGCATGCATTAATTTCAAGGTGATTGACACATGGGCTGAGCAGGGTCTGTAGTTTTTGCCGGCCATTCATTCAGTTGCTAGCAGCTGATCTCACAAATTGGCACTACTTGCTCGACTACTTGCACCTTTTGTGTAGGAGTCCCAATTTCTCGATCACGATTTCAAGGATCGTGGTAGAGGCCACTATGCCACAGAGGTGGCCCCCAGCTTTAGTTAAGATCAATGACATGACACCAGTACACCACTGGGCCTTCCCTCATGTGCTTCAGTCTTTTCCAGGTCAGCGACGACCAGAGGAGCTGCTTCTTATCATGAAGGTTTTTGTTTTTAGAACCGCAACGAGCATGATGAATAGCCAAGGAATACCGAGGCCGCCGTCCATCACCTCAGCAGGCACTTGCTGAAGGTCTGAACCTCACTTCAGAACTTAAGATGGAGACTAGCTCTGAGACTAGCTCCGTCATTTAAGCAACAGGGACAACGGCTGAAAAAGCGCTCTAACAGGCGGCATGAGGCCAATAGAACAGTAAGCTATCAGTCCGATGGAGACTGATACCGTCAGCTGCCCTTTCGTTATGCCATGATTGGGGCCCAGGTATGTGCCGGACACATGCCGGACACATCCCTGGATCATGGAAACACCCAGAGATGTAAAAGATGTACATCAAGACACCATGCCACAGGCAGAATACTGCTACGAGCCACATGCCTACTGGGAGCATGAGCGGTAGCACTGTCAAGGCGAACATCCGATTTCCAGAGAAAATGAGAAAACGTAGGCACCAACGCTAGGAATTAGGCAAGGTGCCAAAGAGCTAGCTCATCAAATACCTTGAACGTCACAACCCCACAGACTCACAACAGAAAGAAACTACAACCGGCCAACAAGCTCCTTCAAGAAGCAAACAAGGTCATTGACAGGGGTTCAAGTACGGCTGAGTCACAAGGCCAGCTAGCAGTCCTCTTCAGTCACTAATGCCTAGTTCGAAAATGTTATCGGAAAGGGACACTCCATAAACCGAATACCACTATAATCTCAAGCCACCTCGATACATCATAGGGGCACACAATACAGGCCTTCAGAGGGGGGCTCAACCTACCATGCAAAAAGGTATGCACGGGAAATGCATGTGCCCGCTCCCTCGTGCCAGCTATTACATTCCAGAACAATATAAGTACAGACAAGGAGTAGTACAGAGTGCTTTTCAACATGACACCTATATAAGCCACTAAGAAACAAAGCAAAAAATGCAAGCCATCATATAGTCTGCGCCAGCCCGGCAAACAGTTGTTTTGTTATCGTGGCAGCAGAGCGGTGCTGGCCTGAGCCCGGGCTGCACTGCTCCATTAACAACCACACCCCGCTCGAGGCGTGGCTTCCCGCCCCCGTCTGAGCTGGACAACAAGTGCCAGGCACAGGCAGGCAGCTATAAGCAACGCCTTTCCCACTTCTGAAACGGCATGAGTGGCAGACACGAAGAGCTGGTAAAAGCAAGCAGGCCCAATTTGCGAAAAAATAATATACGGTATGGTTGCTGACGCCAAATAGGCCCATCACTCTCTTGGCCCTCATCTTAATGGCTGCATAATAGTCTACCACAAACCACACCCGCAACCTGCCCAGCATGTCACACTAGGACCTCCTAGCACAATGAACGAATTGTGGGAATTACGGTCTGCAAAGGTGACAATGCAGACTTCCACCCTCCCAAACATTTACCTCATGGGTACACAGCATAAATGATCCACATCTCGGGGTACCGCCATTTAAAGCGTTACCTTTTTACGAGTCTTTAAAGAAGAGCTCAGGCAGACGGCAGCTTTACGAAGGAACGCAATGTCTCCCAGGGTAGAGAGCCCAACGGTATATTAAGGAGCCTATCTATCATGAAATACTCCCCCTACACTCCCTCTACTTCCCCCAACTCTATCCCAGGTTATACACACAACAGGCATCCCCGCCAGAGGCTCCCGAACACTCCTTGAGATTTGAAGGGTCCCACTGCCGGGCAGTGTCCATGTCCAGGATCCCTCCCTCTCCCACCCACACATAAGATGCATAGTCCGGAGCAGGAGCCAGCCACCTACAGCCCCGACCTCTTCATCCAAGAACACGCGGAGACAGGGCTATTGCTGCCCCAGGGTGCAACCGGACCCTTGCCAGGTCCTGCTCCTCCAGCATGCCCTGCCTGCAATCCTTTGTCAGCTGTCCGACCCCCCTTATTGGAACAATCCTCTTGCCCAGCGCCGCACGGCGCTCCTGCCTGCCATCCTCGGCGCACTCTGTCCCACGCACTGCCCGGGTGTCACACTTTAACCTCACTTACATCCTGATCATCAGCTTTCTACCTTGACTGCCAGAATCAGAGCTTCTTCCCCTGGGCTGCCGGACGCCTGAATTCGTCTAAAATGCAGAGCACCGGCCGGTCATCACTCTTCCTCCCCGGGCCCTCACCCTCGCTGCAAACAAATGCAAGGAGTGAGATCACGGGGGGGCCATCAGCAGAGTCAAAATATCGCTTCCTCCACGTCAGGGGTCAAGGTTTGGATTTATGAGGCTCCTGACGCAATGCTGACAAGGTCCCCTTGCGGCGTATCAGCTCCGCTAATGAGGCCAAGGCAAGCCCCAGGGTGCAAGGTCAGCTTTGTTGACCCAGGCAGGCCCCCACCAACAAGCCTGAGAGGCGACACCTGCCACTGGAGGGACTCCGTTTAACCCAGATGCAGTTGACCCTGAACCTCTCAGCAGTTTCCCGGCAGCTTCCAGAGGCAGGCAGGCGGTGGGCTGTACCCACTTCTCCGACCATTCTACCGGTGCTGTTAAAACGCAAAGACTGGTGCACAAGTGTGACAGGTGTAATGCAAGGACTGATACACAAGTGTGATGGGTGTAATGCAAGGACTGATACACAAGTGTGATGGGTGTAATGCAAGGACTGATACACAAGTGTGATGGGTGTAATGCAAGGACTGATACACAAGTGTGATGGGTGTAATGCAAGGACTGATACACAAGTGTGATGGGTGTAATGCAAGGACTGATACACAAGTGTGATTCAAGCAATTAACCTGGTTCACGAGCGGACCTGTTGGCTTCGAGGACATTCTCCAGAGGTTCCCCGATCCCCAGTAGATCCTCGCCAGTGTCACTGTCATCGCTCCCCGACTTGCTCGGTCCGATGATGATGCCGCGCGCGGGCACCTTCTTGCCACGTAGAGACCTGCGCCAGTGAGGAGTCAAGGAACAGGGAAAAGGGTTATGGCACCATAACAGGTTGGGAAGGAGTTGTGTCACCCTCACCAGAGGCTTATGACATCATACCGTGCGAAGGAGGAGCAGCATTGCTGTAGATGGGGAATGAATACCGCACCGCATGATTTTCTTGATTTACTGGATTAGGGTTTAGGATTTGCTATTGCTGTGGAGAGGGATGTAATAACGTGACATGACTTACTAGTTGACTTACTAGTTGACTTACTAGTTGACTTACTAGTTGACTTACTAGTTGACTTACTAGTAACAATATAGTTCCTGACGTTTGTTTGGAGCAATGGCATGGGCAGAGCTCACTCCCACGACACGCCCACGAGAGAGCGAAGCCAATGGCTGTGACCTCCACTTCCCCAGGCATCAGGTATTTCACATATCAGTCTACGGTTCAAATGTCGCACGATCCAGCTGAATATGGCGCACGCAAGAAGCCGGGTTACTGGATCTGCTTTTCATGAAACTTACAGATTGCAGAACCCGTGTCCTTGCTGCTGAAGAAACCAAGGTCTAGGCCTCCAGGCCTGCCAGCCTTCACTCAGTGACCCCAACTCATGGCCAGGCTGTCGACTTGATTTAAAATGCACACATCAAACTACGTTCTCCTCTGCGCATTTCACCTCCTTGCCAAGTGCACGTCTCCCCTCCCCCAGCACATGTCACACTTCACCATCTCCCTAGCACATGTCACACTTCAACATTTCCCCAGCACATGTCACATTTCACCCCCCTGCTAATTGCACGTCTCCCCCCCCCCAGCACATGTCACACTCCACCCCCTCCCCAGCACGTCACACTTCACCCCTTCCTCAGCACATAGCGCACCTCTGCCCCCCCTTCCTCCATTGCACACCCAGCCTCACCTTGTAGCAGCAGCAGAGGCCGATAAAGGAGGTGCTCGCATGGTGCCAGAGCCTCTGAAACAACACAAAGACACAACAGCAGAACACGGATGCCATGATTTCAGATGTTTCGAATGTCAACAACTCAAAGACACAACAGCAGGACTTAAAAAGGAGAAGTTGAGGACCAACTAGAAAGCGATGAGTTAGTTGTTAACTAGTTTTGAATGTCAACCACCATCAACTTGGTCCAATTGCGGCTTCAAACGCGACGCGCATATGTTAAGGGCTTTCCAGCTGGGCGGATTCAGCGTTTCAGCTGAATGTGCACACCAGCATACCGGTATGCACAGCAGGATCAGGATCTACAGCACAGCAGGATCAGGATCTACAGCACAGCAGGATCAGGATCTACAGCACAGCAGGATCAGGATCTACAGCACAGCAGGATCAGGACCTACAGCACAGCAGAATCAGGATCTACAGCACAGCAGGATCAGGATGTACAGCACAGAAGGATCAGGATCTACAGCACAGCAGGATCAGGACCTACAGCACAGCAGGATCAGGATCTACAGCACAGCAGGATCAGGACCTACAGCACAGCAGGATCAGGACCTACAGCACAGCACAGTGCAGGTGCAGTAGACCACAGCCCCCGAGGACCATCGAGGGGGAGCAGCAAGAGACTGCCGTGAGGGTGGATAGCACACTGAGACTCCCCTGACACTCTTCACCCTGAACCTGTGTCGGGTCTGCCTCGCATGGCCTTGCCGCAGCGTTGCGGGCGGCAATTAATTGCGCCCCCTGTCTTGACAGCCGCTGGCTCACCGCTAATAGGGCCACGACCTGTAAGGCGCCCGGATCCACTTGCTCCATGAGTCAGCCAATGTCATGCTCTTGACAGAGGACATAGCATGAGGCATCACACAGGTGCACACAGGTCCACACCTGTCATTTTCCACACCTCTCCTCCTACCTGATCGTATCCGATATCGCAGCGATGGGACCGCTCGTCTCGAGAATGATCGGAAGGGTTTGCGGGGTGCTGGCCTCCTGCTCTGGTGAGACCTTTGGAACAAAGGGGGAGGGTGGAGGTATGTGCTCTGCAGCCACCCGTAGGGTCCGAGGAAGGTAGTACGCAGTGGCACGATCATTCAATGATGGAAGGCTCCTGGCTTCAAGCAATTCAGGACGTGTCTATCTTCAGCCCAAGAATGACCATGCGAGATCGCAAACTAATGGGCTCAAAACCAGTGTTTATTTCAGAGTGCCTCGGCTACACCTCCGCTACACAACCCAGCCTAATATCAGGTTTGGTGCATCAAGCCCTCTACTTGGGCCCCCGCCTGTAGGCCGGGGTTCAATGTGTGTTTCACATGGGCCCAGTGGTGGTCTGCCATGCCCTGAAATAAATACAGGCAAAGAAATGCATCCAAGCATGCATGAAACTGCAAGGGCTTAACTTTGATCATGGCTTTGAATATGGTATGCACTCCAATACACGCACCTTTCCACTATTTTCACAGATCAATACCGCAATCTCAGACCAACATTATGTGCTGGCCAGCCAGAGGCATGTGGCCCTGATGACCAATGTGGGACCACGCAAAGAGTGGGAGAAGAGTGGCGCACCTCAGCCAGTGATGGCAGGCCCGGCAGTGACAGCTGGGCGGACACTTTTTTGAAGGACATGAACTCCTTGGCCGACAGCTTGGTCGTGTCCAGCGTGGGCGTCTCGCTGGGCAGCTCCTTGCGCATGGCGATGAGGCTGTTCAACAAAATCTCAAACGTCGGCCTGCGATTAAGTTAAAATCAGGGGGGTGCAGGGTTTAGGGGCCAGTGTCTAGGTAAGAGCAGGCAAGGGTTTAGTGTCAGGGGTGAAGGGTTAAGGGGTGCAGGGTTTAGGGGTGCAGGTTCTAGGTGAAAGAGGGCATGTAAGAGTTCAGGGACTAGCGTAGAGAGATCCAGTGTAAAGGGCGCGGGTGTTCAAGGTGAAGACTTCTTTAGCAACAGGGCATCCAGGTAACAAGGTATACCAATAGCGAAGCTGAAGACGTGGAAGAGAGCTAAAGAGTGAGGAACGTCCTCCCGGCAACATCACACGTGCACAGCTTGAACAAATTATGAAGGCAGTTAGAACTCCTTGCAGGACAACAGAGGGCCTGCCCAGGGCCCGTCCTCCATAATAATCGAAATGCGAGGGGCACAACCGACACACATTGAATTCTGAATGGCGTGATGTCCAGGAATCAATCCGCCCAATACCTGCACCGGAGTACAAACAAACTATGAAGCCATGTGCACTCCCTACATGCCCCCTCTGCTCCAGGCAATGTTTATTGCGAGCGTGATGCAATAGATCCTGGCCACCCAAAACCCGAAAGATGAAGCAGCCCTTACCCATGAGTCTGGTGGGGCGTGGAAACGCACCTGGCTGGCTAACAGATTTATATTCATATTCATCATGTGCCTGGCTGGCTAACTGCTGTTCTATCTTAGTTGACTGACGAACTGCTGTATATTCACACGTCTGGCAGGCTAAATGCAGTTTGTATCACACGCTTCACAGGCCAACTGCTTGATAGTCACACGTCTGGCAGGCTAATCGCTGTTTTATCACATGCCTGGCTGACTAACTGCTGTTTTATCACATGCCTGGCTGACTAACTGCTGTTTTATCACATGCCTGGCTGACTAACTGCTGTTTTATCACATGCCTGGCTGACTAACTGCTGTTTTATCACATGCCTGGCTGACTAACTGCTGTTTTATCACATGCCTGGCTGACTAACTGCTGTTTTATCACATGCCTGGCTGACTAACTGCTGTTTTATCACATGCCTGGCTGACTAACTGCTGTTTTATCACATGCCTGGCTGACTAACTGCTGTTTTATCACATGCCTGGCTGACTAACTGCTGTTTTATCACATGCCTGGCTGACTAACTGCTGTTTTATCACATGCCTGGCTGACTAACTGCTGTTTTATCACATGCCTGGCTGACTAACTGCTGTTTTATCACATGCCTGGCTGACTAACTGCTGTTTTATCACATGCCTGGCTGACTAACTGCTGTTTTATCGTCCAACCTACTGGACACCTACGATAAAAAACAAGTATGACTTGGGCGAAGATGAAGGGAGCCACTCATTTTGGCCTAGTTCAATACTTGAGTGTGGATTCACGCCTTTACAGTGGCTATCGCTACAATCACACTTCCTCACAGTTAGCGGCTCAAACAATTAATGCATCTCGTTGATAATATCTAGGTCCTCCGTATTTCAGACCCCTTGCCCCTCCCCTTCACCTCTCTCCCTCCTCCGGTCCGCCTGCCCCTCACCTCAGCATCGAGCCCTCCTGCCAACAGGACTCCGCCAGCCTCCTGTAGGCGACCGGGCTGGCCATCGAGAACACGGGTCGCTTCTGCCCGCTGGTGATTGCATGTCCCAGGTGCGGCGTCGGAATGTCGGAGAAAGGGAGCTGGCCAGTCAGCAGCTCCCACATCTGAAAGGGGGGGGGCAGTGGTATTGTAGCGTACCTCAGCTACAGTTCAGCTACATAACGAGGCGAGGAGTCTACCGGGGAACGGCAGATAAGGGACACGGGTAAAGGTGACCTATCCAGTGTGTCGTACAAATTCGAAATCTTATTAAGGGTATATGCTTAATCTTATGGGCTGAAGGGTGAAAGGGAGCTTGCCCCTCTGCTGCAACCACATCTAGGGCTTTCAAAGAGAGAGGTTAAGAGGGGAATGAATGACTCAAACCAGTAGGGGAGGAGTGGGGTCCCCATTCCATCACCGACTGACCATAGGAGCGAGGGCACTCTACTGTTGTCCTGGATCGCCCTTTGATCAGGAGTGACTGGTTGTGGCCGCAGGTCTGGAGGAGTCAACTAGGTAACCAGAGGACAGTTTAAGAATCTGAAACCCCAGGCCTGATGGCCCCAACTGTAAAATCCAGTTTCTGCTGATACTATGGTCCCACTCGGCTTTCCACACATCTGTGCGTGGGAGTGCAGCGGCCTGTATGAATGAGTACATGCAGGCGCATCCGGGCTGCACATGCACAGGTCTTATGCACGGGTCTAACAAACGTTTATGTAGGGTTCCATGCATACACAGCCGCGCAGCCTGCCTCTCACCGTTATGCCAAAAGCGTACACATCCGCTGCCTTGCTCGCCGTCCCTTTCATGATGACCTGGATGAGGGGCAGGGATCAAAAGAAAATAATGGGTGTTGACCCGGGAAACGAAGCCAAGGGTTTCAGGACCCCTACACATGCCGCACTAAGGGGGGTGGCAATGAGGGGAGGTGGGAGATCAGGATGCAGCTCCTGGATGCAAGGGATGCAGCCAGGGAGGGATGCCCTGTTCTGTATCTTGCATGCAACAGGCCTCGACCGCCCTTGAGGCCGAAGAAACAGGCGTGGTCGCGCCACAGTGAGTGCCAGGGTGCGGGGACTTGGGCAGAATCTCAGAGCAGGAGGGGGGTCTACTCAGATGCTGCGGGAGTGCGGGAAGTAGGGAGACATGAGAGAAGGAAGGCGCACGCTTGCATGCTCACTCAACGATTGATCATTAGGAGGAGAACTAATCATCCCTGGCCTTCACCGGTAAGAAAGATAAATGGCCACCCTACATCCGCTTCCGCCGCCACTAGCTTGATCGAACGTCCAGGGTTTAGAATCACCACCCGGGGTGGATATCCACCCCGACCCCAAGGTGCACTGGTGACGAATTGTTTCCTCAAACCGGCTAGCCAGTGTGCACCTCTGCACACTGGCCAGCCGGTTAAAGGAAAGGCCATCTGCATGAACGAGCCCAGGAACAGACACATATAGGACTGAAGGACCCCTGCCCCCCCCCGCACTGGGCGGACCACTGCCAAATTTGCTCAGATTCAATCACGACAGCTTAACAATTCAGTCCATTAGCGGGCGCACATCTGAGGCCATGTGCATGAGCATGACTAGCCGATCCCTGATCCAGGCCCCTAGGGTTCACCAGGGTTCCTCAACGTACATCTCAACTGCTTCAAGATTCAAAATCTGTTGGCGGGTGAACCCCTGGGGCCATGTGCGTCACTGTGCTCTGGAACAAACTCGCAATGTGGGACTGGGGGAACCCTGGTCCCCTGCCCCAGGGTGAGACAATGTAAGATTTCTGTAACTAAGATCTTGACCGCTTTGAAATTCGAAGTATGCTGGCGGGCACACCTCTAGGGCCATGTGCGGTACATTGTCCTTGAACAGACTTGGATAGGACTGGGGGGACCCCTGACCCCCCTGGCGCACCAGAGGCAGTTCTGAACTTCGAACCGATAGCCTGAATGCTTTGACAAACGGACTTTGCCTGCGGTCGCACCTCTGGCGCCATGTGTGTCAGCGTGCCCTGGAACATGCTTGAGATGTGGGACTGGGTGGCCTCCAGCGTGACGGACAGCCCGAAGTCGGCAACTTTGGCGACAATGCCCCGACCGCCACCTGATCCTTGGGAGTGGGTCTTGGTCAGCCTGCCAGGGGAGGTCAGGCCTCAGGTTTCAGGTTTCAGGGATTTGGGGTTTCAGGTTTCAGGATTTGGGTATCAGGCTTTAGGGATTTCAGGTTTCAGGGATTGTGCTCAGGCATGTCCATCGCAGGAGATGACAACATTGCGATATTTCAGAAGATATCCTATGCCCTCGTCTCAGGGCATGTGACGAGGTAGAGGAATGAGGCGCTGCTCACAGCTTCATTGGCTCAACCCTCGCCTGTCTCAGGTCTGCCCCCCCCCTGGGCCCTCAACACACGGCTAGCACGCCGCAGCAAAAACAACTGCGACAGGCGCAGCCCGAACTCCCTAGGCAGGCCTTGATCCACGGCAGCAGAACAGTTGGGGCAAAAAAACAACTTGTATAAACAACTTACCCCCCATTCATTCCCCATTCATTCCCCATTCCCTGCAACACCTTGCCTTCTACCTATGCCGCCCTAACAACAGCATTCAATTCTGACAGCCCACATTCTGATCTGTCTGTCAGTCTGCAGCTGTCTGCGTCTGCCTCCCCTGCCTGCGCTCATAGCGTTTAGGGTACACCATTAAGGTCTAAACCCTAAACACTCATATAATGTTTAGGGTTTAGTAAATCTAGACCCCCTGCGCGCTCACATGACATTTTGCGACTTAAGGTCCATGTGCAGCACATCCCCCCGATGAAGGTGCAGCATGGCCCGTGCGATGTCAGAGGCCGTGTCCAGTACCGCACTGCAGGACAGAAGGGGGGGGGGGCAGCGTGAAAGGGGGCAGGGTGAAACGGGAGGGCGCGGGAGGGGGGGGGGGCAGGGAAGGAGACAGGGTAAAAGGGGAGGGGGGGGGCAGGTGAGGGGGCAGGGTAAAAGGGGAGGGGGGGGCAGGGGAGGGGGCAGTGTAAAAGGGGAGGGGGGGGCAGGCGAGGGGGCAGGGTAACAGGGGAGGGGGGGAAGCAGGAAAGATTAGAGGTGGTATTGAGCACTGCAGTGAGGGATAATGAGGGGAGGGGCAGCGTGAGAGGTGGAGGACGGGACCATCAGGAGGGAGAGGAAAGGTGGGGGGGGACAGGGACAGTCAGGGAGAGAGGGAAGAGGGGGCAGCTGAATTATCTCTATACATCTCAACTCATACTCACCTGATCAGGGCTGAATGCGCCAAACACCGGCCTCGAGACGGAAAGCAGCTCTCAAGGAACCTTGGACAGACACAAGCACACCTCAAAGCGCTTTGCTTACAAGCGCCAAACAAGCCCCCCCCCCCCCTTGACCTGACCCTGAGATAGAACATAGGTGCAAGCGCTGAAGTTGAAGCGCCCAAATCATCTCATCACACCCCCTTCAACCTATCCCCAGCAATAGGACCTGCCCCTGACTTGCTCCTGCCCAGGCACCCACCCGAAGTTGAAGCCGTAGTCCTGGAAGAACAAACCGGTATCCAGCGCATTCCGCAGAGAACCCAGGTTGCAGAACTCAAGGACGAGGCGCACCTGCTCACAGGAGGGAGGAAGTGGCGTGGGGATGAGGAGGGGGGAGGGACAGGGGGAGGTGAAAGAGGCATGGGAATAAGGTGGGGGAGGGAGAGGGGGAGGGGGAGGAGGAAGAGGCATGGGGATGAGGAGGGGGGAGGGAGAGGGGGAGGAGGAAGAGGCATGGGGATGAGGGCGGGGGAGGGAGAGGGGGAGGAGGAAGAGGCATGGGGATGAGGAGGGGGGAGGGAGAGGGGGAGGAAGAAGAGGCATGGGGATGAGGAGGGGGGAGGGAGAGGGGGAGGGTGATGAGGCAGGAGGTAGTAGAGGAGGGGGAGGGGGGGAGATAAGGGCATCAGGCTTGAAACTAGAAGATGTGTGTGCTGATAAGAATTGCATGGGTTATAGTGGGCACCTTTAAATGATGAAATCAGCTGCCTTCACCTCAAATAACATAAACGGCCCGGACCCCATTAAGTGCCCCTCACCTCATACGAGAAGATCTGCCCTTCCTGCTTGTCAATATGGTCGGAGACCACGCTGGTATCGCCCCGGTTGCAAAACGTACCAGACACCGGGGACAGCCTGTTGCAAAAGCAGGGTGTGTGCAACGGGGTGTGCGCAACGGGGTGTGCGCAACGGGGTGAGCGCAACGGGGTATGCGCAACGGGGTGTGCGCAACGGGGTGTGCGCAACAGGGTGTGCGCAACAGGGTGTGCGCAACGGGGTGTGCGCAACAGGGTGCGCGCAACAGGGGGTGCGCAACAGGGGGTGTGCAACAGGGTGTGTGCAACAGGGGGTGTGCAACAGGGTGTGTGCAACAGGGTGTGTGCAACAGGGTGTGTGCAACAGGGTGTGTGCAACAGGGTTTGTGCAATAGGGTGTGTGCAATAGGGTGTGCGCAATAGGGGGTGTGCGCAACAGGGTGTGCGCAATAGGGGGTGTGCGCAACAGGGGGTGTGCGCAACAGGGTGTGTGCGCAACAGGGGGTGTGCAACAGGGGGTGTGCAACAGGGTGTGCACAACAGGGTGTGTGCAACAGGGTGTGTGCAACAGGGTGTGTGCAACAGGGTGTGTGCAACAGGGGGTGTGCAACAGGGTGTGCACAACAGGGGACGCACAACAGGGGGTGCGCAACAGGGGGTGTGCAACAGGGGGTGTGCAACAGGGGGTGTGCAACAGGGGGTGTGCAACAGGGGGTGTGCAACAGGGTGTGTGCAACAGGGGTGCACAACAGGGGGGTGTGCAACAGGGTGTATGCAACAGGGTGTTGGCAACAGGGAGTGCGCAACAGGGTGTGCGCAACAGGGGGTGCACAACAGGGGGTGCACAACAGGGGGTGTGCAATAGGGGGTGTGCAACAGGGGGTGTGCAACAGGGGGTGTGCAACAGGGGGTGTGCAACAGGGGGTGTGCAACAGGGGGTGTGCAACAGGGTAGCGCAATAGGGGGTGCACAACAGGGGGTGTGCAACAAAGGGTGTGCAACAGGGTGTGTGCAACGGGGTGCGTGCAACAGGGTAGCGCAATAGGGGGTGCACAACAGGGTGTGCGCAACAGGGTGTGCGCAACAGGGTGTGCGCAACAGGGGGTGTGCAAAAGGGGGTGCGCAACAGGGTGTGCACAACAGGGGGTGTGCAACAGGGTGTGTGCAACAGGGGGTGCGCAACAGGGGGTGTGCAACAGGGGGTGTGCAACAGGGTGTGTGCAACAGGGGGTGTGCAACAGGGTGTGTGCAACAGGGTGTGTGCAACAGGGTGTGTGCAACAGGGTGTGTGCAACAGGGTGTGTGCAACAGGGTGTGCAACAGGGGGTGTGCAACAGGGTGTGCGCAACAGGGTGTGTGCAACAGGGTGTGCACAACAGGGTGTGTGCAACAGGGTGTGCACAACAGGGTGTGTGCAACAGGGTTTGCGCAACAGAAGGTTGCGGCCAAGTCCATCAGAATAGATCACCCAGGACACCCCTAAAGATAATAATGCATGACACGGTTAATACAGCACGTGCAAACCACTCGTTCAGGGAGATGCCACTTCCTCCTCGCCTCCAGGCAGATCTAGATCAGTGCCTACATTGTGCAGGGCCCCAGGCTGCTCTATTTCCGTAACTCTCACGCCTCCCGCGGAGCGTAGCTTTCTTTCTTTTCTGTCCAAGGCTAGTGTGTGGACGGCGCCTGAAGTTCAGAGAGCAAAAGGGACTGGAGCCAGGGTAGGGTCCATTTCTGGCCGGACCCGCCCTGGCTTAAGATGTGACCCCTCAAGCATTGTGGAGCCTCGGTACCTATCTCGCACCCAGGCAAGCCCCGAATGCACATGCAACGCATCCTCACGCAGCCATTTGAAAGCCATCAGGTCCAGGGTTTGAGATCCAGTGCAGTGTCCACCCCGCTGTGTGTACTCACATAGCCAGGGAGCCTAGGGATTCCGCAACAAAGTCCACGGTGTCCTTAATGGGCTTGATGGAGTAGGTATAGGTCTGCGAGGGATCAGGGGGATACAGAGAGGGGGGCTAGGGTTAAGGGTTTCGGGTTCAGAGTTTAAAACTAGGCGAGTGATCAGGGGTACAAACGGGGGGAAGACAGGGGCTGGTTAAGGGGGGGCGGAGGACAGGACAAACATGGGGGCTGGTCCAAAAAGAGGGCATGTAAGTGGGGTACGGGGTAAATGTCTGAAAGGGAAAAGCCAGAGGGGGCAGGGGAGGGAACGGGACCAGGCGTCCCCCCCGGAGCTACCTACCCCTGCTGCTCACCTGGACGGTGTTAGGGTTCAGGGTTCAGAGTGTGGGTGGTGCCTACCCCTGCTGCTCACCTGGACAATGTTCGGGTGTGTGAGTGAGGAGCTGATGGCTGCCTCCATGATGGCCATCTTCTCGCGCTTAGCTGACGCGCCCATATTAGCGGGGAGTACGATCTGCAGACCAACCGGGGGGGATACAAGTCAAACATCATGAACCATGATGCATTCCATGACCATGCTTCTAGCATTCTAGCATTGCTTATGGAGTGATGTTGGGAGCAACAAAGGCATGCGAGGAATCATTTTGATTCTGTATGTGGCATTCAACGTGTATGGAGGGGAGCGTTCCTCTCCTGCCCTTTTGCCAAGTCCAACCACTCCCCTACTCCAGGGGCCCATACTGACCCCCTCCTTTAAGGGACGTCAGACACTCTCCTAACCCGCATCACCCCATCCCACAACGCCCTGCCCTCTACCCAAGTCTCCTTCCTCCTCCTCCCCCCACCCTGCTGCCCCTCTCACCGTCTTGACCGCAACCTCAGACCCCCGCCACAGCCCTCGGTACACCTTCCCAAAAGATCCGACCCCCAGCAGATCTATGATCTGGATCTCCTCGCTGTCCCGCTCTGTGGTGGCCAGATGCCGGCGTACCGCCTCAATCCGATCTGCAGGTGTAAAAGGGGTAAGGGTCAGGGTCAAGGTGATGTGAGATACCAGCGTACTGCGTCCATGCTACCTCAGCGCATCAGGAGTGCAGAGGGTGAGAGCAACATGCAGTGGCGGAGGCGAGTGAGAGGAAGGGGACAGACTGCATGGAGGCGGCCATGAGATTGCATGGCAGGGCTCAGAAAACAGCCGCAGAGGCGGGCCTCAGGGCACCTAGCGGATTACTCTGCTCGAGTGCCCTCCGGGCAACGGCGTAATCCCGATGATTCTCTACAGCGGGATCCGCCACAATTAGTGTCCCAGAGGGTAGAGGCGTAGCTCCGCTAATTAAATTCGGGTAAAGCGTGAAGCGCCTTCGCTTCTTTAGAGAATTGGAGAGGCAAAGGAGCCCCCTCAAGGGGGTCACTCCAATTCTCTAAAGACGCATACCGTCTGGGACCCAAAGTGATCTCTTGGAGGATAGAAAAAAATGAGGGCACCAGAGCAAACCCGATGATTATCTCAAGCGCGCATCGGGGTCCGCCTTTTAGAGCGGAATTGCACCCCACTGGGGAGGCCTGCCTCGCTTTAGAGGAAAATCGGTATTGCTCTGCTTGGCGCCCTCAGGGCGTCAAGCAGAGCAATACCGATTTTTCTGTAAGCGTGTAGCGGCCCTACACCTACGGTGGAGGAGCCGCGGCGTAACTCCTCGAGCTCAAAAAACATATCGACACGCCTGGGATGCCATGTGGACATCAAGCTCCATGCAAGATGGATTCATATCTCTGTGAGTAAAACTAAACATATAATCTGCTCCATGCGAGGCATATTTTCAGCCCAGGGTGGCTCCATGGAGGAGCGCGAGGGTTTAGGGGTTCAGCAGGGAACATCACCCCTTCATCCGAATTACCCAACATCTACACAGGGAGCCTAAACCCTTAACCTGAGCAGATGCCTCACCCAGGGTAGTGGCCTCCATGGAGGAGCGCAACAGATTCTTTTTGCTGGTCGAGAGGCCGTTGGCGCCTGAGGGGGCAGGGGCGATTGAGTCAGGGGCCAGAGGGGTCAGAACAGGCGGGCAGGTTCAGGCCAGTGCCTAAAACATGGCGTGAGCCAAACGGCACGTTGTGGGGGGGCACAATTTTGCTTGCTTTAGCAAAATTGAAGTGTGAAAGGTGTGGCTGAACTTACATCGGTATGCTATGAGAAAGGTGTCACTCCTGCCAGCTTCTGGGAGTAAAGCAAGGCATTGTGGGGGGGGGAAGTTGCAGCCTTAATGGCATGAACAGCCCTCAGGTGTAGGCTACTGGGTCCATCCTTTCAGGAGTGGCGTAACAGGGGTCAGGAGCGGCTGCATGTGGATTAAAAAAGATGAGGACTCCATCGGTATTGTACGGACAAATAAACCTCCGAGTGGTGTAGTGGTGCGGGGACCACCAGGCAGGTCGTCAACTGTCGTGTCAATGCAGCTGACTGGGGTCCGACTCCCGGTGATCGCGGTTGTTGCGATCCCACGAAGGGGCAAAAGGTTATACTTCTGGACCTATGAGATACATCCGTCTCAGTGAATGATGGATGGGGGATGGCAAACCTCTGGGATCCCTGGGGGCCTGCAAGCCGCACACAAAGCTAGATGGTAGGTTACCCAGTGCTACGGCCAAACGTGTCCAGGGCAAATATCTTTCTTTCTTTCTGAACAAATAATCCAGGGGTCAGGGCTCTGCGGGGACGCCACATCTTAAAGACGAACGCTCCCGAGAAACAGCCAGGGGACCCAAAAGGAGGCTGCAGCCTGATCAGTGACCCGGGGTGATGTCCCAATGTCACCCCACCACCTACCCACCCAGTCCACACGCTACCACGCCTATGGAACATAATATCAAACTGCCTAGTTTATCAGACTGCCTCTTCATGATATTATACCTGCCTCTTGATGAGCTCTGACCCACTAGTGAGACAGGATGTCAGGTTGAGCTACCCTCTTTTGAACGTCAATTGTTTTCCCTTCCTCCACCAGCACAACCCCGGCCACCCAACAGCAACCACCATCACCCACCGGCAAAACAGGAGATCAGGTTTAGCTGCCTCTTGATGAGCGCGTCTGTGATGTTCTTCTCCCCAACTAGCACGGCCTTTGTCTCCTCCAGTCGCTTGTTGGTGGCCATCTGCTCATGCAGGAGGACGTGCGCCTCCATGTGCGAAGCCATGACCAGCATGATCTGCACATCCAAAACCAAAATCAGACACCGCTTCAATCTCCCATTAAGTATTTCATCCTGTACCGTACAAGTTGTCATAATGCAGGAAGCCTTGAAGCTACAAGCACTACAACACACTTCCACCGGCAAGACATTAAGTTGCACCAGGCACTACAAAATACTCATGCCAGGAACTACATCCAGTTGCACCTGGAACTACATCACACTTGCGCCAGGCAGTACATGACTCGTCTCCTGTCCAATCCCCCCTCCTCCTCACCATGGCTGTGAAGATTAAGGAGGCGATCACCACCACCGCTATCAACGGGCTCCGCCAGGAGGGCACCCATCCCCGTGAGTCCACCACCCAGAGCGTCCACTGGTTGTTCAGAGCAAAGATGTCCACCTTCGTGGGCTCCCTGCGGGAACGGAGAGAGGGGGGCGGCGAGGCAGATATTTGTCAGATATTTGATTGCTTGTTCAAGGCGAAGATGTCCACCTTGACGGGCTCCCTGCGGGAACGAGGGGAGGCGGGCAAAGGGCACTCCATTCCTCTTCTTGTTGTTGTTAGTCAATTCTTATTTGATTCCTATTATAACAGCGCCCTAGCCTGAACCGTCCTGAGTTCCTCCCCAGCCCCCTCTTCATCTGCTCGGCCCCAGCCCCCCCTTCCTCTGCCCCCCAAGCCTCACTTGTGCAGGTAGTCCTCCAACGAGACTGGGCTGATCGTGCCATTGAGTATGAATCCACCCCGGGAGGAGGCAATTTCAGTGGGGATGTTCCTCTCATCGCTGCAGCCGGCAATCGGGATATCCGGGACGCCGTTCTGGTCCGTGTACGTCATGATGAAGTCTGCCGGGGTGAAGTGGGGATGGGGGTGAATGTTTAAGGGCCTAGGGTGAAGGGCTAAAACCTTCCATTGGGTCCGTGTGTCATGATGGAGTTTGCCGAGGGGGTGCGCAGAAGTGATCAGGGTTAAGGCTGAAGTGATCAGGGTTATAACCTTATCTAGCTCAGTGCTCACGTCATAATGATGTCTGAAGGAAGGAGGTTTCAGGGTTAAGGGTTTGCACCCTCGGCTTGGTCCATGTGCATCACGCTAAAGTTCAGGCAGGTTTGGGGTTACAAAGTTAGGAATCGGATTCAAACCCTACACTAGGTCCAGTGACGTAAAGATGAACCTTGCTGGATGGAATGACAGCCAAGAGCAAGAGGAATGGCAATTAGAGGGGGGAAATGTGACGACAGGGGAGAGGGAGAGAAACTAGGAAGAGTGAACAGACAGGCCTCCCCCGTAGCCCATACCCTTCACACATGTATGGGGGCTCAGACCCTCCCCCCCCCCCTCATGCACAAATCATGGAGGCAGGTACAACTGATCCATTGATAGACTTATAACGGCAGGCGACCCGGCCTTGGCGCGCATGCGGGCAGGAAATCACTCAATCGCTTACACATGCAAGACGCCTCGGCGCCAACGCCGGCCGGAGCGTGATTGTAGGTCCATGCTTCCTGCATCCCACAGTCATCTAGCTGCCCTCACACACACCCTGTCCCTCACCACGTTGTGATTATTCTATAGCGCACCAAAACCTCTGCAGGGAGAAGCCGGGCGGCCACCTCTGGGCCTATAGGAAAACAATCTCGGCCAGATTTCACTTGCCGACCCAGCCGACCGCCATGTGCTAGATGCTGAGGCTCTGTCCAAGGCGGGTGCACTCAGTCTCCAGAACAGCCACCTCACGAGGATCCCTTCCTGCACTCCCAGGCCCGGTGGCAAGATCACCATCCTTGATCTGCAGCTCCTCACGCGAGCAGAAGAATTCAAACGGAACCCGCCTCAGCGACCTACAGATCTGTAGGTTGGTTTGCAGGCCCGGAGGCTGGTTCCGTTTGAATTATTCTGTACAGGCCTCCTCAGACGGAGACTGTGTTGTAGCTGAAATGTAGCTGAGGCACACTAGGCAAAAAAAAGTCTCCCTGCCCCCCCCACAACTCTGCCCTCACCGTATTGGCTACACAGGTCATACAGCCCTGCCAGCGCCTTGGTTTCCTCCCACCCCACAACTACATCTGCGAGGCCCCAGAACTGGGGGAGGGAGGGAGGGAGGGAGGGAGGGAGGGAGGGAGGGGGGGGAGCAACCTGGATTCAAATTTGAGGAGTGCTGCAAAGGAGAAGCACATGCCCAGGATACACAAACGAGGATTGAGCATCGTAAATGCATCAGCATTTGCATCATCAGCTACATTGCGAATGAATGCAATGCAAGGAGAATGTGCGCTAAGATCTGCCCCGGTAAAAATTGTATAACACCGGTACGTAGCACAGCCCCCCAGCTCAGGGTCCCTACCTTGGCTCGTGTTGCGTTCCTGTAGCAGATGCTGGTGCTGCAGTTGCCCTGGTCCGGCGCATAGAGATCTCCTGTGGCACATTACCAGGGAGGGGCCTTCAGCAGAGGGATGAGAGACACTCGAGGCTCCGTAACAAGCGAGGAGCTTTATCTTGAAAGGGTCAAAGCATGGCACACTGCAGATGTGTGCTTTGCCATCCCTCATAACGAACGTTGCTTGGGGCTGACAGATGCATGACATATATTGTTGAGCGATGATCAATTATCCATTCCAGATTTCATTCATTAATCTACCGTAAAACGCCTTTTACTCCGCTCGTAATTAAATAATTATAGGGGTGCGCGGACATAGCTGCGCGCTAATATTAATTCCAAAATTTTCGGTGCGCGGAGCGTCAGTCCGGTGCCCAAAAACTATTTTGGGGGTGCGCGGTATGAATTAAAAACAGCACTTTTTGCAAAAAAATGGCGCGCTAGCGCGCGACTGTTTGATTCGACATCCGTTCAGCCATCCTTGTCAAGTCTGCTCAAATAGCCATGCACAGCAACACAACTGATGACTCAGATGAGCACTACTGGCTGGAAGTGCTGAACATTGACAGGATTCGAACCGCAGACCTCAGGGTGGACTGCCAAGTTCCGTAGTACCACTGAGCCCCCCGGGCACCAATAGCCACACGTTTCCTGAGGCCAGGAATCGTCGGAGGAAAGGGAAGGAGGCTACGGTATGCGGGTCCTGCTAGCTTCAAGCGAAGTTGCAACAGAGTTTGACAGTACTGGCTGAAAGTGCTGCGCGGACGGAGATTTAAATTATTTCAGTGATGCGCGATGTTTAATTAATTTTGTGCTGCGCGGCGTTAAATTAAATTAAAATTTCGTCGCTGCGCGACCGTTTTTTAAATTCTTTTTAGGGTGCGCGGCCGAAAATTAAATTCTTTTTTTTGGGGTGCGCGGACCTTAAGGCGTTTTACGGTATATTGTTTTCCAAAATCGTGTGGGATGGGTGTAGAGACAACGCCAGGCTTAGCCTTCCGTTCTGAGCAAACTGCTGGGCAGATTACATCTAAGATTCTGTCATAAACCCTTTTATCAGGACTCCTGTCCTCTGACCCTTGTGCCATAGCAGACTCTGCAAAACCACCATACAAAACCAGCAAGCATGTCCCCCCAGCCTGCTATCCACACTCCAATCAAGCAGGCAATGGTGCTGGTTGAACTGTTCCAACACATCCACCTCGCAGTATTCAAAACTTCAACAGCCAGGTGCGCCTACGCATTAACAACAAGTTAAGATCCACACTTTTCAAACTGCCCACGTTCTGCCTCTGCCCTTGATTTCGTGCCAGGCATTATGGCTGCGTCCACGCTGCAGTTATGCGCTCTGCTGGTCACCGCAGCTCCACAGCCCCTCAGACAGACGCTCAAAGGCCCCACAGACGGAAGCATTGCTGGCACATCCCAACTCCACAGCCTCTGCTTCTTCATTGGCTCTACAGCTCCCCACACCCTGCCAAAGAGCTCAACAACCTCAGACTCCTGTCACAGGCCCTGCTATAGCACGTGCTGATAGCCCACCCCACCTCCCGAGCCCCCAGACCCCCTCCCTGCTCCCCAATCTCTTGTACCCCACCTGGTCCCCTGCCCCCACCTCACAAGCTCCGCAGCCCCCAGACTCACAGTCAAAGCTCTTGCAGTCGTATGTGCCGTATTGATACAGTCCCCATGTAGCTTTAGGGACAAGTTTCAGACCCTGAGTCAATCAATCACCTAAACCTGATCACTGCCCCAGGCTCAACCTCCCAGGCCCCAGCTGTACGTGCTGTTCTGGTACACAAGGCGGGAGGGCCTTTCAGGGCGCCCTGGTGCGCACTTGATTCAACACACAGCCCCCCATCCCCTGCTGACTCACTGTCAAATGTCCCGTTGTTATACGTGCCGTTCTGGTACAGCCCCCAGGTCGGAGGGCCTTCCAGGAAGCTTTGGAAACCAAACGTCTCGTCAATGTTCACATCTTCGATGAACACTGGGATCCGCCCAATCAGGCCGTACACCCCCTACACAGCGGAGCAAAAGACAACGCGGATCAGGGGGCGAGAGAGCAGTCCTTCAACAAAGGAGACACATGCGCATCATGATTGCTTAAGAACTTCAAATTGAAAAGCGATCATGTAATCCACAAGCATAGCCCCTGCTCTGCTTGGGGTAAAAACCATTGCCCCCCTTCGACAGTACTCAGCAGAGGAGGAGACTATTCGGATCAAGGTTTCAGGGAGCAGGCCCCTCATCTAACATGCACAGTTCCCTCGCATCATGTCAAAAACGTCCCCGCATGCATTTCCCCAGCCGTGTGCCCTACAGCCCAGAGGCAAGCAAGCTGGGGCCCTCAACTCATGCATGCGTTGAGCTTATACTGAAACAGCTTTCCAGTCTGACCGTTTACCCTAGTAGGCCTAGGCCCTTAAGCCGCAGCCTCGCAGACACTCAGCTCTCAACCCTCCCACGCATAGCTCAGCCCTTGAGGCCAACCTTCCAACTCTAAATGTGTGAATCATGCAAGAATATGTTACTGACGTCGAAATGTGTGAAGAATGTGACTGATGTGTGAACGGTGTGAAATGTGTGTGGACTGTGCAAACAAGGTGAGAAACGTGTAAATGGTGTGTTAATAGCGTGAAGAATGTGTGAATAGTGTGAAGTACCACAAGTCTACAGGAGGGCTAACCACAGGGGGGGCTCACAAATGAACCAATTGGCCCCCCTGCCCCACTGTTGGTCCCCTGCAGCCTACACCCTTGACCCTGGCCTACCCCCTGGACACTGGCCTGAACCCTGGACACTGGCCTGAACCCTGGCCTTAACCATGGACCTTGGCCTGAACCCTGGACACTGGCCTGCGCCCTGGACACTGGCCTGAACCCTGGACACTGGCCTGAGCCCTGGACACTGGCCTGAACCCTGGACCTTGGCCTGCACCCTGGACACTGGCCTGAGCCCTGGACACTGGCCTGAACCCTGGACACTGGCCTGAGCCCTGGACACTAGCCTGCGCCCTGGACCTTGGCCTGAACCCTGGACACTGGCCTGAGCCCTGGACACTGGCCTTAACCATGGACCTTGGCCTGAACCATGGACCTTGGCCTAAACCCTGGACTGACCCCTGGACACTGGCCTACCCACTGGACCCTGGCCTTAACCATGGACCTTGGCTTGAACCCTGGACCCTGGCCTACACCCTGGAAACTGGCCTACCCCCTGGACCCTGGCATAAACCCTGGACCCTGGCCTTAACCCTGAACCCCTGCCCCGCTTTTGGGCCTCCCAGCAGGCTCTACCAAAATCATCAACCCTAAGCCCTTGACTCTGAACCCTAAGCCCTGGACTCTGGACCCTGAACCCTAAGCCCTGGACTCTGAACCCTCAACCCTGAGCCCTGGACTCTGAACCCTTAACCCTCATCCCCTGCCTAGCCATCCGCCGCTCTCCAGGCTCATGCTCGTGTTCCTCAAACGGCGCCGCAGATCCGCTGACCAGCGATTTCACAATCAGCAGCATGCTGGTCCCTGGCCATGCAGATGTAGTCCCACCATCCAAGCCATCACACTCACGATTTGCAGCATGTCGGGCCCTTGCATGAGGATCGAGTCAGCCTGTATGGTGGACAGAACACTAGGCCGCCACAGGGGATTCACAAGCAGGTCCAGAGAGATCGCACCCTCAAAACCTGCAGTGCGCAGTCACATGCGGAGCAGGCAAGTCAATCCCCGCTTCTCGGCTCCAGGCAGCGCAGAGAGGCGAGCCACCAGGGGGGACAAAGAGGATACTGCGGCTTGCAGGTTAATAGCGATGCTATGCTGTTAGCTCAAGCTCTATGGAGAGGCCTGATTTTAGGTTTTTGCCCAGTCAGGTCCCTGAGCCCTACCAGCAAGGTTGCGAAAAGATGGCGGCAAAGACCTGCTGTTTATGTATAGATCCGAGGCAAGTGCTGTCATGTTCCACATTCCCTGATCAGGGACCACCAGGCAGTGTGCCGCCTGCGGGACCACTCCACAGCCATGCTGGTGGCAGGTACGGTGCCCTGATCACGGACCACTCCACAATGACCAAAGAATTACAACAGAAGATAAGAAACGACAGCAAAAAGAGAGCAGGATGACAAAAAAGTGACAACAAGATGATTTAAAAATGCACTGAATGACCCCAGACAAAAACAGAATGACAGCAACATGACCCGCCACCCACCTGCTATCGGGATCACGCTCATGATGACGCCATTGGGCACCAGCTGCACGTTGAAGATGGCCTCAGACTGCTGGAACACATCATAGGCTACCCCGTCGAAGGTGGCGTTGAGGGAGGTCCAATTAAAAGGGTCCTGTCTGGGAGAAAATGGAGAAGGAGGAGGAGGAGGCAGAGGAGGAAGAGATACGATTTCAATGCCTGGCATCGGCCGATCGGCGGATCTGTTGATCGGCATCGTTATCATGAAGGTGCTGGTGCAGGAGTAAAATAAAAAACAGGGTGCAGGATCCGTGTTCACAGCTGATGTTCAAGTTGCTGAAGCCTGCTTAGTTTCAAAGACGGCGCACAGGGATCAGGGGTATGGGGGTCAGTACAAGGGATGCAGAGGTTTGCACTCTTGTCCTGAGGGTCCACACCCTCGCCCCCCCTGCATCATCGATGAAGCACATGGTGCGACATCATGCACGCACACACCGGCACGCACACACCCCACTCGTACTCCCCTACAGACTACAGGTATGCTCACACTCAAAACCTTTCACACAATCTCGAGGCTGGTGGATGGTGCACCTTTCAATTCTCATCATAGGCAGTTCAGGCCCAGCTTGGCAATGGGCGAGGGAGACCACATGCAAGGATGTACAACCGTACCAAATAACTACAAACCAGCACAATCTTCCCACAGTAATGGGAAAGCCAGCCCTGACCTGTTTATTTCAGAGGACCTCCTTGATTTCCCTCAACACCTCAATAGCCCTTCCTTGATTTCAATAAAGACCTCCTCCAACATTTCTCCAAAGCCCCCCTCCCCTTGATTCCCTCAATACTGGTACCTCCTCCTGGTCTCACCCAAGGCCACCTACTTGATGAGCGTCGCGATGGTGATACATGGGTTCAGCGCCGCGCTGAGGACCGACTTGACATTCAGCGCCTTGCCACTAGCGGCCGTCATAGCCGTCATCCTGGCAAGAGAAGAAAGTGAGACACACATGATGCCAGTGCTGTGGCAAAGTGAGATAAGCATGACTAGGTGAAATCGGACAGCCTAAGGCCCGAAGCTGGTAAATCTCTTCACGGGCCTGCATGCGCCAGGACTGACACAACAAACAGGGCCAAGTGCTGAGTGCAGGATGTAGCTGATATGTGGCTGAGGTGTGCTAAAACGAAGCACCAACCGAATTCACCTGCGGACCGTCACTTCGTTATGTGCTGACGCAATGACCCCCCACAAACCTACGGGGAAAGGGAGAAGGCGCTGAACTCAGTGGATAATGCCAGGCGCTGACAGTCGGCGCGCAAATGTTATGCGCACACGGACAACAAGGGTTAGTGGTCCTCATCCGCTGTGTGGCACCGCTGTGGCGGATTTGCAGAGGCATCCTCCTGGTCACTTTTGTACCTCGTACTTAAAAGTAGGACAGCACAATCAAGAGGGTCATACCAGACACTGATATTCAAAAGCAATGGCGACAGCGATACGAGCAGAAGAGATCAAGCACCCTGTGGTGCTGATCCATTGTGTCATACTGCTGCTGCAGATAAAGTGGTGCCTCATCCTGGAAACTATCATCCCTCCTGATTCGAACAGGACAGCATAAGAAATCGAGCAGGTACCATTTCAAACTTGCGCAAGGCAATGGCCTGAAGCTAAAGATACCACAAACCATAGCATCAAATTACCACAAACCATGGGATACCACAAAACATGGCATACCAAGAACGCGGTCCAGACGCAGCAGCGTTCTATATTTTATAGCCTTTGACTTGATGCCACTCCTCACCCAGTCCCATGGCGATGAGACAGATGCAGCAGGCTGCAGCGATCCACCAGGGCTTCATCATTAATGCCTACAGGGGAAGAAGAGAATATAATGCCATGCTTCATGTTCCACTTTCTTAAACAGCAGACGCACATGGCAAAGCATGGGCACCGCAACTCCAGTATCACTACCGGCCCTGCAGACAGTCGTCGAACCATTGCCGTACGGGAAATCACAGGGTACAGATTTCAAACCCGTGTTAAAACCATGACACTCGGGAAGCCCTGCGGCCATGGAGCCAGGCGTCCTTTCATGTGCTCAGCTGGCCTGCCCCTTAAGTGACCCTCGGGGAGATTACCCAGACGATCAGGGGAGAAGTAAGCCCCAGGCGCCATGTCCCATGCAAGATGCATGATGCTAGGTCCAGGAGTGCACACCCACGCTCTCCTGTTTGGTTCCCCCAACTGTGTCCTCACACCTCGAAAGGCGGCACTAGTTCTTACTCAGATGACAGTTACGCAGGACGTGGGTGCCCCCTTTGGAAACATGGGGAAGCAAGATTTGTATACCTGCAGTTGATGGACATAACTTCCCCAACGATTCCAGCCGCATTCATTCGATTGCTGTGGTCCCAAAACAATGCTTTTACGGGGGCAATCAGCTGGTCACAGCCTCACAGGCCGTACCCGTCAACGGAGGGGGCCAGCATAGTAATACCCTCCATGCATAGAACACATGCAGTGCATTTTTCTATGCACGAGTCATGCGACGTTGCACATCCATACTTGCCATACTGAAGCAAGCGACACAACTTCTACCCCACTTCTACCATGCAGCTGCCAGATGTGACGCAGCGGGCCCACGCCTCCTTCGATCCCAGCAGAGCAGTGGCGACAAAAACCATGAATGCCTCTTAAGGCGCTACAACTGTCGGTGTGAAACGCCCGCAGAGGCTTTGCGCACTGGCGCACTGTACCGTGCGTAGATTTACCCACCCAACCTGCAGGCACATACCCGGTATTTGCTAGCGAACCAGGAGCGCTTCGTTACGGGCGGCACATCTGAGGGGTCATCTTCGCCAATATCGATGGTCGTGTCCGCGACGCATTCGGCGTCCTCTTTAGTCGCCAATGGTTTGACATCCTCCCGCCCCAGCCCTGATGATTCCACTGCAAGCATGAGAGTCGGTGACGCATTATCGTGTTTCATTCTCGAGATGACGTACCTCTCGACAATGTGACCGAGTGTCTTTTTAAGGGACACTCCATTTATCTCTGAGAATTGGTTTTGAGACAATATGTTTTTCTTGTGGCAAGCTGCGAAAGCGTGGCGTGGCTTTTGAAGAAATACGGCAGGGACGCCTGACAGATTAATGTCATACAAGTTCCCCCCGGTATAGGGTACAGTCACCTGGATACCGTCTTGTTCGAACTCTAGACTATGCATGCACCGTTGAACGTTGCATGCTCATGTTTCGAGTGGTACCACTCTAAATTGTCTCATCAAGCTATGAAGTATGAAGCATCGAGGGGACTGGGCCACCGGTTGCTGACCGCCAGACCGGTGGTCACTACATGCCAGTCGAAACGTTTGCAGCTTTGCGCATGGGTTGAACAATTTCGAAGCCAACGAGGCCCTGTGGTACACGATAGTATAATAGCAGAGGGGAGGGGCCCCTAATGCTGGGCACTACTGATTGGAGAAATGCATCAGACCAGGTCGCTGTCAGCTGCATCGAGCCCTATCCAGCTCCAGTCTGAATACTGCGCTTATAACTCCCCCCCTGTACTCCACAGCCCCAAAACCGCACCGTCTTTGGTTGGTAGGGGATCAGAATCTCGAAACATGCTCTCTGTGTGCGGTATCATGATTGTGGCCGCAAGGACCATATTCTGCAAGCCATGCTTTCTTTCCTTCTTGCATGCAGCATTTCAGATCACATAGCCTTCTGGTGGAGAAGAAATACATTTGCCCAGAGTATAAATTGTTGTAAGCAGTGTTCAAACTTGTGCACCGGCGTCATGGTTCATAATTACTTTACACCTTAGTGCACCTATACAACACAACATCTGCTGCTGCCATCCAGGCCGCAAGATATCAGCCAGCTGTTGAATTCCATCTTCCAAGCGGCTGGGAGTCCCACAGCAGGATTTCCAGGCGCTTGGAAGCTTCCATGCCTCCCCTTACGCATTCATCGGATGTGCCATGAATGCTGAAGAAGAGGCATGGACGGCATGGTATTTTGCCATTTGTTTCATATGGTCAACACAAACACAGATTCCAAGAACCAGTACATCTAGGTACTCCATGGGCAGTAAACCTGAATTTCAAAGCCTCATCCAGAGCCTTGCCAGTTGCACATGGGCTGGTACCTACACCTATCAGCGATGTCTGTTGATCCGACCCCTGCCCATGCTCGCTCCTCCAGCAAGGTCATCAGGGTCTAGGGACATGCGCATGCCCTTGGCCAGTCGTTCCAGCACCAGGCCCAGGTGCTTCTTCAGCTTAGAGGTATCCTTGGCAGCGGTCGGCATGGGTATCGAGACTGCGGACTCCTTGGAAGACTTGGACAGACAAGACCGAAGAAGCTGCATCATGCCCACCTACCAGGAACAAGGGACGGAGAACATCACCAAAGAAGGATCTGGGCATAGGGCGTGCATAATCATACATTCATGGGGTATCTTGTCTCACAAGGCTCGTCTCACCTCCACGCACTCCTCCCATCCAATCTCCGGTCCATCTACGACTTCGGGACTCAGGTAGGACTTGAGGACCGCAAACTCCTCGTTTGTACAGCCAAAACGATACCTGCAGCCAAGCCACATCCAGGTAGTACTTAACGGGGCGAGGGAGCGAGTGAGGCCTCTTGAAGCATCACCAAGCGACTCCACTTTCGATACAAAAATACAAAATCAGGTCATATACCCTTGACCTTAAATGCCCCCCCCCCCCTCCTCCATTCCGCTCACCGGATGAGCATCAGGATGAGCTGGACTGTGCCCGCCAGCTTGCTTGCAGCCTCTGCCAGCTGCTCCATCGCAACGTCCAGCACCGCGCCCGTGTCCATGATGGAGGTGTAGGTCTCATCCATCAGGTAGTCCAGCTGATTGAGGGGGGACGGGTTCTTATCCTGATGGGAGGAGAGACGAGGGTCAGGGGAGAGTATTGGATCTGTAGGGGGGAGAGATGAGGAGCAGGGGAGAGCATTGGCTCTGTAGGGGGGAGAGACGAGGGTCAGGGGAGAGCATTGGATCTGTAGGGTGGAGAGATGAGGGGCAGGGGAGAACGGTACATACCCGCTGGGCCCTGCTGAACGCTCGGCCGCGTGGGGGTGGTAGGGAATGACTAAGATCAATTCCAGCTACCATGCACAGCCAGGACCATGGTGCAGCCATGCCACACTCGTATGTGAGGGCGCAGGAACATGGAGGCCGGCGTTCTAGGCAGGGGGAGAGAGAGGATTGTTTAGCGTGTTCGATCCCTCAACCTTTGGGTATGGATGCCACCAGTGTTGTACCATTTCCACCCAAGGTTCAAGGATAGAGCATTGGATCTGTAGGGGGAGGGATACAGGGGTCAAGAGAGGACATTGAATTTGTAATGGGAGAGACGAGGGTCAAGGGTACGCATTGAATAGTGAAGTCACCCAGAGACACGAGGGTAGACAACGACCAGACTGAAGGGGAATCCATCCAGTAGCCGATGCTGCAATCCTAACCTGCATATCATAACACATTTATAGAATTCACTGCCAGCATGGTGCCTAGCAGGCGGGCAGAACCCCTCCTTCCCCACTCCCTCCCAGGGAGTCAAACTTGCCAGCGCCCTCCCCTAAAGTATTTATTTTAAGGCATGACAGGAAACCTTAGGTAGGCCGCTGGGCAGCCACCCCTGGTCCAACAGGGATATGACCCCCTCAACCGGCTTGAGGCCGGGGTCACAAGCTGCAGGGCTTGCAGAGCCACAGACTCGTCAGCCGTCAGCCGTGCTGTGGCTAAATTGTAGCTTAGTGCTAAAAGATTGCCTCACTTTGAAGCGCATGAGCAGCCGCTTCTCAATGCTGCGGAACTGGACCGCTCTGTCCTCGAGGCTGCTCCGCAGGTCAGCCGCTCTCAGCCGGATCTCAAAGTGGAAGTCCACCACCTGCATGCAGTTGTGGGCAGCAGCCCTAGATGATAAATAATATGATGTGCAGCACGTAATGAGCTGGAGACAGAAACTATCATGGCAAGTGCGGCTACAGGGCTGTATGAGGCCTACACACAAAACATAGGACCTCTGACAGTTCCGCCAAGGCAAGTTGTCGCAGCCAGGGTCCCGCACCTCAAAGAAGTCCTCCATTGGAAGCGCATCCTCGAAGGAGATCTTCAGCGGACCCTCTCCGTCATCCGCGGTGTCATAGTAAGCAAACAGGCGCTTGTGGAGCTCCTGGGGATGGTCGACGTTATGTGAGGCTCAGGATAAGAGTTGAGGAGCGATGATCAAACGGGAACGGAGGCTGGAGTCGGCAGGGATGGCCTCGAGAGATCAGGTGTGTGATTGAGGCACAGGAGTAGGGGGCATGACTCAAACGAACGGACACCTCCGGCTCCTCACACCAGAGAACTCTGAAATTCACTATCGCCAGCTTAACAATCAGTCCATTGCCCACCTTCCAGCATCCCCCTCCTCAGCTCCTCCCACACGCAACAACCACCAAACTGCCCACAAGGGGCTTTGCAGCAGAACATATCGATCCTGCCCTCCCGCGTGTCTCCCGCCTCTCCCACCCCTCTCCCTCACATGCAGCGACAGCCACATGGCCTCCAGATGATCGCTCTGCAGCCGGTACTTCCCCCCGGCCTTGGAGACAAGGATGGTACAGTCCTGACCCGTGTAGAACTGGAAGCTCAGCACATTGGCACCTGCGGAGGCCATAACTGGTCTTAGGGTACTTCAGCTACAGTTCAGCTACTTTTAGCTACATAAAGGCCTGAGAACATGGGGGCCTGGTGCGGCATGCACTATTGCTCGACACCTGTGGAGGCCATGACTGGTCTTAGGGTACTTCAGCTACAGTTCAGCTACTTTTAGCTACATAAAGGCCTGAGAACATGGGGGCCTGGTGCTGCATGCACTATTGCTTGACACCTGTGGAGGCCATGGCTGGTCTTAGGGTACTTCAGCTACAATTCAGCTACTTTAAGCTACATAGAAGCCTGAGAACAGGGAGGCCTGGTGCTGCTTGCACTATTGCTTGACACCTGTGGAGGCCATGACTGGTCTTAGGGTACTTCAGCTACAGTTCAGCTACTTTTAGCTACATAAAGGCCTGAGAACATGGGGGCCTGGTGCTGCATGCACTATTGCTTGACACATGTGTAGGCCATGACTGGTCTTATGGTACTTCAGCTACAGTTCAGCTACTTAAAGCTACATAAAAGCCTGAGAACATGGGGGCCTGGTGCTGCATGCACTATTGCTTGACACCTGTGGATGCCATGACTGGTCTTAGGGTACTTCAGCTACAGTTCAGCTACTTTAAGCTACATAAAGGCCTGAGAACATGGGGACCTGGTGCTGCATGCACTATTGCTTGACACCTGTGGAGACCATGACTGGTCTTAGGGTACTTCAGCTACAGTTCAGCTACTTTTAGCTACATAACGGCCTGATGACATGGGGGCCTGGTGCTGCATGCACTATTGCTTGACACCTGTGGAGGCCATGACTGGTCTTAGGGTACTTCAGCTACAGTTCAGCTACTTTTAGCTACATAAAGGCCTAATGCCATGGGGGCCTGGTGCTGCATGCACTATTGCTTGACACCTGTGGATGCCATGACTGGTCTTAGGGTACTTCAGCTACAGTTCAGCTACTTTTAGCTACATAAAGGCCTGAGAACATGGGGGCCTGGTGCTGCATGCACTATTGCTTGACACCTGTGGAGGCCATGCCTGGTCTTAGGATACCTCAGCTACAATTCAGCTACTTTAAGCTACATAAAGGCCTGAGAACATGGGGGCCTGGTGCTGCATGCACTATTGCTTGACACCTGTGGAGGCCATGACTGGTCTTAGGGTACTTCAGCTACAATTCAGCTACTTTAAGCTGCATTAAGGCCTGAGAACATGGGGGCCTGGTGCTGCATGCACTATTGCTTGACACCTGTGGAGGCCATGGCTGGTCTTAGGGTACTTCAGCTACAGTTCAGCTACTTTTAGCTACATAAAGGCCTGAGAACATGGGGGCCTGGTGCGGCATGCACTATTGCTTGACACCTGTGGAGGCCATGACTGGTCTTATGGTACTTCAGCTACAGTTCAGCTACTTAAAGCTACATAAAAGCCTGAGAACATGGGGGCCTGGTGCTGCATGCACTATTGCTTGACACCTGTGGAGGCCATGCCTGGTCTTAGGATACCTCAGCTACAATTCAGCTACTTTAAGCTGCATAAAGGCCTGAGAACATGGGGGCCTGGTGCTGCATGCACTATTGCTTGACACCTGTGGAGGCCAACAGGATGGGGAGGCGGGTGATGGAGGGGGAGGATGGAGGTGGAGGAGGCGGGTGGAGGGAAAGGCAGGAATCCAGTTTTGTAAGCACTGTCTATGTAAGAAAGCCTGTGAAAAAAGGCACTGGCCCAGGAGTGGAAGAAAAATGGCAATACAGTGCGGCCTGGTAGACATGCATGTTACGCCGCACAACCCCTCATCTACTGGCCTTTCTGTTGAGCCTGAAGAACAACAGTGCCGCCTCCCTCGGTCTCCCCCCCCATCTGACCTGCTGATCCTGCCGCCAGCGCTTGGTTCATCCCCGCGCCCACTTGTGACAGCAGGTCCTCAAACAGCGCGGTGAGCTGAGGTGGCGTACGGTTGGTGACGACGGTGACCTTGTAAGCTGCGGGAGAGGTCCACAGGCAAGCAGGCAGCTAAGGGCATGAACCGGGGGGGGGGCAAGGAGAGCGCTGCTCTGGGGCTGGTTAGGCTCCTAAGAAGGTTAGGGCCATGTGTGTTTATAGTAGCAATCTAAATGCATGTGAGAGGAACCAAACCGTCCTCACACAACACAGAGGCCATGCAACTGCAGGGGCCGTCATGCAACCAGAGGCGATGCAACCTGAGGCCATGCAACCACAACCATGCAACTTCAGGGGCCATGCAACCAGAGGCCATGCAACCGCAGAGACCATGAAACCGCACAGGCCATGCAACTGCACAGGCCATGCAAGCATGCCTGAACCCCCGAGGGCGGTCCATCCCCTTTGGGCCTGCCTCTACCAGGCGCACCTGCTGTCTTGACGGGCGCAACCACTGTGCAGAACAGACACATGGGCAGCTCCACGTCCAAGCACTGCGCACGGACCTCCCCGGATGATGTCGTGTACGAGATGGACAGGTTGGCGACACAGGAGGAGGGCAGGCCCGTGGTGCCGGGGGACAGCGTGACGTAAGCGACGGATGGGTTGTGGGGGTCTGAGCTGACAAAGGGCACGAGCATGCTTGGCTGAGGGCAGAGAGAGAGAGAGGGGGGAGGCAGGTGTGGAGATTAAGTAAAGACAGACCGCACAGATGCGTGGGCATGGTGTAGGACTCCTTTTACAAACAGGCGCATCCATCCTGCCTCGAGTGCTGAGCGTTGCCGTCTGTTTCTTGAACACCCATATGGACAACGTGGTGTATGAGTGTATGACCCTCTCACCTGCTCCACCATGATTGGCTCCGGAACCTTAACGTGCACCTGCACGTTGTCCACACTGCTGGCCCCTCCCTGATAGACCAGGAAGAGCTGCAAGCACAAAGAGGGTAAACGGATGGCAATCATGCGGGCAGACGGTGGTCACAACAGAGGGGTCAGGTGGGAGGGTCGCAGTGGAAACAGATAATGCAGGGGGGGTGCACCAAGGGGGTGAATCAGCAGTTGCAACAAGGGAAGCTGGCGGATGGCGTCCAGGGGCGGAGATGTAGTAGTGGGAACAGAGAAGGCAGGCGGGAGGCACCAAAGGGGGCAAGACAGCTGTCGTAACAACTCCGCACCAACAGGGTGTCTAATCCTAAGGCCTGGACTCTGTGTGTGTGAGATGGATATAGCCAGGTGGACTGCCAGGTGGGCTAGGAAGCCAGGTGGACTGCCAGGTAAGCTAGGAAGCCAGGTGGACTGCCAGGTGGGCTAAGAAGCCAGGTGGACTGCCAGGTGGGCTAAGAAGCCAGGTGGACTACCAGCTGGGCTAAGAAGCCAGGTGGACTGCCAGGTGGGCTAAGAAGCCAGGTGGACTGCCAGGTGGGCTAAGAAGCCAGTTGGACTGCCAGGTGGGCTAAGAAGCCAGGTGGACTACCAGCTGGGCTGAGAAGCCAGGTGGACTACCAGCTGGGCTAAGAAGCCAGGTGGACTGCCAGGTGGGCTAAGAAGCCAGGTGGACTACCAGCTGGGCTGAGAAGCCAGGTGGACTACCAGCTGGGCTAAGAAGCCAGGTGGACTACCAGCTGGGCTGAGAAGCCAGGTGGACTGCCAGTTGGACTGCCAGTTGGGCTAAGAAGCCAGGTGGACTACCAGCTGGGCTGAGAAGCCAGTTGGACTGCCAGTTGGACTGCCAGTTGGGCTAAGAAGCCAGGTGGAGTGAGGTGCATTCTGTGATCCTAGTCATGATGGTGAAAGGGACAGCTGCGCCACAACTCACCTTAATTGTGAGCTTGCGCGGGCCCCGTTGATTGGAGCTGCGACCCTCCAGATCATCACTGGTGTCAAAGCGGGAGGGTACCTTCAGAGCAGCAGCAGCAGCAGCGGCAGGGTCCGTCAGCAGCAGCAGCAGAGTCAGCCAAGCAGGCATCATTTTCAACAGAGCATTCCTGGCATGAAAGTGGGAGGGTGTTTTGACAGCAGTAGCAGGAGAGGCAGACAGGCAAGCATCCTTTCTACAGGGTGACGTGCGGGGACGTGAGAATGACGAGAGCATGGCAATGCTTAATGAACTCTGTTGGCACATAATGTGTTGACAAGTGTAATGCTAAGCCAAATTGAATGCTGGACCAATTTGAATACTGGACTATGAATGCTGGACCAATTTGAATACTGGACTATGATGCTGAAACAATTGGAGTGCTGGACTATGAATGCTGAAACAATTTGAATACTGGACTATGAATGCTGAAACAATTTGAGTGCTAGACTATGAATGCTGGACCAATTTGAGTGCTGGACTATGAATGCTGGACCAATTTGAGTGCTGGACTATGAATGCTGGACCAATTTGAGTGCTGGACTATGAATGCTGAAACAATTTGAGTGCTGGACTATGAATGCTGAAACAATTGGAATACTGGGCTATGAATGCTGAGCCATCAATTGCTGAACCATCCCACTCAGCACCACTCACAATACATAACAAATACAGTGTCCTTCCTTAACTCCTCCCCTGGACAAACAATCATGCAAGGTGGTGAACATCATGGTCCCTCCGACCCTCACACCTGCGTCCTCAGCTCCAGCTTGTCTGTGGGCTCCACCCTCTTGCCCCCGGAGTGTTCGCGGATGATACCCGCAAGAGAGCGGTGTTCTCGAGCCATGGCCTCATAGTCCAAATCCTTGCCCTGTGCATGGGGGGGGCGGGATGAGTGCAGGCTGCATTGACCACCTCTGATTGACCAGGTCACCCGAACAGATGGAATGTGACCATTACCGGGTGCATCCTTAAGTTTAAGGCAGAGTAGACAACTGCACAGTGCTGGCATCCCCCTTCAGCGCCTGCCTGCTCCCACTCTACAGCATGGCCCTTGCATCCAGCCTGAGCCCCTGCCCCTCTTTGTACTTCACGGCACTAGCATCCCCCTCAGGCCCCTGCCCCTTAATAATGCACGGCACTAGCATCCCCATGTCCCATGCCTGACCCCTTCGTACAGCACAGCACTGGAAGCCCCCGGGCACCAGCCTATACATCTTTGTACTGCACAGCACTGGTATCCTCCCCAGGCCCCGCTCTGCACCTTTTTTCTGCTGTACAGCTCCTGTACCCCCACCAGACCCCTGCCTGCCCCTTTTTTCTGCTGCACAGCGCCTGTATCCTCCCCCCGGCCCGGCCATCCCCTTCATGCCGCCCTTCAACAGCACCTCAAGGAGTCCAATGGGTGTCAGCATTGGGTCCGTGCCCAGGTAGGACACTACCAGGCTGCCCGTCTCATCCAGCGTCACAATCATCCCGCGCAGCGCAGGCCCCAGGTCAGCCACATCAATGGACACAGGCTGCATGTCTGAGCGGGCGGACCAGGCTAGCGCTGAGCCGCGGTACACCAGCAGGTTGCGCGTGTGTGTCGCCACGAGCAGGTTCTCTGGGCCGCCCGGGGCCTTGGCACCTGGACACAGCACAAGTGCGAGCCAACGTGCATTCAAGCACCTCGGCTAATATCGTACGACCAGATCATGCGTGGCCATCAGTGTTGGGCCCTGACTCCGTAATAGGGACTCAGATGCAACGTACAACGGTCTGTTACACTGTAAAATAGCCATATTCTGACTGAGAACAATTAAATTCGTGTGACGCCGTAATGCGGCCAGCCGTCACGCCCGTACATTGCCCAACCAGTGTGGAAATATCAGATGTAGCAGCCACAAGGCTACCGATGCGTGTCAGAGCCAACCTGGTGCACCAAAGCTGCAGTGGACAAAATGTATCAGAATATCTAAGTACACCTTCAGAACACCCTAAGTGGGTCATCAAAAGAATTGGTTCCCAATGAGTATGCCTTTTTGAGCAACCGACTCAGACAAGTGTGTCTTACCAGGCACAGGGTATGTGCAGCAGCAGGCTGGGTGATACTCCAGCCTCTTCTGAAAGGTCGCCTGCCCGCTAGAGCTGATCACAAACACATTGTGCTCGCACAGAACCACGATGTCAGCTTGGTAGGCTACTCACAAGCAGTCAAGAGAGGGGGAGGGAAGGAGAGGGGGAAGGAGGGGGGGGGGGATGAGGGGGTGAGGGGAAACGTGGTAGGGTGCACAAGAGGACATGATAATGGTTCGAGGAGTCCAGACGGATCGTAGCAGGCAACATTGCGGCGTGTGTCAGTATGCATGCAGAGCCTAAGAGCTCCTGCTAAATTACCATAACAGCTTCGAAATCCCAGTCTTGCTGGCTGCACACGTGATGGTCATACGACCCCACCTGTCTTCCTCCCTTTAACCTGTACACGCTACTCACTTGCAAGCCCCGCAGACGGATTCCAAATCTAGCACAATCTCCTATGGTCACAGCCCCTAGCCCCCCACCAATTCCCTTCTTCTCTCCTCTCAATGCCATGCAGTCGCCCTGCCCCCTCCACCCCCCCCCCACACACACTCAGGTAGTCAGCAATGTCATATTCAGCGAACTTCAGCTCCATTTCACCAAGATGCAAACCTGAAGCCGAGGTTTCCTGGTCCTGCATGCCCAATTATTCGGGCCACCAGCCATAGGCCGGTCTCAGTATGGCCCCACTTTCCTCAGTGGTTGCCACTTAGCGGCCCCCAGAAAGGGGGCCTGGTGCGGAAAGCCAAATCCATCTGTCTGTCTGCCCACCTTGCAGGCCCTGCGTGATCCTTCCAGGCCGGATGTCCAGTGCCACCTCGCCGAGGATGAACCTCCAATCTGCTTGCACCTTCTTGGCCACCTGATGCCCCATGCTGCTCGACCCGACGTCTGGGGGAGAGGGTGGCATGACAGAGCTCATGCTGCAGCTCAATGGCTTGGAAAGACTACATCCGCAGATTAGAGCATGCTATCACAGCCTCTGCTATCCTGCTTGATAGGCCGGGCTATCCACTGGCCTGCTGTGAAGGCCAGGCTTTGCAGCTGCTTCTCACCAGTTTGCTTCTCCCCTGAAGCTGCTGCCAGCACCTTGAACTTGTAGCTCTCCAGCTCAAAGGAGGAGTTGCACGTTATGAAGCTGTCAGATTGCTCGCAGTACGCTAAGGGTCCTGAGGCACAGGAACACAGAAACAGCCGAGCTTGGAAGGAATCGCTTAAGTTGGCTTGGGTTATCAAGAAGACTTCATCACCTCTTCAATTCCCTTAATTTGTAACTCTATTCAAGAGCAATGTTGTCCATTTTTACCATCAAATCCACGCACCCGGGATCAAGAAACTGGGAAGGAAGCGGGCGAACGTGAACGATTCACACTCAAAGATGGAGAGCAGCCCATCGTACGACTGGACGCAAATATAATCAACACCTGCGGAATGGCATTGGCAATGATGCAAATTCAAGCATAACATTTGGACGGTTGATCATGCATGATTCCAAAGTCAGGCACAAGTGCATGTGATGACCAATGGACTGCATGCGGTCTTACTGAGTTAAAATCTCAGAATGTTGTGACCAGGGGGGGTAAACCAAGAAACAAAACCCATCAGCATTTCTTTGTTGATCTTTTCCTTCAGGAGCACGTGTAACCAGGGGTAACGCACCTGTCGCTCCTCCGAAAGGGCCGTATGCCATGTTGGCTGCCGTATGATCTAGGCTATGTTCGTACACTTTTGTCAGCTGCAAGAAGTTCCCATCCACGGACGTGGCAGTGAACACAGCAACCTTTTTGGGGTGCAGGACTGCCAGACGTATCCCACCATTCCTGCATGGCCAAAGCCTGATGAGACAAGGATTGGCTGCATGGTGTCTGCTTGGCAGCATGAGCGGACTCACGAAGAGAAACGTCCCGATGCCAATTGAAGGATAGGACCATCCAACTGCTGCTCTAGCAACAGGTCCTCAGCCTTGTAATCCCTCTCTCTGACTCGATAGATCCGCAGAGTGCCCTTGAAGCTCCCAGTGATGATTTTGGCTGAATCAGAGGAAGCCAGTGATATGGATTCGAACTTGATAATATTTGTTCCATACGTGCTGTCTTTGTTTCGACTCACGACTCGGCTCGTTGTCAGGGAACTTTGAAATGCACATGTTTCCAGCGTCGAACTCCTCCCCTTGGCCCACGCTTGCGCGCCACCATTCGCGGGCCTTAAAAAGCGACATTTACCAGAGGATGACCTAACGAGCGGCAATCACTGACGTATTGCAAACAAGATCTATCTTTCTCGAAAACTGTCTTCCATCGCTTCAGGTATTTACTTAAATGAGCGTGAGGACGTATCAAAAATTGCCGAGCGACATTAGGAGAAACTGCGTTTTGAAGCAGTTCACACTTCCATGCCTTCAAAATCACCGTCTGAGGGCATGCCGAGCGCGGGCAAGTGCAGGTAAGAGGTGCATTTTAGGAACCCTTGAAGGTGTTCATGAAACTGAAGAACTCTTACAACTGCTGACAGGGGTCATACGAATGCTGAACATATGTTTGGGAACTTACAAGCAAGCGAAAAATTATACTGTGGAACAATGTTTCAACAAATGGTAGCACGATATGGCACAGGCTAAGCCGAATTTTGCCAACATGATTCAAGGGTCTCCTTGTGTTGCCACAGGCAATTGTACATCTCGAAGGGCATATATCTGCGGATGTTACAGATTTTAGAAGTATTCCCCTTTAATTTACTATCAGTCATTCCCCATCCAAGTCACCATCTGGCTCGAGACCACAATGAAACCCTGTGAACAGTGTCCCTCCGCTTACAGCCGCCAGGTAGTTGCATGTCCTGTCGTTGCCCTATCAGGGTTACCCTGGAGACTGCACTATCAGACTGCCTTGAGATTGGCTCCTGCCAACACAAACGGTCAGCTGACTGAGACGCACGTAGTTGATTTCCCACCGGCGCTTGCCCATCTGCATGAATGGTAAATCATGTAGAGCCTATGTAAATAAGTCGATGGCGTTACACCTCTGGGCCCTGCTCAAAATCGAGTGATCCAAGTGGGTGATCCAAGTAAAAAGAACACAAGACATCCCTAATCCTTGTTTTTAAGGAGTTCCATAGTCAGCATTGTGTACAACTTGAACACACGCTGGCTACCAATACCCTAGGAAAAGCGAAGAGAAAGGGACAGTCAGGCCCTCAGGATGGTGCCACGAACTTTCACCCGTTGTACCGGGGCAGGCATGGGTGGGAGGCCCTGCCTTTTGGGGAGGGCGTGGTCTGACTTGTTTTTTGCTGAACTCTCTCATGTTCTCATGTTTTGAAGTTTAAAAGTCTAACGGAGCATCAAAATTGATGCATGGGACAGGTACCCCCTAATCGGTACGAGCCCAAATTTAACTAGGACAGCTCGAGTTTGGGGAGCAAAAAGAAACGTATAAAATCCATCTTATAAAAAAAATGTGTACAGTGGCAGCGCTTGGGAGTTTCCCAGCCTGCTATTACAAGTTTGATGGCAGGATCTCGAGTGACACCTGCTTAAGCGTTGGCTGCTTTTGGCTACTCCAGATGATGCGCATTTCCCCCTCAGGGTCAAGCGGGTTCCGCCGCAACACCTGTCCAGTTGCCCCAAGGCGGGGGAGCACAGGTCAATGACACCTCTGAGCGGGGGGGCACAAGTCAAGCTTACAACTGTGTATTAGGGGTGCTTCAGTTACAATTCAGTTACTCTGCGGCCACCGACCGTAAGCCGGTAAAGATTCGGCCCTCATTGGCCCAGAGACCTGCCAATGGGGGTCTGGTGCATGCCAACATGGACACGGGGATGCCGTGGAAGGCCAGATATCTAGGTTTCACTTTTAGTGCGTAGAAGTCAACACCATAATGTCCAGCATCATGAGAGATAGGCCTCACAACCGCATCAAGAAATGTACAATTGTACACCCCTGGACAGCTGCCGGCCCGCGTGATCACCTGCCAGGGCCCGGGGTAGCAGCGGAACAAGGCCCCGGGCCGAGAGCCCTTGAAGTTGTGGATGTAGTACGCAGTCGTTATCTGCAACCGCGAGTCCAGATGGAGGTCACATGGATAACATGATCAGGAGGACATGTTAATGACTTAACACCTTTGGGCCTTGCCAAACATAAAGCTCGGCCATGTCGGCAAACAAAAAGTCTGCTAGGAATCTCGACAGAGAAGGCAAGAGAGAAAAGAAAGGAAAGGCGCCTCCACCTTCCAAACAACAACAAAAGGACAGGAAGACCGATGCAAGCGGGATTGCTGCTCTTGATTGATTAAGGCTCAAGTACGGTACATTGACTTAGCTTTCACCGTTTACCTTGACCAGGATCATGACATCCCACCGCAATCTCAGGCAAGCAGAGAGAGGAAGGCAAGCTTGAGTGAAAAGCAGCCCCTCACAGCCAGGCCAGCCTCACCTTTGGTATAAGCTCTGTTGAGATCTTGGCCAAGGTGGGGAACATGATGGACGGGTAGTAGCCGCCTCGGATGCGGTCCAGCTCCCCTGTCAGGGGCACGGCATGGCGGCATGCAACACATCTACTGCTTCAAAACCGAAGGATTTCCCAATTAACCTCGAAGATATGCCGGACGGGCGGACGGGGAGCGTCATACTCATCCCCACCACAGCCCAAGGTCAACGTGCAACAGGATTTGTGACAAATCAATGAAGCATCTCATCCGAGCATGTTCCAGCCAAGCCCCCTCTCACGCAGACCCCCATCCCTGCAGCCAGGTGGCCACCACTCCCGACAGGGAGGTGTGATGGCCTTGGATGGAACTTGTGGGCGAACACACTCACCATCGAGATAATGACGGGTACATGTATAGTATAAGGTTTAGGGTTAAGCAATCGAACCGCTTAACATAATGATGGGTACATCTGTACATGTACAGTATATAGTTTAGGGTTCAGCACGCGCACCGTTGAAGATGATGATGGGTGTCCCAGCTGCCTTTGCTTTTCTGTCATACAGCTGCATGGTCGCGCTCAGCTCCTCCTGCAGAATGACACAATTCACAGACAAGAGAAGGGGAGGGAGCGGGGTCAAATTTTCATTGGAATACAGGAGGGAAGGTACAAAAGAACACTGCTTTTGGAAAGCATTGGATGCCCAGCGACCGGATCTTAGCTAGCATGATCATGTGGGGGGTAACACAATCACAATTTGCAGACGCTCCACCTTTCGCCTCGCCTCACCAAGTCTGGTTTCAATCCGAGCTACTATTAGTGTCGAACCTTGTTTAGCTAGCATGTCAATTTGGGTGGGGGGGGAGTATGCCTAGTGACCTGATTACAGCTAGCCTGATACTTTTTGGAACGTACAGGGTATGGCGCCACCGAAAGACATCAGAACGTGGGGTAAAATATCTCCTATGCATCCCACATCCTATTTCCGCCATGCTCCTGGTGACCTTCCTTGGGTTTCAAGGCGGGGCGGATTATTTCATTGCCCAACACACCACCTTAGGCGGGCCGCTAGGCGGCCATAACTGGGTCGATGGTGACCAAACCTTGACCACCCTTTGGCCGGTCGCCCCAGCAGCAAGGCTCCCAGAACACCAGGCCCCCATGGCCGTAAGCCGTGATGGAACTAAAGGTTAGCGTGTGCACCATGACACAAACAGAACCCTCAGCCCTAATGACCTGCCTTTGGGTTGAAGGAGGGGTAGGCCACCACAAACATGGCGTCGGAGTCCTGGACAAGCTCTGCCGGCGACCATTGGTCCAGATTCACTCCAAACATGGCCTGAGATTCCACCGAGACATGGAGGACAGGCGCAGGCGGGGCGGGTTGGATCAGGTACAGGTGGCTGGTGGTATCAACAGTTCAAAGCTTGGAGCTCATCTCATCTCTGAGGCGCTTGAGTGGTCTATCCACAGGCAGATAAATGATCAGTGCCATATGACTATATTGACACATTGCATAGGTACCTAATGAATAGTATGAATATGTGATCTAAATGACCCAGGTAGATCATGTTTTCCCCTCTCTGACCTCTCAGCAGCTCCCGCTCTTACCCAGGCCACGTTCTGCTTTGTGAGGTAGCCCAGTTGGAAACGGGTTTCTCCAAACTGGGGCTCGAGAGCAGACCTGAGGGCATGCATCATAAATTTCTAAGAGGCGGCACCAGGATTGCACAAGATTGCAATTCAAGTGCATGTACTTGCATTCACTCCTTGTGCTGGCACACGAACATTCCAGATTGCTACGACAGATATGGTGGGAGGGTGCAGGTGGCATGACATGACTGCATAGGCTACACACGCTGAGAGTTACCGGACGGGAATAATATTACACATTGAGAGCAGCCAGTAAGAATAATAATACACTTAAGAGCGACCGTGAGGGTAATGCCGCAGAAATTACAGGTGGCTGAAGCCCTAGTTTTGTTCCTCAGGCTCCCAAGGCGGGCTGTGCCAGGCTCCTAATCCCTGCTGTACAGCGTGATCCAGCTACAGTTGAGCTACACCACGGCCTACAGTGAAGGGGTCCTGGTGCAGCAAGCCCTGCTGTGGTGACTGTTGACCATTGGGTTCAAACCATGCCTTACAGTGGGCATGGTTTGAACCCAACTGGCCTAGTGGTGGCTGCCCGGCAGTGCCCCCAAAGGTGGCCCGGTGGGTACTAAAAAATAAGTATGAACAATGCCGCATAAGTGTGTTAGGTTCTGTTTTTGTCATTTATCGCAGGGTATCCTGGGTGACACTGACCTGCCAGCTGCCTTGTCCATTGTCTGGCCAGACTGCGCAATGGCAAGCTCTCCTTGGTCCGGAAAGAAGATGCGTGTGGTGGCAGCTTCCTGCCGCCAGGCATTCAGGAATTGGCGCAGGTAGGTCATGCTCCTATCGATTCGGTGGGGAGGGGTGGATCCATACATTCGTTTGATACCAGCCCCTGATACCAGTGTTTATTAAAGGGTGATTTAGCCACAATTGAGCTGCACCCCGGCCCATGGCCGGTGGGGACTGGCGCAGATAGGTCAATGGTCCTAGCGCTCGGTGGGGAGAGGGGTTGCTGGTATGGTGATTCTTCCTGAGCTCATGCCACCAGAAGCAAAAGGCGGGAGAAGTATTGGAAAGAACAGTAACTCACTGATTCATCTCCACTTGTCCTTCACCATCGCCTGCAGGAGCAACGTACCAGAAAATCGGTTACGCTTTTGCGGCTGCGGCTGCCAAGTACAGATCGGTACTATAAGTGGCTTACGACTAGGAATTGGACTTCGAGGTTTCACCATGCAAGGTTTCACCATTGCATGGGATGCATAGCCGTGCGGATTGATGGTCGTGCCTGCTGGCGGGCCTGGTGCCTACCTGTGACACCTGTCAGCCCGACAACTGGGAAATCCACTTCCAGGAGAGTGTGCCCATCAGACAGAGCAGCTTTCACCGCCTCTTGGGCCTGCCTCAAAGCTTGATCGTACACGACAGGGAAACGCTGCATGGGGTCAAAGTATGCACTGCCTTCCGGTAAGTTGCTCCTTTAGTGGAAGATCCCATGCATTACGTTGATGATGCCTACTTTTGGAACTAATGTAGCCTCTGAATTGGCTGTGGAGCGAGCAGCGGGAGCCAAGCTCCGGGGTCGGGGACTGCAATTCCTCTTCGTCCCTGCCAAGGACGTACCATGGGTTGTGGGACGAAGGCAACTTGAGCTATTCATGACGATTACAACAATAATCAGGAAAACGGGACGCTTTTATAGTGAATGGAGTGATTGCGAGCCATGATATGATGATTGATGACACGCTCTGGGGAGATCCGTACGGCGATCTATTTTTACCTATTTTTACCACACTTGGGATCCACCATGCTATACACAAGAGCTCGTTTCCGATCCACTGGTTCCATCCGAAACAATCAAATATGATGCTGTCTCAGCCCGTCGGCCTTGGGGTTGCATGTAGCCAGAAGATGCGCTTGTCTATGCGACAGTCTTCTGTCGTTCACGTAAATAGATCATCGACCGGAGTGATTTCTCGTATCAACTATGTTTGCTTCAAGCCCTCTTCCGAGACCCTGCCAATGTCCTCTCGGCCGGGTCGCGTCCACTTGTCGGCTGCACCTTCTGACAATGGATCTGTGAACGGCTTAGACGGAGGCGAATCATCAACGCCAGTCTTCAAAACTGAGGCCGTGACAATGCAATCGATGTCGGACGTCTCGTTATCGCCCCTAAAGCTTGCATTGGACTTCGCTCAGGCAAAGCTGCGTGAGACAACAGCACACCGGGAGACACTGGAGGCGAGGGCGCAAGAGGTAAATAAATGCCATCTTTAACCATCGACATGGAATCAACGTGTGGTACATATTCGGTATCTGCTTCAACGGTTAACGTGCCCCCGACGGCTGATTACTCTCTCGTCATATACGCTCTTGTCCTGTCAGGTTGCGATCGAAGCAGCCCAGGCCAACTTTGCTGCTAAGGAGCTCCTGGCAAAAATCGACGCAGAACCCGCACTGCAGTACAAGGCCAGTGCCGCCCAGGAGGCAGCCCAGGTGGCTGAGGCCAATGCAGCAGCAGCCATGAACGCAGCGGAGGTGGCTGTAAAGGAGGAGATGCAGGCACAGGCTGTCGTCAAGGTGTGTGGGTCTATGCAGGGATGGACAAAATAATGTGGACAGGTTAACTTGCTAGACCTTGGGGCTGTGCCCATGCATGGGGGCGATGCGCACATGCAAACTTCAGCAGGAGTGCTCTGCATAGCATACCGATATAACCTCCTCCTAGACCCCCCACCATCATTCAAGTCTCACAGCCCCTTACCTGCCTTGCCTTTATATGGCGTTTGGGCATGAATGCAGCGCTTTATTAGGGCATGAACACAGCACCTCATTTGGGCACCAGCCTAACGCCTCTTTCTCTGGAGTCTTGTTGACATGCTCTGCTTCCGCAGGAGACAGCGTTGGCCTTGGAGAAGACGGCCTGGACCCTAACAGACGATCCCCCAAGAATACCCACCCCGGCCGGCCTCTCGCCAATCGACACCAGCGTCGTGCCCACTGCCGCCGCCGCCGCCGCCGCCTTGGCCGAGCTGGCGCCAGTGGTACGTAAAAAGCGATAGGCATCCCCGCAGCTTAACATCCCTAGGCCTCTCATTAGGACCCAACGTCTCCTTCTGGGTATGCATTCCCGGCGCTGACCACTTCCATCTCCTGACCGTCCTCCTCCTCCTTTTTGCCCTCCAGACTGTCATGACAACGATGGATGATGACGACGTGCCTGCATTGAAGGCCGGGCCCAACTACATCAAGTGGGGCCTGCTTATTGTGGCGGCATGCCTGGGAAACTGGGCGCTCACAAACACATCCATGGGTCTGCAGCTCATGGCCACATGCCAAGGCATGGTGGACATCGTCAAGGGAGTCATCAACGAGCAGGTGCGCAGGGGCTGGGAGTGCATATAGAGGATAAGGGAGAGCATCTATGAGCTGGTAAGGATTGTTTTCAATGTAAGGGGTTGAGGGGGAGGCTATGTCCTTTGTGTCATTGTGCACAAGGAGGGTTGCAGGCCCCTGGTTGCAAGAGGGGAAGGGTGAGGCGATGCCCTCCGTGTCATTGTGCACAGGGGGGGTTGCAGGTGTTTGTTCCAGTGCACTTCAGCTGCATTATGGTCTACAGTTTGCCTGGTTTAGGATTCAGGGTTTCAGTGGGGGCCTGGTGCAGCAGGCTTTAGTGCCCTAGCTTCGGTAGATGGGTCAAGGTTGGGTCCCCATCGGCCAAGTGGTGGCCGCCTGGTGGCCTGCCGAAAGTGATATACCGTAGCGTCTACTATAAGCGTTAAATGGTTGTACCGCGCTTGAGGACCTCTTGAACAAGCCCCCCCCCTGCCTTTCGGATCATTTGTCAGGACCACCTGTATGCCTGTGCCTTCCCCTCTTACTGCATTGCCCGTCTCGGTCCTCTGAGGGTCTCCCTCCCTCTCCCTCTCTTTGTTGCAGTTGAGCCACATCCACCTGCACGATGCGGAGAAGAGCCTGCTGGAGGCCATCGCCCTGCTGTTGACGTCGTGTATCTGCGTGCCTCTGGTTGTGAGCAAAGTGCCAGGTGCGGGACTGCGGGGGTGGAGTGCCAGGTGTGAATCAAAGTTTCAGGCGGGGGGATCAGGTGCCTGGTGTGGAGGCGGAGGAGGCAGGCCTCCCCCTCTATTTCCAGGTTGGTTGTTGTCATCTTGTGTGTGGTGGAGATATTTTTCATGACCAGGAGCCCCCTGTTCGGAGGCCATGACAGTCACGTCGACCATGCTTGCTTGAGATGAGCAAGATAAGTGGGTAACAGAGCAATGGGGCCAAGAGGCAGTAGGGACATGTGAGGTGCTCGGTGCCTTCGTAATGTAATATCCAACCCATTGGACGTGTGGCGTTACTCTACGCAGTATTTGGTGCGTAAGCTTGGGTGGAAGGGCCTCTCAACACCGCCCCTTCTGGACTTATGAAACCCCCTTGGCATGCCTGCCCCCTGTCCATCCTAGACACACTTCCATTAGATCTTTGTGTAAACCAGATGGTCGTCACTGTCCCCTTGACCCCCTCCTGCTTGGTCCCTTTGTTCCCCCCCTTAGGTGGCAACCCGGTGCTGGGCTACCTGTTGGGCGGGATCTTAGTGGGCCCACACGCCCTAGGCATCATCCAGAATGTGGAGAGTATTAAACACTTGGCAGAGCTGGGCGTGGTGTTCCTGCTGTTCAACATCGGGCTAGAGCTCAGCATGGAGCGGCTGGCGTCGCTGGCAAAGTATGTGTTTGGAATGGGAACGTTGCAGGTGAGGGGGGAGGGATACTGACTTGGGGTGAGGGGAGGGGAGGGGGGGGGGACGTTGCAGGTGAGGGGGGGAGGGATACTGACCTGAGGCGAGGGGAGGGGGGGGGCGATGCAGGTGAGGGGGGGAGGGATACTGACCTGAGGCGAGGGGAGGGGGGGGGGGGGCGTTGCAGGTGAGGGGGGAGGGATACTGACCTGAGGCGAGGGGAGGGGGGGGACGTTGCAGGTGAGGGGGGAGGGATACTGACCTGAGGCGAGGGGAGGGGGGGGACGATGCAGGTGAGGGGGGGAGGGATACTGACCTGAGGCGAGGGGAGGGGGGGGACGTTGCAGGTGAGGGGGGGAGGGATACTGACCTGAGGCGAGGGGAGGGGAGGGGGGGGCGTTGCAGGTGAGGGGGGGAGGGATACTGACCTGAGGCGAGGGGAGGGGGGGGACGTTGCAGATGAGGGGGGAGGGATACTGACCTGAGGCGAGGGGAGGGGGGCCACGTTGCAGGTGAAGGGGGGAGGGATACTGACCTGAGGCGAGGGGAGGGGGGGGGGGGGACGTTGCAGGTGAGGGGGGGAGGGATACTGACCTGAGGCGAGGGGAGGGGGGGACGTTGCAGGTGAGGGGGGGAGGGATACTGACCTGAGGCGAGGGGAGGGGAGGGGGGACGATGTAGGTGAGGGGGGGAGGGATACTGACCTGAGGCGAGGGGAGGGGGGGGGGGGACGTTGCAGGTGAGGGGGGAGGGATACTGACCTGAGGCGAGGGGAGGGGGGGGACGTTGCAGGTGAGGGGGGAGGGATACTGACCTGAGGCGAGGGGAGGGGAGGGGGGGGGGATTTTGCAGGTGAGGGGGGAGGGATACTGACCTGAGGCGAGGGGAGGGGAGGGGGGGGCGTTGCAGGTGAGGGGGGGAGGGATACTGACCTGAGGCGAGGGGAGGGGGGGGGGGGGGCGTTGCAGGTGAGGGGGGAGGGATACTGACCTGAGGCGAGGGGAGGGGAGGGGGGGGGGACGTTGCAGGTGAGGGGGGAGGGATACTGACCTGAGGCGAGGGGAGGGGGGGGTGGGGGCGTTGCAGGTGAGGGGGGGAGGGATACTGACCTGAGACGAGGGGAGGGGGGGGGGGGGGGGGGGACGTTGCAGGTGAGGGGGGAGGGATACTGACCTGAGGCGAGGGGAGGGGAGGGGGTGGACGTTGCAGGTGAGGGGGGAGGGATACTGACCTGAGGGGAGGGGAGGGGGGGGACGTTGCAGGTGAGGGGGGAGGGATACTGACCTGAGGCGAGGGAAGGGGGGGGACGTTGCAGGTGAGGGGGGAGGGATACTGACCTGAGGCGAGGGGAGGGGGGGGGGGGGGACGTTGCAGGTGAGGGGGGAGGGATACTGGCTTGGGGCAAGGTTTGAGGCGAGGAGAGAGTTGGGCAGGCAAGGCAAAAGGGGGCTGTTTAAAGGGTAAACCCTTAACCCTAAACTAGGCTGTTTAAAGGGTTCATTTGGCCAGGCTGATGCGATGGTGAAGACCAGGACTCACGTCCTGCCTGACATAACTGAAGGGGATACGTTTTCCGGGTACGTGTTACGAACTAATTAATAAAAAAGGGCTGCCAGTTTCTTTCGCCTGCACTCCCTTGCCTGTTGCTTTCCCCCCTGAAGGGTGCAATTGTCGCCCTCAGGTCCATGTTTCAACCTGTTGACCCCACGCTTGCCTGCACCTCCTATCCTGCAAGGTGCTCCTCACCAGCGCCGGGGTGGCCGCCTTTGCCATGTCCTTCGCCGGCCTACCCGGCCCCTCGGCCATCATCCTGGGTGGCGCCCTGGCCATGAGCTCCACTGCGGTCGGAATCCAAGTGAGTAGGTGGCCTGAAAGGGGTTTGGCATTGGGCAGGGCGTACTGGGTTGTACTGTCAGATGCCTGTGTCCGTACCGGGAGAGAATGGGCGGAGCGCACTGGATTGTACTGGCAGATGCCTGTGCCTGTACTGGCAGAGAGTGGGCGGAGCGTACTGGATTGCACTGGCAGATGCCTGTGTCTGTACTGGGCGTAACTGGATGCGGTGCAGCAGTGCACGTGACTGTTCCTCCACCCGTAGCCACGTAGCCTGTCCCCTGAGTGCGTCCCTGACCTAACAGGTGCTGGAGGACCGGGGGGAGATGGGCTCAAAGCATGGACGCGCCATCTTCTCAGTGTTGCTCCTTCAGGTGGGTGTTGGGTTGAGTACTTAGTAGGGCTCACGGAGGTATGGCAGTGAGACTTCCAGAATATTGTGTGGTCCATGAACATGTTTGCCCCTTTCCCCGGTGGGTCCCACGCTCCCTCGACAAGACCCGAGGGCTCATGCAATTTTGACCCCTGATATTTGCAGGGCCAAGTGTGGAAGATCAGGTTGTTTCGCTGATACACAGGGAGAGGAATATTTATACACTCCAGTGCTCCACACTCCAAGTGTCTTCTACCGCCTTCAAAGCAATCGCATGAACAGTTATGCTCCCTGCTGTCAGGTGCTGGGCACTCACCTCATTCTATGACTCCCCCCTATGGGCATCCCTCACCTCACCCGCGTGCTCTCCTGCTTATTTGTTATTTATTTTTGTTTACCGGTATTTATTTCCCCTGTTTATACAGGATCTTGCCGTGGTGGTCCTGCTGATGCTCATCCCCCTGCTAGCGCCCTCACCGGACGGCAGCTCGGGCGGCATGGCCAAGATTGCAGTGGCGCTCGGCACTGCAGCCGTCAAGGCCGTGGTCTGCATCTTTGCAATTTTCGCCGGCGGCCGCCTATTCATCAAGCCACTGTACACCAAGATGAGCCAGGTGGGCGGAATGTGGATTGTTTTAGTGTGCACCAGAGCACCCTTGGGGGGCAGCTGGGCGGCCGCCACTGGGCGGATGGGGCAGCCCTGTGACCGGCATATGGCTGGTGGCCCAAGCATCAGGGCTTGGTACACCTGCCCCCCCACCGATGTAGACTTGAAGCTGAAGCTGCCCTAAATATACAGGGGTGTGGGGAAAGCTTTTGCGCTGTGAGCAAAGCGTGATGTGAGCACTGTATGGAGCTCAAGAGCCTCAAATGCTGATTGAGGTGACTGTATGAGCCCCTTGCTCATGGTCAACCGCCTCCCTGCCGCATGCAGTTTGCGAATGCTGAGATTTTCGCCAGCACGACGCTCCTGGTGGTGTTGGGGACTTCTTTCTTGACGTCCCTGGCTGGCCTCTCGTTGGCGCTGGGCGCCTTCCTGGCTGGCTTGCTTATTGCGGAGACGGAGTACGCGCTGCAGGTGAGAAGGCTGGCAACAGGGCTGGTAGGACGCTAGCAACAGGGCTAGGTAAGAGGACTCGCAAGTCGCAATACCGCGAGGCAAAGCAGCTGGCAATATGGCTAGGCAGTATGGCTTAGTGACAGAGCTGGCAAGAGAAGGGAGAACTCGTTGATCAGGTTGTTTTAGGGAGCAGAGACACTGGGTTGTGTGCGAGGAAGGGTAGATACAGCTGCGGCCCAGTCTGTCCTGTCCTCTGCTGGTCTTGCTTTGCCGTCTCCATCCTGGGAGATTCAGCGTTTTGTTGATAAGTGAGGAGTGCATGTGGTGGGTGATTTCATCTGCTACCGATCCAGATATGCCTTGTTATGCCTTAGCTGTGCCGACGTACCCTCTCAAGCGTCAGTCTGACCAGAACAGGATACATATTTTTAAATAAGGCATAGACTTGTGCAGCGTCGTCAGCATGCGATCCGATAGCCTGCGCTGCACTTGATGATAGCAGTATTGAGTAGGGCTGTTTGCCAGTTTCTGATTATTTCAGCAGTCGTTGTGTTGTATGTAACTGTGTTGTTGCCAATGCTGCAAACTGTGTGGAACATCCTTCGCCACCTTTGCCCCCCCCATGCAGGTTGAATCTGATATCGCGCCATACAAGGGTCTGCTCATGGGGCTGTTCTTCATGAGTGTGGGCATGGAGATCTCGGGGCAGCTATTCATCCAGAAGGTGTGTGCTGGCGGTAGGGGAGCAGGGAGGGGACCCATGGCTAGTCCTTGTCATGAGGTCAGGTGACCCTGCCTCCCAGCTACCCACCCTGATGGAACAGCTGTGTCAATGACAGAACCCCTTTTTTGTGCTCCTGACATTTGTGCTGACATCAATTTGATGTCCATTGTGAATCACTGTCTTGCTGTTGTGTCCGCAGTGGAAGGAGGTGTTGGTGGGTATCGTGCTGCTGGTGGGTGGCAAGCTGGCCGTCATGGCAGCTGTGGGTCCCCTGTTCGGCCTGACGAGGATGACTGCAATCCGCTCCGGGCTGATCATTGCACCAGGTGCGGTGAAGGGCTTGTGGGGGGAAACCCAGCTGCTGTAATGACGCAAGATTGGGGACCATGCTTATCACGAGATGGCATAGGCTGTCTGGAGACAGTGGTGGCAAGGGTGGATGAAGTGGTGGTGGGGGTGTCAGTGGTGGCAGCATTATCGAGTTTGTTGGTAGCCTTGTGGAGGTGGCCTGAACAGGATGATTGCAACCCGCTCAGCTAATTATCATGCCAGATGCGGTGAAGGGTGTATGGTTGCTATTGTGGCGCATTTTGAGGTTCTGCCTTGAACACCCCAGCATGAGATGGCCTCTGCTGTCTCAAGTTGTTTGGCCTGACCAGGATGACTACAATCCACTCCAGGCTGGTCCTCGTGCCAGATGCGGTGGTAGTGCATGAAGATTGTGACACTGTCTCCCTAGCGCGTGATTGTTTTGGCTGCCACACCATCCCCTGTTGAAAAGCCCTCTTTCAGACGTAAGAAATGGAAGGCTACCGGTATCCGATTGTGGTGGGATTGAGCGCTCAACCCACAATGTGTGTGCTGTTCAGACTTGCTGGACGTGGCTAGGAGTGGAGATATTGTATGAGCTGATTGTGCTGTTTGTTGGGCTTCAAGACACGTCTGTGGCTGCCACGCTCTGCGGCTAATTCGTCAGTCCTGCAGCGACCATGCCCTGTGCTCCGCTTCCCCAAAATATCAAAATATTTCTGGACAAGCTAGTTAGGGTGACAGCGCAGCTCAGGGATGCACCCACCTCTAAACCGGTTCCAACCTGCCCCCCCCCCCCTTGCCTCCCAGGTGGCGAGTTTGCGTTTGTTGCGTTTGGTGTGGCGGTATCCCAAGGTGTGTTGCCTGTGGAGGTCACCAGCATCATGTACCTGGTGGTGGCCCTGTCAATGGCGCTGCTACCCTACCTGGCAGCTATGGGTGGCCAGATGGGAGTGCTGCTGGAGAAGGGCGACACCAAGGCGCTCATGATTAAGGAGGAGGAGACAAAGGTGAGGGGGGAATCTGGGGCGGACAGAATGAACACATTGTTTTAGAGGCATCACCATTGGGTGTTGGATGAAAAGATACAGACCTCGTCCTTTGGATTTGCGGTCCCTTCAGTGCAGCATGAAATGGACCCCTGACTCTGAATCCTGAACCCTGATCCATGATACGTAAGCCCTTCACATCAAAGTCCTCATCCCTCAACCTTGAATCCTCCTGCGCCCCATGCAGGAGCTCAAGAACCACGTGATCATTATGGGCTACGGCCGCTCTGGTCAGCTCATCTCCCAGCTGCTGAGTGAGAACCTCATCCCGTTTGTGGCCATTGATTCTTCGTCGGATCAGGTTGCCAAGGGCAAGGTGAGAGATGGTGTTGCATGGCTGAAGGAACACCTAGGGCCAGAGGAGGGCTAAGAACACAGAAGTGAAGTCGCTTAACATTGGATGAATTGAAACGGTAATTCACCTCACTAGAATAACGCTCTGTCGAGACAGTAAATGTGCCTGTGGCCTGGGCTCGCATACTCTGCTGGGTGACCATCGTAAGCAGGATGCGAGCTGCCGTCCTCCCCATCACGTGATACTTGATTCCCGCGATTCCGACATGCTTATGCCTCCTTGTCTTGCACCGGCAGGTCCATGACCTCCCCGTTTACTTTGGTGACGCCGGCTCACCCAACGTCCTGCACCTGCTCGGCGCTGAGCGTGCCTCTTGTGCAATTATTGCCCTGGATACGCCGGGGGCCAACTACCGTGCGGTGTACGCCATGAACAAGCACTTCCCGGGCGTTAAGACGTTTGTGCGTGCACACGACATCGCGCACGGCATTAACCTTGAGAAGGCCGGCGCCACGGCCGTCGTGCCGGAGATCCTTGAGCCCAGCTTGCAGCTATCAGCGGCGGTGCTGACCACCCTGGAGTTCCTGCCTTCAGAGGTGGGGGTGCATAATGCCAGAACTTGGTGCTGACCAACCTCGCACTTCAGCCTCTAGAGGAGGGGGCGAGAGCGTGGACTGTTGCGGATGCTTGTTTAGCAGTCGATACCCAGAGCATGGAAGCCCTTCAATATGCCCCCCAAATTATTACCTCAATGCATTGCTTGACCATGTCACCTTCTGTATTCCTGGCAGGTGACTCGAATGATTGATGACTTCAGAAAGGATCACATGAATGAGCTGGCAAAGGTGGCCAAGGAGAACCACACCAGCGTGGGTTATGGTGAGTGTCGCAATGCTGGCTGAGAGGGACCCCTAGGCCCTAGGAATGAACCTTGGTCCCAGCCATCACTAAGCAGTCTTCAAATGGTGTTCCATCCATGCATTGAAACGGTGTTCATGTGCTGAAAGAGGTCTAGTCTGAGCAGCCCATGGGGCTGGTCCAAGCAAGTGTGCTTCTCTGGGCCGAGGGTCATAGGTTACATATATTTTCTGGAATATTGAACATGCTTCGTTTCTTCCCCTGCAGGCTATCAGCCCGTGTCAGTGAACACGGCCCCGGCAGCATCTACTGGGACACCCGCCCTGGCAGCGTGAGCGCTAGACATGTGTGAAAATGGGACAGGAGAGGCCGCTTGTGTTCGCCTGTGCTTCTCGTTAGGCTTGTTAAATAAAACTAGAGCTCGAATTGGATGGCGAAGTTCAACTTTTGCTCAGCAGCTTGAGTCACTTCGGAAGATGTCATATACTATATTATTTTGCTGTACGAACAGCCATGCAACATGCATAATTGCCTAAGCAAGTATCGGTAAATAGCATTAGTCGATTCAAAATGCGTATGAGATCACAATGGATAGCGCTTCATTTGTTCCGTCCCCTGCTTCAGTTGATATTTATGAATTACGACGGAGACTCGATGATTTATGGCTGTTTGTTTGAAGGGAACAATGGATGACTAGAAAAACGTAAGGTAGTTGCTGGGCCGTGTAGTCAAGTAAGGCAGTACTGTATACTCCATGAGGACTTCTTCATGTGGCGCATGTTCTGATGGCTGCCAGTCAGAGCTGCCTGTGTAACCTTGGGACATAAAGGGTCCATTAAAATCGTATAACATACCAGCAGAGACCAGGGTCGGTAGATATTAGTGCTGAGCTGTGCATCAGATCAGAGCGGCATTTTCACAGCAAGAAGCATCTCTGCTTTACTATAAGAAGACCAAGTGGGGATCTGGATGTTATACAATATCGCATGTCATCCTCACCTTGAACCCAAACGGCAGGCCTAAAAACATATTGATGACCTCCCTTGATGTTTCCGGCCGGAGCCCATCCTCCCTGCCCCTCTGGACAGAGTTGCACAGAGCACCCAATATGGGCGAGACAGCTGGCTTTGTCGCTTCTGAGAGCTGAGACAGACATGCCTGAATTATGGGTGTGTACTGCACTTTGTCAGACAACGCCAGCCATCCAAACAGATATGGGCCAGATGCTGAGCTGGCAGCTGATGCCGATGATGGCATGAGTGCAGCAGGGACGGAGTGCCAGAACGGAGGCTTGGCTGCATCAAAGGCACTGACACACTCATTCAGCACGGCCGGCATGTTGTACTGATGTGCGATGGGAAAGATGCGGAAGGCGGGATCCGGGGTTACAGTGACTCCTCCCCCTTTGATCACTGCAAGATGAACAGTTCCAGTGCCAATTAGACGTTAATGATGTGATTTGACAGGCTGTGACAAGAGACAAACCAAGCTTACCCCCATGGTACAACAACCGGAGCACCTCCATCCAGTCCTCCAAGCACCCGTCAACATGTTATAAACATAAAATGATGATTGGCACCAAGAAAGAACCAAGTGATGATTCCTAAGATTTCAAAAATTGTTCCCCATCAAATGCGCTGAGAAGCTTCAGGTCAGAAAGGGCACTACCCGGTATGGACATGGACACATGATAATGTCAAAACTCGAAATAAATACTTCACCGGTTTGAATGTGGTAGACACAAATTACGCACTGATAGGGCGCCAGACATGTACCCACCGAACAGAGAAAATAAAATTATTTAGCAACTTCATTGCATCAAGTGTGATGCTCTGTTGGACTGTAAAAACTTCACAAAACTTCACTTCACAACTCACGTCTGGTTCATGAAAAAATGGGCGCCCAATCAAAGGGCAAACTGGTGGTACCTGCCTGACTTTTAGAGGACTACCTAGACCAGTGGGTGCATGAGACTGGCCATGACAGCCATCAACATCATGTCATTGGACCTACCATCTACCATCATTGATGCATGAGAATTGATCCATGAACCGGTGCATGATCTAGCATCTGCCCACCCAGAGATATCAAGCAAATGATGGATTCACTCACTGGCACAGTACCGCTGGAGGATGCTGCATCAACAGCAGGCTGGCTAGCATGCTTCTTCCGAGCTTGCTCTTCATAAAGCGAGCGAGCATTTGGCGAAAATTTTCGAAGAACTGCAGAAGCCAGCCTGAGAATGCCCCGACTAGCCCGGACGGAGCGACCATCGGAGAAGCTCAGTAAGACGTCACCCTGAGATAACGCCTCCTTTAGCGTTAGCTGGTCAGACATGATAGATACGTTCGTGGATGAGTGTTTCATTCTTATTTCCTTCTGATTGACGGCCGAGAGAAAGAAAGAGAGGAAACACCCTCGCTAGGCTTGAACATGACGGAAAATACGAATCGACGCGCAACAGCCTGCCGGGGTGGGCGTGGCCGGAGGGGGGGCGAATTTCGACATGTCCCGTTGGAATGAGGAGATTTGCGCGGGCTGATTTGTGTGCTAATGGTCAGTAGCGGTTGGTATTTATTTGGTATGAGTACATTGTGGTGACAAGTTCGTGCTATGAGCGATGAGCCGTCTAGAAGACATACATGCATGTGTTCACACTCACCCCACAGACCCTCACAACATAATTTCGTAACACGACCATGGCATGAACAATGACCCATGTATACCGTAAAGAAGCCAACAAGAAGCGAACTCCTCTTCTTCTTGGCTTCTTTGTAGATGGGTCATTGTTGATGCCATGGACACCTTACGAAATTGTGTTGTCAGGGTCTATGGGGTGGCTGTGTGCACATGCATAAATGTTTTTTTGTATGCCTGATTGGTGTAAAAGAATGTACGTAATGTATGTGGCATCACGAGTAAGGTTGTTACTCATTTGTGAGCAGAACCCATATGGGTCGATGATCTGTCCAATAGCTTTCTCCCACACCGGACATGAGGCGGAAGGTGCCGGCCACTGCCTGGGGGTGCCGGCGGGTGTCTGTGGGGGGTGCGCGGGGTGCGCGGGGTGCCGGCGGGTGTCTGGGAGGGCCGGCGGGTGTCTGAAGGTGCCGGCCACTTCCTGGGGGTGCCGGCGGGCGTCTGTCTCTCTTTGAAGTGAACTTTGAATTGAGAGTTAATGTTGCTCACTTCAAATTGAAATGAGATTGAAATGAACTTTGAATTCAAAGTAAAACAGTTTTGATATGAGATTGAAATGAACTTTGACATGAATCTTAAATGTGCTTATGTCAATTTGACATGAGTTTTCACATGAAGCCTTTAGTTGCTCAAGTCACATGACTCTGACATCAATCTTGACATGGAACTGTGCTTGGGGGTGCCGGCGAGGTGCCCGGGGGGGCGACGGGTGTCATGGAGGTGCCGGCCAGTGCCTGGGGGTGCGCGGGGTGCCGGCGGGTGTCTAGGAGGGCCGGCGGGTGTCTGGGAGGGCCGGCGGGGTAAGGGAGGTGCCGGCCAGTGCCTGGGGGGGTGATTTGCATGGTGCGGGGGCAGCATAGCCAACGCATGGGACACGCTGCGTTTGGTCTCAACGCACCAAGGGGTTTTCTGCATGGTCTGCTTGGGAAATCTTTTCTTGGGAAAGGCTTCAGAAGATTTTGCATGGTCGGCCCAAACTTGTTTTTGGCTACGCTAAGCGATTGACCTCGGACGCCGGTCAGGCAGCATCCATGACGGGCCTGCATGCATGCAGATGTGCGTGGGTGGGACAGAAGAGAAGAGCAGACGCCGCTCCACGCAGCACAAGACGCAAGGGTGCTGTCAGCGTTACTTTAGTGTGCTCAAATAAGCACCATGCGCGCCCCTGCCCCTGCCCCTACCCCGGCATACATGCCACCCCTAATGCTCGGCTCTACTACACATGGCAACCCACCTGGTATTGATGTGATTGGACGGCGAGTCCGAGGAAAATGCCGATGCAGATGGTGATCTTGGTCGCACAGCTGTGGACATATCGCTTTAAAGCAAGGCGAGTACATAATGTATTTCGTGCTATTCGGCAAGGAGGGAGAGAGATGGTGCACAGTGAGGGCGGCAGAACATCCATATCTGCATGGCGCATGCATGGCAGGCGTAGAGGACTCGGGGAGCATGAAAACGCAGGCGCATCGTCAGGCATGCAGCACATGGGTGCATCGGTGCATTATCCTTGCAGGGCCACCCATGAGCATGCTGGACAAGTCCGGATCGCTCTTCTGGTTGGCTTTTCACCAGATTACTCTTCTGGTTCGCTCTTCTAAACATATGAGATGGCTGCTGCCCATGCATTCCATTGTGGGATTTCCTGCACTGCCCAGGGACCCATACGCTGCCTGGGGCCCCCCTTTGTTGCCTGCGCTGCACGGGGACCCCATGCGCTGCTCAGGGACCTATGCGTCCCCATGCGCTACCTGGGGACCCCATGCGCTGCCTAGGGACTGCATCCCCATGCGCCACCTGTGGACCCCATGCGCTGCCGGGACCCATGCACTGCCCGGGACCCCACGCCATGCCCGGGACCCATGCACTGCCCGGGACCCCACGCCATGCCCAGGACCCATGCGCTGCCCTGGGGCGCCTGGGTGGGATGTGTTGCCCGGGGCACCAGTCACCGGGGGCGGCCCCTGGGGAGGCGGCCCGCCAGGAGGTTCCTTGAGTCGCATGTGGGGGGTAATTGCAATTTGCAAGTCTGCACGTGGTGGCTGGATGGGTTGAGTTTTTATTCCGCCTTGCTGTGCAGATGCTGCGATTGTCGCTCAATTCTTTTGCGCTGGTGAGCGCCAACCCGAGATCGCGGGTAGCGGCGGTGCGTGTTGTGGCGAAGGCTTCGGAATCCGCGGATGACAAGCTCACCTGCATCAAGAAGCCGGGGCAACTGATGACTGGAGAACTCTTCAAGCGTTGCAACATGATGGTGGAGGCGGGCATGTCTCACCAAGCTGCCGAGTTATGCCTCGAGAACTCAGAGTGGGTGGCGTCTGGGCCAGTGAAGGAGGTGGCGGACAAGCTGAAGTTGCTGGACATCAAGGTCAACGGTCTCGATGTCAAGGTCAACGTGCTGGTCGGTCTGGTGCTGGTCGTGCTCTCCTTCATCGACATTGACAAGCTCCCCAATACCCTGATCGGAGCTGTTGTGCACAAGCTATTGGGCTAATTCATCACGCTTGGACTGGCAGGGATTTGCTAGTCTCCAATACAATGCATAGCTTTGATAGGTGGACATGCATGAGGTACAGTTGTGGGAGTCCCTTGACCGTACCATCGTCCAACCCCAAACTAACGATGAGTGTTCAACCTTCATGGGGTACCAGTACCCCTACACCCTTAACATAATAATACCACTAGGGGACTGGTCGTCGCCAAGGAACCTTCATTTATTTTTATTTACATGAATCCGACGATTCGTAATAAGTATGCATACTTTTTTTAAGCGTAAAATCCGTAAATGTATCGGGAAAAAGTGAAATTTTAAACTTTTGGGCATTTAATATTTCAAAAATGAATTATCGAACTTCAGTTCAAAAGAAAGTAAATTGTGGAGCAGTCTAGATTGGGGGCATGACCCTCTGCAGCGGTCTGCCTGTATTTTACAGCCTATTTTAGGGCACACACAAACTACTGCTATGGTAACTTACCGTAGAACCGAATAGGGTTCGCGCACCCCTGATTTCAATATTTTAGCAGATCGTTCGCGCAGCAAAAAAAGGCATGTGTCCGCGCAGCGCTTTTACCGCGCATCAGCCATTTTGAGCAAATAGTTTTATTTCCCGAGTGCGCAGCCCTTCAGATATTATTATCAAAAGTCCGCGCAACTACAAACAAAGCAACTTTGCGCAGGGCAAATAGCCACTGCGGTACGTACTGCTGTCAAGACAATCGAAAACATCGCTTGAAGACTAAACGTACAGTACACAGTGCCGAACTCGCATCATTTACCTTGTCATTGGGAGTCAAAGCAAAGTATTGGTAGAAATTTGATACTTGGTAACGGAAACTAGTCCGCGCACCCCCTCAAATAGTTTTTTGCTCTGTGACGGACAAGTTCGCGCAGCATGAAATTTGTAATTAATTTTACCGCGCAGGCTGTCCGCGCACCGTCCAAAATAATTAATTAATAGTGAAGTGAAACCGGTTCTACGGTAGTTTAAAAAGGCTCGTATCACGTCAAAAATCCATTCCTGCCGTGTCCACAGAAAATAAATAAAGGATCGCCAGGGAGCCACACAACCTGCCATTAAGGAGACGACCAAATTCAGTCATGCAGTATGGCAGCCAAGCCTCCCCCTGCCATAAAACATATGCAGCACTCAACCCGCAACTTGCAAGCCCTCATGGATTGGTAAGAGGCCTTGCCCATGACACGCAAAAAATTGCGATTCAGCTGGGAAAACGTGTTGGGGATGCACTAATTTTGCTTGCACGACTCTGTGTCCAGCTTAGGTAGTATCCACCACATCATCGAAGAGAGCCAGCTCACCGCCTCTGAGAAGAATGGCACTTCAGGTGGCACCGAGGGAGGAAGACCTAGCCTTGCTTCCAGCTCCCTGATACATTTGACGCCGTTCTCGTATTCATCCTGGTACAACCTGACGATCCAGGCCTTATGCGAAGCTGTTTCATATTTGGTGCAAATGTTCCTCATGTCTTCGTGATCTGCCCATGCAAGGTCACACGCGGCGCTCGTCTTATAGAAATCCAGCCTCAGCAGCATGCCTCCCTCTGACTCCGGGGATACTGCGCTGCGGAGTGCAGAAAACATGGCCTCCTGCGCCTTGAGAGTGACTGCTCTAGCAGCAGCAGCTCTGGCAACGGAGCCATGTGCACCCGGTAGCAACTAAGGGTTCGCCCAGACTGTGGCTCTCCCCATATCCCTTGTCGCTCCCGCTCAAGGGGTGCTTCGCAATGCCAGTCATCTACAGATCAAGGGAGGCAGTGATATGGTATTTCTTCCCCTTCACGAAGAGGTGCATACCCGAGTTTGGCAGGAGAAGCGCAACAGCGATATGATTATAAACACTCCCTAATAAACACTTACGATTGGTCAGGACGAAGAAAGGAAGGAACTATGATAGCGACGGTAAGCGCTGGGGGAAGTTTGAGAATGTAATCTGCCTCGAGAATCGAGGCCTACTGGCCTTGCTCACTGAAGATTACAGCGCTGTCCTCTCCTCGTCATCCGCAATGTGAAACCAAATTAGATAAATAAATAAATCTCCAAGGTGTGTTTTAAGGAATTACCTACGCCCCCCTCCGCCCTCGTCTCGAGATATAGAGCGAGGTATGAACTAAGGCTGAGTTTCACAACCTTTTACACCCCTGCTTTTACATCACTAAATCGTGTTCTCCACATGCATGATAATGAAAATAAAGATATCGATGTCGTCAATCTGAGCTCGGCAAGTCGCTAGTGTCGCCCGCCGTCCCCTAAGGCTGTGTTTCCATTGGAGTTTGAGTTGAGCAGTCGGGCAGGTCGGTTTTGTTCGGTCCGCGCCAAGGTTTAAGCCCGAGGTGGAGACCACCACAAAAAAATCCGGCCTTCGTTTCCATTGCATGTCCGGGGTGGCCAATTCGTATTCAAGAACCTCGCAGGCTAAGGTTTTCGAAATGTCGCAGCATTTCTTGGTAGTTGTTAAGTCGCGTTTGTTGTGCTGCTGCAAAACGAATCGCGCTATCGGCTTGTCCATGCACATTGCGTAGTAGCATTGGGCGCAGCTGGCAACGCGCTTTTGAAGTTTCTGCACCTATGTAGCTTGAACACGTAGATCAAAGCAACCAGTGGTGCTTACGTATACTATTGCTTTATTTCGGTTCATTCGCGAATGCTGCAACGCAACGACGGGGTAGAAAATCGTCACGTGTTCCGTGGGCCGGGACAGCCAGTCGACTTCCATCGAACCAGCAGAGTTTATGAGCGGTATGAATATAGGAGAATGAGCACAGGGCTAAAAAACAAGGCTGCGAAGTATTGTCCAGCTGGCGTTTGGGGTGGATGTCACCCAAACTCACTTCGGGTCTCGGACCCGAAGTGGATTTGGGTAAGTTTGGGCAGAAGAGTCTGGGAAACCAACCGTCGACTGTACTAAATCCGGTCGTGTTTCGACGTCCAATGGAACCGTTTTCGTCGGGGTGGCACAGCTGGCGCCTAGCTGGCAGCCCAACCCGACGTCAAAACAGCCAATGGAAACACAGCCTAATCGAGCATCCAAATTCATACTTTGGGTCCACACCCGACGCAAAGAACGCGGCCTCGCGCCTTGCGTCATCTTCCCTGTGCTTGATATTATAAATACTCCAAATGATGGCGACTCCTCCTCCTCCGCCGCTAGATATGCACCCCAACTCCGACGAATTCAAATACTTGCGAACGTATGGGTATTGGGTATGTACAGACCTGATGAGGGAGGCTGCATGCAGCAGGCCACTGCCTGCTCCCCTAGGATTATATATGTCCTGGCAAAGACTCGTTGCTACTTGTTGCTGGCTGTTCCCAACCGCCCGATTCCTTTGGATTTATTCCCCACACATCTTCAGCGGTGCTTGGTGAAGCTTTCCAACTGCTTGCTTTTGGTTATTCCCATAGGTATGACGTTAGAGACTTGGAGAGACACGCTTCTATATTTTCGTTGGTGCACGCTAATGGTGACTATTCACTGCCGGCCACATTTGAACAACAAGGGCCTGGTGATGGCCTTTATTAAGCACATGATGCTTGTGTTTTCAATGCAGTTGTTGCTCGCCATGTCTCTGCTGCCAGCTACGTCGTTGAAAATGATTATAAACTGCTCAATGCAAGTGACCTTGGACTACACTCAGACAAATCCTGACAAGACCACGATTTACATCATGACTGGTTTTAAGAAGGAAAGATGTATTGCCATGGCACAAGCTGCTTATAACAAGGAGCAGATTCACGCCAATTTCTCAAACAAAGCGAGGTTTTCCTCCCAAACCCCACCTACACACTGGGGCAAAAAAGAAAAACAAAAGAGAGGCTGCAAGCATGAGAGATGTCACAAGGCACGCAAGGCACCCCACCACAAAAATATTCTCATATATGTGCGGGCGAAATACGCCACGCATCTTGCGAACGGAGAAACGAGATGGGGGTTGTATGGAAAAGCATTTCAGAGACAGGTTCACCGTCTCCTCAACAATCACCGGAAAAGGACAAGAGACGCTAGACAAAGTGCAGAAATTGCCAAACGGTTAGCACCAGTATCAGCATGCACCCCCCACAGAAAATACAGGCCTTCAAAACATGTATCGGTGAAGGGCAGCGACGTCTCCCCACCGAACGCCAAGGACCAACAAATTGTGCACCCATATACTGGTGCTCAGCCTAGCAGAAGTGCAAATAGCGATACCATGCATGACACATGCCGTGTAAAAAAGCCCAGCAGGCCATGCATGGCGGCCCATCAAGCCAGCAGTAAATACGAAGGAAAACTTACCCATGCCCATGGATTGCATCCTTTTAAAAGAGACTATACTACGATAGAGCAGATGAGAGAGGGGGTAAGCAAAATATACCTTCATACCGGTACATTGAAAAGCAAACAGAATACCGCCACCGACAGAATACTCCGCCACCACTACAAACAAGCACACTCCCTTATTGGCACACACCCAGAACGGCCAGGCACACCACCGCAAGACAGTGAGATAAATGCCTTGAGGTGCGACAGGCTTGGAGAAAGAACTTTAAACCATAAGCCGCAGGAGTTGAACCCGAACCGCGGAGGGAGCAAGCACCCCCTCCACATTTCCACAACAGGCCATACCTCAGGAGACATTTACTACGAAGAACAACATGAACAATTTTGTCAAGCACATGCCCTCGCGATGCTCCTGGGGCGACCACTTCGCCAGACACACAAAGAAATCATAACGTGGTTTTTAGGTCAAAAAGAAAATCCTACTTATGCGCACCACAAGAGGGTCCTGAACCATAGGGAGTTTCCCCAATTCGATCCAAAATCAGGTAACTTCTCGGACCCAGCATGGGCCCTCTACGTATTCCAACATTGTCAACTTAACTACAAGATCATTCATGAAATAGGCCAGCCGCAACTCCTGACTACACAAGTTCTAGATCGCACCCTCGACGAAATGAAAGAGAAAAAAAACTACCACTTAAATGGCTTCATAGTCCACTCTTGTGTGCCATACCACCATGCCTCAACCTTGCTCCGGCGCGAAGGCAAATGGTATTGGCTGGACTCAGAGAAGCCATACCGAGCCCCTCTCTTCGGAGAAGAGGGAATCCGGAACTTGGAAGAACTCACGAAAACAGCAACATCCATCTATGGGTATTTCCATGCAGAAACCCTGGCCGAGTGCACCACCGCTTGCTTTCTTTTCCCACCAGTACCCCACACAACAGAAGAGGGGGGAGACATAGACTCGCCCCCCAAAAATCTGAACCTCCCCCAGCCCCAACCACCAGAGCTCCACGAAACGCCAATGACGCTTGGACCAACTCTGCCGCCCGCTCGGACAACACTGCCTTCTTCGCACACAAATGCAGCCCCCCTCACCGAGGTCACATTCCCCGACCGCTCACCTAGATGTGCCATCAAAGGTAGGACTAACAAAGGGCAGGAGAAGACGCATGATATTGAGAGAACAAAACAAAATAAGATGGCTCCCAAAGGATACGTCCGTAAGCTCAAAAACAAGCAAACCAAGCGCGACATTGCCCTACCGCAAACATCGGAAGGAAAGAAACCGAAAAAACTGTTACAAGCCCTCATTTTATCATATATCACTACCTCAATCACTGATACGCCCAAACCAGATAAGCAAAACACAAGGGTGAAACAGATCTTGAAGAACAGGCTTGACCAAGAAAATACAAGCCTACCACGCCAACCAAGTGCTCCACCTCACGGACAAGATCAAACAGTCTGCCAACCGGCTACGTTGCGCATGATCACAGCCAATGTCCAGGGTGCTTACACTGCAAAATATGACATAGAAATGACCATCCAACAGCATAACCCAGATATCCTCGTACTCACCGAGACAAACATGCTCCCCAAGCGGAAAAAAGCCAGATGGTTGCAAGAAGCCCTACAGGGGTATCAATACTGGGCGTGTACACACAGCGAACAAGGCAGAGGCTTGCGAGGGGTCATCATTGCCATCAGGGAACACATTGCAGTGTTGGGCAAGGCCACCCGAACAGAAGGCGACAATTGCAATGGGAGAATTCTGAACGTTGCCATCCACCTGCCCCACTCCAGGCCCATCAACATCACAGGGGTCTATGCGCCGGCTGGTTGCTCGCCAGAGGAGGAGACAGAGAGACTAAAAATGTACAGCATACTCACGGAAAGCATGCAAGAAACACAAAACTGCAACCCTTTTTGCCATATTATGCTAGGCGACTGGAATGCAACGCTGCTTGAAGGTGACAGGAGCAGCGGACACACCTACCACAAGGATGAGACACACAGGAAATTTGTTAAAGCAGTTAAAATTTCACCCCTAGAAATGACCCTTAGCCCTCGACCCCACACCTACACCCACTTAAACAGCACTACTGAGTCCCAGACGACTAGCAGAATTGACGATATTCTCACAAACCTGGATATGGGCATCATCAAAAGTAAGACCAATGTCCTCCAAATAGGAACCCAATCAGATCACACACCCCTGCTAGGCATCATTGAACTGAGAAACACAGGGATTTTCATACCCACCATAAAAAAACAGCCCACGCGCCCCTCCACCCGGGTCCTGGTCCGCCCTATCAGCCTCACCGACAAGACAGCATTCGCCAACAAAATCTCCACCTTCTCAGAGGGTATCGCCGGTGAGACTCGAGACCTACACCAGAAAATGCAGCTGGTAATTAAAGAAGATATCCAGCCGTACTTCGACAGGATTGAGTCCGAAGACGGGAAGACAAGCAATCGCCTACCCACTATTCAGGGACAAAATGCGGCGGTAAAAGTGAATGAGCTAAGTGAACAACTGTTGAGTGCTCTACAGAAGACACAAGCGATTGCCTTACAGACATGCGAGTGCAAAAACACTAACCCCTCTGGCACCCACCTCCGCTCACGGGTTTTGTCCCGAAAAAGAGTAATGCTATGCAAGCACTTTCATGCCTGTCGTGAGATTAGAAACGAAGTCCGCAATACTGCTATCGACACAACTACAGGGATGCAAGAAATCATAGCTAACCAAACCAATCTTCCCAGCGGTATGGAGAAGAGACTGCACAAAGCCATAACCTTGGAGACAAACGTGGGCACGAATAAAGGGCAGATCCTCTCACAAGTCATCAGTGGCATTAGGTCCGAGATCCGGACCATGGACAAGGAACAGGACAAGCAAAATCTCGACCAAGCGATCAAAGCTACCAGAGACCTCATCAATCAACAAAAAACCAAAGATGGCGAACAGGAACATCTTCAAGAAGCCAACCTCCGGAACCAACTACAAAGCCCTTCTGGACCCGGCCACAAACCAAATCACTGACGACTTCAAGAAAATGATCACAATCGTCGAGGAACATTTCACCAAATTGCTGACCCCATGTGCCCCCAAGAGCGGCAAATACCACCCGCATGAGGTCACTCGGCAGTATCCATAGACAAAGGGCCCTGATAAATTTACCTTGGAAACGCTGGCAACCCGTCTCCCAAACCGAACATGGTTGCACAAAATAATCCAGCAATCCTCAGTATTTGAAGAATGCCTGCACACACTCAGTGATGGGAAATCACCGGGACCAGATGGGATTGTGAATGAACTGCTAAAAATGATGACCTACGAGTTCAAGGAGTGCATGCACATGCTCATGACCATTATGTGGGCAACCGGTGTGACCCCAGACAAATGGAAGCAAAGCACTACACAATTGTTGGAGAAGGGACCGGACGAAACCTTAATAGATAAGAAGAGGCCTATTGGGATGCTAAATGCCCTATACAAACTCTGGACGAGGCTCCAAACAAGGGCTATGTCCGACTACGCTGAAAAACACCTGCTTCTGAGCTCTACCCAAAAGGGGTTCAGGACAAAAGCCAGCACCATGGACCAACTTCAGATGCTAGTCATGGCGCTCGAAGATGCGCGACACACCGGCCAGAATATCTATAACCTACAAGTCGACTTCTCATCAGCCTTTAACATGATGGATCACGACATTCTCCTTATGATCATGTATGACCTAGGGTTCCCCACAGATGCGGTGGATGCAGTTAAAAACCTTTACATGGGGGCAACAACCCAGGTCCGATGGGGACAGAGCTCACTGGAAAGATCCCCATGGGGCGGGGCAGCATACAGGGGGACACTCTGTCACCCCTCCTTTTCCTCATCTACATTGAACCACTGCTCCGGTGGGCCCAAGTCGGGGCCAGGGGCTACATGTTTGGATGCATAGATGACACTAACGCTCGCATGGAGCACTCACTCAGCAATGCAGCATTTGCAGACGACTTGTCAATGCTGACAAGTAAACTGTCGGACCTGCACGTACAAGCAGAGAAACTTAGTCTCTACTCCGACTTCGCGAAAATGAAGGTCAACACTGGGAAAACTCTAGTATCAGGTGTCCTTTATCAAAACATCCGCACAGGACTATACGGGAACAAGGATGCTCTGGTGCAAGTAAGCAGACAACTAGAAAACCAGATAATGGTCCAAGGACAATATGTGCAACACCTTCCCCCCATAGATCCCTTCAGATACCTAGGTGCAGAGCTCACGATGACACTAGACTGGAAGTTCCAGCACCAAAACTTGATAAAGAAGGCAAGGCAAAAGATTGAGGAGCTGCAAGCCTCACATGCCACTCCAAGACAAATTAAACATATCATTGAGACAACTATCAAGCCCTCAATCTCAAACACCTTTGGGATAACCCCATGCACGGGAGCTGACCTCCAGATTCTAGACAGCATCATGGCCACAGCCGTCAAGAAGGCGTACGGACTGTGGAGATGTGCCAACTCAGCTACCGTACACCAAGATGTCGCGTCCTTTGGGCTGGGGTGTGCATCCCTAGCGACAGAATACGCAAAGAAGAATACAGAACTGCTCATCACATCCCTACGCGATGAAGGACGCATGGGCACAGTCGCTCGAAGTCTCATGGAGAAGCAGCTCAAATACATGGGCGGTTGCCCCACAGGGTTTAAAGACACCCAACAGGCTAAACATTGCATGCGGCTCAGACAACTGTCCCATATCACAGATAATGACCTGATCATCATGAAAAGCAAGGTGCAACAATTCACAGCACATACCCCGAAACTCGCCCAAGCGCTAGAACAGCTTAACCCTGCCACTGCTGCCCTCCCTGCCACAGACCCCCTCAATGCGTACACCCTGCTTCAACCCCTGTTTCACCTGGGGATCACTCACCTAGCAGACCTGACAGAACAGGGAGGCAAGCACTTGATGGATGGGAGAGGCCTGAGAAACAGATACGGGAGAAATGTCAAAGACAAGCACATCATAGCCTTAAACAGACTCGCAGTCATGGCAAACAACGGGCCCGGTGCAGACAAAGACCTTAGAGACATGATACGAAAAAGAAACACGTCGTTGAGCCTCCCAAAGGATCAAAGAGAGATACACGAGGGAAACATGTACATCACTGCTATAGCAAGAAACCCCATGCCAACGGGAACCATGTTCCAGGCTTCCCTTCACCCCGACCAGACACTGATCACCCAGTATCTGAATACCAAGGACATCGGCATTCCAAAAGCAACAGAAACAGAGAGACCGGGAGACCTCGCTGATACCCCAGACCCCACACAGCAACAAGAGGGCACAGCAAACCTGACTGGACAGCAAGGCAGCAAGAAGAAACAGCACTGGCGCAAGGACCCTACCTTCCATAGAGACAAGAAAAGACAAGGATGCTCGTCAACTACGAGCGAGCCTACGGAAAGAGATTGCGGCCCCACGCAGAAAGTGCCAGACAACAGGAACATGCCTATGTACCAGACATGACTACAAAAGGAAGGAGGCAGAGCGCATTTTTGCATTTGCCAAAAGCAAAATATCAGAAGGAGAAAGGGCGGCAACAGTCATACAAGAGATGTATGGGCACACCAACCAAGTAGCAGCCATCACAGGCTGGAGGATGGTCACAGAGCCAAGCAAAGGACGCCACCAACGAGGGAAAGACAGAATCAAGCAAATTCAATACCAAGTCACCTGGCACCCTAGCATCATCGATGAATGGGCCATCCCATACCACAGCATGGCAGGGTACACACCAGAGAAGATAGAGGCTTCTTGCCGGAAGACTCTTGGACTTGGTCAAGACCTGCATGCCCACGATTGGGCAGGTGTTGCAGCATGCGAATGTTGCTGGAACCCACATAGCCTGCAGTACGATGACGCATCGGGATGCTATGACGACATCATCACATGCGATGTATGCTACAAGTACTATCATGTCCAATGCCTAGGCCAACCAGTGGACTGGAGACCCAGCGAAGACAAATGGACATGCCCGGCGTGTACACATGCAACTAGCACCACACAAGTGGAGGGGCTGGTTAAAGTCACATGGGAGCCTAGCTGGGAACCTGAAGAGATGCTCCTTACCGAAGAAAACACGGCCGCCCTCCTACGACAATGGATCTCTGAAAACCACGACCAGCCACCTGCGAGGACCTCCGAAGGCACCATGCTAGATAGGCACCTTTCTAACATGGCCCGACAAGGGTTTCACCAAAATCACAGCGACTGGGATAACACCATGGGAGACAATATCCGGGAAATGATAACCTTCGATATGGAGCCAATTAACCCGCAACTGGACATCCATGCTGTGACGGGAGAGTGTAAAATCGAAGTGAGAGAGTTTGAGACATGGAACCCTAAGAGTACCAGCCAAATCACGACTACAGAGATGGCATGCGTGTACAAGGGGAACGGCCGGTGCGTCGGGACTATCGCCAAAGACAGACTCGTCACCCTCAGAAGATTGTATGAACAGGCTGCATATGAAGGCATCCATGCTAAAATGATGCATCCCCCATCCTCCTTTGAAGAGGAAGTGGTTGACCTCATCATCAGACACAAGGAGGGGACAAAGACACAGACCAAACAAATACAAGACAATTTCAGCATCCCACCACAATTCAGAGCGTTGATAGACACGCACTTTGGCATCTCCAAGGAACGGTTCTCTAGCCCTCTCCAAGTTCGAGATCACGCCACCACCTATTGGAGTATATACCCGAGGGACCAGGCCTTCCAAGCACAAACAAATGCCTTCCAACACAGGTGGACAGGGTACTCACATGCCTTCCCAAACCAGGATGAACCATCCCTCGAGAAAGCAGTCCGATGGGCGGTGTGGTCTGCAGAAATGACCAGGGAACCGACAGCTACTGTCTTGTACCTGCCCAGGGGGATGAAGTCGTCAGGCAAACCCTCATACCAAAAGTGGTTGGACAAATATCCGCAATACTGTACAAGAATAGCCAGCACCCAGAGCTCTCCCTTCCCCCTGTGGAAAGAGGAGAGTTGGACGCAAGGAGCAACCCCGCCACCCATGCACAAATGCCACATGGACATAATCATTGTGTGGAACAAAGAAGCCCAGTCCGAGCGAATCGGGTGGAAAGAGGATCTTCTCATCAGACTGCTCCGCACAACCCTCGCACATGTAGAAAAACACCCGCAAGCCCGGGCCAACCCCCCCTGCTAACCGCAACATGGACCCGACCTCCCCCCCCATTGGGGAATAGGGTGGAAGAAGATCAAGGAGAGCAGAACCATGCCCAACCCATGATAGGATCACGCTCCTTCCAACAATCTCCAAGGGACACAGAAATCCCTAGCGCAACAAATGCAGACCCAATGGACGCATGCAATTACCTGGAGTGGTTCCAAGAAAACAGCGCGCTGAAGCACAATTGGAGGGAGATAGCCTACACTGATGGCAGTTGCATTGAAATCAGCCTTAAAGATGGCAGGAAAGCTCAACTAACTGGCGCTGGCGTCCACATCCCGAGCGCCACCGCCGATCAACAAGACACCACCATTAACCCGGCCGGAGAGGGTCCCACAAACACCATCAACAGAGCCGAGCTGGCAGGGATTTACGGAGCCCTAGTGAAAGAACAGACAAAAATAGCTGTTGACAGTGCCACCTCCTTGTACCAAATCCGGAAAGCTATCCGATCCCCCATGTCTCTCACCTACCACAAGCACAGAGACCGCCTCCAGCATATCGTGGGCCAACTCCAGCTCATGGCGTCCCAGGGGAAAATAGTCGAATTTCATTAGGTGAAAGCCCATAACGGAGATATCGGAAACGAGAAAGCCGACGGGGTAGCTAAACGGGCGGCCACTCAAAGGGGAGAATGCGATCTGACCGTACCTGTGAGCTCCGAACCCTCGCAGTACGGCTCTTTCTGGCTTTTCACAAAACCTGACGAAGAGGACCCTGGCCAGGGAGAGCCGCAAGGATTAGAAGATCTGAAGGGTGCCCTGAAGGCGCACATTCACAAGCGCCAAAAGCTGGGCCGATCCAACATCGATAGCGTATACTTTCAAGGGTGGCAACGGTTGCACGCGATTGCTGATGGGGCCCTCAGCAACAGTTTCTTCAACCACCCGGAAGTCACTCTGGCCGAGAAGAAAACAGCCCTTCGATGGCGACATGGATGCCTTTGGAATAACAAGGTGGCTTTCAGGTGGGGCAAAAGTACCACGGACAAATGCCCCTTGTGTGGAGAGCATGACAGTGCAGGCCATATCACAGGCGCATGCAGGCACCCCGAAATGCAAAAGATGTACATAGAGCGCCACCATGGCACAGGAAGGATTTTGCTGAGGGCTGTATCGAAAGGCAGCATGGGAGGGGACATCGTCATGGCAGACTTGGGGACGGCCGAGAAGTGTGACAGAGCAGGAGCACCAGCCATGCTGATGAATTAAGTCCCCTCGTACTTAATCCCCCACGCTGAGACACCAGCACTTGGAGCCGTCCAAATGAAAACGAAAATGCAGCCTGACATGTTGTTGATGCAAACGACAGGACAAAGTAAGGACGTTGTATTCCACATTGGGGAATTTAAGTATTGCACAGACACTGAGCATGGGGACCAATTAAAAGCTTGCTTAAACCAGCACACGGATCTCGTTGAGCTACTTATCTTGAAGGGGCACCAACGAAACAACATAAAACTTATTCCAATCTTGATCGGCACATCGGGCACTATTTATAATACACACAATTGAAGCCATGATGTCTCTAGGGATCTCCGCGTTCCATGCAAAGAAATGCGCCCAGAAAATGCATGTCCATTCGATAAAACTCTTGCACAGCATAGTACAAACCAGACGCAGACTCGAATATTTTCCAGCCACAAAGCCTATCACTGGGCCAATAAAGCACACCCATAAGAGAAAACCACCGTGAGGAAGTTGTTTCTTTCTTTTTGCCTCATGGTAACGGCGCGGATGTGGCTACGGCCCCAAGCTGCGTTGTTTCCTTAACATCCACGCCCTTATAGGGCGTAGCTTTCTTTCTTTCTTTCTGTCATGGAACCTGGAGGATGGCAGATGCCCGTCGTGACATGTTTTGTTCCGGAACACACTCTCTGTGAGCTGGAGATCGCCAGACACTAGTAAGCCATCGGGAAGGGGCCTGTTGTGAGCCATTTCCCGCCGTGCGCCCTGGCCGGGCGCCCCGCCACGGAAGATTTATGATGGCAATGGTGAAATGCATCTTGCTTAAATTCAGCGCGAAATGATGTCGGGAGCTTCTTTGATTGATGTTAGTTCACCGGTGCAGTTGCAGTTGAGACGAGGACAGCGCAACAGCGTCCTGGAGCGACTCCTAAGAAACATATATAAAATGAAATTTGGCTATCGCAGTAAAATGAAGGAGATTCGCAGCAGCAGCGGAACGGGATTCTGCCTTGAGTGTGGACCCCATGTATGAATTTGGATGCTCAAATAGGGACGGCCGTGTAACCCTGACCTCCAACCCTGACTTTGCAGCAGATAAGGATGTACGGGTAAGGGTGCAAACCCTAAACCTTACGACCTTACCGGGCATCCGTCTTCGGGTTTAGGGTACAGGGTTCAGTGTCTTAACCCGAAGCTCTAAGCCCTGAACCAGGCAGCCGTATTCCTGTGCGAGCTGGACGTTCAGCCTCCTAAGCCCGGGACGTTCAGCCCCTTAAGCCCCATGCCTAAGCCCCCTAAGAGATCGTAAGAGGCGATTCACACCAGGGGAGATTCACACCCGACAACTGAATGTGGCAGTTAGTCGAAGCAAGTGAACCTGAAAAGCCTACCCGGAAAACAAATTGTAAGCATTGCTCCCATGAATTCTTTAGCATCGACATCAGGTGCCTCATGCGCGACTGGATACTCATAATTTTTCACGGGCGGAATGTTTTGTGCAACAAGTTCCACGACTTGCCTCGACAAGCACTGGAGATAGCTTACCATGGAGGCTCTCTATCTTGACTTTAGGAGGGGATGCAAGAGACCGTGGGGCACCAGCTGTAGCAGCTATGGCCGCTCGCACTCAAATGGGAGTGACTCCTATCAGACTGCACCGGCTATACAAGCCTCTGCGGCTGCCCCTCCCTGCGGCTGCCCCTCCCTAGCTTCGGGGCCCAGGCGAAGAGCGGGCATGTGAGCATCATTATCGTTGACTGTGGATCTCGCAAGAAGGACTCCAATGACATGCTGCTTGAGTTTGGGAAGCTGTATCAGGTGCGGATACAGCATGAAGCCGGATCTAATCGCAGACACTTTGAAGCCTCTGCTTTGAGTCTTTGACGGTGATAGGTGGTGGTGCAAAGTAATCCCATACGCCGTCAGCGATGCCAGCCCAGCACCAGCACTGGTGGACCAATAGCCTCTGCTGGATGCCCAGAAGCGATGAATTGCAAGGGCTGCTCTAGGCTGCAACATGTCGTGTGTGCATTATGGCATGTGCAGCTTGGCCTCCTTGGACTTCCTTCTGCACCACACAGGCCCCCCCCCCCCCTTATCGATGCTGCATTGCGCCCTCAGGGCATGTATCCCGGATCGTCAATTGTGGAGGTGGCACACATGGAAATATCAGAGCCCACTATTGAGCAAGCGATCGGTGAGAGTAGAAGACTCCTAGTCACACAGCTTGGTGCTGGGTTCATACCGCAGAGCGCCACGACGACAAAAACGAACAAAACTACACAAAGCCTTAATATCTAAGCTCACATCTCAGATAGATTAGCTGCATGGGAGCTGAGGTACTGAAATTGCAGCGCTTTGACCAGCCAAATCACCCTGGCATCAGGCATACTCCGCCCACTCGTGAATTTGTTATCCCTGTCATGCGCTTCTTGAATGGCCCCAGGCAAGTTTGCCATGCGTGGTGCGGACACAGTGGTAATTGCGCCCTACTTCCTATCCCGAGGGAGACACATCCAGGAGGACATCCCCAAGCTGGTGCAAGATGCGCAGAAGCGACGCCCGGGCATCAAGTGCTTTGTGGCTCAGCCAATTGGTGCGAGGGAGGTGACTTGCTGTCGTGACTGCGCCGTGCATTTATACGCCATTTTAATGCTGCTGAAACCGCGAGGAGGAGCTGGCAAGAGCGTTTCTGTTTGTTATACCTTTCACATCACTTTGAAAAGAAATCAGCAGAAGTGAGGGCAAGCTAGCTGCAGCACACGACCAAGCATTGGATGCTTCCAGTGTTGACTCCCTGTCAGTGTGTGCCCATGCCGTGCAGGCATCGGTCCTCTGATGGTCCAACTGATCCGTAACCGGGTCACTAGTGCCATGGAGGTCAATAAAGAGGAGGCACCACTGCCTGCTGGTGCGGCGTCCAGATAGATGAATTACGCACTGATAACGACAGAGGATTTAGACCAAGCATTTTGTACAGATGTTGTTTTATTTTGGCCATCAGCCCGAGCATCGGCCAGTCATATCTGCCCATTGCCCACGCCTTACATGATGATATGAGCTAATGAAGGCAATGTTATACTCAGCAGCATTACGTTGTCATGCGGTGGTCCATGAGGTGACCACAAAGTGAGGCAGCCTGATCGACTTCGTGAACTCAATATGGTAGATATTCCTTGAACCTTGGTCATTTGGTCAGACAGCAAAAATAATTTGAACCAGTACTTGAGAGGTATAGAAGAGCGGAGCGACAGCCTTGATGACGTTCATTTATGAATCCTGCATGCCTTGCATTATAGCTCATCTGTTGCTGTCCTCCTTCTCAACCTCGATGAGACCTGCAATGGGACACACCATGCAAGGTTTGAACATGAATGGCCATGGTAATCAACACACCTGTATTAATGGTGCACCGTAGTGCGGGTATAGGCACCATATCATTCATTTTTACATGCACCAACAGTGCGTACTGCGGCTGTCGGATTCTGCACTGACCCAGCTTGATCTTGAACGCATGCTCAAGCTTGTAGTACTCCGCTTCGGCCTTCTCATCAAACTCCAGGGCCTTGGCTGCCACCTGCTCAAATAAGGACAGAGCATCAGCCAGGAACCCATGCCCTCAACAGCCCAGAAGCACCTCTAGCTTCCTCATAGCGAGAGCTAATAATAGCCTGCTTGTAGCTACAGGTAAGCACAAACTGTGTCAGCACTGACCCGCAGTGGCAGCCTGATGACAGCGAGGCAGCCGCTGGTTGGGAAGCAGGTACACATATCCCGGCCTGACTCGGACTTTCAGATGCACAGATCTTTTACACGGGCACATGAGACTCATGCACTCTAGCTGTAGACGGACCAGCATTCAACTGTAGTCCTGCACCCTAAGTAGCTAGGTTCCTCCCCCTGGAGCCCTCACCTGCTTGGCCGAAGGTGCCGGTGTCCCTTGGTCCTTGTCCCGTAACGCGTCTGCCTCCTCCTACATGATGACAGAAGACCGGTGAGAAAGCCGAACATGTTTAGGGCAAGGCAGTCAGAGCCAGCATGGAATTTCTGATGAGCGACATGCAAGATGGGAAGGATAACAATTTAGGGTTGGGTTTCAGGGTTTTAACCCCGAAAAAGGCATTTCGGACTTCCATGTGCACAACGAGCAAGATTGGAGGGATCAAGCCGAGTGTTTCAGGGTTCAGGATTCAGGTGAGCCAAGGATTCCCTGATGGGCGCCATGCCAGATGAGAAGGGGAGGTCCAGCCGTCAGCGTCCCAGCGCTGGCAACATCCCTCAGTTCCCACCCCAAAGCATACTCCCGCGTTTTTTTGTCACCTTGATCTTCTTCTTCTCCTCAGCAGCCTTGATGGCAGCTGTGCGTGCGGGCGCCCTGACCACCACATCGCCCAGGCGGTGCGTCTCCCGGTCCAGGAAGCTGGCCATCAGCTTGACCTCGTTAGGCACCGGCCGCCTCAGGTTGCGCGGGAGCTCAATGATGCGCAGGCTACCTGAGAAGGACATCAGTCATAAGAGTGTGCAGTGCTGATCAGCAGCCTGGGCCAGTGAGAAGAAGCAGGGCAGGGCTGAGGAGCATATCAGGATTTAGGTTTTGCACTAGCCTGCATTGGTCTCCAACCCTCATCTTGCTGAAGTTCCTGAACACAAAAAATAGCATGCATGCTGGATGAGAGAATGAGACAGGCACAGAGACGCCCCTCAGTGTTGCTGTGAGCCGGAGTGCTCAACAGGCGCCACACCTCATGCAGCCACACCAGACATCACTCCTCATCCTCATCCTCACCCGCTGCATCCCCCAGAGCCAGCATCTGGACTGTCTGGTTGGCTGCTCCGCCCCCCGCCATGAACGCCATGGACATGAAAGGTGACGATGAGAGCGTTGAGCGCATGGAGGGCTCGTGGCTGCGATCCAGCACATCCCACACCTGTGCGAGCAAGCAGAGTAACTGTAGAATGTCCCAGTATCAGGCGTTGTGAACCAACTTGACCTGCGTGAGCGAGCAAAGCGACTGAGCAGCCTTGTGAGCGAGAGCAATCCACAAGCAGGTCAGTCATACACACAGCGCAGAGCCGTAGCTGTACAACCCAAAGGACCAACGGCGACAAGGCAGCCGTGCTCACCACGAGGTTCCCGCTGTTGTCCACTAGGTAGATGACGGCGGGGCGTGTCGGGCTCCAGCAGCCTGCAGGCGGGACAGAGGTGTAAAGCAATCGGAGCAGGAGGACAGTGAGCAGCAGGTCTCCAACAAGCAACGGATGGGTTATCCAGGCACCAGACTGGGACAAATCCGTGACCGTGAAAGAGTGAAGAAACGGTCACTCAACCCCTTTCTGAATATAGCAACATGCTGAGCCCGCCCTGCCCCCTTGCTACGTACCGCAGGTGTAGTAGTCTGCGGCGTATCCTGACTGGAAGAGCGGCGTGGCCTCCCCCTCACGCCATATTTGGAAGCTCCAGTCGCCCACGGACAGGAGGATGTCCTCAAAGAAGGGCGATCGCTCAAGGGCCACAATAGGCCCGACGTGTGCCTGTCAGTGTGGGGGGTAGGAGCAGCCAGTCAGCATCACTTGGTCAAGGCAGGGGGGCAGCTGGCTAGCAGCTGGATGATGGGGTTTGGCTGGAGGATGGGGTTTGGCTGACAGGTAGCTGGATGATGGGGTTTGGCTGGAGGATGGGGTTTGGCTGACAGGTAGCTGGATGATGGGGTGCAGCTTGTTGATGGGGTGCATTCAGATGATGGGGGTGCACCTGACATGAGCATGGATGATGAGTAGCTGTGTGGTTGCAATATGCATTCTTGCATGGCGTGCTCTTGTCTACCTGGATACAGAGCCGGGTGCAATCTGCATGCTCGTCTCCCTCCGGCTTGTTGTACTGCCCATGCAGCAGCTCGCCGTCGAAGGACGCGATATTGAAGACACCCTTCTCGAGTGCCTGCTGGTGGAAGCACAGCCGAGTGCTGCCCAGCTCCATGCCTGTGGAGGGAACAGGGAGGCGTCACACAGTGATTATTTTCACATGCTTCAGCTATAATCCAGCTTCATCATGGCTTAAGGCCATGGGGGCCTGGTGCAGCAAGCCTGCTGCTTGGGGCTTTGGCCGTTGACCGGTTAAGTTTTGGTCCCCAGCGGCCCAGTGGAGGCCGTTCATTGGCCAGCCAAAGATGGTCAGGTGTTGATTCAAATACAGTGGCAACAATCAGCCAGTCAAAGTCCTAGAGGCAAGTTACCGACCAGGCGCAGGCCTCAAAGTCGCAGGACAGGTTCAGTTTTAGCTGCCGTTTGAGAGCCCGCCAGGGCACCAACTCAGTGAGGCCAGTCACTGCTTTGAACGCTTAAGAGGCCCACGTGGCCTACAGACATAACTCATCAGTGCACTGCTTGATTTGGGATCTGGTTGTCAGTGCGCCCACAGCTCTCGGCCTCCCCCTCCCCTGGACACGCGCTATGCCCCAGGTCAACCCAGTGCTTACCCAGGAGGGAGACGAGGGAAACGCTGTGGATGGGCTTCCACACAAGATCCAGCATATCAGAATCGGCAGTCTTGCGCCCCTTCTTCATTAACTTGTCTACTCGGATATCCCAGAAGTTGACCTGGGGGGGGGGGGATGCAGCAAAGGAATGGAAGTGGAAGCAAGATAAACCTTACAGTTTTTCATCAAGTATTCTTTGATGTAATATCTTTTGGCGCATTTAGCGTGCCTTGCTATGCAGGAGACCTGGAGCACCAGGCAGGGTGTGTGAGAGACTGAGAGCTTGACAGGCAGGATGTGTGAGAGCTTGACAGGCGGGAAGTGTGAGAGCTTGACAGGCGGGATGTGTGAGAGCTTGACAGGCGGGATGTGTGAGAGCTTGACAGGCGGGATGTGTGCAAGCTTGACAGGTGGGATGTGTGAGCGCTTGACAGGCAGGATGTGTGAGAGCTTGACAGGCGGGATGTGTGAGAGCTTGACAGGCGGGATGTGTGAGAGCTTGACAGGCGGGATGTGTGAGAGCTTGACAGGCGGGATGTGTGAGAGCTTGACAGGCGGGATGTGTGAGAGCTTGACAGGCGGGATGTGTGAGAGCTTGACAGGCGGGATGTGTGAGAGCTTGACAGACGGGATGTGTGAGAGCTTGACAGGCGGGAAGTATGAGAGCTTGACAGGCGGGATGTGTGAGAGCTTGACAGGCGGGATATGTGAGAGCTTGACAGGCGGGATGTGTGAGAGCTTGAAAGGCGGGATGTGTGCAAGCTTGACAGACGGGATGTGTGAGAGCTTGACAGGCGGGATGTGTGAGAGCTTGACAGGCGGGATGTGTGAGAGCTCGACAGGTGGGATGTGTGAGCGCTTGACAGGCAGGATGTGTGAGAGCTTGACAGGCGGGATGTGTGAGAGCTTGACAGGCGGGATGTGTGAGAGCTTGACAGGCGGGATGTGTGAGAGCTTGACAGGCGGGATGTGTGAGAGCTTGACAGGCGGGATGTGTGAGAGCTTGACAGGCGGGATGTGTGAGAGCTTGACAGGCGGGATGTGTGAGAGCTTGACAGACGGGATGTGTGAGAGCTTGACAGGCGGGAAGTATGAGAGCTTGACAGGCAGGATGTGTGAGAGCTTGACAGGCGGGATATGTGAGAGCTTGACAGGCGGGATGTGTGAGAGCTTGACAGGCGGGATGTGTGAGAGCTTGACAGGCGGGATGTGTGCAAGCTTGACAGGTGTGATGTGTGAGCGCTTGACAGGCAGGATGTGTGAGAGCTTGACAGGCGGGATGTGTGAGAGCTTGACAGGCGGGATGTGTGAGAGCTTGACAGGCGGGATGTGTGAGAGCTTGACAGGCGGGATGTGTGAGAGCTTGACAGGCGGGATGTGTGAGAGCTTGACAGGCGGGATGTGTGAGAGCTTGACAGGCGGGATGCGTGAGAGCTTGACAGGCGGGATGTGTGAGAGCTTGACAGACGGGATATGTGAGAGCTTGACAGGCAGGATGTGTGAGAGCTTGACAGGCGGGATGTGTGAGAGCTTGACAGGCAGGATGTGTGAGAGCTTGACAGGCGGGATGTGTGAGAGCTTGACAGGCGGGATGTGTGAGAGCTTGACAGGCGGGATGTGTGAGAGCTTGACAGGCGGGATGTGTGAGAGCTTGACAGACGGGATGTGTGAGAGCTTGACAGGCGGGAAGTATGAGAGCTTGACGGGAGGGATGTGTGAGAGCTTGACAGGCGGGATGTGTGAGAGCTTGACAGGCGGGATATGTGAGAGCTTGACAGGCGGGATGTGTGAGAGCTTGACAGGCGGGATGTGTGAGAGCTTGACAGGCGGGATGTGTGAGAGCTTGACAGGCGGGATGTGTGAGAGCTTGACAGGCGGGATGTGTGAGAGCTTGACAGGCGGGATGTGTGAGAGCTTGACAGGCGGGATGTGTGAGAGCTTGACAGGCGGGATGTGTGAGAGCTTGACAGGCGGGATGTGTGAGAGCTTGACAGGCGGGATGTGTGAGAGCTTGATAGGCGGGATGTGTGAGAGCTTGACAGGCGGGATGTGTGAGAGCTTGACCCACGCTGTGTGTGCTACCTATGCTTGAAGTTGCATCCTTATGTTCAAAGAGTGTCTTTTCCTCACCTTGCCGTCCCCGCCAGTGGTCGCGAAGAAATTGCACTCTTTACTCCCCTCGCCAAGCTTTGTGAAGCGACCCCGGTTACATTCAATGCTCGGCATCCACACCAAGTCAGTGATGTTGGAATGGTGAGAGAACTCCACAGCAGAGGAGAACCTGGGCAACAGGCACATGCCACGTCAGCAGCCAGGTGGTGAGGCAAAGCGATTTGATACCTGCACTTGCAACTCCCACAATGGAGGCATCACCAAGGCAGCTGAGGGCCGATCATGGTTCCATCATTTCAAGCTTCCCCATCGACCATGCAGACTTTCCACAAATGGCGTTTCGACGCTTGGAGTGCATGACAGCAATACATCACTGCAGCAGCACCTTGATATCATATGCATCCTGCATGCTCCCCCTTTCTGGACCCCCCACCGTCCCTCACCTCCACTTGACCACCGGGATCTGCGCCTCGTCCCCGGTGTCTGTGTCCTTGTAGGAGCTCATTGCCGCAATGCGCTCATGTTCGGTGCTCATGTCCCACATAACAACCTGAAACACGGGGACGCAAGATCACACGGTCACGCCAGTGCAGGAAATATGTGCAGTATGTCAGATCCTGGACCAAGATGCTTATCATCGAGCTCTGCTACTTTTTGACAACACTTCATGGGGCCAAAGGTGCTGGCAGGTCATGGCAGTGGTGGGACTTCTGGCCATGGAGTCTCAACTTCAGAACTGCCAATTAAACTTACATTGAGTAATTGGGAGGTGCGTGAGCCTGGCAACATCATCTGCCATTGCTGAACTAGTTTGCCAGTCACCGATTTCTGCCCTGCAGCAACAGGTAGCTTGCGCCTCACGGCCCTCACCCACCTGTCCGTTGTAGCAGCCTGCAGTGATGATGTCCGGGTTCATCGGGTTAAACTGGAACGCGGCCGTCTCAAAGGGGACCTGAGCCAGAGGGCATGCCAAACGTGTGTCAGCTATGCAGCTACGGAAGCGGCAAAGCCCTCTCTAAACCTGACCACCACCAGGCAGCAGGCTGGTCATCTAACGCCCACAAACAGGAACCTTGATCCAGGCATGCGGCCACCAAGCGCACTCCAGTTCAGTCCTTGGTTGCTTGCAAATGAAATGAAGATGCAAGATTGCTGATACTTGTGCTGGTGCACCAGAACGGCAGCATGCCCAGTGCGGCATCGATTTCGGCGAGTACGCTACCGATTTTGACATTACCGTACCTGCAACACAAACTCAGGGTGGATAGGGTCCTTGAAGTTCCAGATGAGGATGTACGCGTGCACAGGCCGCCCAGCTTTAGCCACCCGCTCCGCATGTGACGCAGCCTCCGTGCACGCCACCGCAACCACCCCCTTGCGGTTAGGCAGCCACTGGACCGCAGACACAACCTTGTTCTTGGAGTAGGTCAGGTGCGTGAAGGACTGGACCCTGCAGGTGTGGGGAGGGGGAGAGCTGAGGCCTTACGTCTTAGGGGTTTAGGCCCTCAAACTGGGCTTATAGGGAAATATTTCCATACCCCTTGGAGGGGGACGAGAGCCTTTACAGCATGAGCATGTCAAGGAATGCCAAGGCTCCAACTCTGGGACTAGATAACTTGTTCCTCAGTCTTTGTATAATTTAATAGGTCACTCAATTCCGCAGCCTTTGTACGCAAAAATAGTTTACTTCGTTCTTCAGTCTTCGTAGAATTTACTAAGTAACGTTTGTTCTTAGCCATTGGGATACAGTGGTGCACATGCGCTAGGAATGTTGACACGTTCCATATGTGACATGCATGGCCCTTTCGAACTCACTCCGTGATGTTGGCCTCCTTCCTGTTCCCGCTCACTGCATCGTCCTCAGCCAGGGTGGCAAAGTCGTCACTGAAGATGTTGGTCACCTCGTTCTGGATCAGGGCCTCCTCACACCTGCGGGTGTGGGGAAGGGCAGGCGGGGCAGGCGGCAGTTGGAATACAATATACCACAACAGACTCCGCCCTCCATACATCAGAAGGTAACGCACACCATCTTGCATTCAGATGCATCCGGGGGGGGCTGGTTTATGCTGCGTGACGGGCACCCACCTCAGGGCGCAAAAAGAACATTCATCCGCATTCTTTGCATAAACAAGGGCTAGCCAGCTGGCCTAGCAGACTCACCTGGCCTAGTAGCCTCACCTGGCCTAGTAGCCTCACCTGGCCTAGTAGCCTCACCTGGCCTAGTAGCCTCCCCTGGCCTAGTAGCCTCACCTGGCCTAGCAGCCTCACCTGGCCTAGTAGCCTCACCTGGCCTAGTAGCCTCACCTGGCCTAGTAGCCTCACCTGGCCTAGTAGCCTCACCTGGCCTAGTAGCCTCACCTGGCCTAGTAGCCTCACCTGGCCTAGTAGCCTCACCTGGCCTAGTAGCCTCACCTGGACTAGTAGCCTCACCTGGCCTAGTAGCCTCACCTGGCCTAGTAGCCTCACCTGGCCTAGTAGCCTCACCTGGCCTAGTAGCCTCACCTGGCCTAGTAGCCTCACCTGGCCTAGTAGCCTCACCTGGCCTAGCAGCCTCACCTGGCCTAGTAGCCTCACCTGGCCTACTAGCCTCACCTGGCCTACTAGCCTCACCTGGCCTAGTAGCCTCACCTGGCCTAGTAGCCTCACCTGGCCTAGTAGCCTCACCTGGCCTAGTAGCCTCACCTGGCCTAGTAGCTTCACCTGGCCTAGTAGCCTCACCTGGCCTAGTAGCCTCACCTGGCCTAGTAGCCTCACCTGGCCTAGTAGCCTCACCTGGCCTAGTAGCCTCACCTGGCCTAGTAGCCTCACCTGGCCTAGTAGCCTCACCTGGCCTAGTAGCCTCACCTGGCCTACTAGCCTCACCTGGCCTAGTAGCCTCACCTGGCCTAGTAGCCTCACCTGGCCTAGTAGCCTCACCTGGCCTAGTAGCTTCACCTGGCCTAGTAGCCTCACCTGGCCTAGTAGCTTCACCTGGCCTAGTAGCCTCACCTGGCCTAGTAGCCTCACCTGGCCTAGTAGCCTCACCTGGCCTAGCAACCTCACGTGGCCTAGTAGCCTCACCTGGCCTAGTAGCTTCACCTGGCCTAGTAGCCTCACCTGGCCTAGTAGCCTCACCTGGCCTAGTAGCCTCACCTGGCCTAGTAGCCTCACCTGGCCTAGTAGCCTCACCTGGCCTAGCAGCCTCACCTGGCCTAGTAGCCTCACCTGGCCTAGTAGCCTCACCTGGCCTAGTAGCCTCACCTGGCCTAGTAGCCTCACCTGGCCTAGCAGCCTCACCTGGCCTAGTAGCCTCACCTGGCCTAGTAGCCTCACCTGGCCTAGTAGTCTCACCTGGCCTAGTAGCCTCACCTGGCCTAGTAGCCTCACCTGAATCAGCCACCCTGGCATGTCCTGCCGTGTCCCCCATCCAACCCCTCATGCTCCGGGGCCTCTCTCAGCCTCACAGCAGTAGCATGCACTGGAACATTGCATGGTCCATGTGTTAAGAATGTAAGCCCTTAACTCCAAGCCAGTGCCTCTCCCACTCACTGGAACATGACGTGGTCCATGAACCTGGACAGGCCGTAGCTGGTCAGCACCTCTTGCTTAATGTTGTGCGGGAGATCTAGTGGGACCGTCTGTGCACTGTTGGGCTTGGGGCGGTCGCCGCTGGCCTGCACCGCGAGACTGATTGTCTCTGCCACGGCCTGCACCCCGCGGTCCTGCTCCATGCGCCGCAGCTCAAAGCTGGGGTCCTTGAAGGGCCTGATGCACAGGAGGGGTAGGAGGGTGGCTTAAGGGGTAGGTGGGCAATTGTGATGCAAGGAGTTTGCGTCCAATACGGGTGGGTCACCAGCAAATGAGGCAGTAACCGCTGTACCTTGGTAAAACGGTTTAGCAAAGGTATCCGCCGTTGCTCAGATCCACTCCCCCCATTTCCGATATCTCTGCAGCATTCAGAATAATGATGAATCTTATTTCTCTGCTCCCTCTGGCCTGCTCATCCCAGACTTAATTTTTACCTGCTCCCCCCCTGGCTGCTGTTGCCACCCTTTATTCACAGGGCACTACATCTGCTTAATTTTCCACCATTTCCACACCTGCTCTTTCTCTGCCTGCTAATACCACCCATCATTCAAACTTGCTCTCTCCCTGGCTACCGTTCCCACCCTTTGTCCATGTGGCACTACCTCTGCCTGCTGATCCCAAAGGTTGATCATACCTGAGCTCCTTCGGCCAGCTGATCCCAAACGTTGGTCATACCTGATCTCCCACTGCCTGCAGATCCCGGCTGTGGTTCATACCTGAGCTCCCTCTGCCAGCTGATCACACCCGTTGTTCATACCTGCACAGTTGCCATCCCTCTGGCTGCTATTCCACACAATGCTCACACATGCACTCCCTGTGGCAGCTATTCCACCCTACGTCCATACCTGCATTCCATTTGGCTGCTATTCCACAGCTCGTGCGCATCCTTGTCAGACAGCTTGAAGACTTGGTTGAACTCACGGCGCTTGCGCTGGACGACCATCTACACGTCAACAGACAAAACAACTGTCGGAGGAATGCCGTTATGGTATGGCTTGCACACATTCATGGTCCGAATTCCAGCTGGGCCAGACGGGCTAAAAACACCCACCCCACACTGTGAGCACAGCAGGCCCAGAACGTACTTCCCCTGCAGCAACCAAGCAGGCCTGTCCCTACAGCCAAGGCGCACCTGCAGCTGGTCACGCTTTGCCGTCACTGACGCATCCTCAATCTCCATCTCAGAGCCCCGGCTGGTCCAGATCTTGACAATGTGCTTCTTCTGGCTCCTCGGCTTGGCCTGTGACAAGGCAAGGCACAGCAGAGGAGGACCTATGGCATGGCAAGCTCCTAAACCATGCAGCGTGTCTCAGGATGTCTGACATGGATCTCAACAGCTCATGACAAGTGGAGTTCTCAGGCCGCATGGGGAATCCTCCCGCCCACAACTTCAAGACGGGCCCCCCGCGATGTTCACTACCGAGCTGGTCCTGCTTAGTGAGCACCAACCTGGTACCCCCCTGGCCATGAGCTGAGCTCTGGAGATGCGCACACACCCATGTCCCCCCTGCTTCTCACGGGATGCACTCGCCTTCTCTATGGAAATGCGCAGCTCTTCGTCAAAAAGCAGCTGCTTCCGTCGGGCAGTCTCCTCCTCGATGTATGTCCACACCTCACCCGACTCTCTGGACATGACCACCTGGCAGAACAGGCGCAAGTTGGTCATGTTGAGTAGACACACACACATTCAAGCGCTGTCCACCCACAGTCGACTCCCGATTCTCCACTTGACTCCTGAAACATAACCACCTGGCAGCCATTCAGCACAAGTGGGACATGAAGGGCAGGCACACACGCATTCAAACGCTCTCCCCCGTAGTCAACTCCTGCTTCTCCACCCACTCTCGGGACATAACCACCTGGCTGCAAGAGCACTTGCGGCGGCCAAGAAGCTGAGATTATGTTAGAGGCAAACACATTTCAGCACTCTTCCCATAGCCACCCATGCCGCCGCATGAGACATCTTCCCAGGGCACCCCGCCGCCACCAGCAACAGGCCCGGCTTGCGGTTGCACTCCCATCTGCATTAAAAGGTGTTTCGCTTCACACTCCGCCACGCACCTCAAAGTTGTTGCCATCTCCATAAATGTCATCTTCATTGATCTTGAAGTACAGAGGGTCATAGTCCGCCTCCATCACCTGCAGTCGCATGCAAGGCACATGGGAGGGAGTTACGGGTGACGACGGTAAAACTGCACATCGGACATTCCTCTCCTTCCCTGCTCTTTACTCCCTGCTCTTTCCACCACATTCACATATTTCATAATTCGATCTTAGTCTCCTCTTTTCCATGCTTAAGTATCCCAGCCTCCGATTGTCCAGCTGACCTTGGCCTTGATGACGTGGAAGTCTGAGATGGCGCCCCTGAATTGCATGTCCTGTACGATCTTCTCCTTGGGCACCCGGTCCACGATTTGGCCACCCTCCTTGTCACGACCAAGGTGGGTCAGGCCGATGATCTCAATTGTGGAGCCTGGGGTGAGCGGCCAACAGGAGCCAGGTAAGCGTTCAGGCAAGGTCAGTGTAGACATGGACGCAGGCATACAGGGAGGATGCATCATTTCCAGGGATTCACCACATGAAGATCAACAGCAGGCAACAGCATAATGTCAGCGCCAGATGCAGCCACTAGGAATCTATGCTTGGAAACTTGTGATCATAGATGTCACATATGAGCTGTCAAGATCTGGATTTCAGCTGGTATCATTGAGGGATGACCGGACTAGGGGGGACATGACACATGGATGCCCTCGATTTCATGCGAGCATGCGATTGTCACCTGTCAAGAAAACCGACTCGATGCCTGGTAGAGGGATCTTTTTTCCCTCCTCGTCGACCCCGTATGGCAGGGGCAAAGGTGGCAGCTGGGCCACAGGGATATAGTCTTCCCCAACCTCCGGTGGAACGTACTGAGGGGGCGGTGGCGGCGGCGCGGGCTCAGCTGTCACGGGTTTCACTCCTTCAGCAGCGTCATCTACCTCCTGTCCTGGCTCCCCTTCTGCAGCCTCCTCCCCTTCTTCAGCCTGCCCCTCGTCCAGGGCTTCGGCGCCTTCAGCCTCAGCGGCAGAAGCATCAGCTTGCCCCTCCTCGCCCTCCACGGGCTCCCCCTCAGGTACTGCTCCCTCCATCCCATGCTCAGGCGCTACTTCTCCCTCTGCGGCCGGTTCTGCAGCTGCAAGCTCTTGGTCTGTGGTAGGCCCTTCTTCATTCTGCTCGCCTTGAGCTGGCACTTCCTCCTCTACATGTTGCGTTTCAGCAAGTATTTCCGCTGGTGCTGCTACTTCCACTGGGACATCTGTAGTTGCTTCCGCATCTGCTGCTTCTGCAGCTGCTGCTTCATCGACCGACTGCTCCACTGCCTGCGACACCGAGATGTTGTTGTGAGCCATCACCACCAGAAGAGTTGAATTAAGATGCAATGTCGTAACGATAATATTCCATGCATACGGTAAATGAGCTCAGTCGCAACATTACGATGTCTTCTCGATGTTCAGAACTCAATGACAGAGGAAACATACCGGCGCAGCATCTTCGGGGGCAACGTCCCCCATATTATTGAAGTATGGTATTAAGCTGGTATTCTAAAAATGGATGTCTGTACACTCAGATTCAGTGTTCGAATACTTGCAAAATCCGTTAGTAAAGGCGATATGCATGCATTTATGCTAGCTAGGCAGCAAGTCAGCAAAGGCTGGTATACTCTGCAGTCGCGCGTGTGCCGCTCCGAACCCATGCTTTGAGCTTTCTTCGCTGAATACTGCCTGCTTTCCTGTATGATCGACAAATGCTTTTCCCTTTATAACTTTGTGCTATTTTGAGGTAACTCTTCAAGCCATTCCGTTTGAAAACCCACTGGACAGCTTGCTTTGTTACGACGTTCAGCTGGGACAGCTGCAGGAATTTCGTGTCCATTCTATGGAAACCCCTAGTACTTTCAGTGTCATTGCAACTGGCCAGATTGAGTCAGCAGTGGTGAGTTCAGTTACTAACTGTGAAAAGGTCATGCAGCAAGCCACTGACAGGTCACAACCTCGTTCATGCTTGCATGATGCAGCTTCCTGACTGCGATAATGCATATCTCAAGTTCCAGTTAGTGGCCGGTGAAGACTGGCAGGCTTTGGATGGACTCGAAGAAGGAATAACACAGGCCTCAAGATCTTCCCAAGGTAAAAGGCCTCATCGAGTCCATACAGCATGGCTTGAAGGCACATATCTTGAAGTTGTCAGCTTGTATGCATGCTTTTTACACATATACTTGTACTGCATGGCAAGTAGCCAAGCTCTGAACTCAAGCATGGCCGGCACTATGGGCGTGTGTGCAGGTTATGACCAGATGCTCGTATGGAACTTCCCCATCGATGTCACCTACAAGACAACCAATGCCTTCGGATGGCCGCAGTTGGTCGTTAGCGTGTACGGCCTTGACGGCTTTGGGAGAGACGTGATTAAAGGATATGGTTGCATGCACCTGCCGACATGCAGTGGCAGGTAAGGCTTCATTTTCAAGAGCCACACAAAGACCTAAATTGAGGAGGCGCGGTGAAATTTACCAAGTAGGAATGCTACCTTATGACTCTCCTCCAGCTCCTCCTCTGAATATGTATCTCTATCTTGTGGTGTTTCACTTCTCCGCAGTGGTTCTGTCTTCTGATTTGTACTTCTGGGCAAAGAATTACGAGCCCCCCCTGTTTGTCCCCCGCTTAGGTTTGAGCTGAAGCTACGGCTATTCAAGCCAAGATCGGCGTCATTGATGCAGACTTTTGCATCCTGGATGTCCGGAATGCCGGCTGAGTTCTCAGATCCAAGGTTCCCGAGCTATGGCGAGGGCAGGGAGGGTGAGTGCTGCTAGAAGGGCACAGTCAAAGGCTTCAAGGGACTGAGAATGTATGCGCAGAAAATGTCAACAGCATGACTTGCTAAATGCATTTCAGCCTTCATTTCTGAGGCTGAAACAGCACACATCAGCATAACTTTTTTGTTTTAACACGTCAAGTCCTTAAGAAGCAAGAATAGAACAATGAGATACAGATAAACCTCCATAACAACCCACGTTTTCCATCCACTATTTTGTAGTGACCAGAGTAGAGTCCGGCGGTGTTGTCAACGTTCAAGTCAACGTGCTCACCAAGGTGAGACATAATCATGGATGTAACGTACTCCAGTTAACTAGCCTATACTATTCAATGAGTGGAACAGCGTACAGTATTATTCATACTGCATATACTGTTTGGGTCTTTTCCTTCTCCCGCTTTTGGTCTGTTCCTTTCCTGTCTCCTCTGACCTTTCCCCCCTCCGACCCGGTGGTCGGGCGCCCACGCGGCCGAGCCTTTGCACCATGGCCCTGAGGTGTGATGTCACAATGTCCATACAACAGCAGATTAGCATCCACAGCCTTGACTGGGAGTTTGAACTGCCTCCTCCCCCTCCACTACCGCATACCGCAGGACATGGAGCTGTTTGGCTACAGCAATGGCACAGGCAAGGACCGACGACTAAATGCTGTCACACAACAATTGTAGCCAGCAGCCTTTCCATGCTGCTTAAGCTTGTACATCAACTTATGCCAACAACAGAAGGCCTGAACCTCTACATTTATCACATAACCATCACTGATGGAATCTGATTCCTGAGAACTAGTTTCCTGTATTATATGTTTATAACGATACCTTGCTTGAGGTCATATTATTGTGCTGGAGGTCATATTGTGGTTTTGTTGGCCAGTTAACTCCATGCTCCTTGCCAGTCTTAAAAACGAAATTAGAAATGGTAGGTTTCGTTTCCACACTTGCCACCTATGATAGTACGGTGAATCGGGCAACCGGCACTAGCAGAAGCAATGTAAAAGTCATCATTACGCAAGTGATCCATAAGGAACTCATGATTCACACCTAAATCTGATTGACCAAAATGCATGGTCAAACACGAACGTATTCCTCAGACCATCACTTGACTTGCTTGAGGAGCCACTCCATCCCTTGCTGCAGCCCCTCCCCCTCCTTAGCAGAGCATGCCTGGATTTGCCACGGCCTGTCCCTAATGGTTAGAAGCTCCAGCTTCTCCGCAATGTCGTTAGCTGTAAGCGCACCAACCAAGTCTTGCTTGTTGGCATAAACCAGAAGCGGCACGTTGGCCATCTTTTCATCCTGCATCAAGGAGGCATTGTTTATTGTAATCTTAGTCAAGTTGACAGATTTGCCTGGGCATCCTACCTGCTCATGCAGAGCCCTTTCTATCATCAGCCCAGTAAATAGTAACAGCTGACCGGCTGTCCCAATTTCAGCAGCAGAAAGTGACCGGCTGTCCAGTATTGGAAGCCATGCAGAGGCAGACACTGGTGCATGTGTGTGCAACAGCGCAAGGCTTACTCCTAGGATTTCAGACAGCTCCGAGCCACACTCCTCCATGCGCAGGGAGTCAACGCTGTCAACCACGTAAATGAGGGCATCTGTGGAGTCGAAGTAGTTTCGCCTGAAAGGTCCAGCAACAAAAAAAGTCAGAAGAACGGTGTATGGGTGTCACAGCCTTTGACCATGTCAATGAGGGCATCAGTTGAGTCAAGGCTTACCAATTGCGTCTGACAGGTCCAGCAACAAAAAAACAGGTGCATGGATGAGTACGTACTAGGGAAAAATAACCCTGCATGGGGATGCTGTGTTTCTCATGCTCACCAGTAAGGCCTGATAGACTTCTGGCCGCCAATGTCCCAAAGACGGAGGTTAAAACCGTCTCGAGTCAGCGATTTGATATTGAAACCCTGTGACAGACATCAGAAATCACATTTAGGTGCATGACAGAGCAAGGCTGAGCGCCGCATGGGCTTGTTGGCTACACACCTGGGTGGGTGTGATTGTTGTGATGTCTTCATCCGACATAGCCTTCAGGATGGTGGTCTTCCCGGCATTATCGAGTCCCAGCACAAGCAAGCGGGCCTGAAAAACAGAAACTCCACCAAGTGAGAGGGGGGAAACCAGCAGGCGGGCCTAAACATAGGTACTCGATGTCGATGATGGGAGAGGACAAAAGCGTTCCGTCTCCTATGGAGAAACCGCACCTCTCCCTTGGTCTTCTTTATGCCTCTCAGTAGCGACAGGAGACCCTGTCAAGCATGGTGGTCATATTGGCCCACAGCAAAGACCATAGGCGAATTGAACACAGGCTTTAAGAAAATGCATACCATTGAAGAGGCGTTAAATTAAACAGATCGAGATACGCCCTTATAAGATTACCGGGATTGGCTGTAATTAGCTTTAAGCAATAACGTAAAGTAGCAGAGCAATAATTGTTAAGCCCGAAGCCCAATCACCCTTGGCCCGTGAACAAGGAATGTCGGCACCGTCAGTGCTCCGAAACACATTATTATGTAACGGAACCCTCGAGCATTCGGCAGGCATGCAGGATGGGAAGAGGCAATTTAGGGAAGCTGCTGCGTCTCAAGCGATCTGTAGACAAGGCTGAGGTTACGGTCGAATCAAGGAAGCGTCGGTCCGGTGGACAACGCGGCGGCGGCAGCAATAAGAAAAAGGCGCTGCAGGGACAAGCTAGGCCAGTGCATGCCAGACCACACGGCTATGCTGATGCCCCATGCGACACTAACGAGAACCATGTCGACATGGAGCAGCTACTGGGGCTAGGCACCGCTTACGCTTCTCTCGTCGGTGCCCTCAGCGTCTCCTCGAGTGCTCTGAGGCAGCGCCGCTTGCAGCAGGAGGGTGACAGCGATGAAGCAAGCGAGGACGGCAGCGGCAACGGATCTGACGAGGAGGAGAAGGAGGAGCAGGTGGGACCCCTGAGTCTCATGGCCATGCAAGGTCACTGATGAATACACCCATGTCATGTGTGACAGCCTCATGCGGGTGTAACCAGTGACTCTGTGGCACCTTGTCCCCTCATGCTGGCATCTGATTGTGTGTACACCATTGCAGGATAAGGCGGCTGGTGCCCCTGACAACAGTGACGGCGCCAAATCCTCTATTACTGCGGGAGGGGTATCCGAGCCGGCCGGTTCACGTCAGATTCCTGTGGGAGGAGCCTCCCTGGAAGCTGATGATGGGCCCTTGGACACCTGGTCCAGACGGGGATTACAAGCAGCGGCGGCCTCAGCAGCGACGGCAGCAGCAGTGGCTGCGGCAGCAGGCCCTGAGGCAGCAGCGGCAGCCAAGCAGCAGCAACTTAAGCCCCTAGCTGCAGCCCTCAAGCCTCAGTTCCAAGCCCCTTCCTCCTCTGGGGCAGTGCCTGACAACTGGGTGGACCATATGGATCGGGAGCTGACAGATGCAGAGCAGGCAGCTTTGCAAGGCCCCGGGAGGTCCAAGCTGTCAGATGTGGATGTTGGGCCTGACTACAAGGTGAGATCTAGATCAATGGGCACTGAGGAGCTGGAAACAGGCATCCGTCTGAGGAGGGGCCAACTCTGACCTTGTCTCAAGTGTGCCCTGTGGCCTTATGCAGGCTGGTGCTCCGCGGCATGCCCGCTGGCAGCTCAGCGGGCGCGCTTCCTTGCCCGATGCGCCCGAGGACCTAGCCGCACACTCTGTGAAAGAGAGGCTGCTGGCACGGTGGGCGGAGGTGCATGAAGAGGACGCAGCAAAGCAGCTGGCTGTGAAAGGTGTGAATGGCAGGGAGCGTGACGGTAGCCAGGCGGAAGCTGCTGCAGGTACTTCGGGGCGCAACTGCGGCAGTGGGGTCGGATTTGCCAGCCCCCGGCAACGTGCCTTCTTTTCCGCTCTTAGCAGTTATGCGGATGTCGTGGTGCCTTGTCGGCCCTACCCTAGCAGTTTGGATGAGCCAGATGAGCACATGGACGCATACCTGTTGCACGCGCTCAACCACGTGGCCAAGGCGTCTGACCGCATTAAGAAGAACAATGATAAGCTAGAGGCCGCGGCAACTGCAGCGGCGGCGGCGGTGGCGGCAGCCAAGGCGGCACCGAAGGGTGACAAGGAGGCCGCCAAAGCCGCTGGGGAGGGCAAGGCTGCACAGAAGGGTGTCATGGTGGAGCCTGGCGAGGCAGTTCCCCGGGATCAGGTGGGAGGCGACTAGGCGAGACATCTTGAGGAGGCAGGACAGGGTGCAACAGGGCTGCTTCCTTTTGTATGCAGTTTACACCCACGCCTTGAGTCCTTCCCCCCTGTAGATTGCTCCCCCTAGGCGGAGTTACCTTGGCCACGTCTGCTATGTGTTGTGTGTTCAGGGTTTCACGCGCCCCAAGGTGCTCATCCTGCTGCCTCAGCGCAACCTGGCTTTCAAGCTCGTCCGGCGCCTGGTTGCGCTAGCTATGCGAGAGACGCGTGCAGACTCGGTCCAGGGCAAAGAGAAGTTTGTGGAGCAGTTCACAAACACAGAGGTGGGGGTGGGAGAGGTTCAGACTGGGTGATAAGAAAGGGAGAGGGGGAGGAGAGGGGAGGGCGGGAAAGGGCCGGACTGGGTGGGGTGGAAGGGACCAAGACATTGTGTGGGGGCAGCTGTTCAGCAGCCATGTGTGTCAGTATCTGACATGAGGGTAGTTGTGCCCGGCAACTTCACGCTGCAACCATTATATACGAATGAAACTACCAAGATGTCACTGGATCATCCTGCTGGTCCAGTGTTGTAAGCAGCTCCAATTACGAAGGCTGACATTGCCTTGTTTACCAAACACCCAGTGAGGAACATGTGTCCAGTATCTCCCACTGGTGTCACTGGAAGGTAGTCCTTGACCTCCTTGATCTGCATGCCGCAACACCACTGCTGCTCACGGCTGATGGCGGATGCCGCAGGAGGACGATGAGGAGGATATGGACCCCAAGCTGCTAGCTCGACGGGCAGCCAAGCCAGCAGAGTGGCGCGCTCTTTTGAGCGGCAGCAACACGGACGACCACTTCCGCCTCGGCATCAAGATCACTCGCGGGGCCATCAGGTAGCTGTCTGATGAGCCAGCATGCTAGGCCGAAAGAGGATGCACATTTATCAGCACTCATCGCAGGCCTAGGATCAAGAGCACTGTTCCTGTACTCATGTAACATGGCGGGGCTCTTGTTAAGGGTCTAGGGGGGTGTTTGTCTGTACCTATGTACCCCCCCTATCCCCCACTTCTGGCTGTGTTCCTCCGCTTCAGGCTGTTTGCCGATCACTTCCAGTCGGACATCATCGTCACCTCTCCGATAGCGCTGGCCACCAAGCTGGCCGAGGACCCTGGCGGCAAGGGTGGAGGCCTGTCCTCTGAGGCAGACTTCCTGAGCAGCATCGAGATGCTCGTGATAGACCGGGCGGACGTGCTGAGCATGCAGGTACAGAGTCTATGGCTTAGGGTTAGGAGTTCAGGTTATGGGGCATAGGCTTGACCGGGCGGACAGTCTAAGCATGCAGGTACAGGAGCTCAGACAAGCATCAGGAAATGACCAGGGAGGTAGACCTCGGGCATTTCTAGGGGCTGGGGCGTGGGTAGCTGTGGAAATGTTTAAGCCACAGTTTTTACATTCCCCACTGTCCATGCGCCTGGGGGCCCTGCCCTCAGCCTGAGCTCCCGCTGCGCCCACACCCACCCGCAGAACTGGTCGCATGTTGAGACCGTGGTCGAGGCCCTGAACCAGCTGCCTCGGGAGCAGCACGGCACCGACATCATGCGCGTGCGCGAGTGGTGCCTTTCGGGCCTGTCCCGGCACTACCGGCAGACGGTGCTCCTGTCGTCCTTCCTCAACGCCGACATGAACCGACTCGTATCTTCTGCCTGCTGCAACTACGAAGGGCAGATACGTGTGATGCCTGAGCAGGCGGGCGTACTCTCTGCAGTGGTGCCGCAGGTGTGTGTGCTTGTGGTCTGATGTAGGGGTTTGGGCGCTGGTGTGGTGTGGGCGTGCAGGGCTAGCAAGAAAATAGTGTTGCTTTGTTTTTCAGGACTACTGCGGACAAAAATATGCAGCAGACTTTATTAGCTCGCCTGTTTTACCTGGGCATCTACAGTGCAGACACTTCCGGAATTTCTAAGATCTCAAGGCAAGATTAGAGGGGGGGAGCAAGCAAAGTGTGAACCATGGCATTATAAATTGCACCTGCTTCAACACTTTTCCTGCTCTTGGATGCCCCAGGTGCAACAGCTGTTTGAAAGGTTTTCTGGTTCCTCCCCTGCCGACACCCCCTCGGCCCGCTTTGAGTTCTTCAAGCGCACAGTGTGGCCGCGCATCAAGGAGACGGGCTCTGACGGCCAGCTCATCTTCATACCGCATTACTTTGACTTCGTCAGGTGGGCCGCCAGGGCTGGCTGCAGGGTCGCACAGCTTGTACCCCAGTCAGTGGCTAAGCCTGACAGCCGGTAGAGCGGTGCCATCCATACCCACAGTTGTCCGGATACCCTTCCAGAGGGATCTGCCTGTATCTTGTCCCTTTCTGTGTTTGGCCCAGACGCCTGCGAAGCATGTTATGATGATGCTCCCTCTTCAACTGCTGCTGGCGTAGGGTACGGAACTTCTTGAACCAGGAGGAGGCCGACTTTGCGTCCATCTGTGAGTACACGCGGCCACCGGACGTAACGGCAGCACGCAGCCGCTTCTTCCATCGTCACCGCCGGATTTTACTGTACACGGAGCGGGCGCACTTCTACAACAGGCATCGCATCCGGGGCATCAAGGTTTGTTGATGTATTATGTAAATAAATATGTAACGGTAATTTGCCGCCAGGGGGCAATTGAGATCCCCCAAGGCGTTCACGAGAATACTGCTGCATAACGGTACATAAGGTGTGTGTGCTTCTTTGGCAAGTCGGTTTTAAAGTGTTTTACGTTTCACCAGCTTCGCATACCGTAGACTTCTTCGTCAACAACTTCATCCAGATCTGTCTTGCTGTCCCCACCTCCCTCTTCGGCTATTTCAGGACGTGCTGTTCTACTCGCTTCCTGAGCATGGCCACTACTACAGCGAATTGCTGAACCTGCTAGAGACCGACGGATTGCCGGCAGCTTCAGCCGCAGCTGGTGGCCCCACACACGCCACCGTGTCTGCACTCTTCTGCAAGTTCGATCTGATGCAGCTGGAGAGGGTTGTGGGGAGCAGCAGGGCAAAGAAGATGGTGGCATCGACATCGGAGAGCTCCACGTTCATGTTCTGTTGAGTTAATGAGGATCTGCATACTGATGCTCCTCAGATTTGTGTGCACCTTTCTCTTGATATTTCTTAACTCGAATTAATGTGGCAAAAAAATTGTACGGTTCAGTATGTTGTGAACCTACAGTTGTTCTGTGACGCCAGCCCACATGGACTATTGTGCATTCTTTTGGCTAACCAGCTTCCCAGGGAGATTGATTTGGTTACCTTAGTCAGGAGTCTGGACTTGCAAGTCTGCCCATGGGGCAACCGGGTTTCCCCCTCACACACACCAAAGACACAATTACCGTACTGGCAAAACCTGCTGCCTGAGCTATGTACAGATATTCGGCTGGACACGAAGCAGGCCTGCAAATTGGGGCAAGCGTAAGCTAACCTAGCCCGCTAGGAACTTCGTATCGAAGGCGGGGGGGGAAATGGCCCTCTTGCTTGATGATCACTAGGGCCTGGCAGGGCGTCATTAGAGCCTCGACTAACCTTTCTCCCTCATGCATCACAATTCGAACAAAGAGGGCCATGCAGCTGAGTGGAGATCAAGGTCTACCGTGGTGAGGTGTGCACCAAGGGGGATGCTCCTGACGCCAGCCCATGCACTCCACCACTAATTCGGTGACAATGCAGCCCAAGAAGCTTCATGCAGGGAGAGCTGCCGGATCGAGACAGGCTCTAGGCCATAAACCCTCGTCAGATGAACCCTAGTCCAGGCCCCTGCCTTTAAAGATATTTCTGCTTCTGATATCCAGTACGCCAATGGAGGGTCATTACATACTGCATTAACTTCACTTCTATCGTGCGCTCGCGTCATCCACCACACATTGAGATAATTATCGAGAAATTGAGTAATTGACGACCTTCCGCAGTCCGCGCTGGAGGAATTGAACTAGGCAATCATTGCAATCAAGTGATACAGGAGTGGAATTTATCCTGCTTACCCCTGATTAGTAGTCAACAGCTAATGCTTGAGGACGCTTTATCTCTGGGTGACCTGACGTTCCGCTTCCCCGATGGCCGCTCTGTCAAAGCGTATCGGCACCTCCTTGTCCTGGCTTCTGCCGTTTTACGGCAATTCCTCCTGGAAGTTAGCTCAGGACACGAAGAACCTGTGCAAAAGGGGCATGCCAGCCAGTCTGCAGTGGACGCAGCATCCGCTACTTTATCAGTAAGTGAATCCAGAGTCATGAGGGTGGGTTGCAATCTAGACATAAATCTCTGTCTGGGTGGACATGCCAGTGCTAGATGATCACCAGGATTTGTGTCCTTGCCACCAATGCCGACCATGCATGAATATTAGCATCTGTTTTGCTGCCTGTCGCGGCTGTCTTGGCCATCCCTATTTACCCAGCCTCCCACCCACCCTACCCTGCCAATCAATTGTAGCCTGTCATATGCAGGGGGGAATTTGTTCTAAAGCATTTTGTATTTGTGGCGTATTCTTTGACCTCCGTCATCACTCTTCGGTGTCATTTGCAAGATACGGTACCGTACCTAGTGTGATGGTGGCTTCATCAGAGAGCAATGTTTTAAGCTTGCCGTGTTCCTACTCTTTCATCCAATTTCACTTGCTTTGATCCCTTTCTTAACGAGTGCTGAGTGTCCCAAGAGCAGCATTTGAACAAGTGGAGAAAGTACATGAAAGTGATTTCATAAACTATTTAGCTGACCCGCATCCTTGCTGCACATGTAAGTAGTGATAATCATTGAAGGAAATTAGTGAAGACATACAGTATTGTACAATGTATTCCGGTCTACTCAAAGTGAATAATGGGGGGGGGGCTGTGAGTCGCTGCGCGGCATTTCTATAATTATCCACCAAGGCACTAACAGTAATTGAGGCGCGCAAAAACGAGGCGTTGGAGGTGGGTGGGGAATTTGCTGACCTGCGAGTGGGCCAGTAAGGCAGGATGATACCTTGGGTTCTCGCTAGGAAGCATGTTATGGTTTAAAGTCAGAGCTGTTCAAATGCACCTTGCAGGCCTCAAACAAGGGATTTTGACAGTATTTTATACGGAGTGCTTTAGGTATCAGGATGTAATTTTCTCGGCCCTGCATGATAATATTAACTGCTTGAACGTCAAACAAAAAGGTGTTCGCTTGAGGTGAGCGAAGGCTGAGTGTATTGTGGTACATGCCTTCATGGTTCAGAATGGGTACCTGCAGTAAATTAGCCATGCTTTTGTTTCTTACAGGTTGAGGGATGCTTGGAGGACTGGATGGAGGTGCTCCGGCTATTGTCCCATGGAGGTGAGCTTTGCTTATTGGCTGTACCACCTAACACTGCCTGTTTTTTCTAACCATCAGCGCCTAATTGCCACTGGAAATGTCAATCTCACAGTGATAACGGGGGAGGAGCTGGAGCCACTATGACCCCCGCCATTGCCTACCGCATCCTTCCTATCGCACACGAGTACGACATGCCGGCTGTGCTGGATCGGTGTTACAGTGCATTTGATGCATCCAAGCCTCAGCTCAGGCACTCGCTTCCTACACTTCCACCATCATCGACCTCAGCTGCCAGCTCAGCATCTGACCCAGATCTGTTTGAATGGCTCGCGCTTTCTGACAAACTGCAGTACACACCCATCATTTGGGCATGCCTCTCCCAACTCTCGAAGGCGACAAAGCCAGCAGTCTCGCCCATGTTGGGTGCCCTGTACAGCCCTGTCCATAGGGGCCTCCTGCAGGGGCTCCGTCAGGAAACATGCCTGGAGGTCATTAATATGATGTCAGGCCTGCCATTTGGGTTCACGGTGAGGATGACAGGCCATATGCCCATGTTCTTCCAGATCCAAGTCGTCTGGCCCTCTTGTCACGTGTGACAAATCGGTTTCAGAGAGATATGAAATAAGTCGTCAGGCCTGCCGTGGAAATACAGGTCTGATCTTTTGCATGCACAACATATATATGTATATATATATATATATTTATTTTTTTATCCTGACTCCCCTCACACGCTCGGATCCCTACTTATCTCCACTTGAGAAACGTAGAGGTTGCATTACACTGCCTAATCTTGTTATTGATCCACATCCACAGGGATCATGTGTTCCTCGGATGAGTCTCCCCCCGTCATTGTGTTGCGGAATGAAAACTGTGAGTGAAGAAGGTTGCATGTGTGTGGTGATTTGAATTAGCCTCATTTGTAGAAAGCTCATCTTGGAGAGGTTATTTATCTTGATTCCTTATCTTCCTAGAGCTGAACCTTCAGTATCCTTTCCATCATCAGGGTTATCGCTGGGCTGATACTGATGACGCTGTGGACAGCTGTTTGTGGAACTCCCAGCTGGTTTTTGCTGCCAACCTTCAAGACCAAGGGTCTATCCAAATGTGGGGTATTGACAATCTGAGTTTGGCAGTTCCATTACCGTTGGGGCCTATGGACGACGTCAACTCTGTGAGCGTCATTCATGTTAATGACAATGGACTGGCACTTTTTATCAGGGAAACGGGAGCTGGCGACATCTGGGATCTGGCTGGCCGTCAGAACAAAGGTCCTTTTGAGCCGGATGCTGGAGACAGGATATTTTACGCTGCCTGGCATGGCGTCAGCCAGGTTGTTTATCTCAATGCCGTCATTGACCACGAACAGGACAGGGTACTCAGCGTGTGGGACATTTTCAAGATTTCAAAAGTTTTGCCCAGCTTAAAAGGGCACCGCGATAGTGTTACAGATTTCCAAACCTCGGAATGAACCAGCTTGGTTCTTTCAAGCTCCATCGATACGACCGTCAGGTTGTGGGATCTGCGCACTGGTGCTTGCGTGCGCACCATGGAGGGGCATCAAGGCCCATTGAACAACGTCGGAATGGATTTCAGCGGCCTCACAGCTGTCAGCAGCTCTGACGATAAGACTGTCAAGGTGTGGGATCTTGGTACTGGCTTGTGCAGAGGCTCTGCGTTTGAGGATGTGTGCAATGTTGGCCTTTGTTCCAAGGTTGCCCTGGATGCCGGAGGAGCTACTGTGATGGCCACATTTGACGGTGCCCGGCTGCGGCTGAAAACCTGGGACCTCACCAAACAGGTGGCTTTGGATGACTTCGAAATGGAGGAGGGCCATACACTGAGAACGTGGTGCCACAACCCTAGCTTGAGGACATTGTGCCTAATGACAGCTGCTCCGACGGAGCATGGGCCCTGGCATGGTCCCATGTTTACATCCCACATTCAGGTGTGGCGCTGAACTGCCCCAGGCCCAACACCCAAGTCCCTTTATTTCTAGATTTGCTGAAGATATGCCCTAGTAATGAGGGTGGCTTAAACAGATGGCGAAACATGTTAGTTGTGATGGCTGCAGAAAAATGTTGTCACCATTTAGACTATGCTGGACTGATGCTTAGTATCGATAGTATGGGCTAGCGTCGTTTCATGTCGGCGTCAATTGTTTCCTCAGTTGTTTTCGGAATGTGGTCTCTTTTATGTCGTGTAGGTTCACCCTCAAATTCACCTGGGATTTTTCATAGGCGTTTCGAAGACAATCAAACGCGTAGCCTGTTTTTACTTTTGAGGGGAATTGGTTTGCACCCTGCAGGCATACCGGTAGTCAGAACTAAGCACGTGGCCCCGTGGTAACCTTCACCGTATTGATGCCTAAGCTTCCCGAAAGACGATCCACCATATTTGCTGACTGTTGCATGTATCTGTATGCATTACTCCTTTATACATGTGCCAGTGTTCTGCTTAGGTATTTGTTTTTGACTTATTTGGTCCCTACCGGATTGTATCGATGCCTGGATATTTGCTACCCTTACAGACCTTATCAATCCCAGCATACCTGAAACATGTGAGCAAGAAGGTGCAATCACATATTGCTTTTGAAAGGCTTCATGACCTCATATCTCAGGTTCTTGTGCAGTGGTACGCGAGTGTAGCCCTAAATCAAGATTCTAGATTGTGAAACATTTTTGCGGGCCTGCTCTCTTAGACCAGATTTAGCGGTTAAAAGTCGGATGTGAAGTCGCTATACCTTGTGGAGGGGCCAGAAATGCCTACCGTACATTCAATATCCTCATTTGTAGAAAGTACATTATGTATGCACCTGTCCTTGAGCCATGAGGAAAGTAATAAACGGAAAAAGGAGAAGGACAAGACCATCCCCAAGAAGGAAAGGCAATCTGACGAACCCCCAGCCTGTCCGGATCGTAGCCCATATTGGACAGGCAAGAAACAAACGTATTCGGGGCAGTTGGTCGGGACAACAAATTTAAAAAAAGTTACACCTCTGGGCCCGCTCAAAGCTCGGCCGCGTGGGCACCCAACTGTTCAGAAGGGAGTAAAGAAGGAACTAAAAGGAAGAGAGGGGGAAAGGAACAAAAGGAGAGGCCGGGAAGGCAAAGAAGACCAAGTCCAACACCTAAATTCCACCAGATATTAGCCCTCAACAAAGCCTCTAAGAAAAGATAAGTCCAGAAAATCAAGCGTACCCCACCCCTGCTTGGCCGCGAGGGCGCCCCACTGATCAGAAGGGAGAAGAGAATAAACTAAAAAGGGGGCAAACAACAACAACAACAACAACAACAACAACAACAATAAAAGGGCCAAAAGAGAAGGCCGGAAAGGCCAACGACACCGGCCTCAGAAACCCTAGAGACTAACCCTCAATAATGCCCACAGCACAGTCCACAAAAGCAAGTGCGGCCCACCCATGCTCAGTCTGGTACAAATGGTGGAACTTAGTGGCAGCGCCCGGAGAACCTACCCACCCCCGCTCCCGGAACTGCTCGCTGACACTAGGGCACTGGAAGCACACATGCAGCGCATCCTCTACCTGCTCGCTATCCCCCCGTGCCCAACACCGCTGGCAGCAGCGTGCCTATCGCCGCTGACCGTTGCGCCGTCCTCTGGTATCAGCAGTGCTGATCGCGCCAAGCCGCAGTCGCAAATTGATGCGCACACAAGCACACTCCCTCTGACTAGTGCGGCTCTTGGCTTGCGCCCGCCGTGGACTGGAACCAGGCGCGGTAGGTCGCCGCAGATCTGTGCTCGGTGGTAGGGTCCCTGGGGTCCCCACCGCCGCTTGCGTCCAGCCGTGCTTACCCGTAGGCTGCGTCAACGAGTGCCAACACAAATGTAAAAAACGTTACACCTCTGGGCCTGCTGAAAGCTCGGCCGCGTGGGCACCCAACTGTTCAGAAGGGAGAAAATAATACTGCCACTGAACACAGGCCTGCAGCAGCCAACCGCACCTGTTTTCAGTTTACGGAGGGCGCAGGCCAGGGGCCGCACCAGCCAAAAGGATTGAGCTTGCGTGAGCACGTACAGGATCAACTTAGAGAGCTGGGATGGGCAGGTCCTCCGAACGGTGCTAGAGACGTTGAAGAGTTGTACCGGGGCAGGCTCGGGTGGGATTCCCTGGTCTTTGTGGACAACGTGGTAGATATCGTTGAGGCGTAGACATTTTCAGAGGTTGGTACTTCCTTTGTATTATGTTTTCCCCAGCCTTTAATTTTGTCCCTTCACTTTCTTTCCCACTTTTTCCTCCTTTCTTTTGTCCTGCCCCCTTTTGTGTTTATTTCCATCTTGCCTCCCAACTCTATAGTTAGGCGCCCACGCGGCCGAGCCTTGTTTAGCAGGGTCCAGACATTGACACACAATATGTTAAACCGGGCAGGATGCCACTATGGCAAATTTTACTGGAGGGCATTTTGCAGGTGTAAGTTACTGGTAGGCAGTGCATAAGTCAATGACATAACTAACATACCACCTCTGGGCCCTAAACCCTAAACTAGGCCGCGTGGGCGCCCGACTGCCCCGTTGGGAGAAAAGAAAAGGAACTTAAGGTAAGAGGTGAAGGAGGAGAAAACACGAAGGAGAAAGAAATACCCCCCCAAAATGAAAGGCAGCCCCAAGTATCCCTGCCCGTGTCATAAGTATGTGTTCCTCGTATAAGCCTCGTGCAAATGAGACAAAGCCTTATGCTATCCTCAATAAACATGTTAGCAAAAGCCACAGTATCAAAATATAACAGCGCCAGCCTAGGCTTCATGCACAAGCAAGGAGAAGCCACACCCAACCCAAAACACTGCCCCATGCCAAGGAGCCAGTTATTCAGCAGAAGCAGGTTCCGAAACAAGCCCCTCAAATAGCGCTAACTCTCTATTCCTTCACTTCATGTTTAGGCTTGCTGTCCACTTGCCCAAGCTACTGTGCACCATGTTGCATGGTTCTTGTCTGTTCAACCCGATGTACCTGAGTATATTAACAACCCATGGGCCGACCGCATCACCGCAGCTTATTACGGCCAGCGTACACTCTCTAGTCCATCACTTCGTGTGTAGGCTTGCTGCCCATAGGCCCGAGCAAGTATGCACCATGATGTAGGGTTCTTAGTCGTCCAGCCCGATGTACCTCAGTAAATAATAACCCATGGCCCGACCACATCACCACCGCTTACTGCAGTCATCACTCAATCTCTCTTCCTTCAATTTATGTGTAGGCCCTGGCCCGAGCTAGCTGGTGTGCACCATGCTGCAGGGTTCTTTCTTGTTCAGCCCGATGTACCTGAGTATGTTAACAACCCATGGCCCGACCGCATCGACGCCGCTTATTGCGGTCAGCGCTCACTCTCTATTTATGCACTGCTTGTGTAGGCTTGCTGCCCACTGGCCTGAGCTAGTGTTAACCATGCTCCAGGAATCTTAGCTGTCAAACCGATGCACCTGAATTAATTAATAGCCCATGGCCCGACCGCAACACCGCCGCTTATTGCGGGCAGCGCTCGGTCTCTTTTCCTTCACTTCCTGTCTAATGAGCTTGCTGCCCACTGGCCAGAGCTAGCAAGTGTGCACCATGCTGCATGGTTCTTGACTGTTCAGCTCCAAGTGGGCCAAGCTGCTACATATGGGGCAAACAAGGCAAAACCATCCAGTCACTTCACTTGCCTTTTTAATAGTTTGGCAACCCTGGTTTATTTGGGGGGAGGCCAAGCCACACGCGTAGGGCTGCCAATGAGGTGGAGGTTCAACGGGCAGAGGGCCTGGAGATGGTGTTTCAGGGGATGGAGGGTATGGAGATGGTCAGGAGATGGGGGGGGGCTACAGAGGGGATATAGAGATAAACAAAAATATTTAGAGCAAGTGGGCCACTCACTGGGGCCCATCTAAAACATTCATGTCATGTAATGGATAGGAACGGGACCAATACTAAACAGAAGCTGGGGGGAGAGGCGATTGGTGGCGGAAGAGGTCATAGTGTGCTGGGGGCAGGGGGGGCTGGTGGCGGAGGAGGTCAGAGTGTGTTGGGTGCAGGGGGGACTGGTGGCGGAGGAGGACAGAGTGTGCTGGGGGGGGCGGGGGACTGGTGGCAAAAGGTCAGAGTGTGCTGAGAGGAGGGGGGACTGGTGGCGGAGGAGGTCAGAAAGCGCTGGGGGGAGAGGGGACTGGTGGCGGAGGAGGTCACAGTGTGATGGGGGGAGGGGAGACTGGTGGCGGAGGAGGTCAGAGTGTGCTGGGGGGAGGGAGAACTGGTTGCAGATGAGGTCACAGTGTGCTGGGGGGAGGGGGCGGGTGGCGGAAGAGGTCACAGTGTGCTGAGGGTGGGGGGGGGGGGGCTGGTGGCGGAGAAGGTCAGAGTGCGCTAGGGGGAGGGGTGGCTGGTTGCGGAAGAGGTCACAGTGTTCTGGGGGGAGGGGGAACTGGAGGCGGAAGAGGTCACAGTGCGCTGTGGGGAGAGGGGACTGGTGGCGGGAGAGGACACAGTGTGCTGGGGGGAGAGGGTACTGGTGGCGGAGGAGGTCAGAGTGTCCAGCGAGTACTTCGGTGCGGATGCCGTGGTGCGGCGGTACGCAAATGTGGGACTTGCCGGCCCCACCGAGGAGGGGATAGCGGCTGCTGAGCTGGGGCCGGGCTCGTAGCCGCCACTTCCCAACGATGACCTACACAACCACATGCACGAAAGGCTGAAACTCGGGCGATCCAACACAACCAGTGTCTATTACCAGGGCTGGCAGGGTATCAAAGACAGGGCCGATGGCGAAATCAGCAACTCATTCATGACCAACACCGCTATCACCCACGCTGAGAGGAGAACAACCCTCAAGTGGCGCCACAGATGCCTGTGGAACAACAAGCTCGCATACAGAAGCGGTAAGAGCACCCACGACATATGCCCGCTCTGCTACGAACAAGACAGCGCAGGGCATATGACGGGCTCATGCAAGAACCATGAGATGCAGGATGTACATAGCACGGCACCACCACACCGGCAGGATCCTCCTAAAAGCCATATGTAAAGGTGACATGGGCGGGGACCTGGTCGTGGCTGACCTAAGCACAACAGAAAGCTGCGAAAAAGCAGGCAACCCAGCAATAAGAGCAAACAGAGTCCCTCCAGAACTCCTGAAAGTCACAATCATGACCAGACAAGCCACTGGGAAAAATAAATCCCAACCGGACATCATGCTGGTCCAGCATGATGCCGATAAAACCGGCACTGTCATCTTCATCATAGAGTTCAACTTTTGCCGGGACACACAACCAGACGCACAATTGGCCGCATGCAAGGACCAACACACCGAACGCATACAGGAACTCTTACAAAACGGATTCTCAGAGTATAACATCAAGCTCATCCCCATTCTCATAGGCACATCTGGCACAGTCTATAAGGAACTCACCCTGGCACAAATGCAAACACTAGGTCTCACACCGTACCAACCAAAGAAATGCTGACGCAAAGTGCATATACATGCCATCAAGGCATCAAATACATGCACAACATAGTACAGACTAGGAGAAGGATTGAACACTTCAGTGCTGCAAAACATAAAACGTAAGGCGCCATAGCCTAACTAGCTAGCCTCACTCTTGTTTGATGGTAACGGTGCGGATGTGGCTTCGGCCCCGAGCTACGCTGTTCCTGTAACCCGCACGCCCCTAGGGGGGCGTAGTTTTCTTCTTCTTCTTCTTGATGCTGTCCAGTCTTCCACCTCTTGCACCTCCGTGACCATGGTGTCGAAGGCAGCACGGAGATTTGGAGCTATCCGCTGCTGCAGCTCTGGGCGGTGTGACGCCTTGTGCCACATGCACTTCCATAGGTGCATGGCGTCCTCAAAGTCACCCTTCCGCTGACGCCGTGAGAATATCTGTGGCGGAGCCACCCCGTCGTCGCCCTCCTTACCCCCGACGTCCTCACCGCTACCCTCGTCACCGTCTACATCCATCCTCATTACCATCTCTGCCACCGCCTCCTCCCCCATTGCCTCATCAGTGGAGGAGCCCACCACGGCCTTATCAATGATGTGGGTGAGGCTGGCGGGCAGGTCCTCAAAGCTCCATAGCTCATTGAAGCGGCTGTCGCTGCTGCTGTGGTGGAAGATACCAAACATGTGCTTGCACACAGCACACCATGCGGTTGAGCCTGCAGTCGGGGCACGTGCATGTGCCCTCCTTGATGTCGACGTTGTAGTTGAGGCCGGCAGGGCTGAGCTGTTGCTGGTATGCCTGCAGGCTGGTGCCGATGGGGAGGTGGCCGGCCCGAACGGCATCTTTCAGCTGGACGGAGAGGGTCTCACTGGACCTTTGCACCAGGAAATGTGCCGCCGCCGCCTCCCCCATGGGCATGATGACCATGGCTGTCGTGGGGTTCCAGACCCGAAGGGCATGCAGCGCCTCGGCAATGGAGGCGCCCGTCTCGTGCTCTTGTAAGAACATGGCCACCGGGTGAGCATGCCCGTGGGTGTCCACCACAGTGATAATGAAGAAGGGGAGGTTCTGCAGACCTGGCAGGGGGTGGGCGGGGTCAGAGCCACGTTGGGCAGGGCGGAATATGTTACCTCCCCTGCCTCCTCTGCTCACCTTGTAGGTGGCATCCATGCCCACCATGTTGTCGCCATACATCATCGGAATCTTCAGAGATGGAGCTAGAGCCAGATCCGCCACCCCCATTGCTAGCCCCTTACAAGCCCTGGCTGGGCCAGTGCTCTCTAACACGGCGACCGCAACCCTCCGCGGCGGCCCCTCGCCAGGGGGTTGTTGACTAGCCTCACTCCTAGGCACCCTGACATCCTCGGATGGCTGGCGATCTGCCCCATCCTGGGATCCCTGTCCCACTTCGGATGGCTGGCGGTCAACCTCACCCTTGGATCTTCTATCACTCTCAAATGGCTGGCGCTCCGCCCCATCCCGAGATCTCCCTCAATCCTACCGCCTTATGACGGCTGGCGAGATCTGGATGGACGGGCTTCTCCAATGGAGCATGTCTGATGGCTGTACGGGTCACGGCTGGGTCAGCTGGGTTGCGTGCCCCTTGTTTTACCCCCAGGTCTCGAAACCGTCTGCGATTCACCCCAATCACCGTAATGCTCAGGGATATCCTCTCCCATGGCTGCCTTGGGCTGATCACCCGCCTGCAGATCTTGGCCTCCCCTTCCCTGGTTGTTGCCCCTTCTATCTGCCTGCGTTCGAAGGAACTGCCCGGCCCCGCATAAACATTCGATTTTAGCCTTATGAATCATGATCTTGTTCTTCCTGCTCCGGGTCGGCCCTGCACCTCCCAAAATTCCCCCTGTCGCTTGCCCTGCCCAGGCCTGGCTTGTGCTCAGCCAACCTGGCTAGTACCCGGCTGGTCAGGTGCAGCTGCTCGCTAGCTCCCGGGCTACCCGGCATGAGTGGAACGGCCCTCCCTTGGGACTGTTGTTGGCCCCTGAGGCTTGGCTCACTGCCACCCCTGATAATATTAAACTTGGACCAGCTGATGTAGGATGCCCGACCCCTTGGCTACTCCTTGAGCCATGTCACACATGGCACACACAGCACCTCCAAGAGTGCGCGCCGCTGATGCATAGCCGGACTGCGAAAACCCGCCCACTCTGGATCTTGCTGGTCATCCCCTCCTGCGTCTGTTCCGTACAAATCCTGCTCCTACTGTAACTCAGGGAATCACTCCTCAGAGAAGGTCCTAACCGCTTGGTATATCAATTTCCGTTAATCAACTGACGCAATTTACTGTGGTATCAACGCAACAATTACGCGGCCAGCGACACCGATTTTGCTCCTTTGCCTACTGCAGCCTGGTGCGGGCCTGCTAGATAGGTCAGGAATGCAGGGGAAAATGAAAGCCCAAACTCCGTTGGACCAGATGTCGCACCCCTGCTCCATCCTCCTGAGCCCTGGGCACCAAAACCGGCACGTAACCGCGCCTTAGTCTACATCAGGATCCAGGCGCCGCTGGACCTAATACCTATTGCCGCACCCCGGCTCCGCCGAGCACTAGGCATCCAAGACATGACTGAATCAAAGCACTCAAACAGAGTAACGTTGCTCAGCTGAGCTTAGGCCATCTTTTGGTCGTATTGAATAATATACCGGGGTTCATAAGTGTGGATGGCAAGGGGTCGGACCGCTGCTGTCGTAAGTTTGTTGCATGGCGCATTTGTCCGTCCGTCGCTACTACCGCATGTACGTCGGAAATTCGTTCCTATTGCCTTCACCAAGACCGCTGCGCACAGCGTCAGAAGCCAAATGGCCTTCTTGTCGGGGGATACCTTCTTCCTAGATAATTTCGCCTTGAGGCAGTGGGACGATCCAAAATGCGGGGGCACGAAACTGGACTTTGACAAAGCTCAGGTGCGCTACCTCAGTTGGTACGCAGCGTCTAAGGATCGGGTTAAACTGTCGCGCCTGCTCTAGATCCTCTCTGTCAGCTCTTCATTGTCCGAGCAGCTTGCATGCGGTTGTGCTTGCATATTTCTGAGGACTGCAAACCTGTCTAGCAGAGGTGTCTTGATGGGTTCAACTAAACTTGCTGATGTGGCCCCCAAATATCCGCTGATGCATTCATGTTGCCATGCAGTTCCTGCAGCGTGTGCATGAACTCTTCAAGGCGCAAGGCAGTGTCCTGGTTGACGGATACGCACCCTTCTGCAAACACGTGTTTGTCGAGAACTTTGCGGGAGCTAAGCTTGGGGCTCTGGAGATCTCAGACAGCAACAGATGGCTCCTGCGCACTGGTAGGGACAGCTTTTGGGGATGAACGGTCGACTTGTAGGCATGGCCTATTGGGTCGGTCAGACTGCGTTGCGTTTGAGGTTGCGTTTGGACTTCCAAACGCAAACGCAGACGCGAAACGCAGGGGGGGGGGGGGTTAGCGTTTGGATAAAACATTGGTATGTTTAAATGGAATCAACTGCGCCCTTATCTTCTGATAGGCTATTTACGATTATGAATGTCAAACGCAACCCACCAAACGCGATAGTCTGACCGACCCCTAAACAGCAGGGTGTGATGCCACGATGCCAAGTGACCATGGCCACTCGAATTTAGCTCTTGATAACTTTGGTATCAACTATGTCAGGCAATGGTTATTCGAAAGCATCACAAACATATATTATCTTGGACCTCTCCCTCTTTGGTGTGTTTCTCCATCTGTCAGAGCCTCAATAACATACCTGCCCCCTGAGATCAGGGTACACAAGGCGGAGACCAGAAGAGCTAGCGGTCCTCACAAGGTGCGCACCACATGTTTAAGTGTAAACAACAGCGGTAGTCAGACACAAAATGGACCCACATGAGCAGCGTCTTGCATGCTTCAATGTTTTTGGACTCACAAGAGTGATCACTGACACTGTCCTGCACCAAATTTGCAGGTCAGCTTACTTCAACTTAATTTATGCTGCTCCCTTGCCATATGGTGTGTAGGTGGTTCTGTGCTGCGGATGTCGAGGTGCCTGTGGCCAAGTCACTGGACATCATCCTTTACAGCAGGTAACTGGTGAAACAAAAAATAAGCATTCTCTCTGCTGATTGCTCCGTTGTTGCCTCACATTTTAGTGCAATTAAAATGTTAAATCGACGCATCTCAAGCGTTGTACTCATGAATTCCTGCTCAGGCTGCGGCCATAAATCTCGCCGTGCTTTGTTTGATGTGCACCGCCCACCGACATTACTTGCACAGAGAGCAGATTGTCAAGGAGTATGAGGCATTGCCAGGCAAGGGCAGCCCCGATGAACTCCCCGATACACCATGGGGCATCATCAGTGTGAAGGCACAAGATGAGATGTACGAGACGCCCATGCAGCCCATCACCATCATGCGCAACTGTCTGGGCAAAGCAGAGGGCGGGAGTGGCGTACCTCTGGATCCGGCGGCCTACAACGAGAGTGCTGCTTACTGGTGAGATGCTGATGCTGCTTCCTTTCCTTTTGAAAGTGTTAATTTCCCTTGTTCCATATGTTCCTTTCCTCTCTCCTCTAGCCTTAAGTTTATTTTCCTTCCGACCAGACAGTCGGGCGCCCATGTGGCCGAGTCTTTTCAGTATGGGCCAGAGGTGTTATGTCATTGACGGGTGAGATGGCGGGGTGGATGAGGGGCAGGCTGGGGCTGCCTTGCACTCACCGCCCTCACATTCTTTGCATCAATACCTGAGCATCCTCCCTGCCTTGCTTTGTCAGAGATCTTGCTATGTTTCATCTACAATTGATTCCCTGTCTATTTCTGTTGGACATACTGCCACTCAGGCAGAATCATGCGTCAATTGTGGATGGACCCAGCCCTAATGGGGAGTAGTTGGGAGCTGATGAGGCGTGCTTGGAATCCGGAGATCAAGGGAAACTTCCTGGGGTCCAATATGAACGAGACTTAAAGACTAGGGGAGATGTTGTGTCACACATCCTGAACTCTAAATGGTTGAGTTCCTACATTTGTTTCTAGTATCCAAAGTATGAAAACGTCTGGCTTACCTCACAGAATAAACACATCACGTAACAACGCATTTATCTACAACCAATACTAGTAAACAAAAGAAAAATGAATGAGGCATGAGTGTCAAATATTGTCAACACGGTGAAATGGTTAGCATGGACATATTTACATAAGTAGCAGGTGGGGTCACAAGTGCACAGCTGCACGGGGCAGGGTCCTTAAATCATCCAGTCACGTTGCACCTGCGTGTCACCAGTCCGAGCAGCAAGCGGCACTTGTGGATAAGCGCAAGAGCCTGCCCTGGTAGCGGCGGCCCCATCGGCTGATAGTGCCCACTGCTGGGCTGGCTGACCTGTGGATCCAACATGTGCGGCGGGGGGACCCAATATGGCAGGCATGCACCCGAGGGAGGAAGGCGGCCATGCCACCTCCATGGCATCACGCAGCACTGAACCGCACGAAAGCACGTGGCTTAGACTGGCTGGCGGGGCAGCTCTGGAACCAGGGACCTGAGCAGATGCTACCTGCTGCGTGCCAGTGTCTGCAACCACACCGGGTGACATCGAACTGTGCTGCTGCGCCAATTTGAGCACCTCCTTCATCTTCTGCAAAGATGCGGCCTTCACAGACGAAATCTCCGCTTGAAACGCCTGCACTCGCGCAATGAGAAGCGTTCCAATTGAGTCAGCTGCAGGCCACACTAAGGCACATGATACATATGAAAGGGTCACCAGGCGGGACATCCCGAGTGCCTTAGTATTCTTTTGTGTCGGCTGGGCATGCGCCCATGCATTACACATGAACTCCCCCCCCTTTCTGATGTCCTGCCCTCTTCTGTGTTCTTTCCATCTTTCCTCCCAACTCTTTAGTTAGGCGCCCACGCGACCGAGCCTTATTTGAGCAGGGCCCAGAGGTGTAACGTCATTGACATGAAGAGTGATATGATGAAGCAAGTACTAGGGGCGGCAATATTGAGAGGATTGCCAGTGATCCACAGGCACATGATACACCTGGCATAACAGAGCACATGATGCAACTGGCATAGCAGAGCTTGACCTAGCAGCTGCTGGGAGCCACCCGCTCGTTGCAGCCATCCTTCCTAACCGCACCTGGGTCATTGCCTTCATGGCCTCTGCATGCTCCTTCTTTAACGTGCCCACCAGCTGCTGGAGCTGGATCAACGCTTCAGCTGTGCTGGTGCTGTGACGGTGCTGCTGCAGGAGGCGCGAGCTAAGGGCATCGATCTGATCAGATGTTGTTGCAGACACTACATCAGCCTCGGCAACTCGGACAGCAGGTCCCACCCCTGGCTGCTGCTGTTGCTGCCGTTGTTGTTGCATCTGATATTGCTGGGGCGCAGTGTGAGGGGAAGCACCCGTCAGAGGGGCACTCGCCCCGTGTTCTAGCTTCGAAGCGCTGCTGCGCGCCAGACCCTGTTGGGCAAGGGGGTGTGCCGCGGGATGTCCATAGAAGGGGAAATGCTGCTGGCCTGCAAAGTGCTCCCAGCCGAGAGAGGGCTGCTGCTGCGTGTCGCTCTGAACGCTATCCCCCTTTAGTTGCTGCTGGTATGCCGAGCCCCCGGTGCTTTGATGCTGGTAACCAGGAGACGCCTGCTGCTGCTGCTGCTGATCAGAAAAGGAGAAATTTTCCCACGTTCCCTTCGCATCAGGCACGACTGCGGTCGGCGCCGGCGCTGCTGACGAAGAAGCCACGCTCAAAGCACCGCCCGGCAGGTTGCAGTGCGCCGCCAGCAGGACCTGATCCGGCTGCCTCCCTGCTCCTGACGCTAGTGGTTGCCGCAGCTGCGCAGCAGACCGGCTGACAGGGGCGCTTGCAGCTGCCGCTCCAGCTGCCTGCACAGTCGGAATCGCACCGGCAGCCGGGGCAGCCGATGCCGGCCCTATGCTGGGCCATCTCACAGCGCTGTTTGACTGCCTGACAGCCAGGGAGCTCGGCTCCAATGGTGGCGTCAGCAAGTCGAATGGATTGAGGACCAGCCGGCCGCGATCCACAGACATGGCAGGCGGCAGGGCATGGCCGGCAAACGGGTTAACCAGCCCCGGAGCAACAGCCGATACAGCGGCAGGGCCGCTTGCGCCGTTGGGCATGCTGGTGGGTGCGAAGCCTCCAGAGGACCTTTGCGCCGCACCTGGCGCTGCTCCCTGCTGATTGCTGCGACCTCCAGGTTCCCCACACGTCAGGTCCCCTAGCAACTCGTTGAGCCCGAGCAGGTCCATGCTGATGCCTGCAGCAGTAGCTGCCGCTGTAGCGGCTGCTGTGGTAACGCTGCGGCCCCCAACCCGGATTCCTAGCGCTGCATACACACGGTCTGTGGTGAGGGCCTGCCACATGGTCAGCGCCGCGTTGACCCCGTCAATAGCCTCGAGCAATTTCGAAACTTCCCGCTCATCCTCCTTGGTCTGAGTCAGCTCCTGCAGTACAAAAAGGCGTCAGGCCGAAGCGGGTCAGTCAAAGCACGTAAAAGCATCAGACCAGAGTAGATCAATCCTTTGACTGCAGCACACAAAAACATCAGACCAAAGCAGGTCAGACCTACGATGATGATGCTTTCAGGAGGATTGCCACAATCAGAAACAAAGGCACAGTCTCCAGCTTGCCATCCACACAAGACTGTGTGCTAGTAATGAATGGAGTGTTTGCGATCATAACATGTGACATCTCTCGTGTTGCCGCCTCCTACCTGCACCCTGCCCCTCCACACGCTGCACCGTTGAGCAGCAACGTATCCCCGGTGGAGGGCTAATTCCACGAGACTGCTGCTCAACAGGTTGCCTGCCTTGCCCGCATGCTGTTTCAACATCGCCTCAGTGGCAACGACTTGTGCTTGGAGCTCGGAGGCGTGGGCCTGCATGTCGTTGATGGTTGAGGCCACCTGAGATTGGGTGGCCAGGGCAGGGAGGGTGAATAACGAGGATGGGAGGGAAAACGGCCCGGAAAACTATTTGCCGGCAATAAAACTGTGTTTTCTTAGTGTAATCTGAAAGTGAAGACGGAAGATGTGAGGTTGGGAAGTCACACTTCCGTCCACCTTCGCGCCCTGCTGCACTCATAGCGCATGCCATCTGAGTGCGGCAGGTCACGAGAGTAATGATGGTGTTTGTACGTGTGAGTACCACTATCTGAGCCGGCATATCTGTGAGGCAGCGCAGGGATCCTGAAAATGCAATGTGTTTGCGATCCATCATGAGGGGCGATGTGTATGTTTGATCAGCCTGAGGTCCACTCCACCCTTGAGCTGCAGTGCTTGGTGGCTTAACAGATTCGACAGCTGGGCCATGGCAACCCTTCAACCAGAGTAGCACGCACCGAAGCCAGCTTGACACCCAAGCCCGTCATCTGAGCATTGTCTCCAGCCAAGACAGGCGCGTGCATCAGCCGAATGAGCTGTCGGGGCTGCGTGGATTCAGGCGCCTGCTGCTGCTGCTGCTGCGCACCCGAGGTGATGCACCTTGCCGTCAGGAACAGCTTGACAAAGTCTGGCGCCCTCCTGGGCCCCACTATCGACATGCCCATCTGAATCTCCTCGTCAGCTGAGGCAGCCTGGTCACTGGGACCCAAGGGAGGGCCGCCGCCGCCGATGTTAATACTGCTGTTAGCTCCACCCGTGGCAGCAGCCGCCCCCGACACTGCCTGCATGTTCTGCATTGCCCTCGAGCTGAGCTGGTGCTCCTGGTACCGGCGGTCCAGTGCGGCGTCGAGCTGCGGCCTGTGCTTGGGGAATGCGGCGTGTAAAGCCGTCCGGCTAAAACTGCCTAGTGGGTCCTCGGGCCTGAGCACGAGACACATGAGGATGTGGAGTAAGGGTGCAGGATGGCCAGGCTCCAATGTGGATATGTACGCAACAATCATCAGCGGGTTGAGTTTTTAGGGGAGCTTGTAGAAATTTAGGTCTGAGGGTTTAGGGGGGCATGTGAAGATTTAGGGTCTAGAGTTTTAGGGGATCATGTGTAAATTTAGAGTTAAGGGTCACATTGGGCAGAAACAAGACGGATACAGCCACACGGCCATATATTCGAGCCAGACCTCCTCCTACTTCGCTAGGAGGTTCCAGAATGTACGCAGGAAGGAACACGGGGGATGCGCTTGTCAAAGCATGGTGAATTGATGAGGCTCTCTGTCAAAACTCAAGAGCTGTGACCCACCCGAATAGGTAAGCCCAGTCCAGCATGAGCTGCGCCAGCGCCAAACCCACTGGCTCGCTCTGAGGCTTCATGAGCTGCTTCTCCAGCCTGGGTGCCCAACGAGGCCCAGCCAGCTGTAAACGGATCTGAGCCGAGCAGTTGAGGGCTATGCTGTGAATGACCTGTCAGGGTAGATGCGTGAGCCAGGTGTGGACGACATGGTTCAAGCAAGGCAAGGTACTGATGCACGAGAAGAGAGACATCTTGTCAGCTTGGGGTATGGGTGGGCAAGAAATAGTTAACGGGTGCATGCCAGGTCTAGCAGGTGCTCAGGGAGAGGGAGTAGCTCATGCTTCTAAAGGGATTTGAGAGCGCTGGTAGCATGAGATGGTCATGGTGGAAAACATTGGCTGGCATCTAGACCATGCCCATGCATGTTTGGAGCGTCCTGGAAGTAAGTGTCCTAGCGGGCTACAGGAAGGACTGTTGTGTGCATAGGCGTCTGAACCGCACCGTAAGGCTCATCAATGTCAGAGCAGTGTCATTAGACTGCTTTAAATAGTTCTTGAGCGTCGATCGCAGCTCGTCTTCGACAAGTTCTGTCCGAACTATGCCCTTCACGAGCTGAAATATGGCTGGGAAGCATACCTCCTGGCGAGAGGGTTGCAGCAAGGTGGCAGCTAGCCTCGTGGGGTCTAAGCTCGCCATGAGATCCAATGTACTAACAAGTGCCTGACATATGATTTGCCATGTAATTTAAGAGGGAGGAGAGATCTCGTGCTTTCCAGCTTCTAGCTCAACTCGCCCAAAAATGTTGGGGTATGAACCGAGGGTGGGGTATGAACGAGAAGCCGCTGGAAGGGGGAGGCACAGCAACTTTGGGGATACCCAAAACGTAGGTTTTAGCTTGCTCTCACTCGTTTATCAGTTCCATCATGACTTATAAATATATTTTAATCATCCTTCATGGTCAGGCCGGGTCCAGCAAGTCTCCTATGCACTACGCGCCTCTCGGGCGCTCGCGAGCGTCGTTCAGGGCTACTTAGCGGACCTTGCTGCTGTTGTCAAACTCGCAGCTGCTGTGACGCTATATCTATATTATTATCTACAATAGCAAAACACTGCTTCAGGCTCGGAAAGCTATGGGTGGCCAGCACGACTTCTTTGGCTTGATAAGGGTGGCTCCTGCTGTTCCTGCTGCAGCTGCAGCGCATACTGATGCTGATGTTTCTGCTGCTGTTGTGCATACAGGTGCTGAAGAAGCATGGCTTGTCGTAGCTGCTGCTGCATGGCTGCAGCGTGCTGCTGCTGCTGCAAGGCTGCAGCGCTCTCATGCGCAGACTGCTGCTGCTGCCGCTGCAGGTCTGCAGCGCGCTCATGCGCAGCCGGCTGCTGCTGCCGCTGCAGGTCTGCAGCGCTCTCCTGCGCGGCATGCTGTTGCTGCCGCTGCAACTGCAGGGCTGCAGCGCGCTCCTTCGCAACCTGCTGCTGCTGCTGCTGCTGCTGCTGCATGGCTGTTAATGTGGCAAAGAGGTCATGTTGCAGTTGCTGAGGTAGGCTTCTGATGTGCTGTATCCTTTGGGAGTCCGACATGCCGGCCAAGTCACGCAACACCGCCTATGTGTGTTGAGATGTAAATATATCAGTCCATAAATATTGTCGAAAGGACATAGGCATGCACATTTGCCCTGCCGCGGCCAGTATATATCATAAAGACTTGCATGTAAGGTGTTGAATCCTTGAGGGAGGCAGGGAACAGCTGTGCTGGGCTGGACAGTAGCAGGCTGAGGCGTCTGCAACATATGGACATGGTGTTAGAAATGTAGGGTTCAAGCAGCAGTGTTTGCCAAGTCGACCAGGGAATGAGGACTTACATGCAGGTTGGAAACTCCTTGAGAGGGGTTGCAATGGCGAGGGGGACGGGGAGCTGCTGTGCTGGAAGGAGCATCGGCGGGCTGGAGCACCTGCACACCGCAAAAAAGAACAATATGTTAGAATAGAGATTACGTCTTCATTATGACCACATAACTGAAGCTGGCCATTGCCCCATTACCTCATGTGCATGCGCAGCTTGATCAGCTAGGGCCGGAAACACGAGCTGGAGGGGTGGAAGTGCAGGTCTGCACGAGGCACCAACGGGGGGAGCAGCAGGTCCCGGAGGCTGTGGCAAGCTGTCAAGCAAACACACTTTTTGCCCTGAGCGAGAACTTCCACAACCCCTGTAATTGCTTCATAGCGCTTCCTCTTTAGGAAATTGAAAGCGTTTGCCAGGGCGCAGTCGACCTCAAGTAAATAGAACTCGTGGGTCTCATGGCTAATTGTTAATTCCTACCTTTTGTCCCCACACAATGTTGCTGTGGGATGGTCACTAGCACCGGTGGTCACTCAGTCAGGGGTCTCCCGATCTGGTGACTCATTGGGCTCGACAGTTGGGTGCCCATGCAGCCAAGCCTTTTTAAGCAGGGCTCAGAGGTGTACTGTGATGGTCCGCACGGCCTGCACTAGAGGACGGTGCAGCGTTGTGACTTGTGAGGCACGATGCCGCGAACGAAGATGGAAAAGGGGACACGGCAAGCATGAGAAGGACGCACTACATGCTTGCATCCAAGGTTGAGCCATATGAGCAGGGCCCAGATTTGTTGTGGCATTGACCTTATCAGCAGGGCCCACAGGTCAATGACTCCCCCTGAGAGGTTTGGTGGGGACAGTCTAGAAGACAAGACCCGCTCTGCTCCAGGTAGGAGAGTTGGTGAAATCATGTTGCAACTCGAGGGGGGGGGCAAAAAAAATCGAAACCCCCATCATCAAAAAAATTTGAGCCGACCCTTGCCCCCCCCCCCCCCTCATCTCCGGAGCCTAGTAAAACCTTGATTCCTTAATCAGAATTTAGGGGATGGAGAGAGGTCAATTTCAATCAGCTCAACAGTGCACTTCTAATGGTGTTGATAAATGTAGCTGGTTTCACAAATGTCAAGCGGTGAAACAACAGAATACACCATACCATTGCTCTAGGCCTCTAGCTACCACCTGCCAGCTACCTAGCCTCGATAGAGGCCATGAGGCTCCAGAAACGAGAGGACTCACGCATCAGTGGTCCCATCAAACTAGCATCTAACTTGAGCTTGCTGATGTGCTACTTAAGCAACTTGGTCTTCTGCTTCTTGGGGAGCTCCTCGCCCCCCCCCTTAAACTCCTCAGTGCTGATGGCATACGTCGTCACATCTGCCTCTGTCAGACCGGGTGGGCTGACTGACATGTGATAGAGGAAGTGAGAGGTCCACACATAAGGGACTGCGGCTCGGCGCGATCAGCACGGCTGACACCAGAGGACGGCGCAATGGTCAGCGGCGAGAGGCACGCTGCTGCCAGCGGTGTTGGGCACGGGGGGATAGCGAGCAGGTGGAGGATGCGCTACATGTGTGCTTCCAGTGCCCTAGTGTCAGGGAGCAGTTACGGGAGCGGGGGTGGGCAGGTTCTCCAGGCGCTGCCACCAACTTCCATCAGCTGTACCAGGCTGAGCAGGTGGGTTGCACTTGCTTTTGTGGACTGTGCTGTGGGCATTGTTGAAAGTTAGTCTGTAGGGATTCTGAGGCGCCGATGTCGTTTGCCTTTCCGGCCTTCTCTTTTGGTCATTTTTTTGTTTCTTGTTGTTGTTGTTGTTTGCCATCTTTTTAGTTTCTTCTCTTCTCCCTTCTGATCAGTGTGGCGCCCTTGCGACCAAGCAGGGGTGGGATACGCTTGCTTTTGTGGTCTTTTTTTTGAGAGGCATTGTTCAGGGCTCCTCTCTAGTGGAACTCAGGTGTCGGACTTGGACTTCTTTGCCTTCTCGGCCTCTCCTTTTGTTCCTTTCCCCCCCTCTTCCTTTTAGTATTTTCTTTTCTCCCTTCTGAACAGTTGGGCGCCCACGCGGCCGAGCTTTGAGCGGGCCCTGAGGTGTAACGTTATTGACACAAAAGGGAGGCTGCGGCTCGGTGCGGTTAGCACGGCTGACAGGAAAGGACGACGGAGAGGTCAACAATGTGAGACACGCTGCTGCTAGCGGTGTTGGGCAAGGGGAGATGGCGAGCATGTGGAGAATGCACTGTATGTCTGCTTTGATTGCCCTAACATGAAGGAGAGGCTTTGAGAGGTTGGACAGGCCCCCCGAAGGGCGCCATGGACTTTTAACAGTTGTACTTGGTTCTTTTATCTTTCAGTGTATGATGAAAAGAGAGAATCATCTCAAAACTTTGCCAAATTTCCTGTCTCCCCCCTAATTCTCTAGGCAGTGCTCAATCGAACTCTTTTACACCCACGTCATGTTTTATGGCAGGGGCTTATCTTCTGCACTATGGGGTTCATTCCCACGCCACTGTCGTGGTTGTGTGCTAGTTGCTTGCCCAGGGGGGGTCACTGGTTTTCGCTTTCTGTCCTATTGTACCGGTATCAAGTGCCTGTACCAGGCACATGTCCCATGCATCAAGTGTGATGCTCTGTTGGACTGCAAAAACTTCACACTGGGGCAGGCTTGGTTGGGAGGCTTTAACTTTTGTTGAGGACATGGTAGGCTTTGTTGAGGCCTAGTTTGTTACTTTTCTTTGCCTTCTTGGGGAATCGGTTTTCTACCCCCTTTTTTGTTTCTCTCCTGCTTTCTTCTTAAAGGCTTGAGAGGGGCGGGATACTTCAGGCTGCCTTTTCCTTTTGGGGGGGTATTCTTTCTCCTTTGTATTCTTCTCCTTCTTTCCTTTTCCCCTCTTCCCGTAAGTTCCCTTAAGTTCCTTAAGTCCCCTCAAGTCCCCTTGAGTTCCCTTAAGTTCCTTTTATTTTCTCCCAACGGGACAGTTGGGCGCCTATGCCGAGCCTTCTACAGCAGGGCTCAGAGGTGTAATGTCATTGACATAAGGGAGGATGGTACCCGCGATGCTTCTGCAGATGGTGGAAGCCACTGGTCTGTTGGTGCAAGGATTGGTGGCAGAAACCTTCTCAGCAGCCGCATAGCATATCAGCATATAACATCTTGCATTTGCGTCGTTCTTCCCTCCACCCCTTTAGTTAGGCGCCCACGCGGCCGAGATTGTTTTAGCAGGGCCTTGAGGTGTCACGTCTTTGACATATTCAGGGGGCAGCAGGACTTGACTGCCAGCGTGCTACCGTTAGAACCTTTGCTCATGTTACTTTTGCACTGGCCTGCATCCACTCACAATACCACATAAGCCGCATGCCACTTGGCTTCAAGCCCCACATTTGCGCAGCAAGATGTGTGCTCTGACATGCAACTGCATAGCTGATATCTTGATCATCTTCCCACAGCCATGCACCTTGCACACCGTCTGCGCATCCCCAGCTACTGGTGGTCTATACTCTTTTCTGAACATCCTCAAAGCGGGGGGTGTCATTGCAGAGTGGCCAGGGCTTGGCATCATCGCATCTGTATGGGAATTCAGCTGTCGGTCAACACTTCGCGCGCCGCAATAATACCCGGACAAGGGGAGGCTGACATTGCAAAGGGGATGGCTTTGTGGGCTGACATTTTGAACAGGACACTCTTGGGTCGCTACATCCGGGGAAAGGAGGTGCTGCTGCTACGGGGTTTCGGGTGAAGCCTCAGCAGCAGGATCAACAGCAGGCTGTCATTGCTTAATTCATAGCAACTACCAATGCAGCTACACTGATTGAGTCCATAATAGGCGTGCACACAACGGTGCATGTGGCTACGGGGCCATGACACCCCCCCATGCCCAAGTTGCATGCCGAGAGGGGTCTGGTAGGCCTGCCCCTTGGGGCTACGGCTTTTTCAAGCTTTTCACTACCGGTATTACATCAAGACACATTTATGCAAACGTATGTCAATAAATCCGGCCATCTAAGAGACAGCACAAATCTTTATACCAATGAAGTCAAACACGTAGCAGAATACTGGATCATTGCCTTTGCATGCCTCTATCAAAGGCTGCACACAATGAGCATTACAAACTTAAATATAAGAATGTATGACAGAGAAGAAGAGTGTTCATGCACGTACTTTTGAAATCTCTGTCAAGTAAACCAATATAACTGATATGCCCTCATGGACACATCATGCAAATTATCCAACTCTTGGTATCAGGTATAGTAGTTGTGAAAAAATTAGGACGAGTATTTCTGTATCGTACGATAAGTTCAACAAAAGGAGCCGCAACACACATCTTCCATTCTCCCCTAATCTCCTTCATGCTGGAGTGATCTTTGTGCAGTGCGTAATGCAAACATAGTTCACACAGCCTTATTATTATAATGATCATAGAGCCTATAAACAATTGCCAGCATGCAATAGCTTGAACACTGAAGTCAAAATTGCCATAATACGTAAATGCACGTGAGTGGCCATCGATTAGTAACACCAGGTCAAACCCCAAAGAGAACGAGCCCACAGCTGTCACAAGCATACACAGTGCCACAGCTCACCTGCCACCTGCTATGGCCACATGGCTTAACCGTTCTTTTCCTCGCCAAAAGGCATCATGCCTGCATCAGACATAACATTCAGCTGAGAGCAGTCATGTGGGACAAAAAACATGGGGAGGCCTGGAGACGCCTCAAAGGAGTTGCGGTGTAAGAAAGAGTGGCTGCCGATGCTGCCGGCATGCGCGTGCGCGCTTGAGGTTAACTCGGGACTTGAAAACTGTTTCTTTCAGAAGCCTCCACTCAGCAGCAGCACAGCGTCTGGCATCAGTATGGAGCGCTCGGGAGTGGTAGGGCCACCACAGCCACCACTTGTGCAGTCAAATGTACTCATCATGCCCAGCATAGGATCCGTCTTGGTCATGTCTGTTGTGGTGTCAGGGGGGCAGTAGGGGGGCAGGTACAGGATTTATTAACTTGCCTCACACGGATTTTGTGGGCAGGGTTTAGAAGGGTCAGAAGCAGTATGCAAACAGGCAGCGTGGCAACTGACCCGGCACACACCAATTCCACTATTCAGTCATAGTTTATAAGCCTTTGCATCAAACGAAGCATACACAAGGCATCACACAGCCGTCACTCTCTGGCTGTCAAAGAGTGAGTTGCCAAACACTGACGGAGCCACCAGCGCTCACCAGAGATCTGGCGCTATCAATATCCAGCCACACAATCCATAGTCCATCTGCCTAGGGAGGTTTCCTAGCATACGCTCTCGCACCTCGCACCCCTGTCATCTGTCAGAACATACAAGCATGCGCCCCATGGCCCTTCTAGCATCCTCGCTCTTGCAATGCAAGCAACACATGCCACCTTTCCTCACGCACACATGAAACCCAACCCTCCTCTCAGACCAGGTGCACCACTCACCCTCCAAGCCCAGGTGCACCATGAAACTGAATTCCTCCGGACCGCCATCCATGCACCCATGCAGCGCCTCCAGACCATCCTGATGCTGCGGCCCGGGATGCAGCCCTCCTGCCGGCTCCGGGAACAGAGGCAGAGGCTGCTCCGCGCCACCGTCCATCCCAGTGTGGCCGGCTAGCAGCCCCAGCTTCGCCTTGGCGCATTCCGGTGCTGCCTCACTGCTGGAAGTCAGGACAGCATTCATCACTTCAAACAGGTTCGATTTCAAAGGCTCCGGATGATTTCCCAGGGTAAGCAGGTTCGTGCTGCTGCCTCGCAGGGAGCAGCCACGCTGTGCGCACGCAGCAGAGGGGCCGCCGCGTTTATCACTCCCCCCTGGGGTCAGGTGCTGCACATCCCCGAAGCCGATGTGGTTGCAATCATCAAAAGCCCACGAGCAATCCTGCCGATGGCTAGAAGCCGAGCCCAGTTGGGGCTTCAGGAGTCGGGCCTTCCCTGGCAGTGGAATTCCCGGCCCCGATTCACCCTGGGCAAGGTGAGGAGGAGTTCAGGAGGAAGAGGGGAGAGGGCCACTTCACGAGATAAGCCCTTGAGAGGATCCAGAATCCACCCTAGCATCAGCATTTCAAGCGGAGCACCAGAGCGCCATGCATCAGCACATCTAGACACGCACACCCATCCCCCAGTCCCCACCTTCGCGCCCTTCCCAGGACAGAGCTTCCCCCTCGGGCGCCCCTTGGGCCTCCGAGCCCCCACCACACCAGCCGCAACGTCCGCGCAGTTCTTGGACACGGCAGACGAGAGGAAGCTCTTCTCTGAATGCCCGCTTGCAGTTCTCATCCTGCTCCGCTTCATCACAAGGAAAGCCTCTGCATCAGAGGAAGCCAACTGTGCGGCGCCGCCAGCCTGCCCTGCTGCTGTCCCCCCTGCTGCCACTTCTGCTCCTGCTCCTGCTGTCATGCTGCTCTGTTTGTTCACCGTGTACACCTGCTTATAATTGACCTGACGCAGGTCGTTTAATACCTTGTCGATGGAACGGTTCGGGTCGTCCAGCACTGCCTCCACGTCGGCCGTGATCTGCGCTATGGCCGCCTGAGGCAGGGAAACATAGATGAGAGCGGGGCCTGCAACAAGGCCATATCTAGGGAGGCCTACAGGCGAGGCCAGTGCATCCGGCCGGCAGCGCAAGAAGAAACCCTTCCAACACATGAGTTATGTACAATGAAACATGTTGTGTATGACTGATAACAAAAAGACAGTATAACAGGTGAGTCCAATGCATGGATGTCGCTTGCCAGGCATACCTGACGCTGGTCTCCGCTGATGTTGTGATCCAGCTCCACTGCCTGCCTCAGCACCTCGAGGCTGTGAATCTTGCGGTACGGCCAGCGGCCAATACCATGCTGGCGGCACAGCTTCTTGAGCAGATTGCTGCTGACACCCACCTTTTTGGCAGCTGCTTTAATTGGCAGGTGATAAACCTGCGAACACGAGGAGCCGTCAGCGGCAGCACCCGATCGGCATTTGCATTGGACCGGTGTGGATTGTGGACCTGCCAGCAACTGTACTTATCAAGACTGGTACTATCAACTGCAGCAACTATTTCGCCCTCCTAGCCCAACCAACAGCACGTGCGTTCTCCTCCTGATTTCGTAGGCATGGGCCACACCTCTCCCCATTCACCACAGTACTTTCTGTCATCATGCGATCCTGTTCTTTACCTCTCGGAGCTGCTCTTGGGTGACATCCTTGGTCGTGCTGCACCTGCGAGCCACCCTCATATCGCCATCCTCATCGCTGTCACTGCCCTCGGAGTGGGAGGAGAGGGAGCACGAGATGGCACTAAGCTGAGGTGTGGGTACAAGCATGGAGGGGGCAGAGGCAGGGCCTGTCTGCCAGTTGTTGATGAAGCTCTGGAAGTATTCTGATGACTCCTCAAATATGCGACCTGCTCCGCTGCTGTCAAGAGTATGCATGGGCGGGTCTGCCTGCGCATCACTGGAGGTGCTGCGCTTCCTGCTCTTGCTGCTTTCTTCAAGGGAGTCCATTGCATAGCAGGGCTGCACCAGGAGCATCCACAGGTGTTGGCTGTCTATCTCCCTGAAGGCCTGGGAACTGCAGTCTAATCTGTCGCCGCTCATCCTCGCTTGCGTCTGCGTGGCGAGGCGCTCAGACAGCAGCGTGCCGACCAGTTCTTGCGGCAGTCCAGGTAGCTGATTCAACAGATATTCCAGCGATTCCGAGGGCAGCGATCTCTTGACAGTCGAATGGCGACGGAGCGGTTCCACGCACTTCTCTCGGGAGCAAGATTTTGGGTTAAGCATCGATGGTGCGTGGGCTGTTCTGCCTGATCCAACTAGGGCTGCGACCTTCTGGTGAGACAGATCGGGCACGGTGATGACGTCAGCTGACTGTGCGGGCTCACGAAGATCCAAGACAAAAGAAGCAGGCTGCGCGTGAACCACCATTTCCTTGAGATATTTTGTTTAATGCATGTATGCGGTCTTCAGTCGCTACGAGAAACAGCGCCGCTGGGCGTGGTAGTGGTCACCAGTGCACAGGTTTCAAATAATCAATATAATGCTACTAATGCAGATAAGTCCAGCCAACGCTATCTACTAAAAATGTTCAATAGTCCATGGGGAAAGATAATGGACTTCTGTGGCCGAGATCGGACAGCCATGAGCAAGTGGGTTGGTTGTGGTCAAAATTTCAGTTGCGTATCTGCCATATCTACGCGATATCTACCTGGTATCGACGGGGTAAATCTCCATTCTCCAAGGGTCTGCACTCTTTACGGCCAGTTTCCCAACACAACAACAAGAAAGCGGCATACAACGAGCTTAGTGGACATTCATATTTTCCTTGTATTTTCTGCACTGTTACTCATTCACATGTTCAACCATGTTCAACGGTGTGCAGCCAGGATCAAGGTAGGTGCTGTTGTCATCGCAGCCTATGAGACAGGTAACCTTTACTAGCTCTCACTACTCGTATTGGGTGGGAGACCGAGGCGATTCGTCCTCTGCCACCCACGCATGCCCCAAGAGCTCTGGAGCGACTGCAGTTCAGCCCACAGGCGTAGGGCCTGGGCAACAGGCTCATGGGCGTGCCAGGTAGACCCAGAAGAGGCCCTCTGAGGTGGCTCCCAAAGGCCTGAAGCACAGAGCCACGGCCACTAGCTTCGTAGCCTGATGAGATCTCAGTCGCAAGCTTGGCCTCATTGACATCGCTTGCGATCTCCCCCAGGAGGTGGTGGACCACCTGTTCATGGCAAGGGTAGAAAAGAAATCCTCAGAGGCTGACGGGTTGGGCACTGGGTGGATGGGCTTCCTTGAAAGCAACTGGCTCTGGGGCCATGGATGCGAAAGGGGAGGTTAATTTACAGCCTCATTGGATCCCTTGCCTGCTTGGATCAAGGCGATTTGCGGAACCAAGACTGGCAGCTCGATCATTGAGTTGCACGCCAGTTTTTGAGTGAAAAAGCTGTCAAGTCATTATACTCACTGTTTCAGTGTCCATGGAATCAATGTATTGATGCTAGTAAGCATCGTGAAGGATGCGAACTGCGAAGCATTCTGCAAAGCATAAAAGCCCGCAGTCCACAGAAGTTTCCCGTACCGGCCTCAGATCTGTTTGACTAAACAAACCCCGTGCATCCAGCAACGCTCTCACGCAATCTGTGAAGACAAGCTTTACATCCCAAATGCTGAGAAGGATAGGATAGGATCACCTCGCATCCGTCTCCTCCCGACCTCTGTCCTTCCTCTGGGATTATTCATTTCTCTCACAGGGCTGGAGGACCCAGCTGCTGGACAGATGGGGTCCCTCAATCCACACACTGAATGAAATGCCAGGTTACCTACCCAATACCCACAGGTCAGGTAGGCAGCCACTTTTGACACTCGCCATCCCTCCACAAAATTTGGGCTGATGCCAGCCCAGTATTGTCCCCAGGTCCCTCAAAGCAAAGCCCCCCTTTTCCCCTTTTACCCTAAACCCTTTTACCTGGGCTGCTGTCTCGAGGTTGCCCCCTGAGTCCAAAAAGGTGGCTCCGATCACGGCCTCCACAACATCTGCCAGCACCTTGGTCTCCGGAGCGTCGAAAGCAGGGGCCCCACCGGCAGCATCCACACCCTGTCTGATGTGATGACCCGACCTCCTCAGCTTTTCCTGCTCCCCGGCTCTGCGGATGTGGCTCAGGAGGAGTCCCCTCAGCCTCAGCGCTTGGTGCAGGCCGGAGGAGAGGCAGGCCTGGGCCAGGCGCTCATTGCTGACTAGACGGCTCCGCAGCTCAGTCACTGCACCACTGTCCAGCTGTCCTAACCTGCAAATAGGTGTGGTGGGCAGGTGTGCGGGGAAATACGCAGTCTTGCTACAAGTTCATCATCCAAATGCAACACTCATAATGGCAGTATGGGCGGTACATCTAACACCAGTTTATCAGCTAGCACGGAAGGAAAAGGCAAGCCGAGGCATCTTGGACAGCAGTAGCTGACTGCTCCCTATCTGATGACCCCCTCCTAGGTCGGTTCCTTACCCTGCCTGCAACACGTGCGCCGTCACGACGAGCCCCAGCACCGCGTCCCCGATGAACTCAAGCCTGCAGTTCAAGCGCATGACCAAGTATTGACATCTTATCTATTGATAGTGTGCTTTCGCAGCACCTGGAACATCTTCACAAGCCCCGGGAGCTCAGATGGCCCCCCAGGGTGCGCCATCAGTGTCGGTCCAAGTCCAGGTCAGCAAACAAAAGCGACTTCCAGTCATCTGGTCCAGCAGGGCTGCTTCCTTCCCTGCCCCGCCCACAGGAGCACACCTTTGGTAGGATCCCCCGGCAACACGGCTCGGGTAGCTGCAGTGCGTCACGGCCTGCAGCGCCAAGCTCTTGCTCTGGAACGTGTAGCCCAGCAGGCGCTCAATCTCCGCCACCTCCCGCGCCTCCATGGCAGACAGCCTCTTTGCCTCGGGGAAGGACTGCACGTGAGCCTCCATCTCAGACCGCCAGCACTGAGGTTTAGCACCCTGCAGCAGCCCCGCAGCTGACATGAAACCACAGGCATCCTCCACAGCAGCTGTTAATCCTAGGGGCAGAGCCTGTCCGCCACGCACCCGCCCCGCCTTGGAGCCAGGAAGCAGCCCAGTGGCGGTTACCAGCCTAAAAGCTCCCTTCAATAGTCCTGCCAAATCCGGGGACTGGACCTGCCTTGCCTCAGAGAGCTGCAAGGGCAGGCCCCAGTCTCTTGGCATCCCCCCATGGCTCCATCCTTCCGGCGAGGATGTCAGGGTGTGCATGACGTGTGCCCCGATCAGGGCCTCCACACAATCCGCCAGGCGCTTGCCCTTGACAAGCGTCGGGCCTGCTGCCTCCAGATCGGTGGCCTCGGCTGCACTCGCCTCTCCGGGAGGGGCACAGTGCGCTGGTCGGGGGACACCTTGCCTCCCCCTGCCCAGCTGAGCAACCAGGTCAAAGGGCCGCATTCTGCACAATCATGACAGAGATGAGGTTGCGCGAATACAAACAAAATGGTGTGTCAATCCACAGGGTCCCTGTTTTCCCGCTCAGTCCGAGTCTATTTTATGCTCGTACCGGTTTACCGGCACTTGCCCCATGCATCAAATGTGATGCCACGCTACACTGTGCAAGCTTCACAGTCTCTTGAGAGCTTTGAGGCCCATCTTTGCAATAGCATTGCACAACCGCTCCCACATAGCCGCCCTCACCCCACCCCTGCACCCCTCTGCTGCGGCTCGCCTGTAGTAGCGGTGCAGCTGCATGCTGCTGGACTGAGCCTTCTCCAGCAGAGCGGCATTGGAGACAATGTCGTCCCTCCGAGAGGACAGCACCCCCTCGTGGGCCCAGCGATCATCCACACTTCAGGGGCAAAGTCAGGGAGCATGGTAGTCAGGTGCATAAGTACATTACAAGAAGATGGCAGTGTCTCTGCTCCCACCACATCAACCACAGCATCATGCTCACCTGGTAGGCTGCAGTCACATCCTGCAGGTATATTTGTCTACAAGCGCCCATGAGCACAAGAATCCCTCCCCCCCTCCCCTCCTACTCCCAGCACATACTCCACCTGCACCTAAATTCCAACCCCTGAACCCTAAACTAGTGTTGCTCTGGCCGACTTAAAACGCCGCCTACCTGGCCAGGTAGACATGCAGGGATGCCGCGTACTTGAGCAGCGCATCGCCCATCAGCTCCATCAGCTCCAGGTTGTGCTCCGCATCGCCACATGAGGCGCCCGTGATGGCGGACAGGGTGGCCGTCACGGCCTGAGGCATCGGCAAGTCCGGCAGATACCTAGGCCAGAGGGGGCAAGGATCAGGCTAAACGCGAGTCCGTATACTGAGCAGTGCTGAATAAAAAGGTGCCGTCATTCGGCCATATCTCGGAATCCCCGGTAATACACAGGAGTAGCAGGCAGCGGTATGCCCCTGAAAATATCCTTGCTCACTTGGTTGTGTAGCACAGCAGGAGAGCGCGTGAATGGTGCTTTACATCAGTTTCAAACCTCCCTAGCAGGTCGCTGTTGTTCAAGCAGGGTCCTGAACAGTGCCACGCCCTCTTCGATTCCGAGATATTTCCAGCACATCAGCCCCGCTGGCCACACCCACTTGTTGGTGAAGCTGGACTGCTGGTTGCACTCACTTGCCCATGGAGCTGGACTTGAGGCCCTGGACCAGCTGGTGACTCATCAGCAGGCCTTCCAAACGATGAACAAGGCTGGGCATCTGAGAGAGAAAGGCGGGGCGCGAATTAAGGTGTGAGCACGGTGTTACTCCCACCGCCCTTAACACGGATACCGGTGTTCATAAGCAATCCAGGGCACATCCGACAATTCAACAGAGGTACCATGCCATGTGAGACTTGTGAATCAGCTTAATGCCTTGGCAGCCAGAACCTTTGTCATAACCATAACCCTTCCCCTCTCCCACTACTGACCTGGTTGAGACCCTGCCACTCCCTTTGGCTCAGCGGGTACAGTGCCACCAGCTGCGGGACCAGGTCCACCTCACAGGCCCCACGGATCAGCCCAGCTTCCGCTACCTCTGACACATCGGCACTGAGGAGCTCCTCCACATCATCACTTCCGCCACCCTCACCACCATCTAATGCAGGCTGCATGAACGGTCCAAACCCAGAGGTGGCAGAGGCAGGAGAGGCAATAGCCCTGGAGATAAGCTCCGAGGGCGTTGCCTTCTGAGGGTCTGCTGGTGCTGCAGGAGTCCCTCGGCGCCGCCCTGCCCTGATAGGTAGCCTGTTGACACGGCCTCTCCCAGTGCTAAGACTGGCAGGAAGCATGGGCTGGGAGAGATCCACAACATCCAGCACGCCGTAGCGGCTGCATGTGCAGGTAAGGGGGCCAAGAGGTCTTAAGTGAAGATACGGGAGAGGCAGGGAGGAACAGAGCTGACCTCTGTAGGGGTCCGTTTGCTGCAGAACAGCCGCCACGCTCTTGGCAGAAAAAATAAATTAAAACTACGCCCTATTTGGGCGTGGAGATTAAAGAAACAGCGCAGCTTGGGGCCGTAGCCACATCCGCGCCGTGACCATCCCTCTTGGCACTCTGCGCACAAATCTCGAAAAGAAGACCCTAGACCCGTTTGAGTCTCTCTTTACTGGTTCGCTTCTTTCAGGCCAGCACCCAATCCCAGGGTAACGAGGCTCGTCCAGGCCAGCACACAATCCCAGGGTAACGAGGCTCTTCCAGGCCAGCACCCAATCCCAGGGTAACGAGGCTCTTTCAGGCCAGCACCCAATCCCAGGGTAACGAGGCTCTTCCAGGCCAGCACCCAATCCCAGGGTAACGAGGCTCGTCCAGGCCAGCACCCAATCCCAGGGTAACGAGGCTCTTTCAGGCCAGCACCCAATCCCAGGGTAACAAGGCTCGTCCAGGCCAGCACCCAATCCCAGGGTAACGAGGCACTACCCCGTCGGGTTACGCTCAAGATCAAGGCGCACCTTCTGAAGTAGTCTGCGTACGTGATTGCATTTGCTGTGTCCGGCACTTCCTCCTGGTCGGGGAACACACTGCCAGGGCTGAGGTCTATCCGCAGCTCCCTCGCCACATGCAGCTTCCCACTGTGCATGGCCAGGACAACACCATGATCCAGGAGGCGGGACCGCAGATCCCAGAAGCTCCCTGCGTCATTGCTCGGGATATGGACAGAAGCAGGGCTGGGGATAGGAGCAGCGGATACCTGCTGGGAGGATCCGCCATCGCCAGAGAGTGCAGCTGCGACATCTGATGGCCATTCAGGCAGCATGGTCAGGGGCACTCCCCCTGAGGCCAACGCTCTGATGGAGGCCCAGTTGATGATCTCAGAACTAGCCGGTTGTTGCTGCTGCTGCTGTTCCTGATCTATGCCGGGGCTCAGTGGCGCTATCATCCAGTGATACCTGTTGAGACCTGGCCGTGTGTCATCAGGGCGGCTGTCCTGATCTGCTGACAGGCAAGCCGCCAGCGCTGGCAGGCCCATGAGCTTGCGCCAAGCTTGCAGCCGATCTGACGCTGCCCCCCTGTTGTTGGACCATGGCTCAAGGGTAGGGTGGACGGCATCAGACATCAGAGCCGTATACACATACTGGTTAGCCTCCAGGCTGGCCAGCTCAGCTGAGGTCAACACAATGGTTTCGCAGCCGTCACGGGCCGCTCCCGCCCTAAGGCGTGCCCAGCCCCAGCAGGGGTCAGGGGCAGTGCCGTTGCTACTGCTTCCACCGGTGCTCGCCCCCCTGGCACCCGGGGCTGCTTCAGAGTCTGACAGGAGGACCTGGAAAGGAGGCAGCTCGTTACATGGGGGCAGAGCTCGAGGAAGCAGCAGACAGAACTCAGGCTGGTAAAGCAGGAATGGTGGATTGGTCTGCTCCTTTTGGCGGCGCCCTGCCTCGCTGCCATGGTCGTCCCCGGACGCAATCTCAAACGTGTACACATGCAAGAGGGTGGAGCCTGAGGCCGGCTGACCAGCAGGGTGCTTGCTTCTAGACACAGCAACAGCACTTGCGCCGCTCCAGCCCTTTCCGCCTGCTGCCTTGTGCTGCTGCTGCACCTCCTGCTCCATATGCTGCTGTCCCCCCTGCTGCTGCGCCTGCGCTTGGAGAGCCCTGGGCAGCTCCAGTGTGAGAGCTACCTTGGGCAGAGCTCGAATGAGATCTGCAGGGGTATGACGGGACACACTCAGGAGCGTCCTACTATTGTTGAGGAGGGATGAGGCAGAGCAGACAGGCAGTATGTAGATGGTGGAATCACATTGCAGACTGCACCAGACAAGTGGTACAATGGCAGAATAATACTTTTGCCTGTAACAGGCAGGCGATACAAATAGTGGATTCACACAGCGGACTGCAACATCCAGCATGATGGGCAGAAAGAGTGTGCAGTTGTGCACGTTGACCACCTCTCACCTCCCTCGGCGTCCATGATGCCTGGGTCTGCCCCGTTCCCGCTCTCCACTCCCAGCCGACCCCTCTGCCCTGATGCCAGCACCGGCCTCAGGTAATCATCCAGCGCGCCTGCTTCATGCAGCTGCTTGATCGCCTCGACACACACTGCCTGCACATCAGGCAGAGGGCAGGAAGGTGTAGAGCATGGCGCGGCATTGTTTCGATAGGGGAAGGAGCGATTCAAAAGAAGTACATCAGGTGTCCTCCTAGGATGCGGAACAGGGTGGTGGGCAGGCTCCCTTACGACGCTTCGTGAAATATCCCAGGTGCCTGGCACTGCATGGGATCGGTGTTATAAAGTGAACACAACCGCCCAAAGCCTTTTTGGGGTCTAAGAGCCAGGCAGAGCGAATCGGGAGGAGACCAGCAATTAAACCAAAACATTGGGTCCAGCAGACCCCACGCATTAGTTGGTGCACATGATCAAGGAACACACAAAGCAACTGGCTGCCTCAGTCCAGAGGTCCAAAGAGCGCAGGGAGATGACGTGCAGTTTAAAAATGCTTGAGGCAGGCAGGAGGTATGCAAATCAGACATAACCAGTCTATGAAAAGGCCACTTCACTCACCCTCTTGGCCACGTCCTTGTTGTTGAACCAGATCAACGGATCCGAGGATTCTGGGTCATTGGTGGTCACCACACTGACGGCAGCATTGCTTGGCAGGAACAGTGTACATGAATACATGGCCTTGTCTCTGTCTTCGTTGTCAATCTTGTAGGCATGGTACGGTTGCAGGATCGTCCACCTGCAGGATTTGTTTTGTTTTTGGACTTGGATTTAGATTTGGACACAGCAGTGGAGGCGAGACTATCAGCTGCGATGGCACAATGCACACATCTGCCGGATGGTGTGACCATCAGCGTGGAATCGCCCACCGACCCTTTGCTGGCCAGACCTACAGTGGGTGCACTTGTCCTCAGCTGACGATGAGGTGCACCAGGGCACCCGGCTACTTCCATTGTATTTGCACCTCAACTCCTGGTCTGTGGGGTCCCAGGTGCGCAGCCCATGCATGGGTCCTATGCTTGCAGGCAAGGTGCTAAGGGGCTGGGAGGCCAGCTTCATATTTTGTCACGTCCCAGCAAAGCTTGCATCCCGCACCCCACCTGTCACTGCCTGGCAGGCTCTGGCAGTACGCCTCCACCTGTCACCCCACCTGTCACTGCCTGGCAGGCTCCGGCAGTACGCCTCCACTGACGACTGGGCATACTGTGACAGGATCAGAGCGCCCGTGCTATGCACCCTGGGCAAGTGAGCATCGGCAACATGGGGCCCGGTGTGTGTCATGTGTTTGTATGATGCACGTCGTTGAAGGTTATCATGACTGGCACGTACAGTTGGACATGAATGCATGATGGATTGAGAGGGGTATTGTTTTACTGTTTGGAAGATAAAAGAAACAACCAGGGACAAAGCGCCTGCCCTTTGTTCGCTAAGCGTGGCATGCCATGGGAGGCCACACTCCTAAATGGATCTGTGAGGAAAGTTTATCTGTAGAGCATCGGAGTGAGGTTCGACGGGCACTGATTGCGAATCCTGTGCATGGGCCTCAGCATTACCTGTAAGCATCCATCAGCCTTTGCTCAGCCATGAGTTTTGATTCGTAAGAATGAGCTAGGGGAACCCTAGATCCGCTGTTCAGCGGATCTGTGAACCAGCTCGTCCAGTCCGCCGGGGTCATACCCGCCATGTTCGTTGCTGCCAAGCGATAGGACTCCTCGCGCATCGCCTCCTCCGACCTGATAGGCAAAGTCAGGTTCAAGGTGGACAACCATTAAGAAAGCTGAACTGAGTGGCACAGCCAGGATACTTACAACTAAGACAATGGCCCAAATCCCAAGGAATGGCATGCAAATCATATGCATATGTGTACATAGGTCCCCAACGTTAAGACTAATAGCAGGCATCCAGGGTATATATTATTTGTAATGATTGAAACTATTCCGCTGACATTATATTCCCTTTCTTTGCTTTTTGATGTGGACCAAGCACGGTACCATGACGGCACCCTGTTTACCCCTGCACTCACAGCACGAGCTTGTCAACAGCCCGGGCGTCAGCCGGGTCTTTCAGAATCAAGTACTGGGCGTCCACTGCGCGAGCTCTCCCGCCCGACTGCAGGCAGGTACAGAGTCAGGTTTGAGAAGGTCAGGCTGCCGCTCGGGTGGGGGACACGCACCAGCTGGAGAGGGGCAAGCAGCCTGTGCCCATTTCCCTCACCCCAGGAATGTAGCTTTAGGATCAGGATCGCAGTCTGATGGCAAGATGAACGATCATAAAGTGACTGTAGCCCTCCTGCCCCAAAGAGGGGTCCCCCTGGCCCCTGACAAGCCTTGGTGCAACACCCTTAACCCTGAACTAGGTTTGCCTCACCTGCACCAGCATTACCACATTTTCTGGCTTGTCAAAGGCCAGGACCAGCTGGCATTGCCTGAAGTCGAGACCCTCAGAACCAACCGAGGTGGCAAAGAGCACGTTGAGGTGACCGCGGCTGAAATTGAGACGGATGCCCTCCTGCCTCTACAGAGAACAGAATCGTCGTCAGGGCAAGAAGACGAAGGGAGACCAAGAAGGGAGGGTCTGCTCCTGACCCTGACAAAGCACATTCAAATTGCTATGAACTGAGCAGCAGGGTGGATACTGTACACCCCAGCCCCTTCACCCTGCCTCACACTTTGGCCTCCGCCGACCCCCCACATGTGATGCACCCTTATTCTTTTGCTCGCTAAAACAGGATTCCAACTGTGATGCATGCTTACTTTTTGGCTCATGGACAGGGGTGCTGCGCTGGCGGTCAGGTCTGTGTTGCCCACAAACATGGAGGTGGCAAACTCTGGATCTGCGCCTCCGGTCAGAGCTGGGAGTGTTTTGAACAACTTGTCCAGCGCCAGGCATGTTGTCTGCGGTGAATGAGGAGGAGGGAGCAGGGGGGCTGGCAGGAGGCAGGGAGGGGGGAAGGGAGGATTAGGAGGGGCAGGGAGGGGAGCAGGGTAGATTGGGAGGGGCAAACTAAGGATGTGCGCCACCATGGAATATTGCCCGTGCTGATTGCCACTGAGCGAAACACCTTTAGGGTGGCATTCCATTCAAATAAACGTATTTGAATTTGAAGGATGTCACGGGATTTCTCACCCTCCTCTGGGAGAACACCAGCGCTGCCCAGCGAATGTAGGGGCCTGGTGCACCCGCTGTGACTGAAGCAGCGTCTTGTAGCCGGTCTCCCCCCCTGGGCCCGTCCACGTGCCCTTTGCTGTCCTGAAAAAAGCAATAACATGATGAGGGAGTACAGAAGGCATCAGCCCAGCACCATCTGCACCAGTCCTGCCATGGGGCATCACTCATAATTTGCATTAGCCGTTCAGACAGGCCCTCTTATACAGTACATCAGCCTTGCGGGTGCAGGGTGGAAAAGCGCCTCGTAACAACAGAGCAGCTACCTTGTAGCCCATCACCCTTGTGTCCCTAGCCCTCCTGGCGCCAGCCACACATATAACTGGATTCACCTCTTTAGCCTTCATGACCATTTGCACCATGGTGATGACCTTGGGGTCCACCAGCGGCAGGTGGTCAGCCTTCAACCACTGATGATGCAGGCGTGAGGGTAAAGGCAAGCCAAGCACCTGCAAGGCCAAGGGCAGAGGCAAGCCCCAGTCAGGGGCACAGGCAAGCCCCAGTCAGGGGCAGAGGCAAGTCCCAGTCAGGGGCAGAGGCAAGCCCCAGTCAGGGGCACAGGCAAGCCCCAGTCAGGGGCAGAGGCAAGCCCCAGTCAGGGGCACAGGCAAGCCCCAATCAGGGGCAGAGAAAAGCCCCAGTCAGGGGTAGAGGCAAGCCCCAGTCAGGGGCAGAGGCAAGCCCCAGTCAGGGGCAGAGAAAAGCCCCAGTCAGGGGTAGAGGCAAGCCCCAGTCAGGGGCAGAGGCAAGCCCCAGTCAGGGGCAGAGAAAAGCCCCAGTCAGGGGTAGAGGAAAGCCCCAGTCAGGGGCAGAGGCAAGCCCCAGTCAGGGGTAGAGGAAAGCCCCAGTCAGGGGTAGAGGAAAGCCCCAGTCAGGGGCAGAGGCAAGCCCCAGTCAGGGGTAGAGGAAAGCCCCAGTCAGGGGCAGAGGAAAGCCCCAGTCAGGAGCAGAGGCAAGCCCCAGTCAGGGGCAGAGAAAAGCCCCAGTCAGGGGCACAGGCAAGCCCCAGTCAGGGGCAGAGGCAAGCCCCAGTCAGGGGCAGAGGAAAGCCCCAGTCAGGGGCAGAGGCAAGCCCCAGTCAGGGGCAGAGAAAAGCCCCAGTCAGGGGTAGAGGCAAGCCCCAGTCAGGGGCAGAGGCAAGCCCCAGTCAGGGGCAGAGAAAAGCCCCAGTCAGGGGTAGAGGCAAGCCCCAGTCAGGGGCAGAGGCAAGCCCCAGTCAGGGCCAGAGGCAAGCCAGGGTCAGGTGGACAGGCAAGCTATGCACCCGCCTACATGATTACAATAGTTTGGGGTGAAGGTGAAGGGTTGCAGGACTCATCTCGTAAACTCGAGGGTGCCTGCTACTAGCTTCGAGGGCAGTTGGGGCGCTGCCACCCAGGCTTTCCGCTGCCGCCCTGCAAGCAGGTCCTGCTATTTGAGCTGCCAGGCCTGATGGGTGTGCAGCTGCTGACAAAGCCTTGTATCCAGGGCTGGGGTAGAGCTATGCAATAATATGCATATGACACATGCACGCGACCTGAAAATGTATGCTGTGGGCTATGCTGTGGGCTGGCAGCACACACCTGGTGCTCCAGAACCTCTGAGGGTACCAGCTCCAGAACCCGCAGTCCCCACGCCTGAAGCCCACCCTCGTTGCGCAGGAACAGAGCACCGTCGCCCTTCTCTGCTAGAGCCGCCTTCATACCTGCTCAGCCGGGGCGGCAGAAGGGGGGTGGCTTGTGTCCAGTGCTACTCATTTCGTTTGGGGGTGCAACCCTCAAAGCCGAGATGGGGAATTTAAGCCTCAAAGGGATTGAGGTGCTCTGCCGCTTGTGGCCACGACACTGTTTGCATGCTGCTTGCGGGCACAGATCACACATGAATCAAGGCAGCCTACACAAAGAAACCCTGAACCCTAAACCCTACGACATCCTAGGAGCGCACGTCATATATGATATATCTTGACCCCATGAATTCATTCCAGTGACATGATGACTGGGGGTCAGGACAGGGTCCAGAACGATAAGGAGATAAAGCCCAAACAAAAATATTGGAAACTGTGATCCCTATCGAGATCCCCGACCCCTCTGATTTGGGTCAACTAGATGGGTCTGCACCTCCCATGATGCTGTCAACGTCTCCTGGAGACTCTGTTGCCAGCAGCTCTGCCACAACCTGAGCAAGTAGGCAGCAAAATACGGGTTGTTGGCGTCATCCTCATTGCAAAGAGGCCCTGGAGGAGGGTGCTCTTTGTTCATACAATCAGCTTATTAGTGGGCTGGAATTTTAAAGTCATGTTCAGGATTTGCATCCAGAGGATGACCCGTTGCCATTTAATAGGGGCTCCATGGTTTGCACTATAAATGTTTTGTCTACTCTTCAGTTGCTGCATCAGGGTGCACCATTGCAAACAAAAGATCCCACACGCCTGCTAAGTTGCTTCCGGCATTGTGACATTGCCTGCAGATGTTAAAAATACTGGACATCGTTTCCTCCTGCTCTGGCTGACGGACTTGAATGACTCCACCCACCTGCGTCACTGTCAGCAGGGTATGCACCAGTGCAGCTTCCTCCAAGCAAGGTATTGCTCTTGAGCTGAACCCGAATCTAGATCCATGTGCCCAGGCTTTGCAGTCCGGAAATGGGCTCCCCTCGAGGCAACTCTCGATCTTCGACTTCAGTTCGCTGTTGGAATGTGAAGGAAGCATGGGCAGGGGATGGAACAATGAGTGGTTTAAGACCTAATCTCTGGAGCACTGGGGCCGAGGGGGCCCTGCTAGCATCTGGTTCATAGAGTCTGTAAACCAGCCGACCAGACCTACTCTTTCTGAACCCCGGAAGCACTTGATCCTTTAGCACTTTGTTTAAAAAGCAATGTTGAGTCTTGAGTCAGATATCAATGGTACTTACTCCAGCTTCCGCGTGGCCTGTCTCGCGTCGGGCCCCAGGTCCCCCTTGTCCATCAGCTCTGACAGCATGTGTGGCTGGCAGGGGGAGGAGGGGCAAATGTTATTTGGCAGGGCCGGTGATGGAAGGAGGGGGGATGTTACAAAAGCAATAAGGGTGCAAAGGCAAAATTTGTCCAACAAAAATGGACGCGCTGACGCCGATGTGGGACTGTACCTGCATGTCCTCAAAGTCCAAGGGCAGCTTGTTGATTGCGCTGAGCAGGTCCTGGGAGAGAACCACAGCTGCTGGCCAGGGACCCAGCTGCTCCAGCGCGTCCGTCACTGCAATGACCTGTCAGCAGGGTCGACGGGGGGCGGACTTTGATATTCAGCCCAATGCAGGACTTCACTGCCGTAGATTTGAATTGCCTTTCCCCAGGGGGTGAACGAATTATTTCCGAATGCTTGCCTGATAGCTATATATGGCAAAACGGTCTCCATTTCGAGCTAAAACTGGCGGTGACAATCGGAAATGACCATTTGTAGTGAGTCCCTCACCCCCCAAAACATCAATTTTGAGGGAAGGCCATTCGAAGTCAAGGGGCCATAGTATGCGCCCTGTGCTCCCTCTCCTGTGTGCGAAGGGTCGTTAGTAGTAACAATAATGATTCATCACGCATTCATGCTGTGTGACTATCTATTCTTCTGTTTTCCTGCCCAGCCTTGTACCAGCCAGTTCGCTGAAAACAATTGGGGGGGACGCTCATCACATATGTGACATGTCCCCTTCCAACTCACCTGCTTCTTGATATGGTCCAGGTCCTTGCGCCCTGGCCCTGTCTGCTCAATCTCCAGATACGCGACTGTGACAGCATGCAGGCAATGGGAGCAGGCAGCTTCGTCTCAGTCAGAGTCAAAGAACTGGAGCAGCCAACCTATTCGTGAAGCAGCCTGCTCTCCTCCCAAGAGATTGATCCCTGATTCACACCTGAGTCCGCCCTTGAGACAGTCTATTAGCCTCCCAGCCGCATAGCCCCACCGTCCTCGTACCATCATGCTCTCTCCCTGTGTCCTCGCCGAACCTCTGCCTCAACACCAGCATGTCCTTGGCATGCACGTATGCGTTCGTGGCCTCCATGAGCTCGTTGATTTTAGCCAGGGCCCCTACGGCCCGGACCACTCTTACTTTCCGCTTGGCCAGGGTGCCCTTTGGACAGAAGCACCAAGAAGGACTTGCGCGAGAAACGATTGAAGCAACCTGAGCCCTGTGGCGTGAGAGCAGGGATGAAACATATAATTGGATATACAAGGCCTGGCAGATGAGGTTGCTTATCCCTGAGTGCAAGTTTAATTTGCAACATGTCCGCACTCCGCAGTCTACCGATCCAAGCTAATGCACAACCTGTCTCAAAGCCTGGCACTGAATATCCATAACGCGATTGGGAGATCTACCTCCCCTGGGTAGCAACTTTGACTGCCCCCAGGAAGTTTGGCCAAATGTGTTACCCAACAGGACAAAGCTGTAGCTGTCACCCAACAGCCACAGTTGTTAAGGCTCAGGCAGGCAGCATCAATAGGAAGAACAGGAGAAGCCCTTAAATGGGACCCCCCCAAATGGCCAGCCTCCACTTGTCGATTGCTTGCCATACATTATCCTCTCCCACTCACGGGTCTTTTGGCGCCACCAACCGAGAGCCCAGCACTTCCTGCAGGCGCCCGGCTTGGTTGGGTGAGGCAGTGAGCCCTAGGACCAGAGGTCTGTGCTCAGGGGCTTGAGCGTGGTAGAAAGCTTCCATGATAACCGCATAGGGATTGTTTTTACTCGAATGGTGGCACTCATCCAGGATCAGGACACCTATCCCGCCCATCTGGAGAGGAACAGGCAATACAGGCACGGGAGGAGATGAGGAAGGGGAAGTGGAGTGTGGCATTCAGCCATGGCAGCACATGGGAGGACATGAGGAAAGTGACCGAAGGTGTGTGTGACGATGAGCCATTGCTGCCGATGGGACCCTCTATTGTATGTCAGCACAAAAGTTTGCAGTCATCCTTGTCAGGAATGAATACCCCTTCACCAAGCCCCCAGCATCCTGTGGCTGCATACTCGTGGCCAGCTCTCTGACCTTCAGATTGGCGTGCATAAGGGCGTACACGCATGCGTCGGGTGTCATGACGAGGGCTGTGTGCGTAGAACAGATCTGAGACCATTTAGCACGTCCCCACCGCTCCTGGCACAGGTCTCCACACAGGGTCTCGGTCGCGATGCCAAAGGACCGGAGTACATCTGCTTGCTGTACAGGGCAAGAGGCATGGCCAGGTCAAATTGTTTTGAAGGTGAGCATGGTGTGAGCTCGGGACATGCTGGTGCGTGTGATGCTGAAAGGTGCATCGTGCAGGGTGGGAGTGGCATCACTTGCAAGGAGAGGCCCTCAATCAGGTTTTGAAGCAAGATATGCTGATTAGATTATGTATCATGGGCCCGTTTATCTGCATGGCGACATGGCTAGAAACGTCAATTGTGTTCTGTCTCCATGTGCAGGTGTCCGTAGTCTCGATCGGTACAAGGGATGGAACGATTGATGTTTTCACATGACAGTCTCGACGGAGCACCAGTCTCGAACTCTCGATGGCTCCCGCATCATGTGCTGTATCATTTGATATTTCGGCCAGGAAGGCCCACGCACCTGGTTGACGAGAGGCACTGTCGGGGCCAGGAACAGGGCGATCTGGGACTTAGCCTTCAGGGTGTCTTTGAGCCTCTTTATGAGCTCCACTGCAATGCGAGTCTTTCCCGTGCCGGTGTCAAGGAAGACGATGACGCTATACCTCAGTGCGTACTGAAGAAGTTGCGCTTGGTAATCCCGAAGCGGCGATTGAGACATCGATAGTTGCCGAAGAAAATAGTTTCCTCGTCTGAAGCCGGTGGTCTGATGTCGGTATTATGGAGCGTCAGATCATCAGATGCCACCCGTGCGCTAGCCTGACATCTTGCCCGTGGGTGCAGAGTGCAGACCCTCTGAAAGCCACGCACCGGTAAGGGTGGTGCGGTTAGGGCTTGCTCTTATCAAATTTGCAACCTCGTACAGGGCAGCGTACAGGGTTTGTTCCTAAGAGCGGAAATATATCGCTAGTGTGTTGCCCTTTGGTATCTGGTTACCGATAGCTCCATGCTGACACGTCGCTCAAGCACGCTTACCCTACAGGCTCGGGAGAGGGGATCATCCTGCAGCGTCAAGCGCAGCACCCGATTATCGGTTCTGGTTTCTGCTCGATATGCTGGGGGAAGAGGAGGGGGTGCTAGAACAAGAGGTGCACCCGAGTCAGAGGATGTTTTCAAGAATCTGAAGCTAACCTCTCCGCCGGAAACGGTATGTAAGCGATGCTCATGCATGGCAAACCCTACTGGCATGGAGGGGCATTCATTCTTAATTCAAGCAAATGGTGCCCTGAATCCCAGTTACTGTTTGTTGCAGCTGGACAGCAGCGATCGCGCTGCCAGCCGCGGACCTGGAAGGGCAGGCACAACCATTGAGGTTCTGACAAATCTTTACAAGCTCTCAATTCCCATCCCGGTTCTTGCGCATCAGTACGATGTCGAAATGCAAATGATGCCTAGGGCCGAGCAGTCGGGGGCCAGAGCTGCCACCCCTAAACCAGTGCAGCGCAAACGAGCTGGCATGGTGGGCAGGGAGGAAGCAGCTGCAGTCATAAAAGAGCTAGCTGCCTCCCAAGGTTGGACCAGCCAGTACGTCTATGACAATGCAGCCTCTATGTTCAGCATTCGTGATGACCTGGCAGCAGAAGACAGCTTCAGCGTGCGCCTGGGCGATGGAGCGATGCAGCAGGAATTCAAGGTATGCAAAAGACACTGTCCAATCACACTAAGTCGCTGACTGCCAGTAGGCTGCAGACAGCCAAATATGTTGAGAACATGAATCGGCCATACAGATTTGTGTGTGCCTGTTTCATCAGCACGTTACTTGTTTTCTTTGTCATCCACACCTCAGTCTCTCTCTTTCTCTCTGTGTTGCATCAGCACTTCCAACTACATTTCTGTTGCTGCTACCACTATCAGGTCAAATTACGCAAGGTTGGCATCTTGGACACAAAGCAGGCGGTGCTCAACTATGTCAAGGGGACTGGTTCCCCAGCCACACAGGCCGCTCTTGCCCCTGCATTGAATCTGCTGGAGATGGTGTCGAAGGCTGCACCCGCAGCTGACTCGGACAGTGTGCGCACCCCGTCAGGATATCTGAGCTACAAGGGGGCAGGGAGGGCTCAACAGTACGGGCGGCAATTGTTGAAGGTGATGGCAAATTGTAAATGACACAGTCACGGCCTTGGCCCATGTCGCACTGTTTCCTTATTCTTTATGGAAGGGAAGTTGCTTTCGTCTTCCTCCTCTTAAGCTGACGAGGGAGGATGGAGACGGCCTGTAAACATCTGGCCTGCACTAGTTCCATATTGTGAGTTGGCTGATTGATTTCTTCCCCTCTTCTTCTACTTCACTGAAGCGGACCCCTCTCTTGACGCCTGCATACATGCAGGTCCTGTCAGGTTTCCGCTCTTCAATCCGAGTTCTTAAAGCAGGTGTTCTCATTTCTGTAGACCACCAGGTGATTGCAAGAGCCGAGGGAGCAGGGGGGCATGGTTGGGGCTCAAGTAGGGAGACAACTGACTTGACGAAAATGTAGCTGCTATCTCTGATACCTGCTGCCCAATCAAAGTCTGTTTCATCAGGACATCTTCACAAATTCCAGTCTGAGAGCCTGATTACAAGCTTGAACACGTTTGGACTTCATCTAGTATTGTTGGCAGTATTGCTGCTTTGGTGCGGTAGTTTGACCTTGCAAAATGCTGCCTAATGACTTTCCTCCAGTTTAAGGCAGGATAACGGCCATTTGATTCACCTCCCATTTTGTATTGCACTAGTACATTCTCCATGCAGTAGAGCTATGTCCTATGCACCAGTTTGGCAAATGCAATTTCAAGTAACAAAGCCTGCCCACCCCTGATCGTGTCTGCCCCTATAAACAGGTAGGAGTTGTGCTGGAGGATGGGCCTCTGATGGACATGTTGGTCAAGGTGGCGGGTCTTCGGGAGGTCTCCAACCTCATTGAGCTGAAGCAGAAGGCCAAGGCAGCTAAAGTCGATATATCCGGCTATCAGGTGCATTGGTGGGGGCAGAGGAAGACACGTGAGAGGAGAAAATGTGGGCTGAGTGGTATGAGTGACCTGTCTGGGACCCCACTTCTGATGAAAGGATCAATTATGCCTACTCCCTTTAACCCCCAACTCTTTGCCCTTAAACATAAACCCTAAAACCCTTTCGAGGCAGATCAGCATCACGTTTATGAGTATAGAAGCGACGGCGGTATGGCTTGGAAATGGTGATCTGTTTAGCCTGCTGGAGTGCCCAGCCTTAATGTCACACACTGGCAAACCTGCCTGCCCTGTTATTTCCCTTGATCCGTCGCACACCATTATTTCCCCAGGTGCAGCTGTCGCACATCAGCAGCCGCCCACGTCTGCAGAGCATCAGTCCATTATCAGCGAAAGACCTGAAGTTCAAGCTCAAGGACGAGAACGACCGCGAGGTCAGCGTGCTGCAGTACTACAAAGAGCGGTACGGCCTCACGCTCAAGTATCCGGATCTGCCATGCGTGCTGGCAAAGAACGGTGCTGCCTTTCCCATGGAGCTGTGCACGTGAGTTGTCCGGAAGGGGTGCTGCAATCTACGCTGTTGAATGTTGTATCTTACTCATGTTCCAGACAGAAGAGCAGATCCAGCTCACTTGGTCCACTCAATTGACGCGATGAACACTTTTCTGATTAAAAGTGTGACATTTTGACTCCATACCGGTTATTTCCAGCCCTCCCATTTGTTGTCTGAATCGGAGCATGCTGCCTTCTCATGATTTCCCTGTAGCGTGGTCAAGTCTCAGCGTCGCACTCAGCTTAAGGATGTTAAGGACCAGGCAAACCTGATCAGGGCACAGAGCAAGGAGGTAGGCTGGCGAGAGGAGGCATACGTAAAATCTGTTTGGTGGGCACCAGAGGGCTGGGTATACACCCCTGGTATATACAACGCCCTTAAGAAAATTAAATGATACAATATCTGGATCCGCAACACCCCATTCATAGCTGTAAAGGGGACTGACGATGCAGCCGGACAATGCTTACAGCACACCTACACGTTATGTTTTACCTGCCCCCCTCGACCCGCCCGCCATTTTGACTGCCTGTCTTCCCCTGACGAATGGCAGGCAGTGGTTAGGCCCGAGGAGCGCCTGCTCCGGGTGAGAGCAGCCATGAAGACCAGCCTGAGCTCCATTGGTGGGCAAGTGGCTCAGGCTTTTGGGCTGCAGCTGGGGGATTCGAAACCGCTGGAAGATCCGAAACTGCTGAAGGTGGGATCATGGGTGGCTGGCTGATTTGATTGGTGGGTGAGGCAGCGCTTGGCGTCATGTACAGCATGGAGTTTGTTCACAGAAGATGCACCATGCAGCCTTAATGGCACCATGACTGTCATGTGTACATTGTCCTCTTTGATAGTCCTGTCCGATCCTGGCCGCCGCTCGGCTCCATCCCTGCCCCGGAAGGTCCCAGCTCGGCGCATCCCGGGCCCCACGCTCGAGTACAAAGGGGGCCAGCAGTTGTCAACGGGTGGCGAAGGCGCCTGGCGTCCACCAGCGGCATCAAAAGCAGCGGGACGGTGGACCAGCGGTGCAATGCTGATGCTGCTGGGGGGAAGTGGACCTGAGAAAGCAGGCAAGTGCCAACTGCCAAGTATCGTCCAGGAACCTGGGTGATAAGGAGGTTTCTTGAGGGTGCTGCTGTGAGGAGGCGACAGGGGAATGACAACGCTCCCGTCGCTCAGCAACACCCAGAGCAGCCATGCCATTTGCATTTGCATCTGCACCTCCAAACAACCGAGGGTGGCTTATTGGCAGTTGTCCAGTACGACAGTGCTGCGATATTGATACCAATACATTAGACCCTCCTGGCTGCATGATGTAGACACCATCAATGTTTATTGAATGGCCCTTTCATTGATGCCTCACCCATGGGGGCTTGGTGCAGCAAGACCTGCTGCTCGGGCCACTGGCCGTAGGCTCTGGTCCGTAACTCCGTCTCAGCCCAGTGGCCACCTGGCGTTCTCCCAAACGTGGTATGGCATGCACTGCTATAAAAGCTGGTGCTCGTGGATGGAATCTCCCTCAGGTCGTGTGATCATCTGAGTGGTTTGAAAGAGCAATTCTCTAGTACTACTTCAAGTCTACAATCCTGCTGAAATGCGCCTGAAGCACATAAATTTCCCTGTGTATCAAGATTTTGTACATTTAGGCAGATTTTCAGGATACTCAGCACTGAGCAACTTTGCTTGACCCCAAGCTTATCAATTATTTGATCACCTGTTTCATTATGACTCGTACTCAGCACTGCATACGATCATCACTGCTCAGGTCTGGAAGCGTTGAGATTCTCTTTGGACAGCAAGCTCAAGTATGAGGGTTGCCCACTTCCCAGTGCGGCCCCCACGCGCTGGGCAACGAGCTGCGTGACTGTTCCCGACATTGAGGAGCTGATGCGGAACACCGTCAATGCTGCAAAGGCCGCATGTGGAGGCAAGGTGCCCGAGCTGCTCCTTGTGGTGCTGCCTGAAAGAGCAGGTGAACAGGGTGGACAAGGGTGGACAGGGATGAACAAGGTTGGACAGGAATGAACACGGTTGAACAGTGGTGAACAAGGGCGAACAGGGGTGAACAGGGATGAAATGGGATGAATAGGAGTGAACAAGGTTGGACAGGAATGAACACGGTTGAACAGTGGTGAACAAGGGCGAACAGGGGTGAACAGGGATGAAATGGGATGAATAGGAGTGAACAAGGTTGGACAGGAATGAACACGGTTGAACAGTGGTGAACAAGGGCGAACAGGGGTGAACAGGGATGAAATGGGATGAATGGGAGTGAACAAGGGTGAACAGGAATGAACACGGTTGAACAGTGGTGAACAAGGGCGAACAGGGGTGAACAGGGATGAAATGGGATGAATGGGAGTGAACAAGGGTGAACAGGAATGAACACGGTTGAACAGTGGTGAACAAGGGCGAACAGGGGTGAACAGGGATGAAATGGGATGAATGGGAGTGAACAAGGGTGAACAGGAATGAAGGGCAGCCTCACAGACTGTCCAGTACCAAGCACATTCTTCAACCTTTGACAAGCACTGCCTGGTGGACTGGGGGACAAACGTTTTATGTTTCTTGAGGCCTCTGCACCCCTGGGATACTCTGTAACACCACCCTGCTCTGACCAATGAAACCTTTCGGTTTGTTTCCGTTTGTTCCCAGGTGACGACGTCCGCAATGAGGTCAAGCGCGTGGGGCATACGGTGCTGGGTGTGGCCACGCAGTGCTGTGATCCTGTCAAGGCAGGGGTCACCCGGCAGGAGGACAGCAGGTGAAGGGGGGGAACCGGACACGACAAACCCACAGTCTGCAGGCTTACGCCAGATGATATTTCCTCGCAGGGAAAGCATGCAAGTTGCTTATTTGCCCACTAAACCTTGCTACATGTTATGACTTTGTTCCCGCATCTCCCTCCTGCCTTGTGCACCCTTCGAGGGCAACCTCATAGATTAGCTCTTCTCATCCTCATCATGTTTCTATTTATCCTTATCCTGGTTTGTGTTACCTGCCCTACCTGGGTGTTTCCCATGCATCTTCGAGGACTGTCAAATCTGCACGATCGCCCATGGCTCAGCTGAAATCTCCTGTGGCTCAGCCAAAATGCAAGGCTCCCTCGCTGTGTGCTTATGAAATGACATGTTCTGATCATGTTCCTATTCGTTCCTGATGTCTTCCCTGCCTGTTTGTTGCTTTCCTGCAGGAAGCTGGACCAGTACTGCGGCAACTTGGCCCTCAAAATCAACAACAAGCTGGGAGGCACCACTGCTGAGCTGGCAGGCGAGCCCAAGAAATGGGCGCCTGTCTTTGGAGACAAACACTTTATGGTGAGCCCTTAAGTGGACTCCTAGCTTTATTTTAATGTGTTCACTTTGATTTGCATTGCAAACCTGTGTGGTCCAGCTGTCCAGGACGTGTGCTCATCTCCTTGAACATGCCTCGGCGTTGGTGTGGCAAACGGCAACCTTGCTGACGACTGTGCTTCTCATGACCTGCTTGACCATGTCTTGGGCTGTGGACCTCCTCCCTGATTGCGGGCTGGCTGGGGACCCCCCATAGATTGCCTAAAACCTCAACCGTTTTAGCAATGCATTTTTGAATGAAGACAGCCTACCTCAGCTGGCTGAGGCACCCCCAAGGACCGCCTTAAGCATCAGCTTTTTTAGCAATGCATTTCGACTGAAGACGGCCTGCCTCAACGGACGTGTGTGCAGGTGATGGGTGCTGATGTGTCAAGGTCCATCCAAGCAGGTCGGGGAGCTACTGCAACGACCTATGCAGCGGTAGTGGGCACGCAAGACCGGTAGGATAAGGAGGGGATAAAGGAAATCTTGATTCGTTTTGGATATAGCGCTCTAATTCTTGCTGGTTTACCATCCTGGACCTTAGTTTTTCTGCGCGGGCCATGTGTTTACGCTTTCCCTGTTCTCCTGATGCTGACAGACAGGCTGTCAGGATGAAGCAGCAGATGCTAGTGCAGGTGAGGGGAGCTTCACGAGGTGGAGGCAGCCATAGCATACGATGGCAGCACTTCCAACTCAATCTCAAGCATACATCATTGTTTGTATCCAAGTTACGTACGGTACTAGGAGCTTGTCCTGAGGTCATCTGCATCTGTCATGCCATCCTCAGATCGGCAAGAACGACGACCTCATCTACGGCATGCACGACGCCTCCCGTGTCCTCATTGAAGGCTATGCTCATTCCAATGGTGGCAACTTGCCTGAGGTATGGATTGCTCCACCAATGCCTACATACAATCTGGGACTTCTCTTGTGCTGGCTCTTTTAGTCATGTAGTCACATAACCGAAACAAATTGTCTCTGGTGCAGCTAGACTTACAGGGATAACCTCTGTGTCTCCTTAGCATGTTCACTTAACTAAATTTTGATGATTGACACGTTGGGACACCTCAAGGCTATGAATTCCGGTGTGAAATTTTTAGGCAGCTGGTCATGCCCCGTGCCTCCATGCCCGCCACCCTGGCTGCCTCAGGTCATTTTGATGTACCGCGATGGAGTCTCGGAATCGTTTTATGATGCAGTCCTTGTCACTGAGTTCCAGGAGATCAAGCGGGTGAGGGACAGTCATGCCATGCGATATCTGGACATGCATGCACAAAGGGCATTGTCTGCCGTAAGATTGTTAGGATGTCAACAGCAATGGAAGAAGAGGGTATTTGCACATGAATAGCAAGACGGGTAAGCCTGTGACCTTTGATTCATGTCCTCTCCCCCTCTTAAAATCAGGCATGCAGGTCAATACGCCCTGATTATGAGCCCAAGATCGTCTTCGTGGTTGTGTCAAAAAGCCACAACATCCGCTTCTTCCCTGCTCCCGGGGACACTGCAAACACAAACAAGTAGGTAACGGCTATTTGCTGTCGTCTGGGATTGATAAATCTGGAAATCTGAAGGGTGGTTTGCTTGACTCAATTTGGAAGTAAGAAAACTAAGCCCCCTTTTGAACTTGTTTTGATGATAGTGCTCCATGACACAGTTCCCATGTGCCCTTTGTTGTCAAACGATCACCTGAAATCTGCAAGACGAGCTCTTTAGGAGGAACTCCTGTAGCTTCAGCCTGCTATTGCAGGACCTGTGGCGGACCGGTGTGCAATTTGCCTTAGTCAAATGGGAGCTGCATCAGCTGGAGCGCCACGATTCTTTCAGCCAGCTACTGATTCTTTGAACCTGCCCCTGCCCGCTGTGGGCTCCTTGTCCCCTGGCTGCAGGTCCGGTAACGTGAAGCCTGGCACCATTATCGATGACAAGGTGGTTGACATGTTTGCCTTCGAGTTCTTCCTCAACAGCCATGCCGGCATCCTGGGCACCAACCGCGTGCCCAAGTGAGTGTGCCCAAAGCACTTCTAGAATGCATGTCCATGCATTCCACTTTGGGTGACCTGGATGTAGGCGACTGTCCCAGTGCCTGGGATGACTATTGCCCCCCCCCAGCCTCCTCCTTTTTCCCAGCTTGTTACCTGCTGCCCTGCTGCAGGTACACTGTCCTTGTGGACGAGTACGGCTTATCGTCAGACTCCATGCAGATCCTCACGCACTGGCTGTGCCACCTGTATGGCCTGTGCCACAGGTGAGACTCTCATTTATAAATTCAATTGCAGAATTTAATCTGAACTAAGGTTGGGAGACGGAGGCACTTGAGTCAATCATCATCTGTTATGCAAGCCTCCATTTCCCAGCCTCCATGTCTGAGCTGTTGCATGCACCTGAAAATGTTATATCAACGGACTTTGCTGTAGTCTGATGCCTAAGGTTTGAGTGCTTTATTGCCGGGATCCTGGTCTGACTCCCACGCGCTCGCCCCTACCGTGCTTGTTCAGGAGTGTGAGCGTCCCCCCAGTTGTCATGTACGCTGACAAGGCGGCTGAGATGGCAAGGCCGCTTGGGGGAGATGCAGCAGCTAGACTGGCAGCGTCTGGAGGGAACAAAGCTACCAGTCTGCAGCCTCATCAAGAGTACGAGCTCCTGTCTCCCTTGGCTATGTCGGATGCGCAGAGCATGAGCTTTATTTGAGGCTCCGTGAGGATAATGAACCACCAGTCTGCTCATCACCTCGAATAGCAAGGAGACATCGTGGGATGGTTTGATGTGGATTTGAATACTTTCCACGAGGCCATGCCACCCGATGCTGTCCCAATCAGGGGCCCTCCTGGTCCCAATGATGAAATGTCTAAATTCTCACACAAAGTATCACCTCCGATTACCGGTATATATAAACCCGCAGAAGTGAATATTTGTCGAAACTGGTACAGCGTAGCCCACAGGCCAGGGGCTATTATACGCAATGGGTGAAAAACCAGAAATCTAAATCAGCTGTAGGGTATTTTATCCACATACGGTATTGTAATCTGATCATTTTAAAATTACATCAATAACGTTACACCTCTGGGCCCGCTTTAGATTACGAGAGAAGCCCTCTGGTGCTAGTCAACTTATTTTCTGGGGTTGACAACCTTGCAGTGTAAAGAAAGCCGGATAGCGCTATGACTTCCGATTATGAAGCAACAACAAATGCAAATGGCCGTCAGCTTCGAAGCCCCTGGACTGTCAGCTTGCAGGGTCTGCTAGCATGGTGCCTGAATAGCTGTCGTCCTTGCCTTTTTCTTGCTCCCTCCTCGTAAGCTGTCGAGCTCCATGCGGATCATAGTCTCGATTGCACGCTCCTCGCTCTGGCAATGAATGCAGCATGGGGTGGCGACACAGTGAGCCATCCGCTGCAGACATGATGAGCAGCATCAACACAAATGCGGACCCCACGTGGTAGCCACAGCGCCTTGGATTTGTGCAACACTGATAAGCATCTCCTGGAACATTTACAGCAGTGAATGGGGCAACATAACCCGAATTCGAAACCAATCCGAGATGAATGCTGAGGTACATGTGCCCGATGAAATCGCCATGCAAGCGGCCACAATCTTTTGCCCTGCGGATCGATCATGCAATCGAATTGAACAGAATGAGCAACTGTCCTCAGGTTTCAATAGACTCTTCTTTCCAGGAGTGGTGAGGGGGATTTGTCTCACCTGAAGCTTCTGTTTGTTAATTCTCAAGTCAGAATGGGTGCTTTGGAGGGCATCCGCCTCAGCCTTTAAGGCTCTCAGCAGCTCCTGGAGAGCATGCAAACAATATCTTTAGGCTGTCATCTCAGCAGGTCACGACTGTACAAGGGAATCTTTCCACCTGAACGTATTCTAAATTCCCATTGAATCTGCGAATCTTAAGCTGCAGCCCCTCAAGGCCTGGTTGCAGACTGTCTGTAAGCCAAGGCACCTTATGACCAATTGTATGCATATAGCGGGCTTCGTCCTGCGACCCTTCGTTGTTGCCAACTCTTCTTCTTCAGCATCCACATTGGATGCCATGACGAAGGCAACAGATGCAAACGATTGCTGGCACGACGTTTCCCCAGGTCGCGGGCGCGATGAAGTTAGCACAAGCCAGTTAGGGCTTAGGGCTGAGTCACTCTGACAAAAACCTGACAAGGATAACAAGCCTACAAACAGCTGATGTGTGGTATCAGTTAGAAGTGCACATACTTCTGCACCTTTGCTGTTCCATCAAGCCCTCGAACGCGTCCCCGGCACGAAATTACGAATGCTCTCCATTATGAGACGATTTGCACAGTCGCATTGCGTCAAAATGGCAGCACCTTCGGGACAGCAGCTCCAATGTCTATTTCCAAGACTTTACTCTACCAAGACGCAATCTCACGAGACACAATCGAGCCCAAGGCCTGGTGAGTACACTTCCTATTTCATTGCTTCTTAGTGCCCCGCTACGCACATGATCCCCCGCGCCGGGGGCCCCCGATAGTAACTATCCACGACCTGTGACGAGTGCGTGAAAGAGTGATGCACCCGCCCACGGGAATATCAAGACGTCTGCACATCAAAGCATTGGATTCTCACACGTATCGTCTTTGTTGAACAGCCTTGACACGACAACCGACTCGTTATGACGTGTCAGCTGATCGATCACCTGTCCGCAGGATCATCGAGTTCCTCACCTCGAAACCTGCGCATGAACTTTGTTGGAGATAACAAAGGTAGATGAATAAAATGGATGATGGATCTCAGCTGAAGGTATCACGTTTGCATTTGGTTGGTGAATCTGGCCGTGAGCTATTGCAGCCCCGACGGTTGCGCGTTTCTTTCGAGGGTGTTTCGATTTTAAACGACAAAGACTGCCAGGCCTGGAGATTTCTTCGTGATTTAGTTGATCAACATATTCCGAGCTTGATATGACTTCTCTGTGCGTTCATTGCACGCGCGACTCGTGTTTCTGACGTGGACGCGCACTACTTACCCTACTACCTCCCCGGCTCCCCGCGCGCAGTAACTTCTCCAGAGAAAGCCTCCGACAAGTTGCTCAAGCCAAAGGCCCTAGAGCTAGCTAAAGACGCAGCTTCAATCCTGGCGAACTCAAAGCACGCCAAAGAGGCCGGCCTTGCCCCCAAGAACGTCTACCGGTCAGTCCTGACATGCATGAGATCTAGTTCAAGTGTTCAACCCTGTTGCCCAGATCCCGCATGGCCGCATATGCTACAACACAGCGTCACATCTTCTGAACGCGCTCACACATTTCGTTTATGCCTAGTGACTCTTGCAACTGCTAAGGCCTGCCTGTTTCTCCTCCCTCTACAACAGGAACCTGTCAGTGGCGGAATACTACGAGCTTGCGCTCAAGTATGAGCCGGATACATGTGTCGTGTCGTCAGGCGCCTTGGCGGCCCGGTCATACGCCAAGACAGGTGTGCTATCATGATCGGCATCGCACCCTTGGGATGTTGGCAACTCGAATACTGTTGCAGTGACCTCATGCAGCACCTGCCACCTGGTAAAAGCCCATGTCTGCCTGGCCTCGTCCCTGCCGCACTCACCCTGTCCTCTTCCTCCCCAGGTCGGAGTCCCAAAGACAAGCGTGTGGTGCGTGAGCCTGGGTCTGAGGAGGATATCTGGTGGGGCAACGGGTCTCCCAATGTTCCCATGTCGGACGCCACGTTCCTGGCCAGCCGCGAACGCAGCATCGAGTTCCTCAACGCCAACGAGGCAATCTTTGTCGTCGATGCCTACGCAAACTGGGACAAGGAGGTGAGGCTGAAGGGGGGGGGCTCTGATGGCTTTATTTCAATGCCCTTTGGTGGCCAAGGGGGGGGGTCTGGTGGCTTAATTTCAATGCCTTGCAGGCCGCCTGATGACAATTGCGTACATGCATGTGCTGTCTGGCATGCTATGATTGCCACCCCTCTGCTTGCTCCTCTGCTATAACGCGGCCCTGCGTTCTTATGCCTTTCTTTGGCAGGCTCGCAAGAAGATTCGAGTTGTGTGCTCGCGCCCCTACCATGCGCTCTTCATGAACAACATGCTCATCCGGCCCACAGAGGAGGAGCTACAGGATTTCGGGGAGCCTGACTTCGTGATCTACAACGCAGGTTTGTTTGTGCTTGCATCTGGGCAGACTCGAGGAGCCCTGTTAAAACCTGGAGCGAGTCACACGAGCCAAGGTGCTTGAAATTGTCGTCAAGCTGTGCCCATGCCCACCTCTTTGCAGGTGTCATGCCTGCAGACAACACCCTGCCAGAAGTTGCATCGGATACCTCAGTTGGCCTCAGCCTCCACCGCAAAGAGCTCGTGATCCTAGGTGCGCGTCAATCCTCAAGCTCATGGCCTCTCAAGAAACACCAAATTTCTCAAAATGCGTGTGTAAGTCTTGTTCTGCCATCCACTGCCAGCTCTAAAATGTGTGATTGTCTTCTTTCTTCAGGCACGCAGTATGCTGGCGAGATGAAGAAGGGCGTCTTCACATACATGAACTACCTAATGCCGAAGCAGGTGTGTGTGTGTTTTGCGCCCTAGGCAAGTAGGCAGTGCTGGTAATATACCAAGAATGCAACTTTGGCACGTGACTTAATGCTGGACTGAGCTTGGCCCTGACGCAAGCCTGGTGCGCTGTGTGCAGGGCATCCTATCCCTGCACTCTGGCTGCAACATGGGCAAGGATGAGGACGTTTCGCTGTTCTTTGGCCTGTCAGGTGAGCGCTGACAGTATGTGCATGTGCATGCCTGATTTGACCTTATATGAATGTGTATGCCTGATCTGGTTGGCCAATTCAGTTAGTGCGGTGTTTTCCCGGGGAAGCTCCACTTCCTTGGGGCTTGTCATCTTTGCCTAGCGCATGACCCTCCCTCCCGCCACGACTGCCCCAGGCACCGGGAAGACCACCCTGTCTGCTGACCCACGCCGCCCGCTGATTGGCGACGACGAGCACTGCTGGGGTGACAAGGGCGTATTCAACATCGAGGGAGGCTGCTATGCCAAGTGCATCAATCTGCAGGTGTGGACTCAAGACGCACATGCACACACTATCTGGGCCATAACCGAGCTTGTACTGCTGGCCATGCATGCACCAGATTGACCAAGAGGTGTACTGGCTGTAACAATCACTGGTAGCCACCTTTATCAAACTGTGAAGTGCTGTTGAATGAATTGGCTTGCATCCAGATCTTCATGATTCCAGGGCGTTCACCCCCTTGATACCCCTCCCCTCCCCCCTCTTTTGCTGTTTCCAGGAGAACAAGGAGCCGGAGATCTTCCAGGCCATCCGCTTTGGGACTGTTCTCGAGAATGTCGACTACTGCCCTCAGGCCCTCCACGTCAACTTTGAAGGCACCAGCCTCACAGAGAACACACGTGCCAGCTACCCCATTGAGTTCATCTCCAACGCGCGCATCCCCTGCACTGGACCCCACCCAAAGTGGGTAGGCGTCTGATGACTGCTGACTGTACCCTAGGCAACATGGTGTATTGCCGACATGACTGCATGCACACAGTTTTGATGTTAGGGATCTACAGTTGGGGGAGGTGGACTAAAAGTGTATACTGACTGGAAATGGCTTGCCCTGTTTGGTATATCTACACATTCTGATGGTACCTGATACAATGTGCTCGCTGTTCCATCCATGATTCTATGCTAACGCTGTTTGATGCTGGGGCACCTTGCGTCTCTCGGTTACGCAGTCGAGCTGGGGGAGTGCCACCGGCTGATTGCTTGCTCCCTTGTTTTTGTCCCCACCTGCAGGAATATCATGATGCTGTGCTGTGATGCCTTTGGAGTGCTGCCCCCTGTCAGCAAGCTCACCCTGGATCAGGCCATGTATTGGTTTGTGTCGGGGTACACGGCAAAGGTGAGCCTCCCCTGCGAGCCATGCAGGATGAGACTCCTCATGACTCGCAACTCGTGCACATGACACGGTTGCACCCCGTGGCTTCAAACTTTTCCAACACCGCCCTCGCACGCTCTGTCCAGATTGCCGGCACAGAGCAGGGCATCACCGAGCCAGAGGCCACCTTCAGCGCATGCTTTGGAGCAGCCTTCCTTGCGTAAGTCTCCGTCTCAGCCACACAGGAATCATGCTGAGATGTCTTCTGCACACGTTCTCAGTTCACCATGACGCTGGGTCTCTTGTGTGTTACGTCATGCCGGTGGTTGGCTGTTGACCTGGTCATTTGGTGTCGGGGCTTGCAGGTGGCATCCCATGAAGTACGCGGCCATGCTGTCAGAGAGGATGCAGGAGCATGGCACCACCGCTTGGCTCATCAACACGGGATGGACCGGAGGCCAGTACGGGGTGGGAAGCCGCATCAGCCTCAAGCACACTCGCGCCATTGTGGACGCCATCCACTCTGGGGAGCTGGCTTCAGCAAAGTGCGTCTCAACAGGCGTCTTCGGATTGCAGGTAGGGATCACAATTACTCTGCCTGTTTAATCTTTCTTGGAGGCCGGATGGGCAGTCAGACATAGGTTGAGCATGAGGAGAATAATGTGTTGTACATTCTTTCACAACCTGGAGTATCTGGATACAGCTTAAAAGGTCATGATATCTCGTGTGCTAAGCTATGTTTTACATTATTCTGCTATAGGTACCTACTGAGTGCACGGGTGTACCGTCGTCAGTGCTGCTGCCGGAGGCGTCATGGAAGAACAAGGGCGAGTTTGACGCCAAGCTGAACCACCTGGGAGGCATGTTTGCCAAGGTGGGGAGCAGGGTATGGATAGCCATCGTATGGGACCTTGCATATGTAGAGCTGCTTTAACAGGACAAAATTAAGGGGAGAACACCAGCGAGCAGGCTGGTAACTTAGTCAGCAGTGCATCTTTCTAATCCTCCGGACAATTGAAAAATGTAGGATGGATGTAGATCTCAATCCAGCATAATATGCCTGTCTGCACCTTCAAACATGTTTGCTTTCCTTCCGCTCAGAATTTCACCAAGTTCATGGATGGAGGGAAGCACGTCGGCTCCGATACAGTGGAGCGTATGGTGCATGGAGGACCGCACATGTTAAGTTGAGGACTCCGTCTGATGGTGCAGCGAGTGTTTGCATGAATAAGCAACCCAAGTTATATGTGCTCCAGTTCCGCTGTTTCTGCAATTCTCCGGCTACATATTTCCTCATTGCATTCCGGGCAGCAGAAGTTTGCCCTTGATTACCAAAATATTAGCTAGTTCCTTTAACATTTTGCAGAGCTCAAGCTAAATTGATTATGTGCTTAAGTGCAACATGTATTTTGGCTTATACACTTATCTGTTCTTCATGTGTGACGTTTTGTTCGTGTAATTTCTTTTTCTTTTTATTTGAGGTGTGCGTCGATTACAACGTTTTCTACGTTGACTGATAGCACCTAAATCACAAACTGTTTGTGAATACAAATTAAAATATCACAGATATCTTCAGTTGATGGGGCACCTTCGGGCGCATGGGCCCTATGTCAAGAAATAAGACATGTTTATATTTGCTACCGGGTACCATTACTGGTATTCTGTTTGCTTCTCGTATTGGCTTCACACTCGGATATGTTTTCTAGCCAACATCTGGCTGTTTTGACCCCCTGGCTCCATGACTGGTACCATGGCTCGGACACATTCTACATGATTGCTTGACACTGTAAATATGTCCCCTTCTGGGAAAGTGTGATTCAACCCGAGGGGGGGGGCAGAAATGAAATAAGGGACTTCATGACCCCTAGTGCCTAAGGACTTTGGGGAGTGGTTAGGACGGTGCATACCTGCTGTGCCCTGGACCTAGTCATTCCCTACCAGCCCCATGCGGCCGAGCGTTCGGATGGGCCCACGGGGTTGCACTGTTCTAAACCCGCTGCTGAATGCTCGGCCACGTGGGGCTGGTAGGCCTTGACTAGGCTCAATTCCAGCTACCATGCACAGCCTGGGCCATGGTGCAGCCATGCCATCCTCCTATGTGAGATGGCAGTAACATGGACCCCGGTGTTCTAGGCGGTGGGGGGGAGAGGAGGGTATCTCGTTTCTGAAATGCCAAACGGGTTTTGAGGAGCTTGGACCCCCCCCCCTCACTCGATGCAACCCAGTGGCAAGCCTTGCTGTCTGCGGCAATTATCCAATGCGCTTGTGCCACAGCGCAGGGAGATCAAAATTATAACAGAATCTTGCTTGCCAGCACAAATTGTTGCCGAATGTTATGGGGTAAAGAACAAGCATGACTGTCAGAGCGTCAGGAACCCTTGATCCATTGCACATATATAGACCCCTTGTCACTTTGGTGCTCCAAATTGGCTAATAAAATGATGTTGCCGGGTGTTTATAAACAATCATTTACTTTGCCGTCTACGTCACTGTACTGGTGTGCGCATTTCGGTGGTTGGGATTTGCCGTGCTTATGCCAGATTTTGTACATGCTGCTCAAACATTTCGGTAGATAAGATCCAGTATTTTACACATGCCCCTTCAATCATGCAGCTCTCTAGTTGGAGGGATATACATACACACACTGGTGGGATGCACTTGCTTTTGTGGACTGTGGGCATTGTTGAGGGTTAGTCTCTAGGGATTCTGAGACGCCGGTGTCGTTTGCCTTTCCGGCATTCCCTTCATTTTGGTCCTTTTTTGTTGTTATTGTTTCCCCTTTTCAGTTTCTTCTCTTCTCTCTTCTGATCAGTGGGGCGCCCTCGCGGCCAAGCAGGGGTGGGATACGCTTGCTTTTGTGGCCTTTTATTTTCTTAGAGGCTTTGTTGAGGGCTAGTCTCTAGTGGAACTCAGATGTCGAACTTGGTCTTCTTTGCCTTACCGGCCTCTCCTTTTGTTCCTTTCCCACCTCTTCCTCTTAGCTTCTTCTTTTCTCCCTTCTGAACAGTTAGGCGCCCACGCAGCCGAGCTTTGAGCGGGTCCAGAGGTGTAACGTTATTGACATACTCACACAGCAGTGTCAACATGGGTCCTATACTTAAAAAGCTTTTAAGTTTACTTTCCTCTCGACCAGACAGTCGGGAACCCACACGGCCAAGCCTTTTCAGCATGGCCCAGCGGTGCAATGTTATTGACTACCGTATGGGAAGCACTTCGATCACGGAAATAAAACATACCGGTACCAGCATGCTACCCAAAAAATACACACGCATGTTTGTGCGCAATTATGGATTGATGGATGGGTTTGTCGGAGACATCGCTGCAGATTAAGTGAAAGTTTAATAGCGGTGCAAAGAAAATTAGCTTGTGACCGCTTGTGACCGCCAAGCAAGGTGCATTTTCAAGCGACCAGTAGAGGACGGCTCCACGAAAAATTCAGTACTTAATTATTTATTTCATTGTTGCAAGTCCCTCAGTCAAATGATGCAATTATTGATGTACCGGCACCAGAAATAAATACGGTACCGGAAGTAATGATTTAGCCTCACATCTTGTATTGTTGTGCTGCACTGGAGCAGGATACTTCAACAATGCTTCATCCAGAAACAATATGTGAACATTGAGCTCGGTGAATAAACGTAAGCTACCTGCTCTCGCTGTTCGCTGGACATCGATGGACCATGGCACTATGGCACATGGCAACAGTGCAACATCTCAGCACCTGCCTACTAAGTACGGCAACTGTATGTACCGGGACGTATGCGCAGATAATTTTGTTTTGATACGCGAGTGGTTCGTTTATCAATATTATAATAAAGTTACAGCCAGATTATTCTCGGAATGGGTTGCCATTGGACTGTGGTGCTATCGACCCCAATCTGACATGGCAAGCCAGGAGGAGAGCCAGCGCTCTCTGGCCGCTTATCTACATGCGAAGGGCCGTCTGCAAATGAGCTCCAGGTACATGATTCCGGCTATAAAATACACATTTCCTGTCGCTCGTGCATATTTCACGCCCGAGCTGGGGGCAAAGCCTCACAGTTGCGGGGGGGATTTTTGACGCCTACTTCACACGCAGAAAACCCACTTCGTCCTCCCCAGTTTCACCCTCTCGCCCGCCACTGCATGCCTCTAAGCCTTGGGGCTCCCCGAAGCTTCCTCCGGACACAGCCGCTCGCACAGCTCCTCGCACTCTACATTATGGTCAACTGGGTTCAGATTTGCGTCAGGCCAGGAGTCCATCATCTTTATTAGGACCCCTCCGCCCAGCAGCCACAAGCGCCCAGGGTCGAGCGGCCGCATGGCAGCCGCACACTCCACCTCCAGCAGCTGTACGTTCTCTGGCCTCACCAGAGCAGATGAGGGCTACCAGAGGCAGGTCCGGAGCTTTGGCATGGGACACCTCGTCCTTCCTGCCCCAGGCTACAACTCGCCAATTCCTCTCCAGAACCTTGCCGATGCCCGCCCTGTCCCCCTTCACCCCCATCCCCCACCAGCCCTCAGCCTCAGACACTTGGATGAACGCGTCCAGCCTCGATGCTCATGCTCGATATGCCATGATGCAGAGGCAGATAAAGCATGAGCAGCAGCAAAAACTGCAGCTGCAGCAGGTAATACTCCTAAATTTGTGCATTTTCCTTTGCAAGCAGTCACAGGATCATCCCTATCCTCATACCGGTACCGTACGTTTTCTATGAACAATGATTTCATGACCCGTCACACTCCATTACACCTCTTCGCACTAAGCAGCACAGTTGTACAAGCCTTGCACACCATCAACTGCATACCCCAGTGCTGACTGAATGTCTTCCTGCTCCTATTTCAAAATCAGGTGGAACATTTGGCCGCTGCAAGAACTTCGGATGCAGCCCAGCAGGATTCGATCGTCTCGGCAAGAGAGCCCATGGAGCGCCATGCAAATTCTGAATCTGCTGCCACACCCAGCAGGGCAGTGAGCGGAGTCACCAGCGGAGCACATGTCCCTCTCAGCAGCGGGGCCCCAGCTGCCACTCCCCCCATTTCTAATTTGCTGGCAAAACCTCAGACGCTAGAGGAGCAGCTGTCCCTAGCTGTCCTGAAAATGATGAAGCTGGAATGTCAGAAGCAGTCAGCCCTCGCTGCCCGGTCCCACCCTTTGCAGCAAGAGGACTGTTCGGATGAGTCAGAGGAGGAGAAGGAGCTTCCAGCACTTTCTCGCACCCCTGCCCCTCATGCGGGCAGCACCAACAAAGAGGAGAGCGGTGTGAACATGCAGCCATCAAGATCCTGGGATACAGACTCGCTGACAGCTACTAGCACTGCGGCTACGGAGCATAATGCAAATTGGATCGGGACAGAGCCTAAGACAGCCACGGCATGCGCTGCCACCTCGACAACTTCAGCCTTTTCCGCAGCTTCAATTTCGACCCCCACCATTGCAAGGGCAGTCCCGCGTCAGGCAGGAGACCACACGAGCGCCTCAAGCAGTGGTCTTGCTGACTCAGCTGCAGATGCAGACTATTTCCAAATCACGGACCGTCAAGGAGGCGGACTTGTATTGGGCACGGGGGCAGCAGTGGGGACTGCAACATCGGCAGCCGCTGCCACTCGGTTTCCCTCGAGGTATGATATGGAGGACTTGGGCTTCATCCTCAAGCGGCCGGAGGCCCGAGCCCGGGCATCCGTCAGCCCCCTCCAGCGTACTCCTCCCGCCAGCAGCATGACAAGCAGCCCAGATGCTCTCCGGGGCCTCACTAAATCCGGACCGGCGGCGCCCCGCCAGCGGGCGACAGCTTTGAGGGCGAGCCCGATACTAAGCGGCCAGCCCATGGCCGGGCCTGCCTGGCTCAGCCACAAGCCTAGTGTGAGTGTGTGCTCAAGTAAATATCCGACCCTGCAGCCCTCCAGCTCCCGGGTGGCATCCTACTCATCAGCCACAGCACCAGCGCCGCCTGCTCACGGGCTGGCAGGCACCCAGGGGGGGCGACCTGCATCTGCCCTGCAGCCTGTCACCACATGGCAGGCGCGGGCCGCGCACGGCCTGGCTGTTGCCAAGGAGCGGGCCGCCAGCGCTGCACAGCTCCGCATGGCAGGCGCCGCCCAGGCTCATCCCCTCAGCCCTGTCAAGGTGCAGGCTACAGGTAACATCAGGTTGCATGCCGCACCAGTCCATGATGAGGGGCGTGACCCCTTGAAGGCTGCTGCTGCAGGGAATCAGCCGCTGCCCAGCCAGAGCCGGCCAGGCACGAAACCCACCATGGGCGCCGATGCCGCCGGGCGATGGGATGTCTCCCGCAGGGTGGGTGCCCGGGAGATCCTCAGCCTAGTGCATCAACCCCTGGGCCCGGCTGCAAGGCACAAGTCCAGCAAGGTGGCGGCGGCAGTGGAGGACGCGCTCGAATCGGCTGCAGCAGCTCTGGAATCTGTTGGGGACTCCACAGCTTTAAACCCCAGGTTCGGGACTCAGCAGCGGTCGGAGCCAGCTGCAGCGGTCTCGGCTCGGCGAGGTGCCGCACCCAGCGGTGTGCCTGCTATGGGCAGGCCCTCACCAGCATCAGTCCCTGAACAGACACCGCATCAGTACGGGCAGGCCATTGCCTCCCGCATGTACAGAGGCACCTCCAGCCCTACTTCTGCTCCTGCTTCTACTTCTGCTGCCGTTTCCAGTCAAAGAGCTGGCTTAGAGGGGTCTGCCTCCCCTTCTCCTGGTCATGTTGTGCCTCATCCAATGCCTTCCTCTAGAAGTACCGGTATTTCATCCTCTGGTCGCAAAACAGTCGGAGGCGTGCAGCCTGGCCAGCGCCTGGGGGCCACGCCTGCTGGGAGACGCGGTACCGACGGTATCGGTCTGGGAGGAAAAGCCGGCTATGCAGCAAGGCATGTGGAGCAGCAGCAGTCCCAGCAACAGCAGCAGCAGCAGCAGGCGCAGCGGCATGGCAGCGCGCAAAGCGGCTCTGAGGGTGGCGTGGGCGGTGGCATGGGGGATAGTTATGCGTCAAAGCGTGCGGTGCAGCAGCTGACGGTGGAGACAGCACTCAGTCCCATCCACCTGCTATCATCGCCTGACAGAAGCGGTGGTGAGGGTGTACCTCGGTCCTCACTGGCTGAAGTGCGATATCCCATCCGTCATGAAGCGGAGTCAGCCACAAGGCCTGCCACTGGCTCCTGCAGCAACAGCAGCATCAGCCTGGTCGGAGGGGCGGGCAGTCGGGGCAAGCGCAGCAGCTGGTCTCGTCGGTCCAGGGATGGTGCGAACCCTGGGGTGAGCCCTGAAGATGCTGATGATGTCTTGGTTGGGACCAGCTACGTGGAGGGTGCGGAGTGGGGGCCTGATGCCGGCAGGTCTGGGCTGCAGCTACCGGCTTGGGACGGCTCTTACGACCCCCATCAGCTCCCGTCTGCTCGTGCCTCGTCCGTGTCTCCGCCAGGACTGCGGCTGCAGCACCCGAATCTGGCCAGCAGGCTGCTGCGGGGCATGGGTGAGGCTGGCAGGAGGGGGCCGCCTGCTGGCAGGCGCCTGCGGGCGCCGCAGGTGGCGCTGCAGCTGAGCCAGAGTGCCGGCGGGGGTCCGCAGGAAACAATCAGCACGCCACACAGCCAGTTCCACATGTACTTCATGCCCGAGGCCCTGCACCAGGTGGGTCTAGACTTGCTGCCTGCTGGCGTTTTGCTCAGATGGGTGTTTGAATCCAGTCCTGTTTTTTTTAAGTCCAGTGGAGCATGAGATTTGAATCTGTGAGGGATCTGATGAAGGCGCTAGGATTGTTAGCCTGACAGCAGCCTGGATGCCTGGTACCTTAAGGGTGCCTGACCTATATATAACCTGGAGAAGGGTTTCAGACATGCTTATTTGTTTGCTTTTGTATTTGCTATTGTAAACGCATATTCCTGTCCGCCTCTTGCAGAAAGATGGACCACCGGTACTGGTATTGAGCCTTTTAATTGGTACATAAGTTATGTTATTTTCTACAAGTAAGACTCGGCTTGCATAAAAAAAACATGAACCTGCATCCTTATTTTTTCCTTTTTTTGCAGGAGGACGGCCTTTTAAGCCCCAGCACAAGCGTTGTTGGCATGAAGAGGCTGCCGGAACAGCTGGGAGGGGGGCGTGATCCCGTCCTCTGGCCATCCCCAGCCTCACACGTCCAAGACGCCAACGAACCCAACAGCTTCCCGGATAGGCAGAGCAGCTTCTCGCCTACGATCAGCCGATCCGCCTCGCTCTGGCCTCCCTCCCCACTGGGCCGGCAGGCCATCCAGGGCATGCCTGATCCAGATCCGCCGCACTCGATGGATCCGAGGGGCGGGGCGCCCTGGCCAGGGGCAGCCATGGCAGCGGCTGGTGGTAGGGGAGATCCGTTGAGGGACAGCTTACTCTCCGACGGCGGCTTCAGCACCCTGTCCATGCCCTCAGGGGAGGATGCGTATAACCCGCATGCCTCCCTCGCCACTGAGGCCCACCCTGGCCGCAGGAGCCAAGGTGGCAGTAGACCTCCTACTGCTGGAGGGCTGCAGAACGGTGGAAGCGGGGCCGTGCAGGTGGCTCTGGAGTTCTTCAGACGCAGCCAAGTCAGAGTGCAAGATGCAGCTGAGGCAAGCCACCAGGTGAGCGGAGAATTCAGATTTAAATGTTCAGATACGTTAGGTGAATGGTGAACAAGAAGTGGTGAGGGGCATGTGAACCAAAAGGGGGCCCCAACTGGGACCGTGGCAATCGGTAGCAGGGAAATTAGGGGCATGAGATTGTGGACCATGTGTGGTGCAAGCATGAGGGCAGTGGTCAGCATACAAAGGCATAAATATACAAAAGCCCAGAGGGTGAGCAGGTACTGTTGTATCATGAAGACCGAGGTGATGAGTGGCCAAGGCTGCATGAGGCCGTGGCCTTGTCCATGTAGGCAGCCATGGGGGATATGATGCCTCAGCAGATGCAAGGGCACGGAGACAGATGGACATCGCATGTCCTCATAGTCATTTGAGATGATATGCTAATTGGCTCTCTTGGGAGTTGTTCCACATCATGGGTACAGTAGTACTTGAGATATTATGCTGACGGCTGACCTGCTCTTGGTCATAATTACTTTGCTTTCCGCTTGCAATGCTTGCTTCATTGTGAACCTGCCTCTGACCAGGCCTGCCTTTTGGCCCCCTAAAAACTTGCAATGCTCCATGCCATCCTCAGGGTGAGAGCGGCGGCTATCTCGATCCCTCGAGCAGCATGGTCGGGCTTAGAAGGTGCACAGCACCGCAGGCCGCGGCTGAGCCCTTGACGCCCGAGGGCAGGCCCTGCGGTCCGCTAGGCATCCTCTCCTCCTGGGACGGCCGGAGCGGGGACTCATCCCTCTCGCTCACGACCAGCTTCTCCGCAACCTCGCCAAAGCGGGTGGCACTCCGGGCCATTGATGAAAGCGAGCTACGCAAGATTGAGGAAGGCCTGCGGCAGGCACAGGCATCTTTGGCCTCCAGCCAGACCTTTGAGCCTGCCTCAAGGTTCGGGGCGGGACGGCCGGCCGCCGTGGGCACAGCCTTTGTCCCCGCTCGCGATTTAGCTTCCCAGCTGAATATAGAGGGCGGAGCCAACGGCTCCGCTGCCCCCGACGCAGCAGCAGCAAGTCCCTTGTCAGCAGCAGAGCTGTCTCGCTTCTCCTCACCCACCGAGGCATTGAAGAGGGTGCTGGAGCTGCTGAAGCTTCTGCAGGCACGGCGGAGCACAGTGCCAATAGGCCTCCCTAGCGGCACTGCGCCTGTGGCGGCGTCCCCCTCCTCCTCAGCCTACTCATCGTTGCATGCGATGCAGCAGGGGCTTGATGCCTCTGATGGCAGCTCTAGCTTGCATGGCTGTGAAGCCGGTCTATTCCAGCTGTCTATGCCCCCATCAGCATTGACTATGTCTCCTGCTGCAGAGCTGGCCAAAAGAGTGCAAGATCAGCCCTTACAGGTGAGAAAGGTGGGTTCTCATCAGCCCTGAAAACCAGCACCTGCTTTTCTATCCTGAGCACGTGAGTACCCACGATTTATATAAACAAAAAGTTATCTTTGAGGAGGGGGTGTAATCAGCTCATCGTGCTGGTACGCAGAAATGCACTAGCATTTATTCAAATTTTGATTCAATGCACTCCCCCCACATTGGTCACCGTCAACGCACAGGCAGCCACAGATCATGCCTCCCCTGTTGTCCAAGATAAAGATCGAATCCAGGCTGCGGGCAAGCTGCCCTTTGGACCGGTGTTGGAACCCCTGCCCCTCTACTTACGCTCACGGAGCCAGCCTGGAGGGAAGGCGCTGTCGCCCGCCATCACCGCCGCCCCGTGGTCCTCCAAGGAGGGTCTTCCCCCGGTCCTGGCTGCTCGGCAGGAACGCTACGCCCATGGCGAGGAGCTCTCTGCGCGGTCTGATGATGGCGGCCAGAGCCAGGATGGTGCGGTGGACCCAGCGGAGGAGGGCATGCACAGCAGGGAGGAACCTTCTGAGGGCATCTCTGCTGCGGTGGAGGCACCAGGAACAGCAGCGACTGCCACTACTGTTCATGGAGCAAGCGTGCCTCTGCCGGAACGGGGCTCAAAGGCTATCAGCCGGCACGAGGCTGTTGAGAAGGGAGCAGCCCCACTTCACTCACCGGAAACCAGCTTCAATCAGTCGGCTGCCGAATCTGCTGCGGCCGCCAGCATGGCTGCTGTAGTCTCTCCCTTTACAGCGGGAGGCTCCCATGCTGTGGGCGAGGGTGTGTGGGGCAGCTTGAGCTACAGCAAATCGCAGTCTCTGCAGGTGTCAGTCCTCCCAGCTGACAGGCGCCTCTCATTCTCTGCTGACCCAACTAGCAAACCGCGCGGCCAGGAGGGCAGCGGCCGCGGGTCCTTCCTCCCGGCTGACAACCGCGCATGTCCCCGTGTGGCCTCCGTCAGGTATGCGCGCCAGCCCGCTTTGTGGAGGGATGAGCAGGTGGGCGACCCTGGGCCCTCTCACAATGCTTTGTCCACCTCGACCCACGGTGCGCCCGGTTCTGCGGTGGCTTGTGGGCGGGCCACTGGGGCAGGAGGCACCTACACCCCCAACTCCCTGCTGGGCGTCACCCAGGAGGAGATCCAGCTTATGACCAGCCTGTGTTCACAAAGCCGGACCTCATCCCTCCCACACGAAGGGCTCTCAATGGACTGTGAGGCAGTGGGAGGGCCGGGCAGGGAGTCCAACAGCTTGGATAACAGCCCCAGGGGAGCTGACCTGGCGTCACAAAACAGACAGCTGCGCTCCCCGAGGTCGCCGCCTCTTCCCGGGCCGAGTTTGAACTGTGCACGCCGCCCTTCTTTGCTAAGTTATAATGATGGGGGGTCACAAAATGCCCCGGCAGCAGCGCCTGATCCTCCAGGTCCCTCCAGATGGTCACGATTTTCAGGCAGCTGGAGGCAAATCGTGCCCTCTTGTGAGGTGGGCAGCAGCAGCAGTAGCAGTGCCATGGCCAGCAAAGGAGATGGTGGGAGGCTCATAGAGGTCGGGCCAGCGAGTGATTGCCCAGCTGCCCCAGTCATACCAACGGCCTTATATGGTGGGCATAGGAGGCAAGATGCGCATGAGCCTCATGGACATCCAGCATCCTCCATGATGGCGGGCGGCCTCATCATCCGGAACAAGCGGCGGCACGCGGAGCAGCAGCATCAGCCCATAGACTTTCATCACCACCGTGACCAGCCATGTCAAGAGTCACAGCCGGAACCTCTTTTGGGTCGTCGAAGACCTCTGTTGCCCCGCACTAGGCACTCAGGCGATTCACCACGTAGGCGTGGTAGGCGACGGGACGTGACTGTAGCACAGATAGCCTTGCTGCATGACTGCTACGTTAGACAGCTGCTAGCTCATGGCATTTACGTAGCCGTTGCTGGTGTAGCTGGGGGCACTCTGGCTCATGCCACATTTGCAGAAAAAGATAGGGTCACGTATTTAGACCAATAATGGGTTATAGGCACTCGAAGGCTGAGCCTGTAGGGGAGGCTGCTTGTGGCAGCATGAGGACATCGGAATGTTGGTGTTACCAGGCAGATGCTGTGCTGGCTTCTGGTCATGACCTGGGAAAGGCATTGAGAGGATGTATGTTGTTTAGCTGAAGCCTGCAGGACGTTAAGTGCCCATGTGGGTGTTCAGTGCGCAAACGCCTCGTCACTTCCGACCATGGTGATGTGGGTGCATAGTGCACAAAGCCTTCTCATGGTCAAGTCTGATTTGATTACCGACCTGGCATGCATACGCTGATATCCTATATTCGACTGTACCTGTCCTTTGTGTACTGGTATTGACTGAGCTCTTTCAGGAGCATGAACATCCATATCTTGGTTTCTGGGGACCAACAAAGCAGGCCCTACTGGGTGCCTTTGATCAATACTTGTGATAGTCTTATTCTGTTTCTATGTTGAATTATCGTGCAAGCTTAAATTCTGCTGAATTTATGAAGTGCAACCGTGATATTTAGTGATCAGCAATCGGTTGGGGAGCATGTCATGGTCACTTCATGCAACAAAGAATGAACGAACGTATAGAGGCATCAGCAAGCATTTTAGATTGGTTGTGATGGTGGTGTTGAAAAACACCGGTTTGGTTGCAAGACGTGAGATAAAGGCGCTTAGGCAGACTCCTCCTCCTTCTTGCTCTTCTTAGGCAGCAGGACAGAGTGGATGTTGGGCAGCACACCACCAGATGCAATGGTGACAGTGCCTAGCAGCTTACTTAGCTCCTCGTCATTGCGGATGGCCAGCTGGATATGGCGGGGGATGATGCGGTTCTTCTTGTTGTCACGGCCTGCGTTGCCAGCTAGCTCCAGCACCTCGGCAGCAATGTACTCGAGCACTGCAGCCAGATAGACGGGGGCGCCAGCTCCAATGCGCTCGGCGTACTTGCCCTTCTTCAGGTAGCGGGCAACACGACCCACGGGGAACTGGAGACCGGCCTATTTCTGAATCTCCCACATCAACAAAATGGCACCCAAGTCCGAGTCCAAGGTGCCCGCTGAGAAGAAGGTTGCTAAGAAGGTCGCTGTCAAGAGTGCCGATGGCAAGAAGAGGAAGAAATCCGGCAAGACAGTCGAATCCTACAAGATCTACCTGTACAAGGTGCTCAAGCAGGTCCACCCTGACACTGGCGTCTCCTCCAAGGCCATAAGCATCCTCAACTCCCTCATAAACGACATGTTTGACAAGATCGCCACTGAGGCTGCTCGCCTGTCTCGCTACAGCAAGAAGCCTACAATGACTTCCCGTGAGATCCAGACCGCTGTCCGCCTGGTCCTTCCTGGGGAACTTCCAAGCATGCTGTCTCTGAGGGCACGAAGGCTGTCACCAAGTTCACCTCGGCCTAAGCTTATGAGTGTACAATCTGGCTCAAGGCGCCATTCATCAAACAAAATTGTTTTTCAACACCACCTATACTACACCAGCAGCTCTGCTTACCGGCGCTTGCACTACCCTTATTGCCATCTGATCCTTCCTGCAGCCACCAAGTGTTTCATCCCGGCTTCAACCGTGCACATGTAGACATATCAATGGTTGAGTTGATCACTTAAGTCATGTAGCTCTGCTACATGTTTATTTCTGATTATAATGAATCATGCACATCCACACTCATGGAGTCATTGGTCCATAGCACTGCAATGTTCATGAAAGGTCATGTGAGGGCGAGGTCACGAAAATTCTTTGAAGCTGGTTTCTATTTCTTGCTGTATTGGCTTGCGAAGGCTTTGCATACCAGTGCATTTTTTTCTTGCACTGGCACGCATGAATAGCAACTGCAATCCACAAGGCAGTGCCATGTCTGAGAGGGCAATGATAACTCAAAACAAAAAGCGAATGTCCTTCATATGGGCCTACATTTTAGTACACCTCATATCAGGAGGCAAACTGTTGTAGCTCTTAGCAGAGTTAGCATCAGCATACCTTGATCTGGAATAGGAGAAGGCACAGGCTTTGTGTCAATGACAGAGAGAGACTGGCTTACTGCTGTAGGACCCGGTAAAAATCACAATTAATTTACGATTGTTATGCTCGTTGTTATGTTGATAAATACCGGTTCTTGAGGAAAATTGAGAACGGTGCATACCCACTGGGCCCTGCTGAACGCTTGGCCGCGTGTGGGTGGCAGGGAATGACTAGGCTCAATTCCAGCTACCATGCACAGCCTGGGCTATGGTGCAGCCATGCCATCCTCCTATGTCAATAACGTTACATCTCTGGGCCCACTCAAAGCTCGGCCGCGCGGGCGCCTAACTGTTCAGAAGGGAGGGGGGGAAATGAACTAAAAGGAAGAGAGGGGGAAAGGAACTAAAGGAGAGGCCGGGAAGGCAAAGAAGACCAAGTCCGACACCTGAGTTCCACTAAAGACTAGCCCTCAACAAAGCCTACAAAAACAACCACAAAAGCCAGCGTATCCCACCCCTGCTTGGCCGCGAGGGTGCCCCACAGATCAGGAGGGAGAAGAGAAGAAACTAAGAAGGGGGCAAAATAAAAGAAGAGGACCAAAAGGGAAGGCCGGAAAGGCAAACGAGACTGGCGCCTCAGAATCCCGAGAGACTAACCCTCAACAATGCCCACAGCACAGTCCACAAAAGCAAGTGCATCCCACCCATGCTCAGCCTGGTACAACTGGTGAAAGTTAGTGGCAGCGCCCGGAGGACCTGCCCACCCCCGTTCCCGTAACTGCTCCCTGACACTAGGGCACTGGAAGCAAACATGTAGCGCATCCTCCACCTGCTCGCTACCCCCCGTGCCCAACACCGCTGGCAGCAGCGTGCCTCTCGCCGCTGACCGTTGCGCCGTCCTCTGGTATCAGCCGTGCTGATCGCGCCGAGCCGCAGTCGCTAATTTATGCGCACACAAGCACACTCCCTCTGTCTAGTGCGGCTCCTGGCTTACGCCAGCACGGCACCCGCCGTGGACTGGAACCAGGTGCGGTAGGTCGCCGCAGATCTGTGCTCGGTGGTAGGGTCCCTGGGGTCCCCACCGCCGCTTGCGTCTAGCTGTGCCTGCTCGTAGGCTGCGTCGACGAGTGCCAACACCTCTGCGACGGGTAGGCACTGTAGGGCAGCTGCTGCCTTGCGCAAGGTGGGGGTGGCTACCCCCCGCTCCAGCTCCTCTAATGCACCCAGCAGATCAGAGCACCAGGTGCGGCCACCAGTGCCCTGGCTGACTGCAAGCTGTATATCTGCTGCCATGGCTTGAGCCATGAGCAGGCTGTATTGCTGTGCCGCCGGTGCCACCGCTACATTGAAGAAGCGGAGGATATGGGTCCACCAGTCTTGCTGTAGTGGCTGGAGCTGCTCTCTCAGGTCTCGTCAACTGGCGGCTGATGCAGGTAGCCCCGCAGCCTGGCGTAGGTGCTGAAGCAAGCTGGACTGCAGTTTGCTGGAGAGACATTGCCGCGGCCTAAGGTGGCTGGTGGACCACACCACATCGCCGTAGTTGGCCGCAGGCGCTGCGTACACAGCTGTCAACCTGATGCGGGTTGGAAGATGGCGCCTGAGGCCCATCTTGGCTGCCATGCGGCGAACGCGGTGCAGCGCGGCAGCCAAAGGCGCCTCTCTACCCTCCATGGCCCTCCTCAGGCCGCCGCTTTCGTGCTGAATGATGTCCAAGAACTTGAATTATTGGCAAGCTTCAACACGGCACGGTCAGGGCCGTACACGCAAACATTTGCTGTTTGTCGGCGTTGCGCTGCTAAGCGGCTGCCAAACTCCATGATCTCTATCTGACTGACATTGACCAGAAGCCTGTTTATGTGCCGCAGACTCATGCATGGCATCAAGCATGCGTTGCAGCCCTGGGGTGCGGGCTAGCAGGGAGAGGTCGTCCGCATACAGCAGGCAGCGTAGCTGTCGCCCCGCCTGCAGCTCAATGCACTTGGCTACGAGCATGGCCGGCAGCAGGTCACTGAGGTAAAGGCTAAAGAGCAGAGGGCTCAGGGGGCAGCCCTGCTTGATGCCTCTGGTGCAAGGCACAGGACCAGTGCGCTGATGGCCGTCAGTGAGCGTGTAAACTGCACCGGCATAAAGCGCTTGCACTGCGCGTAAAAGGCATGCAGGCATTTGAAGATGCTTGCATAAATGCCACCACAGCTGCTCCTGGGGCACGCTATCATAGGCCTTTGTGAAGTCCACAAAGGCCACATGCAGCTTGCCACGGCCTGCAGCTGCCTGTTGAGCATGGACTGCATGCCTGAGGAGGAAAGCAGCCTGGAGCGTGCAACGGCGCTGTTGAAAACCAAACTGCTCAGGAGGGACGTGGCCGTGCAGTCGCGCCCACTCATCAGTGATGGCAGTGAGCATGCTGGCATACAGCCGGCAAAGCACTCTAGTGATGGCGATGGGCCGGTAATTACCGGGATCAAGGGGGTCGCCCCTCTTGTAAACAGGCTGAATCCTGACTGGCTGCCAGGCATTGGGATTTCCCCCCGCACCGCCATCGCACTCAACCAGTGTTGCAGCAGATCCCTCAGCACATGCCGTTGCTCCCCCTCTGAATCGTCCTCTACCACAGCCAACTTGATAAAGGGTGTCGCTAGACCGTCTAGGCCCGCCGAGGTGTGCACGCGCATGCGGGAGAAAGCCCTTGCGAAGCAAGAGGCAAGCTGCTCAGCTGACATGCCGAGGTCCTCCGGCGGAGCTGTGGTAGGGGGCAAGTTTGCCTGTGGCGCCGCAGGAGAGGGGGGCACAGTGGCGGTGAATTACTGTCGCGGGTGTGCCTGCTATGTGAGGGGGCAGGAACATGGAACCCGTCAATCTAGGCGGGGTGAGAGAAGATCGTGTGGCAGGTTCGATCCCTCAACTTCTGGGTATGGATGCCACCAGCTTTCCCGAGGAAAGTAGACACTGTTAGGACGATTGAAGCCTTCTCGTCTTTGATGAGTTTCAACGTTCTTGAACACTGAAAGTGTCACGTTTGGATAACTGCTAGGTTGGTATTCTCAATTAGGTTAATCTCAGCTGTTTCTCGGAGCGCTAGGATAGCCGGGGACTAGAATCGTAGTCAGCCTTAATGTCCTAACAAACTCTTAGACCAGCAGATGCCAGATAGGCAGCTTGCGGATGACCAGCTCGGTGGTCTGCTGGTACTCCTGGATCTAACCTGGGCTACAGTGCCTGGGCGGCAACGATGGGGCTTCTTCACGCCTCCAGTGAATGGAGTAATCTTGCGAGCTGTCATGATGGCAAGCTGCTTCCTCGGGGCCATGCCTATGCTGGACTTAACAATGTCAGCTTCTTACGGGAAATTCTGTTTGTCAAATGAAAGTACATTCAACGTGACGTAAAATCCACCAGCCTAGTCACCTTGTTTATTCGGTGCGGACTTTGAACCTATATAGCTCAGACCCAACTATCAGGGAGGAGACCAGCGGAGTCCTAAAGGTCTTCCTTGAAAGTATCATCCGTGATGCTCTGACCTACACTGAGCATGCTCGCCACAAGATGGCCGCAGTTCAGCAACAGCTCACACTTTATCATTATCTATTTATATCACAACGTATGTTTTTCAACACCAACCAAGTAACCAACATCATCACAGCAACCATCAGCACCATCAACCATTCTTCAAAATCATTGATTGCACGAGACCCCCAATTCATGCCAGGAAGTTCGCTTCAGTACCGTAGAACCTCTTTGACTCCGCTCGTAATTAAATAATTATTGGGGTGCGCGGACATGGCTGCGCGCTAATATTAATTCCAAAATCGCCGCTGCGCAGAGCGTCAGTCAGGTGCCCACACAATTATTTTGGGGGTGCGCGGTATGAATTAAAAACAGCACTTTTTACAAAAATTTCGCGCTGGCGCGCGAATGTTTGATTCGACATCCGTTCAACCATCCTTGTCAAGTGTGCCCAAATAGCCCTGCTCGGTGACGGCGACGCCATTTGTAAGTTGTGGCTTAGAGCACTTTGCCGAGCATAATCCCGTTCGTAAAACGGTTGTACGGTTTGTGTCACCTGATGTCCATGCGGCGCCTTGCATCTGACATAATTCGGTCAATGAAACAACCATCTATATTAAGCATCTTTAAGAAAACTAGGGGGATCAGGAGGATCTGGAGGATCAGGAGCAGGTAGAGGAATAGGTGAAGGAGGAGGGGGAGGAGGGGGAGGAGACGGAGGAGGAGGAGGAGGAGACGGATGATGATGATGATGATGCTGACTATGCTGACCGTGTACCGTAGAAGGATGACTATGCTGACTTTTGCTGACTGTGTACCGGAGGTGGATGATTTTTGACTACCGTATGTCCGTATGATGACGTTTGCTGACCTTGAGGGTTTTAACTAAGTTTGACTGTACTGGCTGAAAGTGCTGCGCGGAAGGAAATTGAAATTGAAATTATTCCAGTGATGCGCGATGTTAAATTAAATTACCTGCTGCGCAACGTTAAATTAAATTTTCGTCGCTGCGTGACTGTTTTTTAAATTCTTTTTGGGTGCGCGACGGGACAAAAAACCTCTTTTCGGGGGGTGCGCGGAGTCTAAGAGATTCTACGGTATTAAAGATACCGCACAGCTTATTATCAGGCAGGAGCAAGCAGCCAAATGGATGGATGGATCATTGACACTTGAAGATTAAGGAGCATCACGATAAATCAACATGACTCGGGAGACCATGAGCTGTCAATAATATCCTGCCACTAGCAATCCGTCCAAGTGATCTCACCTCCAGTGATTAGGTGCCGCCACTCCAGGGGAAGAAGCTCGTCAGCTGCAACCAGATCTCTGCCCGGTACTTCTCACTGGGGCATCCTCTTGACCCTCTCCATGCTAGGCCCCCTCGCTCTTGATGCCGCCAGGGCCTAATATCCCCTTAATGGCCATGCTTATGACAAGGTCTTTCAGGCAAAAGGGAGGGAGGTAAGCTAGGGGGAGTGCCGAGGGGGCAGGTCATTTATCCTCCAGAATCCAGCCTCCAACTGGTCAAAATCTGCCTCCGTGAGGGAAAAACATCTGACGCAACACCCCTCTTTTGACTTCTCAGCTTGCAGTCACACACCTGCAACTTCGACCTTTTGGCAATTTAAACCGTTGACATGAGCTGTCTCTTCCATGCAACGCTTCGCCTTGCTCCTGTGTCGCCAGAAAGGTGGACATGCAAGGTGGAAGCGGCATAGCTACTGGGTCCTTTGACTTTGCCGCCCATCCCCTCTCGCTCTTGACTAAGTCATTGCGCGGTGGTTGGTGTGACGGAGGCAATGTATGTGCAGGGCGGAAAGCGCTCTACGAGATAGCTCTGCACCAAGGCATGAAGCCAGGTCTATAGTATTGCCTCAATGGTGTACACACACACACACACTCATGTACCTGAGGTGTAAGGGGAATACACGCTTTTAGCGGATAGCGAGGGCCAAGGAGGCGGACGTTAGAGAGGCAGGTCACGCAGGTGAGACTTCAGGTAAAAAAACATGAGGGGATGGAGTGAAAGAGAGTGTTCCATGCAAAGAGAGCACATATGGACAGCAGCATCAAGTTTTCGATCATACACACACAACGGTACAGCACAGTAGCGCATGTTCACATAATGCAACATGCCTTGCAGAACAGAGCCCAGACCAGCATGCATTCCAGATTTCCTGGTCTCAAGAACTACATGCTAAAACCGCCTCCTCCTACATGATGCCATGATGACGGCCTGTTTTGTGCAGGCAGACAAACATACTGAATGTAGTTGTGATAGCAAGATGAGCAGCAGCGCATGTCTGAATTGTGCCTCTGGCAAACCTGGTCATTTGACTATGCCTGACTGCGACTGCAGCAAATCTGTTTATGATAGGTCGTTCGAATGCCCGATGCGCGATTTCGCTGTATATCGGTAGCTCACCCGGGTGCCGGTAGCTCTCGATCCAACCTGCTGATAACGTTGAGCCATTGCAGCGAAGCCTTCACAAAGAAACGAAGCAACTGTATCGGTACATGAACGTTGGAGAGTACACACGAAATAAATATACAGTGTACCCTGTTGAGATCAGGCCCCAAGTAAACGCCGGAGCGTGTCAGATCAGGAGCTAGGTGTGGGCCAACGGTGTGGGCGGAAGCTTAAGACGGGAATCCGCGCTCATCTGTCAATCAAGGAAACAAACTGATCACCTCCACCAATTATTAAATTTACATTTGAATCTCATGAGCACCGATAGCCAGCTTACGCTTGAGGAGGCTTTATCTCTGGGTGACCTAACATTGCGTTTCCCCGATGGCCGCTCCGTCAATGCATATCGGCACCTTCTTGTTCTAGCTTCTGCTGTCCTGCGACAGTTCCTGCTAAAAGATTTCTCGAAACATGACGAACATGCTCAGAAGAGGCATGCTAGCCAGGCGTCTGTGGATGCTGCATCTTCTACTCTGTCAGTGTACCCAGTAGCGGCTGCCAGATATCACTCTGGCTGGACATGTTTAAGATCACTTGGGTTTGCCCTCTTGCATCAGTGTTGGATCAATGGTCCCATGATGTGGAGGTTGTCATGGCCACTTTGGCCAGCCCCATGGGCTAACCCTGCCTTAGCAGCACGTCAAAATTGTACAAGGGAGGACCAGTGCGGGGGGGTCCACCTTTTTCGAATCTCATTCGGTATGCACTTGATATACCGGCCCTGTATAGCCTGATGAGGCTTACAGCCAGTCTCTATTCAAGATGGCTGGCTTAAGATTCGACCTTGCCTCCGGGATGGGGTGAAGAGAAGTCTTTTGATCCTGCCCTTTTTCATTGGTACTGCTTCTTGTTTGAGTTAGTGCTGCGTTCCAAATACAACTTTGAAACTGGTGGTGCGTTTACCAGTTACATCAATGTAATTTGCAATTGTGTTGATCTTTCCCTATTCTGATATGGAACTGCATGCTGCTGATGTGGGTTAATCCTCTGAAAACCATATAATAACACGAAATTTGCATATGATCACGTGTTCTTACTGATACTACTAATTTGCTTTTACATCAGGTTGACGGGTGCTTGGAGGACTGGATGGAGGTGCTCAGGTTATTGTACCACGGGGGTAAGCTTGGATAGTCGGCTATGCCTCATCTCATAGCCTGATAAATCCTATCATCATCGTCTGATTCCCAATCACATTGCCTATATTGTAGTGATCAGCGGGGGAGGAGCCACTGTGACCCCGGCTATCGCCTTCCGCATTCTCCCTCTTGCACATCAGTACAACATGCCCGCTGTGTTGGAGCGGTGCCTAAGTGCCTTTGATGCAGCCAAGCCTCAGTTCTGGCACTCAGTTCCTGCTGCACCCTCGCCATCATCGGTATCAGCTGCCAACTCAGCATCTGGCCCAGATCTGTTTGAATGGCTGGCACTGTCTGACTCCCTACAATACACACCCATCATTCGGGCCTGTCTGTCTCAGCTCTCAGAATCTACGAAGCCAGCTGTCTCGCCCATATTGGGAGCTCTGTGCAACCCTGTCCAGAGGGGCATGATGGATGGGCTACGGCCGGAAACATTACGGGAGGTCATCAATATGATGTCAGGCCTGCCGTTTGGGTTCAAGGTGAGGATGACTTGCGATATTGTATAACATCCAGATCCCCACTCGGTCTTCTTACAGTAAAGCAGAGATGCTTCTTGCTGTAAAAATCTAGCTCTGATCTGATTCACAGCTCAGCACTGATATCTACCGACCGTGGTCTCACTTGACCTGGTCCCTCACTCCCTCCTTATCCCCACTTCAATCACTGCCAGGTCGCATAACATAATGTTGCTCCACATCTACAGGGATCATTTGTTCCTCGGATCAGTCTCCCCCCGTCAGTGTGTTGCCCAGTAGCGGCGGAGGTGAGTAATGGGTGTTGCTTTGGATTCAACATAATGAAGAGATTTTCAAAGCAAGATGACTTATTGAGTAGAATGATGGCCTTAAGCTTGTATTAACCTTCATTTTTCATGTCCAGGGTGATAGCGCTCTTGGAGATTGGGATGGCACGTTCAAAGTAGGCAGTTGGTGGAACTCCCAGCTGTTTTTTCCTGGCCACCATCAAGGTGAAGTGTCTCTTTACGTGTGGGATATCGACAATCAGAGGATGGCACACCGTATACCGATTGGAGCTGAGGCCGATATCGGGAATGTGAACATCATGGACGTCAGCGCCAATGGACTGGTACTTTTAAACTGTGGAAATGGTAGTGCCAACATCTGGGACCTGGCCAGCAGACAGCATCAAGGTCCATTTAAGCCAATGCATCCTCTGGAGAAATACAGCAGGACTAGGTGGCACGGTATCAATCGCGTTCTTTACTCCGGTAGCAGCAGCAGCTCCAAGGCCAATATCGGCATGTGGGACATCGCCAAGGATTCTGAGGCTACGCCGAGCCTGGTTGGACACAGCGCCATGGTCACAAGTTGGCGATCCTCAGAGGAAACCAGCTTGGTTATTTCATGCCCGCTAGACAAGACGGTACGTTTGTGGGATACACGCACGGGTGACTGTGTGCGCACCATGGAGGGACATCAAGGCCCAGTCTACAGGGTTGTAATGGATTTCAGCAGCAGCACAGCTGTCAGCAGCTCAGGTGATAAGACTGTGAAGGTGTGGGATCTCGGCACGGGCTTGTGCAAAGGTTCTGCATTCGAGGATCTCAGTGCCCCTGACATTTGTACAGGGCTGGCCATGGATGCTTCAGGAACCACTGTGTTGGCCGCATTTAGAGGTTCGCGGCCACTGAGAACCTGGGACCTCACCAGGCAGGTGGCTTTGGATACCTTCAAAGCAACAGAGGGGCACAGACTGCGAATGTGGTGCCACAACCCTGGCCTGACGACAGTGTGCCTAATGACAGCTGCTCCGGTGGGCAATGACATGTCCTCACCCAGGATCCATGTGTGGCGCTAGACTGCTTTATGCCCAACACAAGAGTCCCTCTTTACAAAAAAAATGTTTCAGAAAAACTGCAGTAAGGAAGGTTGCTTCAGCCTGTACCATGGGGTAGCATAAAGCATGTGGGGTGGCTGAACAACAATGGCTGAACAACTGTTTGAACACGTACAATGTTGGACTGATGTTCTAGGCTTCTTGCAGGCTTCATTGATATATATATTCATTTGTTTTATAAATGTATGATGCACAGTTGTTGTAGGAGAACAGCAGTCTATCAAGGCTACAAAGCGCCATTACAAGTATCCTATATTCATATACGTAAGCAGCAACCGTCTATCACAACTTCAAACAACCGCTACTATATTTTGCATCACTTACTCTCGCCGGCCTGCTGGCTATTACGGTAGTCAATGACGTAGCATGTTAAGCCCTTCTTATATGACACGGCCGCGTTAGCGGCCAACTGTCACCTTGGAAACTGAAAGATAAATGAAAGTAAAATGTGCCCCCGTGAAGAAGCAAGGGGGGGGGGGATAATTGAACTCCTCCATCCCAAGGTTGTAGAGATTTTTGAGAGTATTGTAAATCTGGTATTATAAGATGTTTTTTTATCCAGTGGGGGTCGGCGAAGTTGGTGGTGGGGAGAGGGGATTCATACAAACACTTTAGGGGGAAATACTGAACATTTTCACATTATCCCTAACTAGGCTAGACATCCCACCTGGACAGGGGGAGCGGCTCCACAACCAACACACGAAGACTGTGTTGGTGTTGCTCCACTTTGCGGCCAACCTTGTGAGCCATGCTCCAATGTGCAGTTCAATCAGAAGCTGGCATCCGGCATGGTCGACCCCAGGCATTAAGAAACAAAGTCCATTCCTCAAGGCCCTAGCACCTCTAGAATCTAGTCTTCGAAAAATGGACCTCATCTTCCAAGCAAGCCAGGGCTCCCACTAGTTCCTGCCTCGGTGCAGCTGGTGAAAGTATGTAGCACGTCCTCCACATGCTCGCCATCACCCCTTATCCAGCCATTGTGACGCTACTGACAGCTACATAGTCCTAGTCTTATGTCGGGTGAGCTGACCGCGCCAAGTCACAGCTTTCAGTTTGTGCACACTCGAGTATACTCCCTCCTGCTGGTGCAGATACTAGCGTGCACCAGCCTTAGGCTGCGCTCGCTAGCGCCGATACCTTAGTTTATGACGGGTAGTGGCTGTACATCCGTCAGCGCCTGAGCGAGAGTATTTGGGAACGTTCCTCCTCGCCAAGGCGCCCAGGACTTCATTGCACCAATTGCACCCTCCAGAGCTCCGTCTGATCTAAAGCTTCATGTCGGCCACCATACCTGCTGCCGCCATGAGTGGACTTTCTTATCGGCATACATTTCGGTATCAAGAGGGGGAGAGGGGGGGCCTGGCAAGTATCAAGAGGGGGAGATGGGGCCTGACAGGTATCAAGGGGGGGGAGAGATGAGGCCTGACAGGTATCAAGGGGGGGAGATGAGGCCTGACAGGTATCAAGGGGGGCGATGGGGCCTGACAGGTATCAAGGGGGGAGATGGGGTCTGACAGGTATCAAGGGGGCGGAGAGATGAGGCCTGACAGGTATCAAGGGGGGAGATGGGGCCTGACAGGTATCAAGGGGAGAGATGGGGCCTGGCAGGTATCAAGGGGGGAGATGGGGCCTGACAGGTATCAAGGGGGAGAGATGGTGCCTGACAGGTATCAAGGGGGGAGATGAGGCCTGACAGGTATCAAGGGGGGGAGAGATGAGGCCTGACAGGTATCAAGGGGGGGAGATGAGGCCTGGCAGGTATCAAGGGGGGAGATGGGGCCTGACAGGTATCAAGAGGGGAGATGGGGCCTGGCAGGTATCAAGGGGGGAGATGGGGTCTGACAGGTATCAAGGGGGGGAGATGGGGCCTGACAGGTATCAAGGGGGGGAGAGATGAGGCATGACAGGTATCAAGGGGGGGAGATGGGGCCTGACAGGTATCAAGGGGGGAGATGGGGCCTGACAGGTATCAAGGGGGGAGATGGGGCCTGACAGGTTTCAAGGGGGGGGAGATGGGACCTGACAGGTATCAAGAGGGGGGGGATGAGGCCTGGCAGGTACCAAGGGGGGCCAGTTGCTGGAACTCAATGTTGTTCACTCCAAGCATGGGGGAAGCGAGGTAAGGTCACGGGCATTCAAAGATCAAAAGTTGGCAGTATACGCCATCGCCCGCAACATGGCCGTCATGTCTTAAAGTGCAGTCCCACCAGTCAACGCTACGAGGCGCTCCTAACCCACCAGCCCTCCGTCGGACCCCTTTGTGAGGCAGGCGCTGGAGCTGCACTCTCAGCAGAAGGCCAGCACAAACAAAGAATGGGATAGCTCTACCAGCTTATGAACTAACCCGACATCATCCTCACTATCACGATATGCCCACGCTTGTCTAGCAGCATATTATCGTTTGCATCCTTGACCTCATTGCAGCGGCCCAGCTCAAACGCAGAATAATGCAATGGCGATTCGCCTCTACCAGCTTCTGAACCCCGCCCTCGTCCTCTCTATCACGCTCTGCCCACACTTATCAAGCAACACGTCATCGTCCGTGACCGTAGCCCACATAATGCAGCGGCCCAGCTCAAGCATGACAGCGGGCAGTTCCAGCAGCATGGTGTCAGGCATGACTAGCAGCATGGAATCAGGTAATTCTAGCAGCTCCATCACCCCTCCCTCGTCCTCATGTCAAGTCTCTGCCCATCCCTCTGGTTGTTGTTGCTCCTTGCTGTCAGGGTCAGGTGTGTCCTGGTGGGTGAGCCGAAGAGGCTGTTCTTCACCTGCCACAATTGCAGGCACACGCCCCCTCACCCCCCCATAGACACCTCCTCCTCCTCTAAACACAGATGCAAGTGTGAATAAAACAGTCCAATTGTGAGGGGTCTTGTGGGATCTACACAAATGCCTTGAACATGTCCCGTTAGCAAATGTACTGCCTCCTTTGCAGTGTTGATAATGGGCTGTCCACCACGCCCGCTCAGGTGTTGATGGCAAGGCAATCAGCCGATGGTGACTTGTGGGTTTCTGCAGGTGTGGAGTTCTCGATAGGAGGGGCAGACTCAGCTGGGGTCAAACGAGCGAGCAGTCAGGGTTCGTACGGGCTTGGGCTGCTCTCAGTCAGGCTGGTATTGTGTCCTATATCACGTGCCAGGGCATGGCTACCAGCCAGGCAAGACAAGAGAGGGAGTTGTTGTATGAAAGGTGGTGGCCCAGGGTCCCACAATACCTGCCCTGGACCCCCTCAGCATCCCCATCCCCATCCCCATGACTGTTCCTTCGTGGGCATTGTGTGTGGATGATGGCTTGAAGGGGACGATCAGAGACTAGAGGCCGGACGTGGAGGGAGATAGGGGAGCGGACATGGGGTGTAATGATGGCGCATGTGCGACTAGTGGAATCTATGACCAGCCTCCTCAGCGGTCTCTGTGCATAACTTGGACATGGGGTGGGGATGTGAAAAGGTGTAAGAGATTCACACTTAACTGCACTATGAGAGGCAGGTGAGGTGCTGGCAAGGCACCTACCCCTTGGATTGCCACAATGCTGAAATTTGAATGCAAGGTTTCTGCACATTCAGTCAAACCAGGAGGAAGTGAGATAAAGGCTGTTGTCAACTGTTGGCAGTCCCATAAAAAGAGACAGTACAGACGGAAGTAAAGCAGTTTATGGAATCGGGTCATGCCAGGTATTCAGGGGTGGTGGGGGCGGGAGGTTCAGACATCAGAAGTAGAGATCACGGCATTAATGAGCCTCTAGTGGGCGGCTATGGACCATCCACTGACAGTGAGGAGTGTGGCACGGACATTGGCATTGCTCCCCCCTGTTGTAGTTTTACCAGAATAGACAGTTGAACCAGGGTTGAACAGCTCAATATTCACGTGCCACAGAATGGCAGTTGGCTGTTGCTCTGCAGCGGACTGCTCATCCACTACACGTTGAGCTGTTGGTGAATGGTGATTCTGTTCATCAGCTGTCAGGGCGACCAGCGCCGCATCCAGGCCACCTGGATTGCCCCTGGATTGCTTAGAGGAAGAGGCAGCCAGGCTACAAAAGCCTAATCAAACAACTAAACGACACGTCCCTATTCAGTAAAACGTTAGCCAGATTCATTACCGGCACATGAAGTTGGCTAACCACCGTATCTTGAAACAAAATCGGTTTATGCCAAGGAGCTCGCTTATTGAAGATTTTGGCATGCACGACTTCATCGAGGTCACAAAGCATCACCAGCCAATCAGTTACAGGAAAGGATTGATACATGTATGAAACTATGAACACCAGAATCCTCACAGCGTCTTGGCCTGCTCCTGAGCTGCCTGGGTGCTGACTGGAAGGCGGTAGGTAAGGTGGCAGGTATATACGGAGGGGCATAGCTACAGGGACCAAGGGTGGCAGCATGAGGATCCTCACATGAGGGTAATGAGGGAGTAAAACCTGGTTCCCTTGGCTTTCTCGTTCTCCCTCTCCAGATATTTCTTCCTTCAGACTGAAGAATTGGAGACAATCTGATCCGCCACTCAATCTGTGAGTGGAATTTTATCTTGCATTAGGAAGGAGATGGATGATTGGATGCCAGGATGGCAGGGAAGGCTGCTGGTACAGTGGGCCAATGGTACACACACACAGTCACTCAGGGAGGAGGGGCGCAGAAAGGAAGTATTTGGTGTCAGGGTGGAGACAACTGACAGTAGCATCAAGTTCATGATCATGCCTGCTCATAACCCCCTGCTTATAACAAAACCAGCACCACATCCTAACCCTAAAGTCCCGGGACTGTTCGGTGTTTTATTTTTCGCAGCTCTGCTATATTGGCTTATGCCTGGAATTCCATGCATGCTTGTCTTGGGCCCAAGACCAACATGCATGGAATTCCAGTCTGAAGCACCTCATGCTCAAGCCACATCCTCATCCACGATGTCATGATGGCGTCACTCTTATCATTACCTCATAAAGTTACTATCTTCCAGCCCGCTGCAGCCTGGGACCTGGCAACACTGTAAACGTGGGGCGCGTACAGGCTGTGCAGTGGCAGCACCTTGATATTGGCCTCCTCCTTGTGCATGTAGGCTGATGCTTAGATGAAATTGAGACTGAACCATGGCATCAGTCTCAACTGAGCCTCATAAAGAACGGATCATCGTATCAAACTTGACAGCATCTGCAACCACGTTGAGACCATTTGTCGGCACACCCGCTGCACGATTTCTCCGTTTAGCCCTCGAACCAGCTGCACGAAGACACGCAGCAGCATGCCTCTGATGTTCATCTTTCACAGTTCAGTATGCATTGATGTAGCTTCGCAGATCCGACAGCGCGGTGGGTGGGCTCTGACCCCCTTCTCAAACTGACAATTCACACAGCGCGCACCTCGCTGGCGCCATCTCAAACATTCGTCAGCCATGCGGGAATCCGCGCACATCTGCGTAAGTTGTCAAAATGAAAAACAATTGATCCAATTATTTAAAACCAAGTGACACTGCATTCCGACTGAATTCCCATGAGTAGTCAGCTGACGCTTGAGGAGGCGGCCTTGGCTCTGGGTGACTCAACATTACGTTTCCCTGATGGCCGCTCCGTCAAGGCATATCGTCACCTTCTTGTGCTGGCTTCTGCTGTTCTGAGACAATTCCTGCTAGATGCTAGCTCAGACCATGACGGACGAGCTCAAAAGAGGCATGCCAGCCAGGCTGCCATTGATTCAGCGTCCTCTACTCTGTCAGTTAGTGAACAGAATCAGTTGCTTGATGTCTCTGGTTGTGCAAGTGATAGATCAGGTGGATTGATAGCTATGCATCCAGGTTAGATCAATGGTCCCATCAGCATGGTGTAGAGGCCGTCATGACCAGCCCCATGCAACTACCCGCCCATGTAGCCGGTCCAAACTTATTGCCAGCGAGTGCAATGTTTCACCATATTTAACAAATGTGATGGTGTAGACAGAAGTGTCTTTATCCTGCCCGACGGGCAGTGGCTTGGGTTTACCTAAGCACGCGTAGCCCATGCCAATAGTGGGAGCGCATTTCCAGACGTGGCGTCCTACGACCCTCGTCCCTCTGAGGCCCTGAGATGCGCAAGTTCGCAGACCTTGACCTTAAGGAAGGGGCTTAATGTAGCACGGCCTAGGGTGTGAACTGCTGCCTCTAGATTGTTCTCCTCCAGTTGTTCTGTTTTTAAGGTGCCTTAGCTATGCTTTCCTTGGGTCTTGCCCTAGTATGCCAATAATGTGCAACGGATCAACTCCCATTTGTGCATTTGCTGTGAGCTTGTGGTTGGCCTGAGTGTGATGGGGATTCTCCCTCCTCACGACCTGTTATCCTCTTGCCCTGTTTGGGAAAAATTTCACTCATGAACGCTGGGTGTGTCCAACTCCAAGAGAAATCACCGAATAAATGAAACTTTTTCACCTGTACTGCTCCTCATGCACGAGGTTAATGTTTGCTCAGAATGGAAAATTTAAACTGGCAGAGTGTTTATGCTAATTTCTTCCATGATCAAGTATGTAAAATGGGACTGCTTGCTGCATCGGGTGGGTGAATCCTCTGACAACAGCAATGTGGGCAGGTATCGGTAGCTTATCACCACTGGTTCTCACTGGTACCAAAATACTTGTTGTGTCCACGTCAGGTTGATGGATGCTTGGAGGACTGGATGGAGGTGCTCAGCTTATTGCACCATGGAGGTAGGCTAGGTTGATTACAACCTCCTACCACAGCCTGGTGAGTCCTATCATCAGCGACTTATTGGCAGTGCCTCATATTATAGGCGTCTTATTGGCACTGAAACTGTCCACCCTGCAGTGATCAAGGGGAGTGGAGCCACTGTGACCCCGGATATCGCCTTCCGCATCTTCCCCATTGCACATCAGTACGACATGCCGGCTGTGCTGGATTGGTGTGTCAGTGCCTTGGATGCAGCCAAGCCTCGCTCAATTCTGGCACTCTCCTCCTACAACCATGCCATTAACAGTGTCAGCTACCAGCTCAGCATCTGGCCCAGATCTGTTTGAATGGCTGGCGCTGTCTGACTCCCTGCAGTACACACCCATAATCCAGGCATGTTTGTCTCTGCTGTCAGAGGCGACAAAGCCAGCTGTCTCGCCCATATTGGGTGCTCTGTGCAACCCTGTCCAGAGGGGCATGATGGATGGGCTACGGCCGGCAACATTGCGGGAGGTCATCAATATGATGTCAGGCCTGCCGTTTGGGTTCAAGGTGAATATGACATGCAATATTGTTTGGGGATCCACATCCTTTTGTTCTCCTCTTTCTATAGCAGAGATGGTTCATATTGTGAATATGCAGCTCAGATCTGCATATAATCTACCGTCCCTAGTCTTTCTTGCTATGGCCCCTCCTTTTCACCAATATACTGCCCCTGGTCGCCCATGCTATCGACCCTCTTTATCCATTATGTTGCTCCACATCCACTGACAGGGATCATGCGTTCCTTAGATCAGTCTCCCCCCGTCAGTGTGTAGCCCAGTAGAAGCCGAGGTGAGTGTGGTTTAATGGGTGTGGTTTCAATTTGACGCAGGTAAGAGATCATGGAAGCAAGATGACTTACTAAGGTGGATGATTACCTTGAGCTTGAACTAATCTCCATTTCCATGTCCAGCAGGGTGATAGCCTTGTTGAAGATTGGGCTGGTGCTCACACAAAAATGCCGGGCTGTTTGTGGAACTCCCAGCTGTTTTTTCCTGGCTACCATCAAGGCGAAGTGTCTCTCCACCTCATTCTATCTGATCGAGCTTTATGACCACCTCTTATTTCAGGCATCACTCAGTAGGCCTTGCTTGAGGCTTGCAATTCATAACGTCCTCACTAAACAAAAATGCACATGCTGTTGATTTTGAAACTTGATGTCAGAATCCACATCATACCGTACGCCAAGTTTATCTGGCAAGCCAGAATCATGAAAAGCAGATCAAAACTGCAAGCATGGCGGTCTGCAAAAAATCCCCATGTGAGGCAGAGCTGGACATGCACGTGAATTGTTTTATATTGAGAGCTTGGTACGAGGGTGCTGTGAAGACGAGCATCAGCTCAACAAGTGTCGTGCCAACATGAGGACCATGTGACTTAGCCAGTGACAACTTAGGCGTTTGCCATCCATGCACCCAGGTTGTCGTTGCTGCTTCCAAGCTGCTCGCCCTCAACCTGTACACATCCAGTCGCAGCCGTTCCGTATTCCAACACCACAGGATTCAAGCGTGGGGATTCAAGCAGCCTTGGATCACTGTGATGAACGGAGCCCACGAGGCCGAGCCTTTCTTGAGGAGGGCCCAGAGATGCTATTTCATAATCTGCTAGTAAAAGAGCCATGCCCTCAAAACTATGCATGACTTGCAAGTCATGCTTTGAAGGCAAATACATATATGTTTAGAACGGTGCATACGGTACCAGCTGGGCCCTGCTGAACGTTCGGCCGCATGGGGCAGGTAGGGGATGAGCACGCTCAATCCCAGCTACCATGGAACCCGGCAATCTAGACAGGGGGGGAAGAGAATCGTTTGGCGCGTCCGATATGTCATCCTTAGGGTATGGATGACACCAGTGTTGCACCACAGGACCATTTACCCCCCCCAAAAACACAAGAAAGATCAAATGGAACAGCTTAATAATTAAGAAGACATTCTGGACTATGCAAGGCTCAGCTCATGCAACAGCCCCTCTACGAGATAGATCAGCAAAGCAGTGCCTAGCACCACCGTTACTTGGGGAGCATACACGAGCTCCTGGCTGTAAATCATCTCCAGACCACGCGGCGGCCACGAAGGCGGGTCGTATCCTCGGCCACCTGCAGCCGGGATGGCAGGCCACAGCCCTTACGTAAGAAAGGGAAGGAGCCTGGGCTTTACCATACCACACCGTGCTGCACCGTGCTGTGCCGTACCGTACCAGCACTTTCAATAACCGTGCCTCATTCCCATGCAGCAGGTATGGTACGATCCATTCAAGTGCTGAACTGCCTAAGACTGTCAAGCCGAGATTATAAACAAGTATTAAGTTCACATGCATACATATTTAGAGTGAGGGAAGGAGCCTGGGTGTTCCACAACTGAATGTTAGAGAAGAGGAGGGAGATGTTGCTGCGGCTCTGGTTTAGGCCTTGGACGGAGACGAAGGGGGCAAACACTGTTGATGTCAGGATGCTTCAGCTACAATCCAGCCTCCAGACAGTGCAGCAAGCCCTGTTGCTTCGGCAACTGGCTGCAGGCTGGTCTAAAGTTGGTCCCACTTGGACCCAGCAGTTGCGGCCTGGCAGCCCCCTTAAGTGGTCTGGCGCACACTAAAATAAACACATTTGGCAGACAGCTCACCCCAGGGATTGCATCGAAGCAGCCTCCAAGCTGTAAGGACTGTCCCTTGCCAGATACCTGCACTCAGTATGGATGAACAGGAGCTCAGGTATGGACCGAGGTGGGGCAGACTCTTCTGCCTGTACCTCCTATGAATCGTTGACATCCCTGGTATCCTTTACAGCCCCTTAATCGTTAGATCCGACTCCTCAGGCCATGCAGAGGACGTTGGAACACATCGCTCGCTCGTCAGACGAGATTGACAAGTGATTGAAGAGGAGGAGATGGGGAAGGCCTGCTTGACCTGCTCACCAAATCTGCGGTAGCAGCACCGACCTCATATATTTTCGAAATCTAGGTCTGAAAGTTCATTTTCAAGATGAGGATGTTTCTTAGGTAAATGAGAAAAAATCCCATCTTAAAAAACAGCCAAGTTTTATTTTAAGAACGTCAGGTCTCCCCTCTATGAACCCATGGATCATTCTTTGCGTACCAAATTTCCGGTAGCTGGACATGGAGTATTCGCTGCAGGTTGGCAGGAAGCGGCAGGATGATGGCATCAGGGGCGATATGGCACCTCGGTAGAATCGGAGCATGCTGAGGGCAACTCTGAAGGCGGGGTAAATCGTCATCGCTCAGTAAGGCATCACATCACTCGACATGGCAACACAGCAAGGCAACACAGGCTTGACGGCCTAAACTTTGACAAAAGTGTATGCAGCCATCAATGCAGCTGATTAACTGAAGCATAATACCTGCATACAATCGGATTTGCATACAATCCAGGCCCTGACTTTGCACTGCGCATTGCAGGAACTGTGAATGCACTATGAGACATAATCTCAAAACATGCAATCCATGAGACGTCAACATGTTATCCATGTCTGGAATTTGCACCATGAGACATTAACATGCAATCCATGTCTTGAGTTGCACCATGAGACATCAGCATGCAATCCATGCCTTGAGAACATTTCATGGGATATCCAGCCCACAGGTCGCCGTCAGATCACCGGTGTATATTTCAGTGTGCAATAGGTCATGCGTAATGCTCTCCTCCACTACCTCCAAGTGCTCTCCAATGTTTTAAGTGCGCACCAGGCCACCCGTAGCGGCCAGCAGGGTAGTAACAACTGAGGGCCCATTGGGTTCAAAATCATGCCTAGCCCTTGGCAGGTGGTGCAAAGAACAGGGACCTTGCTGCATCAAGCCCTTTTGGCCGTAGGCTGCAATGTACCGGAAGTGTGGCTTGATTGCACCATAAAATACACCTCGCAGATCACCTGACAGGCAAGCTGTCACTGTCCTCTCCCTCGGCACTGGCTGATGCTTTGTGCCCAGCACCGGCTGTGTCAGCTTCGGCGGAGCCATCGTCAGGATGAGCAGGTTCAGCACGACGCATGGCGTCAGCGCCTACGCTTTCGTCATCTGAAATATGGCCTTTATCATCCTGACCATTCATGCATGAAATGGAGACTGGAGCAGCCACCATGAACACCTGGAAATTAAGTCGACATGAAAATTGTTGGAAGGAGGCATATAGTCTCGGTGCTGGTCTCAGCAGGTGCGAACCAGACCACCTTTGGGGGGCCGCTGCGCGGTCACTGCTGGGCCAACTGAAAAATCCTTAACCAGCCTAAGGCCGGTGGCCTAAACTTAAGGGCTTTCTACACCAGGAACCCAAGCCACTAGCTAAAATGCAGCAGAGTAGCTCAGGCGCGCTAAAACAGGAGTGGACAGCATGGAAGAACTTGATGGAGAGTGGCTGAGACAGCAGCTTCTCGTCTATGCCCTCCTTCAACTCACCCTCTTCCCATGACTCCTGGATTGGTCCAACATTCTTCTCTGAAGCTTTGTTGCACACTCTCCGCAGCATTTCACTCTCAATGGCTGCCTTCCAGGGCTGACTGTGCTGGTTGTTGCTGAGGACAAGACGTTGCAAACCATTCCCCTGAGATCTTTGTAAATGCAATTTATTTGCCTCACTGAAATTTGAAAGCAGATATCGTGCTGATCCTGAGCGTCGGACGACTACAAACGCGATTGCTGGGTTTCCTGGGTTTCGGCGTGGGTGGACCGAGGGTCTAAACGCGATTTGGTATACCGTCATACCGACAACTCAGGTACAGCGACCTGCACAAAATCTCGTGCCCCAGCTATGCCTCGGCGGTCTTGGCGGTGTATCATCTTTCTGCCGATCATCACCATGTCCCGGTTTGGTATCAAAATTGTATGGAAGTCATCTTGATGTCACCATGTGCGGGGCCCCTGGCTGTAGTCGACCTGGCTATCAGCATGAAGAATTTCAAGAGAATTTCATGTCGTAAAGCTTCACTCAGAGGATCACTAGATCTTCCTCACTCTCAAGGGTATACAACATCTAGGAGGGGAGGAGGTACTCCATCGCTTCACATCTCTGAAGTTGCCCGTCACCCCCGGGCACTCTGAGACCCATGCACTTTGAGACCCATGCATTCCCATGCACATGTTAAACTGCATTTTGAATGCACGCCACGCGCTTCTCTGTCATGCACACATGCAACAAGTCCTCGACATCTCGAAAGCACTCCTTGCGCTCAGAGTCCGACCGGCGATTAACCTGCTTACGGTATATCCGAACATGATCCTCTGAGCCATCAGGCTACAGAACGCGGATCTTAGAGATCCGATACTGGCATAGTGCCATGAGGAGGTGTGCGGTGCCTGTACATGGCAGGAGGTGTGACCTAGCCAGCTGAAGGCCTGAGCCATCAGGTGCCAGACTGCCAGAACATGGCACACGGTGTGAATTTGCCGGCACATGGTACAAAGTGTTTGAACAAGGCTCGATTGGTGGCTTTGGAGATATGTACTGCCTTGCCGGATGTCCATCTGAAGGCTGCTTGATCAGGGCCTGCGATACACAGCTGCTTGATGACCTGCTGCAACATACAGCTTCTGGATCAGCTGCTGCTGTACATTGCTGCTGGGTCAGCTGCACCTGTGGTACACTGCTGCTGGACCACCTTTGCCGGAAACAGCTGCTGGATCAGCAGCTCCAGCGGTACACCGCGGCTGCATCAGTTGCTTCTGCATTACAAAGCTGCTGGATCCGCTGATCCTGCAGGACACGGCCACCGATATGCAGCTGCTCGATCAGCTCATCCTGCAGGATACTGCTGCTCCTGCGGTGAATTTCTGTTGAACATATATATACGGTATACCGTATATGCATATAATTAAGTTTTTATACTTCAATCACGAGTGTGTGGGGTGTCACAGGATAGGAACAACAGCCTCTTTTGATACCTGCCACTGCAATAACCTGAAATGTAATGACAGCTGACTTGAAACTAGTAAATAAGGCAAATTTGGAAATTTCTGCAATCAACCCACCCACCTCTAAAACGTTTGCAGGGCAAGTGGCACCAGATGTCGGGTACCCCACGTAAGAACATTGCTATTGCAGAACTACACCACTAAATAATGCTGTTGCATGTGACTGTAAGATGGGCTGGTTTTCGCAACCCTTGTTCCAATTGGGGGACAGGAGATTGGCAGGGGCCCATGCCCATGCTTCCCCTCAGTAAAGAAACTTAGGACTGGTCAGGGGCTACAAGTATGGGACCTGATGTCGTGCCTTTGTGTCCAACGGATTGTGGGTTTATTGGAGCAGGCATGACCTTCAAACAAGGTCATATCTTACGGTACCCATTTTCACCATTTGGGATTAGACTTTGAAGGCAAACACCAGCCCCCAGGATAAAGATCTGCAAATAGGCTGGCACGACCAACCACTCTTCCACCCCCAAACGCCAACAGCGCCAGCTGGATCTGATATGTTACCCCAGGCGAGGGTAGACTCAGTGGGCCAGGCCAGCCCTCGTCCCTATCCCCAGTGGCCCAGTTCCCGCTCCTCCAGCCCGCTCCTACTCTCCGCTGCTGCCTGCTACCGGCCGTCGCGACCCTTACGGGCAGCAGGCTCAGAAACACCAGCAGTAGCCCAACTGCCTCCGCCTGATCCATGCCCACACTGCACACGACAGAGGGTTCCTGCGTGGATCTGGTTTAGTGGATCCAGATCTGTTCATGGTGGATCTAGATGTCCTGCTGCTTCTGCTAATAAGGCAGAGGGTAAGCCCCTCGACGATAGGTCTTGTGCTCAGGTTGTGAGTCCACACCATGGGGCCTGACGGTACGAACATGTAGAAGGGCGCGTGGGGTGGCTTAGGCACGCAAAACCAAATGAAAGTGTCACTGCGCACCCTTCAGAATTCAAGAATTGTTGGCAATCTTCATTGGCAGCCAACCAAGCATGCGGGAGTTGCAAATGCAACTTTTGTTGAGAACGTCGTACGCATTGTTGAGGCCTAGTTTTGTTGCTTATCTTTGCCTTCTTAGGGAATAGGCTTAAGAGGGGCAAGGGTACCTCGGGCTGCCTTTTCCTTTTGGGGGGGCTATTTCTTTCCTTTGTGTTCTTCTCCTTCTTTCCCACTTTTCCTTCTTTCTTTTGTCCTGGCCCCTTGTGTTGTTGCCATCTTTCCTCCCAACTCTTTTTTTAGTTAGGCACCCATGCGGCCGAGCCTTTTGGAGCAGGGCCCAGAGGTGTAACGTCATTGACATGCAACATTTCGGAATAAATGAAAATGCGGAGGAAAGATTGGCAGGGACCTGCCGCGTTACATGCTTATATACTTTTATCACCTAACTGCCTGGTATGTTTGTTTCCTTTTCCTTGTTGAGGGCTAGGATCTGGGCGGCCTGGAGATTCTTCAGACTTTCTCTCCTTTGGGGGATGGTACTTAACCTTCTCCTTCTTCCGTCTGTTCCTTTCCTCCCCCCTCTTATATTTTCTTTTCCTCCTGACGAGGCAGTCGGGCGCCCATACGGCCGAGCTTTTTCAGCATGGCCCAGAGGTGTAATGTCATTGACTTATATCACTACGTGCTGTGGAAAGTCTTGCATGCCATCCGTCCCCTTCCCTTGACATTCGAGGCTTGCACCCCCCCCTTCATCGTGCACCCGATATATAGGGCCAGTCACAGGGATAGGTGACATCAGCAGGGCCGGTCAGGATTCAAAGGACAAAGAGCACCCATGCGCAACTGCTGTTGCATATGTTCATATGAATCATGTGTTGCTTCAGCTCAGTTCCTAAGTTATCCCACCTGACCCTGATGACCGCATTGACCTGCTTCAGCCGGACCAGCTTCACCATGCGGTAGCGCGGACCTTGTTGATAACATTCTGCTGGCCACTGTGGCTGCTGCCGATGCACACAATTAGCTACAGGGCATCATGGGCAAGGGTGTGAATGAAGGTGTGGATCCGGCCGAGCACAGACATCGAAGAACGATTTGTATCACAGCAGGTACCTGTATCACAACACTCTAGCAGCCTCAAATATGATGGATAACAGTTCAGGCACCCTCTCAACAGTTTGTTTCAAATCAACAGCACCACCCATCCCACCCACATTACCCTACAGATCAGGCAGGACACATGTGTCCACCAGCTGCTGCGACACGCCTCCCACCCTTGACTGGCTGATGGCTCTGCCTTGAACTGCAGGAGTTGGGATGATGTATGGTGGGGAGTGGGGACCTAGCCAAGCACAGGCACCCAGGAACGGTCTCTGTCGCAGCCCAGACCTCGAGGCAGCGGATGACGGATGTGACATGCAACAGCACAAGCACATCCCAGACACCTCATTTAAATTTAAGAACAACACCGGGCAATCCAACATCGCACCCAAGCTCAGGCAGGGTCGATACTGCCATCAGCTGCTGTGCCATGTCTGCCACTCTTTTTAGTTTCTGATCGCTCGTCCTTGAGCTGCAAGTGTGCGGAGGAAGGGTGTAATAGAATAGGTCCAAAGGGCATGGCATCACTGGGACCGGGTTCCATATGCACCAGCAGCCTCAGCCTCAGAGGTCTTCGCCACTAGACCAGCATGCATCCCATGCCTCAAGGAGACTAGGACCTCAACCTCAAGCCACAATGTCCTCAAGGATGCCACAGTAGCGACTCTCTACTCCACACATTATTATCTGCAGCAAACTGTCAACGTGGGGCTCACGCAGGCTATGCGATTGGTCGCGCCTTCTCAAAACCGGCCTCCTCCTTGTGCAGCAGCTTACTAGGTGCAGGATTATGAACAACAGCGTGTATTTGACCTGCGCCTCTGGACAACTGACCCTTCAATTATTAATCAAAGCGTCTGCAATTTTTTTGAGGCCATCAGGCTGCTCGACCCCTCTGCCCCCTCACACTACTTGATTCTCACACACGATTCGCAACACCGCGCTACGCGCTGACGCGTGCGCACGTCTAGCCAGAAATACCGAGTTCAACTGGGAGCTCAGGGCTCCGAACCCTCTTGGCCCAACTCCAACCAAAGACACCGCCCGCCACATCTACACATTCGCCATGCGCGGTGTGTGCATGCATAAGCATTATTGACGCTGTACACATTTCAGACCTTCATTAGTCTGCATCGCCGCAGAAGATTTCATATTAACTTGTCTGCGTCTTTCTCTGCACTGCTTTCCAGTTGCACGTAAGATCCACAGCTTTGTTTTTCCGCTTGCCAGCACCGACACCTCCTGCAATACTACATCACAGCTAATTGCTTCTATTTTGATAGCGAGACTCGAAACACTACACTTGTTTCATTGGGCATTGTATTCGTTGAGGTCAAGGAAGACTTCACATCCATCCAGTTGGCCGCAACCTTAGAAGCGACAGAGCAACAGCCCACCAAGGGACATCTGCTGAACAGCCCAGCCGCGAGACAACATGCTTCCAAGGCAACTATTCCCAGAGCGGTCAAGCAATAGCATCCTGCCGTCCATATATTCGCCTCAGCGTCCATCATTGAAAAATGCGTCCACCTTCCAGCCCCCAGTCAGCACCACGACAGCTTCCTTCGCACTGAGCGTCATCGTATGGTGAGTAGGACCCCTAATGAGTAATGACCCAGCTGGATCGCAAGATGTCGACGTCGTTTTTGTCGTGGACTCATGCATAATCATCTGCTGCCCTCATCTCGACCCTGAGGGCATAATTGTCACCCCTGACGTGCTGACATGCTCCCTCCACATCCACCTCCAACAGCGTTATCCTCTTCCTCGCCTTCGGCACGGGAGGACCCAGCCCTGATGCAGGCACCTCACGGCCACAAGCTCCAGCATCCACGGTGAGGCCATGCAAATCTTGTACATGGATGGGATACCGTGGTAGAAAGGAAGCATGCAACATGGCACCATAACAAACCCTTCAAAATCATCACCGATTTTCTCCTTTCTGACATGCAGGTTCTAGGAAAGCGCAGCTGGAAGGAAGTGGACTTGGACAAGAGCAAGAAAACTGAAGTTCAGGTGAGGAAAATAATCACCACACAAGAACCCATGAAGACAAAACAGGATGGTGCAGGCTGCATATCTGCATGCGCAGCCTGATGTCCATGCAGATCTGCAGCCAACCCCAGATCCAGCCATACCGAGTGATAGCAAGTTCCATATCTCTTCCGATGGACTTCGATGTGCCAGTATTTCCTGGAAAGTAGCAGACGTATTGTGCCCATGTCCTCAATTACTGGTGCTCATCCGGTACTGCCGTGCTTCTGTCCCTCATCCCACAGCTGGCTATGAAGGAAGAAGAGCTGGACAGCCTGAAGACGCGCATGATAGACCTGCAGGGCACAAGACTCAAGATGGAAATAAACATAGCAGCACAGGAGGCGCTGATCAAACTTCTGCAGGAGAAAATACTTGTGGACAGGGTCGCCAAAGGCGCAGCCAACCGTGCGGTGCATGACAGGACTCTCAGCCTTGACGCGTGTGCCAAAGAGCGGCAGATGGTGGTCAAGGACCTCGACTTATGCCAAAGGGGCCTCAAGACACTGCAGCAGTCCATCAGCCATCAGCGGTGACATAGCGTGCAGATGGCAGCAGGGACGGAAGGGAGTCATCCGGTCTGCGATGAATAAGAAATATTGAAACGATTTGAAGATGGCAGGCGGTGGGAAAGCGCAGTGCCTAGACACTTTGCAAAGGGAGCTGTCCCTATACATCGTGCAAAACAAGCTGAATATATTCTGGGGATTTTGTCATGCCTGGTTTACTCCTGCGGGTATTTTCAGCTATTTTCCTGACATACCGTAATTATAAACATGGTTTGCTATTGCCATCCAACATTATTCACATTGTTCCGGCATTATTTTAAAGATATTATCTTGTCTGGTTTTTATTTCATGGTGCTGGGAACAGAATGGAGGACATTGGATTCGCAACAGAATACCAGTTAATTACATCGGGCATTTATAGGCTCTGGTCTTTGCCATGTGCTTCTCACATGTTGAACAATTCTAGCAGTCAATCAGCAGATTTATTGTAGCAATTTTCTTGTGCAGTACCTGTGTTATAAGCCGCCTTGTGATTTTTCACCACACATTGCCAGCGTCGACCAGGATTATCGTCAGATTCACTTTGAGGCCGCATGTCAGTGACGTTCCGGGGTAATCCAATGACTCAGCAGTAGCCTGTGGGGGATGCAGGTGCTCAGCCAGATGGACCCCCTGCTACCCTACTGGCAACAGGAATGAGAATTAAAATACCAATCAAACAAACGTCCCAGGGACGGCCATTCTCTAAAGCATTAGGTGCACAATTTTTACAAGGATAAAGCCTTGCTACTATCAACATAAAGGAGGCCTCGCATACGAAAGTGTGATTCTGTCCATGCCCCAAATTTCTATTTTGGGGCATGCGGCAAGTGGCAATCCAACTTAAAATAAAGGACATTTCCATGTGCGTCAATACTAAGAGAGCTGCAGACATGCTTGAGGGGTAATGCTGTACTTTGCATGGCCAGGGTTCTTGCCATCGGTCCTATTCAGGAGGTGGGTCCCCCAGCCCTATAAGAGAAAACTTGCAGATCCCAGGGAAATGAAAGAGGTCAGGAGGAGACAGAGCCTACGCACATAACCCTAGTCCTCACCATAAAACTCATGCCAAACACAAGCCCACTGCAACTATACAAGGTAGGGGAACTCCGCTGCGCATGACTGACGCACCCAGAGCACGGCCCTCAGAAAGTATGGGCTAAGGCACCCTGAGGAACACACTTTTGACAGTGCCATTGAATGGCGTAGTAAGAAGTACGCCATGTGCGCGGAGTCAGCGTGACACAAAAATGCCTATGATAGTACGATTCCGCAACCACTCCACGTGACGACCCAGGCTGAAAACATGGGTCTACTCGCAACACAGCAAAGCATGGCACGGCGGATGCTACTACCAGTACACAGGCAGGCAGACAGAGAGACAGCAATGCACGGCAGAAAGACAGCAAGCAGTGCATGGCGGATGCTGTTCATCAGGGATAAAGATAAGCAGTGCACGGCAGATGTTGCAAAATAGGCATAACCACAGGAAGCAGCCAAGCAGGGCACAACGAATGCTGCAGAACGGGCAGAAAGACAGCTATCAATGCATGGTACATGCAGCGAAATAGTGAGAAATATGGCAGACTAAGTGCAATGACCCATGCATAGCACCTCATAGCCGGCTTGAACTGCTGGCCACACGAGACAAAAAAGGCCGCAAAATGCTACTCACTATGTTCAGCTAGCATTGGGCGCTCAGCTTTTCAGTATGGCCCAGCGTGCATCATCCGAAGCCTAGTTCAGTCACAGCCAGGCCTGTTGTATGAGCTGTTTGCGCTTCGAGTAGGGGCTTCAGGTGTGACAGCAGGCACATGCTTGTTCCGCAAGAATTAAAGAGGCAGGAAAGGCTGCACGTGTCGTGCAACAGGGGGCTGCATGAATTTCATACCGGTACATGGAGTTTTGCGACACACAGTACAATGCCACAGGACACCACCACCAAATACCCCAAACCATGCACCACATGGTCAGGGTCAGATGCACATCACGTCAGCGAATCTCGGGTGGATCCCAGAAGAGCTCTTATAATGATGTCCTACCCTACGTAGCTACGTGCGGGAGACGGAAGTGAATCCCAGAGAAGCCTGGTTCTAGGGGACTCAAAATTTACCATCAATTTGATCAAATTCATGGGGTATCAAATTCATGAAATTGATCTAATTGACGATGAATTCTGACTCCCTTCCTATCATCAATTTAATCATAAAGTCTGACTCCCTTCCTTCCATCAATTTGCTGATAAAGTCTGACTCCCTTCCCTTTCATCAATTTCATGAATTTGATACCCCCCTGGAGCCAGACCATCCATATGGTCCTAACCCTTCCTTGCCAAATGGAAGCGGACAAAGAGCATGGGAGTGCCTTGAATATCGGAACAAATGGACCTGGAGGCAACAGTCCATTCCCCTGGCCGAGCCACTGAAGGCCGCTTCCTGCGGGGCTAATGCAAAACTTTGCGTTTGGCACCACAGGATTGCGCAACAATTGATCGAGATTTGATGTATAGCGAGCTAACAATTGAAGACATACGGTACTGTCCAAACACCACTAGTTACGATTTATGTATCCATGGGCATAGCTTTGATAGTTTGATGGCTCAGGTCACGGAATCCAGGTTTTCACACTGTCACTGGCTGCTGGCTGACGCACGCAAGCACTGCAACAGGCGTTGTACCGTGCGCTGTACCGTCCGTCACACTTCCGTCACGTACTGGAATTAAAGGGATTTCTCACTGCTTCTTGCCATACCATCTATGAATATAAGCGCTTCGTAATTTCATCGAGTGTTTTCCCGTGTGAAAGCTTAGAGACAGCATCATCATGGTCGTCAGACCTCTCGCGGCCTTCTGGACCCCTCCCCTTGTGGTGCCTGAGCTAGCGTATAAAAACCACTCAGCAAGTGAGTTATCCTTATGTTCTTCGATTAATACCGGTGCAACCAGGGATGCAACAAGTCATGACGGGCTGTGCTACAAATGTCCTGTGCTACAAAATGTATACTCACATTTCCCCCATGTAACACGACGTCTCTTTTGCAGTAAGGTTGTACTTAGATGAACCCATCATAAGTAGCATCGACTTGTCCCAGCTTCTCAGCCTATGTGCCATAGCGGACGCAGCCGTGGAGCGAGTGCAAAAATTGCCGCATCTGGCAGAATACTTTGACGCCACCCTTCTCGAGCAGATCGAGGATGTGTGCAGGAAGATCTCACCCAAAGAGCCTGGCCAGGTGCGTGACGTCATCAAAGTTCATGCCATGTTGCGGACATCACATGAGTTGGTGGCATGCCTGCTGCAGGTTCTGGAGAAACTCGGACTCTTAAATGCATTTCCATATCTGCGGCAATGCCTGAACGGTGGAGGGCAGCTGCAGGCCGTCAGTAACAGCCCTGGTAGGTGCAACTACCTTGAACATCTAACTGCTATCGGGCCAGGTGCATGGGCTCAAAATGCCACTGACAGAATCTGCGATCCTGTGACTCTAATGCAAATCCTTAATAGAGACACTAACCAGATGGGGGTAAAAGGAAGTATAAAAGCACTGGTACTGGAGCTTGTTGCCATGCATCAGAGATCTTTCTGCCTATCTATCGTCATGGCACCATGGCAGTCGACAAAAATCAAACCCTCCTCCTGTGGTGCTCTAGAGTTCAACAAGGGATGCCCATTCTCGCCATCATCCCCCATCTGCACACTGGCGCGGCCCCCAACATCGCTGTGTGCTGCTTCAGGGGCTTCATACCTGACCTACATGTCTCAACTCAATCAAGTCGTCATGATGGGGACGCAGCTGTACCACGACGCATGCATCCCCCAACATCACAAATACTGCGCGCACCAGATCGCCCTGCTGTATGTGAGTGCATGCAACGGTCTGATGCTGTTCTATGGTTCAGTATCGATGCTTCAACTCCTCAGACTTCCGGGTACCATCAGGTATCACCATATGTCTGAACTTAGATGCTTACTACAGCTATCTGCAGGCCATGCCAATCAGAGTGAGACCTTCCTTCTCCTTGTCCAACTCGTGCTTTTGCCGCTGCCTTTTGCCGCCCTCCCCTCGGCTGTCGTAGCAATGCCTCAACATGTTGCAAGGGGACACCAAGCCTATTCGGAAGCTGGTGGAGGTGCGCTTTGATGAGATCAAGCAGATCACAGAGTCGAAGAACCCGGTCCTGGACTTGGAGCTGTCTAATTGGTGAGCTTGGGGTTCAGCGGGGCAGGTCCATGCTGACTAAGGGAAAGAAAGAGCGGGGCAGGTCCATGCTGACAGTACTCGTCGTGGCACTGAGTCAGCCAAACAACCTATTACACAATGCCTCTTGTAAGTGCCTCAGGTCTGCTTACTTCGCGCCCCGGTTCTTGTCTCATTCACAGGCTGCAAGAGGTCACATGGCTATGCCGCGAAGAGATCAAGAACTGCCCAATTTACATCCACAAGAAGTTGGCCCCAATCATCAGCATTCTGCATTCAAGGTGTCGCGAGTGAGGCACGAGGTCGAAACTTTGTGATCAGTCTTTCCCCAGAATTCGCGCAGGCCTTGTTGCAGGGCTGGCCATCAGGAGTCCAGGGAACCCATAAAATACTGCTAGATTCACTGCTATACACGATCCAGCACCAGCTTCGGAAACTTCTTGGCTGGTGTGTAAGGGGGGCTAGAAGAGTCTGGGCTAAGCACTTTGTGACTCACTTGGCCCTGTACAGGGTTCTATAGGGGTGACTGAGTAAATGCCCCACGATACTTTTCCGTGGTTGGCCAGATTATTGCGCCTTCTTTCATTTTGATAGTCTGGGACTTGCTTTCTTGCATCTTTTCTGGCAATAGTAAGCTCCAGACGTGTTTGTTAGGTGACTACTGATGTGAGTCAGGTCAGTTATAGCACCGTTTTTTTGCCATCTCACAATAGTACAGCTACTCTGGGACTGGGGCTGACACACATGATTGCCCAGATTGAACTAGGTACAGTCGTTCCGCTGCTTTCCTTGTATTAATTGATTTATTTTTGATTCTATTACGAACTGGTCTGTCCATCAGACAGCGGTAAATTAATATCTCAAGTATTTTGGTCTGACACAAAACAACATTCATTTAATCAAACACCTAGAGTCTATCATGTCTTTGGGTGCGGGTGCAGCAATATTTAAAATTCTGAAATCCATAATTCAATTTCGGAATCCACGCGGTACTGGAGTGCTCACAACCTGGCGTGCAGCGCGACCCTTCAGCACAATATTGGTCATTATTTAGTGCCATGTATCTCGGTTCATGAGCAACCCAGTTCAATGGGACCTTATGCAGCCTGAGCTTGCACACTGCTTTTCCCAGACTTGTCCCTTGCAAACAGCGCCCCCACCCCTCAGTAAGGCTGCCACACATGCACTCGCACTTGCCTCATACTCGCCCAGGCCCGCCAGCAAGCCAAGAAGCCGCCTGTGCTCTGCAGCCGCCCTGACAGCCACCCGGCGTTCGTCCCTCCCTCATATCCCCGAAGCACAGCAGCGTGACCGGGTAGGCCTTCGTGGCCAATGTAACGCCTTAGGAAACCATGTCCTGAGGGAGGGCGAGGGGGGTACCAGACAAACGCCCAATAAAGGCGACGAAGGATGGAGGTTCACGACACGGTTCAGGCAACTTGATTAGCACTGCTGGGCCCCATCTCCATTCACTGCCGACATAGCTTATCTTACAGTCTTCATACTGCATGCCATCAAAATGGTGTTACCCACCACATGATACCCAACTCAGATTGATGCACGAGCCTCGCTCCTTATCCCCATCGCTGTGACACACCCTCATCACAGCTCCCTCCTGCTTGCCACCTCACCCTTTCTCAACGTTCGTAGTCCGCCCACAGGTCTTGAACATGCTAAAACCAAAATTGAAGACAGTTGTCAAATGAACCTCGTTCAAAGCGGTTGGAGTGGCCCGCTAGCTCATGGCTGTCAAGGGACAGGGACGAGGAAGTGCATGATCTAACAGTTCATGAGCTGGCATGTACAGCTCAGTGGTAGCAAAGGCGTGCAGATGCAGACCTCTGCTCAGAGCAGTAGACCTCTGCTGAGAGCAGCATAACAGATCAGAGGCGCCGGAGCTTCACCTGACACCAATAGCGTGCTGTAATAGTAACAACACATGCTGTGCACGGTTGCGATCCTGGAGGGTTCCACCGCTGCGCCTTCCTTTTCTTACCTGATCATGCAGCGATGGCCAAAATCCCAACACCTCACATGCCCTGCTGGCCTGACCCCCATCAGAACAGTCCTGTCGCCATAATTGGGGCATGGCAAGCCCTCTTACTTGAAATACGGTACACCGGGAGGTCCTTGTGCTTGATCAGCTCCGATGTCGTCAGGTTGGAGGCGGTACAGAACAGGCTTCTCAGCATCAGGTGCACCGCTGGGAACAGAGGCAGCGAACGTTGAACGGGGAGTGGGGCAGCGACTGTTGCAAAGAAAGGTGGGGCAGTTAATTTTGCAAGGAAAGTTTGTGCCAGCGCGTCAAGGGGCCTAACAGACAGAAAACGGAGGTACTGAAAGAGGAGCAGGAATGGCTGGCGTCACAGAGGCATTGGGGCTCTTGGCGACGCCTCATGTTTACCAAAGGCCTTGACAGCCTGCCATGATATCTTCCGCCCTCATATCCCACCCTCCAGGCAAGAGTTCACACCTGAAGGATCATGAGCATGAGCAGACCGCAGTGTGCGCTCCCCGCGACAGCCAGTGGCGGTCCAAAAGGCAGGCTAGCCGGCTGATAACAATGCGCAATGGCCGTCTGCAGCGCCGACACCTCCATGACAGCTGCAGCAATTATTGGAGACAGGATTGGAGACATGTTGCCGTTTTGAACTAAATGAGATTCCTGGGCATACAGCTGCTTTAAGAAGTTGCATCCAGCAAGAATTAAGCTGACCTGTGTGATCATTGGTGTGCAAGTCCTTTTTCAGCAGATAACCCTAAGAAATCAAGACATAGGCTCTTATGCTGACATGACGCACTTGGGTGTTTAAATAATGCGGGGATGGTAATAGTTTATATCTGCGCACCATTATCAACATTAACGTGGCTCTGGCCTGAGCTGCGCTGTTTATTTCTATACACTCTCAAACCCGACACTGCGTTTAAACGTACGTTGCTGGGGCATGCCTGAAGAGCATGAGCCCCGTTGAGCGAGGGAGGCAGTCAGCTGCAAATGAGCACAGCCGATACAGTGGCCAGCGAGGGCCTGAAGGGGCCAGGAGCCCCACGGGCATCGGGCACTGCCCATCAAAAAATCCAGGATTCTCTCTCGTCGCCGTATCCTACAGCCACTTGCTGCTCAACCTCCTATCAGCTCCTACCTGTACCCGATAGACCAGCCGCTGCCCTCCACCTTACCCGCTTAAACAGCCATCCACCAACCACCTCTGTCCCACACCCAATTTATAGCTGTCCACCTGGCACTCTGGCAGTATCCCTGAAAGTCCCTCAACCAGTCCACTCTCCACGCATGCCAACATCCCCTCTGTTCCTCACCCAATTCACAGTGCACTCTTCACCTGGCTACCCGGCAGATTCCCCGTAGGTCCCACACCCAGTCCACACCTGTCGGCATCCCCTTCATCCCTCACCAAGTCCACACCTCCCACATGCCAGCAGGACCACAAACACACATCCTTCTTGATTAGGAAGTAGACCAGCAGCAGCGGCTGTAGTTTGTGCATCTGCCCTGAGATGCCCTCCTGCAGCTTTTCAACGCCGATGCTGTCCCCTATGCTCACAAGGTTGCCCATGATATTATGCCACGGCGCGTCAATTTACTTTGCACCATCAGCACCAGTGGCAGGCCCGTCAGCTCCAGCAGGCACACCGCAGCAGCCATTCACAAATGTGGCCACAAGGCATCAGCAGTTCGGCTCTGGCGCACTACGCCCTGCAGTACAGCCCGAGGAGGTCATGGCCAAGGTCCTCAGCATTTGGCCGTGATGACTTGCACCCTGGGCTAATTAATCCCTCTGTTGCTGTTGCTGCTGCTGCTGCTGCTGCTGTTGCTGCTGCTGCAGTGCTGGCCTGCTACTGATGCTAACATCCCGTCCTGCCCCCCTGCCTCCCCATGCTGTTGGTCCTCCCCCTCAGCGTGGCCGGCTGAGGGTCAGCTTCCAACCCAAAACCGCTGCTGGACGTCCTCCAGCAGCTCGTGCAGGGGCACCTTGTGTTTTGTGGGGCTGAAGCTGAAGCCCCCTCGTCAACCTCCCCCGGTCGGGATGAGGTGGTGTCGCTGGGCATGCCGCTTCTGGGGAAGAAGGAGACTGCCTGTACCAGGTTATGCAGGGAGCTCGGCTGCGGCCCATGATCTGCAGGTCCTGCAGTGGGACAGAGTGCATGGGCAAAGAACGGCATGTGCTGTTTATTTGTTTGTGCGTGGGCCTGAGTGCATACCAATGTTTTTATTCCTGAGCGTGATGATGCACTGCGAGGGGTGTTCTGCAGGTCCAGACAGGGGACTCACAGGCGACCCTCCCTCAGACTAGGGACACACAGGCAGCCAAGCAAAACATGGATGCTCCATCATGTGCGAGCATGTGCACTGATATATCATGCAACATTTATCAGAATATAACGAAGGTATAAAGCAAAACGTATGAGAGCAATGCATGATGCAGTGAAGTAGAGCTGATGGTTGCGCCACCTGCAGCGCCTTTTCCCCGATTCCGTCCTTCTTACTGTGTGAACCTCACATACTTGCTGCCGTTTCATGGGGGCAGCCTGCCGCATCTGACGCATGCAAGTAATGAGGGCCTGACCCGTAGGGCCTGCTGCAGCTGGCCCTGGCCCCGCAGCACCGGCATCATGCTCAGGGCTGTGCCAGCTGGGGATTTAGGGGCTGACCCGCCACCATTCTGACGCTGATACGCGAGCTGTGCGGAGTACTCCTGGAGCTGCATGAGCGTCTGCATGGTGGGGGCCATGTGATGTCATGAAAGCCGCCGATGGAATGGAGAGACAAGTGATGTAACACGACTGCCACGGAAATGGGGAGTCATCGAGGGTGTGCCAACATACATGCCACTTCATAATGGTGCACATGGAGATGTGCTACAGCCTACTTGACCTCCACTAGTACCGTTTTTACCGGTATTGCAAGTTTCGATTCCATTTGTGAAGCTCGTTTTAGTTTTTACATGCCTATTTTAGTCTTTTCATACCGGTACTGGTACTTTACTTTATATTTAGTGGTGCCAAATGTGATGGCTGCATCTTCATGCTACGGTAGTTAACATGGCGCTGGAGTGGCCCATTCTCTGTCAGAACGCACCATGCGGTGTTGTGACAAGTCCCCATCCACTAGCAGCATGCTTCCCACCTGACCCGCCAGAATTAGCTTGGGGTCTTTCATCGCTTGCATGACCTGCAAAATTTTCCTAGGGCCAGCAGCTGCCGGGGTTGGAGCTGAGCAGGGCCTTCAGGCGGGGGTTGTCGATGACAGCTGATTGCAATACGGCCAGACAGGGACTGCATCTTTGTTCGTATTGCTTTGATTTTAGGCGAAGACTAGAGCACCGTTTGCATCTCACCCGTGCTCAACGAGCCTGCCCCTGAGTCCTGTGCGCGCATAGGCCTGTCTGGCGTCATAAGAGATTCGGACATACTTTGTGCTGCCAGGGACCGAGGAGATTCATCGAGCAGTGAATTAGGTAATTTTTGATGTGCATGAGGGCTTGCCGTCCAGTCCCATCGTGACTTCATAGCGGTACTCAAGACTTTCGACTAGTTTTGAGGAACGCCCCTCACATTTAAAACCAACTCTGAGGTGTCTTGACGAACTAGTCAAAAGTGTAGAGTAACTCTATGAAGTCCTGCCACCTGCTGCCCTTAATGCCTTGTCTTGGCATGCATGAAGGGCAGCAGGTGGCAGGATAACATGCATGGTAACACTTCACTTCGTAGTTGTAGACTCCAAGGATGCATCTAGTGCTCAGATTACAAGTTAAGAACGGTGCATCCCAGAGGGGCGCATCCTCAGATTACAAGTTATGAAGATTCGTGCCCAGCTGCTACCCTGCGGCATGCTCAGGTGAAGTTGCCCCATCAGCAGCTTGATGTCCAGAGCTTGCTATTACACACTTAACTGCAGATCATTGATTGCAATTGGCATTTTACAGAATAAACCATTAGCCTATGCCTTGAGGGCAAACTTCCTGACGGGGAAGGCAGCCAGCTTCTTGGACTGCTTCTCGGTCTTCTTGTTGACCTACAGAAAACAACCGAACAGCCAAAGAGCAGAAGATGTCATATCTCAGTTTTTGTAATACTGTGTGAAATAATGCAGAATATAGGGGTAAGACAGCCAGTATACAACCATGGAAAACTTTTGAACTCAGGCAGAGCTCTCGTACTATGCTCAGTGAGCGTCCCACTGCATTGGGATAGGAAAAACATGGAGGGAATATCGGGAATCCAAACTTCCATCCTGAAAAAGCAGAACCCTGGAGATTATGCCTACCCCGCCAATTCACCATGCAAGATGATGACGAGACAGTACACATGTGCATGAATGTAATACATAAAATGGAGTGGTATTAGACTGCTCTGCAAAGATTAGAGGACAGAACAGGAAATCTTCATAATGATGCAATCAACCAGGCGCACTGTCTTGCATGTGCACACAGCAAAATGCACAGCATATTGCAGGGCATGGCATCTCACCTGCTCCTTTGTCAAGCGCCTGCGGATAGCGCGTGTCTTCTTCACCCTCATGTCCAGGGGAAGGTAGGCCTGTGGAACACAAAAGGAAGTGATCGTTAGTTACCAAGGCTTGCATGCCACATTCTTTGGTGAACCCAGCAGAGCAATTAGAAGCTTTGTCGTCATGGCACACATGGAGACCTTGGGAGGCATGGCCCACATGCACCGCATGACATCGCCTGGGATGCGAGCATACATGGGATTCAGTTAGCAACTTATAACCTGCGCATGACGTGAATCTGGGCGACGTGCATTCATGTCTTCACCAGGGCCCTAATGACCAGAGCCCATGATGTCAGACCTTGCCATTCTTGTTCTTGGCATCAGTCTCAATCTTGGTCTTGAGGGCAGTCAGCTGGTTCTGGCGGTAGACAGTGTGCACGCGAGCGATAGACTTGCGGACTATCTTGATCTTGGACAGCTTGTTTGGTGCCCCTCCGGTGACCTTCGCAACTCGCAGCGCACCCAGCTCAGTCTTGAGGTCCTTCAGCTGGTTGAGCAGGTCGGACTTGCTCTTCTCCCTCAACTCATGGGCCTTAACCTTGGCTGCGCACAGTCGAACACATCAACAAATTAGCCAAAGGGCGTTCGGCGATGCGCTCCATCAGGGCAAGCAACCGCGTTGCTTTATGGCCATATATTAATTGTGTTTATCAAGCAGGCGCTGCCCTCCTTTTTCTCAATATTCTCATGGCATGACGGCTGGAACGAAGAGGACTTGTCATGTTCTTACTGACCCATGTTTGCCTTCACAGATTGTAATGAGCACTGGAAAAGGAAGAGCTCTGCAGCGCGGGCATAGTGTCGGCCACCAGCCGTACATTGTACAACTGTTTTTTTGTCGCCGGGGCTGATTCATTAGCCTGATTTTTATCAGGGTCATTTTCGTTTGTTACAACTCTCCAAAACATACTGAATACATTAAATGTTCACCTCCATCTCTTAGAGGGGGGAAGTCCCAAGTGATGGCGTTGGTCAAGTTACTCAAGAAGCCACAAGAACAGGAGATGCATGAGATGACTGAATTATGCGCAAGAAGTTTACAAATGGACTGGTTACATCAACTGCCGTAATGCAGGTCTGTGCCATGGCCTCGCCATGTGTAAAAGCCACATATCCGATGTTGCACATGGTACTAACTTGACTGGGCGTCAGCGCGTACATGCTACAAATCTGTTTGATTTCACTTGTTCTCACACAGCACAGGCACACCGGTCACTGGCTTGCAGAAAACCAAATTTCGTTCTTGACACCTGAATGTTGAACCGTTCATTCGCTTGAACACTTCAAAATAAAGATGGAAACACTGGTTCGGCCAACATGCAATATGGAAAATTGCCATCCTGCCAAGAGCATAAGCAGCATGCAATCAAGCGGTTTTATAGTCTGCCCATCATGCAGTACTAGCAGGTGACGTCTCTGGAATACAGCTCACTACACGCCACATTGCCAGTATTCAACGGAACATTCAAGCATTCAACCAGAGGTCTGCATCAAGCCAAGGCTGCATTGAACGCAACATGGAAATATTGTACAGTGGCAGAGGCCTCTGACGTGCCACATCTGGACTAGGGGTCCTGCCTAACTCAATTTCAGCCCACTCAGAAATATCAAGTACAATATATTGCTGCCCCCAAAAACCTGGCCACCTGAACAAAAACGCGGGCTGAATGCACAGTCTGACTTTAACGCTCCTTGTAGTAAATTTCATTGAGCTGAGAGGCTGCCTGTGTCAGGTCGGTGCTGCTCTTCCTGCAAGGAAGCACAGGGCACAGGTGGAGAGGTGACGCCATACTACAAAACATCATGCTGGGCAAGTGGCAAGATAGTCAGACATTCAGGCACCCTACAAACAAACCGAGCCCCCCAAACTGTATCCTCTCTCACCTGCCTGCCACGGAGTCTGCGTCAAAGCGAAAGACAATGGTTCCGTCCTCCTCCTCATGCAACAGCATGTTGTCACGCGCGCCCTCATGATGTTGCTGCTCATGCTGAGGGCCATTGTCCTCCACCACCAGCTCCTCCTTCTTGCGCATGAGCTCCTCCATTTCGAGCAGCTTAGCCTCCATCCTCTCATACTCAGCCCGCAGACGTGCCTGAAGCAAAGAGAGCAGATGCAGGGCAACTTCATCCAGCCTGGATGACCATGCAGGGAGCCTGTTAGATAACCTTTTGGCCGACAAGTTTGGTGTGTTTCACGTTAATAGGATATGAAATGGCAAAAAATAGATAGGCTGAGGGACACAGGGACAGCAGACACGGCAGGGACGGATGCTGAGAAAGACAAGTTACCGGTATACAGGTGTGGCTCAAGGCACGGAGACAGGTCAAGAAACAAAATAAAGAAAACACAAACTAAGGACGCCTGAGCAGGCAAGGAACCAGCGACGTGCACAGAACCCTCAACCAACACCGAAGAAGGCAAAATAGTCCAAGGCCAGGCACAACGACCATAAGAGCTACAACCAAGATCCTACCTAACCCTAGAAACCTGCGCCGAAAGGGAAAAGGTAAACAAGCGAAAGCAGGCTAAAGCGGCTTCTGCCTCCTGAACTGACCACCGCGTGCTACATTGGCAGCAACCACAAGCAGCAAACGACGCAGATGCGAGTCAAGTGGGCAGTCATGAAGCTGAAGGTGAAGCCGTACCCGGAAAATACAGCACACTTTCCCAATAGTCACCCTGCCACTCGGGTATGGTGCCTGAGCCACCCCACGTTGCCATGATGATGCCCCACAGGGACCCTGCACACCTGTTCCTGACGTAGCGTAGCGATGCGCGACATGTCCACAGCAGCAGCCTTAACATCCGCAGCCTCTGCATCGGCGGCCTTAACAGCTGCAGCCTCCACAGCTGCGGCCTTGATACCTATATCCTGGTTGATGGCCAGATCTGCTAGCCGGGCAGCCTCTGCCTCTCTCGACTGCCACAGGCTTGTCACATACGCCTGGAACAGCTCCCGCCGCCGCCGCTCTGGCACTGCCAGAAAGCGTGAATCACGGATGATGCGGGGCTTGACTTGCGGCCATACGGCATCAGTAGGCACAGCAGGGGACAAACCTGGTAACGCAGCAGAGGATGCGGTGCATGTGTATCAGTTAGAGTGATCGTATACGATAAATACATCGAAGCACTACGGTACGATAGGCCTCTTAATTCAAATCTGAAAGCACTGCGGATGAATTAATTGCGTAAAACATGCAAGGAGCCCGATATTTGCTTCTATGTACCGTAGATTTGACTTGTCTCCCCTCGAGTGCAAATTAACTATATATATAGTGCTTGCCTTGGGGCAAAATATGGACTAAATTCTCCATTTCCGAAAAACACTGGCATTGACAATCGAGATCAGTAATTTTAATGAATCCCTAACTTCTAAACAACGTAAATCTTGAGGGAAGACAATTCTAATATACTGTATTGAATATGGACCGTAGTAGCGAATTTCGTGTATCCCTCCTTTGAAACGCTTCCAGGCATTCACCATTTACCTGAAAGCATCTGGATGTAGTTGAACTCAGCCATCTCTGTTGCGGCCTCTGCCGCGGCCGCCTCGGCTGCCACCCGCTCTGCCACAGCCAGGGAGGTCCGCAGCTCCCGCTCCCGCTCGGCCCTCGCAGCCCTTGCAGCCTCCGCCAGGACGCGGTCCCGCTCGGCCTTTGCTGCTGCAACTGCCGCCGCTTCTGCCGCCTCCTTGCGCTCAGCCTGTGCCCTGGCCGCCGCTTCGCGCGCCGCCAAGAGCTCGTCGATCACGACGTTAAACACCGCCCTGCGCTCAGTCTCTGACGACACAGCTATAAAAGCAGGCTCCCCAGCCAGCCTGACGCTGATGTCCTCCCACTGCGACTCGGCATCCGACACTGTCAACGACCGCCTGCACGTGCAGAGGGCAACAAAGGCAGGCTCAAATCTGAACGATGCATACAGGCAAGGGGGGATTGGGGTCCCGGGGGAGTCGGATTTCCCCGGAGAAATCAGTTTTTTCCAGGGGAATCGGACTACCTTTCCTTTTTCTTGGGGGCATTTTCCATTTGTTCCTCTCTTGCATACAGATGCACGTTCCAGTCGTCCAATTGTCCATAAAGCATAACGCAAGTTCTGCAGGTTGCTTCCCCTGCTCCCTATGTGATGGAGCAGCTCATTTTGAATGTCCTCGGCCCCTCATTGATCAGCTGCCACCCAGGACTTCTCTACACCTAAACGCCGACAGCATAACCCTAAACTTGTTACAAGCTACATTTCTACATTCATAGGGATCGTTCCAACCATGGACCCAGACCACCTGATATCAGCTTCCCAAAGCAGCTCTCACACCTGAGCAAAGCCTTGAGCTGCGCCTGCGCCCTCTGCCTCGCCTTGAGCTCGGCATCAATGACTGCTTGGATGTAGAGCGCCAGCTGCAAGCGCCGCCTGCCCTCGTCCACCAGGCTGAACCTGCAGGGGGGGCAAACGGCATGGCACCACTCATGTCCAGCCTTTAAAAGCCCAAAGGTAGCTAAGCACTGGTCCAACACTTCCCCAAGCAATGCACTAGGTCAACAAGGCTCAATGCAGGCACTGGCTCAGCCACTAAAAGCCCCAAGGAGGCAGTGCACTGGGTCATGCTGATAAGACCCCTGAAAGGCGGCACCAACCACTGGCCCTGCAGGCTCAGCCTAGAATGCCATGACAAAGCCCAGGGCAGAGGGAAAGGGTACAAAAGAATACCATCCGACAGGCCATCGGGCACCAGGCGATACCTTGGGTCATCTGCCGATGTCTCCAGAATCTGCTGGTACGTGGTGGCCGTCGTGATGGGCGGCTGGTGTTCACGCAGGAGGGACATGAAGGCGGCATCCTTGCTCCGCTGCAGGATCTGCGGGTTAGGAGAGAGAACTTCAGGGGCCTGTAAGGAACAGGCGATGAAGACCCACAGGTTGAGGGGCTGCAGCTCCGAAAGGGGCTCCGATGCGCTTACAAATACCACACATGGCCCCCAAGAGGCCTCAGTTCTCAACGGCACCTCCGACGCCAGGAAGACGGCGGTGGTCTATATAATCTATATAACGGTATAAGTTGTGCACAATCTTCATGCAATTATAATGCTAATAATAGAAGCTACATACAAGCTGTGCACATTATGGTCAACATCCCCCTCTCCCGCCCAGTCACCTTGGCCTCCTCGGCCGCCTCCATGCTCTTAATCATCTTTTCTGCGTCGCTCCGAAGGCTCGAGGCCATGCCGACTGCCAGCCGGGCCGCCATCCCGCCCCACTTGAGCCCGCCCGCCAGCAGGTCTGCCCCACCGACGGCCCGCTCCGCAGGCCCCGCAGCCTGCCCTGTTGAGGCTGGGGCGCTGCTGCCGCTGCTGCTGCTGGCCGCAGGGGCTGAGGGGGACCCCAGTGGGCTGGCCGTGGGGGCTGAAATGGAGGCCTGCGGGTTGGCCGGGGCACTGGACGCCTTACTACCAAACAAGGAACCCCACAGGCTACCACCGCTGCCACTGGGTGCAGCCGCCGCAGCCATAGCACCTGGGGTGGCGGCGGGTGCAGCCACAGCCGCTGCTTTTGAGCCTGGGGCAACTGCGGGCGCGGCAGGCGCGGTTTGCACAGGAATGCTGCCGCCAACCAAGCCCCCCAGCAAGGCCATGAACCCGCCTGCGGGGGCCGGCTGCTGCTGTTTCGCGGCGGTTGCTGCCGCGACGCTCTGTTTCTTTTTCTCCTTTGCAAGGTCATCCAGGCGCTGCTCCATCTTGGACAGAGTGCGCTCGGCACGCTCAAGCAGCTTTGGGTCGGTGACCCCAACAGATACCTGCAGGTTTGAACAAAATTAAGGGTTTACACTTAAACCCTCACCCCAACAGACACCTGCAGGCTCGACCAAAAGCGCGCAAGGTCAAGAGCTGTGCAACGCAGCGGCTTCTTAAACCCTTGCCCCATTCGCAGCTGCTCGCTTCATGCTCGGTGTGTTCTAGCTAGGTTTAGGGTTGAGCACTACATCAGCTGTGCTGAACCTTCACCCACCTGCTTCTTGTACCTAGTGCAGGGTTTAAGTTCAAGGGCTACACCAACAGTGCTCAACCCCAACACCACCTGCTACTTGAACCTAGTTTGGGGTTTTAAGGTGAAGTGCTACACTGGCACTTCAGAACCCCAACCCCACTTGCTTCTTCAACCTACTTTAGGGTTAAGGGTCAAGAGTACACCAACAGTGCTGAACCCTTACCCCACCTGCTTCTTGCATCTACTTAAGTGGTCAAGGTCATGCTACGCCGACATTGCTTTACCCTAACACCACCTGCTACTTGAACCTAGTATAGGGTTTTCAGGTCCAGTGCTCTACTGGCAGTGCTCAACCCTAACCCACCTGCTTCTTGAGCTTCTTGACGGTGAAGGACTGTCGCTCCACTGCCATCTCCTGGTTCAAGAACATGGACTCCACTTGCACCAGCTTGTCAGCAAACATCTGCCACATGGACACATCACCTGGAGCAGGAGAAGGAGCAAGGGAGGTGGGTGGGGGTGGAGCTCAAGGGCTGCAGGCTGCAGGTCCTGGCTTGGGGCAAATAGTGCATGCGACGTGACCACCACGTCAGCCGAGACGCATTCGCAATGGGCAGAAAACCTCACCAAGGCGAGCACAGATGCTTCATCATTGACAGGCTTCAAAGCTTCCACTATTTCAGGGGGGATGCTGTTCTGGGGCAATCTTGCATCTCGTGTGTCAGCCCTCGACAGATCGTGTTCTCACCGGCAGGGGCCGCAGGCTTGCTTGCCACCTTGACCGCAGCGCCCTTAGCTGCTGGACCGGTCCGGCCGGCCGGCAGCGCAGCCTTCGCCTTGGCCGCAGCGTCCCTGCTGCCCGCCCGCTGCCCGCCTCCGAGGCCCAGGAAGCCAAACAGCCCCGTGGCCGCGTTGGCCGTGGACTCAAAGTCGTTCTGAAGCCCATCCAGGCGCTGGGACATGCGGCCCAGGCGCTTCTCTTCGGTGGTCAGCTTGCTGGAGTCAAGCTTGCCCGAGGTGGCCTGCAGGGGAGCAGTTAGGGTTTAGGGTTAATTTGACAGGGTCAGTGTAAGGGGTTAGTGTGAGGGCAGGTAGTGGAAGGAGGGCATATCTTCGTCTGATAGAGGGAGGCAAAGGTCATGGTTCAAGGGGGCTGGCGTCTGGAGAGTGCAAGGTAGTCAGAGAGGAGGGAGGTGCAGTGCAGCAAGGTGGCAGGAGGGAACCCCTGCTTGCACCCCTTGGCTCTGCAGGGCAAGGTGTGATGGCAACACCGATAAGAGAGAGGGGGCTTGGCGATGATGCTCGATGGTGGTGCAATGCCCCTCATGTCACCTTGCCTGAGGTGCCAACCACACCACGCCCTAACTACATCCATGGCTTGTTGTCTCTGAGAGACTGAACACTACAGGCCCACAACCTGTCCTCCGATTCCTGTCCCTTTGGCTAGGCTGCATGTCCAGCACCCCACCTGCTGCTTCAACAGCTTCACTTTGACGGTCTGCTTCTCCGTCGCCGACGCCTGCGTCATGATCTGAGCCTCAATGTCAAACATCTTGTTGGTTAGACTGCGCCACATGCCAACAGCCTGGCCAAAGGCGCTCGATTTCGACGCACCCTTGCCCGCAGCCGCCGCTGCTGCGGCCACGGGGGCGTACGGGTCCGAGGTGGAGGGCTGGGCGCCGCGGTTGCCGCTGCTGGCAGGTCTTGAGGTCGAGGCGGCAGCGGCCGGGGCGGATACGGCATCCGGCACATTGGCCGATCCCGGCACCTGGGCCTGCTTCATGAATCTGCTCGAGGGGAAAGGATGTTTTGTGTGATGTTGCTTGAGGCATAAACAGGATGTGAGAGGCAGGATGCCCAGCAGAGCAATGGATCCTGCCTCATGTGCATGGCACTGCTCATCAAGGTGCGCCTCAGCTACATCACATCCTGCGGTCGACAGCAAGCTCTTCTGTCGAGCTCATGGCAGGAAGCTGGTTAAACTCAGGCCCCAGTGCCCCCCCCTGCCCTGATGTTCTTGTTGTGGGGTGGGGAGGGGGTGGGTGGCCCCACGGCCAGCCACCTGTGGCCTGGCGCACCCTAAAAACACTGGTGAAAACTGCTCAGGGGGTAGTTGAGCAGCTTTCAGAAATGCTGCAAGACGTTACAGCCACCCCCCTTCCTCAAACTGAAAGTCCACCATAGTCCATGAGAGCATGTTACTCGTCCTCTACTGCTGGTCCCAGACCCCACCTGTGCCTGAGTGCCTGTTCGGCCGGCACCTTAACCCTCAACCCACCTGTGCCTGAGTGCCTGTTTGGCCGGCACCTTAACCCTCAACCCACCTGTGCCTGAGTGCCTGTTTGGCCGGCACCTTAACCCTCAACCCACCTGTGCCTGAGTGCCTGTTCGGCCGACACCTTAACCCTCAACCCACCTGTGCCTGAGTGCCTGTTCGGCCGGCACCTTAACCCTCAACCCACCTGTGCCTGAGTGCCTGTTCGGCCGGCACCTTAACCCTCAACCCACCTGTGCCTGAGTGCCTGTTCGGCCGGCACCTTAACCCTCAACCCACCTGTGCCTGAGTGCCTGTTCGGCCGGCACCTTAACCCTCAACCCACCTGTGCCTGAGTGCCTGTTCGGCCGGCACCTTAACCCTCAACCCACCTGTGCCTGAGTGCCTGTTCGGCCGGCACCTTAACCCTCAACCCACCTGTGCCTGAGTGCCTGTTCGGCCGGCACCTTAACCCTCAACCCACCTGTGCCTGAGTGCCTGTTCGGCCGGCACCTTAACCCTCAACCCACCTGTGCCTGAGTGCCTGTTCGGCTGGCACCTTAACCCTCAACCCACCTGTGCCTGAGTGCCTGTTCGGCCGGCACCTTAACCCTCAACCCACCTGTGCCTGAGTGCCTGTTCGGCCGGCACCTTAACCCTCAACCCACCTGTGCCTGAGTGCCTGTTCGGCCGGCACCTTAACCCTCAACCCACCTGTGCCTGAGTGCCTGTTCGGCCGGCACCTTAACCCTCAACCCACCTGTGCCTGAGTGCCTGTTCGGCCGGCACCTTAACCCTCAACCCACCTGTGCCTGAGTGCCTGTTCGGCCGGCACCTTAACCCTCAACCCACCTGTGCCTGAGTGCCTGTTCGGCCGGCACCTTAACCCTCAACCCACCTGTGCCTGAGTGCCTGGTCAGCGGACACACGCGCCACGCCTCCATCGGTGAAAGTGACAGTGCCCTCGTCGTCTGTCTCTATGGTGCGGTCCCTCAGCATGGTGCCCAGCAGGGACCAGCCTGCCCCGCTGTCCGCATCCAGCATATCAAACTCGCGGTTGGAGATTCCCGAGCCCTTGCGCCAGGCGTCCAGGTCATAATCATACCTACAGGGAATGTGTGGGGGCAGGTCAGTCATGCCTACAGGGAATGTGTGGGGCAGGTCAGTCATACTTACAGGGAATGTGTGGGGCAGGTCAGTCATACCTACAGGGAATGTGTGGGGCAGGTCAGTCATACCTACAGGGAATGTGTGGGGCAGGTCAGTCATACCTACAGGGAATGTGTGGGGCAGGTCAGTCATACCTACAGGGGCCAGCAAGCGTGTACAGGCTCAGGGAGAAGGACAGACAGACCTGCATTAACTGGAGACGCTCACGACAGAGATACAAAGGTTCAGGATGGGGCAGATGGACAGGGGGGGGGGGCTGTTCCCACTTGTGTCGCTCCTGTCTCCAGGCACAGGGCGCCATGTGCAAAAGGCCGGTCTAGCTCCCAAAGTCAAGCGGGGGAGGGTGCAATGCCAAGGCAGACAATTTAAGCGGCCGGGGTGACAAGAAGTCACACAATCTACCAGGGTCAGTACCGCAGTCGCAGACAATCTTCTTGTCATCATAGTTTGTCTCTGCTTGAATAATTTCGGACTGGTTGATTTTCTGTTTCCACTTGATTACCGGTATTTGCTCTGTTCAGAATTATCATAACATCGACATGGGTCTGCGACCACGTAACCAAACCTATGAACCTCTCCCAGTCTTCCCGCTCCCAACATGCTGATAGATCATAACACTTTGGACTGGATGTGCACCCAGTAGGCAGCAGCTTTTCCTCCGGCTAGTCATCCTCAGGCCACCCCCTATACTACGCCTCCTCCCCGCTGCGTCCCAGCCTGCCCACCTGTTGCCAAATGTGGCATTGAACTGGCGCAGCCCCCTATCAAAGCGCAGGGTGGGCACTGCCAGCTGCAGCATCACAATGCCAGCAGACCACATGTCGAATCGGTCGGGCTTGTGTCGCGCCCACAGCACCGGGCTCATGGCCTGATGCAGCAGGCTCTGGCTGATGGAGGGGCTGTCAGTGGGCAGTACGTACTGGAGAGGGCAGGGGGGGCAGGGGGGCATTGGGAGAGGAAGGGCGGAAGGACTCAAACGAGTGTGGTAGAGGAAGGGAGAGCGTTGCAGCCGCTGTACATGGCTGTGCTGCAATCGGAATTGATGCTGCTGCAAGGGCATGCTCACCTTTTCAGGCGGCGCAAACATGGGGTCCAGAATGCCCTCATCAGGCGTGTAGTTTGTGCCTGTGTGCATGGGGGTAGGGGCCCAAGCACAATTTTAGGTTTTGATTGAAGCACACACATCCTCAAGACATAAATGTAAAACATGAGGACAGGAGTCTGGTGCATCAAGGTTCAGGCCCCAAGCCATCAGCACCTGAGCGCAGGTCTGCACACGCCCCCAGGTCAATCAGCTTGAAGCGCAGCGTGTCCTCGGCGAATATGATGTTCAGGGGCTTGATGTCACGGTGAACCAGGCCGGCAGCGTGGAAAGCCTACGTGGGCACACCATTGTCTGAGTGGAAAGCCAGCCTGGGTAATCCGAGCGGCTCGCTCCGTCTAATGCATATTGAGAGAGGGTAAGGTACGCTGGCGGCGTGGAAAGCCTGCATGCGTGCTACAGAGCGACTTGCTGAACCAAGAGTATGTGTTCAAGGGGCCACGGCAGTGCAAGAGTGGAAGGGCCACCACCATAACTGTAACCATGCCAGCATGGCCATAGCGGTACACGCATGGCCATGGCAATGCAGGCATTAACCTCCGCACGCTGCCCATTGAAGACAAGCGTGGCTTCCCGTGCCCATGCCATTGACGGAGCAAGACCCTGGGGCAAGAGCTGCACCCTCACGCCAGGCATGCAGAACAGCAGCAGCTCGTGCTCGTCTACTCACCGCCAGCCCCTTGAGCAGCTGTTTCATTATGGTCGCAAGCACGGCCGACTCCTTGACCTGGAGGTCTTGGGAGAGAGCGCGCATGGTGTCTCGTCGACGCAGGTAGTATGACAACGTCCGGCTGCCTTCATACTTCCACATCTGGACACACATGCACGAACAAGGGCACCGGGGCTGGGAGCTGGGAGATCCTCCAGAGTGGAGTGCATTGATGTACATGCTCAGGGGAAGCTCTACACCTCTAGTCTTCTCACTGTTTCTGAGGACAGCCATCAGGGAGTTCAAGCACACAGAGAGGGTGCATGTAAGTCATGGATGCATGTAGCAGCCGACTGCAGAGCCGATTGGGCCCTAGTCTAGCACCAGACAAAAAATTACATGTGTGTTGCTAACCCAGAGGATAGGTTACGTCTCTCATGTCTCACCAGCCAGAGGCCTGGGGTGAGGGATGGTGTCGCCTCGCCGTCGGTGACGGTGCAGTACCCAAGAAAGTCTGCACAGTGGCCTCTGGCAACCTGGGAGTGAGGCAGGGCAGCGGGGTCAGTTGGGGTTGGACGGCAGAGGGGAAGAAGAGGGTGAAGAAGAGGGGGGGGAGGATAAATGGTGAAGTCCGAACAATAGCCCCTGGCTACTTCTGGGTGAGATGGGGAAGAGGGAAAAAATGAGGGTGGGACGCAGAGGTGGGGACATGAAGGACCCAAGTTCTCATTGAGTGAGTGCGAGGCTTGATGACTGTTATTCAGGTCGGGCCTCAAGGCCCTCACCCCTCCTATTTGAGACGCCCAGACCCTCACCCCTCACCCCACCTTGGCGGCATAGATGTTGAGGGCCAGCTCCATCTGATGCATCTCCTCAGCACCCTTAGTGGGGAATAATAAAACAATATTGCTTCAGACTGGGACGTCAGGTCAGGTGTGACAAGCAGTCTTCACTGGGTCAAGATTGGCCAGCAAAGTTGAGGCATGCACACATGCAAGCAAGTAGCACTGACGACATTTGATTTGCACATGCACCACTCAATCTCGCACCTCAACCTTTGCCTTGACCCTCTTCATCACAACTCTGTCTTCCCCTTTTGGCGTGGTTAGGGAACCCTGCATCATGGCAACAATCGCTCACTACCTCGCCACCGATACTACGACAGAGAGAAGTATCTTGTTAGTCTTACCTCGAAAACTTGCCTGGCAGGATACAAATTGTGGGCATGGAAGTTAGATTTGGAGATGGCGGGTTTTGAAAAAAAGCCAGCAGGTGACGTTCGGCTTACCCGAAGCTACCTTCTCCCATTATTCTCTTGACCTTAAGCTGCTTCGGCAGCAAGGATTTCGCAACAATTTCAACTACGCGCCGGTGCCGTGGGCCGAGCTTACTCGGACCCCTGCTCGGACGAAGCCCAGGCTGACGTAACATCATTGTGTGCCTCTAATGCGGTCTTCAATATGGAATAGAAATCTACAGTGCACAGGCGTGATCTGAACATGCACATTCATCTCCTATGAGTGCCAGCAACGCTTGTCATTGAGGAAGTGTGAATCGTTGTGAATCTCTGTTGAAATCGTTGCGCTCGTAAGACGTGCTGACTATGAAACCCTCGATAATTGTATCAGATAAGGCAATGGACGGACATTGAACAACTCAAGCATGCAATCCCCACCAGCACTTTGTATGGCGTGCGGGCCGTAGAAATCGATGCCAGCGATACGGGTGTACGGGCGTCGTTGGCACATAGCAGGAGATGACTTGCCACCATTTACTGCAGCAGGGGCTGCATTCCATTTTATCTGGTCTGTTTTCCTTGTTGCTGGGCTGGCCATTCCCCCAGGCACTTGCTCCTCGGGGTCTGCTGCATGGCTGCGATCCCTCATGGCAAGCCTCCTGGCCGTGGATACGCTGCTGGTGGTCGCCTTGGTCATGCTCACACATACAGGCCTGAGAGGTGGATTTAAATCGAATATAACTTACGGTATCTTGCAGGCCTCCTGAACACTGGCTGATCATAATGTTAAGAAGGTGCTTCACATGCGCTGGCATGCCCATGCACCACCGCCCATGCAAGCCTACTCCAACCCTCCTCCTTCTCTGCTGTTACTCCGGAACCCACGGAGTTCACTCCCCCTGACCTCTTTTAGGCTCCCTGCTAGACCACAAGGAGAAGCGCGCCTCGATGCCGCTTCTGCTTTACACCATCACGCTCCAGTACGGGCTGCTACTGGGAGTAACATTGTACGGCACGGTGTTCCTTATCTACCACTCAGACTGCGACTACTCAGGCGCAGTCTGGGACCTGGTGGGCTTCGCTAGGGCGGCCGTTGCGCTGCATTGGATTGCCGTCGGCGCCTTCTTTGTCACCACGTTTGTCACGTTCAACCTGTTCCCAGACCACTCGGACGTGGCCACCTGGCAGGCCCGCTGCCGCTGCGTTTGCTGCTGCATTGGCAACAGCGACACATTTTTCGGGGACGAAGAGCCTGATTTGACAGGCCAGCTTCTGTCCTGTGACGAGCGTATGGCCCGAGGCTCGCACGACGAGGCGTTGACCGCCTCCATCAAGGCCATGGCAGGGGCGGTTGCGCACCCGTCCTCTTCCCAGAGGTTTGGCCATGTCATCAGCACAAGGACCACTGATCAGCCCGAGGCGCCTTTCACGCAGCCTGCTCGCATAGCGGCTGTGCTGCACAGCCTGTTTTCACACGTGGTGGGTGGGGGGTCTGAGAGCTTTGGGCACAGGGCAGGACGATGCCCTGCGATAGATGACACCGTACTAAGTGCTGCACAAGAAATGCGTACAAATGTGTTGTATAATCGGCATCTTGTCTTGCTCCACTGAAAACAGGCTGCTTGGCCTGAGTCTGCCCATATCTGCTTGGCCTGAGTCTCCCAACAGCTGCGTGGCCTGAGTCTGCCCATATCTGCTTGGCCTGAGTCTCCCAACAGCTGCTTGGCCTGAGTCTCCCCATATTTGCTTGGCCTGAGTCTCCCAACAGCTGCTTGGCCTGAGTCTCCCCATATCTGCTTGGCCCGAGTCTCCCCATGTTTGCTTGGCCTGAGTCTGACCATATCTGCGTGGCCTGAGTCTCCCCATATCTGCTTGGCCTGAGTCTCGCAACGGCTGCTTGGCCTGAGTCTCCCAACAGCTGCGTGGCCTGAGTCTGCCCATATCTGCTTGGCCTGAGTCTCCCAACAGCTGCTTGGCCTGAGTCTTCCCATATTTGCTTGGCCCGAGTCTCCCCAAATCTGCGTGGCCTGAGTCTCCCCATATCTGCTTGGCCTGAGTCTCGCAACAGCTGCTTGGCCTGAGTCTCGCAACAGCTGCTTGGCCTGAGTCTCCCAACAGCTGCTTGGCCCGAGTCTCCCCATGTTTGCTTGGCCTAAGTCTCCCCATATCTGCGTGGCCTGAGTCTCCCCATATCTGCTTGGCCTGAGTCTCGCAACAGCTGCTTGGCCTGAGTCTTGCAACAGCTGCTTGGCCTGAGTCTCCCAACAGCTGCTTGGCCTGAGTCTCGCAACAGCTGCTTGGCCCTAGTCACCCCATATCTGCTTTGCCTGATCCCCCCCCCTGCTGCTGTTCTGGCTCCTTTGCTCTCAGGATCTCACTCTCAGTGACTATGCCACCAGTCTGCTGCTGGTCGGCATCGCACACAAACTGAGGAACAAGGAAGCTCAGGCGGCAGGGTCCTTGGAGCATGACGTGTCTGCCTCATTGGAGGCCCTAGTGTCGCCCGCAGCCTTAGACCTCGAGGCCGGCAGAGGTCCCGCCCTCTTAGCACCGCCTGCCCCATCCCCGCTCGCCCAGCAGCTCACCGGCGCAGCCGTGCAGGTACAGCTGGCTGAGGGGGCAGACTTGGAGTGGGGTAGCAGCCATGTACAGGGCGATGCTGAACCGTCGTCCTCCTCGGCACGCGGTGCTGCCGCCGCCTCTGCGCATGGCGTAGCGCCGGTTGAAGTGCAGGTGGAGGTGCTGCGAGACGCCGTACACTACTTCAAGCATGCGTGCGCCGTCTTTGGCTGGCCCATGCACATGTGGATACACATGGCTCGTCCGAGGTGGGGTCTTGAGTGCCAGTTGTGGACAGGGGCTAGTGCATGCCGACATACCATGCACAGTGTGCGTTGTTCGAGGTGGGCCCTCAGTGCAATCTGTGGGTAGGGGCTGCTGTGGGATGGGGGGTCTGTTAATATCATGGTACTCTTTCGTCATGCCAGGTGGGTATAGAGAGTGGCTGCTGGAGGGACACAGTACATCACCCTGGCCAGTAAGGCGACACGGCCGGGGGAGCGGTGTGGGATCAATTCATCATAATGTGCACGTATAGGAGCCTCTGCCGTTTGACCCTGCACTTGGTGTTGTGCGCATGTTGCCTTGTTCTGTAACTTGAGATGCCCTCATCAATCCTCCTCTCTCCCTCGTACCCTCTAGTTGCTGCTCCGTGTGCGCGGGGTGCTGCACTTGCTTCACCAACCTCCGTAGCCATCCCGCCCTTCAGGGAGCATCCTTCAACGTCGTCAAGAACATGAGCATATCGGTAATGAACTAAGGAACATACAACAAAACGCCCACTGGTGTGAATGAAGGAAGCCACCTGTTTGGCTGTAGTGTGGTGACGCACGAGTTTGCAGATCAGAGGAGGCTGTTTTTTAAAGCAGTCTTTGTTTTCCAGCCACCATGTCCACCGTCAGAGCCTCAGAGGGCTTCCCTACAGTGGCCAAAGGTCTGACCGGCCTTTGGCCATAGGCCCAAGAGCCCAAGTCTGAGGGACCAAATAGAATAGCTGGCCACGCATTCGGCCTCCAGCTGAAGGCCAGGAGGTAGCTGACATGTCTCTGAATCGTAGCCGAGCCTCAAAGAAGCCTGAAATATGATAAGGATCACCGATGTTAGGAGGCCTGTCCGGCTGTCCCCTTCAACACGGCTTCAGCATGTGGCTTCTCTTGCTGAGTGTGCTGCAATTGAAGTGCGTCTAAAAGAGGACCAGCAGCTGCACACCGAGGCACAGGCCTGCTAACAGGAAGCCTCTCTTTACCGCCATACCAAGGAGCTGGTAGCTGGAGCTTCCTGGAGCATGGTTGTGGCAGCCTGCAGCCGTGTTCCTTTTTCCAGGCTGCCTAGCAATCTGCCGACACGTGTCCGGCTAGCTCTGTCCTGAAACATGTGTTCTGTTGACCTGCGTCTGGACATCCATCAGGTCTCAGGGTTAAGGGTAGAACCCTAATACCTAAACCCTAAACATGTGTTCTGTTGACCTGCTTCAGGCCATCCACCAGGCCACCGGAATCAGCCTTGAGACAGATTTGCTGTACTGCAGCCACAGCAATGTCCAGGGCATGCTGCCCTACTACATTGCCCTCGACAGGTAAGGGAAGCATATGCTGATAATGTGCATCAAATAGGCTATTGCCACCCTTGCGTTCTTCCTCCTACAATTTGACGACCATGCCACACTTGTGTTCATACCTCGTGTGCACTCTTATGGTGCATACCAGTCAGCTACCCTCCACCTCAATTTCTATCAAGCTTGAGCAATAAATAATACAATAATAAAACTTATATTTCATAGGTTTGTCCTTCAGGCCCCTGTATACAGCCTCCCCAGAGTCCTCCTTCTTGCCTGTGCCCTCCACTTGGCAGGGAGCGGAAAGAAGTGGTGTTGTCAGTACGTGGCTCCATGAGCCTATCGGACTGCATGACCGACCTGCTCTGCTGGCCAGACAGGTGCAGTGCAAGCGCCCGGGGCCAGGTCAAAACAGACAGGACAGTCAGGGCTGGATACATGCAAGCTGATGCTTGGGGCCAGCACTCAAGGAGGGCCTCAGGGCGCCAGCAGTGGGGCTAGGGACTGCATCAAAAAAGAAAGAAACCTCTGAAGGAAAGCGTGATATTTCAGAAGAATAACGTAGCTGGAACACTGAGGTCCATGGAGGACATGACCAGGAAATGTGCAGAGTACAGTGCTGGCTTGGGAGATGTCTTCATGTAAGCTGACACTTGCCAGGGCCAGCACTCAGGGAGGGCCTTGACTGGGTCAGGGCACCGACAAAAGGGCTTGCGACTGCATAGGGGAAAATAAATAAACCTTTGAAGGAGAGCGTGATATTTCAGGAAGAAGGTGGCACAGAGGTCCTTAGAAACATGGCCAGGAACGGTGCAGGGTACAGTGCTGGCTTGGAGACGGCATTGTGGCATACCCCCCGGATGAGCCTGGAGGGTGGGATGAGCACAGGCATCACAGCTAAATCTGATTAGTGCTCATTGTTGCAGGAGAGCGCAGTTTTGCTCCGATCGTCTCTCACCTGCATGCACCAGCGCTCTCACCTCTGCTTCCCTTCCCATGGTGGCGGTGATGCTGATCAGGATTGATTCCGCGTGGATCAGGGCGCCTTCGAGTGCCTCAGCAGCAGGCAGGCAAGGCAGGCCCATGTCCCCGTCAATGAGCCCGGACAGCCCCACGTCTGCACCATTCAAAGCAGCCGCAAGCGGTTCCGCACCCGCCGGGCAGGCCGCCAAGGAGGTGTCTGCCTGCGACATCGGAGCTGGGCCTCTGGAGCGACAGGGCCAGGTGAACGATGGGCCTGCCACCCCCAGCTCCTCGCAGGCCCCTGTATCGGAGCTGTACGCGCACCAGGGCATCCTGCGCTGCGCACGAGCTATTGTCGCGGACATCGACCGGGCGGGCGTGTTGCGGGCGGTGCTGGGCGGGGACGAGAAGGAGCGGGAGAGGCTGGGGCACCACCTGTACCGCCAGGACTGCAGGTGATGGGGAGGCTGGTGCTGGCAGATTCTGGAGGCTATCCACCCGATTGCTAGGAATCCCTTGCTCTGGCAGGTTCTGCCTGCGCTGCCAGGGTGATGCCCCTGGCCAGGGTGGCTGTGTGGATTTATGGAGGGGCCATGATCTTATGGTAGGAGGTGCCTCAGGTTTGCCTTGCTTCGGCTCTTCCCGAAGACAACCTTCACTTCGCTACACCCTAAACAGACGGAAGCCTGGCCCCAAAACAAACTATGCGTTGCGTCCTCTCCTAGACATGTGCTGTGTGCAGGTTTCCCTCGGAGTTGTCCTGAACCCTGAACCCTACAATGCCCCCCTATGGTAACCAGGCCCCCCCCTGTGTCCCGGGGGGATAACCCAAATGCACACAAATAGAATCCCCTCCGGTAACCAGGGCCCCCCATGTGTCCCAGGGGGGATAACTTCAACGCACACAAATAGGGTCCCCTGTGGTTCCCTAAGGCACCTGGTTCTGGAGGTACCCAGGACCGGAGTACCCAGCAAACCTCATCTCCCACTCCTGTTCCAGGGGGTGGCGCCTGGTGCTGTGTGGCCACAGCCTGGGGGCGGGTGTGGCGGCCTTGCTGTCGATGCACTTCCGCACCGTGTACCCTCGTCTGCACTGCTGGGCCTTTGCACCGCCGGGGGGGCTCATGTCCCCAGAGGCCTGCCTGGAGATGAAGCCTTACTGCACCTCTGTCATCATCGGCAGAGATATGATACCCAGGCTGTCACTCAGGTAGGGGCTGAGGTTGAGGGGGCTGATAAGGGGGAGGGGGACTGAGGGGAGGGGGGGGAGGAGGGGGGGGGGAGGGGGGCTGATGGGGGAGAGGGGGCCATGGGGCCTGATGGGGGGGGCTGAGGGGAGGGGGGGCTGAGTGAGGGGGGGAGGCTGAGGGGATGGGGGGGAATGGGGGGAGGGGGGGCTGAGGGCTGAGGGGAGGGGGCAGGGGCTCATATTAATCAACACTTCAGCAGTCACCACTCACCACGGTGATGCAAGGCCACTGTGCCTGAAAGTAATATAATCAGATGTACCCTCTCATGTACCAGTGAACCTCCATCATGTGCCTGCTGTTCTCTCTTATGCTTCTGTGCCCCTTACGTCTGTTCAGGTCAGTAGAGCGCTTGGCTGAGGAGATGCTGGTTGCCGCCTCACGTTGCAAGGTCTCCAAAACCAGGCTGTGGCTGCAGTCCTCACTCCCGGGTGCCAGGTGGCGAGAGGAGGACGTGTTTAAACCACAGGAGCAAGTGCACGAGGTGATTTGGAGGGGGGATGAGGAGGGAGGCAGGGAGCCTCGTCACCTGGGGATGGGCACTGCGAGTTAACAGGGCATGGTGCTAGAGGAGTGCATCTCCCTCGGGCCTTAGTGGCTGATGGCATCGTAGATAATTGGATGGGTTTCGCCGAGCTGCTCTCCACTTCCAATTTCTACCCAGAGTTGACGCCAGTTTTTTTGTGGTTGGTGGATCCCCCCTGGTTGATTGGTTAGGAGGCTCAGGCTGTCAAGGCCTCACCCGCTTCTCCCCTTGCTGAGCACAGGAGGCGCAAGCCATGGTGGAGCGCCTCAGGCATGGCATGTCTGCTGGCATTGCCTCTCAGGGTCTAACTCGTGCGCGGGAGTTCCTCACACCGGGCCAGCTCTTGTACTTCGAGAAAGTTAAAAGGCCACCGACGGTGGGTGGTACATGCAAGCGACAGAAAGGTATGCTTTGAGTGAGGATGGAGTGTGGGCATTCTCCCTGATTGCGCTGGCAGGGTAAGGTTGCAGCTGTGTGCGTCGAGTTTGAATCTACCGCGTGCGAGGGTAGGTGTGAAACCCTGGTGAGAATCACACCATGTGATGGGATACTCTGTCATCATGATGCCATGACCATCGTATTATGACGAGGATGCGTTTCTGCTCAGAGGGCATATTGCGCTGGGCGTGCTTACTGATATGCTGACGCTGTCGCTCAGGCCGAGGAGCTGTTCAAGAAAAGGAACGCAAAGACCTCTACGGCATTTGCTCCCAGATACATGGGGAACGAGGAGCTGGCTGCGGAGGGGCTGGTCGTGGGAAAGCGCATGTTCAACATGCAGTGAGTGTGCAGAACATTTGTTGAGCACTTGAGCATGTAATGCTTCACTGAAAGACTAAGCACCTGGCAACATCTTTTGCTGCATTTCTAGCCTAGCCACAAATTAATGACAATCATGCAATTGGCAATACTGTGTCCTGAAACTGTAGTGCACGGTTCAGCATAGACGAGTTTTTGGTCCGTTTGATTAAACCAATTTAACATCACCTTGACCCTGTGCCTGCAGCTTTCCTGATGTGCAAGCTATCATCATGGCTCAGGTAGGAACAAGGGGAACCAGTGGAGGGAGCTCCGGCCAGATACCTCATGCAATGACTTCAGGCCTCAGAATACCATTTCCTGGCAAGCAACTGACCTTCTGATCCGATTTCGTGTGCACGCTGTCGTGTGACAGACAAACAACTGACCTTCTGATCCGTTCTCGTGTGCCCAGGCCCTGAAGAATGCCGAGTCTCGGTCAGCTGCTCCGTTGAGTCCCAAACCTGTCATGTAGTGAAAGAACCATGCATATTTTCGATCTTTTTGTAGTCTCTGCCGTAGCCTGCTGATCCACGCAAATCGTATGACTGAACAATGAATTCTTTTTATTAATTTATCAATGCACTGTAATGTTCATTAGCCTGATAAGTAGTCTACGTCATTATACGCGGATGCCGAGAATGGCTGACAGCGGCATGAGGTGTACATGTGTGGAAGTTTGAATTTGCGTGCGCCAGCTGGTCCGGCGGGTGCGACAGGACATGAGTAAACCCAGAGAGGAAATAAGGCCGAATTCTACGATTGCAATAGCCAAGCTTTCATCTTCAGGCTACTGTCCGACCCATGTCAGGGGGGGCGCTGTTGGCGGGAGTTGTGGTTTACGTCGTGAAATGGAGAGCAGACGGCGACCTAACATTCCTGGGTTCATTAACGCGCAAACTAAGCTCAACAGGAGCCAGAATTGTTGCCAGAATGTGCAAAGAAGTGACGCATGTGGTCTTCCAACAGAAAGCCCTTGCCACACCTCAAGAGAAGAGGCTGGAGGAGGAGAAGCTGAGGGAGCTAAATGACAAGATGGGCAAAGTAATTTAATTCAGAACATGACAGCTTGCAGTGAAAATGCACATCGGACCTAACAAGCCCATGCCTGCTCCATTGCCAATCAGGTACATGCAGCCCCATGCGTCGTTTCTCCCCTGTGGGTGCAAGAGACGCTGAGTCAGGAGCAACGAGCGAACGTGAGTCCTTTCCTTCAAGGTCCAAACATTTGTTAAATGATTTTTCGGGATCTTCAGGGCGTCCACCTGTCACCATCACAAACTTTCAGAATGGCTTTGGCAAGGGGGTGCTTGAGCTTGGTCTGCTCACAAGCATCTCCACCTACCAACGTATACATTGGGGTTTAAATCTTCTGCAGGAGATCGATTACGTCGTGGAGATGCCGGCTGAACCACTATGGCTACATGAGTCCTTAACAAGTACGTCAGCATCCCATGCAGCAACAGCTGGGCTCATTAATTATGATCCACACCTTCATGTCGACGACACAATGGGCACATGCTTAATGGTCTCATCCACCAACCCATGCAGGGCCGGCAATGAAACGCCGCAACTCTGGCTCCTCTGTCACTGCCACACGGCGCAAATCCCAGCTGCTGCTTCTCTGCCCGCCTGCCTCCGACATGGACGTCGACATCCAGGCTGACATATTCTCCAGCAGCCAACAAATACGTGTGGCCGAGCGTGGCGGGGCTGCAGGTGTGAATGGGTGATCTGCTGATACTGCTCCAAGGTCGTGTAGGCAATGAGGCAGGCATTGCAAGGAGATCCTTGAAGCCGAGCAAGGCGAGCTGCTGGTGTGATACCTTGATCCACTTAAACTGATATGAGCGGGTACAGGCATGCATGGCTGGGGTGCAGGTGTGAATAATTGATCCCCTGTAACTACTCTTGGCACACGTACAAGTGCATGCTGCTATATCAGCAAATCTGTGTGGCCAAGCATGGCGGAGCTGCAGGTTTGATCCGCTGTAACTGCTTGAAACTTGTGCATATTGCCATGCCAGCGGCATGCCGCAAGATGTCAGGAAGCCAGCAGTGCCCGCTCCTCCAACACTCCTCCCCGCTTACCTTCCACTGCAGGCAGCGGGCGACAGCGGGCCGCATCCGCAGCTGTTGCATCCCATCTGCGGAGGCAGCGGGCGGCCACTCCTCGCCATCAAGCAGCGGCCATCCGCCAGCAGGAGGCACGGGCAGGCAGCTGCCAGGACCTGCCTGACAAGCCACCCTCCGAAGCTATCAGGCTTCCACGGGGCTTCAAGCCTGGAGGCTCAGCTGCAGCTGCAAGCAGCCCTGTACTTGGCTCCGTCAAGAGACCTCACGCAGCGATGGCCATGCAGCCAAACCAAATGCCATGCGCAGCATCCAGGCTGGTCTCCGCAGGGAAGGCTGCATCGTCTAGAGCCTCTCCCTGGCAGAAGCTGCGAAATCTTCCACTTCCGCCGTCGCTCGCGGCAGCTGGAGCGGGAGCATCAGCGGGACAGAGAGCAGGGAGTGGAGCAGCAGCAGCTGCAGCAACAGGGGCGGAGGCTGCCACCTCCCTGGAAGACAATGACTGTGACGTCGTCATTGCCGGCACATCTGCGTCCATCTGCACATCTAAGCCTGGCCAAGCAAGCAGGGATGCCTCAGCGGTGGATCCTGCAGCCACTGCTGCCTCCACTGCCCTCGATGGCCACCGCGCCACAAACCTGCCCTTGCCGCCGTCTCCAATGGGCTCACCTGCGTTTGGGGCTGCGAGGGGTGGCCAATCAAAATTGACTGCAGCTGCATGGGCAACCTCATCCACCATACCGAATGTATCTCAATCCCTGGAGCAAGGCCGGCTCGGCCCGGGGCCCTCAGAGGAGCCTTCAGCAGCTGGCTTCTCCTTTGCCACGCTCCCAGCTTCGGGCCTTGCCACGGCTCGTAAGAGGTGTGACAGCTCCCCAGGCCGCTCGGGCCGGGTCCCGTCAGCATCCCTTGCTCAGCCTCACATCCAGGACGAGCGCATGCGCAGGCAAGCCTCCAGCTCAGCGGCAGCTGCACCCCATCGGCCCTGTCTCCTGCAGCCAGCCAGCCTGGCCCTAATGCATAAGAGCATCAGGGGTCTCTCCCAGGCCACGACTCCCTCCGGCCACCTGCCCATCAGCCCGATAGCAGCACCTCGTCTCCCGAGCCAGACCATGCCTTTGCTGCTGCATGAAAATACGCCTTCACTGCTGCATAAAGCTCTTCACTGTGGAGGCCAGGTTGCAATATCTGTGAAAGAGGCAGCCCCTTCACTGCTGGACCAGGCGGCCCCGTCGCTACTGAGCCAGGCGGCGCGGTCTCCGCTGGCCCAGGCAGCTCAAAACCAGGTAGCACCTTCGCTACTGAAGCAGGCCACACCCACACTCTTGCACCAAGCCCTTGCAGCTGTTGCCGCGGGCACCGGGCAGCGGCGTGCCAAGCGAGCTCTCGCTACCCTGAGCCACTGCAAGAACACGCCTTGCCCCAGCCCTGGCCTAGCGTCGCAGGACAGTGCTGCAGCGGTCGGCAGGAAGGGTGCCACTCCACCCGCCTGCATCATGGTCCCTAGAGTCAAGGGCACTTCCTGTGCTCCGACACCCCGCACCACGCCAGGCTCAACGCCAGAGGGATCCCCTCCGCCAAGCCTCACGCTAGCAGCACGGAAGCCGGTCAGTGCGGCGGCCACGCCCACCCTCTCCCTGAAGGCTGCCCCCCTGCCGAGTATGGATTCCACTCCCCTGCTCTTCCAACCTGCGGGTGCGAAGCCTGGACTTGGGCAAGCGGTGGTCGCTGCACCAGCAGGCACATGTCGCGCCCAAGATGACAGCCTGGTAAGCTGCATTGCCCCACTGCCTGATGCACATCCTGCAACAAGGACAAAGGAGGTAGCTGAACGGGGGGCGGTGAATCATGGGTTTGGAGCAGCAGGTGCAGCAGCAGCCAGAGGGGCGGGGGGACACCATGCTAATACCCCGGCATGCCCCCTCGGTCCCCTCCCGGCAACACCACTGTCAGTGATCGACTTGACGGCGGCCTCGCAAGAACCGGCTGCGGCGGAAGCTGGCCTAGTCATTGCTGCAGGATTGGCCGAGGCGTGGTGGCAGCGGCAACAGCAACTCCAGCAGGCCCTGCCTGAGCAGCGGGCGCCCAAACGGCGCAAGCAGGCACAGCCTGCTGCAGACAACCGGCTCAAAGCGGCTTCTAATGCCGTGCCCAGCCCGCCTGTTGCATCTGCGCGCGCTGAGCTTGAGGGAGACGCTGAGCGGGCCGCCTCGCACGCAGCGGCCGGTCCGCGGCGCAGCGGGCCGCTCACGCGCCACCAGACCGGGAGCACGCCGATGCGGCCGGTAGCGGTGTGTGTCAGCCCGCACCCATGCCCCCCGGCAGTCGCCCAGCAGCAGGAGCCAGACGCCCACTGCGGGGCACAGGCTAGCGGAGCGCACCTAGGCAGCCCCCCACGTGTGCGGCTAGGTGACGAGCATGGTGCTCGTGACCATTTCGGAACGCCCGTGAGCGTGGTGACAGCTTCACGCGTGCGTCACATCAGCAGCGTGGTCGGCACCCCTATGACAACGCCGCACCACTACACGCGCCTGCAGCGGCTCAAGTACCGAGGGATGGGCCTGGATCTGGCACAGCTGCCCTTGGGCTGCGACTTTGTAGTGGAGGAGCAGCTACAGGCGGCGGCTGAGCGCAAGGCCACGTCGCAGATACAGCCAGCGGGGTGTCGGCGGTGTGCTGGAGCACTGCAGCAGTCCCCGCTTGCTGAACAGGCAGATTTGGCGCAGTCCCCCCTTGAAGCCCAGGCGGAGGTGGTCGAGGCGCCGCCGTGCCTTGTGACCGGCACAGCAGCTGGGGGGCGCAGCATTTTTGAAGAGCTTGGTGCAGAGACAGGCTCGTCCCCTTCTCCCGCTCATGCGGATCCATCAGGCGAGCGCCTCCTCCTTGATCAGCTGCGGGAAAACCCAGAAAGATGTGTAGCTGCAGCTGTAGGGAGGGCAGACTCACCCCTTGTGCCGGCACAGGCATCGTGTGGGGGAGGCAGGCAGGAAGATCCAGTGCCTCAGCAAAGTGATCAGCCAGGGCCCTCATCACAACCGCCATCCGTGGCTCCTTCAGCCCTGCAGCCAGGGCCCTCGGCACATCCGCCATCCGAAGCTCCCCCTGTCCTGCAGCCAGCACCCCTGGGACTCAAGCGCAAGGCTACCAGCGGTGAGGCGGCAGGCAAAGCCATCAAGGGGCCTGCCAAATGTAAGGATGGTAGAAAGCTGCGGCAGATGACGCTCACGCCGTTCGTGAAGGGCGGGCGGGCAGCTGGGCCATCGGGTGTGCAGCCTGTGGTGGCGGTGGTGGACCTGTCCCTGCCGTCGCCTGCCCCCGCTGAAGCTGCGGATCAGAGCCAGGGGCAGCTGCCTGCCGGCTCACGCTACAAGTACTACTTGGCCTGCACCTCAGTGGACCCAGCCGTCACGGAAAAACTGAAGGTGAGGCTCACCAAGGTGACAACTTGGCCGCTACCATATTTTGATATTTTTATCGTGCTTCGACCGCTGGGCAACTCTCCACAGAGTGACTTGCTGTTGAGTTGCATCGGATTTCCCAACGCCAATGAGGGGCATAGCCGAGACCCTCAACACGGTAAGCACCCTCAGCCTCTCCTTGCACTACAAGGACCCTTCACAGTCTAACGCTGTAAGCACATAGAAACACCTTAACTAATCACCTTGACCCGTAGCACTAAAAGCACCTTCACCCTCAACACTATAAGCACCTTCACCCTCAGCACTAAAAGCACCTTCACCCTCAACACTATAAGCACCTCCACCCTCAACACTAAAAGCACCTTCACCCTCAACACTAAAAGCACCTTCACCCTCAGCACTAAAAGCACCTTCACCCTCAACACTATAAGCACCTTCACCCTCAACACTAAAAGCACCTTCACCCTCAACACTAAAAGCACCTTCACCCTCAACACTAAAAGCACCTTCACCCTCAACACTAAAAGCACCTTCACCCTCAACACTAAAAGCACCTTCACCCTCAGCACTATAAGCACACTCACCCTCACACTCACACTCACACTCACCCTCACACGCACCCTCACACGCACCTTCACACTCACCCTCACACTCACCCTCACACTCACATTCACCCTCACACTCAGACTCACCCTCACACTCACACTCACCCTCACCCTCACACTCACACTCACACTCACCCTCACACTCACCCTCACACTCACATTCACCCTCACACTCACACTCACCCTCACCCTCACACTCACCCTCACACTCACCCTCACACTCACCCTCACACTCACCCTCACCCTCACACTCACACTCACCCTCACACTCACACTCACACTCACACTCACCCTCACACTCACCCTCACACTCACCCTCACACTCACCCTCACACTCACACTCACCCTCACACTCACCCTCACACTCACCCTCACACTCACCCTCACACTCACACTCACACTCACACTCACACTCACACTCAACATGTTTCCAGTCCTTGTCTATCTTGCCCACGTCACTCACTGCTTACCTTCCCCGTCTTGACACCCAGGCCTCCGTTAAATCCCTGGGCAGCGCCAAGATGTGTGTGGACGGGTATGAGGATGGATTGGTGACGCACCTTGTGGTGGGGGCTGAGCGGCGCACACTCAAGGTGCTGGTGGCCATTGCCAATGGCGCGAGGTTCGTCACGCCAGAGTGGGTTCTGGACAGTCTCGCGAGAGGCGTGTGGCAACCTGAGGACGGCCAGTACAGAGCGCCATACAGGTGAGACTAGACGGTTGGGCGCCCATGCGGCCGAGCCGTTTTGAGCAGGGCCCAGAGGTATCATGTCATTCAGAGATGAGCTCCGGCCAGCACTGCCCTGTAATTTGGATATTATTTCTTTCACTGCAAATGTGTTTGAAAATGATCGGGATTCATGCTCCTGTCTGAAGCTGAAACCACCTTTCAACAGGTTTGCAGACACAGCTGACCTCGTGCGTGCAAGGCAGCTGCAGCCCCACCCCCCTGAGCGCATGTTGCACAGCCGCCAGGTCACCGTGCACTGCACGTCCAGCCTGCATGGCAGTAACACCAAGGCGGCGGAACACCGAGCTGGCCTGCAACGACTGGTCGTGGTGCTTGGGGGCAGGGTGAGTGGCGGCTGAAGCGTGGGGGGCAGGATAAAAACGCTTTAAGGTGGACAACAGCAGGGCAGTGGGGCACGTTTCTGCATGTTGTTTGCTGGTCCTGCTTTCTGACGTGGCCGGCTGTTGCTTCCGTTGCCACAGGTGGTTCCCCCGCGGTCCTGCGACTTGTGCATCTTGGGTGATCATACCCAGCCACCGAGGGGCCTGCCATCCCATGCCCATGTGGTGCGAGAGGGCTGGCTGCTGCAGCTGGCTGAGGATCAGGCGTTCGTTGACATGAGGTGCTTCACCGTAGGATCCAATTGAATATGCCTTTCGTGAGCTACTAGTGGACGATGTGTTGATGCGGTTGGGCTTTGGGGCAGGGGAATTGGATAAACAGTCAGACACTGAGGCTGAGCCACGTTCAGTTACACACTAGAGTTAGGAACTCCTGTATTTGTTTTTCTGTAATGCCACACACCGTGCATGTGCAAGTCTTGCCTATTCGTAAAACTGAAGATACCGGTAGTGTTCGAGTAGGTATCATTTATCCAGGTTGAAGATCCTAATATTTACAACACACTTATTGGGCGCCGTTTGCTCACAAGTTATTTATATGTACCACTTGGTAACTTTTGACAATCATCCACAACTCCATTTAATATCTCCAACTGGATATGTGAAAGGGGAGAGCTTCTGATACTTCGATAGCCATTCCAGTAGCCGTCCTCAGACAGGGCCTGTGACATCTCGAGGAGCCATTCCCATAGCCGTCCTCACAGGATGATGGCAGGCGTGGGCACTGACTCCTTGATCTCCTTGTGAGGCAGGACTACTGCACCGTTGAAGTACAGCTCATCCTGCAATGCAAAATTGAGTGGCCGGGGATGATTGGCCATGCTGTGCAAATTCCCACCTCTCTTGAAGCCAAGCAAATTCCCGAGCCTTAATTGTAGCGTACAGAACGACAGGAGGAGTTCCTGGCCCCAGCGAGACGTTGACGTATAGAAGCAATAGAATGCAGTGATTGTAGGGACCTGGTGGCCATGATGACTGTGCAAAGTGGTCGCCCTCCGCCCTTTGTCAAGCAGTCCCTCACCTTGCAGGTCACATCCTCCCCAAGCACACAGTAGTTCTCCAGCCTGGACCATGCGCCAATCTTGGACTGCCAGCCCACGATGGACTTGTCAATCTGTCCGGAGTAGCGGAGAAATAGCAGGTTGATTAAAGGTGGGAAAATACAAGCGTTTGCTCTGAGCTGTGACAGGTCAGGCGACCGGCGCTGTTCAAGTAGCATGGCGTGGAGGCACAGGGCCCATTTGGCTCAGCAGGTCAACTCGTCGTCTCGTCCATTCCTATAATGCTGTTATCTGTCCTTGCGAAATAGGTCAGCCAATATGACACCCATTCACAGCAGATCACGCCTTTACTGCAGGTGACTCATGCGGTCATGCATGAAGACAAGGCCCTCATACACCATGTGACCATGTCGAGAAGGACGTATCCATTCTCCCTCCCTCCCTCGGTCCCCTCGCCTCCTGCCCACTCAAGTCTCACCTTTGTGTGCCTCTTGACATGCACCCCGCGCATGATGACGCAGTTGCTTAGTCGCACGCCGTCCTCGATGACACAGCCGGCGCCAATCGACACGTCTGGTCCGATGAGGCAGCCCGCGCCGATGGTGGCACTCTCATCCACCAACACGTTCTTGACAAACGCAGGCCCAGAGGCCAGAAGATGCTTCTTACTGATGCGTAGGCTGTCCAGGTGCAGTACCAGGCCTGAGGGGGGCATGCAGGTACGTCAGGACCAGCAGGGCAGGGCTAGAGGGAGGGGCAGGCAGGTGAACCTTGCTTTGCATTCAATTTTTTCAGTCAGTCCGAAATAGTTGAAGTTGATACAGCCATGCTGCAACACCAAGGACCACTGTGGGCGTTGAGAGACATAATGCATGGCAATAGGAGGTATTCAAAGGCATCGAGATGCAGGGGTGCACTCTCCCGTTCCAACTCGCATGCGCCTGCTGGCCCCTCACCCTTAAGGTAATCCTTGGGCTGCCCAATGTCCATCCAGTAGCCCTGCAGCGTGAAGGAGTACAGCTTGTTGTCTGCGGCCACATGCGGGAAGACCTCCCGCTCAATGGACGTGGGCCGCAGCTCGATGCGCTTCAGCACTTCAGGGCTGCACACGTAGATGCCAGCATTGATCTTGTCTCCGACAAACTCCTGGGCGGGGCGGGGGGCAGGCAGGCAGGCACCGGGAAGAAAGGTCAGTGGGCAGACCTCCAGGTACGGACTGCGAGGTCGACTGCAGGATAAACTGGATCAAGCAACAACTCGGCAGGCTGGTCGCTTGAATGCTTGCATCTGCTGCCCTCATTCAAGGCTTTCCTCTGGCAGAGGGTCCAATGAACCCTGAAAGTCTGAAAGAGGAATGCATACCCCTACTTCAGCGGCCCATGACAAGGACATACATTGTAGCTCTGTTCTTCAGGACAATTCTTTGCGGCCCTGCTCTTCAAGACAAGCACCTTTGCAGTGGTCTCCTCCTCCAAGCACTTCACATGAACCCTCGAAGCCCTTAGCTCTCACCTTGGGCTTCTCCACAAAGCGTTGCACCTGGCCGTACTCGTCCATCACAACGACGCCATATTTGGTGGGATCGTCCACCTGGGTGACACAGGCACACCGTTCAGTTCGCACAGGCTGGCGTCACACTCAATATCAGGCACTAACAATCCTCAGGAATCACACAGCGTCCTGCAGAACTCAGGCGCAGGAATCACCAACATGTGTCACAACCAGGTGCTCTCTGTCCATGCGACCTGGAGCATGTTCCCCACCTTGGTAACGAGGATGGTCGCCTCCGCATTACGCGCCAGATGGAAGTCCAGCATGTCCTTGAGAGGGAACTCACAGATGACGTCGCTGCAAGGTTGCGTCACATGGGCAATGGTCTTGAGCTTTACACATGTAGCAGCGCAGGGTTCTCCATTGGGTGGCATTTTGGCATGGCAGTTTTGCAAAGGGAATTTACTGGTACCATTGCCTGTGCTGTTGCCTGCTCAATGGTTGAAAGTGACACACATAGAGCAACGCAGGAGGCAATCCAATGGATCTTGCATAGGGTGGCATTGCAGTGTTATAAGACGAAAGCAATGTATCTTGGCCTGTGCTGGCCCTGTTTAGGCCTACCTGTTGAGGACGAAGAAGGGCTCACCAGAGCCGTTGTCCAGAAGACTTTTTGCAAGCGCTAGGGGTCCAGCAGTGCCCATGGGCTCGTTTTCCTGAAACATCATGACTATCAAGCTTCACTCACTGCATGATAAAGTTACACATGTACAACTGAAGAGGCCTGTGCCCTGCTCATTAGCCATGTGCTCCATTAGCTATGTGCTCCATGACCATGCTGCAAGGTCTAGCGCACAGCTCAAGAAAGCCTTGCCAAACACCTGGGATCAGCATTACATGCCACATTCAAGACGCAATTTGGTTCGGAGGATCCAGCAGGTCATGGTTTGCATCGAAGCAAGTTACAGAGCGTCTACATTGATCACCTGTGAGCAGGTAATCTTCACGCCCAGCTTCTCCTGCCATTCGTTGATGAAGTTGACCATGACCTGGTGGGGGGAGCATATGGGGTTGCATGAGATCACATGGCAGTAGCAGGCTTCAGAGTTTGAAATTTCTCACCTCGGGCCGATAGTTGATGGCCAATATCACTTCTGTAACTCCAGCAGTCTTGAGCGCCTCGATCTGTCAGAAATTTGCCCCACACGAATCAGGACTGTTGCGAGCGATTGTCTTGAACATGCACGTGCCGTCCGTTTACCTGCCATACGATCATAGGCTTGTTGGCGAAGTCCACGAGGGGCTTGGGGCAGCTCAATGTCAGGGGACGCAGCCGCGTGCCAAATCCGCCGACGAGGATAATCGCCTGAACGGTATATACTGTCAGATCAGATCACAAGATTGTGAGAGGCAGGAAGTCAAGAGGAAGTACCTTCATGCTGTATCACTAAATTTCTAAAGGCTATGGATTAGGAATATGTGCCTGGGCGGCAGAGAGCTGGAAGGGAATGAGGACGACCGGTACTGCTGAAAACCCCAAGCAACGAAGTTCTCTTTCAATCAGTCTCTCAGCTACGCCTTTTAAACACAGCTCTTTATCAATTGACTCTCGTCTTTGTTGTGTAATATCACTTTTTCCTTCCTTAATTCGCGCCCACCGTAACACTACAGGAACCGTTAACCACATGCCTAGCTTGGAGCACCCAAGCATTCAGCCCGAGCGTTCAGCAGGGCCCAGCGGGTAGGCACCGTTCTAAACCCAACCTAGGAGGTGACAATTGGGTGGCTTGGAGGCCGTGATGGCACATCGGAGACGACGATTTATAAATGTTGAGGTGTTACAGCACATTCAATTGTGATCATTTACGTATCACGCCTGTCATGCCCAGCATGCAACAATGACAACTCCTCAGCCGTCCTGGCTCCGTTAATCGGCCTCATCTGGACATAGCTGCTGCCGCTAATAGTGGACAATGGGATGGGGGCTCCATCATGTGCAGGCAAGTGCTGCCATCCACCCATTCGATATCGTTGAACCTCGAGCAAGATGCCGGTGACCACCAGCACCGAGAGCAAGATAAACAAAACTGTGTACCAGGGCGATCTTGGCTCCAGCCATGCCTCGTGGAAAACCTGAGTCAGAACAGGGATAGCCTCGTCATGATCCATGCCAGCAAGCATAGCAATCATCGAGTTCTAGCCCGGGAATAAGCATGTGCCCATGTCATGTAGCGAGGCAAGTGCAGGAGTGCAAACGGGTTTTGCAAGAAGATGTCAGTGCGGAGGCAGACCGATTGATGCAGTCATCGAATGCCATTTGATGCCTTAATTCAAGGTGATGTCCCGTTTCTCCTAACGCCCAAATGGAACTATGATATGGTCCCTGACCCCTGCACAGAAGATATTATTCCTGAGCCCTGCAAGGAGGATTTTGCTCTTGACCCCTGCAGGGAAGATATGTTCCCTGATCTCCATATGGGATTTATCAGACCTGGCCCTCGCATGGGAAATAATCTCACCTGTACGCCAACGAAGAGGTTGATGATGGCCAGTACCACAGCTGTGCGGCCTGTAAACCAGTGCTGCAGATTCCACCACCTAAGGATCCAATATCCAAGACAGGGATACATCTCAGAGACCCATCCGGATACCCAGTAGAAGAGAGAGAAAGATGTTTTGCGCAGGAGGGAGGCTTGAATCTAACGCACCTTCTCCAGCTGGCTTCAGGCTTGGGTCGAAAGTACGCCAAAGGCAGCTGGGCGAATGCCAGGGATGCAACTATGATCGCGATAGTACTGTGTACCTGCAACGATCAGAACCCTTCAGCTCCTCTAACCATAGCCAATGGGGTCCATGCTGTCATTTTAAGGCGTGTAACAACGCAAACCACTCAGGCAAATCTGACATCCCTAACGATTCTGACATTTTGTGAGACTTGTTTGACAATGTTAAGGGGCCCCTGACCTCGGGAAGCATGCCCTGATCGCCACCCTCAGAATGCCCAAACGCCGCGAAGGGCAAGATGAAGGCGATGACAAAGAGGACCATGCCGGTCAGCTGAGAGGCGAGGTGGAGGATGAACCACTTGGCCGGCCGCGCAGACGCAGAGGCTGATGCTGGAGCCGAAGAGAATAGCCAGCGATGTCGGGCGACCAGGACACCTGTACGCTCCGGGGAATTGCCAAGCAGGTCAGTCGGAGGCCTATTGTGAGTGGCTAAAGCTGGCTGTACGCGTGCCCGCGTGGACTACTGTACCAAGCACCTTCAGTGCTCTGGACAGGGCTAACAAGTTTGGGATTCATAAACATGGCATGTTTTGGATTTATCCTATTTGGATTCATCCTGTTGGTGTGAGGGAGAGCAGCTGCGACCTCTTGAACCTACCGGTGGGCAGCAGCAACAGCCACACTGACAGCATGAGGATGCCATGAACCACTACGGCTGTGTGCGGGTTTGAGGCGGCTGGAACGGTATCTACGCTGCCGCCCCCGATCTGTACGGCCGCCAGCAGCTGCACCATTGTGCCACACAGGTGCCCCGGGTCAAAAGAGTGTGTGTGTACGTCCTTTGAGGAGCGTTTGGCCGCAGCAAAATTCATCGCCACGGCATTCCCGGTGCTGAGCTGCAGGCCCGCCTTGCCAACGGCATCCACGGGTCGCGTGAAACACGCAGTCAGCCCCTCTGCACTGGACTCAACGGCAGTGTTGGCCAGTGGGACCGTGTTGTCGGCCCAGGGCTTCATCTCCTGCAGCAGCACATGGCCCCAAATTGAAATCTACCAGGTCATCCCAGCTGAGTTCGTGATTATGTTCAACGGATCAGCCCGGAGACCCACATGCGATTTGACTGTATGTTAAATAACCTGTAATACGTATGCACACACAACAGCTCAAATGAGGCACCTGTAGAATGCAAATGCTGGCTGCATCATTCGGGTCATCACTAGCATGAGCAATTGTGGATTGGTGATTGATAAAAAATCCTAGCGATCAACTAGAGAGTCACCAGTTCTGGCACTCAGACTTACCTCAAGATGGTATGCAGCCACAGAGGCTGAGTTGTCTGAATGCTTCAAGAGTGCGATGATGCTGTCTGCTGGGCACATGACACCCATATCCTTTGCCAGAGACATGGAGACATACCTACAAAAACGAGAGTCAGGATAATGGCAGATATCTTGATCATTATCAATGATTTAAGATGGAGCATGCTGAGATGGGGAACCATACCCATTGCGGTGAAGACGAGAATGCTGACAAGACGAGAATGCTAACATTACCCCTGCAAGATGCCTCCTCAAATATTGGTCAGACTTTTCTTCTCACCCATCAAGATCTGAAACCAGTGCTATGTGGACAGAATCGGCCGTTGCATTGAGGGCGCCCAGGCCGCCTGCGACCGCTATTGTATCAGGGTACCTACAGCCCGGCAGTGGCGGAGGAGGGCCCCCTAATGACCAGTGCATGGCGATAGATGGGCAGACCTGAAGATTTAGAAAGGGCCGTGGTGTGATTCAGATCAGGAGATATTGCCATGCGCCAGCCAGAGCTTCCTGCATGCTCAGGTGTGCAGGATTGTGCATTATAATTTATGAATGCACCACTTCACAACCGCACTAACCTGCCGATAGCATTGGAACCCCAAAGAGCTGGCTCCGCATACCGCTGGCGGTGATGCATGCTTCAGGGCCCTGTGGATGCATGGCCATGCAAGAGTTTGCTAGTCTGAAGCGCAGATTATTCAGACGTTGACGGCGCCGTACTGGAAAAGGGCAGACTATTCCCAATACCTTGTCCGAAACGGAGCAGAACTGCTGTGCTGAGTCAACAGGAATGTTATGACAAACAAAATAAGCTTCATCGGGTGCCCTTCCTTGGGCAAGCGGTAGACAGGAAAGCACCTAGTTGTTCCTGAATTCCAGAAACACGCATTTGCCTGCTGACAATTGCGAGGCGATCCGAACATCGTGTAAGAGTAGCCTTGCTTGCAGGTGTGGGTGCTCATACTTGTGTGTTACTCTTCTAGAGCTCGACATCATCCAGTTGCCGGTAAGAAGCTGCAAAGTCGATGCCAACACGCAGACATATTCTAGATTCAACACTTTCACTTCATTGACCTAGTGACATACCTTTCAAACCGAACCAACAACTCGAGCCGAGGAAGAATGGGATGAGACGATTCTTAGCTATTGATACAGCAAATTGAATTGTCTGTTGTTTTAAAGGATCTAGCGTCAGCGGAGGTGACGTCGGAATTGTATGCGTCACCCGCGTCAGTGTCTGCCATGCTCGAGCTAAATGTCAGATGACGATATCTCTATTATATCGCTGAGCGACGAGGAGGGAGCACCCAGTCAGTCAAACAAAAATCCGGATTCAACTGCTCGGACAGCTCATGCACCCCACCTAGCTGGTCAGCATGGCAACAGCGGCACCAAGGGCAGTACTTCACCTTTCTCAGCCTCCTCCTCCAAGCACGGTAAAAACATAAATGGCAAGAGCCGGCAAGTAGAACCTGTGTATGAGGATGACCACGAGGGAAACGACGAGTCAGAAGTAGCTTACCATGAGGGCGAGGAGACGGAAGACACGGACACCTACCTGCAAGGAGTGGTGCTGGATGAGGACGGCCTCGATTATATTGCAAACCGCTTCACCAGCCGCAAGCACAGGGGCTCAGGGCCAAGCGCATGGATTGAGGTTGATGAGGGCGAGATACGCGAGGTGTGTGAGTGGGCTGGCACATAGCCCATACCTGAGGCTTGCTCCTGCCATGAGGCGTCTGTCACAAACTGCATGGATCAAGCATATCTCCTGCACTCCGTTGGGCATGAGTTGGATGCCTTTCTATCACATGCTGCGAGTGACTTAGCCGATCACAAGCCCGATTCCTTGTGATTTCGGCCTCCGATATCAGGATGCATGCATGAGCGCTGTCCTCCTCCATTACCTCAGGTTGCGGAGAATCTGCTTCAAAACATCAACAAGCACCACCAGAGCGAAAATGCACTGCAGCAGATCTTTATGTCCTCTTCAGTGGCTGCTGCCAAGGAGATGCAGGATCCACTTGGCATGGGCACTTTCGACATTGCCAACATGCGCCTGGTAGGCTTAACTCACCGCTCCTCAAAGCAGCATGGGTTTGAAAGTGGCACGTTCAATTGTGGGTGTGCGTAAGGGGTCTATGTCATTGCTACAGCTGTATGGGGGGCAGTGTGCATTGTGTGTGCGTGTGCACAGAGTGCTCCTTTGGTGGCGTTCTTTTACGCAGGTCGCGTAATGGGAGTGTGGGGTTTATCACAGCAAGGCATCTCTTGGGCGAAACCAACCTGGGACTTTGCAGTGAAGCATTGAACCCCTAATATTGGTTATAGTTTAACATTCCTGCATCGTACACATTTGTCGATACCAGCGCAGCTGAGCTGAAGTTGCTGCCCCGCCTGTGCTGCCCGCCCCCTCAGAAGAACAAGGCAACCAAGGATCTGGGCGAGGACCTGCCAGTGGTGAGGGGATCAAGCACAGGTGGTGTCCATGCTGTGTGATGATGTGCTGGGCATGATGTGCTGGGCATGATGTGCCACCAAATACCGCATCAAAGTAGACACCAAGATGCAGCAGGCACACAGTCCGACCAGCATGACCCGCTCTTGCAAGCCTTGGGCGCAGAGCTGTTGTTTACTCACCCTGCCCGTCATAGCCTGCTCTTTCAAACACGCCATTCCCCCACACCTGGTACCTTGTCTCCAGAGTTGGGCACTGCCACCATTAAAGGGACTCAACTGTAACGTAAGGCAGTGTGTTACACTGTAAAACAGTAAATGCTGACTGGAACCGGACAATATTTGTCGTACCGTCAAAAGGCTGACGGTCACGACAGTAAACTGCCCAGCATTGCTTGTCTCTCAGGTGAACAACAAGTGGCACCGAGACCGGGTGCAGAATCTGCGCAGCCCGGGTCAGGGGAACGCGAGCGGCCTGGATACTGACGGCTCTGACGGGGCTTTGCGGCCTATGCTGCCACCTGAGATATCCCCATCCTCCGAAGGCTTTGACCCTGAGAGGTACCTGGCCACCTTCCATCAGGTGGGATACCTCAAGCAGAGGGCGCCCTTAAAACAAAATAAAAATAAAAAAATCGTTTTTTTTGCGGGGAGTGGGGAGCATTTACACAATGTTTGGCTGCCTAATGTCCCTGATTTTTTTTGATTGACTGCTGCAGTAGAAGAGTTTGAAAAACTAATTCAATTCTACGGCATGCCCATGTCAGTTAAATTAAGGCCCCAAGATGCTGTCACTCCGCGACGTCGTCCATGCTTCCCCATCCACTGTTTTTTACCGCCTCTGACCAGGGCTCCCTGCCTCCATGCACCCCCCCATCCCTCACCGCTAGGGAACCAACCTGTCTCAGCTGCGGAAGGGCGTGAAGCACCTGGGGACAGAGCTGTCGGAGCGCACTGGCCAGCTCAAGCAGCTCATCAAGAGTAACTTTGAACGCTTCATCAGGTGAGCCACACTCACACACCACCACATGATGTCAAGCATGGACCCAGGGGCGTAGTGCGTTCAGATTCGTATTAGGCCGCTAGGTCTCCTCCAAAGTGCTTGGCGCTCAAGTACTCCAATAACCTGTTGAGGCTCTACAACCCTCCCCAATACATTTTGCAGCTGCAAGGGGACCATTGACGACATCTACCTTAAGCTTAAGAAGATCGAGTCTGACAAGCAGGGCGGCACAGCAACGGTGCAGAGGGCCATTGAGCAGGTGGGGGCAGCAGCAGGACCATGGAAGCTGCAGAAGGGAGCACGAAGCTCATGCCTCATCCTCATTGAGCTTTGCTATTGGAGCATTTACCAACAAGTGGTGCGGGTAAATGAGGGGATTGTTTCTTGCCCTTGATCACGACTCGTTGCACGTCAGGTCTAGCGTTCTTTGGTTACTATTTTATTAATTGGTCCTTCAGACGGCTTGTTCTTGTTTGTATATTAATAAAACGTCTCTCATGCATGGCTGGATTGGCGCGCCACTCACAGCAGCATATGTTCCCCACTTCCCCTTCAGCTCTCCTATTCCTTCTGATGCCTCGAGTTCTCTGCCCGTTGTGTGCTGCCTCCAGCTTTCTGCCCCCTGCCTGCCGCCCCTCACTCCACCTGTAGGTGCAGGACACTGCCAGCCAGACGTTTGGTGATGTGCTGGAGCGTGCTGCAAAAACGGACCGCATCAAGTCCGTGAGCAGCCTGTTGCGTCGCTTCAACAACCTGTTCGGGATACCCGGTCGCGTCAAGAGCCTTGCGGCGGAAGGGGACCTACAGCAGGTGAGATATGAGGGGGAGGGCGGCTGCCGGGTGGGCTGCAGGGGGCAGCAAGCAGACGCTGATGGGCCTTGGGATGAGGCTGCAGGTCGAAGGAAGACAGTGCTAGTGTTATTTCAAATGTGCACCAGGCGACCTTTGGGGGACTGCCGAGAAGCCTCACCACTGGGCGAAATGGGGCTCAACCTTGACCAGCCCACCAGCATGGCTGGCGGCTCAAGCCACAGGGCATGCTGCCCCACTGCAATGGGCCTAACACCCTAGGAAGGACGTTGACTGCATCTGGATCCTTTGGTCTAACTGGTAAGGACCAAGAATGCTACACCCGCATCCATCAGGCCAAACGCCGGGTACAGCTCAAGTGTGCAAAAATGACTCTGGGCAACGCCTCATTAGCTTTGCCTGGTGGTCTCACTGGGTGAGGCACCACTCGCACAATGCACCATTTCCTTATTTATATCTGTTTGAATGGCACTGCACTTGTGCGGTGGGTTGGACGCTTCTTTCCTGCGGCCTGAGGTGGGTGTGCCTTATGCCTCATGCAGATCGTGCGTGAGTACATGCGTGCCAACGCCCTCATCAAGCCCTCCGCCTCCACGGCCCGAGTGTGGATCAGCTTGTACCAGGAGATCGAAAAGGTGTGGCTCCAATAAGAACAACAGTATCAGCAACAACAACGTTTGCAAACTGCAGCCTACAATGTGGATCACCCTTTTCGAGAAGGGTGATCCCCAAAGTCCCTAGAGAGCTGCCAAGTCACTCATCACTCCAGGAATGTTCTGTCTGCTTGAACGCCGGCAGCCTCACTCATTTGTTTGGCGCAGCAGCTCACCTACCAGTCCCTGCTGCCTGCTGGCCGAGGCCCTAAACTTGCCCTTACCCCCCTGCCACGCTGCCCTGGAATGCAGCATGTGACGGAAGTCTACAACCAGGCCAGGGCTCGTCTGGAGGACCCTGATGTCGGGCAGGAGGAGGCCCCTGTGCTGATTGTGTTCCTGTCTGAGCTGGCAGTGGAGAAGCTGCCCGGAACCCGTGGGGAAGACCCCATGCAGCTGTACCTGGACAGTGTGGAGGAGAATCTGATGCAGCACTTGCAGGTGCGGCAGCATGGGGAGCGGTTGATCGATTGGATGGGTAGTGGGGGCGTGTGGTAGTCAGGGCTCACCCACCTACGCTGTCAGAGATTGGCCCACTGAGTTTTATCCTGTAGGGTTGTGGGTGGTTGCGTATCTGGTATTGGTTTGAGGCTCAGGCTGCGTGTGCACTGCATGTTTCCACCCTCTGTACCAGTATACCTGCACCCACTGTATCTGCGTGCCTTCCTTCCAGTATGCTTTATCTGCTGGGCTTACCGCTGGCTTGAATGCGAGTCCCTAGGTTTTGTTCAAATCTAGGTTTTTGGTCGGGCGTCGAGCTTTGATACCTGCTGCTGCGCTTCAGGAGGATGCGGCGGAGATGCAGCACAAGCTGCGGGCGCTGGGTGGCGAGTTCCGCCGCCAGGCGCCTCCCTCCGGGGCGCTGGGCAGCTCCTTCCGCCTGCGTGCGCAGGTGGTGCAGGACCTCATCCTGCAGGAGGGGGACTTCGGAGCTGCCGCCAGTGGGAGCGGCAGCGGTAATGATGCGGACAGCAGGGTGCCGCTGCTGCTGTGGCCCGGCCCACCGGAGTGGTCACCTCGAGATGTGGAGCTGCCACCACACCTGGCGCTGGCGATGAGTGCATGGCTGGCCGCCGACACAGTGGCCTTGGGCCCCGCAGGCGCCGTGGCCCCCGGACTGCATGCCAACCTCACCCGCGCGAAGCAAGGGCTGCGGCCGCCTGTCCGAGCTGACTCGATGCCATCTCAGTCGCAGCCGCAGCTGAAGCCGCCCCCTGCACTGCCCGACGTGGCTGCGGCCCGCTTCACCCCTATGCAGTGCGCGTGGGTGTCGACTGTATCCCGCATGACCACCGCGGTGGCCGGGCGGCTGCCTGCGCTTTGGGCTGTCTGCACCAGCGCGAAATACGGGCAGTCCGCAGCCGGCCTCGTCGCGACCCCCGGCGGGAGGAGGTCCAAGAAAAAGGGTGGAGCCGTCGGTCAGGCGGTGGAGCTGGGGCAGGAGGTGATCAGCCGGGTGGTGACACAGCTGAGTGCGTATGCCGGCGAGGCGCTTGAGGAGCTTCAGCAGGCGGGACCCATGCAGCCTTGCATGGAGCTGCTGCTCATGGTAAGGCAGGCACTTGGTTTGCTGGGGCTGCTGCTGGGGGGCGCATCTTGTTGGACGCACTGGGGCGGGCCTTTCCAGTCCTCTGGAGGCCTGCTGGATTTGGCCAAGGCGCACTCGTGGTAGTAGAGGACAGCTCACCCGTGCCTTGCGGGCTCAATGCTCAGGGTGTACATTATAAATGTGTGGGTTTGCCCACTGGTTCCAATGCCCCTGTTTCAACGTTGCCCAAGACAGCAGTATCAAAGATTTCACTAGCTCTTACCTTACCAGCTGGCCTCGTCTCCTATCCCATTACCAGGACCTGGCGCACGCCTGGAAGCGGCTGCATGAGGCGGGCTGCCCGGATGCCTGCATTGCGCCGCTGCAGGCCTGCCTCTTCCGTGGGTTTGGCTTATACACGCACACGCTGGCAGTTTTTATCCGCTCGGCGCCGCGCATTTTCTTCGAACATGAGGACTGGAAGGCAGGGGCGGTGTCGCGAGACAGCCCGCCGGTGACGCAGCTACCTAAGCGGCTGCAGGTGGGAGATGGGGGAGAGAGAGAGGGGGAGTCAGAGCAGGGGGCAGATGAGGGGGGGCAGCTTCTGCCTCTATTCAAGGTATTTCCTTAGGGATCACCCTCAGGAGCAGGGGGGCAAAAAAATCCGGAAACATAAAAGTATTTTTCTGACAGTCCAAGGGGTGCCTAGAGGCGCATGGGACATGGTCTGCAAAGAGCATGCAATCACATGCTTGCCGCAAATAGTGTGCATCACATGCCTACTATTTGCGGTGTGCATGCCTCTCTGCCTCTTGCCTTAATGAACTCAAAAGGCCAGTGTTTGTCTTCAAAATCTACCATCATCTGTCTTCTAGTTCGTACCAACCTCCTTCCTTGAATCCGCGCATGTAGGCTGCTGTCGGGTCAGCCATGCGCTGCTACTTTGCCATGCTGGAGGTGACCCGCCAGGTTGACGAGCCTCCAGAGGCAGACTCTTGGCGGCCCCTTCAAGATGGCTTCTTTGCAGCGTTTGCCACTTTCTGCGACTGCGCCGCTGAGCTGTCCGGCAGGCTGGCGGATCAGGTCAGGGAGGCGGGGGCCGCCGGGAACGATGCGCAAGCAGAGCAGAGCGATCGTGCAGACAGGTGTGGCAGGTGCCGGCTCAGAAGCATGCCGCAAAATGCTGTGCTGCCTAGCTGCTCTGGTTGGGCATGCAATCTTGCAGGCGGTTGCTCCCGCCTCTTCTGATTGCGTCCCAAACGGCCGCTGCCTGCATGAGACTCCCCCCCCCCGATCTTCCGTGTACTTCCATGTCCCTTCAGGGGGGTCAGCAAGGGGGCAGAGCAGCGGAGTAGAGAGACCAAGCTTGCTCAAGGTCGCGCGCCTCTGGAGGGGGCCACGCTGGACATGTTGGGCACTATCGATGAAGAGGAGGTATCTTCGTCGGGACGGTCCCAGTCACAAGCGGTGACGAAGAGGAGGGGAGGCAGGCAGGGCAAGAGCTTATCGGGGCCCTCGGCATCTGCAGAAGCAGTGGAAGCAGGTCCCGCCGCGGCTGCTGCGGCTGATTTGAGTGATGATGCCAAGCTACTAGCTGTGATGAGTAACGCCTCAGCGCTGCGCACACACGTCATGCCGGCGCTGGTGGACATGCACCGGCGGCTGCTGACGGGTGAGGCGAGCAGGGGGGGCCAGGTGGCACTGTGCAGCCTCTACGTGCCCTTTCAGAGGGGAAAGCCCTACGCCTTCGCATCTGCAACTTGGGAATGTCCTGCTATTCATTGTAGGATACAGGTACCGGTACAGGTCTTTCTTGATTACCTTGAACACTTGTCTTCTCCCACCTGATTGACCCGTAGCTCCACGTTGATCAGGCCCGCAGGGTCAGGGAGATGCGGAGATGCAGGAGAAGCAGCAGGCAAAGTCGGCGGAGATGTGGGCGCTGATCGGCCAGCTGCTCTCCCTCTACCTGGATCGCAAGGAGGTGCAGCTTATGGCTGCTGTGCAATCTTACCTGTGCGGGTGCGTGTGGGAGGCATAGGAGCAATCTGTGGTTTTGGGGCATGGTACGGTAGTGTGTGCTGCGTGTGGTCATGCGTGTCCATTCTACTCTGTACGGGTGCGTGTGGGGGCGCGTGGGACTGGTGGGAGCAATCTTTGGTTTCGAGTGTGCTCCGTTAGCGTGTGTGGTTGTGCGTTTGCAATCTTACCTGTGTGGGTGCGTGTGGGGGGCAAAGTAATATGGTTTTGGGTGTGGTCCGGCAGTGTGTGTTGCGTGTGGTGGTGTGTGTGAAGGCTTACCTATGTGGGTGTGAGTGGAGACTGGTGGGAGCAATCTTTGGTTTTGAGTTTGCTCTGTAAGTGTGTGTGTGTGTGGTTGTGCATGTGCAAATCTTACCTGTGTAGGAGCAGGTGAGAGCATTTGGGGGCAATTTATGGGTTTGGGCTTGATGGGTTAGTGTATGTGTGGCACGCGGGTGTGTGTGTGTGCAGTCTTTCCTGGCGGGTGCGCCTGAGTGTGTTCATCGGGGCAATCGGCGGGTGGGTGTGGGCGAACGTGGTCTATGCATGTGGATGGTGGTGCGCTTGCGCTTTCTTACCTGTGTAGGTGGGTGTGGTTGCCATGACACATCTCAGCAGGCAATGGATGTATGATTGCTGGAGGCCTTGCTCATGGATAACCAGCTGCTTGTCTTGCTGCAGCACTTCCTTTTGAATCATGGCCATGCTTGATCCATCCCCCCATGCCCGCCTTCCACGACAGGCCGATACGAATCGTGTTACCTCCTGGCTCTGTCCCGCTCACGGCCATGCATTTGCGGGATCTGAGCGCGGGCTTCCAGCTGGTCCTGTCTCGGCTGCTGCGCATCTACACGGAGGTTTACGCACACTCGCCGCTGACCTTAAAACCTGTGATGGAAACGGTTACAGAGCACCTGACTGCGACCCTGGCTGCTGGGTGAGCGTATGTGGCAAGCCCTATGAAGGAGGATGTACGGTATCCCAGATTGGCCTGGCCGCTTAGGAGATGATAGATGTGATACACATAGGGAAGGGTTCCGGGATCTCCACACTGTATAAGACCCTGGATTATTGGATTCCAAATTCCTGCCCAATCATATGGGATATGGGTATGGCTGCACCTTCAAACGGGTTTCTGGTCTCCATGTCTGTGAATGGCAGCTGGAATTGAGCGTGCTCTTCTCCTACCAGCCCACGCGGCCGAGCATTAAGCAGGGCCCAGCGGGTATGCACCCTCCTAACCATCCTTCACTCAAAGATGAGTGCGGCTGTTGATGACGGCGTTTATGGTCATGCACTCATGCAACATTCCTTCCATGTCCTGATGCATACGCGCTTCGCTGGCTTATGCTGGCTACTGTAGCATTTTCTAGCGAACACATCAGTTTTTTTCAGTGTGCCCTAAACTAGTTCAAGGGGCTGCCTGGCAGCCACCACTGGGACGATTATAACACAACCTTGGCCGGCCTTCGGCTGGTGGCCCAAGCAGCAGGGCTTGCTGCAGCAGGCCCCTCCAGCCGTAGGCCGTGATGTAGCTGAAATAAAGCTTGAGTTTGAGTACAACATAACGTTGGCTTCCGTCATTTCCTGACGTCCTTTGCCTGCATGATGCGCAGGTTCCGCGATCTGGATGTGAGCAGCGTTGCCTTGGAGGAGCTCCTGCAGCTTTTTCTCGACCTCATGTTCCTAGAGCACACGCTTTCGGGCAGCGTAAAGAAGCGGACAGGTGGCAAGAGGAATGGATCAACTGTGGCAGCATTATTCGAAGTTGGAACCGATCTAGGCCCAGCGTATGTCAGCCTGGCCAGTACCATATTGAAGGTCAGTGCATCAAGTTGGGGAACTATACGCTGGGCCACCTCCCTTGACTTCCTGTTACGGGTTATGGGTGGTTGTTGCGTGTCATTGGTTGCCATGACGTTTGCCCTCTCAAATGTATGAACACAGTCTTGGCTGTATGCCAGTGTTTCTATTTTGGGTGTTTCAGCCTTGCTTAGGCTACAACTCGGCCCTGCTTAGGCCACTGGCCGTAGGCTGGTTGAGGTTTGTGCCCAATTTGCGCTGTAGTAGCCGCCCGCCATGCACTTATATTTGCTCTGTTAGGCACTAAAGAAACATTGCTGCACGTAGGTTGTGTCCCGGAGAGGCTTCAAGGCTGACACAAGGGAGGCCAAAACACTGATGGGTGTCACTGACAAAGAGCAGCTTATTGCGAGAGCCCAGGATGTTTGCATGGAAAGCCTGAGACACATAGTTGATCGTAATATTCTGAACATTAGATGCTTCAAGCAGTGATGCGTGCTTCAAAGTAGACATTGCAGGGACAAAATTGAGGGCATGAACAGTTGTATTTATGAGTTAGCTTTGAGCATTAGACATAGAGCTTCATAAGTTCCCTATCTAGAAGATGGGATGCTGCTGTTAGACCCAGAAGACTCGTGAATGCCAGCTGTCTCTGCAAAGAGCTGCCTGGGCCTCTAGGGTTGGTGGAAAGGAGCCCGCCCACTAACCCCCCAACTGTACCGCTTTCTACAAAGAGACCACCCTTGCAGCTTTGCCATAATTATTTGCCTCGGTCACGCCTTTCAACACGTTGCCTTTTTCATCTCTTCAACCTGCATTTAGCCACTCCTTCAACAATGGCACAAGAGGTGTGCTTTCTTGGCATGTGTCGCTACGTTGTCATCGCATGTCGCTGACTGGTAATATTGTGTAGGGAGCCGATGCCTCAGCTGCCGCTGAAGTATCTCAGTACATTGCCTCAGCTGGAGGTAGGGCCTGTTTGACATTCAGACCCGAGTGCACGGGGCATTCCCTTACAGTGTAGGGCTTCTGTTTATTTCAGGGATCAATGGTGAAGTCCCAACAGGAACTCAGCAAGTGGTGGCTAAGCTTTTGGTTCCCAACCCTGTCGCCGGCTCCATCATTGGAAAGGTGCGATTCCTCGGTTTAGCCGCTTGCACATGTCCATCTCAGCATGAACAAGGTGTTGGTATGTGATCTGGTGCATTTTTCATCTCTGGCCACAGAGCGGGGCCAACATCGAGCAGCTTCAGAGGTCTAGCGGTGCTAGAATCCAGCTCTCCCGCACTGGGGAGTTCTTTCCAGGTTGGTTTCCATGTCGCAAGATTTTTGTGTGGCAAATTGTGTCATAACTCTGTCCATGCAAAACAGGCACATCCGACCGCGTTCTTCTGCTATCTGGGTCTCTACACTCGGTGTTGACGTCCATCTTCTTGATCCTCGAGAAAATCTCGCGGGATTCGAGCCAATCCACTAAGACAAGGCCGTCTCGTGATGAAATTCCTGGAGAGGGCTCTCTGGTACGTACTTCGATGTATGACGACTTCGCTGCATCTCGAAGAATGATGTAGTAATTATCTGCTCGAGCACTGTTGCTTCAGGTCAAGCTGGCTCTGTCGCGGCGCTTGTGCGGCTTGCTTATCGGACACAAGGGCCAGACGGTGCGCGACTTCATCAACGACTCCGGCTCCAACATAAGGGTGCAGTCGCTCTCTGAGCTGACCCCCAGCGATCCGGAGCGCACCATCACCGTGTCAGGAGCCCGCGACCAGGTTCTTCGGGCCATCGCACTCATCCTCAACACGGTGAGTGCCTTGTGTACACTCATGGGTGCATGTGCATTCTCCTGGATGGGAACATCGCGATGCTTTGGCGCTGTCCATGGGGCTGGTTCATGAGATCTGCCCGGCACCTGCTAACCTGCACCTCACTTTCACGCTGCAGCTGTCCATGCATGAGGGTTACGCTGCCTACATGGAGACAACTCTGCAGCTGGCGACCAGCCAGGGCGTAGTCCTTCCGCCTCGTAGCTCTGCTGCGAAGTCAGTGCTCAGCTCTGTCAAGGCGTCATTGACCTTTTTCCTGCCTGACGACGACGTTGGCGCCATCCTGGGCAGGAAGGGGCAGAATCTGGCGGACATTCAGCAGGTTGGAATGGGCATGTGTCAGTGCAGCAACCTCATGCACTGAATGCTGCTGCATGAGAGGATCTTCTTCATTTCCCCAACTTGGCATGCGGCCACCACCACCATCTTACAGGGATCGCTGCCCTAGCACCTCAATAGGGAGGCAGTGCCTAATGTGGGCTGGTCTACCAATGCCCAAGCCTAAAATTTCTGCTATTCACCCTTCTTACAGAGTGCACGAGTTGCCATCAAGATCTCAGACCGCGGCAAGATGGACCCCAATGCCAACGAGCGCGAGGTGTCTATCACCGGCTTGTACGGTGCCGTGAAGCTAGCAGAGGCTATGATCGCGGAGAAACTCAGTCAGAGCCACGCCCGCCTCAACAACAGGGCCCATGAGGAGGAGGGTGGCCACGAGGAGACGACTGCTCTCATAGAGTAGGCTTTGGCGGCCATAGCTTGTCCCGTCCCAAGTCCTCTCTCATGCCCGTCAGTTACTATCACATTTAAATGCCGATGCCTCTAGCATCGATGCATCTGCTACAGCAAGGACTGGTTAGGGCTTTGCAATGAAGGTAAGGGCTTTGCATGGGAGGTACCATGGGGTTGGCATCTAGCTGGAGTGTCACCTGCAGCCCCGAGAAAGGAAAGCACTTGATAACGCAGCGCAGAAAAGAAACGCGTTGTACTTCTTGGGGACAAGTCCTATTCACTGCTTCTGTGATAAGGCGCCATGCTTCAATTGTAAGCTCTTTTTAACGGCTTTTACTATTCTTGTAGATGTGAGGAATGAGAGATACGGTTATTGCAAGGTGGATTTTTCCTGTTGTCAAATTAATTTGGCTCATCAATTTTGTGTCCGCAGTGATTCTTGTCAACCTCAAAGATTGATTAGGTGGTTGCTCAAGGTGAACAGCTTATCTTTTAGAAGCTAAATTTAGTGAACTGCCCAAGCTTTGGCTCACGCGAACAATTATGTTACAATGCTACATTTGGGACCCATGCCTGTTGCACCCCCAGCAAAAGTTACTGCTTGCACAAACATGACAAGATATGTGAACCTTCCCTACAATTTATTTGCACTGTAAGTGTAACGTCATTGACAGTCCATTTGCGACCTGAGACAGCTAGCACAGTTGCAGGAGTGTCAATGACGATAGACCGATGAGAGGGCCCGGCCGCATGGTGCTGACTGTCTGTTTGAGAGGAAAGTACCGTTAAATGGACCAGATTGCAACAGAACCGTGAAGGATGAGCTTGAAAAAGGGCAAGAACTTGATACAGACCCCTATACCCTAAGTGATTCAGTTATGCCTCAAAAGGTCAAAATAAAAGTTATGGGACCAAAAGATCGGTGCTGCCTAGTCTGTGTCCATGGCCTCAGTTCTTTCACATGGCAGGTGCAGGCCCAGTCCGCGCTGAACCATGTCGTGGATGCGCCTGGCTACAGTTCTTGGATCACGAACCACGGAGCCAGAGGCAAGCAGCGCGGTATCATACAATAGGCGAACCAGGTCTTGAACGCTCTCATCACTGTTTGCCTCAAAACGGGCCTTCAGCTCCTGCACAATGATCGCAACAATTTGAATTGGTTTAGTCTCTCTTTCCTTTATGTCTACAGGTTAAGGATAGGACACCTCAGGGCCCAGCAAGAAAAGGCCCGGCCTCTTGACACTTGTGTACACATGTCATTTTTATCTATGGCTAGGGCACCTCTTTCAAAGGGTATCAAAATGTGCGGTGATGGCGACTAACAAGAATAGGCCCTTGAGCCCTCCCCCAAAATGAATACAGGTACTATCCTGATCAGATGATGAACTTCAGTGACTTCCCAAGCGATACCCACTTGCACAATCGAGTTGTCCGGATTGATTTCGAGCGTCCTGCAGCCGTTGATACAGCTGCTCATACCGTCCTCACACAGAGCATACGTCCTCCAGGCATGCGCTCCATCGCCGCTCCAGCCATACCCTCCATGAAGTAGTGCACAGGGTAAAAGCCCCAGACTGGCGCTTGCCACAACCTGTCAGCAAGAGTAGGCAATTCATGCTGAAGAGCCTGAAGGATTCAGGTTGGCGTCACAACGGAGAGCCTGCTTCAAGTGTGAGTTGTCACTGTTATAAGGGGATTCATCCTGGCAACATGCGCAGGATATCCCCCTCACCGCCTCCCGCTATCCTCACACAGAATGCAAATCGTGTCCAGGGATAAGTACAACACACTCCATCCTAGTCAGCAGCATTCAAAATATTCGAAGTCGTCATGTCCTTATCATTCAGGCAATGCAGCTCGACCCTCACATATACCGTAGCGAAGTGGGAAGAATTCGAAAAACAGGATTCAACCTCCTTGAGTACTTTTCAGAGAGAATGATCTCCCCAACGATGGGCCCATAATAATAGAAGAGCCCCTGACGGATGTCTTTTGCGTCCTCCCTGCGCACCTTATCCACCTTTTCGCCCAGGACCTCCTGGATCAGACGGCACAACGGTTCCACTTGGGAGCGCTGCTGCTCCCAGCTTGCCTGCATCTCATCTCCACTCTCTGCCATGGGGAGCCCCTCGCTTGCACAAGATACAAGCCGCATACCTGCGCTCAAGCACTACGGGTCATGGAAATGCATTTGTGCACAAGACTTGAGCAAGGCCCATGCAGGCTTGCGGCCAATACAACCCTGGGGATTGCCCAGCATCAGCATGCCTGCAGCGATCCTCAGCCTAACCCCTGAGAGGCAATCTGGCTGCCCACCCCTGACTTACCTAGGTACTCCTGGACATGCTGCACGACACACTCGTCTACGGGGTCAACCATAAAGAGAACCTCGCAGCCTCTGCGCCGCAGCCTCCCCACGACTGGGCTGTCCCGCACCGCCTGGAGGCTGTCCCCTGTTGAGCCAAACGGAAAGTGCGGCGGGGATTTCCGAGGGTTATGCAATATTGATAAGCCATCCCAGCCCTGAAACTTGACATGAGAGATGCACTTTTGTCATCTTCTGACAGCCTATGAAGCAGCGTATTTTACAAAGCTCGATGTCAGCTACCGCGCGTCCTATGACCAATGGGGCTTGGTGCAGCAAGCCCTGTTGCATGGACCACCAGCCGTGGGCCGGTCAAGGCTTGGTCCCAAGTGGCTTAGTGGCGGCCACCGAGCGGCCCCCCTTGTGTGAAGCTCACCAAAAGTCTAAATGCTCCTAAGCCCACCTGTAACGTAAAATATTTCCTTCTGGTCCTCTCTCATGCGCAGCACATAATCCTGGAGGCTGGTCAAAGGGCCAACATCAGTACTGTCACACCGTCTATCGCAATCAATTCGCTGCGCTGAGGAGGGGAAGCGAAGCAGATCAGCCAGCCTTGGGCGATTGACCTCATCTTGGCACACGCCCAACTTAATGCACTGCCCGAATGCGGCGTAGAAGGTGCAGTAGTCATACTCTCTCTCTGCGATCTCTTCAATCATCTCTAGGCTCTTGTTAACGATGGTATTGCAGATTGCCTGTTGCCACAAGCAAGTATGTGTGTGAGTCCAGCGAAGTCTTGAATTCAATAAATGGGCTAAATCCCCAAAATTAATTACGCTATGGCGCAGGGATGGAGGTGACCCATTGCTATGCGGAAAGCATGATTTTGAAGGGAAAAGTTCGATAAGTTTAGAAACGTACTGCAATGAAGATCAGGGACAAGTTTGTTCCCGTCAGAGCCTTGCTGCGGTAGTCACTGCGTCTGCTGCAGCGAGTCCAGGAGCAGCTTCAGGTTGCAAGCAAGGCCTGAGCTGTGGTGGAGAGGCAATAGTCATGGGGTTCTCTTTCCTCCTGGCCTCTTTCCCTCCTCTGGGATGTGCAAGGTTTTCTCGTTCAGGGGTGTGGGCTCCCAATCAAGCCATGACCTGCATAATAATGGGACTGACCTCAAGGGCTTTGTACCGTAGCACCTCGTGTGGTATACTCAGCAGGTTGTCCCTGTCCACCAAACCCTCCACAAATGCAAGGTAGCGAGGAATCATCTCCTGCCGCAAGGTCGCAAAGGGCAGTTATGAGGAAGAAGAGGGTGTATCTGCAAGTAACCCAAACGCAGCCACGCTCCCGATCATGCATCTCTTAGCTCAGTGGACTGAGTAACAGTAATGATCATATAGAAAAACACGAGAGGGCCGTCAGGAAATACAGCCCAGGGAACATGCCCAGCATATGCAAACATTGAGTTACGGCTGGACGGACCCCTGCCGGGAAATAAACGGATGCCACAGTTAACGTAGATTTTTTAGTGCGCTCCAGATACAGTTCAGCTACATCAAACCGCGGGCTCGGTGCGGCAAGCCCTTCTGCATGGGCCACCAGCTGATGGCTGGTTGAGTGTTGGTTCCCATAGGCCCCCTGATGGCGGCCCAACAACCTCCCTTAAGTTATCTGGTGTGTAATAAAATAAAGCAGGATGACGCCGAGTCTGATGGAGCCCGGTCTCGAGATGACACCTTCCACCCTCCTAGTCCTCACCTCTAAACTGTCCGTCATCAAGGCATGTCGTTCGTACAGTTTGATGTTGCTGCCCTGCCTCACAGGCGTCCCACCTTTGAAGAGGCCAAATGGGGCCCGCGGTACAAACAGCACAGACCTGCGCTCCAGGGGTAGCGGAATGGCCATGTCGTGCAAAGCTTTGGTTGAATGGGTGCAAAATCAAATGCATGCACTCCACAAGCATGGCAAACCCGGGTGCAAAGCTTAAGTGATGGATATAATGCATGCGAGTCAGAAGGCCTTTGTGCAGGATGAGGAAAGTTCAGAGCTGGGCCTTACAAGCATTGTCCGGTAAGGTTTTCAAACGAGCTTACTGGTATGCCATTATTTTGCTGATGTGCGGCCCCAAAATCCTGATGTCCATTCACGCTAGCGATTTCTGTTGGACCCCTATGATGTCAGAGGCAGTATCACTGTAAGTTTATAGTTGTCCCCACCTGAACACTATCTGCCCTTGGACACTGAAGTGCTTCACTGCCAGGGGGTCCTCCCAATCATTGGACAGAGCCCGGTACAGGGATGCATACTCTGCATGGGACACCTGCCCAGGAGCACGCTCCCTGTAGTACACAGAGACGCGGCAGAACAGAAGTGGCAAAAGTGAGACAACATGAGCGGCAGAACCAGGGGCAGAACTTGAGTTACAAAATAAAACTGCAGCTGGATGAATAGTGCGTTATAAGTGCTCATCTCTACACCATTAAAGCACATGGTGACCTCAAAGTGTTCAAATGAAAGCCATGAAATACTGGTACCGGTACTTGGAAGGTCCATCAGACATGAAAGGCACATACCGTAGGTATTCCTCCAGTCAGTCAGAGGCTCACCACAGGGGTATTGGCTCGCTCAGCGTTGGGCAGTCGCCTTGTATCCTGCGTCTCTTGTGCTCCCTGTCCAAGATTTCCGCTGAACCTCGCATGCTGTCATCTGGAGACTCCATTTCCAATGCCCCCATGTGTATCCTGCCCTCAGCAGGTCCTGCCACCAGGTTTGCCACCAGGTCGCCCATGGCCTCAGATTCCTCCATTAATTCGTCAGCGTCCTCGTCATTTGCCTTGTCATCACCAGGGCTCGGCCATGCGGGCTTGTCCATGAGGAGGCGGATCGGGTAACTGATGATGCCGCAGTCGCTGCTTCTAGTATTATTGATCATGAGTCGAGTCGATTTCCTCCCGGCAATCTAGCCGATTCTCCTGCACATATGTGTCCCGGTAGCTCCATTGACTTTCCTGCCTGGGTTACCGGCACATAATAGGGCTCAATGCTCATGAAGGGTTCAGCCTGATAGGGCGCAATGCTCGTTTTTTGATGTATGAGAGGCCAGAATGGACATTCCTGTTTTATAATTCAGAATTTCTAGCATACAGCAGCCAGTCCAAGCATACACTGTTATTTATGAGGGTGCATGCATACATGGGCTGCCTGTTGTGAAGTAGGGGGCATGCATACATGGATCCGTATGTGTTTGTTGTGCACTGACAGAAGTGTGTGAAGGATGGAGATTGTTAATTTGAATTGTCTGAGGTAGTACCATGGCGTCGCTTTCGGATTAGCGCCAGTTATCATTCTTCAGCAGGCTCAGCATTAGTTCGTCTTCGCGAGCACGTTCATGGATGGAAGCGACACTATCTACTGCACTCACGCACACATGCACGGGTGAACTTGAAAAGCTGCTGACGACACGCAGGGGAAGTTCCTCACTCACAGGCGCAAAGCGTGTCAACAGAGGGGAAAAAGTGAGCTACCGGTAGTGAAGTCCACTTATTATTTTTTGCACAGGTTGGCGGAATCGAAATGCTGTGTAATCAAGGCCGCAAGCCAGGCCGGTTGTACCGGTTGGAGTTCACTGGATCAACGAGATGTCACACCGTTCGCTAGTCTAATTACAGGAGTGGTAATTTAAGATTTATTAGAGTGTACCAAGGAAAGATTCTCCGGCAGGGTTTCTAGAAAGGTCTAGAATCGTAGCTAAGACATGACCGAGGCAGGCCAAGAGATTTCCCCAACAAGGGTCCATCCACCAGAGCAGGAAACTGCTCGGAAGGGGCAGCCCTGCAACTGAAGGCTATTCGGCCTCGCCAACCAGGTTTTAACAGGGGCATGCACTTCCCATGGGCTGCATGCTCCAATGTTTGCTTCCAGATTCCAATGCCCTACCTTCAAAGAAAGGAGAGTGGGGTGGGCAGGCTCTCAGGAGTCAGGACGGCACCCCGGGCTTTGACCACATGTACCGGGGCAGACTTTTTACACTGGCCGGAACTACAAAGCAAACGAACAAGACAAAGGGGACAGCAGACACGGAAAGGCATGGAAGTCACAGAGTATGCCATGTGCAGTTGACCTACAAAGGGCATCTGCAGGTCAACAGCAGTTTTGTGGGTACTTATCTGGCATACCCTATGCCATCAATATTCCACTTAGCTGTGCCACTGTCAGTACCAACAGCAGCTCCAGCCTGAATGACCTCACTGACGGGAGGAGCCAAAGACACGGCTTTTACAATTATTCTTTGGGAACCCCTGTATCTCAAAATGTATGAAAGAGTTCCTTGCCGGTATCCTCCGTCCAGCCTGCCTACCTCATGCCAGACTCAAGCAATGCATTCCAGAGGGTTGCTGGCATCTTCAATACCTGTACAATATTTCTTACTGCTAACATATTACGATATCATTTGATTATTAACAGGCAAAAACATCTCGGCATTTCACCCTCCATCTCTGCTACAAGAAGCTGCCCACGCCAAACAGCACTTGATCAATTCTTCACCTAGATCCGTAAGCCATGGTCCAAGAAATTACGAATTCGAGAATTCGCAGCGGCATCAGCAGGAAGTTGAAGGGGAAGGGCAGTCCAAAGCCACGGCCCAGCTGAACGTAGAAGCCAGCAACCGCAAGGGCAGTCACAGCTGCCGGGTAGGCTGGATGGCTCTTCGACAGATGAAACGGCAGCTGGACATGGTGGCGGCCCACCAGGGACATAAGTCCGTAAAGAAGCATGTCGCTGCCGCGCATGGCGCTGTGCATGGCACTGCATGGGGTAGTAAAAGTGATTCCAGTAAGCACGCGTGGGCAGGGTCAATGGAGGAACGTCAAAATACCTAATGAATTTAGGATAAAACAATTTCAGGCACTGGTATAAAGGCTTGTGACACATGCCAGCTTTGCAGGCCGCCCAATGCTAGCAGCACTCCATCCGGCATGCTTCATGCTGGCAGCACTTCACCCGCACACACGACATACCTGATGACTCGCTGGCACCACCAGGCGATTTGGACACCTAGAGTGCGGCACGAAGATTGAATGATGAAGGGAATCCACTGCAACAGTGGCAGCGGTTGTTTCAGACATTGGCCCTATCATGCATCGGGTTGTAAGCCACTACTTAATTTAGTGTGTGACAGACCATGCGAGGCAGGCCGCTGGGCGATACCCACTGGTCCAACAGGGACCAAACCTTGACAGGCCAACAGCCGGTGGCCAAGCAGAAGGATGTACTGCACCAAGTCCCAAAGCTTAAGGCCATGTTTCAGCTGAAGTGTAGCTTAGACACCCAGTGGTGTCAGCCTTTTGCGTGCACACTTCACCAGCATGAGCCTTCAGGCGCACTTCACCAGCAGCGTATTCACGAGAGTGTTGCAAAAACGATCCAGGAATATTCGGATCAGGCTGACCGCTGAGGATGTTCAAGGTAGCGAACCAGAACCATGCACTTCTGGAACATACAGCAAATACGCCAAAAATATGTCTCCTCCTATCAATATTGAAAGAATGCCGACAAGATCAGCAGCACCTTGTGATGTTCCCGCGGCACCACATGCTCCAGCGTGGGCCGTACGACTGTGCACCAGGGGCAAAGGGAGCAGAAGCAAGTATCACTCACGCTCACAAGGGCGCATGACAGCTAGAAATAGGTCCAAAGTGGGCGCGAAGGACTGCTATCCATCATTTGTAATTAATCTGATGCCTGCATTGAGCAGATATGCCGCATTTGTGTGCAGAGGCACCATGCAGGAGTGTTGCGCACATTTCTCTGCAGCGTTGATGAACAGGTCGCCCAGTGATACGCCCAAGGTGATGGTCAGGGCAAACTGAAGCCTCAGAGTTGCAATGACGGCTGTAGCACCTGCAGACATGGTGGAGTGAGCACACATCAGTAGGAGGGGAGGATAAAAATAAATTATGGATCAAAAGACTGGAGTAACTCGGATCCGGGCGTTATTGTAACACAGAAAAATAGAGCATTACACGACATAAAATTCTAAGGCTGGACAAAAAGGAAATATGCAGGCACGGTCAAACTACAAAGCACAAGCGTGACGCGCCTGCTGTGACACCGGCAAAGGCGTCCTGTAGCTTCACCGGGTCGGACACTTTGAGGAACAGAGCCGCCTTCCTCGTGATCAGCTGCAAGGGCACCAGGTGCATGCAGGTCAGAGGCAGATAGATGCGTTCCCACCAGTCAGGATCAGCGCACATTGGCAGAGGAGACGGCAGATGTGATCACGAGAATAGCACCCCTGCCGCTCACACTATCAGCTCATTGGGGAAGGCTCAGGTCCAGAAGCACACCTGCTTTGCATCAATCTGCTTCAGTCGGGTCTAGATGCTTACTGTGTCCTACAGCCACGTGTCCTGCATTCCAGATGCAGTCATGTTTGTCAGCACTCTGGACCTCACACACCTGCTTTGCATCAATCTGCTTCACGTCTGCAATGCCGTCATTGTCATTGTCCCGCAGGTTATCCTTATCGCTGGCATCTTTGGCGACCTGGGTCATAAGACAGAACGTTTGGGATTAGGAAGGTATTTTGGGAGGGAAACAGTATACCTGGACAACATTATATTTCTTCTAAAGATTTGTACTAGTTACCGGTATTTGGGCTCAAACCTCAGCATGCACATATTGGCTTACTGTGCTGTCCAGGTTCCATGCAGGGACATTGAACCCATGCCAGACCATAGGGGTGCTAAGAATGAGAGGGGAGGCAAACGATTTTTAGCAGAGTCTATTCACACCTTGAATTGGTGCCACAGACTCTGAATCGAATCTTTGGACTTGTCCCTGCGTGCCATGAACCGAATTTGACTTGGGTTCTGCCATGTGGACTCGGGAAGCATGCTGAGAGCTTTGACAGTTACCATCCACAAAGTCTGAAGGCTTCGACCGCAGCAATCGTCAGAGGGAGGCTTCCTCCAAACAGGATTAGAATTATGCCAAAGACAAGTGGCATCCAGGAGTCTTTGTAAGGCTCAACAACCCTCCATGCAGACATTCCGACGGAAAATGCTTGCTCAGCATACGGCCAAATATCGTCCAGGAATTTCATGCCCATCGTCATCATCGGATAAGCAGCTCTAACGAAAGGCTCCAGGGCGGTTTGCTCTGTTTGCCCAGAGGCCAGTTTCTTGTCGACCATGACGAACGCTGATGAGTCCTTGCGCCACTAAAATAAAGTGGGATCACTATCGCAGCTCACGACCTTGCTAGTTCCTAACTCAGGACAAGAGTTGCCTGCTCAGAACCTCTGACACTCGGAACTGGTGCTCGGATTCTCGGAACCCGCGCCAGGCTGCATGTACGGCCATAACCATTGGTTAACCACCGGCCCAAACCACCCACCGCTCCGGCGCTCCCCGCCTCGGCCTCGGGTGCCCCGCCTCTCTCAAGTCTCAACCTGCTCCCAACGTGTCGCTCGATCCGCACAGAGCATTGTAGGCACTTCATGTACTCTCATACGTGCATACTAGCATCCACTAAAAAACGAGGTAACCTGCCTCACAAGCCAGCATGGTCAATAACGTTACACCTCTGCCCAACTGTTCGCAGCTTGATACGAAACCCTAGTGCTGTCGTGAAAGGACGGCAGGCGTTGAAACGTGACCGTTCAGGAGCGATGCTCTGCGTGAGCCCGAACCCGATTTGCCGATTACATAGGATTCTCACGGGATTCTTCACGTCTCCTGGAAATTCTTGTTTCAAAGCAGGACACGAATACACAATTCGCACCCACCCCATCCAAGTAACCCTCACACACACGAGGACTTGATTTGAGCAGGGGCGGCCTGCTGATTTGCCTTGCTGCAGAGTAGTGCGAAATTTGCCAATGCCACTCCCATTGGAGTGTTTAACCATTGGAAATCATCATCATGGCTGCGGGTGTACAGAATGTGGCCGACGAGAATGCAGCCACATACAGGCCGCAGTTATTAGGTTGGCAGGGCATCAAAACGAGCTCAATGCCGTCAGACTGCGGCTTGTCCAAGGTCGAGTCATGTGCGTCCCCGCATCATCCTGTATCGATAGGGTTCAACGACAGCAGTGGCAGCTCATCAGCCCCGTCTAGTGGCAGGCGTCCAAACACGAGCAGCAGGACTACAAGCAGTCGGGTGTCTCTACTGAGCGTCGCACTCAGTTCGTCCTTGAAATTAGACTGCCTTGCAGTTGGCTCTGACAACCCTACAAAAGTCTTCAGCAGGACAACGTCCTCAATCTCAGCTAATTTCGAGGACGCCTACTGCCACAAGCGCCGCGCCTCATCATTTAAACTTTTATCCGCGCATTCTCCTCCCATCAACATTCCAAACACCACGTGAGTCACGATGAGCCTCTCTATTCTGTTGCACTGCATGCATGTTGTGTAATTGTAGCCAGAGATTGTCATGTCGATGTGAACGTGACCACCCGGACCGCGGCATGGAATTATATCCTAGTGGGTGAATCTAGCCTGGGTGGATCTAGGAAGAAAAGAGTCTACTTATTAGTTATTACGTACCGGTAGCCGAAAATTTGTCATGATTCCATGCCAACTCGGTAAATATGTGTACCGTAGAGCCGGAAAGGGTACCGTTACGTGTAAATTTAGGGCACCCTTATTTTGCTTTTATTTTTGAAACACTACGCAGGCGAAGAACATAGAACTCCGCGCGGCACAGCTGCGAAATTTGTGAAATAATTCATTTTGAGTCACGCAGCCGGTCAGAAAAGATCATTCAGATCCATGCAGCGCCTAAAGCCACCAACGGTACAGTTACACCGGTTCTACGGTATGTTCAAAATTAATTTAGTTTGGAACTCGTCAGTTTTACCCTGCTGAATTGATGATCAATTCTTACGATTTGCATTACATTCAAACTGCCTTCCATCAAAAGCAATGCTATTCAGGGTTTCGAGGAATTCATTTAAAAATCATTATCTGTTGTGAAGGCCAGTATCATTCGGAGATATCCAGTTTCTGTCATTATTTGGGCAGTGGGAAGTATTAATTAATTAATTCATTCATTCATTCATACCTGAGGGAAGGCAATTCAAATCTACGGGAGCCGCCTGATTCAAAGGGGCAAGCATAATAAAACACAAGAGCGCAGTCTGTCCTCCAAGCAAGGATCTGCATGTGTCCTGATATCTGATCATGCAATACGATATTGAAATCCTGTGCTGCTCCTGCTGCGCAGCTATTTGCCTCATCCGTGGCAGATTGAGGAGCGGGAGCACCTTCAGAGAGTGAGAGTTGCATACCGCATGCAACTTGAAGCGGAGGAGGCTGATACCCTTGAGCAAGAGGTGTTTTCGAACAAGCAAGCAGCTACCTGAACCGGTATGGAAGGAAACCTCTCATTGACTGCCTGTTTCAAGTGCACAGTGTATCCATTCATGCCGCAGCCAGCTGCCCAATCCTGAAAAACGAATGCTGCTGGATATCAGTGTCCCAGGCCACTGGGTTCCTTGATTTCTGAAGCCGGTACCAGTAAGGGAGAGTAAGCCTAGTAGGCTTGACAGCATACGCCAAGAATTTGAGTTGTCTTGCCTGTGTCCTTGGATAGTGCCTTGCGTGTGAGCAAGAGGGGTGTTATTTTGTTTGTAGCACCCTTGGCCAGGGAGGACATGGAGGATGGATAGATGGGACAGCAGGGCTCCGAGTTCTGCTGAAGGACTGCTGCCTGACAGCAGATGCAACGCTGCTGGGTTTGTCTTCAGTGTGGCCCTTAGCAAAATCCAAGCTTAAGCTACCAAGGGCCCCTACCTATGCAACTGGCGTGTGCCCCCCCCCAAAAAAATTGTGAGGTGGTAAGCTGCCCGGGAAGGTTCCAAATAAAATCTATTATGTTTTTATGTTTTACGCGAGTCTCCGTACATACCAGTACAGAACCATGTTTATGTTTTCCAGCATGCATACCGGTGCATATAATTATCATTATTAATAATAATATCTTTGCCTGAGCAAGACATTGATGTTCTTGCAATCGCGCCTTATCAAATCCATAGGATCGACAAAACTTACCCCTATTGGGGGGCGCCAAAAGAGCTTCAGTGGAGCGCCGCTAAAACAAACAGCTTGTCCTAGTCTATGGAGGCAAAACTATTTATGAGGTACATCCATATTGTTTTACATATATGAATTACGGTATTGGTATTGTATATCCGTGTATTGGTCATTGGCACATGCTGCTGAATGAATACGGTAGCCATGCGTCACTTCTCAGTGGCGTTCTACTTCAAAACTCTTGTGACGGTCACAAGGGTGTAAATGTCAGATGCTGGGAGCTTTAGATGATTTGACAGTTGCCTCCAATAAACTGAATGTGTTTCGTGGCAGCTGCATAATAGCATGTCCTACATTGTAGATCTGTCTTCTGTTTGAGATTGCAGCAGTCATGCATTGTAGTATTGTGTCGACTTAGTACCGGTATTATGGAGGGATCCTTTTGACTGTCTGAGGTGCAGAGAGTTTTCCTTTCTTCATGACTGCGTTGGTTGTCTCTAGGTTTGTGTCATCATTAATAATTGTATCAAATGATGGTGTGCGTCACTGGATCGCTTGGAGGGTCATTTACGGGGACAGACATACTGTAATAAGAAAGTGAGTTTTTTTGGAATTTCTGGCGGGTTTTCTTGAGTAGTTTTATCTCACTTCCTGCAAAACATAGTGAGCAGTGCCAGGCCCTCACAGGGACACACGTCAAGATATGCATTATAATTGTGTTCGAACTACCGGACATATGAATAATCAAAATATTCAAAGCCAATCGCTTAAAGAAACATCTAAAGCATGAGATGGACGGTTCTGTTGCTGTGAGTGTTCAACACTGGAGTGATCCCGAAAGTTTGAGGCTGAGGAGAAGGTCAATGACGAGACACTTCTGGGCCCAGACTGAGAGGTGCAACGCCATTGACCTCTGGGCCCTGAGGGGAATGTCAGCACGGATGTTAATCCGCTGACTGGATGGTGCTTCATTGCTTCATGGCTTTGATATCCCTTACTTTTGTAAAAAATATGGTCCATGAGGAGCTCCTTGAGAATCATCAGCCAGATCAGCAGCCCCATTGGTAAGCAATGCATCATAAATATCAAGATATTTCCGGGTGGTAGTTTTGTCCATTCCGCTCAGCCCGGTCACCGATATATGATTGGCAAATACTTGTCCATGGGTTTAAGCCTTGAGGACATGCACAGTTTCCGAAGGGAGGTCATAGTATGCTTGCGTTATACTCAAGCCCTTAACATCAATTCAGCTCAAACAGAAGAGTGCTTCACAAGACTGGGCAAAAATCTTCTCGGTGCCATCCAAACAACTAATTAAAATGGCAACACCGGTAATTCAAGGATTAGCACACAGGAGCTAAACTGCATGGATGGCAGCTGGAAAGATTTCAAAAGCGAGAGTATTCCATTGCTCTTTTCTGCCTCCAATGGCAGCTCCTATGCAGCAATCAAACAACAAAGCTCTTCAATCAAATCAACTATTTCTTGCCTTTGCCCTTTTGTGGTCCCTTCTTCTCTTCCTTCACGATAATAGCTTTGGCTGTCACAGGAGCAACCTGCATGGCAACATTATTTCATAAGCATCAGATGACCAGACTATCTGACGTGCAAACTTTGGTATGGCACTACGGCATTGGAATATTGAAGTGGCTAGGGAAAGAAGATATTGAGCCGTGTAAGTTATCACCCCAGATTCAAATCCATAACCCTCGTCCTCAATTCCATGGAAATGTGGAAGGACACATGTAAGATCCTCACCAGGTTGAGGGCATCATCGTCGTATTTTTTCTTGAACTTGTTGAGCTGCATTAAGCACAAAATGGCCAGAGTAAGAAATTCCGTTTAGCAAAGCGTGCGGAGAGATAAGACTTGAACAGACTTTTGAGTGCAGCTCATGCACAACAGCCTGAATGTACCCTACCCTGCCCTCGTCCATGATCATGTTGCCCTTGGATCCTTGGTAGAAAGGGTGGTTTCCGGAGTAGATGTCAACGTTGTATAAGGACTTGGTGCCTCCCACAACCATAACCTGCATGCAGCATGCAGCCATAGTCGTTGGAGCATGCTTGCCTCGAAATCAGCGATGCCCTGCAGAGGTCCAGGGACAAGAGAGATGCCGCATGCATATAGAGAAGACATGCGAGAGGAGACAGGCCCACCTCAACACCGTTGCAGATGACCTTTGCATCTGAGTGCCACTCAGGGTGAATCCCTTTCTTCACCATCACAGCTGCTGTGACACCCCTCGACGCAGGTGCCATCCTCGGGACAAAAACCTGTGCGCCCTTGAACGCCGAGACTCTGCTGCCGCAGCTCGCCATGCTGCAGGACGCCATATCCAGGTGATAGGTTCTGCGTGGCGGGAATTCCATTTCGTGGTTATAAATATCTTAGACCTTACTATAATGCCAAGACGACAGGACCAGTGGTGTAGTCAGGTGCAAAGTTCCCCCCCGTAGCGGCTGCGAGCGGTACTCTTCCCCAAATATACTCACAGTTTGATGTAATTTAAGAAAGAAAGAAGGAAACAAGCAAGGTTACGTGGCTGCAAGATCGCCCCGAGTGCCCGGAGACACTAGGATTGGGCAGGCCCAACGTCGTCATCCTGTATGGAAAAGCTTCTCGACTGGTCGGTCGTGTTCGCGGGAGAATTTCCGATCCATCATGGTAAATAACCTACACGCTCTTCCCAGTAGATGTCACATCGGCGACTCTCACATGCTCATCTGGTCTTGCAGGGGCAATTCGCATCAAAAGCATTCGATGGCGATCCCTACATCGAAATCATGCGGGCTCTGCCAGACAAGGAGCTTGTCTGGTGGATCCAGAAGGTCATTTGGGTAAAAACCAGGATTCCTAGATGCCTCATGGAATCCGCATGGTGGCATGGGGCCCTTCATGAAGCATGAGGGAGCCAGCCAGCGGGTCCGACTCCTTCCCTGTTGCATTCAGGTGGCTGAGGGCTTCACTGTCGTGGAGCACATGGGCAGGACGTATCCTCAGCTCTTCGTGTACAAGTGCCAACTGTGCAACGGTGCTGGCACGGTCACCTGTCCACATTGTGATGGCTTCAAGGTTAAAAGAGCGACATCGCATAATGGCTTACGCCTCTCAGAGGATACGACAGTGGGCAGGTGAACAGGGAAAAAAATGTTGGCCAATATTGGCATGCTGTCTAAGTATGAAAGGGGCCAAACCTGGACTAGCCTGTGGCCGGCGGCCCAAGCAGCATGGTCGGCCACACATGGGGCCTCTAGCTGGGGTCCGGAGTGTAGCTGACTTAAATCTGAGTCACAAAAAAATGTAAGCCTAATCACAGTTCCACATGCGCCCACTGTGTCAAGAAAACATCACTGATACATCATCGATACCGGTGCCTAAGATGTTTCATGACACACTTCATGACCAGTGTTTCGACTATGTACAGCATCTGATTGTTCTCTCCCTGCATGTCATTCCCAGGCTCTTAGCCACAGCTGGCAGCCAAGAGTGTGACCACTGCGGTGGCTACTGCCAGTGGGATGCAGAGTCCGAGTGGCAGGGCATGTGGAAGGATTGGGAGTCAAAATTGGCTTACTACGACCGCAGCCTCGGCAAAGTGATGGACAACTGGTTCGTTTTACCTGTTCTACACCCACATGTGTGAATGCCGGTTCAGATAATCATTTGCATTGGACCAAAATATCATCTGAGGGTACAATTGATGTACCTGCATACAGCCAATACACCTTCATGCATCTCCTTGGGACGCCTCTTGTGACCTACCAAAATCATCAATCTGCATCCGAACTCCCATCCATCGCTGACTTATTCCCTGTATCTAGGTATGAGGATGTGATCAATGCGGGAAACCTCGATGAAGACACGCCAGAGGCCGAGGAGCCGCAGTTCCCCCCCTCCATCACGGGGTACGTTGCCGACCAGGACCGCGCAATAGCCAAGATGCCCCAACGCACCAAGGCGCTCATGCAGCGCTTCGGGGGTCACCCGTATGAGAATTACGACATGCTGCCGTACCAGGTCTGTGCTGTGAGACAGTGCACTCAAATTCTGGTGTGGTTCATGCAGGATACCATGTCTTTGTGCAGGGTGAAGTGCTTCCCAGAAACCTCAACCCTGCCATACTGGCCATGCATGACAGCCTATATTGCTGTTTCCCTGGAAGAAGAAGCATGCCATTTGATGGCCTGATCTGATTGCATCTACTGCGCAGATCATTGATCCTACAGCATCGCTGGAGGAGAACATTGAGCGCATGGGCATGGACTACAACTGGCTGCCGCCCGAGCTCGACCCGACGGCGTTCCCAGAGTACCTGTTGCAGGCCAACAACCCGATCGTGCAGTTTGAACACCAGGTGTGAATGTCCTGCGTACGGGCCTTTTGAAGTCATACTATTTTGTAGGCTTCGTGCAGGCCCCATGGGAAATGTCATGTTTACGGTGTACTAATTTCAATTCATAATTTTTGTCGCGACGCAATGCCCAATTCCCCTCCAACTTCCGTGGCTAGCTGGCCGCCAGCCAGTGCTTGGCAAGACGCCTGCACCTGGAAAACCCTGTGTGTCTCGCACATCAGTCCCTCTCTCTTCAGGCATGACACAATTATTCATCAAGAGGTTGATAAATAATTCATGATAAGGCCCTGGATCCTGGTGGTGGACGCAGCTGCCTGGATGTATTTCCGGTTGAGTCCACTGACAGTGAGCACGTTCTGGTGGATTGCAGATCCGGATGGAGTATTTAATCATGAACAACCTGGAAGCCGCCATCAAGGACGAGCCCAAGCCAGCTCGGTTCATCCCTACGGCAGGTTTGGACTATTTGGCGCTGTTCTGCGGTTCCGCCCCGCAGGCCGGCCTGCAAGCATTTCTGCCTGCAGGTCTCTCGGCCGCTCAGCCCCACTGCATCTCGCCTCCCTTGTTCTGGGCGCAGGGACTGTTGCCTGCCCTGACTGCCAGGGTAGGCCCCACCACAGCCGGATCACGCCTAACATGGCCAAGATGTTCCGCGTCGAGGCTCCGTTCTGGATGAGGACTCTCAATAGGATGAACGATTTGGGCACGCTGGATGTGGCACGGAGCACGCGGCAGGGGAGCGGCCCACAGGGAGCTCCTAGTGAGCATCAGCAGCGGCTGGCTTCGTCCAGAGGCACGAGCAGCAACCAGGTGCTGGATGAAGTGCCCAACCAGCCTCATGGCGATGTTGAGATTCAGGCGGCGCTGGACAGCACAGGCAACCTGTGGAACTACAACCTCAAGAACAGGTGGGTCGGGATGTGGGATGTGGAGAGCGCAGCGCCCTCCACTTGGGTGGGCACTGGGATGGTCCTTTGTGCAGTCAATCGCCACCTTAATCTGATTCAGGAATATCTTGCTGTGCGAGCGGAAGCATGAAGATGATAATGCTGCCCGAATGTACTGCCCACTGAGACACTGGTTTCTTACCGACTGGGGTTTGTAGGAGAGCTATGCAGTCGACAGGGCAAGACTACGGGCCCAGCGATCCCTTGGGATCTACACCTTACAGCTTAGCGCAACATGGCATGGCCAAAGTGGAGGTAGGTGCTGTGGGGGGTCCTGAATGAAATGTTTGAGACATGTTTGAAGATTGCTTTTATACCATGCAGTTATCCAGACCCTCTCAAATCTTCCTGAGACTTTCAAAATATGCTGAGAACTGTGACCACTCTTCTCGACCTCCTGCTTGCCTGATGCAATGAGCTAGGATCTATACATTTATATAATAAGATTGCTTGGCTTTCCCTCTCAGTCCAACCCCATCAGTGGATCTAGCCCAGTGGAGGCAAAGTGGATATACCATAACCTGAATGCTGCAAAGAATCTGGCGAGGAAAGTCAGAGACGTGCGACAACTCGGTGAGATCCGCCTTACATTTGAACGTACTATGTTGTCTGCTCGGGGCTTGCGACATCTTTGTTGTGGTTCACTGTTTCCTATACAGGTATCACACAACTTGTCACCCCCTGTTGTGACTATCTATTCACTAGCTGCGGAAATGTTACCGGTATAGGTGTGTCCAGAAGTTGCCACTCCCCTGAGTTTATTGGACACAATTTCTTGTTCCAGGGCAGGCAAAGACACCTGAGGAGAAGGAGGCTGTACGGGAGTGGCTTTCAAGTCGAGATAGTGTGGGAGACCTGTGAGGAGAGGATTTGTATCAACTTTCCCGCAACTTTCCCATATGTTTGTGACTGGCCACCTCTCCTCTCAGATATGTATTATGAACCCAGCTTATCGGTATCGCTTAGCAATATAGCAGGGGATGGCAGTGATTATTTCCCTTTTTATTTAGGATCTTAGCAAATAGCCATTATATAGATTTCGCTAGACAACCTCATACCAGCCTCCCGCTGAGTGTGGGGCAATTTGAAAATTCAAATGCGAGGACGAAGGTAGCTGGCGTTCCTCCCATATTCAAGTGCTTCAAAGGTGTCGCCATCAGGAGCTCTTGATTCCCATTCGGCCTGTCCTTGCTAGGTGTTCGAGATAACGGATGGGATAACGAATCCAGCATAAACCTGCAAAATAGACATTCCCATCGCTTGGACTCCAGACACCCACTCGGTTATCTTATCTGGCCTGTTCGAATATTTCATTTTCGACCGAGGGCTGATACCGATACCGACCGAGCAGGCTTACAAATAGCAAGGGCAGATTTCAGCGTACGCCCAAACATGCAGGCAGGGGCGGGTATTGCAGCAAAGACAATCATTCAAACGAGTGTCGAAAGTGAGTGTGCCTTTGCCTGAATACCGGTTCCTGGAGCTCGCAGTGCCTACTGAGTACTGATGTACCTTACCAGTTTAATGACAATCACTTGTATTGCAGTTCCTGCATGTCATGGAGATTTCAAAAGAAGCCAGCCTTCCCTGTTCTGGATATTACACCCCGTGTCAAGAGGTTGCACCGTTGAGGCCTACTTGACAAGAACTAGTCACCCCCATCTCTATCCCAGAGCCAGCTAGACCCTGCAGCTGGGATGCTGTGCAGTGGGCCCTAGTGATTGGGCCATCAATAAATAGCCTCAAGGAAGTTATCACCATAACTTTTCTCTACATGACAGATGGACTTAGCATCTCGCATTCACATGCTGTGCAGGGTAAGAGCTTAAGAGGTATTCCCAGCAATACGATCCTAGAAGGACAAACCAAGATTCTCCTCATTTGCCTGCTGTAAGCTTCATAAAATTTTATGCATACGGTTTGCACAATGTATAGGACCTGCCCCCCAAGCCGAATCCTCTACGCAGCACTTACGCCGGGTCTTGAGGACAAGTTGTGAGCATGACCTTTCACAGCCGGAAGCAAGATGTTTATCCTGATGCGGGCACCGGGCATGCTGCAAGTGGACAACAGGGGCACAGCAGTGATACCCAAGAGGGGCCTGGTGCTGAACAAGGACCACAGAGCTGTGCAGGTGAGTACTGCCTGTCAACAGTTAATATCACAATGTCCTGTACATCATGAAACTCCTCTATGAATTTGATACGCAGATTAATATCACACTAAATTGCTCTGCAGTACCCAAGTCTACCTCTGCAGTGCCTAACCCTGGTCTTTTTCCTCAACTGGATCACCGACAAAACCTGGTCACCACAGTTACTGAATGCACCAGCCCTGAGGCAAGCCGTGGCGCTGGATCTTTGATGTGGTTCCAAGCAGGGAAGCCTATAAAAGCAATCAGAAGACGCATCTGATGGGGACAATATTTGACCGAGCAGTGACCCAAGGTGGACAGTGATCTCAATATTGCACACCCTGCGTATGAGTTAACGATTTAACAAATACCTACTCCCCTGGTGCCTGCCAGTGGTCCACCGCAACAGAGACGTGTAATGTGGACAGAACTCCAGTCCATTGCAATGCTATTTTTATATATGTTGTTGGTAAAGTGATTCTGCAAGTGTTTTCAAAATTTCAGGAGACGCTTCCGATCGGGCCCAGGCAGGATTCATACACCAATCTCCTCAAGCATCTTGACATGCTTGTCGACGGACACAAGCGTGTTTGCGCATATAGCGCCGCTGGCAGCAACTGCCGGCAAGCCAATGCCTGGGAAGGTCGAGTCGCCACAGCAGTAGAGCCCCTTAATCGGTGTCCCAGGTCCTGCAGCATAAAAACCAGAGTGACAAGAAAGCTGACAAAGTGATTCGACCATCTCAGCCAGCTAACAAGGAAGACCTGGCAAAAATCGAAAGACAGACAGATTTCATGTTCAAGCACATTTTTGCCTTTTGCAATCCGATATGCTCCATATTTGGTAGTTTGGCGTTAGTTTGGCACGAGCCATGCCTGGGCATCCCCGCACCTGGAAAAAGCCCCTCTCCAGCCTTAATAGCTGGGCCATAAGTTCCCTTGGCCCGTCTCAGGTACCGCTCCTGAGTCAGCGGCGTGCCCACAGACGAAATCTCAGCTCTGGCCCTAATATCTGGAATTACACGTTCCACAGCCCGCCAGAGCACCTGGCTACGCTCCTCCTTGAGAGCGCGATACTCCTCGCTGTGGCATCCATAACAGGTGCAGTACATGTAAATGAGGAGTGAATCAATCAGGAGGCAGGTTATTAATCAACACAAAGCCTGTGCAGACTGATAGAAGGCAGCTAGTGAACACCAGTCATGCATCTCTATCTCGCAAAACAAGATAAATATCGCAAATATGGCATTCCACATTTCAAATAGCATCTGCAACCAGCAGGTCAGGGCATTTGGGCTCCTGACAGCTGTCGTGTGATGTCAACAGGTATTTCCTTGTCGATCACTGCATGGGCTCTGATCCACTGACACCTCACCTCTTCCGGTCAAGTCCCTTCCAAATCTCGTATGGCTCCGAAGCTGGCAGGTAGGCATGCAGGCAGTGCTTGCCAGCTGGTGCCATGCTACGGTCCTTTCAGAGGTTGGAGGGGCAAGGCAGGCATCCGATTTCAAACACAAAGGATGACACACTGAAGGCACAGCCTACTAGCTTAGGCGAATCAAGGAGAGGATGTCAAACTTGATCAGGCTAGGGCATCGGTATACCCATCTCCCCTGCACACTCTCAGATTTGGCAGCATCGCCGTCAATTACCACTCACTTTGACACTGGCAATCGATATGAGTACCACATTCTGAGGCGCATCCACACCGTCATCCCAAGAGTTAACAACTATGTGGTGCAGCTCAAGGTCCTCAGGGAGGCCTGCATTCGGGACAGCCCAAGGGCAAGGGCACACAATGCATTCATTTGTTCAATCCGCATGATTCGGCAATCCCAGGAACTGCAAAATGATAGATCAGACAGCTGCCGTGCCATTGTCACGAGGATAAGTGATGTGACCTATTATGTCCTGGACTCCTGCGGATCAGCAACCAACCTGTTTTGTCGAACCCAATGTGGAGGTGCATAAAGGAGGGGCACAAGGGGATGTCATTTGCGCTCCGTCGGTACTGCAACCACCGGAAAACAGACTTGAGTTGGGTCATGAAAGAGACAAAGGGACATGGATAAAAACAGCCAACAAATAATTTCAAAAGGCCAACACCAAACAGCACCAGGCTTCAATACATTGTTTCCATGCTCTATCTTGCACGCATACAAACGTTGCTCAGCCATTCTTATCTCCAATCCCATGCCCCACCTTCTCCGGGACTTGCTCTTGAGGCAGCATTTTAAGCGTGTCCCAAACACTCGCATTTGACACGACCGCCTTGGTAGCCCTGATGGTGCCCCCCCCTCGTAGCCGCACGCCAGCGGCGCGTCCGCCCTCCATCAGCAAGCCCTCCACGTGGCTGTTTGTATATATCCGGCTGCCTTCATGCTTGGTCACACCCCTGTTGGAAGACATCCACAACTCAAAATCACAACAATACCAGTCATATTTTAAGGCCTCGGCAAGTCAATGTTTTGACAAGAGCATTTGCTACACCCTGCCACTACCGGGTAATCTGGTATTTTATTTCATGCAGAAAGCATCACGTCGGTCTTTCCAAAATTCCAGCCCCTTGCTTGTCTTGGGCACAGACCTGGCAAGAGCATCAGCCATGGCCTGGCTGCCTCCAATGGGGAAGTCCAAGCAGCTGTTTGGCTTGTACCACTCATTAAACATGAACGCCACCTCAGCAGCGATAGTGCCATTAGCAGGCAGGCCAGATAGGAGGAAGCACAGCAAATCCAGCCTGAAGAAGATAGGTGGGATGAAGGATGGAGGACAGGTCAGGGGTGGGGTGAACGATGGATCAGAGGAAGAAGGAAGGAGAGGACAGATGGCATGAGTAAAGGATAAAAAAGAGAAAAACAATGGAATGAAGGATGAAGGGCAGAAATCAGAGACACCTCAAAGGATAATGATATCCGGATACGGTACTCAAGAAAAATTGGAATAGGCCCACAGAGATTCTAAAAATCACCAGCAAGCTAGATCTTCTATAAGATGGAACTGATACAATTCAAGCTTATTTAGTTCACATTCCAAGATGGAGCTCCGGGTATTCCCCCCTCTAGCATACACAAGGTTTTGGGAGCGCCTGGTCTGTAGCTGGGGTGTCCTGCAAGTGCAATCTTTGATCCTGAACCCTGCACACCCTGGTCCAGGGGTGTGCAGGGTTCAGGGTCATAGATTTGAAGCCCAGAACCCTTCGCCCTACGGTAGGTAGGGGAGTGCGGGTGCTGCCCCTCACCAGTTTCTGATGAAGGGGTCCTTGACGTTTTCGATTACCTGAAACACATGCAAACAGCTTCAGCAGGATGTCCAACATCAATCCTACTCAGAAATGTGAGTCAATCCTCAACACACACGACACCATGCTGGGATCTTTATACGTTCAGCACGACGGAGTAGACGAAGCACTCAACATCACAATCCAAGACAGATTTCGACAACTGGAGCATGTAAACAGTTGAATGATACCGGTAGTTGATCCGAAGATAGGCCGGGAAACACTGACCACTGGAACGCGAAAGACACGAGCTGTAAGCATTTCCTAGATACCTTTGAGAACGGCCCTGTCAATTGCAGGGCCGCCGGCCCGGCCTTGAGCATGTCAGGCAGGTATCGTCCCAATGCCGTGACCAGCACTCCAGGATCTGCGGGAAAGAATGACGGACACATCACGCAAGGGAGTCACCGCCTATTTCTACACCAATGGAAAAGCTACACATTTGAAACAAAAAATTGTGCTCAGAGAACATTGGCGGATCCTACAGAATCTCTGGTACTTATTGAGCGCAATCATGGTTCATGTACGTCCGAAAAGCAGCGCCATGGATTCAGAGTGGTCGAAGCCCGGGCACTTACCGAAGCGCAGTGCTGCTGGAGGAATCATTGATGCCGCCTTGGCCAGGGGCCTCATGGTCACTTGGAGGGCCTGCCACTCAGCTATGGCAGGGCTGTCCTTGCCCCCGATCTTGATGAGCACGTCAATGAAATTGTCATTGCCAACCTGGATTTCAGGGCGTCACTCAGAAGATGCTGAGCATACGCATCTCCACACCCTAACTGCCCAATGAAGCTTCAGTGCTGCAGAGCATAGCGCAATAGCTTTGAGGCAGAGTGGGTGTATCAACATCTCTGTACGAAGCACATTTCCACAGTTACAAAACAAAGTGTCTAACAAGCCAGGCTATGCTTTATAATACATCGCCAGCCGCACCTTGGTCAGAAACGTGCCCTCCGGTACGATCACATTCCAAGTATCATACCTGTCAGTAAGCAGCGCACAGTGGCAGCAGATGACTCAAGCTGCTCATGCAGTTTCTGAATGTGATGAGCATTTTGACAGGGCCTCTTAAGGCTAGTATATGTGAGCCCCTCCGTGTTCATGCCCCTTCACTGTGAAGCCCAGTCAGCCTGCCCCTACTTGATCAGCTCCAATGGCTCGCCAATGGCTTGGAGGACATGTGATAGCGGGTTTGCATCCTGGGCATGGAGGGCACAGCTCGGTCAGGATCTCAAGCAGGCTTCTACAGTGAAACAGATATATCTTGGGACTTGTTCCCTTGCACTTGAACAGTGATACTGACAAGATTGTGCCCTCCTGCAACAGCAAGTGGAGGCACAGCTTGGTCAGGGTCTCAACTGGTTTGTGCCACTTCACAGTGCAACAACTAGCCCTGAGCCAGTTTGAGCGGCTGGCCCGGAACAGGGAGCTGGGAACCACGCACCTTTCCTCGAGCATCCATGCCGCTGTATAGACTCGGCCCGCTCTCAAAGTGGTAGCCATCTTTATGCCTGCAAAAATGCGTCTCAGAATCTCCACCCTTCAAACGACTGTACTTGCATCAAGCCTCATGAAGAGGCAGGCCATGACCGCATGCCAGAGACCTCAAAAAACGCCAAGCTGGCCATCAGCGCTTCACAGAACAATCAACAGCCCGATTAATCCTTCAGCTCCTCCAAAATGCATACCAACCCCCATCCAACAGGTTACTGTTGTAATGGAATCGGACGGAGGAAAGCGCCATGTCCATGGCATGGCATGGCATGGCATGGAATAGATAGTAGCCTGGCTTCAGGTTTCCCCGCATTAACCCACCACGAGTGTGCCGCACCACCGATGACAGAATGCGACTCACAGACCGTAACCTACACATGGTTCAGTTTTGGGGGGCACGCTGAGCAGTTGATGGCTCCTGCTTGGACTTAACAAAGCACATGCACTGTGAGTGGACCGCACACCCTCCCGTACATTTTCGCCGTATTTGGCCAGTAGTGCAGCGCATGAAAGGCCACCGATGCCTGAACCAATCACCACCACATCAGTAGTATGTGAGCGCTCCTCTCCTTTGGGCTGCACTGTGCGGCTCGCTCGCGGAAGTAGTGAAGTGTTCGACCGGCAAAGCCGCTCACAGATGCGATGGACACCAGACAAGCTGCGGGCATAAACTTGCTTTCTTAACATCCAAGGGCCTGGTCGCTGCTGCAGCATCATTTCTTATTTTGGAAGAGTGTGTGTGGTCATTGTTTTTTGAGGGAGGAAGGTTTCGGAGAGGAGGGTTTACTCTGACAGCTGGAATGACAGGAGTTTGGTGATCATCACTGTTCATTCTCTCTGATTTATCGGTTTCTTTCCCTCGATTCCTCCCTTGGTGTGTCCAAGCCTGATCTGCCTGCTCCCCATGCATGGCTACCGGTAGTGCGCAGATCAAGTCCGGTATGTGCACGTAGGATGCTCTCACTGAGTTGGCACGTGTGTTTGCCCTCCACCTTGTGCTAACTCCTTTCCTTACACGCCCGCCCTTAAAGCGGTACGATTTCCTTTGCTGCAAGCCACCCTGTTTCCGCTGGGCCAAGAGATGTTGAGAAAGGTGCATGTCCGCTGGCCCTGCTGAATGCCTAGCCGCATGTGGATGGTAGGGGATGAGCAAGCTGAAGTCCAGCTACCCTGCACATGTAGGACAATACTGCAGCCATTCCCATCTTCCAAGTGGAGAAACAGGAAGATGGAGTACGATCCAGCAGGAACGGTATACCGTGTCCACATCCTGTGTTGTGCGGCTGAGTTTGGATACCGGTGGAGAGTGGGTCGTGCGTAAGGTTACTGTCCCAGTGTAAAACGCTCTCCCTACCAGGATTGAACTGGTGACCTCGCGATGCCAGCTGCGTAACAGTCGCACGCCCTGACCAGCTGAGCTAAGGAAGACAAGTGTGAGAAAGGAATCAATGCCTATACATATATTGTGTAATCATCCGTTCATTGATCCTTGCCTAGTCTACTCAGTGGTTGTGTGTTAGTTGCTTGCCCAGGGGGGTCACTGGTTTTCGCTCGCTGTCCTAGCGTATTTAGTGCCTGCATCGGTTTACGGGCACAAGTCCCATGCATCAAATGTGATGCCCCGCTGGACTGTAAAAACTTCACAAAACTTCAGTCTGGTCAAGTAGACCATCGTTTAAACCCGTGTGTTGTCCTTCCTGGCATGACATGAGGGTTTTGAATTAGTTTACTCTACTGGCTGGAGGCGCTGCGCGTACGGAAATTAATATTTACGTACCTGATACGCGGCGTTAAATTAAATGTTCTGCACAATTTTCTCCGTTAACTATTTGGCTGCGCGGCGAAAATTTAAAGTATGTTTGGGGGGGGGGCGCGGCCCCTATCTGGTTTTACGGTATTGGGACCCTCTTGGGCCTGCAAAAATGTACGGCATGTCCGGACTGCATCAAGACGTTCAAGCACGGACCGAGAGAAAGGAAGGGGGGTATGAGCCTCTGTGACATGCACACTGCAAATGGCTACTTCGATGATACCTACATAAAGGCTTGATGCCCTACAAGGCTCTGATGTTTTAAGGCTATTCGCTTACGTCAAGGCCCAGGGGCTAGGAGGCATAGTGCAGCAAACCCTGCTGCCCGGCTACCAGCCTGGCAAGGTTTGGCCCCAAACGGACTTTCAAAAAGGCGGGGACGCTATATACAGGATGTTTGAGCACTGTGTAGGGAGTTTATGTCCACCATGTGTAAAAAAAGGCCTGTAACTTCGCTGGTCCACATATGCATGGCTCAACGCCTAAGCCCACGAACAGCTCTGGCTCACTTTTGCTGTCCTTACTGAGCTTCGGAGTAAAGGGACATCGTCTCACAGCCCAGTGGATATGCAGGAGTCCCAATTGGTAGCAGTTACCCAAGCCTGTCCCGGTACAACTGTGGAAAATCTGTGGCGCCCTCCGGGGAGCCTGTCCAACCTCAGTCCCTAAGCCTCTCCCTCGCACTAGGGCACTGGAGCCAGACATGCAGCACATCCTCCACATGCTTGCCATCTCCCCTCGCCCAACACCGCTGGCAGCAGCGTGCCTCACGTTGTTGACCGCTCCGCCGTCCTCTCGTGTCAGCCGTACTAACAGCCGCAGCCGTTCGTTCGTGCACAGGCAAGCGCGCGCCCTATTGCTGGTGCGGCTCCTAGTTTGCGCCAACACTGCGCCCACCGTAGACTGGAACCAAGCGCAGCAGACGGCCGCAGACCTGTGCTCGGTGACGGGGTCCCTGGGGTCTCCTCTGCCAGTCGCCTGAAGCTGCACCTGCTGGTAGGCTGCGTGCACTAGGTGTAGCGCCTCTGGGACGGGGAGCGGCTGGGGTAGAGTAAAATATGTGAAGCTCATCCTCCCTACATCCAAGAGTACAGCATTTGCAAAGCCTATCGCCCTAGCTCTGTAAATATTACACTTCACCAAAGCCCTCCCCTGAACATTCCCTGTCCTGGTCAAACATGGGTTGCTCAAACCTAGCCTGCTCAAGCCAGACGTGCTCAACCCTGACCTCCTCAAACCTGATCAGCTCAAACCTCAACACTGAGTAACCCAACTTGTACAGCTGCAGGGGGCCTGAGCGTTATGGGGGCTCTGTCTCTTCCCAGCCTCTTTCTTGCCTCGGTGATGTTCAAGTTCTTCCCTCTCTTTCAGGGCTAGCAGACCCACCTCTTGGACAGGTGGAATCCCTGAATACCCCCCCCCAATCTGACATGCTCAACCTTGACCTGCTCAAACCGAGCTGCTCAACCCTGACCTGCTCAGCCCCGACCTGCTCAAACCTGACCTAGCAGAGCACCGAAGGCTGCATAGACAGGCTGAAGCTATGCAGCTTAAACATAGAGGCCTAAGGTATGCCTACCAGAATGAAGCCCAAAAGGTGCAATACATTCAAATCAAGACATTCAGCAGACGAGGTATACACGACACACATCACTACATCAGTCATTATTTTAGGCCACGATGAAGCATGGTATTGGGGTGACACATTTCCTACTCTCTGCAGTTTTCACTGGTATACCACCGTGCTTGCATGCCTTACAATGTGTGCTTTGCCTGTTGCATGATAGGTAGCATCCCTATCATGTCCGACTTGAATTTTACTTAGCTGCGGTACCTGACATTTCCCCCCTCTGACCTGCCTGTTCACACCGCCTGGCCTTTGCACACAAGGATTTTGGGTGGGTGCATGGCGTCGAGCACCCAAATTGCACTGCATTTTTAGACTGGGGTTGTAAAGAGAACTTGTCCTTCGTAACGGAATGGGAGCTTGCTTGGTTGTGCACATGCGCCAAGCCGTCTATTAGCTCAACGGTACAGATGCAATCTGCATGGATGCATGGTGCGACTATGGGTATGAGGTCAGTGATTTTGCCTGGGTGTAAGGATGCATGGGCATCCTACCTTTGACCCCGGGTGAGAGTTGTGCCGGTATCAGTCTGGTATTGCGGGTACATGATGACCTGACCCATGACATTAGAACGTCTGGGAACCAAATAGTTTTTTCCCGCCTCACACTTGTGTGAGGCTAAAATAAAGGGGGCCCAAAACCCGCCCCAATAATTAAATTTGAGTCCCAGACGTGCTAATGTCATGGGCCAGGTCATCATTCTCTAAAGACGCGGAGGTGCGGCGCACACTTACCGCTCAGGGACCCAAATTTAATTCGCGGGGGTTACCAAAAATGCTCCTACAAAAATGCTCCTCACAGTAGGTGAGGGCAGGGCGGTATTCACCCTATTTGGGTACCAGATGGTATAGAGGCGCAGCCCCGCGAATTAGAGCCCTACGGGCCCCTGAGGCCCGATGAGTGCCAAGCAGACCAGCTATACCGATGAGGGAGGTGGAGTCTCTATATAAGTCTAGCTATTTTACATGTGATTCCGACGGGATCATCACATTAAATTAAACTTTAAGCACCAAGAGGTAGGCTAACAGCTGGCTTATAGTTAAGTTTAAGGGCAATATTGGTGAAAACGGTTTAAGTCTATAGATTGTAGAGGAGACCGTCGGTTCTCTTAAGTTGAATCGCTACAGACTAGGTCACCAGCACCTTCGAAAATCCTCGGGATTGCTAAGGTGCCCTCCGGGCACCTTAGCAAATCCTCGGGGTTACGTCTTTAGAGAAACTGTGAGATAGCCCAGGGGCCCTCGGGGCTCCCGGGAGATTACACCCCCAGGAATTTTGAGCAAACGCTACCGAATAATTGTCTTAGCAGTACGCCGGAGAACAAAATTCAATGTGCGCGAACTGTTCAAGTGTTGGACCGGCCGACCAACGTGTAACCTGGATCCTGACCACCAATCCTGACTCCTGAGACTCAATTACCGGCAGGAATACGCCCCGGGCACCTACATGGCACCATAGTTTCACTGAAGGGGGGAATTACAAAAACTAAGCAGTTTCGTCGAGCGGGAATGTCTTTTGCTTGGACTTAACAAAAGGACTTCGGTCCTGACGATCCTGACTCCTGACTCCTGAAGGTATCAAAGTGGGGACCGAAAGTGTGGATGCGACAATTAACGATCGGAAAGAATGAACGGGTAGCTGTTTGCCTTCTTTTGAAGCAGAAATAAAATTATCTTCAACTTTCTTTGAATCCGGGCGGAAGTTAGATGGTGCCTCGGTCACGTCACTTCTGATCTAGACCTGGCCTCATTTGTAAAAATGAACACTCGATCTGGGGTTCGTTGTTTCGCCATTTTCGTGATATCTCTCTTGCATGTCGCCAATGGCACGCAGCGGGATCACATGGTCAGTTTAAAAACCCATGCCATGACCACCGCTTCGTTGTGGGACATGCACTGACCAAAAGTAATTTTTGCTTGCAGTACGAGAAAAATGAGACAGTCACTCTGTGGTAAGTTCATGCCGTGGCCTACCTTGGCTTACTGTCGTAGAGGTGCTCAATGAGCGAGCATGAGCGCAATTTACCTGCTGTGCCATGCGCCATGCGCAGGGTGAACAAGGTTGGCCCATACAACAACCCTCAAGAAACATACAACTACTACTACTTGCCCTTCTGCAATGATTTCGTCGGCGGGAGGGCTGAGCACAGCTGGGGTGGATTAGGAGAAGTGCTTCAAGGAAACGAGCTGATTAACAGCCAGATTGACATCAGGTTCACAGGTGACTGGGAAACCACTCGGCTGAAGTGATGAGTCCATCATTTCCTTACACCACTAACCGCTACAAGTGGTCTACACGCGGCCTGCGGCCGAGGGGGTCTGGCGTAGCAAGCCCTGCTGCCCGGGCCACCGGCCCTCGGCTCGTTTGAATATTTGGTCCCAATCAGCCCAGTGTTGGCCGCCCGTGCAGCCCCCAAAGGTGGTCCTGAGGGCACTACATGTAACACTGGACGAGTAAAATCTGGCTTTAAACATGGACGCTGCACTGTGGCATGCTCCCCCCACCCAAATAACAACAAAAATGCTCTCCTTGCAGAGACCATCGATAACAAGGCCATCTGCTCTCAGGAGCTCACCCGCGAGCATGCCATCACGTTTGAAGAAGCAGTGGAGAGGCAATACTGGTATGAGCTATTCCTGGATGACTTGCCCATGTGGGGCTTTGTCGGAGAGATCAAGAAGGGCAAGGGGCCCTTGGACGAGGCATACATCTTCACCCACAAGGTTATCGACATCAGCTACAACAAGGACAGGGTGAGTTTATCACCATGAGCAACTTGCACTGCTACTGTTTCAAGCCAGGAGACCAGCTGCCCCATGTCGCCTGCTGCCTGTCAGTGCATGCTTAGAGATCCGGGTCATGATGGTGGGTGAGGTATTAGTCCCGCAATCCTACTAGCTCTCTCTTGACGCCCCAACGGCCGCACCCCATCACTCCCTGCAGATCATTCAGGTGAATCTGACATCGGACAACCCAGTGCTGATCGATGTGGGTGCCAAGCTCACCTTCACGTACAGTGTCAACTGGGTAGAAACAACGGTGCCGTTTCACCGGAGGTTTGAGCGGTATCTCGACTACTCCTTCTTTGAGCATAAGGTGTGGATGGGTATGAACTTGAGCTTTGGAGCGGATGGGGAGGGCTCTGCAGTGTAAGTTGTCTGCTGACTAGCACAACGAGGGCTACTGCAGCAGGTGTCTGGAGGCTTATGGGATTGAGAGCACCGGGAGATGAGCCTGGCATTCTCATCAGGCATGATCAGGGCCTAAATAACAAATAATGACATCGATGCATAACCCAGCCTGCTATGACTGCATTGGCTGCCCCGTTTCCTTGTCCCTTACCACGTTGGCTGCCCAGTTCTCCCTGTTCCTGACAACACTCGCTGCCCCCTGTCCTTCCTGGACTGCCTCCTCAGATCCACTGGTTCTCCATTTTCAACTCCTTCATGATGGTGATCTTCCTCACTGGGCTTGTCGCCATCATTCTGATGCGCACCCTACGCAAGGACTATGCACGCTATGCAAAGACAGATGACGACATGGAGAGCCTTGAGAGGGACCTCAGTGAGGTGAGGCCTGGCTGGGCAATGGACACGATGGGTAGGGGCGGGGGAATGGGCGCAATGGACAAATGTGACAAACATCAAATGTAGGGCCTCTCGTGTTCTCAGGAGCACCAGGGGTAGTGGTAGCACGATGTTACAATCAGCACGAAGCAGCTACCATCCCTCAGGGACTCCCCGACCTTCTTGCCCGTTCTCCCTGCAGTAATGCATTCGGTCCAGCTGCAATGGCCCAATCCGTGTGTGAGGCACGCCTCTTCCACTGCTTAGCAATATCTCAACCCATCCTGGAAAGCTATCAATTCCCGAATCACTTACCTGACCTGCTTCGATTCAGGAATCTGGTTGGAAGCTGGTCCATGGAGACGTGTTTCGACCGCCGCACAACCTGGTGCTACTGGCAGGTGTGGCCACATGGCTGCGTCGCGCAACGTGTGCATTCGCTCCCTTAAATCCCTCGCTTTATGTCAATGCATTTTGACGTGCTGACAATGCTTGGTTGCTGGGCGCCATTGCCTGCAGCTGCATGGCCACATGTGATGTATGTCCATCATGCCCTCCTATGGAACCAATCAAGGGATACTTTCAAACACGAAGCCGAACCACTGCTCCCAATGCCCCCCTCTCCCCCCGGCCCCACAGCCTGCGTTGGCACTGGCAGCCAGTTGGCGCTGTTGTCACTGTCGGTCATCCTGCTCACCATCACCGGCAGCTACTTTGAGGAGCGCGGCACCATCCTCACCGCCTTCATCGTCTGCTACGCGCTGACCTCCTTCATAGGCGGCTACTTCAGCGGTGGCTTCTATGCGCGCCACGAGGGGCGCTACTGGATCCGCGCCATGCTGCTCACAGCCGGCCTCTTCCCGGGTAATGGGGGAGCTGCTGATGACATGTATCGATGACATGTATCGCTCCAGCGGCCCCATGGGCATGCGCCAGCTAAAATCTGATGCAGAATTGCAGATAAGCTGGCAAGCCTATCCTCCTGACTGAAAGTACGCATTGCCAGGTCTCAGTAAGGGCTTCATCCTTCTCCAAAATACATTGCACTTCAGCTCGAAAATCCAAAATCCACAAAAAAATTCTTGTCCACCCCCTCTGGACTGCCCTGCAGCTCCTGCCGCCTCCCCTCGGAGACCTCACTGATGTCCTGCCCCACGACTCAATATCCCCTTCAACACCCTGCTCCTTAACCCACAGGCTTGTGCTTCGGAATCGCCTTCTTGCTCAACACGGTTGCGCTGTGCTACCACTCCCTAGCAGCGGTGCCGGTTGGCTACATCATTGCCGTGCTGCTGCTGTGGTCGTTCATCTCCTTTCCGCTCTGCTTGATTGGCACCGTGCTTGGGCGCAACTGGAACATGTCGCCCAACTTCCCCTGCCGCGTCAAGCGCATCCCCAGCCCAGTGCCTCAGCGCGCCTGGTACCTGCGGCCCTGGGCCATCTCCATGGCGGGCGGGCTGCTGCCATTTGGGTCCATCTTCATTGAGATGTACTTCATATTCACGAGCTTCTGGGGCTACAAGGTGAGCTGCCAGGGGTTCAGGGCTGAACCCTCAGCCCTGAAAACCTCAACTCCCATTGAGATATCCATCTTGACCAGTTTCTGGGGCTAAAAGGTGAGAGTTGGTGGAGACTGGAGATGAAATGTGCGGGGGAAACGCTGCGGATTATTGAGGGGCGAAATGGCAGTTGAAAGGGTGGAGAAAAGTGCCAGTATTAGATTTTGAGCAGGCGATTGTTGCGAAGCAGTCTGAGGGATAATGGGGCACAAGCCTCTAGTCACAATGGTTGTGAATATTCGGCTTTCGTCCTGATATGAAATGGAAACCGATTCACAGATTCAGGGCAGGTCTTGTTCACTGCTTTAAAGCCGCATGCTGTCGCACGTCCTGAGACACGATCTGCATCATCAGACGATCCCCGCCCCTCCTCTCCCCCACAGGTGCATCATGTCATGATACCCTGAATCCTTCACCCTCCGCCAACAGTGTTATTTATTATTTATTTATTTTTGCACGTGGCTATACCCTTCACCGGAAACCCTCCCTACAGGTGTACTACCAGAATATTGGGATACCCTGAAGCCTTAAGGCCTTAACCCTAGACCCGTCTGACAGGTTTTCTACATGTTCATCGCGATGCCCTGAACAATGGACCCTTCCCTGCAGGTGTATTATGTGTACGGCTTCATGCTACTGGTTGCAGTGATCCTTATGATCGTGACAGCCTCGGTCACCATTGTCGGCACCTACTTCCTCCTCAATGCTGAGAACCATCAGTGGCAATGGACGTCATTTGGCATGTCCTCATCCACGGCCATTTACGTCGCTCTCTACGCACTTCACTACTTTTTGTTCAAAACAAAAATGACTGGACTGCTGCAGACCTGCTTCTACTTTGGGTAGGATGGACATGGGATGGGGATTTTTATAATTAAGCTGAGCAAGGACGTAGAGGTCTCTACTTCGGGTCGAATGGACATGGGGTGGGGGGGGGTATTATGAAGCAGGGCATCTTGACAAGGACGTAGGTCGTGTTTTGTCTTGAGCCTGCTTGAAATTCGATGCAGGGCCCCAAGTACTGGTGTCTTCGCATCGTGCGTGTGTTTGTCGTGCCACCTACAACTCTAGCTCTTCACTATTCTGCGCCCTAATACCGCGCCCCTTGCTTACTACTGATCACATTTTGCAGGTACACCATGATGTTCTGCCTTGGCCTGGCGCTCATGTGAGTCAATAACCTGTGTCTGCTGCTCAGCATTGCAGTCTTATTGATGTATGGCTCACTTGCGATGGGTGCTTAGCTTTGCCCTGTCATGTAAAACCACCTGTGTTTTCAAGACAAGATGATTTGCCATGAGCCCATGACTGGCTTGCAAACTCAACGCTCGCTTTTATTGAATTTGGCTCTCAGGTGTGGAGCTGTGGGCTACATAGCTGCGGCATCCTTTGTCCGCACGATCTACAGGAATGTGAAGTGTGATTGAGTTCTTGAATTGTGTGGGATTAAGCAGCCTCGAAGGAGGGCTGTGTTATCTCCCGACTCTGCAGCCGGTTACAAACGTCTGTCTGCTTGGACAATTATGTGAGCATATGAATGCTCATCTTAGGGTTTCAGATGACTCAAATCCTAGAAGACTGAGCTCATGGTGGCTCCGATCCACTGATTTTGAGTTATACCGTTTAGCTTGTAAGTTTGTTCGTTCATTCTTGCCTTCTCAGCTTCAGAATTACATATTTACGAAGCAGCAGGTGTACAACAGGATACAGCACTTTGAAATTAACTTAACGCATTGCCAGAAACATTGGCACCAGCTCAGAGTCAAGACAATATGTGAGATATACAGAGAGGCTTCCCAGCAACAAAATGCACCCTCTCCAGCTTGCCCATGCAAAGAAGACGAGACAGGTGCATTGTACATCAAACCAGAGAAGCCTGATAGAAAGATAAAGCGGTGGCAGTTCATGTGTGCCTGCCGTACGCGTGTTGCCTTCAGGGATGTGCTTCAGTCTACCGCAACCGTAAATCGCCCACACTCATCTACTTCGACGATGTAAATGAGATGCATATAGTATGTATCATATGTCCAGGGTTGACACTCACCGGCGTTCAAGCAACTAATAGGCAGAGGGTGGTTGAGCGGTATTAATTCACACTTATTGAAGCAGGGCTTAGGATGGTGCATACCCTGCTGAATGCTCGGTCGCAGTGCAACAGGGATGTGAGCACATCTGAAACCTGATTGAATACTTGCAACGGGCACTGATGCCTAGACACTTGCCTGCATCCTGTTGCCTGGGGCTAGGAATTGACACAGAACATTATGGGTGGCCACCATGACCTTATTTTCCATCTCAAAAGCCGGACTCGGTGCGGCAGGTGTGGCACAGCACCAGGTTGTCCTCCCGCAGGTGCTCCTCAAGCTCCTTGTGGTTCTCATACTGGAATGGGGAGCACTTGTTGGTGTCCACGTTGCCGCATGCAGCCTTGTGCAGCACGCCGCCGCCGCGGGTGCTGAAGGCAATGCGCGGCCAGGCTGAGGCGGAGTCGTAGTATTGGCTCTTCTTGGCGGGACTGGCACCACTCCTCAGCTGGCTGAGCTCCGAGAAGACCATGGCCTACAGGGCCCAGAGCATGGGTGAAGGGTTAGCCACAAGACAGGTTTGGACCAAGACAGGTTCTGACGGGCTGGCACAGCGTGGTTGTCGGAAACTAACAACTAGAGCATAGAAATCCTGTGGCACACCATAGCATCGGCTGACGCCAGTGCTGCATTGTATACACCCGGCACGCTCTCACCTGCCCATGCCACCTCTGCCTATCACGCTGTGTCTGACTCCTGGACCCCCAGCCCCCCTGTCTGAATATCATGTGGTTGAAATGCTGTCTGTCCTTGCGTACCTGCTCGGCCTTGGCATGCTCCAGCTCCCTGGCGGTGTCCTCCCTCTGCAGCTTTGCATCCTGCAGCTTCTTGTTGAGCTGGCGCGCCTCCTCCTGGCTCACGGCCAGCGCAGCTTGAGCCTGAGGACGGTGGACCCAGAGTTCATACTCAGGATGGATGACGAGACAGCAATATAACACGGTGGGACACCATGGGCCTCTTATTCAACAAAAGATCATGTCTGGACTGGTAGACCTGAGGGCCACCTGAATAGGTGCAAATCAGCTCAAAATATTTGATGCAAAATAATCCCATATACCGGTACTAGTCCCAGCATGTGCAGCGGCCATGCTGCACAAAGTTTGTCCCCCCTCCGAGACAGTATGCCCTCTAGCCCACCTGCTCCGTGGCGGCCTTGCAGGCCTTGCTCAGCCCCTTCGCGTGGTCGGCCTCGTTCTTAGCCCCTTCCAGGCGGTGCTGCAGCGCCTTGATCTCAGAGGCCTGCTTGGTCACCTCTTTGGACACCTGAGGAAAAAGCAAAGGGGGCGCGAACTAAAAACCAGCTAGTTTTCGTGAAGCTTGTCTTGCACCCTCCTTGATGTCAGAGGCCTGCTTGTTCAACTCTTTAAACATTTGAGGACACAGGAAAGGGGTTTATTGGAAGCTTGGCTTGCGCCCTCCTCAGGAGATGTTGAAAGTATGAACCCCTTCTGGTTTTGACTACCAGTGAGGGATCTAACATCAAGGGAAGACTGAAGTTCAAACGTGCATGCCAGCACAGAAAGCAGGATTACAAAATATACACGCAGTGCCAGCAGTGTGGTCACTGGTAAGCCATTAGGTGCCCCCTCTTGTGAGGACCTCTCTATTCAGGGACACCGCTGGGCCCACGCTCACTTGCTCCTTGTTGACTCCTAGGCTGGTTTCCTTGTTATCGCTGGCCTTCTTGAGTGCAGCGCGCAGGCTCTGGAGCTCACGGTCACGAATCTGCATCAGGGCAGGAGACTCAGACATGTCAGTGCATTGCAGCAGACTAGCGCACCTCAGGCAATGCTTGGCTGTTCATTTCAAACCAATGTGCGCTGTCACAAGTTAGCCATCCATAGTCCACACTTGTCACACGATGAAAAGGCTACTGGTTTCATAAAGGTCTAAGTTATAAGTGGCGGGGCATTCTGAGACAGGTCTTGTGATCACATGCCAGAAGTATGGACACATTATTTTTACTGATCCACCATCTCCCTATGGAAGCTGACAACCCTGCTTAGCCTGACACTCACCTCGCACTCATCACGCAGCTTGTCCTGCATCTCCCTGACCCGCTTGGACAGGTCTGCCTTGGCCTTGTCGGTTACCGCACTGCCCTGCTTCAGCTCCCTGGTCTCCTGCATCAGGGCCTCAACCTGCGCAGAACAAGAGCCAGCAGGGAGGGGACAAAAGCCAGCTGATCAGCAGACGTGCAGTGATTCAGCTTGCAAGCATCAGGACAGCGGGCGCTCGTGGAATCCATGCGACGCCAATGAATGTGATGCCGCTTTGGATATGGCCAACACTTGTGACATGGGCTGTGTATTTTTGATGCACAAACTCCAGCTTTTATCAAGCATCCCTGTCTGTTAAGTGCTGGGCAACCCTCATGCCTATACACACCGCATCAAACAGCTTCTGCACTGTGTCCTCCTTGGTGCCAATGTCGAACCTGCCACCTGCCGCCCCACGTGCCTCCCGCTGTGCCGCCCGTCCGCCATCGATCTTGATTAGCAGGGCCCGCATCTTGCTAGACAAATCTGCCACGGTCTGGTTGGATCGCGTGATCGTCGCTTCTTGGTCTCGGGTCAGCGCAAGGAGGGACTCCCTGCATCATGGAAAAGGCAAGTTACATACAGGATATACCAGAGAGGGGGTCCCTGGGATGTACAAGGCATTTAGGCATTCATCACTTGTCTTTCTTTTAATAAGCCTGTTCAAGGTGGAGCCTGTGGATGAACTTGCTTTCAGGAGTATCAGGTCACTACCAGTAGGACATGGATTGCAGGGCTCAACAGGCAGGCGCTCAAGGGGGGCTGACGGGTTGAGCAAAGAGGATGTGTGTCCATAAGTGAGAGGCACACCATGTGGGCGAGGGGAAGAGGGCAGGGGAACGAGGAAAAAAGGTCTACAGGGGGATCCCATCAGGAGGACGGGAACTGAGGAGAAGAGAAGAGGGCAGGGGAACTGAGGAGAACAGGTCTACAGCCGGTCCACAGAGGGATGAGCCCATCACACTCACCTCTCCGTGAGCTTCTTCTGGGTATCGTAGGCGGTCGCTGCATTAGATTCAGCCCTGTGGACAATCTGCGGCATCAGCTTGCCGATGTCCGCACGGGCCTTGTTGAGCTCCTCACTTGCCGCGGCGATCTTCTTGGTGCGCTTATTGATGCCCCAGGGGGTGATGGTGACAGCCAGCTTGGCCAGATGAGAGGAGCAGGTAGACATTAGAGCCTCCAGCTTGCAGGCCTGGCCCGCGAGGTCCTTGTGGGCGGCAGCTGTGGGAAGCAAGGGACAGAGATAGAACATTGCCATGATGCCATCATCGCAGCAGTTGGCAGGGGATACGAGCGCAGGACGGTGAGCACTAGCGTTAACGTGGAGGATCGGTATGATTGATGTATGAATGACCCATGCATCGACGTGTATCGCCCACCTCCAATATCAGGTTGCTCCTCGTGTGATTCAGGCTCCCTCTTCAAAGGAGAGACCGCCGTTGGTTGCTCAGTCCCTGTGCATTCGGAATTCGTCAAGAGGAAGGAGCTGACACAACCGTCGACAACCACCACTGACCTGCGGAGATAGCTTCAACTCGCAGGCTCGAATCTGCTTGAAGTGATGCTGTCTTGACAAGGGCTGCATCAAGTCCTGTGTGCCATTTGCATCTGTGTTAGCCGAGGCGGGCTCATGTTATGAGTCGCACAGCACATTTGTGGTCGCCCATTACCTTGTCCCTGCCTCATAATAACGACGGTGCTCTCAGAAGTCATGCTGTGTGCGATTGAGGAGTCAATGTGAGATGATTTCTGTAGCAGGTGCGGTTATCGATTCCAGGTACGAATACGTAATCTGTGGCTTATTGCGTTGATGTGAATTGAAAGCTGAAGTGTATTTAGCTGTCGAAGTGTCTGCTCCAAAAGTATCGGTTCAAGAAGAGACGGGCGCATTATATCCACACTTGCTTCACATGTGTGACTGTTCCGGGGGCCAGGTTCTGGGGCGCTTTCCCCTGAGACAGACCCCTAGGGGGGCCCCCGTCACCGAGGTATCGAACTCCCTTCAAAACGTACTTTACTCTCCAACGTCAGTCAAATGACATGGCAAATGACATTGCAAATAAGTGACGTCATTTTTCCCTAAGTCCGTCATCTTTGAAGAGGCGCGCATGCCATTAAATACATGCATTACTTGTTATACATCGACCTCGATTCCGATCGTACTAAGTGCCCAGAGGGCCTCCATGGAAGCGGGGGTGTTGCAGGCGAGGGTGGACGAATCGCTGCTGCAGCCCATCCAGATGAGGCGCAATTATCTAAAGCTGCAAGTCCTACTTTTACTGGTATGAAACGTTCCTACCTTTGCCTACTACAAGAGCATTCACTGCATTTTGGTGTGCAGTTTCAGCCCACATGCACAGCCTTGAGCCAGCGAACACAGCATCCCACTCTTTTTGGGTCAAATTAAGCCGCAGGCTCCACGCCTGGTGGTGCCCTTCCGTCAATTCCTTTAAGTTTCAGGGCAACATCTTACATGCATTGGCAGCTTCCACCAGTACTGGCAGCCCTCGAATGCATGCCCAGCCCCCCGCATGCATGATTGCATGCACGTTACCCCGCCCGCTTGCATGCACTACCGGACTACCCCCGGCCGCATGCGCACCGCTTGCATGCACAGCTCCCACCCACATGCAAACTGCCTACATGCACACACCCCTGCCCACATGCACAGCATCCCGCCTGCTTGCAAAGCGCCCCACACGCATGCGCATTCCTTGCATGCACATGTCCTTGCTTGCATTCACATCACGTAGCCCCGCTCGCGACCCTCCACCTGCATTCTCAGCTCCTTCCCACATGCAAACACCCCGCCCGCATACGCACTACCCCCGCTTGCACACATAGCCGCCTGCCAATATCGCAGCATCTCTCGTGACTATATGCTAGAGAACCCAGCCAAGGGTCCACAAGTCATGAACATTCTCACTGGCTGCAGTTCACAGGGGGATCTGATCCGCATCTGCGAGAATACCGGCGATGATTTCACTGCGTGATTCATGACAGAGGAGGTGCTAACGACTCACAGCTGCTCTGCAAAGAAGTGTGGCCAGACATACGGCCATACCGTATCTCGTGGGGGGACCAGAAACTGCTTGACATGACATGTGGCATCTTCAGGTTGGGTGGACTGCTATAGGTCAAGTTGCCTACCCGTATGCACCGTGCTTTAATCCCGCCTGGGCGTTTCGAGGCAGATGGATCAGAGTTCGCCTTGCTGAGGTAAATTTGCCCTGGGCTATACTGTAAATTCCCTAAACCCAAGCTTTTCTATAAACAGGGGCAAATGTACATCACGAGTGGATTTATACAGAGCATGCCATGGATCAAGCCTTTGTAATGTATCAATTTCTCTGTCCCTTACCCCGCTTAGGTACAGCCCCATGTGCTGCTTCTCGTATGAGGTCATGTATGACTGGTCAGCGCAATGTATCGGCTGATGGAACTTCTTCCGCAACTTGCTGCTCAGGTCAGTCAGATATCCTGAACTGCCACTTGCAAACAAAAAGGTGCAATCCAGGGTATGCTACACATGTTTATTTTAGGGAGCCTCTGCTGTGATTCAGCTACGGCCCGGGGATCCACGTGCATCAAGCCCTGTTTTGCCCAGGCCATCGGCCGTAGGATGGTCAAGGTTTGGCACATTGCACCTGCTCCATTTGCTCAGTTCTACCATTCATGCCCTTCGAAAATATCACATAGTGCCTAGGACAGGCTCCATAGAGGTCACTGCGGCTGTGTTGCTACAGCGAAGCAGCGCTTGCTCAACAACAAGTCGCCGCTCTTTCAGCGTGCCACGCTTGACGTCATCATGCAGCAGTATGATGGTATCACAATTGGCTTTCACCAGGACCGGTGTTGCATCGCGGCCCCTTGTTTGGCAGATCTTGAGGCGCCGCTTGTTTTGGGGTCAAGCTTCAAGGACAGATGCTTTGTCCATGACCATAGCCACCGTATATCACGGCTAGCCCTGGTGCAAGACAGCAGCTACTCTGATGGTGTCTCTGAGGAGAAGCTTGATGACCTGAGGGCTGCTTTCGCTAGGATGCGCAGCGACCGCTCCGGGCATTCACTAAAATGTGTGTTACTTTTTTTAACTAATCAGGAGTTTGGAGAGCAACTGCGGATACATGTCTCATATTGTTTCCTTCTGTGTGTGCGGTGCTTTGTGCACCACATGAACACAGTTCAGAGAGAGAGGGTCTACCTCACAACCTTCTGCCTCGCTAACAGCTTCGAGCAGGGGCATGAGCATGCCGGCATGCGCTGCACGTGAGGACGAGTGATGCACATTCCCGCCCGAATGCACATTCCCCGCCCAAATGCAGTGACCCATGCATGTGCATGCAGGCTAGGGTCTGTGCATGCTGGCCATGGTCTATGCAATATGCATACGGGCTGTGCGCATACGGACGGGGGCTGTACATCCGGACAGGCTGTACAAACATACGGCCTTAAGGCAGTAAATGCACATGGAGAGCTACAGATATGGCAGGGCGTTGTTAACAATTAATGCGGGTGGAGGACTGTGTGGGCGGGCGGGGAATGTGCACGTGGACGAGACTCTGCATAAGTTTGCGGGGCGCATAGCTTACGGGTTGGGAATGAGGGTGGGGGGCTGTGCGTGCAAGCGTGGGGCTGCGCATACGGGCGGAGATCCGCCCATTTGGGTGGGACTTGTGCATACAGGTAAGGGCCTGTGCATACGGGCAGTGCCTACGGGTGGATAACAGTGTATGCAGATGGGGGATGGGGGACCGTGCGGGCGGATGGGGGTAACATTGCATACAGGTGGAGGTCTGCAGAATGCGGAATGTGAATGGGGATGGGGGGCAGTACCAGCGGATGGGAGTAACAGTACATACAAGTTGGGGCCTGTGTCTATGGGTGGGTAACAGTGTATGCAGATGGGGGACTGGGGGGCTGTGCGGGCGTGCGGGAAATGTGCATGGGGGTGTGGAATGTGTACACGGGTAGGGGATGGCTCATGTGGTTGAAAGACTGTTTATAAGGGCAAGGTGCATATTGGCAGGCGCCAGGCGGCTATGTGTGCAAGCGGGGGTAGTGCGTATGCGGGCGGAGTGTTTGCATGTGGGAAGGAGCTGAGAATGCAGGTGGAGGGTCGCGAGCGGGGCTACATGCTGTGAATGCAGGCAGGGACCTGTGCATGCAAGGAATGCGTAGGCGTATGGGGCGCTCCGCAAGCAGGCGGGATGCTGTGCATATGGGCAGGGGTGTGTGCATGTTCGCAGAGTGTATATAGTTGGGAGCTGTGCATGCAAGCGGTGAAGTTTTGTGAAGTTTTTACAGTCCATCAGAGCAAGCGGGCAGGGTAACGTGCATGCATGCGGGGGGCTGGGCATGCATTCGGGGGCTGTCAGTACTGGTGGAAGCTGCGTATGCATGCAAGATGTTGCGCAAAAAGGGTGGGATGCTGTGTTCGCTGGCTCAATGCTGTGCATGTGGGCCGAAACTGCACACCAAAATGCAGTGAATGCTCTTGTAGCAGGCACAGGTTCAGGCACGCTTCATACCAGTAAAAGTAGGACCTACAACTTAAGATAATCGCGCCTCAGGATGGGCTGCAGCAGCGATTAGTCCACCCTCGCCTACAACACCCCCGCTTTCATGGAGGCCCTCTGGGCACTTGGAACGATCGGAATCGAGGTCGATAAATAACAAGTAATGCAAGTATTTAATGGCATGCGCTCCTCTTCAAAGATGACGGACTTAGGGGAAAATGACGTCACTTATTTGCCAACGTTGGCAAGTACACACTTCGAAAGTATGATTTACGAATTGAGAAATTCGCCATTTTGGAAAATAAATCGCTAATGGATTCTTGTAGGTTGTGTCAGGTAAGGAAAGAAAAATGTGTACACAATATTTTTCATGTGGTATTTCATGTGGTATGCTTAGTGCTGGCTTGTGTTGGGCACTGGCCTTGGCCGTGTGTCTGAAGGTGTGCTCCATTACTCTCAGTCTTCATGTGGTGTGGACTGTGGAAATACATGCTTGTCCTATGTTAGTAGCCCGTGGTTTCTTGGGTTGTTCATAATTAAAGTGCACATACAATATAGGGAGTTTGATCTTGTGTACGGAAGCAATGTGGCTTTGACAAGTGCATGTTATCTGCCTTGCATGGAATGTCTGGTATGTTCACACCTGGTTCATACTGCCCTGATGTCTTCCCGGTTTTGTGTTTATAGCAGGTTTGGAGTCTCTCCGGGACTCCACTAAAAACGGGAGAAGAAGACGTGGCGCTCATTGCCTCGTTCCGATTGTAAGGACAAGACATGTGACAGATGCCGAATCGAATTCCAAAATAGCTGATGCGATGGCTGTCGAATGGATTTCTGTAGCAAAACACTGAGAATTGCTAGAATTAGCCTAAATTCCTCTGCACAATGCGACGGAGCTAACGCCAAATAATAAGGGATGATACCAGGCTGCAACATCGCAAATGACAATCAGCGTAACTTTTACCAAGCCTATGTTATGCATCTTGGTGGAATCCAGATAGGGCAGCGTCCATTGCGTCGCTACAACCTTTGCCCCATCGTGGAAGACCTGCGAGGCTTCAGGTGCGAACTGTGGAACTGGGTAACCCTTCGAGCGCAATTTGGGTCCCGTGCAGAGCCTGGCGAATGGCGATGCATGCTACCCTGCTCCTCTATTTGGACTATGAAATCATTTGGATCCCTAGAACTTCCCTCTTCCAAATTGCTGCAATTCCTGTACACAGAAGAGGACGAAAGCGAATCCGACATGCCTGGACGCCTTCGACCATGCATGACGAACAAGACGACAGAGCCCGGCTCGGCCGACGCTTCTGATGAGGAAAACGAGGAACACACTACCGGATGCCAGGGGGCAGGTGTGTGCGATTGTTGCCAAACTGACTGGAAAGTGGAAACCTGCTCCCTTGTGATCCCCTCAGCCTATTTCAGTATTTCCCGATATTCCCCTGCCATCCATGCCTGCATGCTTGCCTTGTTTACAATGCCACAATGGTGTCAAGAGGGAAGGTGATACAGAGGGTCCAAGAATGGCATATTGCATTTGCTTTAGGCATTCAAACCTCCTGTTTCGCCCGAGCCCCGTACGATATGCCTCTGTCTTGCCTGAGCCCAAAGAAAATTATTTGCACCATTTCTCAGGCGCATCACTGGTGACGACGTCAACATCACCTTCATGAACCACAATACCAACGAGCGCTACTTCAACCAGCACAACGACGTGGCGCGACAATGGCGCGAGTTCTTGATCACGACTGCTGTTTAGGTAGGACACTTATGACCAGTTATAATATGACCATTAGCAGGTATCCTAAAAAAGAAAACGACAACTTGTTCAAATTGGCTGATACCCTCGCTCAAGGCTGTTTTAAGTCTCCCATGCCTATGCCAATCATTTTTTTGGAAAGAACCGAGCACACTAATTGCTCTGATTGCCTTTGCATGTGGACAGGTGCGCGATTGCCACGAGGACATTGTGCCAGACAAGCCTGCGTACCTAGCAAGCTGACAAGCAAGTTGACCTCTGTGCTGAGATGAGGTCGGCTGTGGACCACGATATGCACGCCATTCACGCAGCTTACCGGTCCATGTAGGATAAGATATGTACTGACATTTTTGAGCATAGATATAGATTTAGTGGATAAGAGATGGAACATCGATTTTTCACATAAGAATTATCGTGTGGCCTGATTTTTTGGTTATGACTGACAGGTCTCCATTAGCAACTAATATTTTTTGCTTGGTGGCACTGGATTTTGGGCACTTAGAAATTTCCAAGATTGTATGAAGCAATTAATTAATTAAACGACAGGTCTCCATTAGCAACTAATATTTTTTGCTTGGTGGCACTGGATTTTGGGCACTAAGAAATTTCCAAGATTGTATGAAGCAATTAATTAATTAAACGACAGGTCTCCATTAGCAACTAATATTTTTTGGCAAGTAATGCCATGTCATTTGACTGAAACGTTGGAGAGTAAAAGTACGTTTTTAAGGGAGACCTTGTCAAGGACGATAACAGTCACCGCCCCGGCATTAAACATGCCGCTTTCTTAACATTCACAATATTTGAGTTTGTTTTAAGGACTAAACAATGCGCATGATCCAGCACGGGTCGCGTAGCTGACTAGCTGTCCCCTAAGTACGAAAATCGAAGTGGACCGGCCCGTTGGCCCTTGGCAACCTTCCGGCTTAAGGTCCAGGCCTCCAGGTCCTCACTGGTTACAAGATAATTCGGTGAGCAACTTGAGGCTGTTGTGTAGCTGAGGTACTGGCATACAAAAATGTGTTCTTCTACATTGCTTCAGATACTAATAGTAGCGGTAGGTACCACATACCTTTGTCATGATGGGCTCCCGCACCGCAGCCAAGAATTCAGGAGTAGATTTTCAGGTTTTTACTCTATATTGGACAAATATTGGTCAATGCCGTTCACTGCGCCGCTACTAGGAATTTATCCTTGAAGCTTAGTCCAGTCGTCATCTCAGTTGCGGTGGGCTACCCTCATTTGAACCCAAAAAAAAAGGTATGCCGCAGTGCAAGCTATTGTTCGAATTAAAAGCTGAATTCAGATACGTTAATGTCTGGGCTCTCTCAGCACATCTAGGAATTACATTCCCGGTACAAATTACACTGCTCCTCTTGGGTGCTTCAGCTGCAATTCCGCTACATAAAAGTCAAGCCCCAGAAATAAAATCGATGCCGGTGGACATGCAATAAATGAGACATAGGCAGGTCGTGAATTGAACTGTGTTCAGGTCATCAATGTCTGGTTCCTCTCACGGCCTTGAAAAGCAATTGAGGCAAGTTTTCCGATACCACTGCGGGATACAATATTCTCCTAGGTTGCTTCAGCTACAATTCAGCTACTTCAATGTCTTCAGAATATTAAGTTCCCCGAGCATTGTAAGAAAAGTTAAATCTCACAGACTCTGCAAGGCAGCCAATGCAGCAAGGTGATGGGGAACGGAGCTGGTGTTGGAGCTGCTCTGCACATGCTTGGGAGCACAGACATCATATGTTGACACGTGGCTCCTCCAATGGGTTCCATCCATGCATGCCTCTGTTGCAGGGTTGTTTGTTGTTGCTGCAATGTGATAGCAGCAGTCGACATTGTGGCAGCAAGTTCCTGGAGTTGCTGCAAATACATATGTTGCATCTCTTGCTGGTCAAGTACCGCTCAAGCATTCTGTTGATGTGCGGTGGCTAAATAATGAGCGGGGACTGGAGCACTGGACAGTGAACTGGGCAGTCCTGATGCGCTTGCCTCACGGCTAACTTGGTGCGATAGTCAGCTGCAAGATGAGGGGGACATGGCGCATTGGCAAAGATATGGCCGATGGCCAGAGCAGCAAGAAAGACCGGGCAGTAGTGGACCTGGGAGGTAATCTCGGTGCAGACATTGACACCTGGAAGACATGTCTTGTCGCGAGATTGTCCTTGTTCGTCCTCCTCCGGCTCAGCCCCAGGGTTGGGGCATGCCAACTCAAACAGCTCCATGGTCTTGACATCATCATCATCATCATCATCGTCATCATCATCATCATCATACCAGGAGATGCCCACTGTCAGATGAGGGAAGGGGAGGAGTATATCACTCATCCCAGGTGAGATGGAAAATAAAATACCACACCGTTAGACGTGTAACGCATATAGTGTTCAGGGTTGGGCGGGGCGCCAGAGGAAGAGTGGGACATAACGAATGATTCTGAGAATTTTGACTAAGACCATGTCTTATCCCACTTTGCTTGAGGGGACCTGCTTCAGGCTAAAGCTTTAAGGGCAAGCCTGCGGCAAGTGGTTAAAAACTGTAATATTTTAATGAAAACAAATATTATGCATGCAGTGGGGTGCCGTAGTTGGGTAGCTGGGCCCATCCTTAAAATCTGCCTCAATTATGATCAGTTTGATTTGGGCCTTGATTGTCGCATACCACTTTGCCCCATGCGGCCCCACTCAAGGCTAAAAGGCTTCAAGCTTATCCCATAATCCGCTGACTTCCGATCATACCCCTTAGGACCCTGCTATCATAAGTGTAGAAACTATCTTCGGATTGAAGTGTTGAGTGAGCATGAAGACAACAATCAACTCGAACCTTGGAAGAGATTGTTGCTTGCTCGTATGCCGTAACCCACCGCCTATTTCCCCAGGTGCTAGCAGGATACCTAAGCCGTCCGGATTATTTGCATTATCCCCCTCGCGATTGTAGGGCAGGCCTGTGGCAGGTGGTTAAAAATCCAAGATTTCAATCGGGGACATGATCCTGCCAGCCTGGTCGGCCACCAGGGTGGCACTCATGTTCTTCTCTGCCAGCTCCTTTCACAGCAGACTGAAGTGATTGGAATCGTCCCCACACACCGTCCAAATTCTTATTTGTTTTGGTAAAGAGGAATTAAGGTATGTCTAGGTCACCTTTACAAACTGTATTCCTCTGTCAAGTTCCGGAAGTGTAAGGGGGGGTCAGCCCCGTCTTGTTGAACATTTTTGATGATAGGAGGTCAAAGTTGTTTTGACCCTAGCCTTGCATCCCTAGAAAAAACTAGAGATCATGACTTGCTGTATTGTTTGCTTACAGGCTATGAACTCTACAACATGCCACAAGCTTTTGCAGTGCCTCCTGAAGTCCTTTCACAAATGCATTTCTAGCAAAGGCAGATAAATCTTTGTTGAATGTCCAAACAAATTGGCGAATGAAGTGGTTCACTCGGCATCAAGATCCTTGACTTCCCCTACCACCCCCAAAGTGGCCCAAGTGTCACCGTCCCAGTTTGAATAGTGTGACACCTGGCGTAACCTTGAAGAAACTCTGCCGATACGCAGCAACGTCATTCGACCTTGTAGGCTTGCGCTTGCAAATGCGATTCATGCATGTTGAAACTCCCTCACGAGCTCCAAGGCAAGTCGCGTCGGTACCTTGGACATATGAGGCCTCGACATCGCATTAGGGTACCGAATCAACTGCTGATTAGCATACAGCAGCTTCACAATAACAAGATGGCTTTGAATTAGCTATGGCATGGAAACTCGCGCTCTGACGAAAGTTCGTCCCCGGCTGATTCCCCCGTGGGTTGCCCATTAGCTGCCCCCCTCCCTCTTCATTAGCGTGCTCACAATGAAAAAACTTGCGTCTGCAACAATTAGGCACAGCCATGCTTGATCTGGTACTCTGCAAGTCTCGTCGCCAACCTGCGAAGCTGCGATCGCGGGGGCCTTGGAAAGTGATCGGAGTGCGTGGGCCGCAGGAGTGTGGGTGGGACACATTCTAGGGTTCAGGTTCATTTTCCACCACACACCACAAGTTTATCACCACGTATGAGAAGCAATGCTTGCAGTCATTTCAAAGTCGTGATAATCTTTCTTCACAGTCGAATCAGGATATCTTGTGAATTTAACTTACCCCTAACTCTACCAAATTATGATGATGAAGCAGCGCTGTCCCGTGAGGGCCCAGCCAAAGGGGCTCAGTGCCTCTGTCCCACTCACAGTCCGCTCTGGTAAGGACTGAATCATCTAACAAAGCCGGACAACGATCTGAGAAGCTCCAATATCACGGTGTGACCCGTCGCGTTCCGGATGACTCTCACCCCCTCTTTGTTATCTTTTTGGCAGGTCTCACCCTGAAGCGTGTGCAGATTGTCCGTTCGCAATCTGTAAGTCGAGTGTACCATGTACGCCATTTTTTTATTTTGCCTGGACTTATCAACGTGTATGCCATGCCATATATGTCATTGCGTGCGCAATGTGGAAGTCATGTATGCCATGACATGTAGGCCACCATGTGTTGTGGTTGTGTGCCTGGACTTCAGTCCAAACATGGAGCTTTTGCAAAGGATCTGACCATTGGCATGTGGTTTCCTCCAAACAGGAGCATCGCGAGATGGCACAGGACAGCAAGCGCGACTTTCTTCAGAAGTAAGCATTCACTTTTTTGAAGGAGAAGTATTGCAGTGTCTATGCTGTGTTGGATTTTTGTATCCTGAATGCAGTGCTGTCGTTGATCGCTCCTCTGACCCCCCATCATTGCAGGTTTGCCACTGCAGCTGCTGCGCTTGTCCCTGTTGCCGCGCTTGCCCCTGCTGCCAACGCTGCTGATGATGCTGGCGTGGCATCATCTCGCATGTCCTACTCACGATTCCTCGAGTACCTCGAGATGGACCGTGTGAAGAAGGTACACCGACTTAATCAGATCAAGATGTAGGATTTGACTTATCCTTGAAGATGCGCAACAGGCACTTGTGTTGTAAGAACCTGAAGTGCCCTGTCGTGCGTCAATGTATAGAGTGATAGATTTGGGCACTGTATGTGCCCTTGGCTGACAAATTCTGATGTGCTGAGTGGTGTGGCCATGGCCATCATTTTAATGGCTGATAACTTGTGACTTGTCTGCGTGGGAGATGTGAAGCAGGTTCAATGCCAGTCCTTACCAAACCAGTTTTGCTGTGCCAATCTTGAAACGCAGGTTGACCTGTATGAGAATGGTACCATTGCCATTGTGGAGGCTGTGTCTCCTGAGCTTGGGAACCGTGTGCAGCGCGTCCGTGTACAGCTGCCTGGCACTAGCCCTGAGCTGCTAAACAAGTTCAGGGCCAAGAAGATTGACTTTGCAGCACACTCCAACACTGAAGATGGCGGTTCTGTATTCCTCAACCTGATCGGTACGATGTAGTATTTATTTTTCTCCTGTTCGGCCCCGAAAGTATCTGAAAGTAATTGTTGAATACACTAACTCGTTAATCATGAATATGCCTGATGCATGCCGTCTCCCTTCCGCAGGAAACCTGGCATTCCCCCTGCTGCTAGTTGGTGGTCTGTTTCTGCTGTCCCGCCGAGGTGGTGGTGGCATGCCTGGTGGTGGCCCTGGCAACCCAATGGCCTTTGGAAAGAGTAAGGCCAAGTTCGAGATGGAGCCCAACACTGGAATCACCTTCGCTGATGTTGCGGGTGTCGATGAGGCCAAGCAAGACTTCATGGAGGTCAGTAATGTACTGCATGATCCCTTTGCCCAGGTCACCTCTCACAGTACTTAAGCAGGCAATATCTTTATAGCATAATCACAGGTTTGACATCAGGGCGCACCAAATGGAATTGGGAATGTCTAAGCCAGAGTAGCTTATGGCCAGACCCTCCAAGCAACTTATGTTGATGACTACTATCTGGTTATGATGACTACTATCTGTGTGCAAGTTCTGACTCCCTCTTCACATGCATCCCTCAGATTGTTGAGTTCCTGAAGACCCCTGCCCGCTTCACGGCTGTTGGCGCCAGGATTCCCAAGGGATGCCTTCTGGTTGGACCCCCCGGTACTGGAAAAACGCTGCTTGCCAAGGCTATTGCAGGAGAGGCTGGTGTTCCCTTTTTCTCCATCTCGGGCTCTGAGTTTGTGGAGATGTTTGTTGGCGTGGGTGCCTCTCGAGTGCGCGACTTGTTCAAGAAGGCAAAGGAGAACGCCCCTTGCCTGATCTTTGTGGATGAGATCGATGCGGTGAGTTCTTGACTCCTGAGTCCTGGTGGATTGTGTGGACTCTGTGATGTGAATGTTTCGAGATGCAGCCTTTAGGATTTCCCATATCTCCATGGGTTATTTCTACAATCTGAAGGCTAATCTGCGTTATTTCCCCAAAATTAGTTGTAATGAAAACGTAGACTGAAATATCAGAACAAGGTAATTCAATAACAGTTATTAACACTGGGTTCTTTGTTTCATTCCAGGTTGGCCGTTCCCGAGGCACCGGAATTGGTGGAGGCAACGATGAGAGGGAGCAAACGCTGAACCAGCTGCTGACTGAGATGGATGGCTTTGAGGGCAACACTGGCGTCATCGTCATTGCTGCCACCAACCGAGCTGATATTCTAGACCCTGCCCTCCTGCGACCAGGCCGCTTTGATCGACAGGTCCAAGTGGACGTGCCTGACCAGAAGGGAAGGAATGAGATCCTCCTGGTAGGTTATGCAGATCTGTCCAAATGCATTTATTTTGCCTTGTTATAGGCCAGACACTGTCTATGGTTAGTGCAGCACAATTTGTTCTTGCCTTGAGTTAACAAGTGTTTTTCCTACAGGTGCATGCGCGCAACAAGAAGCTAGGTCCTGAGGTTGACCTGAAGGAGGTTGCCATGCGAACACCTGGTTTCTCTGGAGCCGACCTGGCCAACCTGCTGAACGAGTCCGCAATTCTGGCTGGAAGGCGTGGACTCACGGTACGGAACAGATGTTACTGAATCCTGTTATAGATGTAGGCACAATTTCCAAGGTTCCCTTGTTCGATGATTCATGAGCCATTGCACTTTATCTGGCCTTGAAGATGTTTTTAAAAGTTGTCAAACTTAACCCAACATGTTCTGCACTCAACTGTTGAACATTCCTGAACCTTGCTTCCCTTTCTATCTTTTCAGGAGGTTCGCAACAAGGAAATTGATGATGCTGTGGACCGTATTGTCGCTGGCCTGGAGGGCAGGCCTCTGCTTGACGGCAAGGCCAAGTCCCTGGTGGCCTACCACGAGGTTGGGCACGCCATTTGCGGCACATTGACACCTGGCCACGACCCCGTCCAGAAGGTCACACTGATTCCCCGCGGACAAGCCCGAGGCTTGACTTGGTTCATTCCTGGCGAAGACGCCACACTCATCAGCAAGTCCCAGATCTTTGCCCGTGTGGTGGGAGCGCTTGGTGGCCGCGCTGCAGAGGAGGTTGTCTTTGGCGATGCTGAGGTAACGACGGGAGCTTCCTCGGACCTGCAGCAAGTGACCAACATGGCTCGCCAGATGGTTATCAACTTCGGGATGTCTGACATCGGCCCGTGGAGCCTGATGGACCCCTCAGCACAGAGCGGAGATGTGATCATGCGCATGTAAGTGGTCCCTCGAGTTTGCTCTGGAGGGTGAAATGCCTAGGGGAATGAGTACTGCAAACTGTTTAACTGGTAACCCATGTTCATGTGTAACCCATTATGCTTGTGTAACTTCAAGTTGAACTATCACTGAATTTCAATTATTCTGAACTGCAGGATGGCGCGGAACTCAATGTCTGAGAACTTGCAGCACCGCATTGATGAGGCTGTCAAGAAGATCAGCATTGAGGGTTACGAGGTTGCTCTGAAGCAGATCCGAGACAACAGGGAGGCGATTGATCGTATCACTGAGATGTTGATCGAGAAGGAGACCTTGACAGGTATGTATATGTGGTGGGTTGTTGACTTGAATACTTTGTCCAGGGTGGAATCCTATGATCAAAATATGGAGTAAATTGTATTTGACTTGCAGCACACTGGTGTTTAATGATACTAAGTTTTTACCTTCATCTGTATTTGCTGCGGTCCACAGGAGAGGAGTTCAGGACTGTTCTCTCCCAGTATACGACAATCCCAGAGGAGAATATGGTGGCAGCCTCATCTATGTACAAGGGGACTACCATTGCTGTCGCTGCATCCTCTTCTGAGATTCAGTTGTGAACAGAAGGGCACAAGTCAAGATAAACCACTGGAACCGTGTAGCTTCGTTTCTATGGGCAAGGCTATGGGCTCATTTGATTTTGCATGTCATTGGAGTGGTGATTATGCTCTCACTTGTCTGGCGAAAAAAATCACAGAGGGAATTTTGGTCATGGTATACTGTGGGCTGTTATGTTAAAATGAGAATGTGATGTAGCATTTTTTCGGTACATAAGATTGAGACCTAGCTACATCAATACAGTTCTCGCGACTTGCTGTTGATATGTATACAAATATAACACTTGAAAACAGGTCCTTATGGTGTGCAATGTGCATGGTTGTACAAACGTTGTCATGTTTGTAGAACCTTAAACGCCTATATTTACTAGGTACCTACGTTGCCATGTTTGTTACGAATTAAGCAATGTCATCAGTGAGTGGTCTTTCGAATGCACAAACAATTCAGTCAGTGGCTCACTGGTGAGGCAGTCTGATGTGGGAAAAATACAATTCACTATAACGACAAAGGACATGAGTTAGAAAATATTACAAACTTGTGCCCACAGTTGCGTTTCCCCTGCACATATTCGATTATCGCTCTGATAGTTGGCGCAACCTCTGATTTAGAACGGTATAATGGAAGATGAAGAAATGAAACTTGCCACATTATCTTCTCCCTCGCCTAAGCGCCGGGCTGCATGACACTGCCACCTCACATCATAATATCATATATTGATATGGCACGGCTGTGCCATGGTTCGGGCTTCGAATAGTACCTGGATTTAAGCCTAAGTAACAACTAATCAGCCCCCGTGGTTGTGTGTTTCCAGCAGGGCTCGACGGATATACACCCTTCTACACTCGGTACCCCGACATAAGGCTTGTTATTGACATTACATCTCTGCCATGTTTACATGTGGCTTGTGTTACGTCATGTATGGTGACGAAATATCTGACTAATGCAAAACGGACATGGACGCAACCCCCCGACAAATGTGAGCAAGCAGTCCCCCTACCCCTCCTGAATGATTTTGTATGTCTACTCGCTTTGGGCCAGCTCTATTACTGACCCATCTGCTGTTTGCAACTGCCCTTAAGCCTTGCAGCTGTCACGAGTTCAAAAGAATCACAGCTGTACTTGTTTCAAGCTCCATGACGTTTCATACCGCATCATGCTGGTTATACGTTCAGGACGATGTGGCTCCAATTCTTTCTCAGCTAATACCTTTTTGGCGGTGTTTCGTCTCAAACTCAATAAGTTGATTAAGTTCTTCGTTATACCGAGGGGGGGGGGGGGCAAAAATCGAGGGGGGGCAAAATATAACTGAATACCCCCATCATCTTAAGTTGTAGAGCTTGACGAGAGCTTTCCATATCTAGTCTTAAAATTGTTTCTGGCCCAGGGGGCTGGGAGCTGCGGAGGGGCGGAGGGGCAAAGTGGGGGGGGGGGTTAAAAAGAAAAAGGCATTTTTGGATTTTTTCATATCTTTTGGTTTAACATCAGATTGAGACGATAGCGACAGCGTTGCATTCCCACCGTCATTTGCTACAGATATGCATCATAAAAAATTCCACACAGAATGTCAGACCCCTCTTGACATGCAATTTTGACATGGGGGTGTCATGGCTCCGGAACCACATGCACCGTTGTGCGTACACCCATTATGGACTCACACGATGTACCTGCATTGGTAGTTACTATTAATTAAGCAATGTCAACCTGCTGTGAGCATTGTTTGGAGGTCTTAAAATTCATTCACAGACAATCCAGTGGCCCTAAAGAATCACCAACAGGGGAAAGGGTGCAAGAGAGGAGCTGAATGGCTGGCCAAGGAGAACTCGACGAAGCGACAGCGCACTATCACATCATTATACCCCTCTTTTACTTCTGCTACTCCTTCAGCTCTTGCTCCGGCTGCTGCTGCTGCTATCGATCATACGGCTGCCGTAGAGCCTCTCGCTCTAGCATGCAACTGCGTGTCAGCCCTGGCCGTGCTCAGAGCAGATATGCTCCAGGTCCCTACTGCCAAGGGGGGCATGTGCAGCGTGGGCGAGTTGACACCGGAGCAGCTGATATATGGAGGCAGCTGTAGTGACAGGGGTGCTCATGCACTTGTCGTACTCTAGAGGGAGTGAGGCTGATGGATCAGCAGCGTCCTTGGCTTGGGGTGGGAAAGTCGGTGTTATGCCCAAGGTGCCAGCCCACAGGGCCATCCCCTTTGCAATGTCAGCCTCCCCTTCTTTGGGTATCATTGCGGCGTGTGAGGGGTCGACCCTTGAGGTAATCTTCAGCTGCATGCTAGCCCAACACGTCGGGGTCCCTGGTCAGCTTCCATCAGCTTCTAGCCACAGCTTGAGCATGTCAGCTGAGTTCCCGTACAGAGGCGATGATGCCAAGCCCTGGTCATTTTGCGATGACACCCCCCAAGAGTTGGAGGATCTTCAGCAAGAATATGGACCACCAGTAGCTGGGGATGCGCCGACTGTGTGCAAGGTGCATGGCTGTGGGAAGATAATCAAGCTATCAGCAATGCGACTGCACGTCAGAGCGCACATCTTGTTGCGCCAATGTGGAGCAGCGTGTAGCTTGGAGCCAAATGGTGCTGAGGCATGCGGCTTCTGTGGCATTGTGTGTGACGACAGGACATCAGGCCTGTGCAAACCGGAGGTGAGCAAAGGCTCTACCAGCAGCACGCTAGCAGTCGAGTCCCGCTGCCCCCTGAAGTGCAATGTGTCATATGCAGCTGCTGAGAGGGGTTCTGCCACCAATCCTTGCACCAACAGACCAGTGGCTTGCACCATCTGCAGGAGCGTCACGGGCACCGTCCGCCCTTATGTGTGGAGCTATCACTTCCTAGATCACATGGAGTCAGCCCACCCTGGTCAGGAGCTGACGGAGGCAGATGTGACGAGATATGCCATCAGCGCTGAGGAGTTTGAGGGGGTGGTGGGCTAGGAGCTCCCCAAGAAGCAGAAGACCAAGCCTCTGAAGCAGCACGTCAGCACGCTCAAGTTAGATGCTAGTTTGCTGCTACTCGTGCGAGAGTCCTCTCGTTTCTGGAGCCTCATGGTCTCTAGCGTGGATAGGTAGCTGGCAGGTGGTAGCAAGAGCAATGGTATATTATTTTGTTTCACCACTTGACATTTGTGAACCATGTACATTTATCGACACCATTAGAAGCGCACTGACGAGCTGATTGAAATTGACCCAGCTCCCTCCCTGAAATTCTGGTTTTTGACTGAGAAATTAAGGTTTTACTAGGTTCCGGAGGCGGGAGGGGGGGGGGGGGGGATGAGGGGTAGCCAGGGGTCGTTTCACATTTTTTATGATGGGGTGTTTGACTTTTTTTTGCCCCCTCCTCGCAAAAAACAACCAGAAATACCCCATCCTCGAAAAGTATGGAGCTTGATGAGAGCTTTCCATATCTGGTCTGAAAATGCTTTTGGCCCAACGATGACTGAGGTACAGAGAGTCAAACAATGAAGATCTCGTAGATTTCACAAGAGCTTATTTTGCGAATAATTCGCCGCCCTGAGAAAACTGCATAATATGAAGATCTCGCTACATAGGACTTTCCAACGACCCTCCATACATGGTCAGCGCTAAGTACCCGGTCAACGCATGTCAAATTAGGAGGGGGGGGGTTCAAGGCCCTACACAAACGTTTGCTTTCTTTCTTGAAGCCGAGATACCCTCCCAAAAGTCCTTGGGTGCATCTCCCATATCAAACATATGAGTTTTGGAGAATTAAGGGGGGATGGGGTCCATAATTGTTTTTTCTGCCCCCCCCTCACGTAATACGGTACCTCAATAGAAAGGGTGGATGGCAACCCTTTTCACCATTTCTACCCTCAACCGCGAATAGTCAGCTCCATGGGCATGGCAACATGATGACAGTCAGCAAGTCCAGGAATAGGTATGTAACACTTGAGGTAAATCTGCAATGAAAGTAGAGACTTTCATCCTCCATGACATGTTACCCCTCATTGATCTAAGGATGCCCTGTCAGGCGGGCTATGATCAGACATGATGCGGTAATAAAGCACAGTTAGCAACAGAAGTCAGGCATGCACGCTGCTATCCCCTCTGGAGACAGAGGGGTAAGCACAAACAATGGTTGCTTTCACCCCTCTTGAATCTCTAGCGCCCCACAGAGCCTCCGTGATGCACACCACCAATGGACATGTTCGTGGTCTGCCACAGGGACTTGGGCTGCTCCACACCTAAGGAGAGTCCCCCAAAGCCGCCCCTGCTACGCGTCTGGTCATTGAACACCACCGATCGGCCAAGAGGAGCCGCCTGCCGCTGCGGCTGCCTGGAGGGAAGAGCCGGCACTGGTGCAGGTGGTGCAGTAGGCCTCTGCTCCTGCTGCTGCTGCTGCTGCGGGCGTGGTGGTGGTACCCAGCTGTGGTGAGAGTGTGACAGCAGATTCCCCCCATGCTGGGCGGGTGGCGGACGCACATTAATGCCCTCGGCTGGCATGTCCTGCTGACGCCCCTGCTGCCTCCCAGCCTCAGGGAGCGGCGGGGCTCCTGATCCCTGCCGCATCTGAGGGTCAATGGGACGTGGCTGCAGCTTCTGCTCCTGCTGCTGCGCGACGACTACTTCCCACGCCGTCCGTCTCTCCGGGGCCTGGCCGGGGGCGGCACGATCTCTTTCCAAATCCCTGGGCAAGGAAGCCTCGCCTGCCTTTCCAGCACCGCCATCAGCACCTCCAGTGAACGGCTGGCCTGCGTAACCAGGGGGATGCTGTCCGATGGCAGGCCTGTGAGGGTCAGGGCTCCGACTGCGACCTCTGTCTGGCAGAGGTCCCTGAGGCCCAGGGCTTTGGCTTGGACCCCAAGCCGTATGAGGCTGAGGCCCTGGTGGTGGCAGGGGCGGGGACCAGGCTGACTGCTGCGGTGGTGGTGCATCAGCTGCGTAGCGGTCAGCCGGGCCGCGCTGCCCGTCTGGAGCACTCGGCTGCTCATAATCCCCTGCAGCCTGGCCGCCGTGTCCCCGCAACCCGTCCCGCTCATCGCGCCGCTCAGGGAGCTGCAGGGCCTGTATCAAGTTCATGATGCCGACCACGCCTTCGTCTGCACTTCCAATGCCGCGGACTAGAGTCAGGGCCTCATGGAGGGTCATCCGGAAGCCTGCCCCGTTGATGGCATCCTATACGGAGGACCGTGTAGAACACGTCGTGAACTCATATGATGTTGATGTACCGTGAGGTGGATGTAAAATTTTACAGTCATCGCCATTGTATATAGCAATATAGCATATGTGAAGAATCTTTTATATACCAGTATTTGTAAATCCTTCTGTGGGTGCCGTTATAATTCACAGGATTTCAAACGCGTATTTAGGCGGTATTGGTCTTAGGAGGCATATCATGCACATTAGACAAACCTCTCCCACACACTTTATTTTCAGGCCCATATCCCTGATGAAAACTACAATTCTTGAGCCAGCGAGCCCCCGAACACATGTTGATGACCGGATCCTGAATCCTAATCAGCCAACACCTGATGCTCCCCCTTTATTCCCATCCCTTCATCACTCCCTCTGCGCCTCACCTGAACCTTGGGTGCGGTGGCTAGTCCCAAGCCATCACCGTCCAGCAGCAGGAGAGCATCTCTGACCTGACCTAACGACCCAGGTTGGTCGAGACGCATCTGCACTTTCTCAAGAACCTGGGCCAAAAAAGAGGACAGGCAGTGAGACAGGTGCAGGGCAGACAAAGAAAAAGGTTAAACACAAAAGTCTGTTTAGCTGAGATGCCTAGCCTGCCACCCTGCCCTAGCCCTGTCGGTGCGAGGCTTGCCAGCAAGCACCGCTCCCACGAGGGAGGCACTATGCTGTGCTGACTCGGCTCCTAAGCAACAAGATTTTGCACAACAAACCAGTAAATGTTGAAGCAAGGAGGCGCTTAGCCACCCAGACATCTGGCAGTGGATGCCCTGAGGGCTCAGGGCCTTCCTACTTCAACAGTTCCCGCCCCTCGTTAGCATGGCACTGATAACATACACATCTATGATGACGTTGACACCGCTCATCAATATGCCCTCCCCACCTCTCACATTCTGCAGACATGAGTGTGGGTACTCATCCGGGTTGTCCTCCATGTGCTTCAAGGTGTGCTCATCGGCCTCAGACAGCTCAAAGCCTCGTGCAAAGATGTTGAGGACAGACCCCACCTGCAAGCCAGGCAGAGCAGATCACGCATGTGGATCATGTCATCCTGTACTGTGCAATCATGCATGCAGTCGGGGTGCTCGAGAATCCAGGTAGCTGTGCAGGCTCACAGTCCAGCAAAATGTAGCGTCATACATTCAAACAGGAACCCTGAAACAGAGACGTGCATGGTGCTATGGTGCACATCTCAGGGATACAGGGCTAGAAATATATGAACCAGTGGCTATGGAAGTGGACAGGCACGTTAATAGCCGTCAGCCCGCACCTGCATGTCCCCATGGCTGATCACCTCCCTCTGGCTGTGGAAGTTGGCTGTTGGTGAGTTGGCATCGACCTTGAAAACCTTCAAAAGCCAAAACGGGAAGGGATAAGGGAGGCTTCAGGGCAAGGGGGTCGATGGATTAGCCTGAGATCCAAAGGTCCACCTCGTCCATGCGTAAGCTCTTAACTCAAATGTTGCAACACCCTAGCATTGTGAGTGGACCGGGATGGACATGTGGCTGGACACATGCATGGCTACACAGGTGAATGACGTCATCCCTCTGGGCCCTGCTCAAAAGGCTCTGCCTGTGCGCCCCATGAATCGGTGGGGAGAAGAGAAACAATATTAAGGCTACCCAGGTATATAGCTTAAGTGCAGGCATGTACAGCCCTCCCCACCTTGGTCCTCTCCAGGTAGGTGCCCCCCCGGATGCCTGAGTTGGGCATCTTGGGCTCAAAGATAGCGATGGTGCCATCGAGCACGTGGAACGACACCACGAACCTGAAGGGGGGTGGGTCCAGGTGGCAGCATGAGGGGAGGCACGAGGTCAAGGATAAAATGATGGGTACGTTGGGGCAGGAGACAAAGGCTGAGTCTGGAGGGTTAGGAGGGGGGCTAATGGCAGTCGGTCGTGTTGGCCATGCACTTCATGGCATGAAGGCAGGAGAGCTGCCCTGCAAGACTTCAAGGGCCTATGAGCAGGCTTTGGGGATCTGACCAGGATCACCAGAGGTCAGCCGGCCGCATCTGCCCTGCGGAGCCAGCTGCCCTGCACCCCTGGGTGCATCATGCGCAGCCTATCTCACCTCCTGGTGGCATCATGTGGGCTGATGAGCTCCCGCTGACCGCTGACAGGCACCATGCGGGACCTGAAGCGCAGCACCTGCAGGAGCCACAGGGGATGTGCGGGTGACAAAAACATATAGGACACAGGATTGGGATATGTGGGGGGAGGAGGGGCATGAGTGCTGTGGGGTCACTCTAAGTACCGGTACTTTTTTCTGAGGCACGCAAAGAGAAGAAATATAATGGGTAAGCTATAGGTTAGCGAGCCAAACACATCATCATAGCAACCCTTCCCTCTCATCTACCTCCCCCCTTCTGCTAGACTGCCACCCTGTTCTACTGATCTATATGAGTACCGTATATGACTATTAGTTGTGGGAGTCACTGAGCTTGCGAGGCAGTCTTGATTTTAGTGCGCACCAGACCACCTTTGGCAGTCTGAAGAGCCGATGCGGACCAGATCTTGATGGACCCACGGCCGGTGGCTGGACCAGCAGGGCCTGCTGCAGCAATCCGCCCTAACTGCAGCTTGGGTTGTACCTGAAGCTTTTCTGCCCCCCTTAAAATAAGCGTGCCCCACAAGCACCTTGTTCCAGTTGTCCATATAGTTGTGGTAGTTGCTGGGCTTGCGTCTGGGTATCAGGTTCAGCACGTTCCTCAGGCTGTCCTCCTCACTGCCAAAGCCGCACTGGTTGACGGGTATGGGCAGCTCCGGGCGCTTGACCTTCATGTCGAAATCAATCTCCAAGGGGACGCAGGAGGCCTCGGTCCAGCCCGCATAGTCCTACGTGGAAGAAAAGAAGGGATTCAGGAGGTAGGGTAGCTTAGCTATGCCGGGGGCAGCAACACAAGTTACACAGCTATACCAAAACATGCACAGCCAGAGGCAGATGTCCACATTTTTGCCGCACCAGCGAGCATGCCCCACGTCCCAGTTTTACAGGTGAGCATAAACAGGTGTTTGCTTACCTTATACCACTGCTTGGTGCATGCATCACAGTCGTATATGAGCATGTCCCTGCCATAGACCGTCACTGTCCTCCCGATCTTCAGCTCCCGCCAGTTGTAGTACTTGATGTTGAGCAGGCTGCGAGTCCGGGGAGACATGGGCTTGCCACCTGGAGATGCATGGGGGGCAGGTGCATGGGGGCGCCGCATGGTCAGCGGAAGGAAGGATGACAACAGGGACAAATGCAGAAAAGCTGCATGGCAGCTGCACAACACAGAACTGCATGCATGCCCGTAGACGAGAGGCATCATGCAGTCGTGAGAGAAAGAGGACAGTACGTCAGAGGGTCCAGCACTGTGCATGCTCACCAACAGGTGGCACGTTGGGTGTCTGCGGCAGCTGCCTCCGGCTCAGCAAGAGCGGGAAAGGGTCTCGGCCGGTGTTTTCACGCCGGATCTCGACAATCTCGATTGTGTCATCGGATGGATAGTAGTGCAGAGCAAAGGGCAGCCTCTGACCCTTCCCGGTGAGACCCGACGGGTGCTTTGCATCATCCCAGACACAGAAGAACCTGCCGCAGATTAATGAGGTCATGTTCAGCGAAACGTTTCCATGGCAGTGTGTTTCAGACTGACTTTAAGGGTGCAGGATGGCATGCAAGGTATGCTGTACGCGTGCTGATAACGCATGGCAGGAGTCCCCGGTGCAATCATGCTATATCAATATTGCTATCTGCTAGAGTCATGGTTACGCTCACAGCAAGCCCAGGCGCTGCCTCCTCACCTGAGGATGATCTTGTCCAACGAGTCCAGCCGGCGCCTCTCGGCTGTGTTCTGGTACACAAAGATTGCGCCAGGGCCGTGGTTTGGGTTCTTGCCTCCCGCAGTGGCCTTGCTGCTAGCCTCCCTGGCCGCTGCAGCGGCCTGGGCAGCCTCCTGAGAGGCGGGTCGAAGCAGGGGGAGAGGGGTGAATGTCATGGAGGGCTAATGTCTACCCACGGAGGAATGTAAATAGTTGCATATTAAGAATCCCATGCTCTTCAATTCCCAGCTCATAATATAAAGACAAGCAGCAGCAAGAAGGGTGAGGATATGTAAATGATGGATAGCATCAGAGGCATACCGTCATCAGTGCGGAGCAGATTGTGCTGATGGAAAAAGACAGAGGCCCGACTGCTAATTTCAGGTGCTATTTCAAGAGTTCAGAGCATGTCTGCCCTACTACACTAAGCAATGCCTTCCCTAGCATGTGGTTCCCTGTGCTGCTGTGCACTTAAAAGAGACCAGCCATGCCCCCCCTTCAGAGCTTCACCTGAACATGCACGTCGTAAGTGCCATCTGGGAATGGCGCATCCTCTGCCATGGCAATGCCGTACTCTGAGAAATGCTCCCTGGTGGCATTGTCACAGGCAATGACGTGGAAGGTGCGGCTGTATATGGTCACGGCTGCGCCGACCCTGAGCTGCTCCCAGCCAAGATCGCTGCCATCTGCCAGCTTGATCCTGCAAGCAAGGAGGTGCACAGGAGAGAGGGCCCCATGAGAGCAGGATAGCAAAGCTGCTGTCAGTGCGCACTGGAACACCTAGGGGCTGCCGCCTGCCGGGCAGCTGCTACGGGGGCACTGTAAACATCACTGCTTTCTCTAACGCTCCGTTGATGAGCCCAGCCATGTTGAAACGAGTATATCCTTGCCTGGCACGGATAGAATATTGAAAGACCGCTTTGTTCACTCTCCATGTTTTGAAACCCTTGGGTTCGGTGGCTCACTTGTTCTTGTGGAGGAACTTTCCCAGTGGTAGGCCGCTGTTCTCCGCTGCAAGCTCGATGACCTCAATGCTGTTGTCCTCCATGTGGTACCTGACATGAAGGAGCATTCAGGGGGCATTTGGGACATGGATAAGGTCTGACACTCTGCATTGTTTGATAGGGAAATCCCTAGAGGCATGTTGGATGCCATGCACTTGCATGCCGCAGGTAGCTGTGTGAGGACAATGCAGCAGTAGGCCAAGAGCTCAAGCAAGGTGCAGAGCATCGGGCCTCGCACCTGATCTGGAAGCGCCTGACACGGATTTGCTCCAACGGATTGTTATCGACAGACTCTGTAAAGTAGGCCAAGAAATAGAGCATCTGCAAGATACAGGGATACCCACTGCGATTAGGAGGCTGCTCTGACTTTGGGTTGGTTGTTATTTCACGTCTGCATGTGAGCATGCTATCTCATCCCACGCAATCCTCAACTAAATTTTGGCATGGAATGACCCGGGGTGTATGACAATATGAGTATGGGTAAGACTTTTAACATGTTGCATATCATATCTTGTCGAATATTTGGACATGCAGGGTGCATGACTCATTTCTGTTGTCTACAAAGATGGTGCTGCCCTTCGAGCAGATAGAATGATGATTTAACTGGTAAGGCATGTCAGGAAGAGAGTTTTCCCAACCTTATTGCTGTACAACAGCCACCCGGGTGCCTTACGCCCTGTCCACTGCATAATTGGAGGGGCACCCTGCCGATTCTGGGCTGCCATCGTTTCTGTCAGGACAGTCCTGGGGCGCTCCTGCTGCTGCTGCTGCTGCTGTTTCGCTGCAGCTGTCTCGTCGCCGAGCCAGCTATGGCGTTGAAGCTGAAGTGGGTCCCGCCGCAGGTCCTGATCAGGGATCAAGCCAGCCAAATTCATATCTGAGTTACTGGCATTGCCCATGGTGGATGGTCACTGACATTGCCACTGTCAACATGGACCCCCTGGTCTTTTACCTGCTCAGCCACCATTGGGACCCCATGCTTGTAGACAAGGCTACTCTTTTGCCGTGACTGGTTCTCCTGCTGGAAGCGAGAAATATATAAGGCTGTGCTGCGCTTGTTTGCGATTCAGGTACACGCCTCTCACCCTCCCAACCGAGGCGAGGGCATTGTAGCCAGGTAGATTTGGGACTGGCGGTTGCGGAAGGTATTGGAAGTATGGCGCTTCCAGCCGATAGCCCTCCATGGCTCTAATTGCTGATTGTTAGGATTCGCCAGCCGTTCGTCGCGCTGCGTTTCTCGGAAGGCTTTCTGCGAATACGTCAGCTGTCGGTCAACACACAAAACATTGACAGATCACTCTTGGCCCGTCAGCACAAAATTAATTTTGAATCTCTAGATGTCCGCGGTTCCTCGCTTTATTCCTAGAATACCAGCGAGCATTATAGCGCGATAATAAGCATAAATGAATGAGCAAGAAAATGCTTCGGCAGCCAGCTCCTTGTTGCATGCAATGATGGCCATCCTAAGGGCATTTTATTCGTCGTTAGCTTGTCCTTTGCCACCTTCAGGAAAATACCGGCCTTCCTCAAATGGTATCCAGCATCTCTCCCAAGCACTCTTCGAACGCCTCGCCCTTCTTCTTGGTGACATAGACATGCTCATATGCCAGGCCATGCCCAGCAGCAGACGTTCGAAGTCAGAATAATTGTAGTCCAGAGGGTGTGGGTAAATTGCAAACTTCTCCGGTCTGTGGTTGCCCGTGCAATTGATGGGGAGGAGTCAAAAATGGAAGCTGTCTCATGCATCTTTGCGACATGCAGCAATACTGGTAGTGCCCATTGCCCATGCAGAATTCAAATTCCAGATACCAGATACGACTTGTGCTGCAGCTCTGGCGTGCACCTCCCAGTCCATCCCCTCATTTTAGACCTCGCATTCAGCACTCCCCCTCCCCAAAGGCTAATGCATGCAAATACCCCATTAGACAACTGCTAAGAGATGCTGTCGTTATCCGCTTAGCGGAGCCAGCTATTAGGGCCAGCTCCTGAAGTCCCTGCTGGGTAGGACAGCAGGTTCCACCTCGTCAGGTGGTTGCACAGCCATGGCAGATCCGCCTTCTCAACAGCTAATCTGACGCGTTTGAGCTGGCACAAATTTAGGGTCCACTCCACCTGCCTTTTGCTGTCGAAAAAGGCAGGTATAACCTTTGTTATTTGTCAACTAAGGACTCCATTGACGGCAGCAGGTAGCAGCAGTGAGGCCACCATTTCAAGCCATGCCCATGCATGTGGAGGTTTGGCAGCAAGGCACTGCACTCATTTACGACCGTGCTTCAAGGGCATCTGAGCTGCAGAGTTCCCAACTGCGGACGAGAACCTGCCAAAGTTGTTTCTGTACCTCAGTGAACGTGTACCAGTCAAAGCATGTCTTGAACAGGTCATCCATCGTGGACTGAAGGGGAACTAGACTGGAGATTCCCTGTACGTACAGACAGGGGGTCGTACGTCGGGATAGTGGCAGATGGGGTTGACATCAAGTATTACAGCTCTTCCAGCAAATGCTGGATTCACAATGCAATGATCAGACAGGCACACTGATCGAGTCCAATTTCCTTTGTGGGACTCAATCAGAGTGCCAAATGCTTTTGATCAGCACGGGTTGAAGACTACAGTACAATAATATCATATTTACACTTTGTGGACGAGAATCAGCCATTGTTAAGCAGGATTTTGAAACCTCAGAAAGGATAGATATGCTGGAACCCCCCTGCCCCCTAGAATTTTTACGTGTCGTCCCTGTGCTAGTATCCAAATTATCATCATCGCCACATGGACGGCACAACCAAAGCACCAGAGGCGTTTTTACTGACATGGACAGCTACCCACCATACGCAACAATGGCCAGTGAGTGGGCACTGAGGATTCCACAAATGATTACAGCTGAACACACCTGCATACTTCATCAGCAGATCCTAGGTTGCCTGTCGGTCCTCCGCGATAGAGTTGACGGTGCAGACGCTGGCGTTAATCAAGGACGAGCTCAATTTCATGCAGCAGGTCAAGGTCCCTGGAGCCAAATGTCATGGGGGGGGGCAACTCCTGTCCTGCGTCACCCCACTTGAATGGCTTAGCGAGGCCGACCCTCCACCTAAGCAGTACCCATGGGAAAAGTTAGATAAGCTATCATCCTTCACATAGCACTGTCCGCTGCATAGCAAGTTGGCACACGTTCAGGCCTCCCGTTGGTATGTGCTGTATCCTCCAAGATTGTGACATGCAGCCATGCAGTCCATGCACACCTGACTCTGTAAGGCGTGGGGCCACGTACAGTTCATGGCCCACTCCAAACTGTTCAATAATGTCAATTTTGTATATAAGGGCCTTCCGTCCTTGGCGGCTATGGCCTGAGGAATGTAACGCCCATGCACATCCCCGGCAAATTAAAACGGAAGGTCGGTCGTTGGGCTTGGCTCGTCGTATGCAGGCTCGACATGCACCTCCCTAGTAAGCTAGCCATGAAAATGAAGCTTACCCAGCCCACTGCAGGACCAGCTCTCCTCGCCCACAAAATAGGTCCACTGCATCGTCAACTGACAGACCCGACATCAAGTTGCCGGGTAAGTCACAGGGTGGTAGGTGACACAATGGTAGACTGAAGTCGGAATCAACCTTCAGGCGCATGTCTGTGGCCTTTTTGAATGCTTTCGATTAGCGTATCCCAGTGGCCTCGGATTATAGAGATCTCACGGGGATCTAACGAATTTTCAGATGCGAGACCAGCCCGTAGGCTCAGTCAGGGTGGCCTTGGCCATGAGAACGGTAATTCAGGGTAATTTCAGCTTCTTCCCATGCATGCGAGAAATTCCAACAGTCACCAATAGATGCCAGAAATTCGTAAATATATGCACAATTAAATAAAAAGGTCATTGGCTTCCCAGCTTCCAGGCTCCGTAGGGGTCTCAATAGCAGAAAATAATTGGGAAGCATGCACTGGCAACATAGCGGCAGCCTATGCCGGTAGTCCAACCCTGGTCCAACAAGAAATAACAGAATTTCTCCATCCAGGTATCCCAAACATTCCTGTCTGTGGAAAACGAAGTTTGTGCTCAGGATTTTGTCGAATTCAGGGTCTCTGTGGTAATATTTTGACCAGCCCTCATCCGCAGGATACTTTCAGATGAATCTGAATCATCGGCTGACACTCACGCACGTCAAAACAAAAAGACAATCCAGCTGTAGTGACTGCATCACTCGGTAAATATTCTCAGAACTAATGATGGGGTGGAGGACCTCCGGGGAATCCTGGGCGAGGTGGGCCACCTGGATATCCTCCAGGAGGGAAGCCAGGAGGAGGCATGCCAGGGCGCATCTGCAACACACGACACAAATATCATGAATTATAAGTCTGTAGAGGGCTCACTCTTACTGTTGGACAGAAACACGAATTCAGATCATATGTGGATTATAATCTCAACCTAGCAAAATAAATGTTAGGTTCATGTAGGGAGACGTAAATGGGATCCAGGCCCTCCAGACGTGAGAGGCAGAAGAGATTACAAAACTTGCTCACCCCTTGAGGCATTCCTTGAGGGGGCATTCCTGGAGGAGGCATGCCAGGCCTGAATCCAGGCGGTGGCATCCCGGGGGGCGGCATGCCCGGTCGGAAACCAGGGGGGGGCATACCAGGGGGCGGCATGCCCGGAGGACCTGTAAGGCGCACGGCATGGACACGGTTGATGTGCATGCATATAGCGTATTATGATGAAAGATCTCTTCATCCAGAAGACTTAGTGAAAGATGTTGTTCTGTTGTTCTAACAGACTAAGCACAATCCCACACTCACCTCCCATCATTCCAGGTCCACCGGGAGGCATGCCAGGCCGGGGAGGAGGAGGACGCATCATTGGCGCAGCCGAGACCTGCAGGCATAGAACCACACATGACAAACGCCTCTGGAAAAAATGAGCTTCATTCCACATGGCCAGTAGGACCAAGCACCAACCTGGGGCCTAGGCATCATCATACCCGGCGCCGGACCACCAACTCCTCGCGCTGGACCACCCAAACCCTGCGCACACATGCATGCATGGACATTCATAAGCAACAGGTAGAATTCAGACGAATCAGATATTTCGAGTTGAGCGATTGTTTTTCAGAAGAATCAGATATTTCGAGATGAGCGATTGTTTCTATGGCAGCATGCATGTAAGAGTTATAGACATGACTCACCGCCGGCGCCTGTCCAGGGGCCGCCACTGGTAGCCCTCGCCCCGCTGCTCTCCCCATGCCCGGGCCACCCTGCCAGCATCAGAACATGGGATCAGCATGCCCACAGGAGTTATCGGGAAGCATTGTGCGCTGCTAGATTTTCCCTTGTCCCATCCCTGGTCATCGTACCGGTGCGTTTTGTGCCCTGTTTTGTAGGTCATCCTGGGGCGGGGGCCCTTCGATGGTCAATGAGACGATCTCCTCTCCCCGAAGAATGACCAATCCTAGGACCCGTCGTTCCTCCCTCTGCACCAAGAGATCCGTGCGTCAGCTGACGAGGGGCAACAGCCTCAGCTAAATATGCTGCGTACCTCCTCATCTGATTTCCCCTTCTTTGGAGGCAGTCTCCTGAACTCTTCCGAGTCCCCAAGAACCAAGTTTAAATGCCGATCAAAGGCCATGAACCTGTAGCCCAGCAGCACACGGTGTAAGACGCTGCATGCACAATGCCGCATGACAGCCCTGGCCTGATCCAGTTCGTACCTGCCCACTATTTGACGGCTATCAACCAGGGTGACCCTCATCCCTGAAACAACACGAACAATGGTGTTGGATCATCTGTTTGTATAGAGGGAGGCCGACAAGAGCTGGCTCACGATAATTAATATAATGGAGGAGCTTGGAGCTTTTTGATAGCGACATGATGAATTTGTGTACAAAGTCACAGGGGCTGAAGGAACCTGGCGCCGGCAGGTCAGGAGAGGACTACTATAATTCAGTAGCCTTTGCCTGTGAACATCAAAATAGGGAAAGCAGGCTTACGGAAGCGCACAGGACTGATCGCGTATGCTAATGCTGCAGTTCCCTAAACCCTTAGCAAATACGGCGTCCCAGTGACTCGAACTGAAGCAGCAAGTCACAGAGATGCGCTAAGGCAGCATTGAAGAATCTAACACTAGGCCTGCGCACCATCTTGCAGCTCCGACCACGAACTGAGTTCTCGGCATACTCCACGGCGATATGGGCGAAGAAATGTTGCAGTGAAGTTCAGTGGCCAGCTATCTAGTGCTATCATCGATGCCTTAAAAGCTTAGAAGCCATAGGGTCAAAGCTCATGGTGACTCTCCGTACAGAGATTTGATTACACATGGACCTTGACTGCCGCATGGCAGCCCATGCCCATTACTTACTCTCGCTGACTAACCGGACTAAGTTAACTGGTTTTGTATCCAATAAGCGAAAGAATTTATGGAACAGAAATTTCATCGCTGTCAGGTCCCTCCATGTGCTGTCAGATGCATACGGCAGTGTCTCGAACAAAACAAAAGGTATGCATGAAAGAAGTTTCATTCGATCGAGAAAGCTCATCGATTCACTAATTCTGGTGTTTTATTTTCAATTTCACTGCAGCAGCCAGAAGTTTTGAAAGAGCGGGCTACACAGACGTCGCTGTGACATCCCAGTCCTTGAGACCTTGACATCTCCACAAACCCTAACTCAATGCTGCTGGCCAGGGCAAAATGCTGTTGTGAGTCCGCTTGACGGCTTGAGACACCGGCTGGTAATATTTTAAAATTTCTGAAGGTGCACACACATGGGCACATTACACAAGCTCCTGCAGCCAGAGCTCAGCCAGGATGGTTGTGCATGCTGAAAGCCTGCGCCCATGATGAATTGTGCACATTCACCTGAACATGTATGAAGAGTGCAAGCCTTCATAATAATTGTGTTGACATTCATAGAAACTATGAAATCAGACTGATTAGACAGGAGGGCTGTGGGACTGATGACACAGGAAGGCACAGAGTATGACCCACACAGCTTTCTAATGCGCCTGCTTCCCTAACAGGTGCATACATCCAAGTTGAAGTTGACATGGTGCCCATCTCAGAGTTAATGCTTTCCACAGGAATGAGGGTTGTTGAAATCTTCCAAGGTTGGTGGTGTGACCTGGCCAGGGCTAAGTTACTCGTGTTTCCCCCGTTCAGTTACTATACTCTATTACACATTGGGAGGTTTTCATGCTGCTTCAAGACATCGCTCTTGGAGCATTGATTGAAAGCATTGGGGTATGGCCCTTTCTGATTTTTCTGCCGCACCACTAGTTAAAATATAACTCAGCATGTTCTTCTACAGCATCTAGATCATTGTATGCCATCCGCCTATCCTCAACCACGCACCAGAGTACCTGGCCATCTTCTGGGATTGCCTCAGCAGCATTGGCGACACTGATTTGGGCAGGGGGGAAATGGTCCAGTGGTATAACGCTGGTGGCATCCATACCCAGAGGTTGAGAAATCGGACCCGCCACGCGATCATCTCTCCCTCCCTGCCTAGAACGCCAGGTTCCATGTTCCTGCCCCCTCACATTAAAGGATGGCATGGCTGGAATTGAGCCTAGTCATTCCCTACCAGCCCCACGTGGCCGAGCGCTCAGCGGGGCCCTGAGGGTATGCACCGTTCTAAAATGATCTGGGTGCGATCATCATCACAGGGCCGAACTTGCTGGGTCTTGATGTGGACCAGAACCTCAGGAAGATTATCCGGTGATTTCTGAGCCCTGGATATCTCATGCGATGATGGGCTGGGTTCACCTTACCCAGTACAAGGGCTTGCTCGTTTCCATAATATTTGTAGGGATCAAACGTTGATCTCAACGGACTACATTCAGGTATCTTCAATAAGTGGAGACCCCTTCAGAGACCATTATCAAGTAAGAGGCATAGTATGTTTCCTGACCTGCCTGACTTTTATGTGCTTGTGAAATCGTCAATAACTTCTATTCCTCAGGGCATCTAAAGAAACATTGGACTAATGTGCATATTTAAGTCACAGTTACCACCAAATGAGTGTTCGGGCCTAGCTCATGCTTTTAATCTCCCTCCTGCCCTCTGATGTTTGGAGCATCCTCTCGTAGGTACCTGGTGACTTCCATGTGAAAGTTTGACTAATGCTAGCACTCCTTTTGCCATGGATTATAGCACCTTCCAAAACTGCCCATGATCAACGTACGAGCACTGCAATATCCTTGGGGAAGTTTTCTCATTTTGCTGATGGACTGCCAGACCAGACACACTGAAAATCCTTTTGTGGAGGATGTGGTACCTTTCGTTGAGGCTAGTTCTTTCAGGGGCCGGGGCTTCCTTTTCCTTCGTTTTCCTGGTGTTTCTTGTTTATTTTTTCCCTCTTGTAAAGGACTAAGATCTGCGCGGGCTGGGGATTCAACAGACTTCCTTTCCTTCTGGGGCCGGTCTTTGCTTTCTCCGTTTTCCGTCTGTTCCTTTCCTTTCTCTTCTAGCTTAACGTTTCTTTTCCTCCCGACCAGACAGTCAGGCGCCCACGCGGCCGAGCCTTTTCGGCATGGCCCAAGCAGTGTTATGTCATTAACAATGACAATGGTAGGAGACTGGGCGATTTGATGGCGGTATGTTGGGCCAATAAGGCCCTCGTCTGTCCCCGAGTTCATTTTGCAATTCAAATAATCCGTTGCCTGTCTGGTAATTGTCTGGGCTATTAAAGGGTCGAATCTGGCTGTGATTTATTTAGGGTTTGTGTGGATACGTCACATGTGCTTGCTGGCACCCTTTGGACCCCTTGCTTTGGACTGTAAAGCAAACTGTGGAATATTTGTATGTTCCCAAGCCACGCTAATTGCCACGCTTAACCAATGAGTCAATCACTGGCAATAAGATGCCTCTGGTGCGCCACTGGTTCCCACCCCATGTCTCAAGATTTTTGGTTTTCAGCCAACGCTGGAATACCGCTGGTACAAATGCGCAAGTTAGGTGATAATAAAATACAACCGATAATTACCTGTACCTTATTGCTCACAACATCTGACGATCTGAATCTGGGGTGTGAATCCGTGGAAACTATATTCGAATTTTGCCTCATACCCAGCCGCCAGTAAAAAGTCTGATTGAGCTTATTCCCAGCAAATGATTTAGACATTGGAATGTACTGTGCCAGGAGGTCATCAGAACCAGGGTTAGAGTCAACACCCCTCATCAGAATCGAAACCCCTGATCAGAATCGAGAACCTGCGTAATTTTGCATCATCACTTTTGTGTCTCCGCGCATTTTTTCACCGTCTTCCGTCAGGGACATGCCTAAAAACATTGTTGTATGCATTTGCCAAGCAAACTTGAAATGTCAGCATTCATATTGAACATTTTATGTCACCAGTTAACTATGCTTGCTAGCCCGGGCGAATGAACACTTGAAGGGTAGCTTCGGGTTGGGTAGCTTGAAGCGTAAGTAGGAGGGGGGTGAGACCCCAGGTGGGACCTATCGTCCCGGCCTATATACCCACAAAAATGAGAGCCGGTTAGAGCCACTCGAAATGAGTGTTTCATTCTTTGGGTCATCCAAGATTTCTGCATATATTCAAGTGTGCGGCACAACAGAGTCTGGCCTGGACGGAGTGTAATCTGCGTGTTACGCTACGACTCTACGAGCTTTGGATAATCATTTGTACGGAACGCTCACTAACCAACCGTCCACGGGCTCCTGATGTTACTTGTTTTGAGGCCCACGTTCCAAGCCTCGCCGGCTAATGCACGTAGTGGAATCATAGAGGCCTGATTCCAGAATTTGTATATATCACATCACTAAATGAAACACAGCGCAGCTGATGTGGTGGACTGGTTCGTGGGGTTTCGCTCTTTCCAGCAATTATATGCGCTGTATCATCGTAAGAATGGTGCGCCACAGCTTGTTGCCACAGGCTGACTGTATGTTTGCCAGCTTGCTGATGCATTCTCTTGCCCTGCCTTCACTTCAGCCCTGGTCGCGTGGAGAAACTGGCCTGCAACTTTTTTGCGGCTTATTATTGCCCCCTTCCTCTTCCTGGTTTTGGCTTTGCTTATCGACAAAGCCATTCAAGCCAGCAGCCGCAACTCAGCGGCCTTTCAGGATATTCCAACCCCCTCAGCACAGGCTATTGGACATTTTGACCTATTCCATCATGTCACTCCGACATTTACAATTTTACATAGGAGTCAAAAACTGCACTGAGATTCTGTACGCTCCAGACAACTCTTTGACAAGGGTGAGACGATGAGCCATGCATGGCCATAGCCTGTCATAATGTCGCGCCTCTGGTCCCGAGGCAGGCAAGCGTTGCCTGGGGTCATGCACTCATGGTGGACATTGTAACCTGATGCTGCAGGCTGTCATGGGCAACGTCGCATCCTCCAACAGCATTGCTATCACGGTAAGTGAAGCAGTGAAGCATCCCCCCCACAAATTCAGCCTTTGCCGGTTCACACTCCTGTAGTCCTTGCTGGGAGTGTTTCACATGCTACATTTGGACACATTCCTTTGCACCCCCAAGCGTCCCACGGATTTTGAAAATTTGAATTATTTAAGTCCGCCTGTCCTGTCAACCAGGCTGGCGACAAGCTTATTTGCATTCTAACCAAGGTGGCCATATGGCTGCCCACCCACTCTGCCTCTGCCTGGCATTGGTTTCCCCCAGGCTACTGCCTATCCCTCCCAGGATGAGATCCAGAAATTTCTGCTCGACGCAACGGACAATGTCATTGCGGCCGTTATGTTCATTTTTGACAACCCTGCAAACCTGGACACGCTCAGTGGCTTCTTGTTGCAAACCAACTCCACGGTGAGTGTGTTTAATTTTTGCTACAGCTTGCAGCGTTAGAAAAATACTGGCCAATGTTGTGTATGGCGCGACTTCATGCAACGTATAGTAACCCTAGATATCTTACCTTATAATATTGTTAAAACATCAAGCAGGTGCAAAAAAAAGATGGCGCTGCGCTGCAAGCGCCACTGTCTTCTAGCTGTTGCTCATGGCGCACACACTTTCTGTCGCACACGCCTCATGGACCTGTTGCACATGCTGACCTCCCCTCCCCGTCCAACTACGCTGCAGGTCAAGTTCTTCAAGGGCACCTACCAAGACCCCAACTTCTTTGTGCAGCTGCCCCTCCAGTCTGCAGTCCAAAGGGAGCTTTCACGCTACCTAATGGTTAAGGTGACTGGACAAATCCTAAATGATGTGAATGGGCAGGCCCTACACTTTTCAAATTGGTATATCCTGCTTGCTTTGATTGGCAAGGAAAGCCTTGGATTGTTGGTGTGCTCCCTCTCACTGTCACGCAGGCCTCATTGGTCCTCTAACAGCTGATGCAATTAGAGCCCTCAGACACAAAGGTATGCAACCCACTAGCTCCCCTTCTTTGAACCTCCACGCAGAGCTCCAACTCGACGCTTGCAGCCGCCGCCAATGTCCTGTCGTGGGACATGGGGCTAAGCATGTTTGCGCACCCCACCATTGCCACCACCTCCATCATCGGCCAAGTCCTGGGTCCCCTGGTGTTCGCCGCCTGCATGTTCAGTTTTGTAACGCAGGTGGGCATTGGGGCGAGTATTGCAGCAGAATGTGGTACCGGTAAACATGAAGAGGTAATACATTTTCACGTACGGTACTGGGACATCGGCTGTGTACTGGGTCACCTGGTATTTTTTTCCTGCATGCTCAGTTGTATCATGCAGGTGGGCATTGCAATTGAATGCGAATGAAAAGGGTACTGACATGAAGTTCCGGCGTGACATATCGGTGATTGGTTTGTCCTGTTGGCCCTGACAAAAGGAGGTGTGCACACCAGGCTCTTCGGATTGACTTCAACCCACTCTAGTTTCTGTGGCCTGCTATATGTATCCTGCTGTGCAAGCCCTGCACTTCAGTATAGGAGTAATCCAGCTTTTTAAATGTCAGTACCTGGTCAGCCTGGCTGCACAGTGTGAGTTCAATGCTTGCTCATCCCCTTCCTTGCCTGCAGATCAGTGTGGTTGTGGCTGAGAAGGAGCTGCGCACCATGGGCATGACGGAGTCTGCGTACTGGCTGTCCTGGGGGGCGTGGGAGCTGTCGCTGACATTCATCTCGGGCCATTTCATCTCTATTATTGGTACGTGCTGTGCAGGGATTTTTTAGGTGATGGCAACTCAAAGATCAGCAGGGCCCTTTTCTTGCCGCGTCCTACTTTTGCCGTTGCTGTATGACTGAATCAGCTGTTTCATTGTGGAAGCCACTGAAGTCATTGGTCTGGCCTGGTTGCGTGCAGGCCTGATCTGCTTAACCTCTGAGTGCTGCCTCTCCTGATCCTGATTTTTGCCCCCTCCCCCCCCCCCCCCCCTGCCTCCATTGCGTGCACTTGATCTGTTTAAGCTTTGAGTGCTGTCACACCTGATCTTGATTCCACCCCCCCTGTTACTTGCAGGCCTGATCCTGCATCTTCAAATGTTCCTGAACAACAACTACGGCCTGCTATTCTTGCATCTGGGGGAGGCAGCTTTGCTTTTAGTTCATAGTATAGCATGCTGTAGGCTATGCTGCTGAGGCAAAACCTAGCAGGCAGTCGGCACTGGGGCACATGGGTCATTAAAACATGATGGACTGCATCACCAGGCACCTCCCCCGCCTGGAGGGACAATCAGCACTGATGCAGGAGCAAGCTGTGACTCGTGCCACACTCCTGAACCCGCCTTGGCTGCCTATTTCTCCTGAAGGCAGGACCATGGTCCACACCCGAAATCCCCATAACTCATGTTACGACATGCACCCTTTGCCATGGCGGCCCCCCGCTATGCCTTCAAACATTTGCGGTGCAATTGGATTTGCCACATGCCTGACTGGCTGGATCTTGCAGATCATCGTCATTGTCGGCCCCCTTTGACCTGCAGCCCCCACTGACTGCCCGCCTTCCACTGACTAGTGGTCCCCCTCTCCCTTCGCAGGTCGCAGTGTACATTGGTTTCGCCATCTTCCTGATTGGCTGGATCATGCAGACCGTCGTCATCTTCGGCGTGCCCTACACACCACAATTCTACGCTGAAATCAACTATGCCATCACAGGCATCTTCTCCCTGTTCCCCTGGTGCCTTCTGGCCAAGGGTGTGTCTGATCTAAGCTTTGCCACGGTCAGCGACGCGTCCCCAGGTGAGTTTGACCAAGAGAGATGGTGATTATTGGGCTACTCGTCCTGCTGTAAAGATGGACAGCTATCCTCGCGAGTGGGTGCTAGTGACCTGCCAGAATGCTGCGTCATCCGAGATTTCCCCAAGATATTCCGACACGAGCCATGCACCAGGACTTTGGTTTGCATGCCCTGACCTGATACCACTGTGGTAATAGAAGGCTTATGTGCCTAGATCTCGTCTGACTTCCGAATATTGTCCCTAGCCTATGCTACATTTCAGCTATATTTCAGCTGCTTCCGTCCAATGGTGCCATGCCCAGCCAGCCATTCTGCTTGAGCCTCCGGCTTGAGGCCCCATGCAGAGTCAGCCATTCTGCGTGGGCCATCGGCAGTAGGTCGGTCATGATCGAGCCCCATGCAGGCCTTTCCTGGTCGCAGGGTGGCCGGCGGCCTGTCCAAGGTGGACTCCTCGTAAACCATGAAAATTAACCCCTGGTGTGGTCCCTGCCCCTGCCGCTGCAGGTCTGACGTGGGACCAGCAGTCCAGCTACTGCCTCAACATCCTGGACAAGGACAACCAGTTTGCTTACAACCCCAACGACATCTACTACAGATTCGCCTGCGTGATGTCGCTTGATCTGGTGTACAAGATCTACATCACACTGTGGCTCGGCTACTCTACGCTGGCTGTCTACTTTGACAACATCTTGCCCAATGAACTGGGTCTCAGGAGGTGCGGACAAGCTAAACAATGCACCCTTCTATTCAGGTAGTAATAAGGCATTTGGTTTCATTTGGAACTCTCTTGCCCTATGAACGGAGCCTCGAGAAGTGTGAAAAGTGTAATACCTAACCCTGAAGCCTCAACTTTGCTGGCACTGTGCTTTGACAAAATGTGTCCCAAGGAAGTGGGCTTGAGCAGGTGTGGGTAACTCGGCTAATCACTAGCAGGCAGGCACAGGCGGGCAAGCACAATTGCACGAGCAGCTGTGTCTCCTCCCTGTCATAAGAAGAAAAAATGAACCTTTGGCTCCTCTGGTGGGAGCGGCAGAGCTGTGCGGAGGGGTGGTGACATGTACTGGCATTCTAGATAGAGGCTTGTCTGCAATTGCTGCCAGTCTACTTGAGGCGTTTAAGTGATACACGGACGTTTACTCCTGTTAGTTCCGCGAGGAGTTAGACTCTTTGGCGAGCTTGTAGGACTTGTCATGCAGCAGAAGCTTACACCACTTGCCCTCACACTTTATCTGCCCACGCCCACACATCCCTGCCCTCACTTGCTGTGTTCCCTCGCAGGCCGGTGTAGTACCTGCTCCTGCCTAGCTACTGGTTCACCAGCCTGGCCGTCAGCAGCGCCCACAAGAACTTTGATGACAGCAAGGGGCCCAGCGATGCAGGTTTGGCCAACGCGGATGAGGACGTGGCGGAGGAGGAGTCCAAGGTCTGTGCGCTGCTCAACCACCGCTCTGGTAAGCAAGCAAGGGAGGCGGAAGCCAGGAGGGAGGAACTACTAGCTTGTGCAGTGTGCACATTAAGAAGTCATAACCGCTGATGGCAAAAGAAACCTTTAGCAGTGGAAGAAGCAAAGCATGCAAGAGAGAGGCCTGTCCTGTTCCTATTTTGTGTTTCTGGCTCCGAGGGGCAGATCCATACCAGGAAAAAAGTACCAGCCTGAGATGCCATTTTTTCCTTCCCCAATGCTGCCCCTGCCCTGCCTCTCCAGCCTGAAAACCGAGCCCCACACCTCCCTTGCACTCTCCGCCCATCCCCCTGTCCCAGGCATTCCCAATCAGATGGCGGAGCAGGCAGAGCATGGCTCCATGAGCTCTGGACGGAATGCCATTCAGGTGTTTGTCATGAAGAAGGTGTTCCCCCACGTGCCGTGCGGCGCACTGGGCGGCGCGTGCTGCTGGTGCTGGGCCAGCGACAAGGACAAGCGCGCCTTCAGGGCCATCAAGGGCGCCTGGCTGACCATCGAGGAGAACCAGCTCTTCTGCCTGCTGGGGCCCAACGGGGCGGGCAAGTCCACCATCATCAACTGCCTCACAGGTGCGTACCGCTGGGTTCTGATGCCGGATCTGGGATTTGGGGGTAGATTCAGGGAGGGACTGAGAGGGAACCCAGCAGTGGAGCAGGGCTGGCTGCGGCCTTTACAGGCGAGCCTCTCTTGCAAATCAGTGGGAAGTTTTACCTTCATGCTCTCTTGCTTTGCTAACCATAATTGTTTTCTCCTTTCTCGGCCTCGGCAGAGATTTAGTCCACCATGCAGTCCGTGATTCGATCATGATGTATGATGCCGTGTGGCGCAAAATATCTTGCCATTCAGCTCCCTACAAGTGCACTTGCCCTGGCCGAGCAAGAGCACCCAATTGCTCATCCTCCATTCCATGACCATTGCTTAATGCAGGCGCCCTCCCTCCCTCCTATGGGGAGGCCCTGGTGTACGGCGAGCCCATCACCGCCCCCGCCTGCATGGACCGCATCCGCTCCATGATGGGCGTGTGCCCACAGTTTGACGTACTTTGGGGCGAGCTGTCTGGACTGGAGCACTTGCAGATCTACGGATCTATCAAGGGCATGTACTGGAGGACGGTGGCCACAGAGGGGGACGCGCTGATGGAAAGGGTGAGGGGCGGGGCGGGTGGAGGGAGACACGGGGGAAGGGCAGGAAGGATGGGTGTGAGACTGATGACAGGGCGGAGGGGGTGGCATGAGTGTGGATTGAGCCTTCATCTCAAGATTGATTGCCATCAGCCTTAATGAGGGCCGAGGTTCATGCAATCGGGAGCGTTTACAGGGGATGGCCAAAGTCAGGACAAATAAAAGCCAAACTAATTGATATCTAATTATAGATTTTTCACTTTCGCCATCTATCCTTCATTCACACTTAGATACTTGCTCACTGCTCATGCATTGAGCCTGGTGCATTCAGTACACACTTTGTCGCCTGTCATACATTCATATCTAAATAGATACTTGCCCCGCACATGAATTGAGCCTAGTAGCCTCCCCACAAAAGCAACGCCCAAGGTCAGGAGCCCAGGCTCTGAAACTCATGCCCGCATCCCTCCTCTGACGAGCTGGCCTTGCCCCCCTGTGTGACAGGTGAAGCTGATGTACACCGGACTGCAGCGCACCTCAGCCTACTCAGGTGGCATGAAGCGCAGATTGAGTGTGGCCATTGCGCTGCTAGGAGACCCCAAGATCATCTACCTGGACGAACCTACCACTGGTGTGTTTTTAATTTCAAAAGCATAAAATAATATTTAGGTGTGGCCGTCGCTCTTCTGGAGGACCTTAGTACCTGGATCAATTCACCACAACTGTGTTTTCTGATGTCCTATATTGGTCTTAAGAAAAGGTGTGCCATCTCTCTTCTGGAGGACTCCCAAGATCTCAGTAGACGACACCGCAGCTTTACTTGCTTTACTTTGTGATTTACTAGTATTCGTTTTATATTTGCTAACCGGTACTAGGGGCCGGTACCAATACTAAAAAATCAAGAAAATAAAACTCTTCACCCTTTACTCTTGATTTCCTGCCAGACATAAACCCCATTTCAAGGCCCTCCGTATGGGATCGTCCCCCATTCTATCCCCGAAAGAATCCTCCATCCAACCCCTGCCAGGCATGGACCCCATCTCCCGCCGCTACATGTGGGACATCATCCAGGAGGCCAAGGTCGGTCGCGCCATTGTGCTCACGACGCACTCCATGGAGGAGGCAGACATCCTGGGGGACAAGATTGCCATCATGGCCATGGGCAAGCTGCGCTGCCTAGGCACCAGCCTCAGGCTGAAGCAGAAGTTTGGCTCAGGTTACCAGGTGAGCAGCTTGGCTCGACTACCAGGGGAAATATTGGCCCAGGTTATAGCATGAGAATTCCGGCTCTGTCCCTCAGGGTTTAGGCCCTGAACTTGAACCCTGACGGTTTAAGGCCCTGAGCTTCAACCTTCACCCCTTTCTGGTGAATACGTACAAGAAGTCTTGCACGTCAGGTGACAGGCAGGCCATGATGTACTTCGGTGACTCGCTGCCCTGCTGGAGAGGACATGGCACGATTCAAGGGCGGATGGATACCACTCCCCTTTGCTGGGCATACATGCTTCAATGGCCTGCCTCTACTTATCTGTTGGTGCCCTCTAATCCCTCTCCGCCTGTGGCTCAAAGGTGGCCGTGTCGGTGGTCCCGCCTCACAGCAACCAGAATGATGACGAGCTCATTGCTAAGCGGAGCGCTGCTGTCAAGGTCTACTTCTCCGAGCACCTGGGCCTGCGACCGTCCGAGGAGGGCCGGGTGTACATCGGGTACCTGGTGCCCCGCGACCAGGAGGATAGTCTCATGCCCTTCCTCAAGCAGTTGGAGGCGGACTCGGTGCGTGGGTCAAGCCTCTGAGTGGGGGGGAGGGGGCAGGGAATGAGGCAGGAGCCGGGAAAGGACGGCACGGGAGGGTGGTGCCCTGTGAGAGGCGGGGAAAGGGCGCTTTTTGAGCCGGTGAGCCGGGCTACCCAGCGGTGATTCAGGTTGCGTGACTTATCCTTGGGTTGATTGACTAATCCTTGTGGATGCGGTGGTGGTTTACAATCCGTCAGCAGGTTCTTAGCTTGAGATACAGTGGTGCTTGATCATCAAGGTCACCTGGCTCGTTGCTAAGATGCTGGCTGTTGTGTTTGTGTGCAGGAGCGCCTCGGAGTGACCGACCTCCAGATCAGCTTGATTTCAGTTGAGGAGGTTTTCCTCAACATTGCCAAGGCCGCCGAGCTGGAGGAGGCACGTAACAAGGTGAATGCACGGCCTGTGGACGTGCCGATGCCAGATGGGACCACGCTTAGGGTGAGAATGTCGGATGCGGACTGTGGGTGGATTGCGGATCCATGAATCATTCATTTGGCTATCATCAATGTTGGCGTAATCCCTGGCTACCTTGTTGAGAGGAGCGCTTTCCTGCGTATGTAGAACTGTTTAATTTTTGTGCACAGCAGATTACCTCTGGCAGGCCGCTGGGCAGGCACATCTGGGCTGATAGGAAACAAACATTGATCGGCCTGCAGTCAAATGCCCAAGGAGCAGGGCTTGATACACCAGGCCGTCTTGGCTGTAGGCTATGATGTAGCTGCATCGAAGCTGAAGTATCCTGACAGTAACAGTGATGCCTGGTGGGTATTGTGTACGAGGAACCCATTCCGGGGCACAGCGGCCTGTTGACGCCCACCCCACTTTTTACCCAGGGCTGCTTTTCACACTGCCTACCGAAATGTTTTGTCTCCCGCTTCTCGCTGGCAGTGTTGATTTTAGTGCGCCAGATCACCTGTGGGCGGCTGCTGGGCAGCCAGCTGGCCACCACTGGGCCAAGGGCTATTGGCCGGGTCATAGCATTCGCACCCTAAAATAATCACCGCGCTTCTTGTCTTTTGGGGCTTCTTCTCACAATTCTAATAAATGTGTCCCATTTCTTGCTGCAGGTGCCTCTGGGCGAGGAGTTCATCATGAACCCAGCGACCTCTCAGCCGTACAAGGTTCGCTGGGGCACCGACGAGTCGGGCAATCTGTGCGTCCTGGACTGCAAGCCCATTGCAGCGGAGGACATGCCGCAGCAGACCATGAACTGGTCGCAGCTGTCCATGACCTACTCCGACGCTGCACCCCCCAACGCCCCCCAGGGGTCCAGGGGTCCAGGGGTCAAGGGACCACTGCTGACGTGACCCTCCCGGATGGCACAGTAATGCGCCTGCCCGCCCACCAGCAGTATGTGCTCAACCCCGTCAATAACCAACCATATGAGGTGGAGTGGGGGACGGACAAGATGGGGGTCCCGATGATCATCAGTAGCGTGCCCCATGGGGGCTGGGAGGGACGACGGCCCCACCATGCCCGGGACAATAGGCGTGCCAGCGAATCACTTCAACCAACATGGTGGTGGCGCTGTCGGCGAGGGGACATCCGAGTCATGGCACACCAGGTCCGTACAGTCAAACTTTCTGCCAGGTACCGTGCGCGGACCCTCGGGCACCTATGATCGTGATGGGAAGTAGGTGCCAGCTGTAGGTATTCAAATAAGAAGAAGGGCATGACAGCGTTCATCATTCGTGATTTCTGCAATTCATCCGCCTAAAGCACTATGCCGGGCATGCATAGTGCATTTCGCTCGTTTTGATCCTGATATTCACTGTGACTCTTGAGCGCTCGCCAAGAATAATTGAGGTTAATAAAGATGGTACACTGTGACCCATGCAGGCATGTAGCCTCTAATTCCACTTTTTGTATTGGAAATGATAGTTGCTGTTGCTGGGTATACCTGCAAGAAGGCGATTGCCATGTGACACTGTTTATCGTAGTCTGATTGCATGTCTGGGATTGTTGCAGTTTCGAAGTGAACAATTGTTTCTGTACATACAGGTTCCCTTAGAGGACATAATGTGTGGGACATGAAGAGGGTATGATTGACCTGTTCGTATGAACATCACATGCCTCATGTAGGGCCCGGGCGGCTAGAGCTGCAGGTCTTTTTATGTCATTCTGGCTTCTTTATTCCTGAGCAGAAGTCATGGATGGAAAGGGAGAGGAACTATTTTGGTATGGAAGGTGCAAGCAGCTAAAAAGCCCCAGCATGAGGCCCATTGGCCTTTTCCCCCCCCACAGAAATCCCATAATGGTATGCTGCAAGACGGATTCGCCCTGCAAAATTCCATACCAAGCAAATTGAGCAACATTGGGTGTAATATGTGCAGCAATAGAACCCCATCATCAAGCAATGGTCTCGCTCGGAGAGATGAAGATCAGACTGGACGGAGTGTGCCTTATGCACTCAGCTCCAAATGTTCCGGATTGATACCAAATGACAAGTATCTGACCTGTATGAAGCAATGACTAGCTGGGCTCCATGTGCTAGTCAGGGTTGAATGACATGAGCACTCAGCTGCAGGGGAGTTCCCGTTCCCCTGCTCAGCTGGCTATTTGTTCACACTAAACAGATCTATGGCCCGCAGCACCGATAGATCAGAGTGGCACGTTCACCACGCACTCCCAAGGTCGCAATAATGCATTTTGCGTGTGCTTACGCACGCATATGCAGCTAGAAAATCAAGGAAGGGGTGGTCACATTTTTTTTCGGACGATGATTTGAACTCATTTTGCCGAGGCCACTGCCAAATGCAATCTCCTGATTTTCAACCCCCAAGCTTGGCAGCGGCCATCACGTATGGTGAGAGGCACAAAACAGAGTTGTTGCCCGCATTTTCAGAGCTTGCATCCCCATCCCACATTACCCGACCGATGATATGCTGACCGACCTCACCACGCTTCAGGGGAAGAAGTATTCTCCTACGTGCTTGACAAAGCGGCCCAATTTCCAAGATTGCCCGACGTCGCCAAGCCTCCAAATAGTTGGAGTGATTCACTTGCTTTGATAGTCCAACGAGATGAAGAGAAGCGGAGAAAGGATGCTAAGAAGGACAAGTCGAAAGCAAGCAGGGCCAGCATCGCATCAATCGATGGCCCAGTCAACACGGTGCCGGGGGGGTCGATTGGCCATGTCCCAGACCAGTCAGTTTTCTGGATGTTCATGGAGGTGCGTAGTCAATCAATCCATCATCAAACTTAAGATGTTTTTTGCTGACTCGCTGACCTGTCGTTATAGGATTACTTCCGGGACCTGACCACGGACGACTTCCACCTGCTGGTGCCGAGTGTCATGAAGGCTGCAGATGACGAATCGTTCACTGTACCCTTCATGGGGCGTGAGCAAAGTGCAAAAGATAAGGCTGCCAGGCCTTATGACCGGGAGGTGCGTGCATGGCGAGGAAGATTTTGTTTGCTCTCCATGCATGATGCCAAATAGCCATGCACCTGCGTTGGGCTGAATAACTGATGGGCAGGAGCATGCCCTTGCATTATTATTTAAGTTTCATCTTCTTGCCTGCACAGTGCAAGGTTGAGGAGGCCATTGGTGAGGGCGAGGGCGGAGGACCATCATCATCCATGCTGCACCCTGGCAGTCTCCATCATGCCTCTTTGGTCGGCCCACCCAAGCCGTGCATGGAAACCTGCAGCAACAGCGAGCTGCGTGCGGTTGGATCTCTCATGATGAAACTAGGTCTTCTAGGGGATCCGACCGGCTTGCAGCTAGCATCGGGCAGCTTCGCAGGAGCTGGAGCCTCCGGAGCCACTCAGGGTGGTGTGCATGCACCGCTGACGGCGCAGCAGGGTGCACTCACTGTAGAGATTTCCACAGCTGAGCGACCACAGCTGGAAAGTCTGCTGACGCGAGCTGCGGCCGAGGCCTCGGCAGCATCCTGCGGTGAACGGCCCACCTCCTCGTCTGCATGGGCAAACCTGGCTATGCATGGCCTTCACTTAGCCGGTAGTGCAGAGGATACCGAAACCATGCTACACTCAGCCTTTTCCGCAGCAGGCAGCGCCTCAGTGGCTGCGCCTACAACCAGTCCCGAGGACGCTGCCCCCAACTACTTTGACGGCAGTACCACGGGCACGGGGGACTATGTGCACCCGCTGCTCAGGCTGCTGCTTGCGCGGCCCCCGCCAGCGTACGTGCTAGACCACCGGGCCCACAAGCTATCGTCCTCGGGCGATCAGGCGGACGACGGCGGACATGATACCATAGACCTGTCTTCGACTCCGCACGCTGCCAGCATGCCAGCAGTGACGCTCCCAGCTGGTGACGTCTTAACAGCCGGTGACCTCCTCGCAACCAAACGAACTCTGCAGCCAGGGAGCACCCCCTTGCCTGGTATCCCGCCCTCGCCGGCTGCAGCCACATCTGGCGCTGCAACCCCGCCGGCTGTGCCGTCCTGCTCCGCGGGGGGCAAAGATTCTGATGCCGAGGCGTGCAAAATAAACCAGGAGGTGCTGCAGCCACAGCCTAGCTTCTCAGACTTGGATGTCAAGGCCGGTTCTGGGCTGCCTGGTGGGGATGGACAGGGCTTAGACCAGGGGGCTGGATCGGCACGAGGCCGCACGCGCTCATCCATTAACTATAGCCTGCTGTCCGGGAAGAAGGACAAGGAGAAGGCAGCTGCGGCGGCGGTTGCTGCCGCCGCAGCGTTGGCAGCAGCAGCAGCAGCAGCGGCAGCACACAATGGTGCGGCCCTGGGCACCCCGTCAGCAGGCAAGAAGAAGAATCCACGGGGCCGGCCCTCGCTGAACAAGTCAGGCAGCGGTTCAGGCCCGGGTAGCGCATCTGCTGCAACGTTCGCGGCCGCGTCCGGCCTCTTCTCCCGCTGTGCCGCGCCTGGCCTCGGCTGCTGTCCGACTGAGGAGGATCTGGCCTGCTATAACCCGGTGGTTGCCTCTGTTGCAAGGTGCATCGCGGCCGGGCCGCACGAGCAGGGGTTGGAGGCGCAGTGGCCGCTGCTGGAGAGTGCCGCGGATCTGCTGGCGGTTGCGCCAGATGACGAGATAATGGCGGAGATATTGGCGGTGCAGGCTGAGCTGGCACAGCAGGTAGGTGTGAGCAACGGGTGGGTGCATGCTGGGCTGGCGAAGCGGGTGGGTGCATGCTAGGCTGGCACAGCGGGTGGGTGCATGCTGAGCTGGCGCAGCGGGTGAGTGCATGCAGATGTGGCGCATCGGGTGAGTGCATGCTGAGCTGGCTCAGCGGGTGGGTGCATGCTGTGCTGGCGCAGCGGGTGAGTGCATGCTGAACTGGCGCTGCGGGTGGGTGCATGCTGTTCTGGCGCAGCGGGTGAGTGCATGCTGAGCTGGCGCTGCGGGTGGGTGCATGCTGAGCTGGCGCCGCAGGTGTGTGTGCTGCTAGCGGCGAGCAAGGGGCCCTGCGGCGCGGGAACGCTCCGGCATTGGATGAAAGCACTATGCACTGGATGCCAGGCATGCAATCCTCCTGTTCAAGTGATCCGGCACGCCATCCTCTGGCTCGGCTGCCCAGGATCACTCAGAGGCATCTTTCCTGAGGAAGTTGCACCTTCCCCGTGCCCCGTCATCTGAATGCGAGCACCCGCTCTCTGTTACCATGCATGTGGCAGGCCGGTGATGGCTTGTCTTTATCCCCTCAGATGGGGATCAACTGCCACCAAGGGGTTTGCCAAAGGTGGACTCATAGCCTCAGAACGAACGCTGCTTGTCCTGCTCTCAGACGGTTCGAACTGCTACCAAGGGGTTTGCCATAGGTGGACTTTGCCCACTAAAAGGAACGCTGCTTGTCCTGCTCTCAGATGGGGATCAACCGTTACCAAGGGTCCCGCTTCCTGCTGCGGGCGCTGGAAGATGTGCCCCATCAGCGGGCCAGGGAGGAGGAGAGACTGTCGGAGGAGGCGGACATCCAGGACTATCTGATGGTCAGTAGTGGGAAGACCTGTTGGGTGCTTCATTTTGCTCATGTCACTGGATGGGAAATATGGTACTGGACTTCAGGGCCTGCTTATGAGCGTGTGTCGGTTTCTGATGACCACAGCCTAAATGAGTCATGTCACCTTGCCGCTCAAGAAACAGACATGCAGTTTGAGGTGCGTGCCCGTCACAAACAAGATTATAGGGCGCCTAGATGCCTCAGCTAAGTCAGGGTTGCTTGCAGTTAAAGTACAATGGCTGTACCGCTAGTTCCTGTTTGCCTCAAGGCATCTCTCTCTCCCGCTCTCACAGCACAAGGCTGAGGCCAAGCGCATCCAGAAGCGGGAGATGCGTGAGCTGCAGAAGCGCCAGGCGGCAGCTGCCTTGATCGTGGGACCGGCAGCGGTTGCCGGCCAGCCGTCGCCCTTGCTCCTCCTGTCTGCGGCAGATGCGTTTGTGCTGCCTGCCGAGCTGGCCGGGGAGCTGGTGGATCCCCTCGCAGTCAGGTGAGGGCGCTGGCCCCCCATGGGGCGGGGCTGATCGATGGACAGCGTGAGTGTGTGTGGGCCGGTGTCATGTCAATCACTCGATACTCTCCCGCCAATCCTTGGGTGGTGGGTCCTGTTTCTCTCTGCGGTGTCTGGGCGACTTTGTCATGACTGCCCTGTCCAAACTATCTGTATGAGCAGTCGTACAAATGTTGAAGGGGTCAGGCTTTATGAGCTGTGAGAGGTGCTGGTCCTTGCTGGCGCCCTGCTGCATAGCAGGACCTGCAACGTGACCCGCTTTTCAGGCCCCCGCTAGCGCCCAGCAGGGGCGCACTCGCCTCAGGGCGTCTGACAGGTGCATGCATGCGTTTGCAGGGGCGCACTTGCCTTAAGGCGTCTGACAGGTGCATGCATGCGTTTGCAGGGGCGCACTTGCCTTAAGGCGTCTGACAGGTGCATGCATGCGTTTGCAGGGGCGCACTTGCCTTAAGGCGTCTGACAGGTGCATGCATGCGTTTGCAGGGGCGCACTTGCCTTAAGGCGTCTGACAGGTGCATGCATGCGTTTGCAGGGGCGCACTTGCCTTAAGGCGTCTGACAGGTGCATGCATGCGTTTGCAGGGGCGCACTTGCCTTAAGGCGTCTGACAGGTGCATGCATGCGTTTGCAGGGGCGCACTTGCCTTAAGGCGTCTGACAGGTGCATGCGTGTGCTTGCAGGGGGGCACTTGCCTTTAGGCGTCTGACAGGTGCATGCGTGTGCTTGCAGGGGGGCCGAGGACGAGGCCCTGTGCGCAATCTGTGGTGACGGCACCTCCGAGGAGCCCAACCACATTGTATTCTGTGAGCGCTGCGACGTCGCGGTGCACCAGGGCTGCTACGGGGTCAGCGAAATACCGCAAGGTGGGTTACCCTGACCCTAAACAAGGGGTCAGCAAATCCCGCAAGGTGGGTCACTGAGGTTTGAATGTGAGGTTTTGAGGACGGCGCATGCGCAGCAGAAACCGAGATTTGACAGATTGCTGTGGGCTTGCTTGATCAGCAGGTTGAGGATCCTGTCGATGCCCCCAAGGCCATAGCCTGGGCCGTGACCTCTTGGATCTGCTGCTCCTCCTGCTTCTGATACTTGCTGCTGCTGCTGGCTGCTTATATGGGCTGCTGAATGTGAATGCAGTGATTATACTAATGATACTGATACTACCGCTGGTGCTGGTGCTGCTGTTGCTGCTCAACGAATGTGTCACTTGTCCCTCTGGCCATGCAGGCGAGTGGCTGTGCTGGCCCTGCTTCTACTATGAGGTGGAGCAGCGTGACAAAGGCGTGCCTCAGAATGAGATTAGGCCCCCCAGATGGGAGATGGCGGCACAGGTGGGTCCTGACAGAAGATAGGGAGATTGGCCCTTGGTCATAAAACGGGTGACATGGAGATGGTGTGGCGCCCTTGTTGCTATGAAGCATAATGAGATCACGCTTCCTAGATGGGAGATGGTGGTGCAGGTGGGTTCTGGGCTTCTGGCTGTGGACATGGAGATTGCACGGCTCCTTCGTTTAAGAGGCAGGAAGCAGGGAACAGGGACCGTATTCCTGAAGCAGAGGAGAGGGAGAGGGAGTGGAGCCCCTGTTACATACTTCAAATCTGTCACTCCTCCAGATGTCTTCTCCCCTCCTCCCCTGCCTCCCCTCCTGCTGTGTGTTTCCTTGGTGCACACTTTCAGCTGAAGCTGCCTTCTGCTGTTGCCTGCCAGCCTGTGCCGACCCCCTCTCCCCCGTGGCTACCCCTGCCCCCTAGGGTATGGCTTACGCGGCGCTGCCTGGGGGCTCCTCTGCCGTGACCTGCTGCCTGTGTCCTGTCAAGCTGGGTGCCTTCAAGCAGATGACAGACACGCGGGAATGGGTGCACATGGTGAGAGCGGCAGGCACGCAGGAATGCCGTGGAGCAGGTGGGGGGGGACCGGCTTGCTACTGTGCCCATCACCCCCTCCCAGCTGCAACGAGGGGGCGACTGTATTGTTGCTATGCATTTAGTCTTGTCGACCCCTTTGGCCGGAGTGGCCGCTTCCCTGGCTTGAGTGTTTTTAAGGAGGTCCTGCTGGCTAGGACGTGAATGCAATACATGATCAACGTCGTTTTTCTTTAGGCTGAGAAGCCATACCAAAAAGAGGAGGGGGGAGAGAGGGGGTCTCTTGGGGGAGGCACGCCAAAACTGAGTAAGACACCAAATTAGGTGGGAAGCTTCCTCACAATGCCACTAGCATGGTCTCGGGCGTTCTGGGTATCAGCCCTGATGCACCCCACGCGCACCTCCCAGATCGCTTGTACTCAAGGCCTCTGGAGTGTCCAAACTAATCGATGTGACAAGGAGAACAATAGACGGTGAGGACTGGTGGACCATGTGGACCTTGTACATCAGCCTCTCAACAGCCACACACGGTGACTTATGCTTAGTTGGGTGCGCACCAGACCATCTATGGCAGAGGCCGCCTGGTATCCATCACTGAGACGACAGGGTCCAAACCTTAACCAGCCTACAGACAAAGGCCCTAGCAGCAAAGCTCGTTTTCCCCCAGGCCCCAACAGCGGCAAGCCGTGATAAAGTATATAAGTGAATGGTAGTTGACGCCCTCGAGTTCCATACCGGTTGTGCCTGTGCCCCCTGCCCCCTTGTTCACTGTGACCCCTTCCCCCTCTTGTTTGTCAAAGGTGTGCGGGTTGTGGCATGCGGAGACGTCTGTGTTGCCGGGCAATGTGTGTGAGGCCGTGCAGAGCCGCGCAGCTGTCAAGACAGACCGATTCGGGCTGCCGTGCGCCATCTGCCAGCTGACGCACGGAGCTGTGGTGCGGTGCAGCTATGGGCACTGCCAGGTAAGCTTCCGCAGCCAATATTTATTAACATCGTGCAGCTTTTCTTTACGCGGTAGTTGTGATACTATCATAACAATACAAGCTACATGCCGGTAGCCATCATCACGGGTGGAATGGATATGATGGCGTTCGGGGCTGACATTTGGTGCAAGTATGGGCACTGTCAGGTGAAAATGCACTGTGGGTTGTCTGGAATGGGGTATCGGACTTTCAGAGCCATTAGGGTCCAATGGTGTGGAAGGTCGTTATCTAGGCAGGCAGGTCTTTTGGGTCCTATGCCCATGCTCATATCCATGCCTATGCTCTCCATATGCCGATGCCCCTGCCTATGCCCATGCTCTCCATATGCCCATGCCCGTGCCCATGCTCTCCCTATGCCCATGATCATGCCCGTGCCCATGCTCTTCCTATGCCCATGTCCCTGCACATGCCCATGCTCTCCCTATGCTCATGTCCCTGCCCATGCCCATGCTCTCCCTATGCTCATGCCCGTGCCTATGCTCTCCCTATGCCCATTCCCATATCCGTTCCCATGCTCTCCCTATGCCCATGACCTTGACCCTGTCCATGCCCATGCTCTCCCTATGCCCATGCTCATGCCCGTTCCCATGCTCTCCTATGCCCATGACCATGACCCTGTCCATGCCCATGTCTGTTGCACCCGCAATTTCTACAGAGCACGTTCCATCCTCTTTGTGGGCGGAGAGCTGGGCAGTACATCCCGGTCAAGCTGGGCCCCAGCGGGAAGGTGGTGTACCGCTCGTACTGCCTGCAACACAGCGACATGGTGAAAAACAAGGACGCAGAGAACAATGTTGTAAGGGTGAGCACAGTGGGACAGGGAAGTTAGAGAACAAAGTTTTAAGGGTGGGTCCATTAGGACACGGAGCTCAATGTTGGTGGGGTGAGCATTGCGATTTGTACCGTAGGGTGGGGCAGTGCAACACTGGGTCACGAGCTTGCTTCACAGCTGGAGGGGCAGAGGGGGCTATCGGGCTGGAGGGTGACGGGACGGGAGTTTGTGTAGGGACTGTAGGCTCTGTGGGTGTGCTGCCCCATGTGGAGGAAACATCAAGCTGCAGCTAAGGACCTGGTTAGGGCCAAATGCGAATGCAAAATACACATTTAAAGCCAGTGTGCGAACCTGTTCACAAGTGCCTCTTGGCCACTCCTGCCTGCTCCTCCCCGGTCTGCCGTGCTCCTGCCTCTCCTCTTTTCCTAGCCCCTCCCCCCTCCCTCCACCTCACCTTCCTTCTTCTCTCACAGGGTGCCATCGAGCTCCTCTCCAAGCCCAAGGTGGCGGTGCCGCACCGCCCGCGCAAGGATCGCAATGCACAGCGCGATGATGACGGGGACGGAGGCGGCGGTTCCGAGGATGCCGGCGAACAAGCGGACGTGACCAGCCCTTCCTTGATGTTGGCGCTGGAGGCCCTGGCTGCCAGAGAGCTGGAGGCGGTCACGCTCCAGTCTGTACGCTATGAGCTGGAGGGCCTGCGTCTAATCGCTGACCAGGTGCGCCGCCGCGAGAAGATCAAGCGGCAGGTGGCAAAGTCGTTTGAGGAGGAGGCGTGCATGTTTGCAAGGAGCTTCGACACCGCAACGGCCACAGCGCCGGTGGCGGCGGCGCCCAGTGTGGTTCAGCTTTGGGGGACAGGGGGAGTGGCTGCAGGGCCTGGGGAGCCGGCAGGGCTGCTGGATCCTCCTGGAGAGGGGCACCTTCTATTTCCTGGGGAACTCAATGCATTTCCCGCTGCTGCGGCCGCATCAATAGGGACGGTGCCAGCCAAGAGGGCCGTCCGCGCGGCGGCGCTCGCGGCGACGGCGGCTCGCGTCGCTGCCATGGACATGGATGATCTTGACGACGGCGCCTCCCCCCACCGCGCCACGCTCGGCAGCCCACGCGCAAGGGCGACGGCGGCGGCCACGGCGCTGCGGGTGGAGAAAGTGGATGCCGCTGCTGCTGCAACTGCTGCTGCTGCAGGCGCAGCCAAGCTGACGGGCTCTGGCCGCAAAATCATTCTGCGCAGACCAGCTGGCCGTCCTGAGGCCCCAGATGACGCTGCGGGGCCTTCTACTGCAGCTGTTCACACTGGGCCGGGCATGTCAACCATGTCTATGATTTCCAGGAGCCCCACAAAGAGGCACTCCTTGGGTGCAGCCAAGACGGACGACGAGGAGGCAGCGGGACTCAGCGCGCATACGGACCTAGCTCCCGGCCCTGCCCCAAGCACAAGCGGCCGCAGCGGCCGCGGCCGTGTCCGCAAGCCCAGGGTCATCCCTGATGCAGAGATGGGCGACCTGTCGGATCCCGAGGCAGCGTACGATCCGGGTGTGTATGCGTCTGAGGAGGAGGGGCCGGGGGCTGCTCTGGCGCCCAGGAGCAAGCGGCGCAGCGGGGGCACTGCGCCTGCTGCAGCGGTGGGTGGTGCCCCACCAGCAAAGAGGCAGAAGCAAGGCGCAGCTGGGGCCGGTGCATTGGCAGGCTCGGTGCGCGGAACAGCAGCACCACCAGCACCACCTGCTCCCCGCAGGCACCCGCGGGGCGTCGCAGCCAGCAGTGGCCTGCTGCAACAGCCCAGCGCCTCTGAGGGCGTAGCTGAGGTGGCGCTGCTTGTTGCTGAAAGTCTGGGGGATGAGGATGCTGACGATGTGCTGATGCCCAACACGGGGAACATGGGCTCAGAGTCCATGTTCCAGCTGCCGGGCGGCTACCTAATGGACGGTGAGAGCGCGGCCGAGGGTGCTCTGTCAGGGTTCGTTGTTGCCTTCCCGTATCCTATGTCCTTCTGTCTTGCTAGTTTCCTTTTTGTGTTCCTACTGTATGGTATGCCTTTGTTGCAGCTATGGGGTTTTGCTTGATTGTGCTCTCAGATGAGGTTCTCATGCTCAAGGTGTGTCTGCCGTCGTGTGGATCGCAGGTATGGCGATGGCGACTGGGCCGTCATTGATTCAAGTGCGGGAGCACATGGTCATGTCACAAGAGCAGGCAGAGATGAACAACAGCCAACTGCCCAGGGGTTACAAGTACGTCAAGAGCGACATGCTGCCAAAGAACGCCTGAAGGCTGTTTGTCGATGCTTGGTGAAGTCGTACTCATCTCTTGGCACCGATCTCTCTTGGCACCGATCTGGTTGACGCGGGGGGGCAGATGTCACAGGCTGTTGCACATGGAAGATTTTTTCCATTTCTGTTGTAGATTTGTTAATGACGTTACACTTCAATTTCTGCTGAAGATTTGTGTGGTCACCTGTCGTGCCTTGTGAATCGTGATCAGTTTTAGGAGCGGCTTTTCTCTCATTCGAAACATTTGAATTCAACCCTTGCAAGAGAAAGAGTGGATGGCTTTTCCGTGCTGAGCAGTAAGAGACTGCCGACATTAATTTCTGGGTAATGCAAGAGATCAAAAGCCATCACGGATTTCTTCTTTCTCAGGCATCACAAAACCACCTCTCATTGACTTGTAATCCTGTCTTTGCCCAATACCCGCTAGTCATCCAGAGACTGCATGAGGCCCAGCCTGGACTGCATTCTCGAAGTACCCCGGTGTTTCTTCGAGTCTAGACGGGCCTCAATGCGCTGTGACCCGCCGCGGCCGCTCTTGACCTTCCCACTGCCCTCACGTGCTTGCTTGGCCATTTGCAAGGCCTTGATATCGCTTTCCTCCCGCTCCTGTGAATTGATGGGGGAGGGGAAAGCGCGGAGGGCCTCATAAAATGGGGCCAGGAGATCTCACTCTGCCGTCCTTGAAGCTTCAAACACCTAGTCGTTACCCCCAAGATGCTTCATTTGCCAACGTCATCACAAACAACTGAAATATGGAAGCGACACTGAAGCGTCTTACAGACCGGCCACGTATCCCATGAGATTCCCAATTTTCCATGTTGATATCTGAGGCGGCATCACCTTAATGTCTAGCAGCATCTTGACATAGTGCGGGTATCTCTCCAGGCTGTCCTCCTTTTCCGTTACTGAGCAGCCGGGTTCCAGCAGGTGTGCGCAGTCACTGAACCGGCACGGCTGCTGCTCCACTATGGCGTTGAACTCAGGGAAGAGGGAGGCGAGGTCTGTGGAGGTGATCTGTGACAAGCTGGGCTGGCTGAAACCTGGAACACAGGTTGTTTGGGGAGAATGTTTGACACGGGCTGAGTTACGAGTTATAACTGTCAAGAGAGCTAGGAACACAACTAAAATCTGCAGGCTCCACTTATGATGGGCTAAATGATGACCTCGCCATGCCTCAAGGCCCCCCTGCGGCGCGCCATGGACCCGGGGAAGATGTGCGAGGTGGCCGATTGAATGCGTTGGCACCATTGATAACAAAAGCTCTATATATCAGCCTAGCTATCGTCATTGTAGCAACACATTGCTTTGACCCGGGTGCCTTGGTCTCAACCTCACTTGACCCGGGCCCCGTCCAAGCCTCAGCTCCCCCCTTCGGCTTCTATCCCCGCTCTTCCCATCTCCGTTCTCCTACCCGTACTCCATACACGCCTCAGCCTCTCCGTATCCGCAATCTGCCTCTGCATGTCTCCCCGCTCATCCCCTCAGTTCCCCACCCGAGCCTCCATACACGCCTCAGCCTCACCCGGGGTGTCCGCCATCAGCCCGCCTCCAGGGAGCCGGATCAGTGCCGCGGACGTCGTCGTGTGCATGCCCCGCCCCATTTTCGTCATCTCTCCCACGACAAGGAAGCCGCTGCCACGCGTGCTGGCAGCAGCGCCAGATGGACTCGGCCGCGAGGGAGCCTCGAAGATGGTGATGTCAGGGTCTCCGTTGCTCTTGGCTTGCCGCCGGGTGCCCCCCGCCTCAGAGGCCTGCAGAGGGGCAGCAGACGTGGCCATGCTTGTGAGAGAACAACCGGAGGGGCAAGCTTGCGACGCGCAGGATGCATGACGAAGTATCCCCTTGCCAGCATGGGGCATCCCATGTGCGAGTGCGTGCTAGCTTTTAAGACAAAACAAACCTCCAGCGTTTGGGTTAGGGGCGTTCCCTAAACCCTAAACCCCAAACGTATCACGCGATCCTGACGAAAAGCTGTCAACCTCAACACCCCACCTCTGGATCTGTCCCATGATAATCGTCATCATTATCAGGACTGGAGCCAGATGAAGCCTGCTCCCGTATACTGCTGCTGCTGCTGCTGCTGCTGCTGCTCCTGCTGCTCCTGCTGCTAGCAGCCAAGGCAGAGGATATAGCAGATGGAGACAGTGCCATGACTTGCACATCCTGGTCTATCCGGTGACGCCCCAGGCGCAGCGTGTTGATGAGCGACGACTTGCCCGCACCTGCGCAGGAGAAGGTTAGGCAGCAGAGGTGGTAGCTTGGGGCAGGCATTCCACCACAAAGCATTTCCATTCCCTGCAGTCCCCGATTGCTGGGGAAAGCAGCCTCTTAGCCTGTGTTTCGTTTTCCCTCCTTGCGATTCCACCTCAGGTGAGCCACCCCACGGCCACGAAAATCCCAGCTGGGGCACACCGTCACCAGCCTACAGACACAGGCCCAAGCAGCCAGGGTGTAGCTGAATTGTAGCTAAATTGGAGCCAAGCCACGAAACAAGAAACGATGCGCTCAGATGACCCAGCATGCAGCGATTCACAAGCTGTCACAATTCAGGCCCCACGCCCACTGCACAATGATACAAGCTCTCTGACTCAAGCTGTCCCCTGCCTCCCTCACGCTTAAGAGAATCATCGGAATTGCTCAGATGCCCTCTGGGCCTCCCCCCCCTGCCACTCCTCCCTCCACCTCCTGCCCCCCTCCCCCATCTGAGCCAGGGCATGCACTCCTATCACCTGAGGGGCCTGCCACCACGGAGGTCCGCCTACTCAGCACCTCCAGCGTCTCCGGCAGACCTCGACCATGCTCGCAGCTCACCACCAGGGGCTGATACCCCCACGAGCGGACCTGAGGATCAGGGCGGCAAGGAGGCCAGTGAGGCAGGCCCAGACGAATGCTCAGGCAATGGGGTGGCTACTCCAACAAATCTGGAGACTCAAACCTTGAGTCCAAGCGAGCCGGGGTGATGAATACCACTCCACCACCATGCATTGGTTACTTTAAGCCGATAGCAGTGCAGCAGGCTCCTTGTCATCCAGGCAGAATCTGTCAGCTCGCCACCCAACGGTTCCCCACCTTTCTGGCAGCTCGCTGCCCCACCCACCTGCTCCTACCCTACCCCTGCTAGCTCGCTGCCCACCCACCAGAGGCACCACGATGTTCCTCTTTCTATGCCCCCTCTCTCACCTGTTCCACCCTCCGTTGCACCTCCTCCTCCGGCACAAGGTCTGTTTTATTGAGCAGGAGCGTGAAGGGCAGGCCCGATGCCTCCATGCTGACCAGAAACTTGCTAACTTGCAGCTCCTCAAACTGGAGGGGAGAGGGGGCAAGGGGGGGAGGTACACAACTAGGGTACTCAACACTTGCACTTTTGACTCGGGTTCTTTTAGTCATGGTGTAAGTATTGGAGGAGAGAGGGGGGAGAGGTGCACAGCCAGGGTGCATGCAGTGTGGCGAAGGAGAGGCAGAAGCTGTTTTTCAGCAGCACTTAAAGTCTTAAACAGAGAGATTAGCCCCTGAGGCGCACAGCAACATGCCAACGCAAAAACAATGGAGACACCCTGCAGCTGAGTTCAGAACTCCACATCCCAACTGAAGAGGTGCATCCACACTCCAGCTGCAACACGCTTGACGAGTCATCTGCAGCCCTTCCTGAGCACCCACCGGGGGGCAGTCCAAGGCAAACACCAGCAGTGCATGATCGATGTTGGCGATGGCCGGATCCACCAGCTCCGAGGAGCGCTCTAGGATATCTTCAACAGTGGCCCGGCCCAAGCTCCAGTCCACGCTGCTAACACACACCTAGGGCAGGCGTGGGAGTTTTTTTTTTCATGGCTCAGAAATCTGGGAAGGGTCAGTTGCCTCAGGTGTGGGGACAGTTCCCCCAGACGGCAGCTGAATTACCGGCCCATCCAAGCAGCCCAAGGCCTGTGAGCCAATAGGGCATTATTGGGCTAAGCACCCTCTGAGCGTACCGCACCTGGTCGCCCACCAACACCTTCTTGCCCAGCTTGCGCAGGATGGAGCGCAGGTTGCACAGCAGCTGCTGGCGCGGCGCAGCTGGTGCAGGGGGATCGCCCTCAGCCACTGCTGAAACTGCTGCTGCCACAGAGGAGGAAACGGATGAAGGGGAAGGGGAGGAGGAGGAGGAGGAGGGGGCCTGCCCACTGTCCCTGCCTGCCTCTTGGTCAGCTTCGCTGCCACGTGCCTCATTATGGCCGGTGCGGTGAAGCTTGCCGTCAACCAGCGTGACCGAATGTGGCTCGTACAGCTCAACTCTCACAAAGCCTACAGAGGAACTCATGACCTGCGAGATAGAGCACAGGGTTGTAGTTTGCGCATGCAAGCTACAATGCGGCTGCGTGATGGCCTGCAGCCTAGGGTTATGGTGCACCATGCCCTGTTGTTTCAGCCGCCGTCAAAAAGCTGGTCATCATTTGGTCCCATTGGCCTCGTGGTGGCTGTATGGCAGCCCCTGAAAGATAATCTGGTCACCTGGCACGCACTAAACCAAACAATTTGATGCACTGTGAACCTGCAGGGGGATATTGAATTCAAGTTGCACCGCCAGGCAGTGATTCCATTACGGACTTTTTGTATGGCATTGGAATATCTGCCGTTGTGGAGTTCTGGTAGTTGGTCAGCGATATGTTGCTGGCGGTATGCTTATCGTGAGCTGCATGTGAGTCATGCTTAAGTGCCCCCTAGTGTGCATTAACACCATGCTGCATGGGCGCATGGTGATGCCTTTTGTTTGTGATGGCTGTTTATGTCCCTCCAGCTCTCACCTGTCCGAACCGTGTCAGTGGTGGCATTCCTTCTGCCGTATCTGTCTTAGCACCAGTGCGTACTATAGAACGCTGCAGCTTTAGAGCTTTCTTCGATGAATAGAGACGAAGAAATACGTTGTAGCATGGTACGCAGTCGTCGTGGTTAAAGCGCGAGAGTACTGCAGGTCTCCGAATGCTCGAAGATTTGTAAGGGCCACAGAAGCTGCACAGCGCACGTGGCGCACACCTAGAGCTGATGTTACGTATCATGCTGACAGACATGACGCAAAATTACGAGGTAAGCGATCCGGGGTGATCCAGGTCAGACATTCCGTTGAGGTGTGGCTGAATGTATGAACACATGCGCGCACGGCGGCCCGACAAGGTCATGTCGTCGCGACGCGACGGCCGTTGTCAGATGTTATTGACGTGCTATCAATGATGATAAATTCTGTTTATTTGCACGGCCGGTAAGTGCTGTGTGTTCATGTCATCGTCCGTCTCATCCTTGACACTCAGGACACTCTTTCGCAGGTTGTCCGCCGCTTCGTTACCTTCTTTCTCTAAGCGCGTTGGACCCGCATCATCTCAGATACATGCCGTCAACCGATTGTTCGAGTAAGTCTCAGGGGCATGGCACACAGTGCAAACATAGGCGTCCTGCATGGGATGCGAGTTTCACTCCCCCCTACTCGCTCCCTGTTTTCCGACCTGCAGCTCTGGGTCTGATGACCGCACTTCCACCATGCAAGAAGAGGGGCGCCATGCTGGCGGGCGCAGCAGCATGGACAGCAGCCGCATGAAGGCTGCAGCTGCGTATGACCAGGGACGCAGTTCAGACCAGCGGAGGGGGGCGGGAGGGCCGGACAGGGGCCGAGAGCAGCTCTTCACCCGTGGCACCCCTGGTGACCGGCCCCCTAGGGAGCAGCGCAATTCTGATGACGCTCCCCGATGGCGGGATGACTGGACGGAGGACAACAGAGACAACAGAGGTCGAGGTGGCGGGCGGCGGGACGGGGACAATGGCAGCTACCCCAGACGTGACGGCGGAGAGGGCGCCTCTGGGCGCGGGGCAGGGCGGGGCATGGGGCGGGACGGGCCGGGTCGATCTGGGGATAGGTCTGGTCCCAGACGGTCCGCCTCCCCCGACCCCTCTTCTCCCTACGGAGAGGACTTTGACCTGGAGGCTGGGGCACATTCTGAATCAGCAGCTGATGCATACGCCGGCAGGGCTGATGCGCCACCTGCGGTCAAGGCCAAGCCTACGCCCCTGCCTGTTCTGCGCGAGCGTGACTCTGATAAGGGTACGTTCTTCCACAGCTCCTCCTTCAAGAAGGCCGGGGCCTCGGACGAGGTGGTGGCTGCGCTTAAAACTCTCGGCATCTCTCGGCCATCACACGTGCAGGTGGGATATTCAGGGGCACGGGCATGGTCCAGCAGTATAAGCATCTTTGCAAGGCGCTGCCGAGACCTCGAAACCCAAAAGACTGCACCTGCCACTTAATCATTACTTTTCTGCCCCTGCAACTGCAGCAGCAACTGTAAATGTAACTGCAAATGCAACTGCAAGCCTGCAACTGCAACCTGTCCGCACACGCTGCAGCTGCGCCCCTCTGCTTCTACAGGCCGAGTCTTACCGCCTGCTGCTGGACCGCGAGTTGCTGCATGTCGCCATCATGGACCAGGCGGGCAGCGGCAAGACCTTGGCGTACCTTCTGCCCCTGCTGCAGCAGCTCAGTCAGGAGGAGCAGGAGCTGAAGGCGGCAGCAGTGGCGGAGGGAGCTTCGCCCGAGGCGCGATTTAATGTTGCAGCTCCCAAGGCACCCAGGCTGATTGTCCTGGCGCCCACCACTGGTGAGTGGGATGTGAAGGGTGTGAACTGTTGACACCCAGACATGGTACCCGCCACTGGCGAGTGGGTGTGAAGGGTGTGAACTGAGGACACGCAGACAGGGCACCCACCACTGGCGAGTGGGGTGTGAAGGGTGTGAACAAGCAAGGGGCGCTGGCTCTACTGCTGTTGATTGCTGACCATCGGAAATTGTGTGAAGGCCAAGAACGTCCCGCAAGCAGGACGGTCCTACCTAGAGAGGGCGAGGCGGTGCGCTGGTAGCTGACACATTGCTGGGGGATGCGGTGATCTGTATTGTGGGGCCCTTCTTTGAGAGGATGCAGGGTTGCTGTGCGTATAGGGAATTGGGGATGTTCCTGTGATTCTCTGTATGTGTCACACCTGCACGCAGCCGTTATGACCTCCTTCAGTAGGGCTACATCGCCCTAGCGCGCTACACTGAAAGGTACCCGCCTCGTGCCTGCAATATCTTGTTTGTGCCCTCCCTCCCTCAATCTGTGTTTTTTTTATCGCCTCCAATCTCTCATTCCTGCCCCCTTATTGCCGCCCTCTCTCTCGCTTGGTGCCTGATCACAGAGCTGGCACAGCAGGTGTACCGCGTGGCCAAGGCGCTGTCTGCATCAGGACTGAAATTCAGGTGTGGGACGGTTTCCATTGTTTCGTTTAGGTCAATGGCGTTCCACCTGTGGGCCCTTCCCAAGCAAAGGCTTGGCCTCGTTTGCGTCCAGCTGTTTTGTTGGGAGCGAAACTGTTGGGGACCGAGCCTTTACCTGCCTATGGCCAGTGGCACTAGGGCTTGATGCACCTGCCCCCATTGACCGTAGGCCGCGACGTTGCTGAATATTAGCTGAAGCTGGCAAGGGGGGGGCAGGACAAATGTTGTATGACCCCATCAAGCCATCAACCCTACTTCTCCAAGAGTCATCCGTCTGAGAAAGCTGCTGCACCCATGCACCTCTGGTGGCTGTCGCACTTTTGAAAGAAATTCCATTTTCTTTGTTTGAGGAGCTTGGACCCCCTCACCCCCCCTATGTTGACATACGATGGCCGGGACCTGTGCGTTGACCATTGACCATGCACAAGGGGTCATAAGAAAATTCTGGGCCAGCACTATCTTGGGAGGACTAAAGGACTTCATTCCAAACGGTGGCCTTATGTTTTTGCTGTTTAAAGGCGGGCCACACACATGCTATGTCAAATGCATGCTGGTGGTCTGGCACCGGGCGATTTTAGTGATGTACGGGTTTGATGTGTTTTGATGCAGGTCTGCATGTATGACGGGCGGTCAGGAGGAGAGAGAGAGGCGTGGGAAGAGCTGGCGCACTCAGGTGCGGGGTGTAGGGCAATGAAAACAGGTGCAGATTTGTTCATAAAAGAGGAAGGCTGGACTGCTCCTCAGTCCTTTAAATAATTAGATCCGAAGGTATGCCCTGTAAATGCTCGTAGCAAATATTCCAGGATGAGGAGGGGGTATCCGACGATGCCTGCGCGCGCGTCTGTGGGTCGACACTTTTGGGTGCGTGTTCTCGGAGCCCTCGACGCGGGTGTCGAAGTGGGCCCGCTTTTAAGTTATAACGCGTGGATGCGCAGCTCGGTTATGATAGTTGTCACTTCCGGTTCTCAATGCTTTACTGCGGCAAGAATGGGGAGGGCATTCATACGTGTCGCCAGCTGTCAATTTTCAGCAGCTGTCAAATTTCCCGTTGTCGGAGATGTGCGAAATGATGTGCTCTGTCTATTCGCAAACGATCAGCAAACCATACTACCATAGTCTTCTGTACATTTACATTTCATGTTTACAAACCCATTATCTGTGTACCAGTACCTAAATCAGGATCTGGAAGTGGGGATGTCTCATGGGGCCTACAGTTCTTTTTATTCCAATTTCATGGACCCATGGCCCTCTAGGCTTACGGTCTTGACCCACCCACTGAAATGGTTCAATGTATCCCCCTTGCTCTTGCTCGTGTGTGCCCTGGCCTGTGTAGGTGCAGCAGCTGGAGGGTGGCCTTGACCTGGTGGTGGCCACACCCGGGAGGCTGGTGGAGCACTTGCAGGCAAGTGGCAGCAGGCCTTTAGGAAGCACTGACCTAAATAAAAAACTGCCGGACAGCTTGCTTGTGGACCTCGGTTGTGCCTTTTTGCTCCTAGGTGTGATGCAGCCCTGTGAAAAAAAATGGCGCCTTGGCCGCCAATGATGCAGCGAAAGGCCTCGTAATCTGTACGCAATATGAGTATCTACGACCTCTCCGTTTTTCTTGATTGTCCTAGCTGCTTTTTGCTTGCATTTCTTGAGGCCACCTGAGGTGACTACTTGCCTGTGTTTCTTCACTGGCCCCTCAGGCAGGCAGCCTGGAGCTGTTTGCTTGCAAGGCGATCGTGCTGGATGAGGTGGACGTACTGCTGGGTGGGTGGAGGGGGGATAACGGGGTATTGAATGGTTGGGTGAGAAGGGTCATAAGTACATACCTTCTACAAGGTTAGAAATGGGTAAGGGTGGGTGATGAGAGAAAACTCTTGTTGGAGGCTCAGCTTGGTCTGTTTATTTAGGGTGTACGATTATGCGTCAGATGGCCCGTACCTCTCTGACAGCCTGACCCAGCAAGAAAGACTACTCCCTCGCTGAAGCAGGAGGCCTGAGACCGCTCAAACCACAACAGTTATATCCTTAGTGGGATAGCCCGCTCACGACATTTCGGCGTCCATGTAAAGAAGCGCCAGACGCTTTCCCGCTTACACTTGGAACACGATATGAAATTAACTTTGGCAGGGTTCGAATCGCACACCTCAGCTGCCAATCAGTGTATTACCACTGAGCCCATCGGGGACTATTTGATGTCCCAAGTGAATAGGAGGAGCTTCATGCTGTAGTGCTCGATAATGTGGTGCACTAGGGACCCCTGCGTGGCCTAACGACCGAGGGACCTGACCGGTGGTCCACTTGGTTTTAAACCATGCCACATCGCGACACGCCCCTCTTTGGGTCCTGGGATACCACCCCTCCAGGTGCGGGACCCACTTGGGGGCGCACACAGCCAAGCCGCTGGTGCAAGCCACAGCCTGAACCTTACTGACAGCCCAACAGAAGCTTGATCCGAGGCACCTTGCATGTAACCGCAGCAAAGGCAGCGTGCCTCCCCTAAACTCAAAATCCTCGTTCTTTTGCCTTCAGGCAGCTGTGTGCCTCCCCCACATGCCCCTCCCTTGGTCTTGCTCCCCTGCGCTATACTCCTCGTGCACTGACCAGGCTCCCCCCTTGGCTCCCAGGCGACCAAGCCGCCTTCGACACGCAGATCGACCCTCTCCGCGAGGCTGCACCGCCCAACCTGCGCTTTGTGCTGGTCACGGCCACGCTGCCCCAGCACACACTGGCACTCGTGAAACAGGGCTTCCCCGACTTGTCCCTGGCCATGGGTCCTGGACTGCACCGGACTGCAGCAGGTGGGGAACAGGCCACTGGCAGCGAGCTGCAGCATGGTCGCCCGGCCCTCTGTGTGCATGGGGCGCTTGGTCCTCTGTGTGCATGGGGCGCTTGGTCCTGTGTGTGCATGGGGCTTCTCTCATGTGTCCTAGGCTTACAAGCTGGTGTGGCCAGATGCCTAGTGAGGTTCAGCTTATTTTCCAACCCTTGGGGACTCTTGAGACCCTTCAGGTTGAAACTTTGACTCTTTGTCGAGGATCCTGGCAGGGCCTTCAAGAGATTCAGGGAGAGTCCCCTTCATACCCTCGCCCCTGTTTGACGCAGCCTCTCTGCCCCGACCCGCAGGCCTGGAGGAGGAGCTGGTGGATTGCAGTGGCGGGGACGACATCTCCCTAGAGGCAGGCACACAACGCAAGCTGGAGGCGCTGGGCAAGGTGCTGTCGCGCCGAGGCGCCTCGCGGGTGCTCATATTTTGCAACAAGATCGAGACTTGCCGCACGGTGGAGAACTTCCTGGGACGCAGCGACCGACAGGGCAGCCGCTATAAGGTGAGGCTGCGGGGGACAGGGCGCAGTGTGGGGGCGGCTGTAGGGGGCTGCAGGCACCTCTGCAACACCTGCAGGCTTGGGTGGTGTGGTGCCTGTCATTGCTAGAGGAAGGTCACGGCCGTAGGCCTTTCTCCACTCTCCCTCGGACCCACGGCCTGGTCCACCTGGACTAATCTTTTTCATCCATGTGTCCTGCGCTGGGTTCATGTGAGAAAGAGAGAGGCGTTTGTATGATTCTCCGTTGCTGGTCCCCCCTCTCACCCAGCCTGCCCTTCTGACTCTTTCTCTGTAGCTCTTATTTCCCTGGACCTTCCCCTCACCCCCCGTCCTCCTCCTGGCTCCCTGGCATAGGTGATGGCGTACCACGAGGCCATCCGTGACGAGGTGCGCGCTGAAAACCTCAACGCGTTCTTACAGCCGATCGAGCGGGGGGAGGGCATCCCACCTGTCGTTCTGGTGGCCACCGACAGGATGTCCAGGGGTAAGTGGGAGGCAGGGGGGCGTTGAGGTGAAAGGAGAGACGAAAAGTGTGTTAGGAAAAGTGTGTTGTGTGTGAAGGGGGAAGGGGAATGGAGGGGGAGGGAACAGTGACGTGGGTAGGAGCTGCAGCCAACACAGCGACAGCTGATGAAGCTTAGTTGTGGAGTAGCTTGCGGGCCTGGGTATCCAGCTTGAGGGGATTGTGATGAGTGCAAGGTGTCCCTTGGTAGCCTAGCCTAGCCTGGCCTGGCCCAATGACTACCTGTTCATGCCCTCACCCCACTCGTGAGCTTTCCTGTTCTTGACAGCCTGTGCCGCTCTTTGCCCATCAGGTATCGACAGCATGTACTGCGAGCATGTGGTGCTGTTCGACTTCCCGCGTGACCCCAGTGAGTACGTGCGTCGAGTGGGGCGTACTGCTCGCGGAGCTGGCGGCCGCGGTACTGTCTCGGTGCTGGTACTGGGCAGGCAGGTGCCGCTCGCCCGCGACATCATGGACGGGAATCAGAAGGGCAGGCCGGTGCATAAGCTCCCAGATGTCGAATGAGGTCTGCTACCCAAACTGCCCAAACTGCAGTGAAGGTCTGGACTTTGAGCAGGTGTGGCCAATGTTTTATAATAGCCCTGTCTGGCCAGCCTGATGGATAATTAGGTGCCGGTATCAAGAGATTTGTGTCATGAGCCAGCAGCTGCGCTTCTTATTGTTCAAGCTGCGTTACTCCTAGATGCTCTTGGACGCTGCTATCCCGAGGCGGCTGTTGAGATAATCTAGGCTTCAAATACACATTTTCTTTTACTGGTACCATAATATAATATTATTATTTCGACCTCGGTCTTTGACATTATTCATGACTGGATGAGCATGAAACCCTACAAAAAATCACACTTAATGCATGGGATTAGTGTCCGAAAAACGTGTATGACTCATGACTGGAAGAGCAAAAATAAAGAAAACGCCCTCCTGACTATTAACCAGCAGACAGCCATGGCATGGTGCTGGAACCCCAAACTATGTACAGCTGCAGATAACGAAGTTGACGTGTGCATGTGGTAGAAGACAAGAAAATACTGTAAGGCCGTGTAGTAGCTGAAGACCTAGATAATTACGGACAGTACTCATGGTCACACTTCTCTTGGCTTCGAGCAATTGTCAGTCAGCTCCCAGCCACAGCATCAGGCATTCTTCCCTGCAACCAGACCAAATCCCCGGACCAGACCACGACAGAACCTACATAAACAGCAAAGAACGTGGTGAAGAAGATTTAACAAGTGGTGCAGCTGAAACTGTAACAAGCTCTGGCTGGTTATTGGGGGCATTTTGTGGCACTGGGCACCGCCACACGCATATGCCTCAAACAACATATGGCTCCAATGCTCCATCTTATAAACATATGAGGACGGCAATACGTTCCATCCTCATCTCTACTATGATGAGGATGGAGCATATAACCGTTAGGCCCTGCTTGATGCTCGGCTGCAAGAGACTGGTGGGTGAAGAACGGTGCATACGGTACCCGCTGGGCCCTGCTGAACGCTCGGCGGCGTGAAGCTGGTGGGTGAAGAGCAAGCTCAATGCCTCCACTACAACTCTGCCTTGAATGCAAGGGATGTAGGCAGGTCAGCATTTGAAGGCTTTGATCCTAACCATGTGTCCGATCACAGCTGTCGAATGCACACCATTCGAAATACTCACGGGCAGGACACGGGGTTGCACGGGTGCAGCTTGATGAGCTCTCGTGCGCAATTGACTGTAGATCAGAGCAACCAGGAGCAGCGGGAGGAGCAGAGGAGTTAAAAGGGGAGGGTCACCAGGCCAGCCAGCCGAGTGCCTCAGCAGGCGAACTACGCAATACAACACTACCGGTATGTACATGTGAAAGCATCCAGTGAGGTTAGAATTAAAGCAGTCACCTGTCACCTACGAGCTAGTGGTACCACGTTCACTACCAGCCACACGTGCACCTCTCCGTCACTCACCACAAATCTTGTGGCTGCATGGCTGCGTGGCGATGAAGTCCCCCACATCCAGACACACGCCGCAAGTGTCGTCATACTCGTCCTCCTCTGACGCCACCACATCCGAAGCACCGCCGGCCGCAGCCGCAGTGGCGCATGCGAGCAGAAAAGCGTTCTCCGCCGCGCCACTGGCCATCATCTGGGGCGGCTCACCTGCACTGAATGGCACTGTGAAGGAGGCTGACGCATCGCGTTTCCCGGTGACGCCACCAGCCACTCCAAGCACCGACACAGACGTGGGGTCGCGGACAAGCCTGAGCGAGGTCTCCCTGGCGAGTGCCAGCTGGGTCATGCCGACACCTTGTGTAAGCCTGAACAGATTCAGGGATATGCTAGTTCATGACACGTACGACATCCTAGATCATTTCCATTAGGGTGTGCAGTTTACACTAATGGAGCACAGGAAAGGTTTGCAAACCAGCTATTTAAGCAGGAGCTAGGTCTAGGTGTCTATGCAGACCAGCTCATAAAGCAGGAGCTAGGTCTAGATGTGTAGGCAGACTAGCTTCAGAGGAACAGGAGGCAGAACAGGGCTGTTTGAGGAATTCAGCTCCACAATACCCGTGGTGTGTTTATTTAGTGCACACCAGACCACCTGAAGGGGGCTGCCGGACGGCCACCCCTGGGCCTATGGGGACCAAACCTTGACCAGCCCGCAACCGGTGGCCCAAGCAGCATGGCTTGCTGAACCAGGTCCCACCGGCCGCACATCAGGCTGTAGCTAAACAGTAGCTGAAGCACCCTAAATTGAACACCACATGATACCTGTGGTGTCGAGCAGCGGTCAGCGTTTGCTCCAGCTGCTCATCTTGCACCTCCCCAGCCAGGCTGGCCACCATGTGCAGAAGCTGCTGGCGGCAGACAGATGGAGAGGGCGGCACTGCGCCGAACGGTCCACCTGTCGACGCGGGGCTGCAGCCTCCAGGTGGGCTGTCCCCGCACCCGCTCTGCGAGAGCCGCACCATGTTGGACTTGGAGATCTGCCTGAGGCCCTGGGTCAACAGCTGCAGACCCCGCTCAGCTCCCGACAGCTGCGCCTCCATCTTCGATTGCTGCTCCAGGTCCCGCAGCTCCAGCTTAATGGACGGCTGACGGCTCAGGGCAGTGGGCAGGGAGGGAGCAGGACTCCCCGTCGCTGGGCAGAGGGGACTAGAACGGAGCCGCTCCAAACCCCGCTCCGTGTCCAACCTGAAGCAAGCAGGCAGCAGAGTGGGCTGCAGCTTGAGAGGACAAGCAATCAGCTCAATGTGGCCAGGCAGGCACATCAGTGATGCAGCATGGGTATCGCTCCTGCCATCTGGCTTCAGGGATCATATCTTGCGTCCCTCAAATCTACACCTCTGCTCCACACCCTTGCTCCACACCCCTGCTCCACACTTCTGCTCCATACCCTGGTGCTGCTCGCTGCCCCACCTTCCGCCGGGTCCACGCCAGGAGGCGGCAGAGCGCAGGGACGGCCAGTACTCCCCGCTGACCAGCTCATCATCCGGACGGGAAGTCGTCAGGAGGCTTGGATCCAACGCTACATCCATGGCAGGAACAAATACGTCCACTACCGCAACCTCTGAGATGGCACTCATGCCAGATGCCATAGCATCCAGGGGGGAGGCACCAAGAGGTGACCGCAACACAGAGCTGTCCTTCGCATTTGGAGGCAGCCCGCTCTGCTTGGCCTCCCCGCTGCATCGAGATAGCCTGCTTGGTTTTGAACCCTGTTTGGCGGCCAGGATGGTCCGCTCAAGTCCATGAACTTGCAGCAGCATGACTGAGAGGGAGGCCTGAGAGGGGAACGCACACACACACACACACACATTATCACCCAGGTCAACGAGCCTTTTGAGCAGGGCCCAGAGGTGCATCATCACTGACATGCAGGTACCCACACGAGTTTTCGGGCAGTATTTGCGCTGCTGCACCCCAGGCATGGGGACTGTGGGGTGCTCAGAAATATTGTGAAAGGAGTGCTTTTACGCTCCCATCCCTGCTCATGCAATGACAGCAGGTGCCCCCATACTTGGCAGCATTCGCTCACCTTGGCAGCCAGCTGCTTGAGAGTTGGCACTCCAAACACTCGCCTCTCAGTGCCTCCCAGAGCAGTGGACAGCGGCGTGAAAGGGTTCAAGGTAACGAGCAGCTCGGTCCGGCCCGATGTGCGTGCAATAACGAGCGGGGTGTACTTTCTCTCATCAATGAGAAGGCGTGGGTCCTTGGGCTGTTGGAGGATTGCAGGCTGCTGCCGCTGCCCCCTCTCTGCGGCATCGCGTCGCTGGGCCAGGGATGACAGCTAGAAGCAGGGGAGGGTTCATGGTCTATGGTTTAGGGTTGGCCAGGGATGACAGCTGGGAGCAGGGGAGGGTTTATGGTCTATGATTTAGGGTTGGCCAGGGATGACAGCTGGGAGTAGGGGAGGGATCGGGGTTAAGGATTCAGGGTTGGCCAGTAATGAAAGCTGGGAGCAGGGGAGAATTCATGGTCTATGGTTTAGGGTTGGCCAGGGATGACAGCTGGGAGCAGGGGAGAATTCATGGTCTATGGTTTAGGGTTAGCCAGTGATGACAGCTAGGAGCAGGGGAGGGATCGGGGTTAAGGGTTTAGGGTTGGCCAGGGATGACAGCTGGGAGCAGGGGAGGGTTTATGGTCTATGATTTAGGGTTGGCCAGGGATGACAGCTGGGAGCAGGGGAGGGATCGGGGTTAAGGATTCAGGGTTGGCCAGGGATGAAAGCTGGGAGCAGGGGAGAATTCATGGTATATGGTTTAGGGTTGGCCAGGGATGACAGCTGGGAGCAGGGGAGAATTCATGGTCTATGGTTTAGGGTTGGCCAGTGATGACAGCTGGGAGCAGGGGAGGGTTCATGGTCTATGGTTTAGGGCTGGCCAGGGATGACAGCTGGGAGCAGGGGAGGGTTCATGGTCTATGGTTTAGGGTTGGCCAGGGATGGCAGCTGGGAGAAGGGGAGGGTTCATGGTCAATGGTTTAGGGTTGGCCAAGGATGGCAGCTGGGAGAAGGGGAGGGTTCATGGTCTATGGTTTAGGGTTGGCCAGGGATGACAGCTGGGAGCAGGGGAGGAGCTAAGGTGAGGAACATTGCCGATAGATCAATGGATCCCAGACAGGACGGGATGTTGGTATTTAAAAAACCCACGGTTTTTAAAAGGCAATTCGAAATCAGGCTGGGCAACCAAGGCTGAATGTATATAAATAAATGATCTTGCACACTTTGTAGGCAAGTCAACCACAGGAAGATGATCAAATGAAAAAATATGTGTGCGAGGTAACGGATGACAGAGGACTATCACAAAAGCATACACAATTGTGTGCATTCCATTGCCAGCAAGTAGCCATATATCCTTCAGCAGGCTGGTGCAAGCAAGAAGCACCGCACAACTCACGTATTCATCTTGCCTGCGTCCAAAGTCAGCGAGCAGGGCCACTGCTGCGCCCACAGAGCCGCGCTTCGCAGCCACATGCAGGGCAGTGGATCCCTTTCTCATTTCGCTGCACACAGAAATTCAACGCTGTGTGCTCAGACATGCCCCACGCACTGTGGATGAGCTCAGGCAAACCGGTTGGTGACTCCGTGACGAAGGTGATGAGTTAAAGCATATGCCGGGTGTGAGGCCTTTCCTCATCAGAGACAGCTTTTGCTCATTCAAAACAATGATGAGCTTATGCATGAAGTGCACTCACCCACAGTAGGGGTCCACTGAAAACCCTAAATCGTGGTAGCGCTTGTCAGGTTTGGCACCGTTCTGCAGCAAGGCCGCCACCGTCTCTGGATAGTCCCCCCACACGGCATACATGAGAGGAGTGAAGCCGCTGTACGCTGCAGCATCCACCAGCGTGCTGTACATGAGGGGCAGCAGTATGGTTACGATCGCAAGCGTTAATCTTTCAATGGGCCCTCAACTAATGTGACAAATGCACAGCTGGATGTCGGTTGCTTGAAGAGGTGTTCTCATGCATGAGCATCCAAGAGAGCTGCCTCGGCAAAACCTACCAGATGCTGGTGCGATGGAATGTTGAAGAGGCCGGGTCCCAGACCTGTGTGGCAAGAAATGCAACAAACGCTCAGCTGTAACTAAACAATACACAATTCAACACTTAGCCAGCGCTGAGCCAGCCTCAGCTGATGACATTAATACATTATACAACGTCAAGGCAAGAACACAACCCTATTTTTTTATGACCAGGATGTGCATAAACTCGGGTATGATGCCCTCATAGGACAGACCTGGCTGCGCTGGGCAAGCAGCTCGACCACTGATGCGTGGCCCTTCGCAGCCGCATAATGCATGCAGGTACGTGTGTGCAGCTTGTCTCTGAGCCAAAAGTCTGCACCCGCATGTAGGAGGATCCTGGCAGAGCGGAAGATACGGGGATGCTTTCAGAGACACAGGAAATGAGGGACAAGGATGCATTCTATGACGACAGAAAAGAGGGATGGGACATCAGTGCAAGACATGTGAACGGTGCATTTTCAAGGAAGGGATACGGTACCCCATGCGAGTTTTCAGGACTTCCAGGAGGGCGCCTGGACAGATCTCATGGTCTTCCACGCACCGCACAGCCTCATCGTCTCCAATATCGCAGGCCAACATCAGTGGCGATACACCCTCTTTGACACATCCCTGATTGAGGGCCTTGATGGTGTCAGCATGGAGGTACCCTTGGCCGCTGGGGCTGCTGCATGCAAGGCAGAGCCGTTCAGGGGTTCAGGACATCCGGTAGTGTCGTCTGGTGGTTGCTCTGGAACTGAGTACAATCATTGCATTGGCCATCAGTGTATGCATACGGTACATAGAGTCTGCACTTGCCTGGTTTCCCTGAAAGAGAGAAGGTGAGCGAGGATTTGATGCTGTCTGTGCAACACCGCCAAGTGGACTATGGTGCGACCATGCTCAAAACTTGCTTTTTTAATTCGTTCAGGATACCGCGCCATGAAAAATTTAACTGCCGCAAGATCGCCCTCTATTATGGCTAGCACAATGGCCTTCTCGTGCGCTGCCCTATCGATCGACGAGGCATTATTCCCCATGTTCAGCTGTGCAGCACGTGCTCTCGGAGTGCCGGCAATATCAGATGCGATCGCACGCAGAAGGCAACACAATTACGATGTCCGGTTGCCCATTCAGGGAGCCTACGAATCTACTTTGAGGGCAGTAGTTGGCATGAGTTCGGGCGGGGATGAGCTGGCATGTATGGACGCAGTCATACCGTACATGTTTTATTTCAGGGGTCAGTGGGTCAGCCTGATGAGCTCCGTAAGTAGACCAGGGCCAGGGCTTGAGACGATCGGCTCTGAACTGTTCCAAGCAGGTTGGTTCCAAGCCTGATTCCAAGTGCACAGAAAGCATCGTACGGTAAAACGTGGCACGCAATCTTGCACTCAAGGAATAGTCAAGCCCTTGTCCCTCATGCCTATAGACCTCGGTGTAGAATCAAAACTATCAGCATAATACGCCTGCCTCGGAAGTCTTGAAATAACATCTTACTGTCCTCGCCTCTGACGTGTATTCTCCAACCCTCTTCACCTACCGCTATGCAGGCCAATGTACACAGAAATGCATGAAGCCATCAAAATGTCATATCCTGATCGTGGCACTGTCCTTTGAACCTTCCTGTTTTTGCTGTGTGCAATTGTGAAGACACTTCTCTTGCATCATGTCTTTCCTCTCATAACAGTTGCTGACCCCTGGCCATGCCGGTTGCTAGGTTGGCAACACCTGCTGGAGCATGACCTCCAGCCTGATGGACAGGTACTTTGCTTGCCTGGTTTGTGCTTTTGTCTCCGGCTTTTTCCGCGCATAGACACCTGGATGCATCATGTAGCACCATGTACGAGTAAGTGTCAGATAAAGGAGGTACCGCAGGCCCAAGCGCAATCTAGAGGTTGCGATCGGCAGACACGTTTGGGAAGGCCCCTCCAGATTTCAAATATCGATGTGCTGCCTACCGTTCAATCAAAGATTATGTACAGGTGCTGGAACTTGTAAAATAAACTGTCCCTATCAAATGTCAGAAAGCTATTTGATAAGGCACTACACTAAGTGCACATGTGTACATAGCCACTTAAAAACTGCGCATGTCACCTGATATCCAATTGAACTGCCCGACACTTGTCACTGCAATATTAAGTGCATGGGACAGTAGCTTCACCGATACTGTTTGGATTTTGAACGGGCACCCTGGACCGGATGGTTTAGGGGAGAATCTACTGAACGTTATGAACCTGGTCACAAACTAATGATACCTACAATGAACAAAATGCAAATTTCACAAAATTGGCCTAAGGGCAGAATCTGTCAAAATATTAACGAAGTCTTACTATGAGTCTATGAGGTGTGCCTCATCAACACACTGGTGCACCTGTTGTCTTGCAACGCAACCTGCCGCCCACGCAGTCAGGGGTGATAACAAGAGAAATCAAAAGGTGAAATGTCATATTTCAAGGACTGCATTTTTGTGAGAGGCCCACTTCAATGCTAGGAATTGTTTCGACCTGCTGAGCTCAAATAACAGATTGAAGTATCTTACAGCTTTAATTTGCAAGCAATGATGACTCCATACCCAGCTTCTGTCGTTGCTTGTTTGATGACATGTCAAGCAGGTGCTCAGCCAGAACTTCGGTATTCCTCATAAAGGGACCAGGGAAGCACTGGTGACCACACTCCCCTGGCAAGCAGTCCATGCGCTCTGCCCGGCACTCGCAGCCGAGGTGAGATTTGAAGTAGGGTATGACATTGGCGTCAGGCCAGTGGGTGGAGTGGTGCTTCAGCCGGAGCTGCTCATGCGCTGTAACAATCTCCTCGCCGCGGATAGGGTCGTCGTAACCCGGCACCCAGTTCACAGATCCGAGCACAATCAGGTTAGGCTTAAATCCAAGCTTGTCGAGTGCCGCCTCGGTCTTGGCTGGGTCGTGGTTGAAGGGGTAATCGTTGCTGATAAGGAGAAGCTGGATATCGGGGTGCCTGATTGTCACCTGGACGCTGTTAGAATTGTCGTTGTGCCCTTTCTCCACTCGGTACAGAGCCGCATTACCCGCAATGCCAGTGATATTGTTGGCCTTGAGCGCACCCTCTGCAGCTTGTTTAGTCTGATTCCAAGAGGAGAAACTCTCACACACCCAGGCCAAGATGATCTCTGCAGTGTGTGAATTGCCCTCCACAAACAGGCGCGTACCAGGCTTTAACTTTTCCTGTCGTGATGGCATCAAATGATTAGTTATGATTTAAGGACTCCAGGCTGATGGATGGAAAATATTGATTACGGTAAGGATGGTATATTGAGGTGTTTTCATGTATACCCAGTCTATGGCTGGGGAACATGTGCCTACTCAGCTGGCCAAGGTACACGCACAAGCAAATCCTTCGACTGATCTTCAACAAATCCCAGAAAATGTTAAGTTCGCGTATTGGGCACGATCGGAAGCATGGGACTATTGCAGCTTCATACACGGTGACTTAGCCATGACTGCTTCTGCAAGAAGTGCATCACTCAACATGGCGACCCATTAGCTCACTCACAATGGTCAGGTGAGAGCTGAATGGAGGAGTTTGCTTCAGGACTTCGGAGTATCTTGGTCCAGAGCAGCCCCTGCAAAAAAAAGTAACTGTTTTTTATGCGGACCAAAGGAATGGCTCTCCAGGCTTCATCCAGAAGCTTGGGCTTACGAGATTTTGCTTTCTTTTCACATTATACTTGAGAATGTTGGCTTGGTCAGTTACATGCCTACAATCTAGCTCGCTACTTGCACAGCAGGCTTATTGGTACTCATGCGTCGAGTACAGCACAAATGTCCCCCCACTCTGCTAGCCTCCCACTCACCACCCATCCCGGATTAAGGAGCACCAGTTATGACCTGCTGATACAACAAGATCATGGTTCTCCTGCCAGGTCTTAAACGTCTTGTCTGGCCGGATGTTATGAGCCTCTGTTGTGGGATCATGTAGCCTGCTCCAGTCAAAGCGGGTGAGGCTGAAGGTCTGGTCCCAAAGAAGGTCCACATCCGTCTTGGCAACGTTTGTTTTGCTCCTGTTGGGTAGATCTTCAGGAGCTGCAGCCTGAAGCCCTTCTGCAACGATCTGAGCACTGATCTTTCCTGCATGATCAGCCATCAGTGGGCATGCAGGGTGGGCATGTATGTTAACAATTCACCGCAAGGCCGATATCGTGGCTATTCTTATTTGCTTTTCCCTATCTGGAAAAGCGACTTGTTGGGTGATAAGCGATGCGTCCATTGGGCCGAACTCGGGTCATATCGTATTTATTTAACGCAATCTCAGTCGCGGTCTGCATCTTTTACACATGAAAGATGGCATCTGTAGACAGCAGACATCTATCTACTGGAGAGTAAAGCAATGTTCCTCACCTGTCGCTGTCGAACGTAGCAACCTTCCTTGTGATAGTGCTTGCTTCTCTGTTGGGTGGGACAGCCCTTGGATGACAACGAGATCGAGGAGAACAAGTATAAGAAGGCCGATGGGGTTAAACTTCTTGTTTGTTTCCCCGCCAGTCGATTTAAATTTTTGCAATGTATACATTTTTGTAGCGGTTGGGTCAGGCTTTCTACGCTAGTCGCAGACCTGGGTAAGCATTATTCTGCGATCCAAGGAATACGCTGCGTAAGCTCAGGGGGGGGGCAATTAAAGGTCTTGTTGTCTACCTATATCGAAAGACATATTCGGTATGTTGTTCGGTAGGTGCGCTGGTAGGTGTGTCCCACCCCACCTCTGACACCCACGACGCTCCGCCGTACGGCAGTAGCAGCACGGCAGTAGCAGCGCTCTCTGAGACGTTCGCTTTCGAAGCAGTGCCGTGCAAATTTGAAAATGTAGTTGCTACAAGGAAGAAGCTGCATAGAAGCCAGACAGAAGACTAATGCCCCTCCTCCGCCCTCAATCCTATGGGCCCCAAAACAAACTGTTCCGGTATGTGTGAGAAGTTGGCGAGATGGCTAGATTTTAGGTGGAAAGAAGGCGCAATAGGGACGTGGAATATTGTCAGGGGGGAGACCTGTGTTGGACTGCGCAGAATTTGGATTGCAACCTCCCTACTCATGACAGTGACGGCCTTACCGTCCAGATCCATGATACCCAGTAAACCCAGGACATTAGTCTCATCCAGTCCAATTGCCCAAGTGGATTAATCTTGCTCATCTGGCTTCATGATGGATCACCCCTGGATCAGGCCAAAACCCGGCTAGTGAGCCAAAGCTGCATTGGAAGCATTCTGACAAAGGAGATTGCAGTCATATGATTAATCTTGCATGAGGAAACTGTGGGGCTCATGTAGTTCAACGCTCATAATATCTAGAGCAGGCAGGATGATGCCAGATCGGTAGCTAAAATTCATCCAATGACTCATGCATGATGAATTATAGCAGTCTATATGGTCATGTACTCATGTACCACCATGATTGATGGTAGGGCAGCTACCATGATGTGACAAAGGGTTGCTGGGCTGCAACCACCAATTTCTCGTGACCCCATTTCAAATCTGCAAATCGTCTGCAACATCAAGTGAGAGCCTTAAAATCCAGCGAGGGCGGGAGCATGACCAGCAGTTTCAGGAGGGCTAAAAAGCAGCAGCAGCTGAAATTGCGAGGTAAGGAGCGTTAAGGGGCTCGCTGTACTGGCAGCAGCGGCTGTAACAGAAGCAGTAGTCTGATTTGCTAAGTGAGGAGTGGGCCATACAATGAAAGCGGCAGAAGAAATAGTTGCAGTCTGGATATGGGCACATAACATAGGAACTTGGACGTCAAAGTGTTCACGTCAAAATGGCTGCAACACAGTATCCTACGTGCAGTACTACTGTATACTCATAAGCTATCGATGCAATATAATATAATGATACATGTGATATAGATCAGGGGTTGTGTCCTTCAAATTATTACAGAAAAAGTGCCCTACAGTTGTCAGCAAGCTAGTTGATGAGACAACACTGGTACACATTTGGTTATCATTGCCAACAAACGATGTACATGTTCATAGTTCTCATCACACTACACATATTTCATAGACATCAAAATAAAGTAAGCAGCCTGAATATGGCCACAGCACTTAACACTGTTTGGACCAATAGCTTCTCCATTTTGTTCATTGAATTGAAGCAAAGCCATGGGGGCAAACCTGGAGAGAAAGTGCAGTAAATTTAGAACCTTCCAACCAACTATCATGGCTTAAACGAAATAAATAAACAAACATATTTGTACCGGTATCATTTGGTATTTAGGAACCCTGCCTATTTTTAGTGCCTTGCGGAGCTACAATATGCAAGCAGGTGACGACCCCATGCCGGACCTCTGTCTGTTACCTCTGTCCTTGTTTGTTTGATGGCATGTCAAGCAGGTGCTCAGCTAGAACTTCAGTATTCCTCATGAAGGGACCAGGGAAGCACTGGTGACCACACAGCAAAGGCTCGCAGTTCATTTGCTCTGACACCCGGCACCCGCAGCCGAGGTGAGATTTGAAGTAGGGTATGACATTGGCGTCAGGCCAGTGGGTGGAGTGGTGCTTCAGCCGGAGCTGCTCATGCGCTGTAACAATCTCCTCGCCGCGGATAGGGTCGTCGTACCCAGGCACCCAGTTCACAGATCCGAGCACAATTAGGTTAGGCTTAAATCCAAGCTTGTCGAGTGCCGCCTCGGTCTTGGCTGGGTCGTGGTTGAAGGGGTAGTCGTTGCTGATGAGGAGAAGCTGGATATCGGGGTGCTTTATGGTCACCAAAATGTTGTTGGACTTGTCATTTTTTCCCTTCTCCACTTGATATAGAGCCACATTACCCGCAATGCCGGTAACGTTGTTGGCCTTGGACACACCCTCTGCAGCTCGGCCAGCCTGTTTCCAATAAAAGAAACTCTCACATACCCAAGCCATGATGATCTCCGCAGTGTGTGAATTGCCCTCCACAAACAGGCGCGTACCAGGCTTCAACTTTTCCTGTCATGGCGGCATCCAATTATTAGCCAAGCCGGTCAAGGAGGAGAGCGTCACACTCATAGACTGAAGACTGGTCATGACTTAAGACTAGTAGCATGTAAGGTATGACTGCTCCATTTCAGCTATGCCCAGTTTTACATCCGGGGAACCAGGGCCAACTTGTCACTCAGCCCGTAGACCGCTCATGGTTTTGTCCCACTGGCTCAGATGAGGAAGAAGGGTACTTGGGCCTACTTGGGCCCAAGTACCTACTTGGGTCAATCATAACCCTTAGGCCGCGATCATGGTTTGTCACACAAGCCCAGATTTGGAACAAGGAAAGGTAATACGTTTTGCACTCGCAGTGTATGTGCCTGCACGCAAACAATCTTGTATGCACGAGTAAATTCTTCCTGATCTTCCAGACTTCCCATAATTGTTTCAAGCCATGCATGGGGCAGGATGAGACGCATGGGACTTCCGCAACTGCTTGCTAATCACCAATTCTGCAGAGCTGCATCCTTCCATCTGGCTACCCATCAGCACACTCACAATGGTCAGGTGCGAGCTGAATGGCGGTGTCTGCTTAAGGACGTCGGAGTACCTCGGTCCAGAGCAGGCCCTGGGGACATGAAGTAGCAGCAATAATGCGAATAATAGGAATGGCTACCGAGGCTTCATAAATAGGTAGTATAAATAGGTATACCTAAGGTATCAAAGACCTTGTTGAAATTTTACCCTGACAGTTCCAGTAGGGTGTCCTGACAGTACTGGTACCATGCTTGAGAATGTCTGCTTCGTCAGATTTATAGGCATACTCCAGCCACTCGACTTGCACAGCTGTCTATACCGGTTATCATGAATCGTCATGCATATTTAAGTCCCCCTGCTCCCTTTCTCAGAATCTCAGCTGACCTCGCACTCACCACCCGTCCCGGATTAAGGAACACCAGTTATGACCTGCTGACACAACAAGATCCTGGTTCTCCTGCCAAGTCTTGAACGATTTGCCTGGCTTTATTTTATGAGCCTCGGTTGCAGGGTCATGAAGCCTGCTCCAGTCGAAGCGGCTGAGAGCAAAGGTCTGTTTCCAAACAAGATCCACATCGGTCTTGGGCACTTGGGCATCAGCCTGATACCCTCCTGATACAACACTAGCACTGATCTTTCCTGCATGACCAGTCATCAGTGGACATGCACTCAGGTTGGGCATGTGCGGTAAGAAAAAAGTGGTAGGCCCAAACCATATCCCATGCACCCACAGTCGAGATCTGTACTTTTTAAGCATGAGAGATGGCACGTGCCTGCTTCTCCATCTTTTTTAACCAGACACCTAGAGGGACAGATTACTGACAGAGGGTTCCTCACCTGCTGCTGTTGAATGTAGTATCAACCGACCTCGTGATAGTGCTTGCCTCTCCCTGGGCAGATCCAGCCCTGGGCTTCCAATAATGAGATTGAGGAGGAGGAGGAGTCTCAAGAGGCGGATGGGTTCTATTTTAATTCTTATCTTCCCGCCAGTCGCCTTAGCAGTTGGCGTCCCATGCATTCTTGTTGTGGTCAGGGAATTCATTGCTGGCACAGAAAATGCCGCATGAGCTTAGGGAGAAAAACTTCGAAAGTCTCTCATTGGTTCCTGGAAAAGGACATGGATCGTCGATGTCAGCTTGCTTTCCAAGTTGGTGTGTCCGCCGACGCTATCGCACCTCCTATCTTTTACGCACCGCCGTACGGCAGTAGCGCGATTGTAGCGCGCAGAGCGTAGAGCGTGCGCGCGCGTCGGTCCACCGTTGTACACATTTGAAAATAGAAGCTGCATGGAAACTAGAGATGGAAACAGTCTACAAGACCTCAGCAATTATTAAAACTAAGACCGCTCGGGCTCGTAAACAGTGCAATTAGCTCCCTCATCCCCTGGCCTTATCATCCATAATGATGATCATACCCAGGAGGCCAGGACACTCAGGTACATTGATGATTGATCACATCCAGTCCAAGCACCCCAGTGGACTGATCTGGCTAGAGCCACATGCAGGACCACTCCTGGCTGGATCTGGCCATCTCGAATACCCAGCTGATCAGCCAAAAGTGTCATGCTAATGTAGCGCACCGCGCGTATTACTGAATTATCAGTTCCTTGTTTAAGGATTCCTGCAGTTGAACTCTGCTTACGGAACTGCTGTTGCAGTTACACTTTTGTGTTTTCTCTGGATATCAGAGAAGTGTGTATTTTCACACTTTAGTCTCCTTCTTAGTGGCTGCTTGGTTTTCTGCTGCCACTATTTCTTTCTTACTTGAAGCCCTGATTTCGTAATCACCCTTTCATCTGAAGTTACATAGTCACTACTCATCGAGCAAGCACAAACACTGCTCACTTTATTCCAGCAAGCACAAACACTGCTCGGATATCGATCCATCATACAGAACAAGCACAAACACTGTTCGACCCTTCAGTCTAAGCAAGCACAAACACTGCTTAGTCTTGGAGGTCTTCTCTTGATATTTCGGCCCTTATCAGGCATTCTCCAGCCTTCCAGCTGGTTTACCACCACCAACTCCATCAACACTTCATCAACAGCCAGTCCAGAGGCTCCAAGTCGACTCCTTGATAGATCATCAAACGAGTCTCCCCATCTGAAGATCGCCTACAAGCGACTTCCCACTGAAGATCATCGTACCCTGTGTACAGTGTACCGTACTACAACTTCGACTGCTACTACAGTCACCTTCGGAGGGGTCGACCCATCAGGCAATCTTGTCAACAGTAGAGAATAGTCAGGTAAGTAGTCCAGGGGATACTTATCTTAAATATATCGACTGATCCCCAGGTTTACAGCTGGGGATTCGAGTCTCAACAGCAGTGATCAGGAATCTGTCATATTCCTGAAGTCACAGCACTTTTCTAAGAAAGAAATAGTCCGACTGGTCGCACCTCCAGTTGTCTGTAAACAGGTCGACTCCAAGAGTAGTCGACTCAAGCAGGTGCCAAAAATCGTCTGTCGACCACTTGATCGATCACAAGAAGTACTTTTCAGTACTATGGAATTTTTCCTGTCAACAGTCAGGACTGGTTTCATGACTGACGAATCAGAGGATGAACATGGCAGTGTAATGTCTGTTCAGGCCAAGCATGATCAAGATTTAGAGATTGCGATCATCAAAAAGGAACTAGAGGATATGACTGCGCAGGACCAGATCCATTTGTTAATGCGATCTAAGGTCAGAGATAAAGACGGTTTGATAATCACTGATTTGCTATATTTGAGTAAGAATGAGCAAAGAAGCCTACGCAACGCGATTAGACATGCTAAGCGATGCGAGAGTGATAGGGAACTGAGGATGAACCAAGAGCATAGGGAGGTTTCGGAAAGGAACGCTACTGAAGATAAAGAAGCACAACGCAAAGCTGATCTTGCTTTGCAAGATGAAGAGGAAATGGCTTACTATAAATTACAGAGCGAATATAACTGGGCATCAGTTGAGTTAGCAGCTACCCCAAAGATTATTATGATCCCTGTTAGTGACGACAATTATGACGATAGAATTCCCTTTTCTTCAATGGACAATCCTGCTTACAGTCTAAAAAAATCTGCAGCCGATTATTCAGCCAGTAAGCTTAACCAATGTGCATACGTTACGAAGAGATCTGGGCAAACTAGTGAGCATAGCGATTCACTATCAGTCAAACGTGAAGATGGTTATCAAGGAGGAGTACCCGTATTGCATTTTATTGCAAAGAAACTTAGAGCAGATGGGACTTTCTCACCAAGATGCGATAGCTCCAATAATTTCTCAGTTATAGGCGAAGGAGACCAAGCAGCGGGATTCGAGCACATCACTCCTAAAGAGGGATATGTCCAAAGTCAAGTTCAGAAAATGAATACTGCGAATAATACTGGGTATAAGTCAGCAGTCAGTGTGTTCAGCAAAACGCCACCACCGCCGGTACAAACTCCAATCAGTGGTCAACCAATTAATCAGGCCACTGTTGGGGTAGGCCGAGGGGTAAAACAAGAACAGCCGGACGTTCCCCAGCGGTATTCTAGAGAAGAAAAAGAAAAGTTTTATGCCAGGGAAAACGAGTCCTTGAGAAATCAAATAGAACAACTTAAAATTCAGAATGATCGTTACGCTTAAGTAGCACGTGACAGCTCACCTGAATTGTTGTTCGCTGTCTCAAATACTGGAATTAAAGATAAACATTTTGCATCTGGTCAACGCAACAGTCCCTCTGCTAACGCCTCTCACTCCTATAAAAAGGAAGTCAAACATGAGCCACCCCAAGAAACCAGTGACTTTGGAAAATTTGCAAATTCCGATGTAGAAGTACCTCGCAAAGATGAGGTAGTGGGAGTTGAGACTGCCATGTATATCCATGCAGACATGACTCCTACCATCATGGCACTTGAGGTAGTGGTAGTTGAGACCGCCATGCAGAACCCTGTGTACGCGCCTCACGATGTTCTGACACATAAAGAGCTTGAAGGTGTGCCAGCCAATCATGCTGAGATTGCTTGCTCGTGGTCAAGACCCGAGCTGATTAGTAAACTTGAGAGGAATATGCTAGAATTCGCACAACCACAGACTAAGGGTTACTATATGCTTCGTCAAGAGGAGCACATTCTCAAGGCTCTCATCGACATTCCGGACCAAATTAGGGTGAGAAGCAATAAACTTGCATTCTTCTGGTTAAACGAATTAATGGCAGTTCACGAGTTCCTGGACGATAGCTTAAAGAGTTCTTTGTTTATAGCCATGCACAGCCATGAGGAGCTGCCTCCTTTCATTAAACCGCATAAGCAATGGCAAGTTGAAATTGACATGCACAGCCATGCAGAGCTGCCTTCCGCTTTCATGGTGCACGAGGTGATGATTTACTCAGAAAATCTCTTGTCCACACATCCCCCAACATATGACATCATCAATGTGTGCTCCTCCAAAGCCAAGCCCATGCAGGAAACTGATTCCGTTGAGAAGTACAAGACCACACGAGGTGGAGAGGGCAACAACATGCCGCGTTCCTCCGGGCCCATCCTGATTAACAGTGCTCCACGAATTTGGTCACTCATGGCTTCAAAGGTGAAGGGTTTGTTTGGAACAGGCCTAGGCAAACACACTGATGTCCCTAAGATTCAAGACAGAGACATCTGTCCCCATGAAGACCCGGGTGGAAGTATGCAACCTACGGGGTATAGAGCTGAGACTTCCTTCGACAATTACCCAGTGAGTAAAGAGCGTGTCATTGAAACAGAGGAGCTCAGTGAGATTTCCTCAGGCCTAGAGACTCCGGTGCGCATAGTGCATGACGTACACCGACAGAGTGGGAATTTTATGATGGATTCATGGGGGCCTAGAGGACAGGTTTCAATGGCTTCTGAGCTGTGCTTTGAGCAAAGCAAACCTCCATTTGAAATTAAAAATCTTGTCAAGCCTGGTCAGTCGCCAGTGCCCCATCGATCCAAGCACCGAAACAAGTCCGTTAAAAATGTGGACCATGCAGAGCGTGATCCGAACCAGTTCACACTTTCATCCGCACAGAGCATTGCCAAGTCGGAGATTAGCCAGATGTGAATTGACACCGGTGAATTGACACCACTGCAAGATGCTTGACCACTGCGAGACGCTTGCTCCCTCCCTTCCTACCCAAAGCCAGGGTGTACACCTTCTTCGTGCGGCCCTGGATAAACCAGCGGTTAAAAGTTTCCACAGCCCCCACCTTCGGTAGCGTGGCAGCGGCATGGTGATGTTCGGTTGACCTGTCCTTGGTCAATGCCAGGTTGTTAATTTCTTTTGTTTCCTTCTTGCATGGTGACCCATGCAATGAAAGTAGCACTGCCCGTTATAGCAGTTGGCTGGTGCCTCTAGATGCTAGTTGTAATGCCGCTGTTGTTCTTGCCTTCTCGACTTTGATTGGCTTTCTAAGAGATATGTACTGTGTGTATTGCAATCTGCTATGCTGTACATTCCTGCTGATACAAACAGCGGGTTCATACCTGCTGGTTACTACCTGCTTGTTCACACTGTAATACGCCCCTGAATGTTCACACATATTGTATGCACTTGGTGGTACACAACTGTTCATACTTGCGTGAAATTCACACCTAGTTGTACGTACTCCCAGTTCACACTTGGTTGAGGACCACAAGTGATGTGCTGTCTTTTTCAGTAGACATATGCGCAAACACTAACTCCTAATTCATGATAGGACTGTAATAAATGCAGTCTTCTGCAAGACTGCTAAGCTTGCCTATTGTCCAGCTCAGAGCTGGTTTATGGTCACAGCTCAGAGCTGGGGGGGGATGTCTGTACATATGCATGCTTTATTCATGCTCTTTGCTTGAAACTTTTCCCTACCCATGGTTTCTCCCATGTGCAGAATGGTCCAGTGAGTAATCAATCGCCAACCGAATGCAGCGCACACCGCAGCGCACAACGTATTGAGCAAGCTTCTGCATAATACTACTGTGTGCCTGCAAAGTACTACTTCAGACTCCCCAAACTGGTGTAGTTAACCCTCGTCGCGTACTTTCTCAAGTGCAGTTTAGATGTGCGATGTTTGACGATACTGTTAAGGCAACCGAAAGAGTACTCAGGCTAGTAGAACGCCATGTACTGCAGTCCTACCAGAGCTGGGGATGTACTGGGACTTAAAATGGGAGACTCTGTTGACCCTGATGTGCAGCAGCATCACCTATCCCAGCAGCAGCAGCAGCAGCATCTTGCTAAAAAGAATAAAATCAAGAACCAAGAAAGAAACAGGTTAGCTAACTGGGCAATGCAAATATTAGACAGTTCGCTGGTTATGAGTTTTGTTCTGGTCCCGCGTGGTCCTCATCTTTAGGGGGACCCGGGATGCGCCCTGGGCCCCCACGTGTCGGGGGCCCCGGGCCACGCCGTGAGTCTCCACCTGTCGGAAACTCCGGCAGAACAGCTTTTGTGCCTCCATTTGTCGGAGGCCAGAGCCCTGTGAATCCTCCACCTGTCGGAGGTTCCAGAAGAGTTGAAGGGCCCCCATATGTCGGGGGCCCCAGCTTCATTGGTGAGTCTCTAAATGTTGGAGGCTCCCTTAGCAACCGTGGGCCCTCACATGTCGAGGGCCCCGGACCTAGCATTAGGCTTCCAATTGCCGGAAGCTCCAGCAGTGGCCCAGCTGGTGGCTATTCGCAATTCTTTCGCGCTAGAGAGCTGGGGATCTCAGTGGGAACCCCTGTTGAATGGGATCAAATTCCCTCACAGCTTCTCCACCTCTATAGAGTAGCTCAGGATGCGGAGGCCGTGATTGAATTCTGGCATGAGCAGTTGACCCGTTTCGGAGAGGACTGTGTTGCTATTTCAGCAAAGGCGCCTAATTAGGTGGCTGCTCTGTCCCCGGGCCATGTTTTCGATGAGGAAATGGAGGTTTTCAGAGTTGTCCTTAGCTTTGTCAAAGGTCGCCACACTGACTATGCCTTTTATCAGAGCTGGTGGCTGTGCAGTCCGAAGCTGACAGCCTCATGAATGTTGACCGTCGCTAGAAATTTTCGCAGTTCAGATGACTGTTACCTAATGGAATTAAAATCAACCGATACTTTTATTGCGATTCAGACTCTTCTGCTAGAAAGATAGCAATGCATAGAGTAAGATTACTCCGCCAGCAATATCCTACACTTTAAATAAAGATGTGTGCCTCAATTCCTTCACTGACCTTCCGCAGGATGTATACAAGATCCAAGAGTCATATCTTCTTAACATCGGCTCTTAAGACGGGTGTCAGTGGCTGCTGTATGCAGGATTTATGTGTTCTGACCTTTCTTCTGTTGGGTTAAAAACTGGACTACATGGTACTAAAAGTTATACTTTCTTCCCACTTCTCAAGATATTGGGTACGACTCAAGCTCTACAAGTTCATCAAGCTCCTGTGGTTTATTTTATAGAGAACACAACAGTACAATTCGCCAAGGGTCAATCTGCTGATATGCGTGAATCATTTACTGAATTATGTGAGCGTCTGGGCATCCCTGTTACATTTGACGTTGTTGCTGTTGGTGTTGTTGCTCACTGGTTATGGAATTAGTGGTGCAACATCTGTGCGCCTACTGCCTTGCAATTGATCTGAATTCCTTTGTCAGGGATCCTGATCTTAGACTTGCAGACGTTCTGGAGCCCAACCGTCAAGCGCAACTGTGCAAATTGGGGCACCGCTATCCTTACCACGCTGTCAACAGAAAAGGCCACCTATCTCAAGTGTTACCTACTCTGGTTGCATGAGTTCACTCATGGGCCTTCAACATACAGAGACGGTGCGGGGCTAGTTTGGGAAGACAACAAACTGTTTGACCTAACTAATTTAGAAAGAGAACGGATTCTTGGCTATGCAGATCACTGCACTTCAGGCAAGGGTGCTTCTTTCGATGCTAGACACAAAGTCAATGGAGGAGCTTTTGATGCAAACGCCGTAAGTCATCTTATTGCCACCAGCTTTGCATATAGAGCTGCTAATATCGTGCAGCCCTCGTAACATAAGTTAGTTGCTGCAGTTTCTTGCCTAGAGCTGGGGGGGGAACGAAATCCTGATCAAAATTTGACAAAATTTATTTGCATTAGTAGCTGACATGATTTTGCATGCAGCTCAGGCAGAAGCTGCAGAATTGTCTGAGGTAGACATTCAATCTGTTAATGAGGAAGATGATGTTGACATCAATGCAAAGGGTGCCACTCAGGATGGTGCAATTCATCGTGTTGCGGCACCCAAAATTACTGTTGCACCCAAAATTATTGCTGCACCAAACCATCCTAAATTAACCTTCATTCCGGTACCACTGAGAATGGGGGCAAGGGATAGGCAACCCGTTCGTTCGTAAAATGCGCTGTCCTCTTTCTCCAAATGTCCTATTGCTGTGTGCTGACTTGATCTTGCATACAGCTCAAACATTAGCTGCTGAGTTGATATATGTAGTTGTGTTGCATAATCACCCTGTTCGGCCGGTGAAAAGTGCGTAAGTGCGGTACCTACATCAAACGTTAGATTTAAAAATAAATTAGATATGGACCTGCCTCGGAGTGATATGTGTACTGTGTAACTGTACATACGGGTAATGGTGCTAATATGAGTTATGCTAGCCACTCTGACCTTAAGACCCAGTGATGATTCCAAATGCGGTGGGAAAACTGCCACTGCCATGTGCTAAAATTACCTGGTCAGTGAAATTGTGGCTTAATTACGGCCAAAAGTAATAGATCCTGCCTGGTAATCATGTTATGGTTGGAAGAAGCTATTTTGTTGTTAAGCATTGTGATACGCCGCTCTATTCTAAAACTGCGGCCTAGATCTTACCTCTATCTGATAGCTAGGTGTTGAAGGACTGCTTGTACTCTGCTGCCATACCTGTTGGGGTCATAATGTCAGGCCCAGTGTGGTCCTACCGGTGCCGCCGCAAGGATGTGATACCCAGAGATGGGACAGTTTTAAACTATGACCTGCTTCTCATGCCGCTTGTATGATCATGATGATCTGAGAATTTAAACTTCTGTTAGATTGTGATTTACACCATGTGTCAAATTATAATCCTACAAGTATAGATCAATTGTACTGTGACACAGGTTTAATTTTTAGTCCATACTTTTAAATGGGTTCACACTTATGCATGTTCCTGTTGAATTTGGCTATGTTGAGTACCTTGCTGCATTATGTACCCAAATAAAAGCTTTCTTACTGTAGCTGCTTTCGCCCGCAAGATCGGCTGTGGAGGATGTTACCTTGAAGACTAAGGCCCCAGCGCAACGGCGCCTGGGGACCGCAGCCCCATCCGGAATCAGTCCAAGGTCCTCGCCAATTACGGAGCTAGATGAAAATAGCATCAGCCACTGCCCTGGGATTTTTCTGGCAAGTCTTGAAACGTTTCTCCAGAGCTGGCTTAATTTATGGAAGGTTCCTCAACTATAACTGATTGGCTATTGCAATATAGAACTCTAGTTACCTTGGGCAATTAACAATTGCTGTCAATTTGAAGATTTTGTATGCATCCCACGCACGGCTGTTGTGCGTTTCGCTTTTAGCGTTTGTTTTGACTTAAGCTTGCGACGGTTATTTTTGACTAATGACAGTCTCAAGGCTTTCATCAGTAATGTGCTGATCTGTTTCTGCAGTGACCTTGAACCAAGTAAAAAAAAATGTCATTTAGCTGATTTTCTTCTCAAAATTTCTATGATTGAACTGAGTAACATTCGTAACCCTTAATGAAGGTTAAGCTGTAGTCTTTAAGAATTTCCCTCGGGATTTTTCACCCTTTTTGACAGTCCTCTATAAGTGTCTCCTTCGTCTCTTATTTCGGACTGGGGGGGGAGTGAAAGGGTGTCTTTAATACTTGCTTTATTTGTTTGCTGTACTTGCGCAGTCATTTACTAGGCGCAGCGCTTAGCCCCGACAAAAGCTCAAAACTGCTCTGGAGACATTTTGCTGGATACAGAGGAGGGTACATTGAGGAGTTCAAACACACAGTAAGGCTCATCATCCTCATCACTCATGACAGCTGCAACAGTGCCGGTATGATGCAAGATCGCGAGCTTCGATGAATCTAGCCATCCATGCATGATGGGCATGTACCATGATCAAATGCATTACCCTGATGCGAGATTGGTAGCCACCTGTGTTTTTGTAGTGATCTCCAGGATCAGTGTTGGGCACCGCAGTGGTATCTACCAGGCCACGAGTTACCAATCCAGAGCCAGTGACACGGTATGCCCTGCTCATGTGAGCTTGAGAGTGGCTAGCACAGCTGCAACGTGTTTAGTTGCAAACAAGACCACTGAATGTACAGTCTGGCAGGGCTCAACAAACAGCAGGCAACCCAACAATGGCAGCGGGTTGTGCAGAGCGCAGAGTGGCTCATGCAATGACAGAAGCAGAAAATTTATTCGCATCCAGGAATGGATAACTTGGGGTCACAAAGAGCAGCCAGCTTGTCTAGGTGACATCTTTTCCTTGATCACTCACTTAATGGCTAGGCCCCGATCACAAGATCACTTGGATGCTTATCCTCACTGCAAACGTGTAAATGAAAGTGTAGCCTCCGCTGTCATAGCATGAAACTGAACCTCTTGCTGTCACACAACGCATGCGAACAGTTTAAGCAATGCCTGCTGACAACTGCATTGACCCAGTAGTACAAGCCTATACTTCATGCATCGCCACAGTTGCATAGAGTTCCGTACTGAGCACACAAGAAACAAAGGGTCAATAAGTTCCATGCGACCATGCCCCTGACCAACCTACCAACCTACCAACAATGAAACCCAAGACAAGGCCTGTTGACGGCAATACAGCTCACACATACATTCATTCCAAGACATTTATTTCAAAACGTTGATGCTGACCCTCAGCTGTACCCTAGATCACGATAATACCCCCACGTTGAAGGGTCAGTAGAAAGGAAAATGTAGGTATAATGGTATATAATCCTAAACACGGCATACCGTACGAAAACAGAAGAATAATGGGAGGCATGTGCGTACAATAATGTGTCACCCTGATCCTTACAATTATACGAGGTGATAGAGGAACCGCTCATACCGGTAAACTCACTGCAGCCCCCCTCACTCTTAATGCTAAGTAGCCAGTGCCAAGAATCAAGATCAAGACAGGTGGAGAAAAATAAATTAGAGGTTGCATGGCTGCGCTTTGCAATCCAGGCAATGAAGGGCAACTTCTACTGGGAATACCTGTGCCGGTATACACCGGCAGGCATCACCCGAACGTAGAACTGATGATGAATGGCGATAGGCAACACAAACTCAACATAATGTGTGCAACTCTCAAGAAAATCCAGCTGCAACTCCTGCAAACCTGCCCTAGGACCACAAGGTCCCTCTACATCTGCACATCTGCAGACAGGTCAATCAGGTGCGCAGCCAGCACCTCGGCATTCCCCATGAAGGGCCCAGGGAAGCATTGGTGACCAGAACACTGCCCCGGCTCGCAGTCCAAGAAATCAGTTCCACACTCGCAACCGAGGTGAGACTTAAAGTAGGGCAGCACAGTGGCTGCAGGCCAGTGGTTGGAGTGGTGCCTCAGCCGGAGCTGCTCATGCGCCGCATTGATCTCCTTGCCCTTGCCCGGAGTGTCCCATCCCGGCACAAAATTGACAGATCCGAGCACAATCAGGTTAGGCTTAAATCCAAGCTTGTCGAGTGCCGCCCCGGTCTTGACTGGATCATGGTTGGAGGGGTAATCGTTGCTGATGAGGAGCAGCTGGATATTGGGTCGCTTCATTGCCACCAGGATGCTGTTGGATGAAAACCCCTGTTCCATGCGGTAAACGCCACATTGTCCGTTTTGTCGGCAGAGCTGGCCTTAGACCCATCCTCAGCTGCTCTGCCTGGATCCGCAGCCCCGCCAGTCTTTTTCCAGCAAGAGAAGCTTTCACACACCAAAGAGATGACGAGCTCCGCAATGTGCGACTTACCCTCAACAAACAGGCGCGTGCCAGGTTTTAGATTGTCCTGGTAGGTTAAAGAGACAGATGTCACAAATATTGGCATTGCGGTAGGGAAGGCAAGAAATGTGAGACTTTTCTGGTACCATGAACAATGGCCCTTCAAAAACAGCCAAACAGGTGCATGCCAGGTTTTATATTTACCTGGCAGGTTATAAATACAGCTGTGTTTATTTTAGCGTGCACCAGGCTGCCTTAAGCAGGCCGTTGGGTGGCCCCCACTGGGCCGATGGGGACCATTGGACCGAACCTTGACCAGCCTATGACCGGTGGCCCAAGCAGCAGGCTTCCCCGGCCGTAGGCCTTGACGTAGCTGAGTTTTATTTGAAGTGCGCTGAAGTAAACACTGAAAGATGGACATCACAGATATTGAGATATTAGCATCACGGCAGCGAGGGCAGGAGAGGTGAGACTTTTCCAGCACTATGCACCATTGCACGTAAATAATGGAACTGTACGATTGTGCATGTACCGATGTTTGGAGGACCTCAGAATAATGTCGCTCTGGCCCCCCATACACTTACTAATGTTCAGAGCAAGCTGAATGGCGGTGTCCCTTTGAGGACATCCAGGTACCTTTGTCCAGAGCAGGCCCTGCAAGTGTGAAACCACGGGCAGAAATCCAAACAACCTCATGTTAAGTGACCTGCAGGCCTCGTCTTCAGATGTTTCCCGAGCTTCGGATGCTTTTGGGCATGACTGCATGAGTTTGCCTTATGAAGATGAACCCTTGGGCACGGAACAGTCTTCCATGCATGTTAATGAAGCTGAGGAGCACACCCAATGCACAATATTTATTTGCGACCCCACCGATGCTTCACATCTGTGTGTCAGGGATACAGACCATTCATTGGTCTATACCTCAACCTAGCGAGCGTCACCCACCACCCGTCGCGGATGAAGGAGCACCAGTTATGACCTGCTGACACAACAAGATCCCGGTTCTCCTGCCAAGTCTTGTATGAGTTTTCTGGCCGGATGCCATGGGCTTCTGTTGCGGGATCATCAAGTCGGCTCCAGTCAAAGCGGCTGAGATGAAATGTCAGGTACCAAGCTATGTCGGCATCAACATGGGCTTCTTTTGTATAGCTGTCTGAGGTTGCGTCATTGCTTGGCCGTGTCATGGTATCAAGCCCATAGTGGTCCTCAGGCTGCTGGCTGCTTTGCTCAGTGTGATGAGAGGCCATGCATGAGTACCATTTGAGGACGAGTGCTCCATGCAGGTGCATTCATTCCTTCATACACTCAAGAGTCATCAGCAATCGCATGCCAGCGATGCATTATATAACAGACTATCAAACTGGAAGCAGCAGCAAATGAAACAGGTGTCCTCTGGACACAAATCCTCCATGCCGGAGCACAAGTCCTTTCATTTGCATCATTTTCTGGGAGTTTGTCACCAGTACTGGTATGCTATCTCTGCTTGCTGCAGTACTCTTACCTTCACCTGCCAGTCTCCGAACCCTGATGGCTCTCCTCCCCATGTCTACATGCAGGGCTTGCACTGAGGTGCAGATACCGAACAGGAGGGTGATTTGCAGTAGCTGGACGACGAGGTTCATCTTCTTGTCCACTCTCTTTTAGTGCAGCGACCAAGAGGCGGGACCACCGCTCTCTTCACAAAACCAGCATGTGATTCTGAGATGGCTGCCTCGATCCGTAGTTGCATTGGTTGTGCAGGCCAGGGAAGGTGCAGGCGCACCGGTCGGGGTTGTGCCCACGGCAAGCAGGCCCACATTTGAATTGAGCGACAGCTGTCGGCCTGTGAAATAGCCCGCTACTCCGTCAGGTCGCTTGCTTGTCTACCGGTATTAAAATATGCACGTACCAAGGTCCTCCATGTCTCCGATCGGCCATAAACCCTGCTGGCTTTGCGTCACATCCGTCCTCTGTTTTGGTGTTCATGAGGTTACATTCAGCCTCTGATTCAGCCATTCAGGCAAGCATGGCACTCCTGGGTAAATTGCTCCTCTGAGAGAAGAGCGGTTTGTACATCCACTTCAGTCCCCAGCAAGTGGCATCCGGGATTGCGAGTCAGTGAGCCAGTTCGTGACCCCGGCCAATACCTATAGTCCTATATAATGTCCGTGCACAACCCCAGCCCTCCATGACTGGATCCACGTAACTAACGTAGGCTTCCTGTATATGCATGCAGATATTATGGCCCTGACCCTCACCGGCTATCGCTGCCCTACTCAGAACTCTTAAGTGTTTATACGCTTCAGCAGGGTTCAAGGTCACTTTCCATTGATTTGTTTGAGTCAAAGACTATTTAACTACTGGTGTGCATACATCGTTGTGGTACATCCATCAAAGAAACGGAGCTGCCAAGAATCTGCCAAGTGGAAGAAAACGATTCATTTCAATAATTTGGTCTCACGTACGCCACACAGAAACACGTTTTATCTTATTAGCACTTGTCACACTGGCAGGGCAACCGAGGAAGGACATGAAAAACACATGGAAGCTCTGCCTAGTAGAGAGGAAGGGTAACTGGTAAGACAGAACACCAAAATGAAGAAGAGCGAAGGGACACAGTAACCGCACAGTATACGGAACTTTTATGTTGATGCTGTCAACATCAAAGTACCGTAACAGGGACAAAATCAGTAGCGATATATAACAGAAATATAATGAGACGGATTGAGGGGGAAAAGACAAAAGCAGAACATATATTACTGCCGTTCAAATGTCTTCTGGATCTGCAATCATTTAGTATATATCATATCAACCTCCAGTGGCCATGGAACCGTAGTAGCCAGTCCTCAAATCAGGGCTGCAAATGTATCCAGTGTCCAGTACTCAGTAAATGGAATCAAATCGGGGTACTCTCGGGGTCAAGTAAAAGGTACACCTGTTTCAAATCAGAATTCAATGCATGCATGAATATGGACCATCCTTCCAATGCCCATCTGTGCAGCCCTAGCCCAGAGGGTGGCATTGCCTGCCTACTGAACTACATTCTTCGTCCGAATCCTTTCAGCAGGCCGCGGCAGAATCTGCGAGAGAGCATAACCCAGCAGTGATGACAGGGATCAGTAAAATAGGTACCACATCCTAGCATACAGGCAACCGGCTCCGAAACAGCCACATCAGTGAACCAGAACTGCGCCTAGACCAGCCTGAGGCGGCCGTGAGGCAAGCATTTGTTCATTCACTCCTTCATTGACAACAAGGCTCACTGAGGATAGTGACCATACTGAATCAGGCAAGTGTGACATTGGGATTGGTTGCAATTGCACCGCAGACCATGCTGGAGTTGGTCACACACTCCAATGGAACCATTGAATACGGGGAGCAAGCCGTTCTCAGCAAGAGGCTTGACCCATGTGCTCTAGGGTACTGTTTATTTTAGTAAGCTAAAGCTACATTTAAGCTACAACATGGCATATGGCCGAAGAGGCCTGGTGCAGCCAGCCCTGCTGCATGGGCCACCAGCCAAAGGCTGGTCATGGTTTGGCCCCAAGTGGCGCAGCTGTAGCCGCCCGGGAGCCCCCCAAAGGTGGCCTAGCACGCACTCAAATGAGCATTGGTATGTGTATAAATGCTGCCAATGCAACATAATGGATATCGGAAGGTCACCATTTGAGACAGTCTCCCACCCAGGAGTCAGACATAGTAGATACCACTCACGGGCAGGGCACTGGGTCGTTGGGGTGCAGCTTGACCAACTCCCGGGCGCAATTCACTAAATGGCAGCAGGGACACCAAAAAGTGTCATACCACATTGTTTAATCATTGTGATTAAGATGCAAGAGGCTGGCAAAGTGTCAAGCGCGCAGGCGACTGAAATCCTGCATCACAGCCTCACCACAGAAAAGGGCATTGCGAGAGCCATGTGGATGATAAGGCCTATTAGAAGATTCAGACACCAGAGCCATCAGAGTGCAGCATCCTGAATCACGTATCTCATGTTCGGTAAAGCACACGTGTGGCAAGCATCTGTCAGCCTTGTAATGATGTGGCCTCACAAACATAAACCTCCATGATAAGGCCACGTGCATCAGTTGTTCCCTAATGCAGTCAATAGACCAATGCACCACAGCCTCACCGCATATCTTGTGGCTGCATGGCCGCATGGCGATAAAATCCCCTTCCTCCAGACACACGCCGCACATCCGGTCATACTCATCCTCCTCAGGCAGGGCTGAAGACAGGGCAGATGACAGCTGACCAACGGCTGCCATGGCGCCTCCGACGCGGACAATGGCCATCGGCGAAGCCGGAGCCGGAGCAGAAGGGGAGTATTTTGCAAGGTTTGCAGGGGCCTGGACTTCCGATGCCTGCAGGAGCGACGCTGCATATGATGGATCTGAGCTCGGCATTGAATCCAAGACTGTACCGGGGAATAGCGGTGAGATCTCAAGAGCTTGCAGAGCAGGCAGTTGAGTGGTCGCAGGGGATGCGGGCCAGCCGGGGTCCCCGAGATCCATGTAGCAAGAAGCCTCCGGGAGCTCTGCAGCTCTGCTGAGCATTCTGGACGGCCCCAAACTGGGTTGGATGCTAGAAACGCCGTGAAGGAGCCTGCACAAAATAAAGCAGAAATTCAACACATGCCGCGTTAAGATTGAAATCAAAGATGATTAAGATTTCGAAAACGACTGATCCCTCACACCACCTACACTGTTAACAAAATTAGAGACATAAGCTCCATAACCACGCACAGTTTGTTCCCTCGCCCAGTTACGCCTTTCCATGCAGCCAGTGTAGGCAACCCCTTATGCTAGAAATGGGTCTCGCTGCCCTGGTTCCCAGGGGGAGGGTGTCCCCCGCGCGAGGGGTCCCCTACACCGGCAGGTGAGAGTCCTCATCTTCATAGTACGCAGAGCAGTCAACGGCAAATCAAGATCCAGCACAGGCCCGGCCTCCACCCCAAAGGCAAATCAAGATCCAGCACAGGCCTGGCCTCTATCCCAAAACAAATCAAGATCCAGCACAGGCCTGGCCTCCACCCCAAAGACAAATCAAGATCCAGCACAGGCCCGGCCTCCACCCCAAAGGCAAATCAAGATCCAGCACAGGCCTGGCCTCTATCCCAAAGGCAAATCAAGATCCAGCACAGGCCTGGCCTCCACCCTAAAAGGCAAATCAAGATCCAGCACAGGCCCGGCCTCTACCCCAAAACAAATCAAGATCCAGCACAGGCCTGGCCTCCACCCCAAAGGCAAATCAAGATCCAGCACAGGCCTGGCCTCTATCCCAAAGGCAAATCAAGATCCAGCACAGGCCTGGCCTCTATCCCAAAGGCAAATCAAGATCCAGCACAGGCCCGGCATCCACCCCAAAGGCAAATCAAGATCCAGCACAGGCCTGGCATCCACCCCAAAGGCAAATCAAGATCCAGCACAGGCCTGGCCTCTACCCCAAAGACAAATCAAGATCCAGCACAGACCTGGCCTCTATCCCAAAACAAATCAAGATCCAGCACAGGCCTGGCCTCCACCCCAAAGGCAAATCAAGATCCAGCACAGGCCTGGCCTCTATCCCAAAGGCAAATCAAGATCCAGCACAGGCCTGGCCTCCACCTTAAAAGGCAAATCAAGATCCAGCACAGGCCTGGCCTCCACCCCAAAGGCAAATCAAGATCCAGCACAGGCCTGGCCTCTACCCCAAAACAAATCAAGATCCAGCACAGGCCTGGCCTCTATCCCAAAACAAATCAAGATCCAGCACAGGCCTGGCCTCTACCCCAAAGGCAAATCAAGATCCAGCACAGGCCCGGCCTCCACCCCAAAGGCAAATCAAGATCCAGCACAGGCCTGGCCTCTATCCCAAAACAAATCAAGATCCAGCACAGGCCTGGCCTCTATCCCAAAACAAATCAAGATCCAGCACAGGCCTGGCCTCTATCCCAAAGGCAAATCAAGATCCAGCACAAGCCCGGCTTCCACCCCAAAGGCAAATCAAGATCCAGCACAGGCCTGGCCTCCACCTTAAAAGGCAAATCAAGATCCAGCACAGGCCTGGCCTCCACCCCAAAGGCAAATCAAGATCCAGCACAGGCCTGGCCTCTACCCCAAAGGCAAATCAAGATCCAGCACAGGCCTGGCCTCTGTCCCAAAACAAATCAAGATCCAGCACAGGCCTGGCCTCTACCCCAAAACAAATCAAGATCCAGCACAGGCCTGGCCTCTATCCCAAAACAAATCAAGATCCAGCACAGGCCTGGCCTCTATCCCAAAGGCAAATCAAGATCCAGCACAGGCCTGGCCTCCACCCCAAAGGCAAATCAAGATCCAGCACAGGCCTGGCCTCCACCCCAAAGGCAAATCAAGATCCAGCACAGGCCTGGCCTCCACCCCAAAGGCAAATCAAGATCCAGCACAGGCCTGGCCTCCACCTCAAAGGCAAATCAAGATCCAGCACAGGCCTGGCCTCCACCCTAAAAGGCAAATCAAGATCCAGCACAGGCCTGGCCTCCACCCTAAAAGGCAAATCAAGATCCAGCACAGGCCTGGCCTCCACCCTAAAAGGCAAATCAAAATCCAGCACAGGCCTGGCCTCCACCCCAAAGGCAAATCAAGCACGGGCCTCCACTCTGTCACCCACCTGTGATAGCGAGCCGCTGTGAGCGTATGCTCCAGGCTGTCATCCTCCATCTCGTCCGCCAGACTGGCCACCGAGTGCAGCAGGTTCTGGGCAAGGACCGGAGACCAAGTGTGTGCTATGGATCCCGCCAGGTGGATCTGTGATTGAAACGCTGACCTGATCACTGGCTTAACAATCCCAGGGCTGCACGCAGACCCCAATGCAGAGTTCAGGGCCGGCTTGGATGTCGATACCTGCATCATGCCTTGCGTGAGGTGATGCAGGCCCCTCTGCTGCCCAGACAGCTGCGCCTCCAACTGGGCCTGCCTCTCCAGCTGTCTCTGCTCCGACTTCATAGAAGGCGATTGCCGGTCCAGAGCTCGTGGACTCGCTGGCAGCGAGCTAAGTCGGCTGGGCGCTGATGACGGGCCAGGGACGGAGGATGTGGGGAAGACAGAAGCAGCAGAGTCCCTGCCAAGCGGCGCCCCTTCGAGCATGCTGGCTGTGGTCGGACGTTGTGAGGAAACAGCTCCTGACGAGGACAAGTCCGTGTCCATGTGCCACTCCACGTGGTGGGCAGGCAGCTGTACCACCCCTGATACAGATGCCCTGAGAGGTGGAAGGGAATCGATTATTGAAAGTGACCATACCAGCATTAAAAGTGATCATACCAGTGATAAAAGTCACCATACTGGTGATAAAGTGATCATACCGGTGACAAAAGTGCTCATACTGGCTCTTGCGATCATACCGGCATGCAGCTTCACATCGTTGGAATGAATTCACCTCTTGTGCGACCATCACAGGCTTGCGGTGCAGACAAGCATGCACCATGCTTACTCATACTTATTCATACCTTCTTGCCACTCTCCAGGATCTGACAGAGCGTAGTGAGGGACGCTGGACAGGGAGGGACTCGCTCGCAACCAGAGAGACATTTGACCTCAAGGACCCTGCAGGATCGGTGGCTTTGGCTCCAGGACCTGTGCAGTCGGTCATTTTGGCTCCAGGATCTGCATCATCGGAACCATTGGCTCCGGACACCTCTCTGCCCGCAACTGTTCGGTTAAGGGTTCCAGAGCCAATAGATGGTGCTTGGCTGCTGAGGAGAGAGGCCACCAATACTTCAGCATCGACTGCATTCAAAGCGAAAGTCGCACATGGTTCTGCGCTGTCCGGCATGGGTGACAGATTCTCTGAAAGATCCTGCTTCCGAAAGCTCGACATGGCTGGGTGGCCGATGCCGCTGCTGCTACCAGGCCTGGACCGGAGACCCTCATGCAAGATTCCCTCAAAGAGCGTTGGCAGGGTCCACGCCACGACAGACGGAGCGATGTCAGCGGGTGAAGCTGCTGGCGAGCTGGAGCCTCCTGGCCAGGGAGGGCATGGCAACGGAGCGAAAGCAGGAGGACTGGCGGAAGTGCCCTTGGGTGGTGTTTGCTGCTGCCGACCGCTGCAACGGCTCGAAGAGGTGCGCCAGAGTGTGGCTGGCGAATGCTCCTTGGCGGAGCCGATGGCGCTTGTCAGCGCCTCAATTTGCTCCAAGAGGACAGACTGAGAGGCCTGGCGAGGAGCAGAAGGGAGAGCATCAGGTGAGGGCCTCCGGTGATGAAAAGTTGTTGAACACAGCATTTAGGGTTCAGGGTTAAGGGTTTATCAGGCTCTGCTCAAAACCTGCCGTCAACAGAAGCCAGCCATAAATTAGCCAGGTCATGAATGCCATTTTTTTTATGATTTAAATATGTTGATTACTCTCTTTCCGGATTTCAAAAATAAAGAAAAAGACGAGAAATCCAGGGGGGGGACAGTTCATGGCCCTTCTGTCTCACCTTTGCAGCTATTTGCTTGAGCGTGGCCACTCCAATGGGCCGGTCCACAGTACCCAGAGCAGCGGTCAGGGATGTGAAGGGGTTGAGCAGATTGATAAGCTGAGCATTTCGGTGGGTGCGAGCTACCCCAAACGGTGTCTGACGGTCTCCATCCAGCAGCAGGCGAGGGTCCCTGGGTCGGCGTCGGGGTTCTGACGGAGGAGGCTCACCTCGCGCTTGCGCCAGCCTGTCATCGGCCAAAACCTGGAGCTGCGAGGGTTAGGGTGAAGGGTGAAGGCTTACGGTTTAGGCGCCGGGGTCAGGCTAAAGCCTGTCACAAGCCAGCAGCTGGAGCTGCGAGGGTTCAGGGTTAAAGGCTTACGGTGTAGGTTGCAAGGTGAAGGCATTAGCCTGTCACCGGCCTGAAGATAGAGCTGCAAGGCAAGCATGGAGGGGGGGATTAGGAGGTATCCCATAGGTCAAAATCTTCATGTATAATCTAGGTCAACAACTTGGAGTAAATATAATTTGGCAGTGTCAGAGACTTTGGCTGGCACAAAGTGGCAGAGGCAAAGAAGGTGAGCTTGAGGACATAAAATTGAATGCTCCACCCTTGAATGTCTGGACACCTGGACGTTTGATTGTGTAGGGTTACTAGGGTATACCGCGTACTGTGAAGTGCTTGCCCTGCTTTGATAAAGCCATTGAAGGTGCCTTTTCCCAACAGCGGCCGGGTGGATTGTGTGCGACCACTCACAAAATAACTGTGAGCTTGAGAGTAACCGGCCAGCAAGGCTGCAGCTGCGGCGTATGAGCAGCTGTGTGCGGCCACGTGCAGTGCCGTGGAGCCACTGGACGAATTCCTGACAAGCAACGAGAAGAAAGTGAGAACAGTGGCTGCAGCTCTCGGTGGAGACATCAGAGGCAAGCAAGGCAAATGTCTTACAGCCAAGATGGTAAGAGGATTTGATGACACAGTTGAAAGAAAAGCAAATGCAGGACAAAATATGGTGATTCAGCTTTGGTGAAAGGGTTTCTGCCCTGGCTAGGAGATTCACTGCAACTTCTACTCGCTATGCATGTTGACACAACTGGTGATTCCAATCACCAAACTGAATCATCAAACCATCTTTGCAGTGCGGATACCAGCAGTGGGAAAGGCTCCGCTACAAGGATGCTAACGCACAAAATAAAACACTGCACTACAGGATAATAGGATATGCACTTGCATCTGAGGAGGGCTGAGAGCATGCGGCAAGAATCCTTACAAAAAACGGAGATGTACGCATGCCCTGAGCAGTACATGGTGCAGCCTGTTCACAGGGCTGTGCTTCATCTTACATGCAGTACGGGTCGAACGAGGGGTATCCTAGTCCAGGGACACGCAAGCCTTGAGAAGCACCGTGCTGTAGTAGCGCCGCCACCGTCTCGGGGTGGTTACACCAAGAGGCGTACATGAGCGGGGTTAAGCCTGACCAGGTGGGGACGTTGACTAGGGGCCTGGAAAGGAGGAGAGGTGCTTCAAACACGTCAGAGCCCAGGCAAAAAGCAAAGCAGGAAAATATGGACACCACTCCCTTAATCCTCGCTTGGGACCTTGTATTCAACTTGGCAATGCTCAACCTTTCTGGCACAGACACAGCAGCAGTGTTGATTTTTTTGTGACACAGCTACATGTCAGCTACACTCAGGCCTCTGGCTGGAGGCTCCGTTTGTAGCCAGCCTTGCTGCTCAGGCCACCAGTCGCAGGCCGGTACAGGTTTGGTCCCAATCGGGCCTTTCGCGGCTTGCCGACGGTGTACTTGTGGCCGGAAAAAGAAACACTGCACACAAGGCCCTTGTCATGGCCTCAGCAGTGATACCTTGGCGTACCGGAAGCACGGTGCCTAGTCAACCCACAAGCTGTCCCTTCATTCCTCCCAGTCACAGCTAGAGAGTGCCTTAAAGCCAGTCAAGGATCTCACAGTGTGTTGCCATGCCCCCAAAAGCGACCAACGATCGTCGTGATTTGGTAGTAACTCATATTAATGAGTGGCACACACATGATAAGTTCACAACCACGCTTGAGGATGGTGGCACTGTCTAATTGAAGGAGCTTCAGCTACACTTCAGCTACACCCCGGCCTATGGCCGGCAGGACCAGGCGCAGCAACCCCTGCTGCTGGGCCACCGGCTGTAGGTCGGTCAAAGTCCCCATTGGCTCAGTGGTGGCCCTCAGACGGCCCCCCCAAGATGGGCTGGCTTACACTTAAATAAACACTCAAGGGCAGCATGCCGTACTGCAGAACTCACCACATGCTGCTTCGCTCAAAGGTAGATGTACCTCGGCTCCATGCCTGGGCAACACCATACCGCATGAACACAGAAGCGTTTCGTTAGCAACCAGACGATACTGAGAGCAGCCTTCCATGAACGTGCAGGGTCACCGCAGACAGACTCTTAGGGCGCGGAGTCAAGGCATCATCGTTGACAGCCTGGACCACGATGGAATGGACATCTATGAGCTCGCGCATGTCATGCCTGGATATTTAGCAGACCATCATGGAGCTCGACCGTGGAGGCAACGACACAGGCAAGAGCCCTTGCAAGCTGTTAAAATTTGAGAGCTGTCTAACCCACCTCACTGAATCGCGCGAGGGGTCCCACCAGCGCCGCGTGACCCTTAGCGGCCACATAATGCATGCAGGTCCGGTTGTAAACTTTGTCTCGGAACCAGAAGTTGGCGCCTGCTTCCAAAAGGAGCCTGGAGAGGACGTGTGGGTTATGGGGAGGCTCGGTAAGAAAAAGGCATGTCTACTAAAGCTTCACTACGAAAGGTAGCTGAGCCATGGAGGTCATGCCTCACAAGTAGCTCCCCTAGAGAAAATCCCTGGTTTACATCTCTGGTTTACATGATACGGTACCTACCTCATGGCTTGTTCGTCGCCGATATCACAAGCCAGCATGAGAGGTGACAACCCGTCATTGGCACACCACTGAAGTGCTCTTAGGGCATCAGCAAGGACGGCAACCTCCAGCTGGCCCTGGGCGGGACTGTGAACATGTGCAGGGTAGGGGTCAGCATCAGCTTGGGCAGAGTCGCAAAAGGCAACATGCTAGTTCACTCAAACTTGCAGTGGAAAACTGTGCCCTAATGTATCTGTATTTGTGCACCGACCAGTGGTAGGATCAGCCGAAAATTTAGTTATGCCATGCATCCCATCCAACATGCATGAGGCTGTTGTATGTGTAATTTGATTCCGGGCTTCCCATGCTACATGAGGATGGCTCTCCAGTTGGACTATCTGCCTCACTTGGGCCGAATGTAAGAGAGCACATGCGGTAGTACTTCGAGGTTTCTGTGGTTGAATAGCACCGCCATATGGACTGCGTTCCGACCATTCTCCAGTCTTGATTTGGGGAGGCTGGGATTCTCCGCCAATATATTTTTGACAGCGGTCAGATCACCGTCTTTAATAGCTTGCAGCAACTGCGCTTTTGCCTCCTTTTTCCTCTCGGTGGAGGCAGAATTGCCCATAGCAATGTGAGAAATTCGGGTTGAGGAAGGAGCTGTAATTAAGTAAACGATGCACTCAATATCTCGTTCACAAGGGCGGGTTCTTGACGGGTACTCGATGACACTGCTGGACTCTGCGGTGTCAGGGCCTACTGGGCCAACCCGAATACCGGCAGTTGACGAATATAAGTACTAGGCACCACTTAGAACACTGCATTACATGAAAGGGACACCTGACGGGACCTCCCGAAGGCCATTCGTGGACGTGTGCATGAGGTATTTTTTGTGCATTCGGGAACAGTGGACCACGACGTGTCAACTGCCACTTTCAGGCAGGGCATGCGCCCATGCATTGCACTCAACGGGTGAGCTGCACATCATCGCCTCTTAAACTTGCCGTAACGGATCACGTGCAACATGCTCATCAATTAATGGGCACTAGGATAGACTACTCATGGCTGCGGCTAAAGCGGATAGCCTGCAACGTCATGACCACAGCGTCTATCGGGAGAAACTGCAAGACAGGCGGCATGCGTGCCCCACTGATTTCAGCCCATTTACATGAAGGGCGACCCCCTTGACTCCGGTAACTACCGGCCCATTGCCATCACGAGCGTGCTGTACCGGCTGTATGCTAGTATGCTAACCGCCGTCGCTGATCAGTGGGCACGCATGCACGAGCACATCCCTCCTGAACAGTTCGGCTTTCAGCAGCCCCGTAGCACGATCCAGGCTGCTTTTCTCTTGAGGCATGCAGTCCATGTGCAACGGGCAGCTGCAGGCCATGGCAAACTGCGTGTGGCATTTGTAGATTTCACCGAGGCCTATGACTGTGTGCCACAGGAGCAGCTATGGCAGCACCTGTCTGAGCGGCTTCACATGCCTTCATGCCTGTTACGCGCTGTGCAAGCGCTCTACAAAGGTGCAGTCTACACACTCACAGGCGGCCATAAAAGCACTGGCCCTGTGCCTTACACCCGCGGCATCAAGCAGGGCTGCCCCCTCAGCCCCCTCCTCTTAAGTCTCTATATCAGCGATGTGCCGGGCAAGATCACAGCCCAGTGCCCGGCAGAGGGCATTGTACTGGGGGCAGGGCGAAGACTCAGGTGGGGGCAAAGACTCAGGTGCCTTCTATATGCTGATGATCTCTCCTTGCTAGCCATCAGCCCGGCAGGGCTGCAGCGCATGCTAGATGCCCTGCGTGAATATGCGCTGGTCAAACAGCTCCAGGTCAGCGTCAGCAAGACAGAATAATTGGACTTTTGCAGCCGCTTAGCAGCGCAAAGCCGGCCATAAGCCCATACTTGTGTGTACGGCCCAGATAGGATAGCGCTGAAGCGTGTCCAGGAATTCAAGTTCTTGGGCGTCATCCAGCACCAGAGCGGCAGCATAAGGGAGGCCATGCAAGGTAGAGAGGTGCCTTTGGCTGCCGCGTTGCAGTGTGTCCGCCGCATGGCCGCCAAGGTACGCCTCAGGCATCATCTGCCTACACGCATCGGTTGGCGTCTGTGTATGCAGCGCCTGCGGCGAACTACGGTGATGTGGTGTGGGCCACCGATCACCTCATGCCGCGGCATTGCCTCAAGAGCAGGATGCAGTCCAGCTCCCTCCAGCATCTGCTCCAGGCTGCAGGGCTACCTCCGTCCGCTGCCAGCTGGGGGGTCATGAGGGAGCTGCAGATCCAGCAGTTTCAGTGAAGTTGGTGGCAGCATGTACTTTGCTTCTACAATGCAGCGGTCGCACCAGCAGCACAGCAAGACAGCCCACTTATGACAGCAGCCATGGTGGCCGACATGAACCTCACTGTCAGGAAGGGCACCGGAGGGCGCAATTGGTGCAGTAATTTGCTAGCTTGCTGGAGCTGGAGTTGAGATCAGCCGTCCCAAAACTGCGTCAGACAGCGACTGACCTACAGCCGCTTTCTGTCGGAGAGATGCTAGCGCTAGTTGATGCAGCATACGAGCGGGTGCAGCTGGATGCAGCTGGCAGAGGGAATCCCAGAGATCCTGTCACTGAACACAGGTCTGCGGCCGCCTACCGCACCTGATTTCAGTCTACGGGCGTGCTGGCGCAGGTCAGGGGCCGCACCAGCCGAAGATAGTGTGCATGCGTGCACACGAACTTAAGGCTGCGGCTCAGCGCCGTCAGCACGGCAGACACTCGAGGACGGCGCAGCGGTCAGCAGCGTGATAGTCAGTGCTGCCAGGGATGTTGGGCTCGGGGAGACAGCGAGTATGTGAAGGTGCGTTGCATGCATGCTTCAATGCCCCAGCGTGCAGGATCAACTTAGGGAGCGGGGATGGGTAGGTCCTCCGAACGGTGCTAGAGACTTCTTCCAGTTGTACTGGGGCAGGCTGGGGTGGGATGCTCTGACTTTTGTGGAAGACGTGGTAAATGTCGATGAGGCATAGACGTTTTCATAGGCTGGAACTTCCCTTGTCTTTCTTTTACAGTCTTTTGTTTGTCCCTTCGCTTTATTTCCCACTTTCTCCTCTCCGTCCATTCTTTCCTATCCCCTTGTGAAGTTTGTGAAGTTTTTACAGTCCAACGGGGCATTACATTTGATGCGTGGGACTTGTGCCCGTAAACCGGTAAATGTTGAGGGCTAGCGAGTTGTCTTTGTTTTGCCTCCTTGGGGACTGGCTCTTTCCCATTTTGTCTCATAATTCATACAAGGTGAGACTCGCCAAGACAAAGTGCTCTCTCTTAGCGGTTTTAGTAGTTGGATATAAAACCGGGTCCTATAGCCACCACTAAACGCTGTGTGTTTGGGGGAGTTGGGCATGTTGGCTTGATCAGAAGTGTGTGAGCACAACAGTGACAAATGCTTCATGAAGGCACATCGTCACCAGGTCTCATCCAATGATTCCTGTGGTTGAGCAGATTGCTGACAAGATAGCCAGTAGGGCAGTAAGCCTGTGGCTCCAGATGTCCACAAGCTCACTCCTTGTCAACAATGCGCACGTCCTACGTGGTCGTGGGATGGAGTCCCCTACTGTAGCAGTAACATTGCGGCATTGGGCTAGTACCAAGTTGGGTTGTGTAACCGAATGTTGGGTGAGTACCGCAGAGGGCTCCGATTTTCTAGGCACACGCGTTTTCAACGCCCCCTACTGGAGATCCTTAATAGAGAGGAAACTCATCCTTAACTGTCAGTACTTAAATACGGCCCTAGGCAAAGTGTTTTTGCGTGGACATTCAAGAGCCATGCGAAGCATAAAATTGCATGCATAAGGCAGGTGCCTGCAAACGAGTTCCCGGACAAAACAACTAAAACCGCAAGCATGGAAAATACAGACGGATCCCCATGCATTCAACCGGCAACAAGCTAGCCATAGCATCAGAATGCCCCTTATATATACTGCACATAATAAGGCCCAGCCAAAGGGCTAGACGTAACAATGTCCTGAAGGGTCTCTGATGCCACTGAATAAGTAACTAAAGCATCATGGGGAAACCTGGTCATCAAGACACTCTTGGGCACCTCAGGCCTGTATGGACTCTAATGTCCTTGGTGAAATTTGATCTCATTCCTTGTACCCTCCGAATCCCGTCAGCAAGCTGCGACAGAACCTGCATGGCATGACCAGCCAGACATGAGATTGACATGGATCAGCAAGGCGTTCACGGATAACAAGATTACGATGGTGCATACCCGCTGGGCCCTGATGAGTGCTTGGCCGCGTGGGGCTGGTAGGGAATGAGTATGCTCAATTCCAGGAAACATGCACGGATAACAATAAATCACGGCTAGACCTGTCCCAGGGAACATGGGACGCAGGCGCTAAATCAGGGTCACAGGCAGGAGGCAAGCTCATACTCTATAATCTTTAATTTTACCCTATTTGAGACTTACGGGCAAGGCACCGGGTCGATGGAGTGCAGCTTGAGCAGCTCTCTGGCACAGTCCACTGCATCAGGCAGCACAGAATAGGGCATTGTGTGAGCTATGCAAGTGAGGCAAGCTACACGAAGGTTGGGATATCAGTGCTTTGGCTATTGAGTGCAACATCCAGGGGGGAAACGAGTCTCACACCACAATCTTGTAGTCTCAGGGCCATATGGTTATGTCCATGACAAGCCTGCTGAGCTATGCACTCCCTAGGCTATGCACTCCATAGATCAATACATCACAGCCTCACCACATATCTTGTGTTCGCACGGCCGTGTAACGATGAAGTCTCCTTCATCCAGACACACGCCGCACGTCCGGTCATACTCGTCCTCTTCAGCAGGCAGGGCAGCCGAGGGGCCCCTCGACAGCTGGCTAGCGGCGTGGGAAGCCATACTGCTCATGCAGGAGGCTGTGGCGAAGGGTGAGGCAGGTGCTGGGGCAAAGGGGCTCGCAGTCGGACCAGGATCGACGCTGGCTGCCGGCTCGGATACCGCTAACGCTGTCGTCAGTGCCGGCGGCGGTAACGGCATGGACATAGCTCGAGATGCGAAATCATGTCCAGAAGACTGCACCGGTCCAGGAGCGGGCGAGGGCGGTGTGGCAGGGTGCAGGACAAGCGGATCAGGGGCGGCAGCAGATGCAGGCAGGCTTTCATTGCCGGCGTCTGGGTTGTCACAGCCCGCTGATGCTTCCAGATACTGTGGTAGCTCTGACGAGTGCAACGCCCAGTTGGGGCGCAGACCCATGCTCACTTGGCTGCTCACGCCGTGGTAGAGCCTGCGGTGGAAGCAAGAGCGCATCACAAGTTTAAAACGATTTAGAGACAAAAGCACCTGACCGACCAGTGGCGAGAAGCCGCCACACACTGCTGCTGCGAAAATCAAAAGGCATGGTAACAGCTCGGCCTTGGCCCAAGCCGCACTGTTTCCTCAACCCTCACACCCCTGCGGGACGTAGTTCTCTCCTGTTTTCTCATACCGGTATCATAAGGCACCGCAGGGACACCGACCTGTGATAGCGAGCAGCAACGAGAGTGTGCTCCAGGCTTCCGTCCTCCACCTCATCTGCCAGGCTGGCGAACGAGTTCAGTATCTGCTGATCCAGCATTGGAGGCAGGGAGGCCCCCATACCGCCGGACAGCTGGTGCTGCACTTGGAACGCCGACATGAATCGCTTCATGGGCGGCGCAGGCAGATCCACCGACCCTGTCCTTAGCAGAGAGGGGGTCGGGCCTGGGCCCTCGGGCCCCGGTGTGCTCATCATTCCGTCCGCGAGCTGCTGGAGGCGGATCTGATGCCCTGACAGCCGCGCCTCCATCTGGCTCTGCCTGTCCAGCAGCCTCTGTTCCTTCCGGTGACAAGACAAACGCCGAATTGCACACTGCGGCGTAGCTGCCTGGGAGTTGTGACGGCCCAGGCCCGACGGACTAACGCCTGCGTCACCCGGTGAGGTGCCTGCGGCATCTGCATCTCCATTCCACCCAGCGGCTGTGCCACCGCCGGGAGCTCCTTCAGGCGTCCTGGCTACGGATCGCTGTGGGGAGAGAGCTCCAGACAAGGATGGGTAGGTGTCCATGGCCCAGTCCGCAACGCCAGCAGACTGCGGTGCAGCCCCAGGTCCGGACATCCTGAGCAGGTCAGGGGGGGAGGGGGAGGCCCCGTGAGCGCCTCGCACCGCTAGCTTGCATATTTAAAATCAGCTTTGCAGGAACAAAGCAAAAAATCTGTCTTTGCCATGAAATCATGATGGGCACACATGCAGCTGTTGGTTGAGTGCATTTGTCTGTGTAAACTCGCTGGTCAGAATCAGCAGCAGGCGCATCATTCCCCATCGTTCAAATAATCAGGACATCATGCAGCTGCAAGGAGGCCCACTGAACTGGCCGCTTCCCAAAAGAACTCCCCACTTGGAAATGAAAAATGAATGTAGTCCATCTTCCCACATGCGCCCACCTGCTTGCCAGCCTCCAGGAGCCGACTGAGCGCAGGGACGGGCGCGGAATGAACAAGGTATCCATCTCCGCCGCTGCATCTTCTGAAGTCAGCCTCGGACTGCCGAGTAGGGAGGCCATGGCCGCATCTGCATCTGCCTCTGCCCTTTCACGCAGACACAGCTCGTCGCCCTCACTGCAGGGCGCCAAGACCCCTGAATCGGCACCCTGACGCAAGGTGAGCGGGTGACATAGGCCGCTTTTACCCATGTTCTTGCTCCCCCGTGAGGCGCCGTCAAGGTGTGCGGGCTGGCCCCCAGCAGCTGCTGGTCCAACTGCAGAACCTGACGATAACCGTCCCAGTCGTGACGGATTCTGTCTGGCAGCATTGCTGGGAGTCGATAGGGACGGGGAGAGGGTCGAGGAAGCCTGCCGCCTGCTGCTGTTCCGTCGCTTACAAGGCGCCCGCCCGGATTCGGATACCCGCTGGACCCTGTCCTTCGTTTGTGTGATGGCCCGAGCGAGAGAGTCGACTTGTGCCAGCAGGACAGCCTGGGCGGCCTGGTGACAAACATGAGGAACATGGCAGTGAAAGCACCACACGGAAAAAACTACAGGGCCGGGGTAACTTGCTTTAATGGCAGCAGAGGGTGTCAAGATTGCGGACAGGGTGTGTCAAGGCATCGCCTGTCCAGGACCCTCCCTCCATCTCCTGCCTCAGACATTGGCCACAGTCTGCTTTTTATGCAGCAGCCCTTCTCAAGTCTCACCTTCGCGGCTATTTGCTTGAGCGTGGCCACTCCAATGGGCCGGTCCGCAGTACCCAGAGCAGCGGTCAGGGATGTGAAGGGGTTGAGCAGATTGATGAGCTGAGCACATCCAGTGCTGCGAGCCAAGGAGAACGGGATCCGATGCTCACCGTCCAGGAGCAGGCGAGGGTCCCTTGGTCGGCGCCGGGGTTCCGCAGGGGGAGGTTCACCCCTTCCTTGCGCCAGCCTGTCGTCAGCCAGAAGCTGGAGCTGCGAGGATTTGGGTTGAAGGGTTAAGGGTCAGCCTGTTATCAGCCTGCAGCTGGAGCGACGGGGCTTAAGAATGTAGGGCTACTCTGTCACCAACCAGAGGCCGGAGCTGTGAGGATTTGGGGGTAAGGGTAAGGGCCTGACATCAGCCATGAACTTGAGGTGCAAGGTTTTAGGGTTAGCTTGTCTCCAACCTGAAGCCGGAGCTGCGAGGCAACCGTGAAAAATTGAAGTATAAGGGCTGGTTTCCCAATTGGGAGTTCAAAGCATATGGTAAAAAAGCCAGGTGCTGATATTCACGGCTGACGCTCATGGTCATGCCATGATGGTTGAACCAAAGGACCTAGGGGTCAGAAACACAGGGGGAGAGACTTCGGACAGACATCAAAAGCAAGGGCCGCTCAGTCACTCACGTAATCGTTTTGGGCACGCATGTGATTGATCAGCAGGGCTGTGGCAGCGCCCCGGGAACAGTTGTCCGCAGCCGCATGCAGGGCTGTGGAGCCTGGCGCCATGTTCCTGTAGAGCACCAGACAGGAGAGGCGGGACGTGGGCAAGCAGATGGGGACCTACCATCAACCATCACAAGCAGAGGCTACTGTCGGCAGCTCCACCATGCTATGGCCCAGAGAAACAAAGACCAGTCACATATGCGTATGCCCTGTTGGACAGGGTCGCCAAAGAGGACCCCAGACAGCGGTCATGTGGACAGGCAGGTGAATTTAATTATACTCTCCCACAGGCACAGCATCGCAACAGCAAGAGAATTCTCCTCACATGCAGTAAGGGTCACGGAGGGGGTACCCCAGGCCAGGGACACGCGAGCCTGGCGGGGCGCCATGCTGCAGCAGAGCAGTCAGCGTCTCTGGCTGGTTGCACCAGGCAGCGTACATAAGCGGGGTGGCACCTGCCCAGGTGGGGATGCTGACCAACGGCCTGGGAGAATCAGAGGGAGACATCTCAGCACACCAAGATTGTCAATTGTACCGATTGTACCATTAACACAACGCTGCCAATCGTACAATTTATCAGACATAAAAGGACACGTGATGATGCGAGCGTTGGGCTTACCATACGCTAGTCCTCGCAAAGTGCGACGTTTCCGGGTCCCATGCCTGTGTGTTCAAAACAGTAATGATACTTAAAGCACCATCATGAAGCTCAACCAGCAATGCAGGCATGAACACTTGCAAGCGCCACACGTTGAGAGCTGTCTGACCCACCTCACTGAATCGCACGAGGGGCCCCACCAGCGCAGCATGACCCTTGGCCGCCACAAAGTGCATGCAGGTCCGGTTGAAAATCCTGTCTCTGAACCAGAAGTTTGCGCCAGCTTCTAAAAGAAGCCTGAGAGAGACGTGAAGGTTATGGGGGGGGGGGCAGTGAGGGCATACCGCTATACCATCAGTTCAAACAAAAGCTCCCAATGCAGGGATAACATTCAAAAATAAAATCCACTTGTTCCCTGTTAGAAAGCTCTCCTGAGAGAGGATCCCTGGCTCACGTACCTCATGGCTTGCTCATCACCGATTTCACAGGCCAGCATGAGAGGTGACATCCCATCTTTGGCGCGAGACTGGTCCAGCGCTTTCATGGTATCAGCGAGGATAGATGCCTCGGCCTTGCCCAGCTTCGGGCTAGATGCAAGAAAGGCGGGGGGGGGGGGCAAGTTAGCTAGCGGCGTGCATTGTCAGCATGCATGCGGGGGCTCAGCAAGATTCATTTAGGGGTTCTTCAGCAGCAATTCAGCTTCAGCATGGCATACAGCCATGAGGGCTTGGTGGAGTAAGCCCAGCAGCTTTGGCCGTTTGGATCAATGTTTGATCCTCATCAGCTCGTCGATGGTTGCCCAGCAGCCTGACAATTATGGTCTGGTTCTCTCGTGCACACTTAAGTAGACAATGGTTATTTCTTTAGTAGGCCATTCAAACAGGTGGGCAATTGGGCATCAATGCCGCTGTTGGATGGACACCAGTGCCCTTCCCGTGCATGCTTCAGTGTCATGTTGGAGGACAATTGATACACTGTAGCAGGTTCGGGTTTGCAATAGAGGGGTTCGAGTCCTAGAGGTCCTTGTCCTCACTTGATGCTGGTGAAGGATAGCATATGGGTCAGCACTCCCAGGTTTCCGCTGTTGAACATCACCGCCATGTGGATGGCGTTCCTGCCACTATCGAGTTTTGATTTGATCAGGCTGTGATTCTCCGCCAAGATGTCCTTCACAGCTGTGAGGTTGCCATCTTTTATAGCTTCCACCAGCTGCGCTTTGGCCTCCTTCTTCCTGTCGGAGGATGCTGAATTGCCCATGACAGTGTGCACTGAATTGGAGGAGCTTGCCGAGCGAGGACAGAGCAGCACAATACTTTTTATTCGGCACAGGTCATCATTGACGCATCCGATGACGCAAATTCAGCCAGGCTTCCAATGAAAGGTGCTTACTAACAGTACGGCGAGCGTAATGACAGGCTGAGTAACATAGAAGTTTGCCGTTGAGCTGGCACCTGTGGCACAGAAGTTCGTCACCACAAACAAAAACCGCATAGCGGGACCAGGGTGAGCTGCAACATTGCATGCGTGTCTCGGCGTTAGCACAAAAGCAGAACAAGACATTGAGGTTGGTATATTGAAGTCACACAACGCGGTGCATGCACCGGTCGGTCGCGACCACGGTCGGTGCTTGCCCCCACTCCGGGTGCCCCCACCCGGCTTGCCCCCCCTGTTCCCGGCCTTTTCCGGGCCTTTTTCGGCCTCTTTTGGGCCCAGTTTGGGGCCGGTGTCTCAACGGTTCTCTTCTCGGGTTTTTCAGGGTTTCTCACCGCGTCACCCGCATAACTTGAAGGCGATTCACACCGGGTCGGATTTGTCAGATTGGTCACTTTCGCTCCGAAAGTGGCATGGGTTCGCTTCGCCAAAACAACCACTTTGGGGCCGGATTGGCGACGCCAACTGAATTTGGCATTTTGAGCCAGATTCACTCTTGCGTCTACGTTGTCATCTGGAAAATTCCCATGCCCATTATTGCCCTGCCCCCCTTGACGACCCTCCTTAACCAACTTATTTACTGTTTCCCGGTGTACGGCATTTCAAATGTCGTATTCCAAAATACACGCTCAGGCGTTTCCTTTTTTTCTTCCACTTCGCGTCGGCCACTTTCGCCACATTGGCAATTTCCGAAGGCCATCTGCCTTCGCCCCTATAATTTCCCTTTCTCCGTCCTGCCGCCTCTTTATCCTGTGGCCGAGAGCATCCGTAGTTATGGTTACGCCCGATGTAGAAAGGGCTAATAAACGTGACCGAAAGCAGACGGAGAAGGGTGCGGAGAAGGCACTGTCGAATGAGAAACGGAAGGCGAAAAGGAGGCTTGTAGCCGAGGTGTGTCAATGACGTTACACCACTGGGCCGAGGTGTGTGTTGTCAGTTCGGCTTACTCGCCGTGTGCTTAGGCTGGTGATGATGAACATGTTATCAAATTGAGAGCAAGTGGCTATATGTTGCAGCATAGGTCAACAAGGCACTGAAGAAGAAAAGTGAGTTGGTTTTGCTATGGCCCCATGCGGCTCTGCATGGAATCTTACATGAGTCCTGGCAGCAGGGCATGCCTGCTGCCCCAAGCCACGGCCATAGGCCGGGATGTATCTGAATTGGACGCCGTGATGGCTCTGTATTGGACATGTAAAACTACCAAGTAGTCATGGCAACATGGCATGCCTGCTGCACCAAGCCACGGCCATGGGCTGGGATGTATCTGAATTGGACCTGTAAAAGTATTCCTAGCAGCATGGCATGCATGCTGCACCAAGCCGCCACGGCCATAGGCTGGGATGTATCTGAATTGGACATGACACATGCTGGAGATAATCGGTCCTACACGGCATATACGACGTAAAAAAGGTACTGTGTTACATTAGAAAGCACCGTCTTAGATGTGGGCCGTATTAGATTAAGGTGCGCGGTGTGGAAAGTGTGGTCCGGTGGCACATTTGTTTGATGTGGGGTCACACTTATTCGATGTGGGCCACCCTTATTCGATGTGGGGCACATGTATTCGATGTGGGGCACACTAATACGCTGTGGGGCACACTAATACGCTGTGGGGCACACTAATAAGATGTGGGGCACACTAATAAGATGTGGGGCACACTGATACGTTGTGCACCGCTGCACCAGCATATAATAGTAAATAAGGGCAGGCGCTCTGCACCGTTGCATCCACCTAATGGGTACAGTAATAAGGGCATGCAATGTGCAAGTGCGTGTGCACCGCTGCAGCCACCAGCATGGTATAGTAAATAAGGGCAGGTGCTGTGCACCGCTGCACCCACCAGCATGGTGTAGTAAATAAGGGCAGGCGCTGTTAGCTGCCGAAGTTAGCAGGCACGGGTATGGCTGGGGGGGGGAATGTTTTGACCAGACTATTTGTGGGTACCGGTTGTACCCGGCCGGTAGCATGCATGCAGGGAGGAGCATGGACCTGAGTGTTTGAGGTTGTTTAAGTCCGAAGTTGGACTGGTCAACTTCATGCTCAAGGGGGAAGTGGTTCAGGGGTTTCACGATGGCGGCATCCAAACCCAATTGTCCAGGGATCGAAACCGCCAAACAATCCTCTCGCCCCCCCTGTCTATATTGCTGGGCTCCATGTTCCTGCCCCCCTCATATAGGAGGGAGGCATGGCTGCACCATGGTCCTGGCTGTGCATGGTAGCTGGAATAGAGCTTGCTCATCACCTCACAGCCCCGCGCGGCCGAGCGTTCAGCAGGACCCAGCGGGTATGCACCATTCTAAACACATTAACATGCAGCCGCCGCATTGACCGCATATGGGGTTTCATGCAGTGCTCCTGTCAGGGGGAGATGCCTGCAGTACTGCCCGGTACCCCACCATTTGTATCCATGTGAGCCTGTATTTATTCTAGTGTGCTCTAGACCACCTTGGAGAGGCCGCCACTGGGCCTATGTATGGGGAATTCATCCTGACATGCATATGGCTAGTGGGCCAAACTACCCGTGCATAGCTGCTGCAAGACCACCTCAGGACAGATGGGACCAAATCTTGATCGGCCTACGGCTGGTCAAAATAGCAGGGCTTGCTGCATCAGGCCATACAAAACAACTGCCTGTCTGCCTCATCAGTGTGGGGCATACGTATTGTAGGGACAAGTCTACATACCAACATGGCTTGATAACACTGTTGCTCATGTGGTGCAATGGATGAGCAGCGCTCTGCTCTCACAAGATGGACTTTGAAGCAGGTTCAAGCCATGTGGCTCTGACTGACCTCGCTTATTCCTCTTCTGGCAGCGGCTGATGAGCAACGGAATCCGAGTTGCCAATGAGGACGATAGTTCCTGGCAGGACCTGCCTTATATCTGCCCATTGAAGTGCAGATCATGAAATGGCCGCAGACCTGCATCGGGATTTGAATTAAGACAATGCAACTTGTGAACGATCCAGATTCGTGTGTCAGCATGAGACGCTTTGCAAGGGAGAGAGATATCATGCACATGGATGCAAGAGATACTAGCTGTTGTTCTCACCCTTCCTGAGAACCTTGAATGTAGAGGGCAATCTGACAAAAAAAAATGATGACGCCTGAGCGGTGTTAAATCTCTGGAAATTCTGAGCTATCACTGACTTCTGTAGTTTGCATCTCAGCTACCCACCATCACTTGAACATCAGATATTACCACAAACGAATGAGTGATTCTGCTCTTAGTATCTTAGACCAGTTGCTATGTCCTCTGTCCTCCTCTGTCTCTGATCTCCTTCCAGATCCACGTGAAATTCTTTAACGACCACGCGGCTCTGCAGACGGTGGAGAATGAGTGCAAGAACTTTCCCTGGTGGGACCAACATGGAGGCGGCGGCAGGCAAATCCTCATGCAAACGGTCAAGGTGGGTCATGGAGAAGAAATTCATATTGTGGGCAACGCAGGGCATTTGTTCATGCTGTCATCCTTGTCCTTTCTTAATACCCATGCAACATGTGCATGATTTAGCCATTGCATCTTCCCAACGTGGTGGTCCTGTCCTGCCCCCCCTGAGCAACATTCCTTGCTTCTGAAGCCGAGTCTGAAGCTATCGTTATTACTTCAATCATTGTTGTGGCCCACAATCCGTCCCCGTAGGCCCTCAAGGGCTTTGCTGTCACAGTAAAACCAACTCGTCAGTGCATCCATGTAACCTGACACAAAGTATCTGTGAGCCGTTCTTGCTACTTAGTGGTGCTGCATGATGACAGAGACAGAGCAAAACTTGGGCCATGGGCACCCTCCTTAATCTCTGTTCATAACAGCAGCCCTAATTACGGTTGTGGTACGTTAATGATAAGGCCTCTAAGCGAGTGGGACAGTGTCATTCAAGTGAGAGTTTGAATTCCTGAGACACGATCAGATCAAATAGGCGCAAAGAAGGAGGCCTGACGGCTCGAAAGATTAGCATTTTTTGATTGAGGACCCAGAGATCCAATGAAGGCCGGCAGTGTACTAAGGCTGTCATACTCATGCGAGCCAGCCACATTTGTTGCTGGCAATGGTGTCTTGATATCTCTCCCCTCACTGAGCTGTCAGGTGCTTTGAGTGCCCTTGCAATAAAAAGAAACAATCCAGTTCTCTGACAGCCAGATGAATTTGGATCCGGTGGACTGAATGAGCTTGCCAGACAATCGAAACCTGGGGCATGGGGCTCCCGGGTCCCAGGCTTCTACCAAGAGGGGGCAACTTGGTATTTAAGGCACAAACTGGTATGCTTTGATAGAGTGGAATGACAGAGTCATACAGGATCCAAGACAGCTAGAGAGAGATAACCAAATACTGGCCACTGCGTATGATCACTCGCATGGGCAAAAATTTCAGGTTCAGGTATCAATTGGTGGTGTTGAAAAACACCGGTTTGGTTGATGGGGTGCAGCAAACAAGGAGGAACTGAGGATGGAAGGCTCAGGCTCTCTCGCCACGGATGCGCCTGGCAAGCTGGATGTCCTTGGGCATGATGGTGACGCGCTTGGCATGGATGGCAGCCAGGTTGGTATCCTCGAATAGGCCAACCAGGTAGGCCTCAGCTGCCTCCTGCAGTGCTAGGACAGCCGAGGACTGGAAACGTAGGTCGGTCTTGAAGTCCTGGGCAATCTCACGGACCAGGCGCTGGAAGGGCAGCTTGCGAATGAGCAGCTCTGTGGACTTCTGGTACTTTCGGATCTCACGCAGGGCGACAGTGCCTGGGCGGTAGCGATGGGGCTTCTTCACGCCCCCAGTGGCAGGGGCGCTCTTACGAGCTGCCTTCGTGGCCAGCTGCTTTCTGGGAGCCTTGCCTCCTGTGGACTTGCGGGCAGTCTGCTTCGTGCGGGCCATTTTTAATCGTCGGCTGAGATGTATTCAATGTAAGAATGGAGCCGAGTCTCCTCGTTTTATGCACCTTCGTACCACAGAACTGCTGATCCCTTCAATGTGCGACGTTCAAACCACCGGATCGACAGACTGCAGCTGTCGGTTCGAATTTTGAACATATATAGGTTGTGCCCGACGAGGAACGAAACCAAACAATCCATCACCTTTCTCAATCAATCTCTATCACATACAATGTCTGGACGTGGCAAGGGAGGCAAGGGACTCGGAAAGGGAGGCGCCAAGCGACACCGCAAGGTTCTTCGCGACAACATCCAGGGCATCACCAAGCCTGCCATCCGTCGCCTGGCTCGGCGTGGAGGTGTAAAGCGCATCAGTGGCCTTATTTACGAGGAGACCCGCGGAGTTTTGAAAGTCTTCCTAGAGAATGTCATCCGCGATGCTGTGACCTATACTGAGCATGCTCGCCGCAAGACTGTCACGGCCCTGGACGTTGTCTACGCCCTGAAGCGCCAGGGCAGAACCCTCTATGGATTTGGTGGTTAATCATCCAAATACCAGGGCCTACAGGAGTCTGACCTTAATCACTATTCACTTACCGGTGTTTTTCAACACCACCAATAATGAAATACGGCCGATGACTGATCGTCCTGTCAACTTTGCCTCATTCAGACCTGAGAATCCTCACTTCTACTTTATGCATGGAAACAGTCCGACACAACGTTGCATGTCACGATATTTCTTCATGATTGATTCAAGAAGCTAATTCGAGAGGCTGTGCATTTGCAACAGGTTTTGCTAGGTACTGTGCGATCGATTTTTCAACAAGCTCATTTTATCAACACTCCAAATTTCTTTAACACGGCTCATTAACTGAGTGGTCATGTCTGTGCCCAGGACTGGTGCTGATGCCCTATTTAACTAAGATGACCATTGTCATTGACGAACCGTTAGCATCGTCAAGCCACGCTCCAGCTTTTCCTTACTTTCTTTCTCAGACCTTAGGAAATGGGGAATATAGCGTCCGAGGGCACGTCGACCATAGACATGAAAGTCATGCTGAAGCACGCCATCACATCCGGAGATCTCGACACCACCGCCTCGATCATCATGCACCACCCAGAAATGCTGAAGTCGAAACTAGACCGGGTGCACACCTCCATCCATATGGCTGTGCTACACAGGAGTCGGAATCTACAGATCCTTGAACGCCTCCTCTCATTCCTTCAAATCAGGTGGGTGCAGGCAAAAGACGTCCTGTCCAGAAAGCCCTCAAGCCATGATGGTCCTTATTCCTCACATTCAGCTCGTCACTGACATGGGTGCATGGGGATGTTTGCAGCCCGGGTCAAGGCAAGCTCAAGGATTCCCTCCATGCAGCGGCATTGAAAGCCCTCAACCAGGGATGCCCCAAGGATGGGAAATCTCCCCTCATGCTGGCCTGTGACATCGGCGATGCGGATGCAATACGGTACGAAGCCTGTGCCATACCGCGAGTCATATTGTGCCATACTGCCCTATCGTGCTACCTTGGGATGTGGATACCCAGCGGACTCAATGCTACCTGTGGTGGATACCAGTTGCCGTACCAGTAATCCACCAACGCTAAGCTATATCCTGCGATTTCTTTGCTGGGACTGCCCCAGTGCTTTTCCTTCCAGCATCACCTGTCAGGTCAGAAACCCTTCCCGCCATTTCTTGTACTTCCCCTGACCACTAGACTCCTGTTGGACGCTGGCGCTGACTACTGGCTCCGAGACAAGCTGTACCACCGCACGTGCATGCACTATGCAGCAGCCAAGGGCCATGCTCACCTGATCCAACCTCTGGTGCAGTGCAGCCAGGCAAGTAGGCTCGGTCTTAATGCGACATCCATTCCTTCATTCACGACCTCTCACACCACGGCACGTGTGTCCTCGGATAGGACATATCATGGATGACATAAAGCTTAGCAGCGTGATTCAAAAAATATTTCCTGATGGTGTGCAGGGGTGGGATGCTTCAACAAGCCCCTTCCTACGTACCAGCTTATGGTAAGAGGAGCAGAGTTAAGTTGTGCAATTGACAGCTGAAATATTGCAATGAATCAAGTCGCTTCCCCTGCGGCTGAGGATTCCTGGTGCATCTTACCATGCTGCTTAGGCCGACTGCCGTCAGCATGGCTTGGTATGACTGGCCCAGTTGTGGCCGCCTGGCAGCCCCCTGTGGGGGGTATTGTGCACCTAAAACCTGGCAGGTTGATGAGTCATGGAAGCAGGCAGTAATACCATACTGCTGACGAGGACGCGACGCAGCTGTGTCGTGCTGACTGCTGACGCTACCTTCCCGGATCTCTGCCCCTCTAAATTGACACACCTCACCCTGGCCATCCCAGCCCAGGCATATTTTCTTCTTTCACACTTAAACCCTATGGCCATGGCCTCCCCTGCTGCTTCAATCACTAAACGCCAACTTTCTGATTCTACAGCCGTGTCCGACCGCCGCATGCCTCTGCAGGCCGTTGGTCGATGTTGGCACGACAGGAGGCTTCACCCCGCTCATGTACGCGTCATGGTGCAATCAGCCTGAGACAGTAGCGGCGCTGCTACAGCACGGTGCCGACTCAGAGAAGCGTACTCTCGACACCGGATACACAATGAAGGATCCGCACTGCTAGTGAGTGTGAGACTGTTGTTGATGGGGCACTTTAGGATCTCATCTCTCGGCCATTTCTAGATGCCCAGGTGCGTCGCGAAAGTCACAGATGAACTCCGCTCGATATGATGGATCTTCCGTGTACTGGTAAAAGCCCTTCACCAAATCACCCCAGTTGCAGCACTGGGAGACAGCTGGCTGCTGCTGCTGGCCCATGTTGTTCGTCCGAGTGTGCCCAGCCCCCAGTCTTGCAGTAGTTCGTGCCCCCATCTCCCCATCTCCCTTCTCATCTCCCTCGTTCCCTGATACCTATCAGCAACATCCCCGAGGGATCATCTGCACTTCATGTGGCTGCTCAGAATGGCTCCGCCAGCGCCTGCGCAGCCTTGCTCATCAACTTCGTCAGGGACCGTGACCAGTATGTGAGTCCTGAATGTGCTTTGGGCTGCATGACAACTTGGCTGCTTGGCTACCTGACTGCTTGGGTATTTCAGATGCCGGGTGGATGCACGTGGGCTCAGATAATCAGTTCTGATCAGAATTGGGGCCATCTGAGAGTGGACGGTTGAGGTGTGAGCGATGAAATCAACCTGGGCTTGTCTGTTTTGAAGGTCAATAGCCGTGCATTGATTGGGGTGGCGAACCCACGGCATGGCCTTTGTTCTGCCTCACATTCCCCCTTTGCCTACCCCGGCCTATACAGCTCCTCCCACACACCCCTTGCCCCCCTTGCCTGCACAGCTCCTCCCTGCCCCTCTCACCCCTACCTACATAGTTCCTCCCTGCCTCTCCCCCCCTTGCCTGCACAGCTCCTCCCTGCCCCTCCACCCCCATCTGAACAGCTCCTTCTTGCCCCTCCACCCCTTGCCTGCACAGATCCAGCAGCTGGCGCAGGACAGACAGGCCCAGGCGCGTGGTGTAGTTCCCCCCCAGATGCCTCGGCGTCGCCCAACCGACTCGCGCCTGCTGCTGAACGGTCGGCACCACACCCCGTTTGTCATCGCCCGCAATTTCGGACATGAGGAACTTCTCAACCTCCTGAATCCGTTCACATCGCTGACCACCGCGCTGGTGGATGTGAAGGAAACGATCGGGGTGCCCACCCTCAAGCGCCTGGCAGGCAAGGTGGGTGTTGTTTTGGGGGAGAATCGACCGTCTTTTGCGGGCTGTCCTTCCTGTGCAGAGCTTAATTGGGACCAAACCTGGGCACGCCTACGGACGGCGGCTCAAGCTGCATGGCAGGCAGTGGATGAGGCCGCCAGCCAGGGGCTGAAAAATTGGTGCGCTGTAGCTGAAGGAATGTTGAGCCACACACATAGAAGAACACCGGGGAAGGTCGGTGCAAGCATCTCGACAGATTCGCGGACATAACCAACCTTAAATGCTGCCTCTGGTCACTAAAAGTCTAGAACGGTGCATACCCGCTGGGCGCTGCTGAGCGCTCGGCCTGGTCACTGAAAGTTATGTGGGCGACTTGGCATTGCATGATGAGCTGGTGACTGTGAACATGACTTTGCTCTCATCAGGCTTGGGCAGGGACCATGATTGGTGTTTATTTCCCCGCTTGATTGGGTGAAAATCGGGACCGACCTGCAGCTGACGGCCCAAGCAGCATGGCTGACCACACTGGGGTACTACAGCCAGAGGCCAAAGTGTAGCCGAGTCATGAAAAAGTAAACACTGACGAGAATCATCAGTTGTGTCTTCTATCTGGCTGCGGCTTCAGCTGGTGCCCCTGGCCCCTGTTGCTGTCTCGCTCCAGGCCTCCCAGTTGGTCCTCCTGCAGCAAGTGGACGTCTTGGCGCAAATCATTGAGGTGGCAAGGGACCAGGACAGGCACAGGGGTCCCTGGCACAGACTTCTAGAGCGAGGCGTGCAGCAGCAAAGGCCGCCCGTCTTGGGAAGCCTGTCTGCTCCCGGGCAGCTGGGGGAACGCCCGAGGGCCGCCTCGGCTGCGTCGACGGCAGAGGCTAGGCAGTACGAGCAGTACAAGGCAGCGGGGTTGCTCCCGACGCTCTTTGAGAGAATTTCGGAGGGTATGGAAGGCGCTCCGGGCGCCGGACCAGACATTGCGCAGGGCAACGGCTTGCGCCACCGCGGGACAATGCTTGTGCTGGCACCGCTTCCAGAGGCCCTGGAGCCATGTTCTCCTCCAGCGGCCGAGGCTGCTCCAGGAATGCCCGCGCTGCTGGGAAGGCCGTCCCCGAGCGCCGTGGCGGTGCGCGTTGGCTCATGGACTGGTCAACGCCCATCCTTGAGATCCGTCTCTTCGTGGCGGCAGGCAAGCAGGTATGCACTATGCAGTGTGGCAGGAAAGCTTGTTAAGAGCATGGTCCCACCAATGGTGAACAGTATGTGCGTGAATATGTATTGGTTTGTGATGACAGAACGTTTTGCGCCCAGGACATACCGGTACACAAATGCTGCATTCCACGTTGTTTGAGATCTGTCCCTTCGTGGCGGCGAGCAAGCAGGTATGCAAAACATGGTGCGGCAGGAATGTGTGTTCAGAGCATGGTCCCGGCAATGGTGACCAGCATGTGCATGAATTAGTATTGGTTTGTAACGACAAGATCGACAGTCCGTATACCGGTATTCGACAGGCTGGTGACATTGGGCTACTGTCTCTTGTGAAATACTTCCGTTCTGCTCCAGCTCCGGCCTCACTGATGGCTTGCGTCCAGGACGTACAGAAATGCAGCATTTCACAATACTTGTTCTAGGGATCCGCAGTGGGGCTCGGGTGTCCTAGCGTTCGATGATGTTGACATCAGGCACGAGCTGTAGGGTCTCCAAAAGTCTATTACCCCTCACCTCGCAGGGCATCTGGATCAGAAGCCACACCGCTGCCTGTTGAGTATGTGGACTGGGCCATGGACCTGTCGGGGCCTCTTTCCTTGCAGCCATCTCTTAAGGGCTCCTGCACAGCCAGCATGCTTCAAGGGCCGCTGCTCAGCAGGGGCCCTGCTGCTGCTCCTGGCTTTCATGTTCCCTCTGGCCCTGGCCCGTCATCACCACCCAGCCTGCAAAGCTCGCTGCCAGCGGGTCCACGAGCTCTGTACCGGAAATCCTCCTCTTTGAAATCGGAGCAGAGGCAGCTGGAGAGGCACGCCAGGTTGGAGGCGCAGCTGTCTGGGCAGCAGAGAGGCCTACATCAGCTCACGCAAGGCATGATGCAGGTGTCGGCATCCGATCCAGCCCTGGCCGCAATGGCGGGGTCGGCAGGGAGCCCAGTGCCAAGTGAGCAGCTTGCTGGCTCTGCAACCCGAGTGCACAATCACATTTCAAGTGCGCTGACGCTGTCTATCTCCCCATCGCTTGACCGACGGCTGCTGCATGCCGTGGCCAGCCTGGCTGACGAGGTGGCGGATGAGAGCCTGGAGCAAACACTGGCAGCCGCTCGCCATCACAGGTCAGCTGACCCTGACTCAAAAGCTGGGCAGGAAAGGCATTGGAAGGCAGTATTGAACAGAGCCTGTTGGTTGAGGAACTTGGCATGATGACACGTGTTTTATTGTGCACCGCCATATCAGTAGATCACCCATAGGTAGCCCTATCACATAAGATGTCGGCATGGCTCACCTTGGATCGGGTTTGCTGGGTTCGATGTTCCTGTTCCCTCACATCGGAGGTTCACATGGCTGCACCATGTTCTTAGCAGTGCTTGGTAGCTGGAATTGAGTATGCGCATTCCCTACCAGTCCCATGCAGCCGAGCGTTAAGCAGGGCCCAGCGGGTATGCACCCTCCTCAACTGTAGGTGGCCACTGCCTGGCATGAGTATGTTAAGACGCACCTCGAGCGCCCTCGAACAATAGGAGCGCCCCTGGAAACCCCCCCCACACACCTCCAGCACCAATCACCCCCCAGGGGGCATGAAACGCTAGGACGTATCATTCTCTGTGCCCTGGACAGAGCGCTCACGGTTCTACTTCCCCTGCAGGCTCCTCCACGGCGTGAGCGGCCATTTCAGCAGGGCTCTGTCCTGCAGGCCCAGTCCAGCCTGGTACTCTGCAGAGCTCCCGGAAGCGTCAGGCTTCGGAACCCTCTCCCTGGGCGGAGACGGCAGCATTTCGATGTTTCCCGCAGTATCCGCCACCTTAACGGTCCCACTAGGTGCCATGGCCTTGCCGCCGTCGTCTGCTATAGAGATACCTAACGGCTATGACCCGTCGCGGGGTATGTCGTTGCCCCTGCCATCCACACTGTTCACATTATCCCCGCCAGACAGTCGAGGAAGCCACACCCTGTTTTCTCCAGTTGTGGCCTCTCTGCTGGCCTCTCCAGCCGTAGCCCCTCTCCCTGCTGGAGGCCCTATGGCATCCGTGGGGCCGCTGTCCCTTGTAAAATACTCCCCTTCTGCTCCAGCTTCGGTTTCACCAGGGACTCACGTTCCCGTTGGAGGCTCCATGGCAGCTGTTGGTCAACTGTCATCTGCCCTGTCTTCAGCCCTGCCTGAGGAGGATGAGTATGACCGGATGTGCGGCGTGTGTCTAGACGAGGGGGACTTCATCGCCATGCGGCCATGCAACCATAGGATATGCGGTGAGGCTGCGATTCAGGATGCTGCATCTTATGTCTCTGATATCTGATCTCCACACAGCCCGCATCTCCTGCATGGCTCAAGCTATGCCCTATTCTGTGGTAAGGCTGTGATGCATCCTAGTCTAGGAACTGCGTCCTAGGCTATGACCTGCATAATCCAGCAAGCTTGTCAGGAACATCTGATGCATGTGATCTTGTCCTACAGGGTTGTGATTTGTATGGCCACATCATTGCAAGGCTGACAGATGCTTGCCCCTTGTGTGCTTTCCCTTTCTTGACCGCCAAATTACTGCCGGCTTGACGGCCAAATCACCGCCAAATCACTGCAAGGCTGACAGATGCTTGCCACTTGTATGAATTGTAGTGGACTGTGCCAGAGAGCTACTCAAGATGCACTCAAAGGATCCTGCACCCTGCCCGTAAGTCGGGCGTACAAATTTTGTAAAATAAACAAATTATCAAAAGTATAATGCCCCCCAGAAAATACCCTCTGAAGCTTGCCTCTCCCTGCAATCATATACCCTGCTTGACAGCCTGAGCTGTTAGTTGCCATGCATCCTTAGCCCATGTGGCCCTCCCCCGCCCATTTTGTCCTGGATGCACACAGCTTGGAATCCATTGCACAGTGATCTCACATCAGGTTTCACACACACACACACACACACACAGGTTCTGCCGCTGCTTGCTGATGGGATTCGGAGAGCACACCTGGTGTGAGTGACTCAAGGCCTGACTCGAGAGGGCGCGTGGCTGCGACAGTAGCTGAGAGAGGAATGCATGTGACATATAAGCATATGAAAAGTATCATGATATTAGCAGCAAAGGATGGGATCATAAATCTATGGTGAGGATCTCCCCTTGATGGGGTTTAGAGAGGTAAGGGGCAACCATGCAAACACTCAACATGCGCTTGGGAGTAAGTACATGCAAGGGCCTGGTGTGCACTCACCAAGGATGGCATTGTCTTGAATATGTAGTATTGTGGCATGGTACGCAAATATCCTTGTTGAGGAAATTTTGTCAGATTTAAAAAGGGGAGTGATGAGGTACTGGCAACACAAAATAAAGTGTCTTGCCAGTACCTCAGCCGACTGCCGATTTATGTGAGTTTGGCCCATGCTTTAATGTACTTTTAAACATTGCAACAATGGGGGAGAAATGGCCCAGTGGTAAAACGCTTGGTACCCATAACCTGAGGTTGAGGGATCGAACCCGCCACATGGTCTTCTCTCTCCCCTACTAGAGCGCAGGGTTTCATGTTCCTGACCCCTCGCATAGGAGGATGGCATAGCTGCACCATGGCCCAGCCTGTGCAAGGTACCTGGAATTGAGCCTAATCATTCCCTACCCACGCGTCCGAGCGTTCAGCAGAGCCCAGCGGGTATGCACCGTTCTAAAATGATGCAACATTTGTTCAGCCTCTACATGTTGCTCAATGACGTTTGCGTTGGTTTTGTTGTTGTTGTTGTTGAAGTGCCATTCTCTGCTCCATCAGAGGGCAATTCTTCTCTGTCTATACCGGTAGCACACATTTAGTTTCCACCTTTTCAGAGGATACCTCCCCCAGCCTGTAAGAGAAAGCTGACTAGCCCCAGCGGAACCAGAGGAAGGAAAGAGGTCAGGATGATACAGAATTGCTTGCGATATCCCCTGCTCCCCAATCATGCCGCAGTGCCTGCCCGAGGCAGCTCACATGCGGAGCTGTGCGGTTGACAGGACTGTCTATCAAATTCGTGGCCAAGGCAAAACATCGAATGCTCAACATGACAGCAGCAACTCAAGCAAGAGTTGCATGACCTCACAGTAGCTGCAGCATGGTCTCGCTGGTCAAGCATGTGATACCAGCGTGACGACTAGCAAACTGGCCGTTTGAAGCTACGACGATAAGAAGGGTTGTACCGGTAAACACAAATTGCAGGCATTCAGCGCAGCCGCGATGTGTGTTCGAGTAACTGAACAGTCGTTTACATGCACGGTTTTAATGTGGTCGCAGGCTTCAAAAGTTCAAATGCTCGGTTAGGGTTAGCATTCAAAGTTTCAAACAGGGTATGGTCGAAGGTGGGAGTTGATGCCACCGTCCAATCGCTCGTCACAACTCAGCTCCAGCAAGTTTTGAGGTCCCAATACACGCCAGCATCTGCTCTATATTATTAAGGCCAGCCAACCACGATTGAAATCTCCCGAATGATTACTTTTCAAACGTCGCCGGAATTCTGAATGGCCTCCAGTGCGAGAAATGCAGGCGCATCTGTGATGCCTGCATCTGATCCAATTCCTGCTAAGAAGTATCCAGATGGAATTCAGGGAGGCGCAATCAAGTAGGCACTCGTTGCTCCGCGGACGTACCGCTGGCAGTGTCTGTGATTATTCAACACGTTTTCAATTTGAGATGCCTGCTCATGAGCTCATCCTCGGTTGCTCCTCCGATGCTCTAAATGTGGGACTACAATCAGTAGTAGAGATTCCAGTCACAGCAGTGATGACTGAAACCAGGCTAGAAAAGCAGAGATTCTGGCAACGTATAAATTTGTTCGATCCCATGCACCATGCAGGAGGGAAGTCAAGGAAGAGGATGGGATGGGACGCGGCAAGCGAGTAGCCGCACCTCGTCTAGTATATGTGAATGGCCAGCCTGTGCTGAAGATCAACATGTGAGAGCCCAGCTGGTCGGACCGGAACAGTCAGACATGCCATGGCTCCTCTTGTTTCTGACGCATGACTCCTTCCTTGTGGCAGGTACGATCTTGAAAGCGGTGAACCAAGCGTGTTTGACAGGGAGTTGAACAAGGGTGAGAGTGCACCTGCATGCCACCCATGCTGCATGGGGCCAGCTCATGGCCAACGCATTCCCCGCCATGCCCGGCAAAGCTGCTAAAAAAACACCCCTAACCACATCCCTCATTTGCTCATACTCCGCATGGCCTCCCCTTACAAAATCTCATTCCTCGGGGACAGGAGCATCCTCCGCTCTTTTTGCCCAGACTGGCGTATCACTCGCCCCCCCTAAGCGGGGCGGCAGTCAAGCAGGCCTGGTGAAGACCGAGGAAGACGCCGTCAAGAAGGCGCGCAAAATTGACCCCCTTTTTAAGGCCCGCTTGGAGCACAACAACAGCGTCAGAAACGACCGCGCCGCATCCGAGGCGGCCCGCGCCATGTACCTGAGACGCCACGTTGAGAAACTGCGGCCCTTTCTCACAGAGCAGGTGAGCAGGTGCTTGGCCTCCCTGGTCCTGCATTCCCTGCTCTCCCTGCCTCCTGCTCCATGATGGCCTGAACCCCATGCGTGTGCCTCCCTGGTGGTTCCAGGGCCCTGCGACTGACCTCTCTGGTAGCCCTGAGGGCCCTGATGGCCAGGGACCGGACCTCCCTGATGGTAGATCACGCATCTCCAGCATGGTCTACTTCCTGATCCTCATCTAGTGCATGCAACAAAACCAGGGGCCATGGCATCAGGCAGCCCGGTGGCACTGGGGAAATCCATGCCTCCTCCACAGAGCCTTTGGGGCGCTTCCTCTCATGGCACCCTCAACATATCTCCATGCCCTCACTTCCGCTGCATCAGGTGGCTGCCAAGATCCTGGTCAAGGCAGAGGCCGCATCAGGCATGCACTCCGACGTGGCGGCTCCTGCGCCGGTGACGGAGCAGCCGCCACAGATCCTCGCCAACATGAGCGAGTACCAGCTTCAAGGCCTGGCTTGGATGATGCGCGCGTATGACCACGGGATCAATGCCATTCTAGCGGATGAGATGGTGAAGCGCCCTTAAGGGGAATGGGGGGGGCGGAGAGGCGGTGTGGGGCTATGGGATCATGATAGCCTTCCTGTCAGATGAGAGGTTGAGGCACCTTTTCAGGGCCATCACGGGGGGGGGGGAGCGGCGGAGGCTTGTTGGAAATGAATATGTATCTGACCTTGGGGTTGTGAGATGCAGCATGTTACGTTGCTTGTTGCTGAGTTCTTGAAGCCTCTCCCTGACCATCCAGAACTTGTCAACCCCTTAACAAGGCCGCCATGAATGCAAGCCTTGATCGCAACGTGCCACCCTTTTACGGCAGGGTTTGGGCAAGACCCTCCAGACAATTTCCCTCCTGGCCCACCTCAAGTTCGTGCGTGGCGTGAGCGGCCCGCATCTCGTGGTCGTGCCCCTCTCTGTGATGTCCAGCTGGTGAGAAAGGTCGAGATAACGGGACTGGACATTGGGGTGGAAGGTGTTAGGCCTAAGCTGTACTGTTAGCCTGAACCCACTCCTAAGCAGTACCCTGAACCTGAACCCAAACCTCACCCAGTATCCTAAACCCTGGACTAGCGCCCCTCTCTTCGATGGTGTGAGATATTGAGATCACGTGACTTGGCATCCCCGTCAGTCTATGCCCTGTGCTGCTGAGGGTTAAGAGCGTCTGATGAGGTGTTGCTGGTGTGAATGAGGAGATTTCTCCCCTTCCCCCTGGCCTCAGGATGTTGGAGTTCAAGCGCTGGTGCCCTGCGTTGCGTGTGGTGCGGCTGCATGTCAACGATGAGGGGGAGCGCAACAGGCTGAGGACGGAGGTGCTGGGCAACCCAGCCTCGTTTCATGTGGCAGTCACCACATGGGTGAAAGCCACACGCTGCTGATTTCAGTGAACACCAGACCACCTTGGGCAGGCCACTGGGCAGCCATCACGGAGCAGATGGGGACTGAGGACCAGACCAGCCTACGGTCGGTGGTTCAAGCAGCAGGGTTAGCTGCATGGGGTCCAAGCAGCAGGGTATGCTGCACGGGGTCCCCACCGACCGTAGGTTGCAGCCTTTACCTGATGCCTTTACCTGATGCCTTTATCTGATGCCTTTATCTGATGCCTTTATCTGATGCCTTTACCTGATGTCTTTACCTGATGCCTTTACCTGATGCCTTTACCTGATGCCTTTACCTGATGCCTTTATCTGATGCCTTTACCTGATGCCTTTACCTGATGCCTTTATCTGATGCCTTTACCTGATGCCTTTATCTGATGCCTTTACCTGATGCCTTTATCTGATGCCTTTATCTGATGCCTTAATCTGATGCCTTTACCTGATGCCTTTATCTGATGCCTTTATCTGATGCCTTTACCTGATGCCTTTATCTGATGCCTTTACCTGATGCCTTTATCTGATGCCTTTATCTGATGCCTTTATCTGATGCCTTTACCTGATGCCTTTATCTGATGCCTTTACCTGATGCCTTTATCTGATGCCTTTATCTGATGCCTTTACCTGATGCCTTTATCTGATGCCTTTATCTGATGCCTTTATCTGATGCCTTTATCTGATGCCTTTATCTGATGCCTTTATCTGATGCCTTTATCTGATGCCTTTACCTGATGCCTTTACCTGATGCCTTTACCTGATGCCTTTATCTGATGCCTTTATCTGATGCCTTTATCTGATGCCTTTACCTGATGCCTTTACCTGATGCCTTTACCTGATGCCTTTATCTGATGCCTTTACCTGATGCCTTTACCTGATGCCTTTACCTGATGCCTTTATCTGATGCCTTTACCTGATGCCTTTACCTGATGCCTTTATCTGATGCCTTTATCTGATGCCTTTATCTGATGCCTGTACCTGATGCCTTTACCTGATGCCTTTATCTGATGCCTTTATATGATGCCTTTATCTGATGCCTTTACCTGATGCCTTTACCTGATGCCTTTACCTGATGCCTTTACCTGATGCCTTTACCTGATGCCTTTATCTGATGCCTTTACCTGATGCCTTTACCTGATGCCTTTACCTGATGCCTTTACCTGATGCCTTTATCTGATGCCTTTATCTGATGCCTTTACCTGATGCCTTTACCTGATGCCTTTACCTGATGCCTTTATCTGATGCCTTTATCTGATGCCTTTATCTGATGCCTTTACCTGATGCCTTTACCTGATGCCTTTACCTGATGCCTTTACCTGATGCCTTTACCTGATGCCTTTATCTGATGCCTTTACCTGATGCCTTTACCTGATGCCTTTACCTGATGCCTTTACCTGATGCCTTTACCTGATGCCTTTATCTGATGCCTTTACCTGATGCCTTTACCTGATGCCTTTACCTGATGCCTTTATCTGATGCCTTTATCTGATGCCTTTACCTGATGCCTTTACCTGATGCCTTTACCTGATGCCTTTACCTGATGCCTTTACCTGATGCCTTTATCTGATGCCTTTACCTGATGCCTTTACCTGATGCCTTTACCTGATGCCTTTATCTGATGCCTTTATCTGATGCCTTTATCTGATGCCTTTACCTGATGCCTTTACCTGATGCCTTTACCTGATGCCTTTATCTGATGCCTTTATCTGATGCCTTTATCTGATGCCTTTATCTGATGCCTTTACCTGATGCCTTTATCTGATGCCTTTACCTGATGCCTTTATCTGATGCCTTTACCTGATGCCTTTATCTGATGCCTTTATCTGATGCCTTTACCTGATGCCTTTATCTGATGCCTTTATCTGATGCCTTTATCTGATGCCTTTATCTGATGCCTTTACCTGATGCCTTTATCTGATGCCTTTACCTGATGCCTTTATCTGATGCCTTTATCTGATGCCTTTACCTGATGCCTTTATCTGATGCCTTTACCTGATGCCTTTATCTGATGCCTTTATCTGATGCCTTTATCTGATGCCTTTACCTGATGCCTTTACCTGATGCCTTTACCTGATGCCTTTATCTGATGCCTTTATCTGATGCCTTTATCTGATGCCTTTACCTGATGCCTTTACCTGATGCCTTTATCTGATGCCTTTATCTGATGCCTTAATCTGATGCCTTTACCTGATGCCTTTACCTGATGCCTTTACCTGATGCCTTTACCTGATGCCTTTACCTGATGCCTTTACCTGATGCCTTTACCTGATGCCTTTATCTGATGCCTTTACCTGATGCCTTTACCTGATGCCTTTACCTGATGCCTTTATCTGATGCCTTTACCTGATGCCTTTACCTGATGCCTTTACCTGATGCCTTTACCTGATGCCTTTATCTGATGCCTTTACCTGATGCCTTTACCTGATGCCTTTATCTGATGCCTTTATCTGATGCCTTTACCTGATGCCTTTACCTGATGCCTTTACCTGATGCCTTTACCTGATGCCTTTACCTGATGCCTTTACCTGATGCCTTTACCTGATGCCTTTACCTGATGCCTTTACCTGATGCCTATACCTGATGCCTTTACCTGATGCCTTTATCTGATACCTTAACTTCTTATATGGTGGCAGCCGCAGCCGCAGTGGCGGATCCCTCATCATCGACTGAGGCTGGTCCAGTGGCCAAGATGGGCGGTGGCAACAGCTACCGTGTTCTTATGAACCTGTTGATGCAGCTGAGGAAGGTCTGCAACCACCCCTACATGTTCGACGAAGTGGTGCCGGAGGGGCAGGACACCGGAGAGGATGTCGTTGCGATGTCCGGCAAGATGAAGGTGGATGTTTTCGCCTGTTCTCAAAGTCGCGAAACATCAGATATCGTGCATAGGACAGGTGCCTGCGTACCTAACGAGCATTCATGACCATTTGCTTAGCCCTAGCCCTTAACCCTTCAAGCACACATAAGAATTTGCTTAACCCTAAACCCCATACCCTAAACCCTTCAAGCGCACCTGACCATTATCTTCACCTTAGATCCTAATTCTTCGAGAACACACAACCATTAGCTGAAAAGCAGGGCGAGAGGAGGGGAGGGGGAGGATGCAGAGGGCTGCGGGGAATGTGTAGCCACCAATCCTCTGCCCTAACCCTAAACCCTAGTGCCTCACACCGTCCCAGCTTTAAACCCTGAACCCTAGTGCCTCCCTTTGACCTAATCCTAGACCCTAGTGCCTCCCACTGCCCTAACCCTGAACCCAAGTGCCTCCCTGTGCCCTAATCCTAGTATTTAAGATGTTCCCTAATCCTAGACCTTTGTGCCCCTCACCCCTCCCCTGCTTTTCACCCGCAACCCATGTGCCTCCCTCTGCCCCCTGACAGGTCCTGGACCAGCTGCTGCCCAAGCTCAAGAACCGTGGACAACGCGTCCTGCTCTTCAGCCAGGTGTGGTGGCGGCCACAGGAAGTGTGGGGGGCAGGGTCGGGGAGTGGGGGGCAGGGGCACAGCAAGATACAGGGGTATGGATGCAACAGGCAGGGAGTGTGTGTGGGAAGAGATCCAGATATGGGGGAGGGAAAGAATGTGATTTTAAGCGGCCTTTCCTTGGCTCTTTGTACGAGGAATGTATATCAGAGTGTGGCAGCTTTCCGCCAGTCTTAAAACGATGCTGGCGTCAAGGGATGCAAATACAGGCGGTTGCTTCAAGGGGCTCCTTTCCCCAGTCTGGACTACTGCTCCAATCTGGCCTAGTCTCTCTCTTCTCCCACCTCCCTATCGTCTCCCACTCACCCCCCTGTGTCACCCCTCCCCATCTCTCCTCTTCCTCATCTGAACTAGCCCGTCCATCCTGTACCTCCTCCCACCTCACTCCCTTCTCCCACCTCCCTATCGTCTCCCGCTCACCCCCCTCTGTCACCTCTCCCCATCTCTCCTCTTCCTCATCTGTACTAGCTTCTCCATCCTGTACCTCCTCCCACCTCACGCCCTTCTCCCACCTCCCTATTTTCTCCCGCTCACCCCCCTCTGTCATCTCTCCCCATCTCTCCTCTTCCTCATATGAACTAGCCCCTCCATTCTGTACCTCCTCCCACCTCACCCCCTCCTCCCACCTCGCCTCAGTTCACCGCCATGCTGGATGTGATTGAGGACTACCTGATCCTGAGGGGGCACAAGTACAGGTGCGCAGATCACGATTGACCGTAATTCATTGCGATAAATTACAATACTAACCCTTTTACTATCATTTTTCATATCATTTACAGAAACGCGCTGCAATAAACCCTGAACTCTATCATGCTTTGCTGCCTGGCATGAACAACAATGTGCTGCAATAACCCCTTCACCCTATCCTGCTTTGCTGCCTAGCATTTTCAGCAGTGATACACCCTAAACCCTATCATGCTTTGCTGCCTGGCATTAACAACAGCGTCCAGCAATGACCCCTACACCCTACCTGTGCAGCCGCCTGGACGGCAGCACCAACCGCGTGCAGCGCACGATCGACATTATGTGCTTCAACCAGAAGGACAGCGATGTGTTTGTGTACATCCTCAGCACACGCGCGGGTGGGCTCGGCGTCAACCTGCAGGTGTGAAGGGGGCGGCCGGGTATGAACAAGGTGTCCAACCAGCCGGTCAGAAGTTTGCTTTCTTCCATCCTCAGGAAGCAGGGGGGACGGCCTCGGCGTCAACCCGCTGATCTTTGCCGCAGCAAACCATGAGCGTGCAAAAATGTCCGCATGTAAGAAAATTTAAGTATTTGCACGCGGCCGTGGGCATCTTGCAACGCACCATATCCCCCATGAGGCCATCAGTATGCACGGACTGGCCCCAAAGGGGGAAGGAGCAGGGGGCATACCAGCCCACCCCTGCTCCTGTCCCCTGCCCACCCCTGCTCCTGTCCCCTGCCCACCCCTGCTCCTGTCCCCCCACCGCCATGCTCCAGGGCCAGGGGCTGCCTTTTGCACACTATGCTGGTATGGGACTGCCTGGCACCCTGACCTGCCTAGTCGCCTGCGCTGTCAGTGTTTCTTTTTTCATGACTCAGCTACATATCAGCTACATGCCGGCCTCTGGCCGGGGGCCCGATTTGTGGCCAGCCATGATGCTTTGGCCACCAGCCGTAGGCTGGTCCAGGTTTGGGCCCAATTGAGCCTGTGGCGGCCCCTGGGCGGCCAGCCAAAGGAGAACTCGTAGCCGAAAAAATAAACACAGTGCGCTGTGCCTGTCAATATCAGCATCTGTCTCTAACACCTTCTCCCCTGCCGACTGCCAACCACCCTGCTTTGTTTGATAGTGACTGACTTGGCCCGTCTCCCCTGCAGACTGCTGACACGCTGATATTGTTTGACAGCGACTGGAATCCGCAGTGGGACCTGCAGGCCATGGCTAGGGTGCACCGCATCGGGCAGGTGAGCAGGAAGTAGGGGGAGGGGGGGAGGACAGGGGGGGGGGCAGGTGTGAGAGGGAGGCAGGGGGGAGGGGATGGAGGGGCTGGTGGGGCACAGGAAGGGGTGAGGAGAGGAAGGGGGATGGAGGGGCAGGTGAGCGAGAGGCAGGGGGGAGGTGGGGCACAGGAAGAGAGAGCGAGAGGCAGGAAACAGGGATGCAGGCAAGGTAGGAGGGGAGGGGGGGGAAGTAAGGGGGGGCTGGAAGAATAGCAGAAAGATACCTCGCACTACTACTTGACATTATCTGACAACACGTTATTCCGTTTCCCGACCCTCAAATCACAAGATATACCCCCTGGATATACTGCCTGGATATACCCCCTGGATATACCCCCTGGATATACCCCCTGGATATACCCCCTGGATATACCCCCTGGATATACTGCCTGGATATACCCCCTGGATATACCCCCTGGATATACCCCCTGGATATACTGCCTGGATATACCCCCTGGATTGCTGCTAGAGGCCACCGGCCGTAGACCGGGCAAGTTTTGGTCCCTATCAGCCCAGTCATGGCCGCCCTGCGACTCCCCCTAGTGGCGGTTTTGGCATGCACTGCAATCGTCACTGCTGCTCTTCCTCTTGGTTGCAGGACGTTGTCGACTGCAGGCATTGTCTGGCCCTGATTTCTGCCCCTTCTACCGGTCGTCCTTACTTAACCTCCCCGGTCCCCTTAACCTACCACCCTAAACCCATCACCTACATACCTGCACCCTAAACCCTGCACCTACATACCTGCACCCTAAACCCTGCACCTACATACCTGCACCCTAAACCCTGCACCTACATACCTGCACCCTATACCCTACACATAAACACCTGCACCCTAAACCCTAGGATGGTGTTCACCCCAGCAGGTGTGGGACATGAAGGCGGCCAACCTGCGTTTCATGGCCCAGGAGTTGTGCACCTGTTTCCATTCCCTGCTCAAGACCTGCTTCCACTCCCACTCCATAGGGTTAAGAGCATCATAAACCCTAAACCGTAAAATATTCCCTGCTCAAGACCTGTTTCCACTCCCACTCCCTTTCAGGATGGTGTGGACTACAAGCAGCTGCGCGACCTCAAGCAGGCCAGCCTGCGCGACATGGCCCAGGACTTCTATGACCACAAGCGCGTGCGCGTCTCGACCACGACGCAGATGGCGGTCGAGGGCATCAGAGGCACGGTCGCGGTGCTCAAGCAGAACGCCTACTCGATGCAGCAGGGCGGGATCAGCGTCGCGCACAAGCCGGCAGACGTCACAAAGAGGGGACGGCAGGCGAGTGGGGTGCTGAGCAGCTGGGACGAGTGGGAGGGTGCGGTGTGTGTGGACAGGGCGGGTGCTTCGGAGGCCTCCTCAGCTACAAGTCTTTGAGACAGGTCCTGGGGGGTGGCGGGATTGTGTGTCGTGATGGTCAAAGGAGGCGGTTCATCCAGTCACTCCACAGGATACCCGAGGGTGTAAGGCGGTGGCCTCAGAAGCAGCAGGGTGCCGCACCTCGCAATGTCTCCATGAGCTTGGACGTGGTGCTGGTGCCCAAACAGGCTGCCCGGGGGGGGGGTACTGATGCGCAGAGAGGCTGCTAAGCTTGATTTGTGCAACATTTGTGACGACCTGCGAGGTCTGTCCGCAGCTGATTGATCAGAACAAGATTGCTTGTGCCAGTAATATATCATATGTTAGATATGTGTTAATACGTAGGGACAGATGAGGTCGAACGACCCTCATGCATGCCTCCCTCCCCCTTCTCCATGCTCCCCTCAGATGGCAGGTCGGGACTACGACAACATGCCGGTGTGTCAGGTGAGACAGGGCCCGTTATCACTTGGGAGCAATGTGGGGAGAAGAAGGCGCAGAGGCATCCTTGGGGGGGGCACTCCGGGCGGCCACAACTGAGTGAATGGGGCCCAAACCTTGACCGGCCTACTGCCAGTAACCCGGGCAGCAGTGCCTGCTGCATGAGGTCGGGGGAGGGAGGGGATGATCTGCTGGGCTGGTGCTGGCTATGTGTCAGCAGCACGGTTGGCAAAGAGGGGAGGGGGAGTGTGGACCCAAGAGATCTCTGGCAGCATGGGGCTGTTTTTTGTGTTCGCGCCTCAAGGTTTCAAGGGTTGGGCGGCCAGCCTCACAGTTTGTTCAGTCCAAGCAAACGAATAAGTCATGGCAATGCGCCATCTTGCCTCAGCCCCAGCCTGGTTCTCAGTTGCTCCTACTGCTCCTGCTCGGCCTGACTTGGGCCAAGTGTGCTCACTGCTGCTGGCGGCCATGTTTGTAGCAGTCCCCGGTGCCCCTGATGTAGTTGCAATGTTAACGCATGTAGTTCGTCATCGCATGTAATTGCATGCGTTACCTTTCCGGTCTTGCTCCGATGTCGCTAAGATGCTTTTAGTTCTGAGCCAAGGGTTCAATCTTGAATCCTCTGCCTCTGCAAGCAGGACCCGAGTTCCCAAGCCCGCGCAGAATCCCCAAGCATGCACATCCTCTCCCACTATACCCTGATGTGTGAGATGCAGCCCTAACCGTGCCCGGGTGTACCAGGTGTGCTGGGACGACGGGGACCTCCTGCTCTGCGACTTCTGTCCAGTGTCGGTGCACGCCTCTTGCATCGGTGCAGATCCCAAGGCTGGGGGCAATGGGATCTCGAACAAATGGTGAGCCAAGACTGGTAAGGAGCTGTGCTGTGCCAATTATTGGCCTTACGGTGGCTGAATTACGTAGCTAAATTCCAGTCCACGTAATCTGAAGGCGAATTCAGCTACTCTAACCTGTAAGGGACCATCATTACTGAGCAGATATCTGAATTGTGGTGCAATTGAACAGCTCTGGCGGGGAGGCGGGGGGTGACAGTCTTGCTTGATTGGCTGTGGGGGCTGGTTCAGCAAGCCCTGCTGCTGGGACCCTTCTGTGGGTCGGCCAAAATTTGGTCCAATTGGCCCTGTGGTGGCCGCCCGAATGATGGCGGCCCTGTCAGGTGGTTTGGGGTCCAATAAAAGGATCACTGGTGGCAGCGCATGTTTGTGCACACAGGGCCACCTTTGACAGGCCATTGGGCAGCCACGTTTGCGCAGATGGGGACCAAACCTTAACCGGCCTACGATTGATGGGCAGGGCACACAGGCTTAATGCCCCAGGGCCCCTGCTTGACGCAGCGGAATTGTAGCTGAATTGTCAATGGAGCGCAGCTGAATTGTAGCTGAAGGGCCCTTGAATATTCAGTGGAGGGGGATCCAGCAGATGTCACTCTCCGGGCTGAGATTTAGTCTCTGGGGAGCAGAGAGGAGGTGGCTTGGTGCATTCAAATTGTTCCATGAATTATCAGAAAGGAGACGCACCAGCAGCCTCTACCAATGTGGATTTCGAAAGTGGCTGTTTTCTGTCTTTGTTGGGGGTACCGTTTGCTGCCAGTCCTTCCAGGCCTGCATTCTTACGTCTGGGGACACCAACTGTAGATCGATCAAGGTTTGGTCGCCATCCGCCACGTGGTGGCCTCATAGCGGTCCCCCAAAGCTGATCTGGCAATGCAAAAATCCAGTCTCTGCTCCAGTCCTTCCTGAACCGCCTCTCCCCATGACCCCGGCTTCACCTTTCCCCTCGTTAAGGAGTTGCCCTCATCATACGTGCTACGCCTGCGGCCGCACGACCGGCGCCGCGGGGGGGCTCCTGTTCCGCTGCGAGATGTGCGCCGATGCCTACTGCGAGGACTGCCTCCCAGAAGACTGCGAGATGGTGTGTGCGTGCCAAACATGTAGCGTGTAGCTGACTGGTAGCTGCCATGTAGCTGACTGTAGCTGCCTGTTTGATGACCACGCGATGGTGGTTGCCTGGCCAGGGCAGAGGAGACCCTGGTCCGGAGCTGGGGGCCTGGTCCAGAGCTGGGGGCCAAGTCCGGAGCATCTGCAGATCTGTATATAAATGCCGTGTTAGTCAGTAGACCTTGGCGCCTTGGCCCATTTCTTTGCAGCTGCATGCTGCCTTGATAAAGATGCAGCCTGGCCCTGAACTCTTCCACCTGCGCACCCTGCCCCTGTCACAGCTGGATAACTGCGAGCACTTCAAAGCGCTGGGACACGTGCACCCGAAACAGGCCTACTACATTGTGTGCGGCCAAGACTGCAAGTGGGTGATAATGTGCCGTGGGTCCTGCTTGCTATGCGGGAGAGAGGGACTGTGTTGGTGGAATGTGTAGGGGGGGAAATCCCAGGTCCCAAGCAACCCCAAGATAATCTCAAAAGAGTCTAGTGCATACACCTAGGGCTCTCGTGACAGTGGAAATGCTGATGTGTCTCTAGTCCTGCTTGTTTGGTGGGAGGAAGGGTGCAAGGGATCCACACTGCGAGAGGAGGTGTGAGATATGGTCACAAATAATGGAACAACTCGAGTGCCCTGTGCTCGTGGCATGGTGCAGTAGCCCTTCACAGAGGGCCAACGTTGGTGGGGGAATCTGGGACGAGGCCCTCGGCTTCATTTCACAGCAGCAAATTAATAGGTTGGCACCTCTGGGCCCTGCTCAAAAGGCTCGGCTGTTTTGGCCCTTGACAGTCTGGGTTGGATGGAGGGAAACTCATGGGCCAGCGGCAACTGAGTATGTGATTGTGAGGGAATACCTTACCAGTTTGAAATGACGGTAATGCGATATCTTCTCAGTGTGACAGTGGGGAATACATATCGTCTCGCTTTGAATTCACAGTGGGGAAGTGCCTGTCCAGGTTCAAATGACAGTTGGGAAATGTCTTCTCATTTAAAAAGGACGGCGGCGAAATGCCTTTGCGGGTTGAACTGACAGATGCAATGTCTGTCCACTTTGAGATAAATGATATAATGTTTGTTCAGTTCGAAGTGACAGGGGGGGAATGTCCACTCAGTTTTAACTTGTTGTCATGGCAGGGACCTCCGCAAGGACATTGCAGAAGACATCAAGGCCATCATCACGGACGCTCATGCTGAGGTTGCCAAAACAAAGGTGCGATTGTTTCCTTGTGTGTACAAAAAAATAGCATGCTGGTCCATAATGTGGTGAATCTATGATGTAGCATGGCTAATTGGAAGCAAGGGATGCATGTCAGTGTGTCGTTTGCACATTTTTGTCTTTTGAAGTTCTTAAAGCAGCAAGAAATCTTCGTCCTGATCAACACGTTGTCATCTCATGCCAGGGCACTGCTTCTAGGCTATCCTATTGATGTCCATACCCCCCGTTCATACCATACCAGTGTGACTGACTGACCTGATCGGCTGGCAGGACTCAAAACGGTCCCGCCCCTGTTTTTGCATGCAGGTTCACAAGCATTCCTCGACGCCTGGCCTCACTGTACCCATTGCGCAGAAGCACTGCATCATTGACCTTTCTGGCTAGTGGCCTTCAGCTGTCTTCCGAGAGTGTGCAGTGGGCTGCGGCCCACACACACCTTCGTCAGGCGACCCAGACGTGGAGTGTGAATTTACCCAGATGACTGAATAGCATATATTTGAACGTGACTCCAGCCCGGGGATTTGATAGCTTTCCCTTGTCACAGAGCTCTACAGACTTATGTAGGTTCCAGCGATCCAGTGTATATAGTGGAAATCTAGTAACTAATCTAATCCATTGACATAACATAACAATTCTGCCAGTACAGAAAGATTGGAACAACTGGCCTTTATTCCCGCAATTTGTCTATAAGCACTGTTTTAGCCAAAGGACCTTGATTGCTGCAATTTGGCCGCAACAAGTCGTTAACTTATTGGACCTGCATAATGGGGCCCATACCTGCGTGGTTGTCCTCTGGTATAAAGCCCAGGAGGGGCACTGTCTTTTCTTGATATCTGTCCTGGTTGCTTGGTTCTCAAACCAATTTGCGGACACGTGTGCTCGGGTGCTCGGCTATACTTGTTTACAAATCCGCCTTCAGTCCGACTATTTTGACTGGAGACAGAACTAGCTATCTCCGGACCAGGCTAGGCAGCGTGGCAGTGCTGCTGGTCTGGGGAGCCCATGCAGCAGGATCGTAAGAGGTGCTGCTGGTAGGCCGGTTGGGCTGCCGCTTGCTCGCCCGACCTGCCCCTCGCCCCCGGGAGGCTGTTGGCCCCTGCTGGGGGCGGTGCGCCTCCATTGTGCCCGAATCCTCCTGCGAAGAGACCAGCACCAGGGGGGGGGGCAAAGCTGTAATGATGCCAGAGCAGGTGCCTCGAACTGGAGCCATGCATGCCAGCATGCGCTTCAATACTGAAGCCATGCAGCAAAGCATGAATAACCATCCAGAGTACTGTATATCATCTGTGCGCCAACCAAGCCTCTGCCCTTTCCCAGCGAACGATTGCTTGATTAACAAGGTAGGTTGGGTGCCCGCGCAGCCGAGCCTTTTCAGCAGGGCCCAGAGGTGCAATGCCAATGACAGGCTGCCAGCCCGCACCTTGCTTTCTAGCTTAATGTGTGCGGCCGCGTCCTCCACGTTAAACCCGATCCACAGCTGGTCGGGCCTCAGTGCGCCCCCGGTCCCGGACGCCTTGTGCTGGTGATCCCCTGGAGGCAGCTGCCCCTGCGCAGTCGCCCCAATGACGGCCGCAGGCATGCTGTGCACAGGCACCTGATCTAGGGTCCCAGTCGACGAGTCGTACCTGCAGGGCAACAGAGCAGAGCAGCATAAGTTGGTCCGCTCATGTAAACTAGGCGCGGAAGGTCTCGGAGACAGAGCGCAGTCACAGTGGCCGCCAAGCTAGACAGCCACTGAGCTGTTGCAAATAGAGCTCACCATTCCTCAATCCCCTGAACACCGAAATATCCCACAGTCTGAGCAGATGGGGGCAGAAAGATCCAGGCCAGACAGGCGGCCCTGGGTTGCACATTTCCAATATGTACACACAACCGTCAGGTGCGCATCCACAGTGCCCTCAGGCACCATGACGCCAGCTAGACACCATGCCGTTCGTCCACATGGGGGGAACAGCCTCTTGCATTTGATAGCAGAAGGCCATTCAGGAGGCCACGAGGGACTGACCTGTGCCACTGGGCCTGCCCTGAGCCTCGGTCCCGCCACTCCACGTAGCAAAGCCGCATGCACTGCCGCGCCTCAAAGTACAGCCTGCAGCACACAATGTACGATGTCAGGACAGCTCAGCCAACATGACCAGAGATGACATACCATGGTAAAGCAGAGCGGGACATATTGTCACAACAAAAGATTAAGCATGCATACGGAAATCAGCCAGATACGGAAATTATGAACCTCATGCACACACACATCAAGCCAGAAACGGGAGTCATAAAACTTGCGCACACAGATACTAACGGAGCCAAACGGAGCCAGATACGGGAGTACTAAACACCCACACACATACACCTGGCGAGATACGGAACTCAATTACACACACATACTGATACCCACCTGTGTATGAGATGCATGCAGTCAGATCGCAAGATCCCGTTGCAGCCTTCGTGTAAAGACGTCTGTGTGCGGAAGTCTCCAATGATGGTGCGGATGCGGTCTCGTAGCCGCGGCACCGCCAAGCCCTTGGGCAGCCGCTTGATGAGCGTGAGGGGGTTGATGTAACCGCCAGCATGGTCCATGAGTGAGCCTGAGAGATAGCGTGGAGGGTCGAGGTTTGAGGCATGGTTCATGAGGGACCCTGGGAGATAGGGTGGAGGTTTGAGGTTTGAGGCATGGTCCATGAGGGAGCCTGGGAGATAGGGTGAAGGGTCAAGGGTTGAGGCATGGTCCATGAGGGAGCCTGGGAGATAGGGTGGAGGGTCGAGGTTTGAGGCATGGTCCATGAGGGAGCCTGGGAGATAGGGTGGAGGGTCGAGGTTTGAGGCATGCTTTATGAGGGAGCCTGTAGATAGGGTGGAGGGTGAAGGGTTGAGGCATGGTCCATGAGGGATCCTGGGAGATAGGGTGGAGGGTCGAGGTTTGAGGCATGGTCCATGAGGGGGCCTAGGAGATAGGGTGGAGGGTCGAGGTTTGAGGCATGCTTTATGAGGGAGCCTGGGAGATAGGGTGGAGGGTCAAGGGTTGAGGCATGGTCCATGAGGGAGCCTGGGAGATAGGGTGGAGGGTCGAGGTTTAAGGCATGCTTTATGAGGGAGCCTGGGAGATAGGGTGGAGGGTCGAGGTTTGAGGCATGTTTATGAGGGAGCCTGGGAGATAGGGTAGGGGTCAAGGGTTCAGGCATGGTCCACGAGGGAGCCTGGGAGATAGGGTTGAGTGTCGAGGGTTGAGGCATGCTATATGAGGGAGCCTGGGAGATAGGGTGGAGGGTCGAGGTTTGAGGCATGTTTCATGAGGGAGCCTGGGAGACAGGGTGGAGGGTCAAGGGTTGAGGCATGGTCCACGAGGGATCCTGGGAGATAGGGTGGAGGGTCGAGGGTTGAGGCATGCTTTATGAGGGAGCCTGGGAGATAGGGTGGAGGGTCGAGGTTCGAGGCATGCTGTATGAGGGAGCCTGGGAGATAGGGTGGAGGGTCAAGGGTTGAGGCAAGCTTTATGAGGGAGCCTGGGAGATAGGATGGAGGGTCAAGGGTTAAGGCATGGTCCATGAGTGAGCCTGGGAGATAGGGTGGAGGGTCAAGGGTTCAGGCATGGTTTACGAGGGAGACTAGGAGACAGGCGCATGGGCGGCAGACAGGTCGGGACAGAGATGGCCAAGGGATGGAGAGGATACACATATCAACATATGGCTTGGTTGGCCATACTGTAGGAAGCCCTCTCCCCCCTGCAATGCTGACAGCACAGAGACACATGCATTTGCGCTTCGCACTCTGGCAGGCAGTGCCATAGGACCCATCAGGCAGTGCCCGCAGGGCCCAGGCAGCCCGGGCAGCTGCTCACCCGTGGTTTCAGAGCTGCCCAGCGCCCATGTGATCAGGTAGTCCCACAGCTCCTCGTCCCTCTGGCTGCGCACAAACTCAATCGCCTACAGCAGCAGCAGCAGCAGCAGCAGCAGCAGCAGCAGCAGCTAATCAGACCCAGACCAGTACACTTGACCTCAGCTAGTCCCAGATCCACAGCCAGCAACCGCAGATCTAGAGCCGTCAATTGGACCGTCCACACTCCCTGAAAGTTCATACCTATGGTGACACGGTGTCAGAGATATCCAGGTGCATCTAAACGGAGGTGCCAGAACATGGTCCCCTTCATAGGTGCGTGTTTCCAGGTACGCGTGAACAGGTACATGCTTTGAGCGCAGCTGCTGCACCCCAATGCCCCCCAAACCCTGCACCCCAATGCCCCCCAAACCCTGCACGCCCAGATTCACCTGCGGGATGTCCCCCAGCTTTTCGATAATCAGGTGCAGGGCCTGCCTTGAGTTGCCCATCCGCCCCAAGATGTACACCTGCTCCTTGACCAGCGCCTTCCTCTGGCAGATGGCCAGTGCGCCCTCCAGGGGGTAGAACTGGCTGGCAGTCAGGAAGTCCATGAGCTTGGAGGGGGCGTAGTCGGCGGTGAGCTGCACCTGAGGGGTGGGCCGGGGGGGGGGGAACTATCGGGTGGATCTGAGGGGTGGGCCGGGGGGGGGCTATCGGGTGGATCTGAGGGGTGGCCAGGGGGGGAAGACTATCGGGTGGATCTGAGGAGGAGGCCAGGGGGGGGGGGCGGGGCTATCGGGTGGGTCTGAGGGGGAGGCCAGGGGGGACGCAGCCAGAGGGGTATGACAGAGCCCACCTAATGCTACGGCCAAACGAGGGGCTTCCTTATATCCATGCCGCAGGACGTATTGCTTATTTATTGATAACTGGCTTACAGGAGGCAGGCTGGTAGATCTGAAGAGGTGGAGGGGGGGGGACGGCAGGAAAGAGGATCTAAGGGGTGACGGGGGGAGGCAGGGAAGGAATCCCAAGAGACGATATGGGCAGGCAGTATGTCAGGGAGGGGGGGAGCAGCTGGGGGCAGAAGGGGGAGGGGGAGCAGCTGGGAGAAATTGAGGGAGGTGGGGGGGGAGCTGCTGGGAGCAGCTAGGTGGAAGAGCAGCTGAGTCAGCTGAGGGGTGGAGGTGTGGATAAGAGACTTTTAAGTTGTAAAAAGGCATAGGGGAGTCTTCTGGGGGAGATACAGCAGTGACGGGGTCTTGTTTTCGGACAGCGTTTGCGTTGCGTGTTGTGCGAATCTGCTCCCCTGCAGCTCATGACTATGTTTTGACTCTATCTGACGCAGCGTAACACAACGCAGGTCACATGGATGGCTGCAGCTCCTCGTTGGTGCCAAATTTTGGCATTTGTTTACTTTTGAGTATCCTTGGAAGAATAAGAAAGAGGCATTGTCGTGTATCAAAGGTTTTCACATTTATACATATCAAATAATAAGTTTTGGGCTGTGATGCCTTGAGGGCCGAAACCAGCATCTCAGTCAACCATGCAGCACAATGGATGAGGGAGATTGATCTATTCCGACGCCAAAACATGGAAACTGTTGAATACAAAAAAACACCATTCTCATTTTGTCACGACCCTACCTACTCCCTTCTCCCTTCTCCCCCACCTCCTGCCACCCTCTCCGTCCCCATTCACAACAATGTACACCTGCGGCAGATCCTTTCTTTTCTGTGCTCGAATAAAACGAACAGGGTAATAGTGCACTGGCTGTTCCTTGCTCCTTCCCTTCCCCCAGGCCCCCCTTCCCCTACCCACACATGCCCAGTCCCTCACTGCTCTAGCTGCACCTTGCTGCCTCCCTGCCCCCTGCCCCCCTTCCCCCCCTCCCCTCCGCTCCCCTCTCAAGCCCCTTCTCTCCCGCCTGCCTGAAGCTCGTGATAGTCCGCCGCCGCACTCGCCTCCAGCTCCATCACACCCGCCAGGTAACGGTAGAGCCGTGCCCGCCATACCTCTCCCTCCTCGTCATCACCGCGGCCCACAGCAGCGTCCATCACATCCTGTGGTAGCAGAAAAAAAGTTGTGGAGAGAGGACAGTTTTTTTCTCTTAAGGAGATCCCTAAACCCTTAAGGAGATCTCTAAAGGAGATCCCTAAACCATTAAGGAGATCTCTAAAGGAGATCCCTAAACCCTTAAGGAGATCTCTGAAGGAGACCCCTAAACCCTAAATAAGATCTCTAAAGGAGATCCCTGGACCCTAAAAGATCCCTCAAGGAGATCCCTACATCCTAAAGGAGATCTCTAAAGGAGGTCCCTAAACCCTTAAGGAGATCTCTAAAGGAGATCCCTAAACCTAAAAGAGATCTCTAAAGGAGATCCCTAAACCTAAAGGAGATCCCTAAACCCTAAAGGAGATCCCTAAAGGAAATCCCTAAACCTGAAGGAGATCCCTAAACCCTTAAGGAGATCCCTAAAGGAGATCCCTAAAAAAGGCCCGCCACCGATCTGTCCCCCGGTCAGGTATGTAGTGAGTACTGGGTGTCAGTTGTTCAGTAGGAGCGGGCACCGGACGCAGCCTCAGCCACAAGCAGGAACAACATGTGTCGCCGACACGACCACACTCCCTGCTCCCCTGTTGCTCCCCTCTGTTGCCCCCCCTCAGGAGGAGCACTCCCCCTGTCACACCCCCTGCTGCCAATGTGGCTAAATCGTCTGTTTGCTGTAGGTGCGCAGACTCTACGTCACTGTTCCACCAAGACCTGAGCTCATGACCTGACGTGACGATGTGATCCACCCCCACCGTATAGTTGTGTCCCTTCTCAGCTCCTCCACCTGCTTCCCCTAGCAGTTAACCCCTACCTCCCAACTGTCCTACCCCTCCTGCCCCCCTGCCTTTTGCCATCCTGACCTCCTGCCCTGCCCAGCCCTCCCCTCTCCTATGCCCATCCGCCCCCCTGCCCCTTGCCATCCCTGTCTCTCCCGCCCCCCTGCCCCTGCGTCACCTGCAAGCTGGGCACCACCACTGAGGGAGGGAGCGCCTCCACATTGCGAGTGAGCAGCCGCAGAGCAGGCACCTCGTCAATGCTCACCAGAACTGCGGCACGGGCTCCAACCAGGTCACCCACCTGGGACACAAGAGTACGGCGGGGGAGAGGAGGAGTGGAGGGGGAGGTGTAGAGGGGAGGGGGAGGTGTGGAGGTGTGGAGGTGTGGTGTGTGAAGGTGCGTAGGGTGGAGGTGTTGAGGTGTGAAAGGGGTGGTTTGGAGGTATGGAGGGGAAGGAGCAGAGATGTGAAAAGGGGGCTGCAGAGGTGTCAAGGGGGAGATGAGGTGTAGAGGAGCAGAAGTGTCAGCTAGGTAGATTCTGAACCTCTCTTGCCCTCAACCGCCTCCCTCCTGCTGAGCATACAGAAAAACACACGCACCTTCACACATGCCGGCCATCAGCCCCACCGGATCCCACAGCCATGCCCACCTCTCACCCCGTAATCTCTCTCGTGCCCCTCAGTCCTCGTCTTCATAATCCCACTCAGCTGCCCCATAGCTGCTCTGTTCCATCCTTCCCCCACACAGACTCCTCCTCCTCGTAAAAGTCCCCTGCTTTACCCCCACACATCAACCTTGTTGCCCATTCACCCGACCCCCCTGCCCTCTACCCCCCCCCTTCAAAAAATCCTGTCGAAACTGCTCACAACATCTCTCAAACCCATCCTCCCCCCCGCTCTGCCCCCCCCCCCCTACCACATCTCTCAAACCCACCAGTGCATGCTGCTCGATGAACGGGAAGACGTCCGGCGACTTGAGCTGCAACAGGATGGACAGTGACAGGTCCGGCCGGCCCTAAGAGGGAGGAGGTGCTCAGGGGGTGAGAGGAGGGGAGGCAAGGGGGAGGCAGAGGGTGCACAGGGACGAGAGCAGCAGGGTTTAATTTGACATGAGAACACATTTTGGTTAAGGGATTGAGAGATTCAGCCAATAGGGTAGCAGAGGATACAAAGGCAGCAGCAGGAGGGGGTGAGAGGAAAGGAGCGAAAGAGAAGCAATAAATGCAGGCGGCAGCCAGGGTGAGAGGAGGGGAGCAAAGGGGAAGCAATACATGAGCTGGCAGCACGGAGTTGTCCCTACCATGGAGAAGCAGAACCAAGCCAGCCAGAGCATGCAGTGCATCCGTGCCCCTGTCAGCACATGTCCAGCTTCTGAGCACACACCTGTCTGTAAACCCTAAGCACTCAATCCTAACCTATCCCTAAACCCTAAGCTGCCGTGCAGGCGCCTGTCTGTAAACCCTAAGCGCTCAATCCTAACCTATCCCTAAACCCTAATCTGCCGTGCAGGCACCTGTCTGTAAACCCTAAGCGCTCAACCCTAACCTATCCCTAAACCCTAAGCTGCCGTGCAGGCACCTGTCTGTAAACCCTAAGCGCTGAACCCTAACCTATCCCTAAACCCTAAGCTGCCGTGCACGCACCTGTCTCTGATACAGCAGGGCCAGAAGCCTCCATAGGGGGGGGTCATCTCCTCCGGGCCGCTTCATCCTTGCTGCTACCGCATCCACCAACACCGGCATGGAGAACAGGCCGGGGGGCCACGAGCGCACCTGATCACGGGGAGGGAGGCGGGTAGGGCAGCTGGTCAAAGGGGAGGGAGTCCTGGTGGCTGGTTACAAGGCAGGGCAATGGCAGCTGGTCACAGCAAAGGGGGTCATGGAAGCTGGACGCGCCACAGGCAAAGAGACGCATCTTAAAATAAAGGAACGGGAGACCGAGAGAGAGATTGCAACCGCGACAGGGATGAAGCAGGGGGGCACACAGCGCCCAGGAGGCACGGCGTGTGCTATCCAGGCTGTGTGTACACGGGTTTCCCCTAGGTGCACCGCGGCGGACCGAGGTGGTTGCCGCTGGCAAGGATGTGAGCGAGAGGGGTCATGCTGGAGGGCAGCAAAGCACGCCATCCCTCAGGCAGACCCCTCCTCTCGGCGGCTTACGTAATGTAGGTGATACAATGATACATAAATCCTTAGAATGGCATTGTGGTACAAGCTACCCGCCAGGCCCCCTCCATTGCATTCGGCCGTGTCCTCCTGGGCGCTGGGCCGTGTCCTCCTGGGCGGACCTTACCAGGTCTAGAACGGTGTACTAGTCCTTGGTCCAACCAGCAAGGCCCCCCAACCCTCCTCTCACCAGCTCAAGAAGTGTGGAGTGGTCCTCAGGTGCAACCAGCAAGGAGCGCAGCACCATCTCGTAGGCGGTGTCACGCAGCCGGGGGCAGTCTGAGAGCACGGGGGTTCGGGACAAGTGGTGGAAGACAAGGGGTGGGGGCAGCGAACAAGGAGTGGGGGAAGAGGACAGGGGGCGGGGGCAGGGGACAGAGGGGAGGCAGGTGGGAGCAGGGGGGGCGGGGGGCGGGGGATAGGTAGCAGGTTAGTGGGGGGAAGGGGACACGGAGGGGGGGGGGAGGGGCAGCTAGCAGGTACGCGGGGACAGGGGACAAGGGGGAGGGCACAGGGGGGAGGACAGGTAGCAGGCCGGCAGGTCTACCTGTTGGGATGTATTGTGCGAGCCGGGGCAGCTGCCGGGTCTGCGCAAAGAGGTACACCCATCGCTCCCACATGCTGGCGTTGTCCTTAAGCAGCCGCGGGCTCAGCTGGGCCGCCGTCTCGTACGCCTCCCGCTGCAGCAGGTCCTCGATGTAACGCTGAACCACCTGGGAGCAGCCCAGGGCACAGGGGCACAGCAGCATTAGAGCGCAGCAGCGGGATGGGGGTATTGCAACGTAGGGGCATAGCGGGCACATAGGGGCATAGCAACGTAGGGGCATAGTGGGCACATAGGGGTGACGACGGTAGCACAGGGCAGGAGGGTACATAGGGGTGACGATGGTAGCACAGGGCAGGAGGGTACATAGGGGTGACGATGGTAGCACAGGGCAGGAGGGTACATAGGGGTGACGATGGTAGCACAGGGCAGGAGGGTACATAGGGGTGACGATGGTAGCACAGGGCAGGAGGGTACATAGGGGTGACGATGGTAGCACAGGGCAGGAGGGTACAGCAGCAGAGGGGTAGAGCAGCGTAGGAGCGCTGCAGGGTGAAGGGATGCCACATCACAGGGGAATAGCGGGTACGGGGACATGAGGGCGCAGCAGCACGGAGGCACAGGAGTGCAGCAGCAAAGGGGCGCAGCAGCGAAGGGGCACCGGAGCGGCAGAGGGGGATGTTGATAGTGGCGGGTGGGCTGGACCGTCAGGGCGGGATGCATGATGCGCTGAATAGTCGAGCAGACAGCATGTTGACAGCACCCGACCTGGCAGACACAACTGCCTTGAGGCCAATTTGTGGGGGCACAGGTCTCGTCCCCGCCTGAACCCAGACCTATGCCACAAATATCCCTCAACGCAGGACCACACAAAATAAAAATCTGACGCTGATCAGCAGGGCTGTCTTAGTCGAGCACGGCAGTGAATGGTCAAAATAGGTATGGAGGGCAAGCAAATAGACACAACCTAGACAAAAAACTAGTGTCAGTTGCGTTGATGCGACACCCTTCGCTCAGAGCTGCTACACGTACTGATGATGCTCCCAGTAACCGGTTCCCAGCCTCTCTGCCTGCCATCTCACATTTGTTACATTTACACTCAATGGGGTGCTCAGCGGAGCTCGGCACCCGTGTCCTCCCCCCACCTGCTCGTACGTCTCCGGCAGTACGCTCCTCTCCTGCTCTGCGTAGGCCAGCGCCTCCTCAAATCGCCGCTGGTCCAGCAGCCACAGCACATGGTCGTTGGAGTCGCGAGTGCAGCTGACGAGGATGCTCTGACAAGGGAGGGAAATGTGACAGGGGTCAGGGATGGACATTGTCGCGAGTCGCGAGTGCAGCTGACAAGAAAGACACAGGGGTCCAGGGAGTAGTAACGGACAGCGGGGGGAGGCCAAAACGAGTTTTGTGAAGCACTGTGACAAAACGCTCAGTTGCATGGCGAACGGGTGAGTGGCAGCAGCCCTCTTCATTCTGCCGAATCTGTCAGTAGGAATTCCTGCCTCAGTTCAGCTTCAAAAATCTCAGATCCGGGTTGCGTGACTTGGAGCGGCATTTACCTTTTTCATTTCCAGGCGATTACACAATAGGCCGGCCGCCAGTCGTGCTGGGGCAGGGACGGGTGGGATGGCCTGATGCTTTTGTGCAGGATGGGGTCGAAAGGCAAGGCACAACCTCAATCATCTTGACTTGAATAGCCAGCAACTCCGGCTTCAAACTGGCCCGGCTGCGGAGTCACCGTTGGTTTTCACCGGGTGCCCTCCACCCTGCATGCCCACCGCCATTTAAGAGCCATCCATTTTGGATATATGTCACACATACCCATGCGTACGGGTCTCGTGGCCTGCCGTGGCAGCGGCTGGCCCCGAAACCCTTGCGCCCTCGTCCCGTCTCTCTGCCCCCCTCACCTGGGGCGATACAATGAAGTACATGGACTCCACCTCGGCCTCCTTGAAGTGTGGATACCCTGGCGTTGGGTGCTGATCTGGCACCGGGGCCTGCGCCTGCTCCTTGCGCACATCCCGGTGTCGCGGTGTGTTCACCGTGGAGCTAGCGGCGCTGCTTGCCCGGGAGCTGCTGCGCTTCTGTTTGGCAGACGTGGCTTCGGACGTCGTGGCTGCAGGTTTCAGGGGGGCATGGGGCTCCGTGTGTTTCAGGGCGGCAGCAAGGAGCAGGCTTGGCATCAGACTGGTGAGACGGTATCTCTCGTGGGATAAAAGATAGTTTGGCCTCCCGTGGGGCACGGGATTCCAGGGAGCAATGCAGCTTAGGCCAGGGTCACTTGCAGATGGTCACCCTTTGCCCCTGACCGCCATTCCATGGAGTCTGCGAGCAGTTGGAGCCTCTCCGCCTCGTTCAAAAGCTCCAAACTCATCCAAGCACTTGAAGCATCTCCACCTTGTTCAAAAACTCAAAATTATCCATGCACAAAACGCAGTGCCCACCGTCTCACACACACACACACTGACTCCGGATGTCCTTCCAGATTTCCTCCCAGACTTCCTACCAGATTTCCTACCAGGCAGAGACGGCACGAATGTGTAGTCCAAGGGGCCGCAGTCTTGCCAGCCCTCCACGGGTAAGTCATCCTCTGCCAGAAGCCTGTTGTAGGTGGAGACAATGCGCAGCTGCACAGCACCGGGGGGGCGAATCATAACCTGCAGGCAATCCCTTGCAGCCTAGCAGACATGGCCGTGAAAGCTAGATACCCAAAGGCATGAATGTGCTCAGCATGACGCGCAGAAACCGCCATCTTGCCCACAAGTGAGGGACGGCCCAGAATTGTGAAATCCCCATCTGCGCGTGCTGCAAATCGCCAGTGTGGTATACACACACAAACTGTAAGAGATAATTACAGCGTCACTGTAGCGACTGTAAGAGATCGCTTACACAAACAAACACACACTAAGTGGGGGCAGTGCACAGGGCAGGGGCATCAGGGGCTCTCAAGGGCTCTCAAAGGCTCTCAAAGGCTCTATCCAGCTAACAATATATGTACTTTTTAAAAAACTTGTCTCAATTATTTTATCAATCATGTATGTATGATTTTATCCTCACCTGAGGTCTCCGCCCAGATACCGCCGCAAGCCCATGACCGCGCTGCAGCGCTGCCCCTGACGCCGTTACAGACGCCACCCCTACCTTGGTGGACTGGGCACCGGGAACTGAGGTGGAGCCAGCCGGTGCAGTGTGAGCCAGGGCTCCGGAACATGCCGCTTCGACCCCACTGCCAGCAGCACTGTCCTCGTTACCCGGGGCAGGGCCCGTGGGGTAGGTCAGGACAGCCAGATCCTCACCAAAGGGGGACACACCCTGCCAGGGCAGGGCATACATGAGAGAGCGGGACAGTGGGTGGTGGCGCGATGTGAGGAGAGTGTGTGGGCAGATGACAGAGCATGACCTGTTCACCCTAGTGTCGCCACTTTATTTTATAATGGCCCCGGGGCGAGATCAAGTGCATGTTTCACCAGCCTCAGAACAGCAAGCCATAGGGAAATTGCTGCGGCTGCTGCATCCCTACCAAGGGCAAAATAATCAGATGATGCATCCCTACCAAGGGCGAAATAATCAGCTACGGCATTCCTACCAAGACGAAGTAGTCTGTGTACAGCTCAGAGATGACATCAACCTGGTGAGTGACACCGCCAATGCTGTTCTCCACGGGAAGGATGCGGGCCACCTAATACAAGGGGGGGGGGCACACAGCTTACGGACATGCACATGCCAGTCAGACAGGGAAGTGACACACTCCTGTCTTGTGGTGGTTGGTGGTTGGTAGTTAGTGGTTGGTGGTTGGTAGCTGGTAGTTGATGGCTGGTAGTTGGAGGCTGGTGGCTGGTGGGATCAGGTGTAAGCCCCCTGTCAGCAGTTATGTGCCTTTATCTGCTCTGGGTTATTAACAGGGGCATTGACACTAGACAGGCAGTGCCATGACCGACAGCAGCAGCAACGTCCAAAATCAACTTGTGAGGAATGGTTGACAGCCCACTGACCACAACAATTACATAGAGAGAGAGATGAATAATAACATACACATTCAGGGATTGAGGAATCCACTCCTTCCAAAACCCTTGACCCCTAACCCTTCAGGGATTGAGGAAGCCACTCGTACCTAAACCCAAAACCCCAAATCCCTAACCCTTCAAGGGTTGTCACTCCTTTCTAACTAAAAACCCTTCAGGAGTTAAGGAAGCCATTCGTTCAGCCGCAGCCTTGAGTATACGGCTGACATCTGCCTCATGCGCTGCGGTCTTCCCCCACCTTGATGCAGTCGGGCCAGCTGAGGTACAGCTTGAGATTCTGCCCAAACAGGATGGACACCAGGCCGTCCGGTGCAACCGCGGACTGGGCGCGGGTGGCGGCGGCGGCGGCGGCTGCAGCCGCGGCCATAGTGGACCCCGCAGTTGACCCCACCTTGGCCGTAATGCGCACGGGCGGCGGGTACCGGCTGATGGTCCGAATCTGGAAGTGTCCGTTGCTGTCATACACCTGCGAGCCAGGAGGGGGGTCAGGCCACGCTATTTGTCAAGGCAGGTTTATTCGCCAATTAAATGAGGACATAACATTGCTCTTCATACACACAATATATGCTGTGTTTACCGCAATGCTGGCATTCCTTGTCGGGACTACAGCGGCAGGCGTTTGTGATTGGGGTTGCTGGTGCAGGTCTCTTGTTTGGGGCGTCGTGCACCCACCGTTACTGCCTTCGCGGAGCCCCAAGCAATGAGCGCATCCGACCAGCGCACCAGCTGCACTTGCCCCTCGTACAAGGGGTGGTCACTGCGGCCCAACCAACCCTGCAGAAAGGAGAAGTCGGGATCATTAATTCAAGGCGACAGAGGGTGCATCAGCCTTTGAGACGGCACCCGGCTCCCCAGAGGTTAGTTTGCCCCCAGCCTACGTGCAAGTAGTGAAGGTGGAGGGTGGACTATTCTCTGCCTCCCTTTGGGCTTGGGCTGTGGGATGGAGTAAGCACTCCTTGTATATGTTGCAGCAAGATCTGGTTGCACACAAAACCTCATTCCTGCGGCTCACCTGTGAGCTGAGATGAACCAGGCCGAGCTCACCAGCAGTCACATACTCCTTGGTCTTGCGGGAGGCGTACCGAGGGTCGATAGCAATGGTCTGTACAAGGGAAAAGTACTGTCATCACATAGTGTGCATCATGATATGGGTAGAGTTCCTTAAGGTTGGACAGGGTCGATTTAAGGATTGCGTTATGTGAGGCAATGCAAATTTGCAATCACATGCCGGTTATGAGAAATGCATACATACCAGTACTATATTAATATATCAGATAATCAGTTGGTGTGAAGTACCCATACCTACCAACACATCAGTATGCATGCTTTCGTCAGGTTTGTGGCTGGGCCTTATCTCACCTTGATGGGCTTCTTGTAGGCATACTTCTGGCGGATGTCCGTGTAAAGGTTGATGATCTGTGTAGGGACATCATTATATGAGGGCCGAAGCAGACACACACTGATTGCGCACAGTGATTCGATGTCATGCTTGCTCGTACCGCATGGCGACGTGAAACACCATTTTTGTGGGCAATGATCTTGAAGTTTCAACATCTCATGCATGCTTGCAAGCGTACACATGCACGCATGGCCTGCTATGAAGAAATGTTTGCATGTCTTGGTTGCTGTTATTGCATCATGTACACATCCATCCTATAGCCTTTTTCGAAAGGGCCGGGGAGTGCGTACCAGATGTACACATAGGTGCATGGGTGTGACTTATTGCATGTATGCATGCAAGCCGGGAGACATGTCATGCTGTGCAACAGTTATCTGTACCCTGACCACATTGCTGTGTTGCTTACCACTACTGTGCAGTCATCGGAGCAGCTAGCGACATGCTCTTCATCCTTGTCAAAACTGAGTTCATTGACACGGCCAGTGTGGAGTTCCAGTTTACGGGTCTGCTCGTCGTCGATACACGAAGAGAAGACGGATTTACAAAAATCTTCTGTCGAAATGAATCCCGTTCCGATTGAGGACGAGTAAATAACCCCAGACAGCGCACCTCGTTGCCCGAGTAATCCAAGACATGCACGTTCCCTTTGGCAGTGCCTATGGCCAGAATCTTATCCGAGAGGCACAGACAAGTGACCACATCGTTCGTGATGCTGTTCACATCGCCACCTAAGCCCTCGTACTTAAGGACGGGCTCTTTCACATCAGGAACAGGTGGATCACCAGCATCAGGCATTCCTCAAACTCTAAAGGAATATTAATTGAGGCATTGGATGGCTTGGAAGACATTGCACGCAGTAGATGAATTCGAGGACAAGGGGTTCATACCAAGTTCACACACACATGTCACAGGATCACGCTCAGACACTCCTCGAGTCATTGGACAAGAAATAATTATACCACATACGATACCAAGTAATTGCCGAAGTTATCACACCCACACAGCTGATACATGCATGGCTACTCAAGCTCCTCCAGAGCTAGGCCATTGGCAGCTAGTAACTCCTCCGCCCTGCTCAGCCTGAGCTCAGCTGCCCGGTACTTCTGCCTCTCAGCATCGACAATGCGCTGCGTGACGAGGGACAGCCTGCACAGAAACGGAGGTGAGAGGAATGATTGGGATCGACCCAGGGTGAACCGGTGAACCATGAGAGCAGGTAGGGTATCCGAGGTTAGGATCGAGGAGCAGGTAGGGCATCCGAGTTTTGGATACGAGAGCAGGTAGGGTATCCGAGGTTAGTATCCCAGGTCAGGATCGACCCAGGGTGAACCATGAGAGTGGGTAGGGTATGCAAACATAATGAGGACACGCACTCATGCATGGACAAAATGCATTTAGTGCCCAAAATAATCGAGTAAAGCAGTCAAGGATGGAGCGGGATGCTGCATCACTGCATCTTGCCATACGAGGCCTGGGTTGAGAGCAACATCAGCAGACATGATCATGCATTTCAGGGGATGGAACTGGTACGGTGGATTGGGCGCCATGCATCTGCAGTTCTCACATCATGGCCGGCACGCTGATCATCCTATCCTTGGCGCCCATCTTCTTGTCGACCTTGCTCAGAAGCTGGTTCTCCTCGCGCAGCTTGCCCTAAGAAATGCATAGGTGTGTGCAGCTTCAGGTGATCAGCTACAGAAGCAGGCCTGCCGATGAAACATCCTATGAAGTACAGTATCATAGATGGCAGGGGGAGGGATATACAGATCCACGTAAGATGGCTTACTCACCAGTACAAAGCACATCTCCAGTGCTGATCCAGGAGGTAGGTCATCTGCATTTGGAGTGGGTGTAATTTAATCCTGACTCAAACTGATGCAACTGGGATAAGCACGGAAGGTGGACTGCTGATAAATGCATGGAACAGGGCAGCTGAGTCTCTTCATGCCAGTGCACACTTCACTTATGGATAACATGTAGACAGTGGAGACAACATGCGGCATTATGTTGTAGTTGTCTCACCGGTATTTCCTGTTGGCCCTATACGGACCATTGACTGGTCAACAGACACAGGCAGCAAGGGGACATGCATGGGACCCGGAGGCCAGGAGGTAGCGGAATTGTAGCTGGAGCCACGAAACAATAAACACAGCATGTCAATATGTATGAATCAAGCTGCCTCTGTTTCCACACACATTACATCTTAGCGCAACTCAGGTACTATTGAGCTACATCACAGCCTACGGCAAGGGGACCTAGGAGCTGCAAGCCCAGCTGCTAGGGCCGCTGACCCTAGGCCGCTCAAGATTAGGTCTTTGAATTAAATGTATTGTTGAAAGGAGGGCATTGACTGGGTTTCCCTGCTATCCACAAATCTTCTGTTCTGATTTCTCACCAAGATCTAGAGCCCCATCCCGGCTGACGCGGTCACGAAGCTCTGCCCAGAAACGTTTCTCGTAGTTCTCATATTCTTCCACCATCTGAGTGGGGGCAGAAATTGTTCAGCAAAACAAGTTTTAAGATTTACTGTTTGGACATGTTTTAGGTGCACCAGTGTCGATTTGGGACACTGCCGTGAACAGGAGCTAGCTGACCACAGCATGCATATGCAATTAGGCACATGGTTTGGCTGAAAGCAGCTGAAATGAGGAAGGAGGGGGATGTAGCTGTCAACTGTCAAGCTCAAGCATCAAAACCCAACTACCGGTACCCAGTAAAAACCCAGTGATGCTGATTCACACAGTTTATCATCAACAAACCTCAATGGCCAGGGGGTTCTCTGGGTCCTTGCGACCACCTCGCTGCTGCTTGGCTGCCCGAGCATCAACAAGGCCCACAGAGTCCAGCCCTTGGTCCTGCTGGGTGACCACAAACTGCGAAAATGCAAGTGTGGAAACATAATGAGGTTAAGGGAAACTTACGATTATTTCGTGCATTTCTCCCTGGCCCATAGCCATTGCTCTTCTGCCAAATTTACTCTCGCAAAAAGGGAGACTCTCATGATGATAACCAATATTACAGATATCACGTTTGAAGTAGACATCCAGGTGCCATAAGGTTTAAATGAGATCTCACACAAAGTATCGACAACATATTTTTAACAAGCAGTCCTCTGTTACTACTTGGTTACCCGGTGCATCACGCATCAGCAGTTCAAACCCCAATCAGAAATAGGCTAGCATTGGATATGGATCACATAGAAGACATGCAGCAGCGACTCATCAAGATCATCATACCTTCTGGTTATCAAGTGATCGGCACAGAATCATGCCAGCCTTAGCATCCTGCTCCCAGCCCCACTCCTCGTCGTCATCTTCCGCCTCTTCTTCTTTTGAGCCGTTGTCCTCTGAAGCTGCCTCAAGTTTGATGCGCGCAGCCTGTGTGGATTTCTTGTGGCCACGGCGGCTGCGCTTGCGGCTGCCCTTGGTGGCCGCAGTAGCCGATGCCTCCTCCTCAACGCTCTCCTCCTGAAGACCAACAGGACCAATATCACAAGGTGAGGCTTTAACCTCGGCTTGAGCTTCTTTCTCAATCAGCCTGCTATCAGGGGCATTTGGCATTACTGCAGGAGTCTTTATCTTCCAAAATCAGTGCTTACCCCCCTCTAAATGTTGGCAGAACTCTCTGCCTAATCTCACCGCAACCATCTCGGCATCCTCGTCCTTTGGAGCCTTGACTGTGCTGCTGCTCTTGGCAGGGCGCCCCGCTTTGGCTTTTGGATGTGTCTCCTCCCACGCCTGGATTGCCTCAGCCTTGCCCTCCTTGTCGGCAGCTGCCAGTGCTTCATATGGGGACTTTTCCTCCGCTGGCGCCTCTCGCCAGAGCTGAGCTAGCCTCTTGCTCATTTCTAGGAACCCATTTTCTCCTTCTGGTAACTGCCCTGTAAAGAGGCAATAAAGGCCACAAAGAGGACATGATCTGAGGTCAGGTGGCCATCTCAGAATGTGAGGAACCATAAGAATATTGCCCATGCTACAAATACAGTACGGTGAATTGAAATATGGGATTTTTTCATGAACCATCCCTCAAAATGATCCTGCGTAAGACTTGTTTGTAATCCAAATCTAGGTGAAGTGCATACGCCTTCTTCAAGCACTTGATGCACTTAAGACCCCCCCCCTGGAACATAAAATTGCCATAAAACAAATCCACAGCAATGTACAGCATTCTGGATACCGGTATATGAGTAATAAGACAATCCGGCAATTGACCTCATGGCTAATCGGAACAGATAATTAGCCCATTTCTGTCAATAATGACCTCTCACCCTTGACTTCTGCCCTCTTGTCTCCTGAAAAGAACAGGAAAGCAGACTTCCCCTGAGGTTTCTTCTCTTTCTTAGGCTCCTTCTCCGCCTTGGGCTCCTTCTCCGCCTTGGGCTGCTTCTCCGCCTTGGGCTCCTTCTCCACTGCGACTGGCTTAAAAGCCTTAATCTCCATGGTCTTAGTCTTCTTGGCAGGTGGTTCGTCTTCTGCCTGGGACGGTTTAGACTGATGTGCGACAGAAGTTGACTTGTCTGCAAGCTTGGGCACAGTCTGGAGCATTGGAGCAGTCTTGGTGATCAGATCGGCCTTTGCTGACGTGCTGTGAGCTGCTGTGAGCTTGGACGTTGGCACTGGCTTGACTGAGGCATTGTTCGAAGCAACGGCGGCAGCAGGCTTGCTCGCAGGAGAAGCGAATTTGCGAGCTGCAAGCTTCACTGCTGCAGGCTGCTGTTTCTTTATGCCGTCCTCAACATCTGCCCCTACAGTGGCATGCATATTCAATGAAGTAGAAAGGAAAGTCATTCTGTCAGTAGCATCTTTGACATTAATAAATGAAAATTTGACAAACGAAACCCACAAACGGGCCAAGGAAATCATGATACATGGTACAGCAATGTTTCTGACTGGTTGCACCTGGACTGGCCTTGGCAGCCACCTGCTTGACCGAAGCAGGTGCAGGTGCAGCTGCTTTCTTGGCCACAATTGCCGGAGCGACGGCGGCTGTTGCAGCAGCAGTAGGGACTTTTTGTGTCGGATTTGTACTTTCTGCAGTCGACACTTTGACTTCAACAGCATCGTCAGGCACACTCATGGGAGCAGCAGCTGGTCCTTTCTCTTTGGATACAGCAGCAGAGGCTGACCCAGTCTGCGCCACAAGTTAGAATGAAAGAGGGTTTAAATGCCGCTGCATTTTATAATCACAAAATGACGGATGGGAACAGGAGAAGGATGTGCTGTTATGTCTTTCACACAGAACAAAACAAGCTATGAAGACTCATGATTTCCACCACATCAGCAATTATATGTCATGATAAATCTTGATCAACAAACCTTTACGAGGACAGGTATTGGGCGCTTCTTCTTGAATATCTGCACAGGGACTGCCTTGGCTTGAGTTACTTGGTCTCCTTCATCCTCAGCCCTGGGTCTGGGGCTGCCCTCTTCAATTTCCTGAAGAAGGAATTCAAATTGATAAGCTCACCATCGTCTGATTTCAGATTTTCACAGCCCATTCAGTGCCGAGGAAATTTTATTTAACATGTGATTCCCAGCCACGAGATATTCAACGCTCATATGTAAGCACAGTAAGTCCAGTTTAAAACTGAAGAAGCTCGCTGAAGATCCAATTATAAGATATTCAGAAGATTCAGGTGGCCGAGCATCAAACCTATCCTGCATGGATCTCCCTCAAATTCTCATTACGCTGAACATGTAATTGAGCTAGAATTATCACCTTCATTGGCTCGACTGGCTCGAGATGTGCTGGGTCTGCCTGCTGGCCACTCGTGATGACTCCATCAACCACCACCTCCTCCTCTAACAGGGTGGGATCCTGCTCCTCTTCCTGTTCCTCTTCAGGCACTTCGTCCTCCTGAAGGCTTGGTGCATCTTCAGATTCCACATCAGCATCAATTTGTACCCCTTGCGGGGCTTTCGAATCAAGGATCTGGAACAGGAAAATGTCAGAGGCATTAGGTATTTCAGATTCTCACTCCTTAAGATTGCAAGGTTTGGAAGATGTAGGGCAGTAGGGCAGAAGAGCTAGTTGCGGCGTAAACATTATCTTTGAAATTCAGAAATGGAAATGCAAACATCTGTGACAAGTGGATATCCGCTTAATTTTGAATTGCTTGTACCTGGACAGGCAGCATCCCTGCAGGCGCTGGGCCCTCCATCTCCGCCTTGATATTGACAAGCAGGGACAGGGGAAATGTTAGACAGCAGGTCTGCAGGTAAGATAGGTTTGAAAATTCAAAACAGACAAGATTACGTAGATTAAAAATGGCTTACCTCTAACAGTTCTCGCAGTTCAGCGTCATAATCAGATAGATCGCCAGTCTCTGATTGCCTGTGGAGAGGTGGTAGCTGGTCAGGATGTGACAGCGGAGTGGCAAGCTAGGAAGTAAGCAATACTACAGGGCGAGAGCAAACGCTCATAAAACCAAAGCATAGGGAGCACCAGATTAGATCCTGTCCAAATGACTGTCAAACTTGTGCTAACTAAACATTCAAGCGTCCATGTCATGAGGGAGAGAGACCCTTTTGCTTACATTCTGCTCTTGCTGTGTTCCTGCAATAATATCGCAATAATATGTTATTTGACCGCAGAGAAGTCATGAACAGCTATCAGATGTGACATGCAATGTTGCTTTGCGCCCTGCCTCAGACACCGTGCGTGCATGACTCCATACAGGGTGACTGAAGTCTGAACCGGATTTGAATCCTGAAATCCTGGGTGCGTGACGGTCTCACCTGAACTGCTGTCACAAAGATTTGCTGAGAGTTTCCTTTCTTCTGCATCAAATACCGTCTAATAATTCTGGTGCATATCAAGAGCACTTTTTAAATTAAGAAAGCCAGCCCAGGGAAAGGAAACAAACTGTCGGGGCGTCCGAACTCCGAAACCTGGCGAAGCCTTGAAACGCGGCAGGCCGAAATACCCGTCGTCAGTCACGACTCACGACCTCATGATTGCCTAGTTCTTGAGTTGTGGAGCATAAGCCGATAATTTAGTCTTTAGTCTAATCCATGACATATCTCAACCAACAATGAAGTTGGGTATTCAAATTGTCGGCCTATCAGATGCATAGTCTGGAATTCCCCATGAACAAACCCTGTGATATGCTTCAGCCTTGAACAATCACAGTACGCTTCAGCCTTGAACAAACATGGTATGCTTCAGCCTTGAACAAACACAGTGATATGCTTCAGCGGTGAACACGCACTGTGATATGCATAAGCCTTGAAAGAGATGATACAAGTGAATGGAGTTAATTTAAGGCCACAGGTGCGCTGCACAATCCTCCCCATTTAAGCTGTCACCAGACCTGGGACCTGACCATTCATGATAAAATATAAGGCAGCACCCTTGCCTGTTATTTTAGAGAAGAGAGATCTCCTAGTGAGGCCAGAGAGAGAAGTCAGGAAATATATATTTTTGTCACAAATCTACGTTGTGGCAAGATATATCTCCATAACTCCATTCACTGTTTACGCTGTGCCATGCTTGAGTGAATTTGAGCTAGAAGTGTAGTCTGAGAAAGTTGAGGATAGGAGGAACACAACAGCAAATGCAGATCCTGTGCTCGGTAATCGCTGACTGAGAAACAAACCTATCAAAGTATGGCATGTTATCTGAACCCACTCGGACACTGAAGTTGCATCTTTATCTCATGACAGAATACGTCTTCGTTCCATTACATAACCTTCAGCTGTCGTTTGTAACACCTGCCAGGGTAAAAAATCTCTGTCTCCCACAACCGGTATTCATCAACATCTGAAACTAAAGCCAAGTATTGAATAGGCTCTACAATCTTGTTACGCAATGATGTATGACTGATGACTATCTAGGCTCAGAAAGCACATGCTCATATGTGCTACTGACCTTTCTTACCAGAAAACATGAGTCAGCATGCTAGCTTGAGACATAGCATGTCATGGCTTGTCCACTCTACTTCTGAATATGCTTCATCTCAGCATACATCTTTCGCAACCTCAGTTGCCTCTTCTCTGCACTACTAGAGCGAAATCCTGTGCTTGCGCCATCTTGATCTTTGCTGAAACTTCCGTCTGGTCTCACGTTTACGAGTGCCTACATCCAAGATAGATGCAGCATAGGTTGGATTGATGGAAGCCCACGCAGTCTTTTAGGGCTCTTAATAATCCTCACTGATGACATGCAAACCCAGCCCAATCCAACCCTTGCATTTTGTATGCTGATGTCAAGATTTTTTTGACAAAATAAATCAAATCAACACTGCAATCCATACAACGGGAACACATACCTGCTGCAGGACCAAAGGAGCAGCCTGGCTCTTTTCCAGGCGGCTACGGAGCCTGCCCTGATGATCATTCTCCTTCCCGGCGACTACTCCGCCCCGAGGGTAGCTGCCCTGGGTCCCTCGGCTGTCTGCCTGTGGGGCAGCTGACAGTGTCCTCCCAGCAGAGTCTCCAGAGGCCTGCCTGAGGCTCAACGACAGGCTGTCAATGGAGCACCTCGTTTCCTCCAGCACACGACACAGGTGGGAGCCCAGCATGTGCGAGGACAGGGAGGCTGGCCTTCCACGACCACCCGATGCTACGGGAGCAAAAGGAGCAACAGCTGCATCATCGCACACACCTGGTTGATGCCCTGTCGTGCTTGAGGAGCACAGGTCCCTGCATGCGAGGAACGTTGAACATCAGCCGAGGGCCCACCATGATGCCCAGCCATATTTCAGAGAGTCAGGTTCAGTGCATGCATACGCAGCTTGGGTACAGGAACAGCAATGGGTGGTAGGTGCGATACTGCCTCCTTGGTACGTATGGAAGGATTCTTTATGACTCGTCCCACCTGTGGGCAACATCGGCAAGACTGCAAGCCTGCTGGAGCTGGCCAGACAGCACTTGTGCCAGTGTCTCAGCATGCTGTATGAGTAGGCTAGCTGCCTGAGCCTGCTTCCCAGCGGCACTCGTCCCCTCCTTAGCTCCTCCCTAATTCAATCACAGGTGGAGCAACACAACCCCAAAAGTCAGGCAGCACCATTGGGAGCATCATAATAACATGCTTACAGACAAGCTGTATGGCAATTAAGGGTTCAGAGAGCTCGTCGAAAAGCTTAATGGCAATTGAGAGATCAGAGGGCTTATCGAGCTTATGTGCACAGCAACCTCCGTACCCTGGTGACAGACAGAGACAGGACCCCAAGACTTGAACAAGCATATGGCCACTTCAACAGCAACGACCCTGGAGATCACACAGCCTGGCGCTACCTTCATCAACGTGACGAGCCTACTGAGCTCAGGGCAGACGGTCTGCAGCTGCGACACCGCCAGCTGCATGGATGCGTGTGTGTCAGCCACCACACACAGCTGCTCCACCACACCCTGCAGCTCCTCACGCGTGACCGTACTGCCCTGGATGTGCTGCAAGGCTGCTTGCACGTGCCTTGAGGCAGACACCTCAGCGTGGTGCTGCACCGACAGCATCGCTGCTGCAACTTTCCTGCACGTGCAAAAATAACACGCAGTGTTGAGTATTGCTCCTGTTAGACAGGCCTTGCATCTAATCAGGAACCCCCTTCCCCCCATTAGCATCGCCAGTGCTCGGATAACAGGCACCGTCGAAACTTCAAGCAATCACAAACAGCATTTTTTTACCTTGATTTTCTAGCTTACGTCAACTTTCGTCGTTCCTCCGGTTTACATTGTCTGGCCCTTTTGAAACCGGCTGCAGAATGGATGCTTCGACACTGTAGCAACCACCACCACAAGGCTACCAGAGGAACGGAAGGATTAACCAGCTGTCAAGCTTTTATCCTGATGTCAAAGCAAGCATCACATGATATTCCCTTCGGTCTACCTCCTGCATGGACTTGCCTGTTCACCGCCACTTCAATGTCGTCCTTCCTGGCCTGCAGCCCCTGTTGCGGCTGCCCTTCCACCAGCTCAGAGATGCTCCTCTGCACCAGCTCCTCAAACCTCTGCAGCCGATCCTCCAGCCCAGACTGATACAACGTTGCCACCTCCTTGGAAGGCGTCCTGCAGACTGCGGGTGACGCGTCCTGGCTGCCTGCTGTCATGGCTGCAGAGGCGATCATCAGCCTGGCTTGCACTTCGTTCTCAAAGCGTGCTAGGCGGCTGGTCACGAGGTCTGTGATGACGGGCTCAATCTCCAACCGCAGCCGGGCCAGCTGCTCGGTCTTGTCCTCGGCCAGCTGACTCTCCGCGCTGAGCAGCCGGGTCTCCAGCTGATGAATCACCTAAACCAGGCAAGTCAAGCATCATGAATGAAGACCTGCACTACTTCAGTGTACAGAAGACCCCCGACGCCACTTGCATGCTGCTTTTGTTTCTGCCCGAAGAGGCACAAGCAGCCTTGCCGGTATTTGAAACATTGCCTATTGCACTTTTCTTGTAATGAACACAATGTAAATGCAGTCCTTCTCGCATGCAGCTCCATCTGCATGCCTAAAGCCCTGAACCAGTATCTCCCGTGTCTGGCGCACCTCGGCGTTGTGTGTGTGTACTCTCTGGTTATCAGTGAACCCCTCATTCAGCTGCTGCTCTACCAGCACCAGCCGCTCAGCGACGGCCTTGATCGTGAACGCACTGGGGGCCGCGGACATGCTGCTGCTTATTGCCTGGCGCTGCACGGCTTCTTCCAGCTGCTTGATCTTGCCAGCCAGCTGCAGTATGTGTTGTTGATGATCGGCGGTTGCATCCTCCTGACACATCTGGCAAGACTTGAGCAGCTTGGCAAGGCTAAGAACCTGTCCGAGGGGCCAGCCAACATGTATGATCTGAAATGTGTGCGAGGCTGGTTGGATATCGATTCAGGGGGGGGAATTCACAAGTATCATAATCGAGCTTGATATTTTTTCATCTGAATGCCGGTATATGTTCACGCCTGTGACAAATTTGCTGTGACACAGGTCACAGGGTGCAGAGTTGCAGATGACCATGCAACATGAGTGAGCTACAGCATGGTGCACACCAATGTGCACACCGTACCTTGTCCTCGAGATCAGCCATGCCTTGCTTATCTGTGGGTCGCTCATGTGCCTGGAGCGCTGAGGAATACGAGGCCTGTCCTATCTGTTAATGGGGTAAGTCCGTAGGTTTGTCAGGATGTCCGGTGGCTCTCAGGAAGGAGAACAGTTGCGTACCAACCTTCATAGACCTGGAAATAGCTAGCTGTGCATAAGAATCAGCCATGCTGGGCCACCCTATCTCAGTCTGACTTTCAGCGATTGCGTTTGGGCCTTTGGTCAACGTCGCGGCATTTCCCGCATGTCCACACTGTTGCTTCACACTCAGGATCAGCTAAATATTTACGAGTCACTACTATGCCCCATTATATACAGCTAGGCGTAATCGGCTGCGTATTTTCTGTTGAATTCCCTAGCGACCCGACCTAGGAACACTCACACTTTGGCTCTTTGCTCACACATCCGGCCACACCGATGCCGATGGCAACTGAGGACGGCTAACAGATGTCCAACTAGAAATCGCGGAAATAGAAAGCATTCTATATTTTAAAAGATCAAACTCATAAGTGTAGTCGGAGCAGTCGACCCGGCATCCTTACGGCTGTGCGGCGGTCGCCAGGCAGACAATGAGGAATCCAAATAAGAAGAATGGGAAGCCTAAGCCTAAGGGTGGGAGTCTGCCAGCTAAGGTGCGATTCTATTGCTGCTGGCATGGGGACGGGAAGTAAATGTGCGGGCTTATGACATACCACTACCGGTAATGTGTCCATCCCAGGCGAGCAATTCTCCTGCAGCAATGGATACCGAGGGTGCACCATCGACGACGGTGCCTACGGTAAGGCGATGGGGAGGTACAGTTCCGAGACCTCGTTCGCCGCAGTGCGCTCTGACATCACTCCCGTCCAGGTGTGGCGCCCGGGTATAGACCCGCTGGCGGATGATGAAGAGCTGGACTACGACCCGACTGCCTACGACTGCCTGCACCGCCTGCAGCTGGACTGGCCATGCCTCAGGCAAGCATGCACAGCTTACATTTATTGGGCCCTCGTGCAGTAGGGCCCCATGCGGGGCAGGCGTGCGACCGTGACATGCATGCTTTCGTTTCCTCCGCCCAAAGTGCATGCCTGGCTTTGCCCAAAGTGCTGTGATTGGTGGCGAAAGCCCTCACGACCCAATGCTCTGGAACACATGCTTTTATAGGCTTCTCGCTCATGCTCCCAACTCTCGTTTTTGTTTGTTTTTACAGCTTTGACATTATCAAGGATGAACTGGGCGCTCCTCGCTCCACCTTCCCCCACACTGTGTACATGGTGGCCGGCACGCAAGCGTCCTCGGCCAAGCAGAACTATGTCGGCTTCCTGCGACTAGAGAAGCTGGGACAGGTGGGGGGCGGGGACCTGGAAACCACAGCCGACTAATGTCGTTACACCTCTAGCCTGTTTACAAAGGCTCGGCTGCGTGGTCGTCCAGCTGCCTGAATGGAAACCAGGGCTGGTGGAGGGCATTGGCAGCAGGGCCAAGGAGGGCAGGTGGCCCTGTGGGCTGAGGGGGAGAGCTAGAGCTTCAGCCTGTGTACCCTCTCTGTCTGCTGCCTTTTGCTGTTGGATCTGGGGAGGCTCCCGAACCACTTGTTCATGTAGGGCCGATTTCAGAGGCAGTCGAGAGCAAAAATTGTGCACTCTGTCGGCCTCAATCTTCCCTGCCCAGGGTCGACATGGCAAGAAGGCAAAGAAGGACGATGATGACGATGACGACGACGAGGACGATATGTCCTCTGATGACGAGGCTGAGGAGGATGACCATGGGGGCGAGGAGCCGCCCAAGATGCACTACAGGTGACTGCAGCAGCAGCAGCAGCCTCAAACCTCAGGCAGCAGCATCAACGCCTTTCGCAGCAGCCTTAAACCTCGCCAGTTCAAATGCTGCTGGCACCCTCAGGGTCATGTATCTTTGTTCCAGGCAGAACATGCTCGCATGCAAAGGCATCTGACACTCTGACACTGATATCGCTTCAGTAGCACGGCACCCACGCACAGCCTCCCATTCCTTATGGGTAGCCCACTCTCACACTCAGCACTTCACTGGCTCTTAGCCTCCGTACCTGCTGCTTTCTGAAACTTTGTTTAAAGAAGGTGCACCAGATTATTATGTATCACCGTGTAACAACATTCCAACTTCATTTTAATGTGCTAGAGCTGTTTGCACTGCTCATACAGCCTATTCCATAGTATTCTTCAAGACCCTTCATCTGCCCCTGCTGCAGGACGGTGATGCATGTTGGGGGTGTCAACCGTGTGCGGTCTTGTCCACAGCAGCCTGGCATGGTAGCAGTTTGGGGTGACACCGGAAAGGTGGTGCTGCTGGATGCCTCAAAGCTACTCAAGGAGATGTCTGAGGAGACGGAGCCGAGCACAAGGTGGGCCTGCCGGAGCATGCCAAGTGGGCAGACAGCGAAAGTTGATAACATGATTTATGACGCGTGATCAGGCTGGAATCGGTGTTGAAGTGGCAGGCTATGTAGCATTGGAGGGCTTGCCTGATTGGAGTCTGGGGAGGAGGCAAGCAGATGAGTGGGTTATGGTGATCACTTGGGCTTTGATCCACAGGCATGAGGCTTTGCAGTCTCTATGGGGCGTCACGACGTACACGGGACATGTTAAAGAGACAGTGGTGCTGGTGCTTCTATGCACTTTTCATGCTGTGTGCAGGATTTTGCTGTGGAAGTGGGCTTGCTTTCATTTTACACCCAGCAGAGAGAGTGCCTGTGTGGATCTGAGACCCCTGCACAGTGCACATCTACATCATGGAACAGAGGGATACATCAATAACCTTGAATCCCTTACCCTGACAGACACAGAGTCGAGGTTAATGTTTATGGGACCATTTACACCTACATCATTGAACAGAGGGATACACCACTAAACTCCACCCCTTACCTAAACCACTTAACCCTAACTCCTTAGTCCTTACCCTAACCCCTTACCCTCAACAGGCAAAGAGCTAAGGTGGACCTGAGACCACTGCACACTTACACTCATACGACAGAGGGGTATGCCATGGACTGGTCCAACGTGCGGGCTGGGCGCCTGGTGACAGGAGACTGCAACGCAAAGATTCACATGTGGGAGCCGCAGGTGGGTTGAGGGGGGTAGAGTTTTCATGTGCGGGACTGTTAGGGTATGACAGTGTGGTATGCAGCCGTCCCTGCCTCACCTGGTTCAGCACTCTCTTTTTGTAAGAAGGACCCACATATGGGTGATCATGAATTCCTATGATGCAGAAAGTCATGGTTTCAGGGTTCACAAACGCCTTCTGGTGGTCGCTGCTGATTTGTGTGCAGCATAAAGGAAAGCTTTTCATGGGACAGTTTGGGCTTGCACCTCTTTACCAGGGCTTGCATCCCCCCACAGAAAGATTTCGATCAGTTTGTGTGCGTGTTGATGTTTCGTGCACAGGAGGGTGGGCGGTGGCAAGTGGGCGGTGCATTCAGCGGCCATGAGGGCAGCGTGGAGGATCTGCAGTGGAGCCCTACGGAGGAGACAGTGTTTGCATCATGCAGCGTCGACAAAACACTCCGCATCTGGGATACGAGGGAGCGGAGCAAGCCCATGATCTCCGTACAGGTGATAGCCACCTCCTGTTTCATGAAGAGGGGGGGAGGCTCCTGCAGGAAGCATTGACTGTTACGTGCAAACCCTAAGCAATCTGACATGTGGGATGCGAGGGAGTGGTCCAAATCCATGATCTTGGGGAAGGTCATGGACTGGTGGGGAGGCGGTGTGTGCTGCTGTTGCATGACAGCCGCCGTGTGCCTCAGGAATGCGGGGCTACTGCCGGAAGCATGAGCTGTGAAGGCTTGCAAGGCTGGACTAAGCAATGGGTTGAATAGGGTGCTTTCCAAGCATCTGTGTTAAAATCTGTGTGATTTACGAGCTCAAGGCGACCAAGGTTAGGAGAGATGCGTTGCCTGCTGCAGCAGGGTGCCTCTGCGTAGCATGAGCCAAGTGCCTAGCTGCACCTTATGAGTGCCCAGGCTCCTATACAGGGCTCGACTTATTTCTGCCCATGCCCTTGCTGACGGCAGGCGCATGAATCTGACGTGAACGTGATCAGTTGGAACCGCCTGGTCAGCTACATGCTTGCCAGCGGCGCGGACGACGGTACCCTGCGCATCTGGGACTTGCGCGCCCTGAGCCAGGGTGGCCACGTCTCCAACTTTGCATTTCACAAGGGGAGCGTGACGAGCGTGGAGTGGTGCCCGTACGAAGGTTCCATGCTCGCGTCGGCAGGGGCAGACAACCAGCTGGCGGTGGGTGAAGGGGTGTCAGAATGGAGGAGGTGCATTTATGCACTTCCTTATTCAGCAGCAATGCATCTGTTGTTTAATATTACGGATCCAATATACAGCTTCCTGTGGGCATCCACCAGTACATGCTGCAGGGCCTCGAATCAAATCTTCATCGTGTGTGTGTCGGCATGGGCTCCCATAGCCCATGTCGTATGATCCCATCGCTTGTAACTGCAAGTCCATTTTGTGGTCCCGTATTTGATGTTTCACAGGTTTGGGACTTGGCCCTAGAGCGTGATCCTGAAGAGGAGGAGGCCCTGGCTCCAGAGGGCAACGCGCTGGCTCCTGAGGACCTGCCTGCCCAGCTCCTGTTCCTGCATGCGGGGCAGAAGGACCTCAAGGAGCTGCATTGGCATAGCCAGATCCCGGGGCTGATCGGAACCACAGCTGGGGATGGATTCAATGTCTTCAAGGCATCTAACATGTAGTGAAAGGGTTTACATCATGAAACTTGATCGCTTGGTACTTACGCAGTGATTCAGTCAGTGCAGCCCACAGCCGCGACTGCTTACTGCAGTGTACAAACAGGACAATGGACAAAGACGGGCCCATACTTAAAGTGTTCCCTAGTTTATCAAGCAGTGTAGGATTTCAGGAGGAGGGACCTAACTGAACCTTCACCCTCAAGAGTGAAGGCAGGGGCTCTCTCTTCTGGTGCGTAGCCATGCGCACATGGCTGTGCAATCAACCAAGATCATCAGTGTGTACGCAGCTGATGTTACTGCTGACATACGCGGGCTCCCCTTGGGACTCGCGTACATTTTCCAAACCGACCAGACGGCCAGGGCCTCCGCTAGGCCAGCCACGGGGCATCGGAGACGAGTGTGTGCCAACCTGAAACCGTTCCTCCATTGGAGAGTTAACTGGGAGCGATGGACCAGTTTGGTAGCCGGATATTTCGCAGCGTGCATTTTTTGAGGTGCAATGCGTGCAAGGCCTGAATACCACCGTACGACGGGACAGGACCACCTGGTCGGACCAGAAAGATTCGGACGGACGAGCCTGAACCATCCTCGGAGACTGCGACCGAGTATCCCTAGAAATCCGCTTATCTATTACTTCAATCCTCCACTTCCCTACTTGCATTTCCTACGGTATGCTTTTATCTACAGGTAACATGGAAGATGCAGTCGATCAAAACTAGCGCTTGCTTGCCTCCCCGCCTGAAATTATGCAGTCACTAAGAGGCGATTGACACCGGGTCGGATTGGTCTGATTGGTCACTTTCGCTCCGAAAGTGGCATGGGTTCGCTTCGCCCAAACAACCACTTTGGGTTGGATTGGCGACGACAACTGAGAATGGCTTTTTAAGCCAGATGCACTTCGCGTCGGCCACTTTCGCCACATTGGCAATTTCCGAAGACCATCTGCCTTCGATCCAGTGTGTTTCCGTCCCTGTCATGCTGCCGCTTATCGCGTGGTTGAATGCGTTCGTCTCTCACACCTTTCGAAATGACGGCCCAAGTGACGACAGCGATCAAAGTGGTTCGGTTTAGATTCGCAACAGCAACAAGCAACAATGGCAGCAGACACTGACGAGGAGGTACCATGTTGAATGAAACAGAAACGACGAACGCCACTTTGGCGAATTTATCTGGTGAGAATCGGTCGCCCGTGGTCGGATTGGGAACGCGAGATAGCGTGGGTTCACTTCGACCAACTGTCACGCACATTCAGTTCGCCGGTGTGAATCGCCTCTTATATCAAAAGTTTGCGCTGAACTGTGTAAATGTGGACGGAAACAGTAATTACACCCCCCTGGTACAGGTACACCCAGTTCAAATGCCAGCTCATTTTGGCATGAACTATACAATGAGAAAAATAATACCCGAGTGACTGAAAGGGACGGAAAGGGATAGGGTTTGGGTTTTCAGTTGAGTTCACTGGGACATCGGTTACCAACCGCCAAAGATGTGACCAATGTGGGAGGCTCGTTCTTCGCGGTCGCCACAGTGTTTCGTGTAATTTTTTGTTCCTATGGTGTATCTCGTGCTTCCCTAGTTTATGACAGTGCACTGCAACGGAGGCGCGCGGAGTGGATGGAACGTGCCGTACTTTCTTGTCATGCTATTTGCAGGGGTTTGCGGTGAAAAATGGTGCCGATTTCAGCAACAGGCCACCGCGTTGCTGCGTATTGGGCGCAAAGTCATTGGCATGTCTGTTAGCAATGTATATGCTCGTGGCGGGGCAGCCACGGCCTCGGCCACGTTGGTGTTGGACTTTCTTCACCGAAAGTTCATACTGCACAGTACGTGACGTGCACTTGCGTTGCGCTGCTTTAGGCGCAAACTCGTTGAACAGCTTAGCCTAATGACAAGGCTGCTCGCGTTCATCCGTATCGCTGCAGCCAGCGGCTGACTAGTTTCGAACTTTAAGGATGCCAGGATGACAGTTGACACTGCAGAACATGTGATAGACCATCATAGGGACTATCGCGCAGCTTTGCTTTGGGCGCAAACTCGTTTTGTATGTTCGATTTGGCAGTGGTCGCAAAAATGCTTGCCTGCTTCAGTTTCCCGTGAATGAAGTGCGATGACCTTTCGACACAGCGTCCAGTGCCATGCAATTGTGTGTAATCAGACTGTTGCTATGTGGCTTGTGTGCACAGTACTATCACCTCTGGCAGCCAGCTTGCACATACAGCAAATGAAGCTGCTGCGATGACAATAGTGACAAAGTGACAGGTGCCATGCACAGCTGGATGGTGGACAAGTCAGGAAACCAAGTAGAGGACTGAGGCAGACCGCAGGTCGGTGCCGCAGCATGCAATGCACCTTACAGAAAACATGCAGCAAGCGCACGCAACAGGTTCCAGCACAGACAACCAGTCCACTTCATTTCGTGCTCTAGAGCTTGCCGATAAGAAGCAACTATGTACGCACGCAACTCATTACAACCCTATGTACACAACACCTACAGCCCCGCAGCACAGGCGACACACGCAACACACACATCACCAGCACCTAACAACATTCCAACAACAAAGCAGCACCATCACCCAACATGCTCGGCACGTAAACAGAGGCAACAGGGAACAACTCGGCAACTACTGCTACAACACACAGCAGTCTAGGACACCGCAGCAGTTTTCAGGGCACACGCGTCACTCGGGGGCTGCGCCAAAGGCACAGCTTTTACAAATACACAGGTGACCGAAGACATCTGATATGCCACAGATTGTCCCTGCCTAAGATGCCTATGGCCCAACCTGACGGAGTGAGCTAAAGATGCTTGGGAAAGCTATTCGCTGCATCTTGAGTCATGACTACCTTGGCCGATGCCGGTGAGGGACCAGAAGACACAGTCAGCGTCACTTCACCATCCTCTGCACTGCACAGGCAATTGGAGCATGAGGCATTCAAATAAGGGCCAGATTTAACAAATCAGCAGTCCCTCGACATAATTGATAGATTCTCCTTATCAATGCTGTATTACTCATATACTGTCCCTAACCAACCCTAGCCTCACCTTTCACTTGCTGTAGAGTACATCTTCCCAACAGGCCCAAGAAGACTGTTTCCTTTCAAAAGCTCGTTTGTCGCCTGCACTCTCTGAATGGGCATGAGCAAAGTTGTGTCATTGATCAATGCTGTCAGCTATGTCTCCTAGAACGAGGCAATGGACCATGGATGCAAAATCAGCACTTCATCAAGCAGCTGGCACATGAAAATCTGTTAAGTCACAATATTGAACCACAAAATTCATGGTCAAGTGTACTTCAGCTTTGCAGCAACAGGCGGTTCCTTGTCTTTCCTGAAAATATGTATGAGTCAAGTAATGAATCATTCAACGTACCTGCTTGTGGATGGCCTCCATTGTCTGATCTGCATCTATCACCACCCATTTCTCTCCTGCTAGGCCATCAAAGTTTGCGGCAACCTGCAGTGGCAACAATTTTCGTGCTTACAATATGGATGCCGTAATTTTGACATATTTTGAGAGAAACGCATGGAAATAAATTTGCATGGACATGAGACTCCAAGAGTTCAAAATGAGTGTTGGTAGTTGGCACAGTACACTGACCTGTCTCTGGAACTCAGCCTTCTCATATCTCTCCTCTCCATAGCCTCCCCGCTTCGTCGCTGTCTCCGGGCTCACTCGTAGGTAAAAAACGATATCAGGCTCTGGCAAGCCTCTCTCTGGAGACTTGCACCACTGTACGTAGCAAGTGTTGGTCTTGAATAGTCTGTCATAGATTTTGTTGAATAATAAATTGTAAGGAAGGACAGATGCAATATATCGGTTTTATCCACTATGTAAGAATGCTCTCAGCCTCTCAGATACCCCTGCCTCACACCTGGGAGTCAATTCCCGCCAGCTGTTTTGCTAGGGTGTAGGCCATGCCAGAGTAAGAGTATCTGTCCACCACAAGGGATGTCCCGGACTCCAAGGCCGACAGCATTCCCTTGCTGTAAGGACATTGTCTTATATTAGGACGGGAACACCACTGCAGAAAAGGTTTGTCCTTGTGAGATAATATGCTGGACAGTATCTGATGCTGAGTGCTTACTCGCACCTCTTCTCCCATCTGTTTGCAGCAAACACCAGGTGCACTGAAGCATCGTTCAGCTCAACGCTGTTGCTCAAGTACCCATCGATCATTCTCCCCAGGGTTGTGTTGCGGTCAGGGAACCGCCAAAGCTCAGACGTCACCTGCATGTCAGCATGGGATGTGAGGAACATGGACTTTATGCTTTGCCTTATATAATTGTGAGCCCGTTCCATGGTCCCAAAGTGTGCGGGGTTCTTACCTGCACGCTCTGTAAATACTTGACTAGCTTCTGGCATTGGGTTGTCTTCCCTGAACGATCAATGCCCTCGAATAAAATAAAGGCTCCCCTTTGCGATATTCTGCCTGCACTGTTGAAGCGTTCAACGCTACACACACGGCTTCTGAAACTGATGTGGTTCTTAAGCTGCCGGGCAAGTTGCTGCCTGAAAGTGGAGCGAATCGTAGACGAATTGGGATTTTGAAATCCCCGCCCTATTTACATCTCGAACCCCAAACCCTGTCAGAATTTCAGGATTTAATGAGGCCTGATGGTCAGGTTAGCATTTATAAGCCATGTATCTACGTCCTTCACGTCTATGATTAGCTGTAGAATCTGATCCCTTGCATTGGTGAGTCCTGTGTTAAATGACGAGGCGACTATGCAGTGCATTTGCTCATATGCCTGGCGGCGACTCTTGCGATGCTCCTATGATGTTAAGTATAATCTTTGAGACCTGATCATCGTGATGTCAACCTGCATACACCTGAGGAGTTCTGCCACGTTTGTCGCCGCCACTGCATTGTTGCCTTGCACTGTCACAATTCTCAGACTTATCCTCCGTGCGGGTGTTCACAGCTCATGAGCTTACCGTCCCAAGATCTTGTATCACTGAGTAGAAGAATGCGTTAGAGTAAAATCTTGAGTTTGAGGCTTGTACGCCTTGAATACGGGCTTGCTCGCTACAATATGTGTTGTTCTTTTGAAAGCATCGCATCAGCTCCAGCTGAATTAGACACTCAAGCATCATGCACTCCTGCACGCCACAAGGGAATGATGATTCGTTCGTTTTCCAACGCTTGATCTGAACTACATATTCTGAAAGATAACTTAACGCTGCGTTCTTTCTGACCCTTCGTGCCAGTGACTCCTGTGCATCATCATGCCCTAATTTGCTTGGGGACGAATAATCCATTGACCCGTGATGCACATCATCATGTCATGGCCATGAAATAACTTGGGGTTGTGAATGATGACCAATGCAACTTTCTTAGGACACCATTGTAGATCCTTAACGGGGTCGATGAAAGTAACTTTGCGTTTTTCTGTACTGACGCATCCCCAAGCCATGTCAAGTCCATTGCCCCTCCCAACTCATAGCTCACAAACTATGATCCATAACATGCATACTTCTTTCATATTGAGATCGAGATGCCCCACTGGATGATGATGATAAACTTTCGTTCTGCTGAGCAGTGCAAACTGTGTAGATACAAACTTTTCAGGATCTGACAGTATTTCTCTTGGCCTGCTCTGAACCACACTCCTGTATATTTTAGCAGGACCGGTATGACATCATCTTCCTCGATTGTTGATGTGGACGTCCGGCCAGGAGGCTATGCCATCGTAACACTAATGAAGGAGCCAGTAAACAGTCTCGACCTCGCAGCATGGCAGGCCCTGGAGCAGGCTCTGGACGGACTGGAGGGTGATGCTTCCATATCAGGCGTAATTTTTGCCTCTGGCCTCAAGCGGGATGTATTTTCTGCTGGAAATGACCTGATGGAGCTGTACTCCCCCAAGACGACAGAGCGACGCTACACTGAGTTCTGGGTCACGCAGAACCGCTTTCTTGCGAAGCTGCATGTCTCGCGGCTGGCCACCATCGCCGCAGTTCGTGGTGCCAGCCCTGCAGGCGGCTGTATCATCGCCCTTTGCTGTGACCACCGGGTCATGTCGAGCCAGGGAACCATTGGGCTCAATGAGGTACAACTCGGCATTCCTGTGCCCAAGTACTGGGGCATGCTTATGGCGCGCCTGATTGGACACAAGGCAGCAGAGAAGTTGTTACTGACGGGAAAGCTGGCCTCAAGCCAGGTGAGGAGCTGGTCTGATCTGCCCACCACTCTGCCAGGGTATTCAGCACTGAACTTCTCTTCTTGTTGCCAAGGTGCATGAGTTTGCACTGATGTGCCTTGTTCTAGAAATCCAAGGGGTTTGGAGCCCTGATGCTGTTTGCACTATTCTGTAACCTGACACAATGTTTTTGAATGTGTAGGAGGCCAAACTGTTGGGTCTAGTTGATGACCTTGTGCCCAAGGACCAGCTTCTCTCCGCAGCCGAGGCGGTCATGCTAAAGCTGGTCATGCTACCAGCGTCTGCTGTCGCTGCGTCAAAGCGGTCGCTTCGAGGCGACTTTTGTGAGCAGTGGGTTGCGTTCTCTAAGAATGAGCCAGTAGGTGCATGGAAATTCTTGTGTCAATCAGACACGGTGCGCATCATGGCTGCTGCCTTGCAACGCCTGTCTGGAAATAAGGGAGGTGTGACACCGTCGAAATTGTAGTGAAGCAACCCCCTCCTATCAGGCTAATTGAGGTCAATAGGAGGGATGTCTATCAACTGTTGTACCATTCAAATCTGTAACATTTATTATTTATATCACTTTGCTTCACCTAGATGTGTCATCAGGGCAGGCCCACTTCCCTACATTCTTTCTGGATGAGATATCTCGCATCCTGCTGGACCATTTTACGCTGTCATGATCATGACAGTTTCAGTTGTACAATCATCGGCCATCTGAAACATCTCATGGCGTTATGTAATTCTTAGTATATTTCCTGCTTCTCTCAATGCCCTGCAAGGAAATGCTTGATTGTATTGTCCTGTTGCGTCTGTAAGGTAATTATCTTCGTTTCTGGCCTTCATTGAGTGTGTAGACTAGCGATGTCTGTGTTTCGGAACGTGCACAAATGATGAGATGGTCTAGCAGGACAAGCAGCTTCTACATAAGTTTGCTTGTGACAGATGACCTGGTTAACCCCCATCTACAGCACGGCGTGTGTCATTTCCCAGAACAGCAGTCCTAGCTAAACGAGATTAATGTGTAATCAAGGACTAGTAAAACTCTCAGAGGATGTATGACCGTCGAAAAACAGACTGTTTGACATAAAAGCTTACAATTCCATGTACGCGGATACTGGAGTGTCATGCCTTCACATACCCTTTATTTAGGTGACAGAACACTGGGTCCTATCATGGCTTCCGATCGCCAGCAATTGATATTGATGTCGGCAAACATGCCGACAGCATTGATGAGTCAAGATCATTATTCTCTACGACGTCTTGTTGAGAAGAGAAGAGAACGCCGTGGATTTTGGGAAGTACAGGTTGACGAGACGCCCAAGCCCCGGTCTGTATACCCTTAAAGGGAGAAAGGGGCTATGGCGGGTCAGTGAGAACAGGGGGAGATGTTGGACGGCAGTCGGGTGGACTGTTTTCAAGGAAACGTCGAAGACGAATAATGGATTAGGCAGATTGGGTAGTGTGAACTGCTAGTTGTTTGAGCAGTGGAAGGGTGTGATACCAATGACTGGAAAGAGGTGCATGATATCTTTATAGAAAATGCCAGAGCAACCAATGATGACGAGATAAACATAGGGGTAGAGGATGTCTGTAGCAGGGGGGGGTAACGGATATATAACAGGGTGGGGGGCAGGAGTGTGGAGAGGGTCTATAACAGGTGTAGTACTGTAGTGAGGGTCCATCCTGCGGCGAGAAGCAATTGTACCAACTGTGCATGTTGTGTGGATTTGTGGGACAGGCAGAATCGTAGATTGGAGGTAAACCCGAGCTCAATAACATGGATGGTACAACGGTGTTGGAGGTCAAGAAGGAAGGCAGGGTCGGCAAGCCGGGCGGGAGGATAACTGTGGAGATCGGCAATGGTAAGGCCTTCAATTAAGAGGAGATCAGGACGAAGGCGGCAGAGTGTGGCAGGGGGGACAGCGGGAAGCATCCATTGCGGGATACGGGTGTCATAGACGCCTGGTGGGAGGGATGTAGCGGGTGTGGCATCCATAATTGTGAACATTCCACTCCTTGTGCCTCTGTGGAGGGAACGTTGGATGAGGCAGAGGGCCTTGTTGTGTCGGGAGATATAAGAGGCCTGCATACGGGGATGCCTGCATCTTCCAAACAGGTGGTGTACATATGGGGCAAAGGCCATCGGTAAACGAGCGCACCGTTGTTTTGTAGGGAATACGGAAGAGAAGTGCCCGTTTAGCTGTCCATAAGAGGTTGGCTCGCATACGGAGGATGCAGCGCTTCAGAGAAAAGTGGCAAGCAGAAGACTGCCACATGTGATTGTTATACAGGGGTAAAGAGTGGGCATTTTCTTCGATTATGCGGGTATATGTAGCACAAGATATGGTGGTAGCACCGTCCGTTACGTGAGGGCAAGAAGAGTGAAGGTGTGCCTTGATAGAGGAGGTGAGGTCAGAAGCGAACCAAGGGGTGTCGTTTGTATCCGTTTGAGTATCGTCTTCGGGTAGGCAAGGCCAAGCTGGGAGGGAAGCCATGTACTGGTTGTTGATATGGGAAAGGTTAAATGTACATTGACGTCTCAAAGATTGGGACACCTTTATCATCCTACATGCTGAAATCATTGGCAGATCAGTACAGTACAACAGTGTCCAAACAAACTAATCCTGAACTGAAATCCTCAATTTACCAGGATATATCAGAATCCCTTCCTCATTGGTTCGTTATTGTCACTCGAGAATCAACGGTAGGGTGTGGGAAGCAGAGGCTGCTGCAGGTTGTAGTTTGGCTGTTGCGTTCCGTAGGCCGACTTTTGTGATCCATAGCCCAACTGCTGCTGTCCGTAGCCTGACTGCTGCTGTCCATAACCTGGTTGTTGCAGTCCATGACCCGCCTGCGCAGGTGAGCTGGCAGAGCCTAGCTGTTGCTGGCCAGATGTGAAACTGCCCTGCTGCTGCAGCTGCGATGGCTGCCCAGTCGCAAAGCTGCCCCGCCGTTGCGGCTGCTGTTGCTGGCCAGGTGAATAACTTCCCTGCTGTTGTTGGCCAGGCACGAAACTGCCCTGTTGCTGCAGCTGCGGGGACTGGCCGGATACAAAGCTGCCCTGCTGTTGCGGCTGCTGTTGCTGGCCCGGTGAATAACTTCCCTGTTGTTGCGGCTGCTGTTGCTGGCCAGGTGTGAAACTGCCCTGCTGCTGCAGCTGCGGGGACTGCCCAGACGCAAAGCTGCCCTGCTGTTGCGGCTGCTGCTGCTGGCCAGGTGAATAACTGCCCTGCTGTTGCAGCTGCTGTTGCTGGCCAGGTACAAATCTGCGCTGCTGTTGCGGCGGCTGTTGTTGGACAGGTGTGAAACTGCCCTGCTGCTGCAGCTGCGGGGACTGCCCGGACACAAAGCTGCCCTGCTGTTGCGGCTGCTGATGCTGGCCCGGTGAATAACTTCCCTGCTGTTGCTGGCCAGGCACGAAACTGCCATGTTGCAGCAGGTGTGGGGACTGGCCGGATACAAAGCTGTCATGTTGTTGCAGCTGCTGATGCTGGCCCGGTGAATAACTTCCCTGCTGTTGCTGGCCAGGTGCAAAGCTGCCCTGTTGCAGCTGTGGGGACTGGCCAGATGCGAAGCTGCCCTGCTGTTGCAGCTGCTGTTGCTGGCCAGGTGTAAAACTTCCCTGCTGTTGCGGCAGGATTTCGGGACTTCCTCCATATGCACCCTGTTGCAGGTGTTGCTGATGTGGCTGACCATATCCGAGGTTGGAAGCTGCATGCAGCTGGCCACCGCTGCCAAGCTGCCCGTTTGAGCTGGGCAGCCGTCCGGGCTGGGTTGTGGGTGGCATTGACCCATAGGGCCCCATGGAAGGGTTAGGGTTCTGCTGGTGCTGGCCCAGCATGCTCAGGGGTGGAGGGCCGGGCATCGGCAGCTGCATGAGAGGAGGATGCAGAGCATTAGACTGGTATCAGTGGTTGGCCTGAGTGTTATGGGGGCTCTGTCCCTTCCCGACCTCTTTCCTTCCTCGTTGATGTGCAAGATTTATTCTCTCAGGGCTGGGGCACCCACCCCATGGACAGGTGGAAACCCTGAATATCCCCCCCCTTCAAAGAAAGAAAAGAATGCTGCCATCTGAGCATGAAGTCACAACCAATGCTGACACGTGCATAACTGCATATGGCACCAGGTAAACACGGATTGGATCCTGTGGGGGCACACGATGGGATACTCTGGGCACGGCAGATATAAATCAAACTCCTTCCGTATCACGTCCGCAGTTGACTGTTTTTGGACAGGCAGATCAAATACTTCAGGTCTCTCACAGGTCTCTCATGCATTCCACGTGTGGGTGGCTGAAGTGTCCCACCCTTTGCACTACAGCTAGGGCCCTTTGGCCGAGCCTTTTTTAACAAGTTCCAGAGGTGTAATATCATTTAGCCTACAGCGGCTCTCACCGGCTTGAGCTTGTTGACTGTGTGCGGGCCAACGATGAGGTCCAGGACCGGCACCACCCATTCAAACACTTCCGGGCGCTGCTCCCGCTGCTCCGGCTTCTCGACTCTCAGCTACGATCGAGAAGCGAGGCAGCAATGTCTGCGCTCAAGCTAAGCCCTTGCCAAAGCCTGGATGTTGAAGCACAAGCATCTAGTTGTTGCGGGGCTGCATTAACCTACGCTTTCCAACGCCAACCCCTAATGACCCTGCTCCTGAGTCTCGCATACAAAGTTGTAGATCCCTATAGAACAACTCAACAGCCCAGTGCCGAACCTTCCCCCCCCCCTCCTCCTCAGATTCCTCCACCTCCTGGACAGGTGGAAGGCCTAGATAATAAAACATCTAGGATCTAGGGAAATATGAACAGAATAAGAAACAGTGCCCTCACCTGGAACGTCAGCGCCCCCCTGTTCAACGCTTTGCCCGCCACCAGTTGGTCCTCCCCCACCAGGCACCAGTTGCGAGCGCCCTTGAGCACCTGGTTGTTATTAAAGCCCTTGATCAGCATCTCCTGGGTATGCTGTGTAGGGCAAGCAACAGGGGGGTTTAAGGTGGGAGCGTTCGACATTGCGGAGCGGGCAGCAGTCGGGGACCAAGGTGGGAGGCTGGTAGCGTTCAGCGGTTAAGCACTGCATGGTGGACAGCAGTGGACAGGCACCAAAACAGGAGTCTTCAGCAATGCAGGGCGGGCAGCAGTAGGGGACCGGCTTGGAAGTGTCAAGCTCAGCTCCATCACTTATTCACTTATCATGGCAGAGTCTGTGATCGACCTAGATATCTTCTGCGCCAGTTGTGGCAGGCACATATGAGCCTGTGACAAGATACTGAAGAAGCTCTGCTTCAAGTATTTGACATGTCTCATACTACTGCGAAGGCCCGACCCCCCTTTTGCACCACTGATGCCCCCCACCACCGGAAAGGAGGCTCAAAACGTTTCCATTCCATCCCATCCTGCCCTACAGCCCTACTGGGTCCGACCCAGTGTTGAAGCCTGGCTCATCAATGCTTTCACCTCCACAGATGCCCATATCTGCACCCAAGGACGTCCCAAACAATCCCATCCTGCCATACCAGGTCCAAATCTTTCCAGCCCATCCCGCCCTGCCGGTTCCTAACATTTTCATCCCACCCTGCCGACCTGCCCTAAAGGGTTCAAATCTGTCCATCCCATCCTGCCCTACCGGGTCCAAAATGCGTGTGGTGGCCTGGCTCATCAACGCCTTCACCACTGCAGATGGGGGAGGTGCGTTGCCTATGGCTGACGAGATGATCTGTGAAAGACAGAGAGGGGAGGGGGGCAGGTAACATGATTGCCGCACCAGCCTGCATGACCTGCGCTAGGTTAAGGGGCGGCCCTCCGAGCGCAGATAGCATCACAACTTCAGCACCACACAACCATGCATACACCTGCAAGCATCTAGACTAAAACCCTTGAACTGCACACCCTGCATGCACTTGTACGCATGCAGGTCTGGACTGCACCTGCATGCCATTGGTAGCATGCAGGCCTAGGCTGCTCATCCTGGACTGCACACCCTGCATGCAATTGGTAGCATGCAGGCCTAGACTGCCCACCCTGTCTATTAGGTCTCGCACACCTGGGGCATGAAGCGATGGTCCGTCTTGAGGTTGGTGATGGGTCGCGTGCAGAAGCGGCCTAGTGCCGCAACGTGCACATCCCCAGAGAGGAAGGTGAAGCGGAAGCCGCGGGCCTGAGCCAGGTTCTGCACATTGAGGAGGAGCAGTGTCAGGGGCGAGGCCAAGGCACAGCACGGAGCGGATTGTTAGGGTCGAAAGGAGAGGATCAGGACCTGGAACATGCTTTGTGTTCAACAGGTTCTGCAGTTGAGGAGGAGCAGTGTCAGGGGCGAGGCCGAGGCCTTGCACAGAACGCTCTAGATCACAAGGGTTGAAAGGAGAGGACTATGACCTGGAACATGCTATGAGTTGAACAGGCTCTGACAGCCAATGATACGGCCCAAAGGAGTATGAACGTATCATATTATTTATGCCAGTGTTCACACAGATATGTGATATACACATATTAACATGTACCGGTATGCTTTTGGCATAACATTATCGCCATGCTCTACAGCATTGCATCTACGATCCCGCCAGCACAAACTCCATCTTTTTGCCGTACATCCCCAGAGCCCCTTGCAGAGGGTGGGTGGGTTGTGTCCCCACCTGCAGCATGTCCATAACGTGGCACCTCTGGGCCCTGCTCAAAAAGGCTCGGCCGCGTGGGTGACTAACTAACCTGCAGCATGTGCAGCATCATGGGTGGGTTGTGTCCCCACCTGCAGCATGTGCAGCATCATGAGCTTTTCCGCCTCGTGCGCCCCGGCGCTCCAGTGGTCCGCCAGGTCATCCAGCAGGTCTGGGAGCCCAAACTGGTTGTAGATGTGGCTGCAAAGTCCAGTCTTCTGCATCAGGGCCACCACAGCCTGCTGCGTGCGGCCCTTGCCTGTACCATGTGCGAAAAGGGTCACGGGAATGAGATACCTGAGAATGGCAGGGCTGTAGAAGCTGCAGGGGATGCATGCGGCTGCATGGTCTCACAGGCGTGTGAGTGAAGGCAGAAGACCCAGTGGCTGGGAAGGAGATGCTGTCGGCCCCCCTTCCACCCTCATCACCATTCAGAGGGTCCTGCCATGCTGCACCCCCTTCACTCCCATCACCCCTGTTAGGAGATGCTGCCACGCTGTACCCCTGTCAGGAGATGCTGCCATGCTGCACCCCCTTCACTCCCATCACCCCTGTTAGGAGATGCTGCCACGCTGTACCCCTGTCAGGAGATGCTGCCATGCTGCACCCCCTTCACTCCCATCACCCCTGTTAGGAGATGCTGCCACGCTGTACCCCTGTCAGGAGATGCTGCCATGCTGCACCCCCTTCACTCCCATCACCCCTGTTAGGAGATGCTGCCACGCTGTACCCCTGTCAGGAGATGCTGCCATGTTGCACCCCCTTCACTCCCATCACCCCTGTTAGGAGATGCTGCCACGCTGTACCCCTGTCAGGAGATGCTGCCACGCTGTACCCCTGTCAGGAGATGCTGCCATGCTGCACCCCCTTCACTCCCATCACCCCTGTTAGGAGATGCTGCCACGCTGTACCCCTGTCAGGAGATGCTGCCATGCTGCACCCCCCTCACTCCCATCACCCCTGTTAGGAGATGCTGCCACGCTGTACCCCTGTCAGGAGATGCTGCCTTGCTGCACCCCCTTCACTCCCATCACCCCTGTTAGGAGATGCTGCCACGCTGTACCCCTGTCAGGAGATGCTGCCATGCTGCACCCCCCTCACTCCCATCACCCCTGTAAGGAGATGCTGCCGCTCTGTACCCCTGTCAGGAGATGCTGCCACGCTGTACCCCTGTCAGGAGATGCTGCCATGCTGCACCCCCTTCACTCCCATCACCCCTGTTAGGAGATGCTGCCACGCTGTATTCCTGTCAGGCGATGCTGCCATGCCGCACCCCCTTCACTCCCATCACCCCTGTTAGGAGATGCTGCCACGCTGTACCCCTGTCAGGAGATGCTGCCATGCTGCACCCCCTACACTCCCATCACCCCTGTTAGGAGATGCTGCCACGCTGTACCCCTGTCAGGAGATGCTGCCATGCTGCACCCCCTTCACTCCCATCACCCCTGTTAGGAAATGCTGCCACGCTGTACCCCTGTCAGGAGATGCTGCCACGCTGCACCCCTATCAGGAGATGCTACCATGCTGCACCCCCTTCACTCCCATCACCCCTGTTAGGAGATGCTGCCACGCTGTACCCCTGTCAGGAGATGCTGCCATGCTGCACCCCCTTCACCTTATCACCCATCAGGCAGAAGGCGCTGCACCCCTGCACCCTGTCAGGAGGTGCTGCCACGCTGTACCCCCTGAAAGAAGGAAAGAAAACTAAGTCCCGCAGGGGCGAGAGGGTTAAGGAAACAGCGCGGCATTACCCCCTGAACCTCATCCATCATCGGTTATCACCTGTCAGGAAGTTGAGGCTGCTTTCAATGATGGAGATCTGTGGGTACATCACAGGCACCGGCGCTAGGATGATGACGTGCCTGACGGTCTTGGGCAGTGCCGCAAGCCTCTGCTGAATCATCACCCATGACCCCGGCCGCACACACGTCTCGATCGAGCGCTCGGTGCGCGCATCCAGCATCAGCACAGCTGTGGTGGAGCCAAAGCAGCCCAACCAGTTCCAACCGAACTCCCCAAAGACCTGCAGTGAGTTCAGGAGAGATTGCATCAGATGCTGGAGGATCTGCAGGATCAGCAGGATCAGTAGGATCGGAAGGATCCCAAAGACGCTTGCACACAAGTGTGGGTAGGACTGCTGGCCAGTAGGAGGAACATCTTAACTGCATTGCATGGTATTCAGTCTTACACAGCTGCTCGCTCTGTCCCTCAAAGCTTCTTGCTCTGCGCCAGGTGTGGCCAAGCTTGCAGGCAAGATGCCAGCGCTCAGCCGTGCTCAGTCCAGCTCAACTGGTCATGATCATAGATGGCTGCCCAAACGGCATCGCAGCCCAGGCATGAGACCACCGGCTGGAGGCCGGTAGCCCGGTAGGGGAACCTTTCGATTGCTGAGCCACTTAGACATAAAGCACGACGAATGCTCACCTCATCGTGTTCATTGATGGCGGCCCAAAGGGCATTACAGGCCAGACATGCTCTGGCTGGAGGCCGGTAGGCTGGTAGGGCACTGAACTTTTCAATTGCCGAGCCACAAGGAGATAAGCCACCACCACCGGTACTGCTCTCCTGGTTAGGGCCGTGGATGGCAACCCTAAAAGCATTCCAGGCCAGACATGAGGCCTCCGTCTGGAGGCCGGTATGTTACTGAGCTTCTCAATTGCTGAGCCACGAAGAAATAAGAAGCCCAACGCTCACCTGGTTGTGGTCGTAGATACGCTCAGGGGTGCTGTGTTGCTGGAACAGGCAGTAGAACTTGCGTGCAAAGAAGAACACGCCCTGGAAGACTGGACAGAACTGGAGCTCCACGGGGTAGCTGCCCCAGCCGTCAAATATGTCGTGGTCGTCCCACATCATGACCTGAGAGTGGAGGGAGGGATCGCTGCTTATACTTGTCCGGCCAGAACTCAGCTGCATCATGGCCTGGTTGGAGTGTTGACCCGATTGGCCAAGAAGAGGCACGACCAGTGGTGGCCGCCCAGTGGCCCCCCTGACATGTCATGGCCATCCCTCATCATGACCTGGGGTTGAGGTAGGGAGGCGCCACGGGGGCGGGGAGGCGTGATCAGTCATTGCTCCCTTCATTTTCTGACCTCAGGCCCTCGAGCGCTCCCTCACCAGCGGTGCCCCCTGGACGTGCCTCTCACTCACCTGTGGGATGGATGCCAGCGCGTCCTTGAACCTGGGCTGCGTCCAGTGCCTGCAGGGATGTTCAACCAGGGATATGAACAGTGTAGAATTGAGCAGTGTGGACAGTGTGAACAGTGTGAAAGTGAACATAAAATTTGAAGATTGAGAGGTTTGAAAGCATTCAATGAGGCCCAGGTTACAATCAGGGTGGTATTAGGCAGGCAGGTGCAGTGTGTCAGTCTGAGGCTCTGCAGCAAGGCCCTGCTTGAGTGCTTGCTCACAGACCCTAGTGAGCAGCGTCAAGGGACGCAATCAAGAGTGATGGATGCGATAAGAGAGGCCTACTGTCACTGCACATGATTCTTGTGCACCCACTTGATATAGGCCGTGAAATAGTACCACTCCACTTGCTCGGACATTTCGTGTGTGAAGGGGTAACCCAGTCGCTGTGTCTTGTCCGGGATCTCGAGCCACTGAAGGAGCAGACAAGGGACAACAAAAGAAAAATATCACGGTTCAGAAAATGGAGATGCCTTGCAACATGCCTTGTTATGGAGGCAGTGCCGAAGCGCCCATCAGGAACACACCAGCATACCATGTCTTCTGCCCATTAGGCCCGCCGCTACACCCCCCAACACCAGAGAAGGCAGGTGAAAGTGTGAAACACATCATAACAGTACAGATGCCCCCTCCCCCTATCTGAAATACACTGGTACACACCGCCTTCTCAGTTCAGGGCCTGCCGCTACACCCACCTGCACCAGGGAAGGCAGGTTCCACACATCACAGCAGTACAGCTGCCCCCCCCCTCAATTTGAAATATACTGGTACACAATAACACACCGCCTTTTCAGTACAGACCCTGCTGATGCACCCACCTGCACCAGAGAAGGCAGGTTCCACACATCATCGCAGTACAGCTGGTCCCCCCCGCCGACCATGACGTGGATCGGCTTTTCCTCATGGCAGTGGTTGACGTCTCGCCACAGCGGCTGTATGCCGCCCATGTCCGCCTCCACCTCATGGTCATGGAAGCCGTTGCATGAGTAGAAGCCCCACCGCCACTTCTGAGAGACGCCAGGCACACGGAAACGGTACCTGCACTCTCATCGAGGTAGAGGACCGTCTCAGTGTTTAGGGTTTAGGGTTCAGGGTTGAGGATTATTAGTCTATTTAATTATTCTCTTTGTGGCTGCCCTGTGGCTGCTTAAGGCCTGCTTGGGTTTAAACCTTGACATTGCCAACAGACTCATGCCCATTACCCAAGTAGCATGGCCGGCCACACATGGTGCCCTTGGCAGGCGGTAATTGAATTTTAGCTGAACCGCAGCCGAGCTGTGAAACAAAACCCACAAGACCGTCTGAAAGCCGTCTCGTTGCGTGAAAGCCGTCTGATTGCCTCACTGTGATGGAACCCTGGGCAGCTGGGCTGCTACTCTCAGAAGCTGCCACCCAACAAATGTGTCCAAGGCAGGCATAGACCCCTCATGCAGGCAAGCTATGGTGAAAGGAAACCTACAGGCCACTGGACCAGTCTCTGCAGCACCATTGCAAGCAAGGAGTGAAGCAGCTATGATCTGAAGATAGATGAAGGCACACCTACACACCAATCTTTGCAACTTCGTTGTGGTTACTGAGGGATGCCGGTATGTAAGGAACCAAACTCCTGACGCCCATGACATTCTCACATGACACATCGAAAACAGCGTGCTCATTCCCCCCACCCCCACGCAGTGCGCTCACCTGTGTTGAAAAAAGAAGGAATGGTCCTTGTCATGTATCACCATGTACTCCACCGTGCGCTGCGGCACACCGCACAGAATGGTGATGTCGAAACGCCAGATGTTGTAGCCGCGGTAATGCTCCAGGTGCTGGGCCTTGACATGTGCATCACTCCTACAGAAAAGAGTGAGGGTGTAATTCTGTGACTAGATATCGCTGGGACGAGTGACCAGATTTTGCTGGAACGAGTGGGTAGGCATAGCAGAGTTGAGCACCAGAGCTGAGAAATGACGAGCGGCTGAGGCCCGTCCAAGCTGACAGTCTGACACCCCCCCTCCTGAAGTGGTTTTCTTATATTTTCAGTCAGGCCGTTTTTCTCTCTCTTTTTAGTTAATTTTTGATGGCCTCCTTTATGGTCTGGGACGGTTTACAAGCTAAGTAGAAAAAATGGCCTCAGTACCCTCCTGATAAACCATCACCTACCCATTGACATCCACGTCGCAGAATTTGAGCGTTGGCGGCACTGTGCCCTTGCACTGGTGTGCCACGACCAGCACAGAGGCATAGTAGGCGTTGGAGAGCGGGTCATAGCCCCCAAAGCGGAGGAATGGACCGTATGACTTGATGTCAGGGGCCGGTCCCGTCTGCGGTGTCTGAGTGAGGGGTGCAGCACCCGGGGGCCTGGGCGCCCCGGGCACTCCCGGAGCCCCTGGTGGCGGCACGGCAAGGTCCTCCGAGAGGGCAACGTTTGACCCGGGTGGCGGGTTCAGGAAGCCAAACCTGCAGCCAGTATGGGAATGAGATTATGCATGCAGCAGGCAGATATGCCCTCGCTAAGCTGCATGATGTGTTGATTTGCATGATTTCGCTGTTATCCTGGATTGGGACATTCCGCCCACAGCCCTTGTCAAGAGCGCATCAGCTAACCCAACCAGTGAGGAAGTGCACCTGGCTGATTCCCCTGCCTCCCTTGCGAACCTGTTGTTGATCAAACGAAAATCAAGAGGTCAACTATTCCTTAATAACTAGCACAGCCTTCGCTCTGCGGGCACAAGTCCCAGGCACCTGACGAATTTTACTTCTCTGGAACCTGAACTCCCAGTGCTACATCTCGGCTTGCTGTAAGCCTTGACACTTTGACTGGCCCATTTTCCCACCTGCTGAGACCCAGCTCCGCATTCCTGAATTCTTTAGCGCTGTCATCGTCCATTGGTTTGCTGGCACAGCACCCGGCACTATTGGCGATGTCGACAGGGGGCTGCTGGCCTGGTGTGCTGCCCGCCGGCTGCAGACTGCTTGCTGCCCCGCCCGCAGTGGGTGTAGCGGCACTAGCTTCGGGGACCTTCTTGCCGCCAAACAGCCGGCCGAAGAAACCAGGTTCCTCCGGGGTTACCATGCTGGCTCCCTGGCCCTGAGTTGCACCTGATCCCATCCCAGCACTCGCCCCCGGCTGGGTTTGAGGACGGGAAGGTGCGGGATTGCCCTGCTGCTGCTGCTGGGATGGGAAGGAGTTCTGGCCCGGATAGGGACTGGGATATCCTGCACCCCTGTGTCAGAGACAACGTAGAAATGAATCTTGCTTGAAATTTCTGAGTTCCAATGCGTAAACTGGCTTAATGGTGTGGTAGAGGTTTCGGCAATCGGCACCATGGCACCTCCTTGCGCTCCCATGCAAGGGAGCATGTTATGATGTGAGACTTGCCGCAACGACTCAAGTAGGCTGCAAACGCGTCTCTCAGGAAGCTTCCAAATCAGGGGCTTCACCCCAATTACCATGAACATTGCCCTCAGCGGTCTGGAAGGACCTCGTCATGCAGGCACTTACGGAGTTCAGAAGCCCTGGTCTTCCCCTCCCATGTGCAACTCACCCCACGCTCGACTGAGGTGTCGCCATCAGATTAAGTGCAAGAAATTAGCCTCCTTGCTGTGAAGCACTGGCGGGTCTGATCTGCTGCAAGGACTGCTATGTGCTGACGTGCTTCTCGGAGATGCACAACGAATGGTCGGTAAAGTTGGGCCGCTGCAGAGGATCGAGAAAATGATATTGTTAAGACGTACCAAGATTTTTTTATTTGCGGGCTTTTTTGTATCTTTGTTCATGTAAATGTTAGGGAATGAGAATTTCGAAGCTCGACACCGCCCACCACAAGCGAGCGATCGGTTACTGGTCGTCTGAGCGCCTGAGCGAAAAAAGAGTGGAAACAACATTCCGCAACTTTCATCACCGGGACAACGATTTCGGAGTTAAGGTGCTAATACAAGCCTGCACGCCGTGTCTTGTTCCTGCCCATGCCCTCTAGGTACCGGTACCGGCCGGTAGGCAATTACCATGCACTTAGGCGCCAGGGGTACCGGTAATCAGCATGCATGCATGGCTCATCAAGCTCCTGCTGCGGCAGGCTGACTTCAGCCTAATTTCAGAAATTCCAGAATTTTTTGACCCTTATCACTGCCTACTAGTGTATTATAAAACGGTCGACCAACTTGCTATGAACTGGACTTGTGGACTGCCGGTAGGTACGCGCAATAAGGCCGCCACCACAGGCGGACTACCGGTAGTGCAGTACATCGTGACCAGGCTCAATCATTAGTCTACATTTCCAGTCTTCCAGGAGGAGTATGATACCAGTAGCCCATAGCCAGGCGAAACCAGTAAGCCCATTAGTTCCCCTGGGTCTGATCTTTGGTCCTCAGCTCCTCATTTACCGTCAACTTTGATGCCATGCATTTACTCTAGTCATGCATGGACACATGTGCATGGACACAAGCACATCGTATACGAGCACATACAAGCATGATAAGGGTAGCATTTGATGGCGCGCGGGTGGAAATATATCCATCCATTGTACCTACCACAGCAGTATGCACCTTACCGAGGTCCGTGCATGGACTCTCAGTTATGCCTAAAAATCATGGAGTGAGGATTAGGGAGTGCATAACGACTTGACGAATTTACGTGAGGTGTACTGAGTGCATAATGACTTCATGAATTTATGTGAATCCAAACACCGTTGATCGCATGCGCATGTCATAGCCCGCGCCTGCAGGAATGCGACAGGCATCCACTCCTCAGACTCTGCATCAAAATTTGTCAAGGTCAGGCAAAATGGCAATATAATCAGTTCCCATCTTGAAGCCACGTTCGCGTTCGCTGATTTTTCACAAAGTGCCGTATTCCCCTGGTTTTCACCAAGCTACGCTCCGACCTTTCCTCTCGTTCTCAGGCTCTCTCTTCCTTTCTCCCCTTTCATCAGGTTCCATATTGATTTCCTCGCATGATACCTATCTGCCACTGTCTTCATGCTAGGTTCCCATCTGCAACGGTCACTGCTTTGAAGGCTGCTGCCCAAATCGGGCTAGCTTCTCGCAGCACTATTGTGGCAGCCCCAGCTGATGCTGATCGCAACATCACTGGCCTGTCAGCACATACATCTTGTTCGAGTGCACCTTCCTTCAACACTGTGCAGCATGCATGCCAACCTGCGCCCCTCATGTCAGATTCCTTCCTCAGCCTCCCATCAAGCACGGCTCGCCACTCCTGGTGCCTTCAGCGAGGCCTATCTTCCTCACAGTTAATGAAGCAAACAATACACCAGAGGCCTCTCCATCATAACTACAGCACTGGCAGCATGTCCAAGATCACGACTCGTAGACGGACTGGCAAAAGCTTGAGGAGAGAAGCGATGAGGGACCCTATCTATCAAGCGCGCCAAGCGGTGTACCGCTCTGTATCTCTCCCGGAGCTGATTAAGGCCATGCAAGCGCCGGCATGCAAGGCTAGCAAAGCAGCTCTGCTGCAGGCCATATTGCAGGTTTGTACTGCAGACTGTACTTTGGGTAGATACTGCAGGCCGTACTGTGGTCACGCACTGCGTGCCGTACCGCACGTGGGTACTGTAGGCTGTACTGAAGCCAGGGGATGAAGGGATGTCCCTTGCCGATGGTCCGTATCCTATCATGACCCATGCCTCCTCTCCTTGCCTCTCACTCGGGGTGATGATGTACCGCTCATTGTATGACAGCAGTGCTTGTTTAGTGTGTGCCAGACCACCTTTGGGGGGTCGCCTGGCGGCCATCTCTAGGTCGATGGGGACGGAACCTTAACTGGCCTATGGTCAGTGGACTAAGCAGCATGGCTTGCTGCACCGAGCTGCATCGGCCGTTGGCCATGATGTACCTGAGATGTAGCTAAGGCATGCTAAAATACATCTGCATGGCATGCAGACGCCGAGAGCTGTACACCTTCCTCTGAGTGTCTCAGACGAGCTTCGGCTGTTTCCGGTCCTGGACAAAATGACGCAGGGCCTGGCCAGGTGAGGGTGGACGTATACCTTCGACATCTTACTTCTGTCCACACTGTCCTGCTCCGAGCTCACTGTTGAATGTGACAAGCCTGCTTGGAGGATGCAGCCCTGGTGCAGCCTGTCACCGGTGGTTGGCGGCCTGATAAGCATAATGCATTTTGTGACGTTTTCTCACCTTGGATTGAGGCACGGTCTTCCCGGGCTGCAGCTGCTAGATTCCCGCCCCCTCGTACAGCGTTACACTATGCTACCTCGAAATTAACAAGGCGTGCCGAGAGTCTGCTCTTAGCTTTCGATGATGAGGTTCCTTTAGCTCAGGACCGTGACAGGGGCTCAACAGCTCCTCCTTATCGGAGGCGTGCTACCGGTGATGAAATGAAACAAATGAGGTGATCCCGCGATCTCCCTCCTTTGGCAATCCAAAATGATTGATGCCCTGTTATCCAGGCACCTGGACGAGATGGATCTCCAGGAGGTGATGAAGGTGCTGGGGGTTTGCCGGCTGCTCAGGTGAGTGGGATCACATTTGTATTGAGAGGAGAGCAGGTGGGAGCTGCCATCTGGAGCTTACAGCATTGTTCCAGGCAGGACCTGCATGGCAGCATTGATGAGATACTTTGCATGATACTCAACCCTGCTTGATTGGCGCTAGGGTTTTGGTACCCACCCTAACTAAGTAACTAACTGGATAGCCAAACCCTAAACCCTGCATGATTGGCTCAGAGCAGGTTGTGAAAGCTTTCAGCATGGCTTCATGGGAGCGTGACTGTGATTCCACTCACGTAGTGAATCTTTTTGGCCGCGATACATCGCGCTTTGCGATGAAACAGGGTTTTTTGAGGTTGGGGATCGCGATGAAACATGGGCGCCCCCACTTCCAGTCAGAAATGTCACCTCATGGTTAAATAATGGTGGAAAGAGTTGCTAAGGGTAGTGACTGTGACTCCACTCACCAGTCCACTGCTGGACTTGCAGGTTTGTCCCCCAGGACCTTCTGGATGGAATCGGTCAGCGGCTGATGCTCCGCCAGGGAAATTTTAACACGGATAAGGTAGGAATGGGTAAGGCAGGAATGCCAGGGCTGATGCTGCCATGACTCTGACACTGACACCTTGTAGGCATATGGAGGACTGACCTATTTTGTGCATAAAGAGGCCTCAGTGCCTTTATCACCTGTCTCTGATCTCCCACCTGCGAGACCCTGCTGCTATTTTAGGCCCCCACTGCCCACATGCCTTTCGACCCACCCAGGCGGAACCGAACACCCTGGTGCAGCTGCTGCACAGCGTCATCGCTACGGCTGCCTCTGGCGCCAAGCTGGCTGCCTTGCTGGGAGATGCGTGTGTGCGCCAGGCGGGTGACATGGCACCCGAGGACCTGGCCGCCGCGGCCCTGTCGTTGGCCAGTGTGGCAAATGTGACCGCTCCCATCTTTCCTGTCCAAGGCACCGCATCCAGGATGGATCCGGACTCAGCATTCGGCGTGCGCAGTGGTGGCGCTGAGGGGCAGGGGCCAAACAGTCTTCTGCATCCACGCTCTTCTCCAGCCACACCGGGGCTTCAGGGCTGGCAGATGCGCCTACAAACGGCAATTTGCAGGTGGCGATCCTGGGTGGCATGGTGTCTGTAGTGCCTCTGTCCCAGATTTAGGAGCATTGCCTCTCACAGCCCTCCTTGCCGCACTTGCGCAGTGGCGCTGGGAGCAAGCTTCGTGAGTTTGGCCCCAAGGAGCTGTCGATGCTGGCTTATGCAATAAGTCGGCTGCCACGCACTGCATCGGCCTCTGCTCTCAGTAGGCAGCTGCCCCATGCAGCTATGTCGTTGCTACCGCATTTCTCAGGTGACCTTGCATTGCTTTAAGGCTGACTGACTTTTAGGCGAGGAGGGGCAGCATCCCCAGCTTCCGGGACTGGTTAAGGTTTGGTCCCCATCGGCCCTGTGGTGTCGATCCGATGGCCTACCAAAAGTGGATGGCATGCACTCAAGTCAACCCTGCTGCCATCGTGTATAAACAGGGAGACAGCTCGTCAGTATTGCGCAGTCATGTGCAAGTCTTGGCATGCAAGAGCAGAAACTGGCCTTTGCCCTGGCCAAGGAGGCCACTGCTCGACTGCCGGGGACTGCCAGTGGCAACCGGATCCTGGAGGATGCAAGCGGCGAGTTCGGGGCAGCCGCCGCACCGGTGTGGGGTCGTACGTCAAGCAGCCAGAATGGCGAACCGCATGTGCTGAGCCCTGGGGTGAGTGGGTCTTCCTGAGGCTTGCATGATGGGATTATGTCTTCAGGCATGGGTTAAGGTCATGACGATGTTCGTTATCACTTATTCACTTGTAGATGAGTACAACGCGAGGGCTGATTTCTGGGGCTGGCATTTCGGAGTTTTTCAAGCCTGTCCTTGTCATCAAAATTTCATGTCAGGCCACTCTTGCTACCTCTGCTTGCAGGAGCTTTCGAAGCTGGTTTCTTTTGTGGAGGCAATTGCTCATCGTGCAAGTGACATCAAACTTTTAGCAACACTGAAGGCAGTAAATACTGGACAGTGATGGGGCGAGCTGGAGGGCACATGGAGGGAGGGCCCGGACAATATCTATGAGGCTAGGCACCAAGACTTCATGAAGTGCAATGCTTCACTCCCTCGTGACTTCAATTTACAATTTCCTTGCTTAACCCCTTGCCGTCCAAAACTAAAATTTGGTATGCTGCAATCCGTCAAGAGATCTCCAGCAGATGTGCATGGCTACCGTACATTAACCAATGATGTATTCGGCCAACGAACTCGGTCCTTGTCTTTTAGCACTTGGGTGGCAATGGTGCCCAGAAGTTAGCTCACCAGCATAGCATTCTTACTGACTACGGTATCCAGTATTATCATCTGCATTTGGTTTGCAGAGGCTGTGAAGGAATGTTGCGGCTAGGGATTGGAAGCAAGCACGCAGCGCGTCCTCCACACGCTCGCCATCACCCCTGGTCTAGCATCGCTGGCAGCAGATCGTGTAACGTCGCTGACCGCTGCACCGGCCTCAAGAGTCGGCTGTGCTGACTGCGCCGAGGCAAAGCCTCAAATTTGTGCCCACATGAGCACACGCCCTCATGCTGGTGCGGCTTCTGGCTCGTGCCAGCACGGCATGGCGCCCACCGTAGGCTGAAACCAGGCACCGTAATCGGCCACAGACCTGTCAATGACATTACTCCTCTGGGCCCTGCTCAAAAAGGCTCGACCGCGTGGGCGCCCAACCGTCCCGTTGGAAGAAAACAAATTGAAGGTAAGAGGGAAAGAAGGAGAGGAACACAAAGGAGAAAGAAATACCCCCCCAAAAAAGGAAAAGGCAGCCTGAAGTATGTTTTTGCTCCTCTCAAGTCTATTCCCCAAGAAGGCAAAGAATAGCAACAAACCACAGACCTGTGTTCAGTGGCGGGGTCCCTGAAATCCCCCCGGGCGGTCATCTCCGGCTGCGCCCACCCATCGGCTGAGTCCACTAGCGCCAGCACTTCTGTGACAGGTAGACAGGTAGGTGCCGCTGCCTGTCACAGTTTGCGGACGGCTGCTCCTCGTTCCATCTCCTCCAAGGCATTGAGTAGCTCACTGCACTAGTTACGCCCTCTGGTGCTCTGCCTGGCTAAGAGCTGCGTGACAGCTGCCATGGCTGCTGCCATGAGTGGGATGTCTTGCTGTGCTGGCGGTGCTAGCGCTGCGTTTTAGAAGCAGAGCACGTGCCAAAAGGTAGGTGTGGTGGCATGTGTTACATGCTGACACATGGCCCCCCCCTGTCTAGAACTCTTACCTGCTGTAATTGTATTCCCCAATGAAGATAGACACTGTTGGTGTCCTTGGGGTGCTATGAGCTACAGCTTCTCTTTAGTCTCTTGCCGAATGTTGTTGTTGCTGTTGGCCATGCCAGTGGGTGCAGATGGACGGGGATTTGGGAAGGCCGGCGCTCTTGGTTGGGCATAATTTCAGCTCCCGGAGCACAGGCATGATTCAGTTTTGTCCCATGTTGACCTTCAGTATGGATTTGATCCTAACTGTTTTGCTTTTCTGAGGGTCTGTGAGATTCAGTGACGTGCCCTACTCCTTCATGTTCCTTTCATGACGGGTACAATTATGCATTTGCCCTGGCCAAAGTCCGGCAAGCTGCTGCAATAGGAGTATTCAAGCCTCCAGCTGATGACTATTTCTTCTTTGCAAGCGAGACTGCGCAGAGCGTCATGAAGCTGTTGCTGGGGGCACTGCCAGCTGAAGCCACTAGCAACGCTCTAGGCAGGTGGTACACGGCATTGATGGGGCGAACTCCAGACGAACTCAAATGTTACCGGTACACGGAGGGCAGGCCCGAATAATATTTTGGAGGCTCGACACAAGGATCTGTCGTTTCTTGACGCGCATTAGTTAACTCCCCCGCCACTTCGTTACAATACTTCACTACAAAGACCCTTACCGTCCCATATTGAAATTTTCAACCCCGCTTGGAGATCTTCAGTAGACGAACATGGCTCTTCCCGGTAAGACTTCGCTTGTGTTAGTTTTGATTTTGTTGGGGTTTCTTGCTCTACCGCTACTGTTCATTATCTCTTCATGTGTTTCAAACATCTATCCCTGTACCCCTGTTACATGCCACATGAGAACTTGCAAATAATTGAAATGTTGTTTGTACATATGTGTGCCCTGCTTGAACTTGAGCAGGTCAAGTGACCCCTGCCGGAGTCCCCGCTTTCAAGCTGGTTCTGGTCGGCGATGGTGGCACCGGCAAGACCACATTTGTTAAGCGCCATTTGACGGGGGAGTTCGAGAAGAAATATGAGCCGACCATCGGCGTAGAGGTTCGGCCCCTGGACTTCACCACCAACAGAGGCAAAATCCGGTTCTACTGCTGGGACACTGCTGGGCAGGAGAAGTTCGGTGGCCTGCGAGATGGGTATTACATTCACGGACAGTGCGCGATCATCATGTTCGACGTCACTTCTCGGCTCACGTACAAGAACGTTCCCACTTGGCACCGAGATCTGTGCCGAGTTTGCGAGAACATCCCCATCGTCCTGTGCGGTAACAAGGTGGACGTGAAGAACCGCCAAGTGAAGCCCAAGCAGGTGACCTTCCACCGGAAGAAGAACCTTCAGTACTACGAGATTTCAGCGAAGAGCAACTACAACTACGAGAAGCCTTTCCTCTACCTGGCACGAAAGCTGACTGGTGATGCTGCACTCACTTTCGTGGAGGAGATTGCCATGCCTCCTCCCGAGGTGACGATCGACCTGGCTGAGCAGCACAAGAACGAGGCGGAGCTGGCTGCAGCAGCGCAGGCACCCCTGCCAGCAGACGACGATGACGAGCTTCTGGAGTAAATGGCTACCCCTCCATGACATGTGGCAGGCAATGCTGTACCTAACACGCATGCGATGCTGATGGGCTCACCATGCAGACTGCCTAACTTGCATGGCCTGAGCTATGTCTGGTTTCCTCCATGCGTTTCCTCCATGGTGCTTATGTCATGTACCCAGATTGTCATGCATGAGCCATGCCGTTTATTATTTTCATTGTTGCCCTACATTGCTGGTTTTGCGCCGCGCACGACTGGACTTTCAGGAGCAGGATTGTTCATTTATTTCGCAGGTTGCTCTCTGTTCATTTTCTGTTAAAAAATGCCGTTCATTCTCTGTTTTTTTGTATCACACAGCTGATGCTTGAAAATGCGAGTCTGACCTGTATTGTGACTGTAATATGTATGGGAAAACTTTGAAATGCGAGTGAAGGAGCATTACCACAGGCAAAGATGTCCAGATATCAGCAATGAGGGAATCCTGCTATGATCCTGCTGCCAACCACCACCAATTTTATCGACCCTCGGAACATGGGAAAACCTTCCTCCATTGGTACCGAAAAGGACCGAATTTTGATGTATGAGAGATGCAACATCGAAATTCAATTTGAGCCAGGTGCCTTTCATGGTAGTCATACACAATGCAGTGCATACCTGCTGAACGCGTGGCCTCGGGCCCCGGTAGGGAACCACTAAGCTCAATTCCAACTACCATGCACATCCATGGCCATGGTGTAGCCATGCCCCCTCAGTGAATCCAACTGGCCAGTGTGTACCCAATCCAATCAAAAAAGAGAGAAAGGCCTGGGATCATGCTCGGTAAACCGGACGTCTAGCTACTTATCCTCACTGGAGATCAAACTCCCTGAAAACTAGGTGCTTTGAGACAGTTCATTCGCATCTGACTTCAGACTGGAGATGAGCTCCGTCAGCTTGTCTCCCCTGTGTCTCCTGATGGCCTCCTTTCGCAGCGACCCCTTTCTCCTCAGTGCCCATGGCACACGTCAGCTGCTGACCATGGTGGGTTGACAACATGTGGATGACGTTGCATCTATGGGCCCGGGGCTGACAAAATGTCAATGACATAACACCTCTGGGCCTTCTCTTTTGGTCCTTTTTGTTGTTGTTGTTGTTTGCCCCCTTTTTAGTTTCTTCTCTTCTCCCTTCTGATCACTGGGGCGCCCTCGCGGCCAAGCAGGGGTGGGATACGCCGAAGGCGGTCAAAAAAAAGTCAAACACCCCATCAAAAAAAATGTGAAACGACTTCTGGCTACCCCCCCCCCCCTGCCTCCGGAACCTAGTAAAACCTTGATTTCTCAGTCAAAAATCAGAATTGAAGGAAGGGAGCGGGGTCAATTTCAATCAGCTCATCAGTGCGCTTCTAATGGTGTCGATAAATGTAGCTAGTTCACAAATGTTAAGCGGTGTAACAAAAGAATGTACCACTGCTCTTGCTACCACCTGCCAGCCAGCTACCTATCCTCGCTAGAGACCTCGAGGCTCCAGAAACGAGAGAACTCACGCATGAGTGGCATCAAACCAGCATCTAACTTATGCGTGCTGATGTGCTGCTTCAGAAGCTTGGTCTTCTGCTTCTTGGGGAGCTCCTTGCCCACCACCCCCTTCAACTACTCAGGGCTGATGGCATATCTCGTCACATCTGCCTCCGTAAGCTCCTGACCAGGGTGGGCTGACTCCATGTCATCTAGGAAGTGATAACTCTACACATAAGGGCGGATGGTACCTGCGATGCTCCTGCAGATGGTGCAAGCCACTGGTCTGCTGGTGCAAGGATTGGTGGCAGAACCCCGCTGGCGCCAAGCTACAGGCTGCCCCACATTGGCGCAGCAAGATGTGCGCTCCGACGTGCAACCGCATAGCCGATAGCTTGGTTATCGTCCCACAGTCATGCACCTTGTACACCGTCGGCGCATCCCCAACTACTGATGGTCCATATTCTTGTTGAACATCCTCCGACTCTTGAGGGTTGTCATCGCAAAGTGGCCAGGGCTTGGCATCATCGCCTCTGTACGGGAACTCAGCCGACATGCTCAAGCTGTGGCTAGAAGCTGGTGGTAGCTTTCCAAGGACCCCCACCAGCTGGGCTAGAAGGCTCGGCAACAGCCGCATGCTCGGCAACAGCAGTAGCAGCAGGAGCTGAGGGAGTAGCAGGAGTAGAAGTGGAGTATAATGATGTGATTGTACGCTGTCGCTTCGTCGAGTTCTCCTTGGCCAGCTTCTCAGCTCCTCTCTTGCACTATTTCCCTTGTAGGTGATTCCCTAGCGAGGGCCACTGGGTTGTCTGTGAAGTTTGAGACCTTCAAACAATGCTCACAGCAGGTCGTCATTGCTTAATTCATAGCAACTACCAATGCAGCTACACCGTGTGAGTCCATAACGAGTGTACGCACAACGGTGCATGTGGTTCCAGAGCCATGACACCCCCCATACCCAAATTGCATGCCAAGAGGGGCCTGGTATTCTGTGTGGAATTTTATGATGCATATCTGTAGCAAATGGCAGTAGGAATGCAACGGTGTAGCTATCGTCTCAATCTGATGTTTAAAAAAATGATTCTAAATTTTCAAAAAATGCCCTGTTTTCCTTTACCCCCCTCCCCCCCCCACTTTGACCCTCCAAATATCCCAGCCCCCTGGGCCAAAAACAATTTTAAGACCAGATATGGAGACCTCTCGTCAAGCTCTACAAATTTCGATGATGGGGTGTATTCAGATGTTTTTGCCCCCCCCTCGGGATACGCTTGTTTTTTTTTACTTCTCTTTTCTTAGAGGCTTTGTTGAGGGCTACTCTCTAGTGGAACTCAGATGTTGAACTTGGTCTTCTTTGCCTTCCCGGCCTCTCCTTTTGTTCCTTTCCCCCTCTCTTCCTTTTAGTTCCTTCTTTACTCCCTTCTGAACAGTTGGGCGCCCACGCGGCCGAGCTTTGAGCGGGCCCAGAGGTGTAACGTTATTGACCTCTGGGCCCTGCTCAAAAAGGCTCGGCCGCGTGGGCGCCCAACTGTCCCGTTGGAAGAAAAGAAACAGAAGGTAAGAGGGAAAGAAGGAGAAGAAAACAAAGGAGAAAGAAATATCCCCCCCCCCCCATAAAGGAAAAGGCAGCCCGAAGTATCTTTGCCCCTCTCAAGCCTATTCCCCAAGAAGGCAATCACAAGCCACAAATCTAGGCCTCGACAATGCGTACAACGTCCTCAACAAGAGTCAAGAGACTCCCATCCAAGCCTGTCCTGGTAAAATTGTTAGAAGCCTTTGGCGCCCTTCGGGGGGCCCGCCCAACCTGTCTCCCTAAGCCTCTCCTTCACGCTAGGGCACTGGAAGCTGACAACATGTGATTTAGGAAGTGGTGCATGCAGTCATCCACACATGACGACATATGGAACATGCAGCGCTTGTGCAGATGGTGCAGGGCTGCAGGCCTTCTGCTGGTGCATAAATCGCTGGCAGAACAATTCTCAGCAGCCGCACAAAACATCTTGTATTTTAGGGGCGTGTAGTTTTACATACCAGTCCGTGCTGTAGCATATTTTTCAATGACGTTACACCTCTGGGCTCTGCTCCAAAGCTCGGCCGCGTAGGGGACAACCAGAGAAGTTCGAAGAAGGAAACTGAAGGCATGAGGGGAAAGGATCCTTCTCCCTCCAGTGATTCCCTAGGGCTACTGTATTGCTTGCTTACTTTGAAACCCTGCCACAAAGCTCACGGGTAGCCTTGTCAAGTAACAGTATCGCTTAAAACACGTTACAATGCCCGGTAGTGGGTATAACAGCAGCAGTGCGCTTGCGAAGCCGTGAGGCCACCGTGGTGCGGCCCCTCTGGGAAGTATTGTTTTGATGCATGCCATGTACGTCACCCAATAGTATCCCGTAATGCTGCATCATTGATCACAGCATTGGTCGAGAAGAATGCAAGTGTTCAGCTCTTGCGCCCTCCTGATGTCGAAATAATATGAATTCCCCTTAACTTTTTTGGGGGGGAACCCTCCTACGCCCCTGCCCACTTTGCCCCCCCCCCCAGGCAAAACATTTTCTTATACCAGATTTAGGCTCGGAAAGACAGAGCTGGAAACCAGTCATCAAACTCTACAACCTAAGTAGTGGGTTACCACGCTTTTATTTTTGCCCCCCCCCCCTAATCCGGATACCCCAATAATAGCAAGATGTTACTGCTCAAGTGCTCATTAGGTGATATATCCATGAAAGACACACAGGGGCAAGGATCAGAGCTGGCTGACCAGCTCCTGGTTTTTCTTAAGCATGGCTTCGATGTCTCTGGGCAGGAACCCTGGATGCACCAACCTCTCAGGTCTGCTGGATGTATTCCGGGCCTGGAGGTAAAAATCGATTGGAAGGGCGCAAACTGTCAGCCAGGCATTGGATTTCAGGATGACATGAGCAACGATTTCAGACAAAGTGGGGTGGAACAACGATTGCCGATGCTGTTGTGGTTAAGGGTTTGGGGATTAGAGTTTAGGTGCCAAGGTGGGGTGGGACAACGATTGCCGATGCTGTTACCTGCACATGGGCCGAGGCATCCACACAGCTGACTCCAGATTCTGGCTGCTGCTGCTGCTTTGAAGGCCAATCCAGCATGCAATTCATGCGGTGTAAGATGTTAAGCTCGGCCTGCATATCGAGGCACACACATGATGAACGGCGAAACATATCAATCAACAATGGCTAGATGCGTTACGCGTTAGATCCGGTTCAGAGCTTAGGATGGCTCCTGCCAGCCCGTCAGCCCCAAAGGCCCAAACCACGCCCCGCTTGGAAAATGAAAAGTGGGGCTTTACGGTGAGCCATTGGCGAACCCCACTTCTAAACACTTAAACAATGAAATTGTAAATAAATTCAAACAACGGTATGCAGCGGAACAGTTCTAAGAGTAAATCAGAGGAATGTCAGAATATGATTACGGAAGATGTAGCCCGAAATCACAGCCCACCTGAGCTCTGGCCTGCATGGTGAAATCCACGACACGCTGCTCTGGGGACTTAAATGCCCAAGCAGCGAAGGCAAGTGCTGCCTTTACGTATGCTGCCACTCCAACCGGCTGTGTGACTGCAACCATTAATGAGGCCCCGTCCGGCAGCACAACCTGAGGTGGAGGCACAGTGGAACTCCAAGATCAAACCCTCAATGGTGCACTAGATCGCATAGAAACCGGAACCGGTAGGGTATATTAGTATATAACATATATATTTATATATTTTGTCAGGCGCCCTCTTGGCAAGTTTCATACTTCCATCTGATGCATATGAGGATGTGACCTAGTCAGAAAAGAGATTTATTCCCAGAAACAGGCCGAGGAGCACTAGCCCCTATCCAGCCCCCTCAGCTCTACCTTGCAGAAGGTCCCTGCTGCATTCATGTGCAGGATGGTCCGGTCGACAAAGCTGATCCGGAGGCGCCCGTCAGCGAATGCGAAAAACTCTCCTTCTCCAGGAATACTGGCCTGCTCCAGGACCACCTGCACGTGCATTACTGCATTCAACCCAGCTAACAGGGCTCGATCAGCCAGGAAGGCTGTCCGATGGGCCATATGGTAAGCGCATATCGCATATTGACATATCACTATATGAGTATACGACACACCTGTCCATTGCCAAAGTGTTCTTCCTACCTTCAAGTGCGCGCAACACAGGATGCCAGGGCAGCACAAGATAACCAGGGAACACAGGATAACCAGGATATAGGCAGGGGACCGACTAATACCTCCCACGCCATAGGGTCACAACATGGAAGGTGTCAGCAGGGTGGGGGTAAAAGTGCAACAGCTGGGGACCATGGCGGCTGAAGATTCAAATTTCTGTTCACCTTGGATGTGACAGCGAATGTCTCCTGGGCTGTCATTGATGTCAATCCCAGCAGGGCTGTGCTGGAGGGCTGCCCTAGAGGCAGACTCTGTGCCACCGCCTGCCTGCCGGTGATGCAGGACACTTGTTGAGTCTTGCGAGCTGCCGCACCGTGTCCGGAGGTCGACAGGGATGCCGCCATCTGCTGCCTGAGCACAGAATTCACGTGTGGTTTCGGGACTGGCGGACTGGCAGACGACCTGGCCAGGCCAGGGCGCAGTCGATTGAAACAGCTGACAGAGCGGGGGGGACCGCCCGACCATCAAAGTGCCCCGCTAGATCCGTCTGGAAAGCATGGCAGCTTTTGGTATGTACATGTGCCGGTCTTCTGTTGCCTGAGGTGGCTTCCCCCCCGCACTGATGGTCACACCTCCATGCAAAGGGGGGCACAAAACACGATTTCGCCTCGCTCAGCAGCCAGGCCCCACCTGAACTTGGTCGCGTGTGCTGCGATGGCCGCAAGCGCACACCGGCTCCCTGTTCCCCACACAGACTCAGGCACGCAGTGCGCCGCGTACATCTGCTCTGAGGGCGCCCCGTTGAGCTGCTTCCTATGGTGGATGACGAACCGCCCTTGTTTCAATGAGCTCAGGCAGGAGTCGTCATCATGCACCCAAACCTCCACCTCGCCTGACTCCGGATGGAACTGGTACGTGGCCTGCGGGGCAGCCAGCCGCAATGCACAGCCTTTGTCAGCACGGTCAGATCCAGAATACAGCTGTATTTCATCGTTGTACACCCACACCTGAACTCTGTGTCAGTGTGTCTCTGGGTGGCAGCTAACATCAATGAAAGCAAGCACAGACAGCAAGCATGTGCTACTGGTAGATGGCCTACGTGGCAGTCAGCAGCAGTGAAAGTCGGCACAGCCAGCCAGGAGCAATGCTCAGCCTTCAGTAGCACGGTCAGAACCAGAACTAAGCTGCATGGGAGGGTTTCAGGCACAGGGTTCACATTTTTGCCACATTGGCAACGTTTCATGGTTGTTGCTAAAAAATATGCTGGGTCATCCACTCATCCCAGTAGGTGACTGTCCTATCATGAGCGCTCAGGCAAGCATACATAAGACTGAACGCCAACTTGAGGGTACATACAGGCAATTCATAGACATCTGCAGGTGGACCATGACTGAAATTCGTGGTGCGTAGTGGCCGTAGTACATAGGTTTGTCCAATCAACTGCCAGGCCAGCCAGTCCTGGCAGACCCACCTGAGGCGTCCATTCCAAGATGGCTGTTTCGCTGTCGGGGAAGAGTGCCAGCGTCTGCTCCGACCACCATCCCTCCGATGGACAGTTGTCATGGAATCCTGGTTGGTTGCCTGCTAGCGCGTGCGGGAGCTCCGTTCTTCTGGCAGCCCCAGGACCTTGTCGGCCACCGACAACTGCGTCATGGCTCTGAGCTGGGTGGTCCTGCAGCATGTTGAGGTGAAACGCAACTATTTGCTTGGAATGATAAGGAGCTCTGTCTATATCAGCATGGTCATGTATCTGAGACAGTGTTCCCCCTTCCGGCTACCCAAAGCGAGTCCACCTTTGGTGGGCCGCCCCGAGGCTGATATAGGGCCAAGCCTTGACCACCGTACTGACACTGGCCCATGCATAATGGCTGGCCATGCATTGGGCTTCCGGCAAGAGGTTTGCAGGAAGCTGAGCTGTAGCGGAAGTGTAGCCGAGCCACGAGGCTCTCAACAGCGCACATGCTGGAAGCCGTGGTGAATGGTTACTGGGGTGTCGTGATGGTTAGCTTTGCTCGCTCACCAGCAGGGTAGCTGACTGTTCCTCTTGCCTCGCTTCCAGCTGCTGCGACACTTGAATCAGCAGCTCAACTGCCGCATCCCATCGCGGCGGGTGGGCTAGCAGGGAGAAGACCTGCGTCTGCCAGATGTACTGGTATGTCCCCTCTTGAGCATTGTCACGGACAAGCAAGGGGTAGCACACGGCCATGCGCCTGCGGTGCTGATGCAGCACGATGCGGCCGGCGCTGTCCTCTGCACTGACTGCAAGCTGCCCATCCTCGTGGACATGCACTAAGCCCTTGGCCAAGGCGTCGGATGCAGTGCTGGGCCACCATATGTCAGACAGACGGTAGCCGAGAGTCATACCCTCCCTGCTGAGATAGCAGCAGCAGTGTTGTGTGGACGCATGTTGAGTGCTTGCCTGGCGTGCTTGCATGCATGGCATGCAAATGGCTTAACCTCATGCATTACCAGCTTTGGTTTTATTTGAATGCTCCAAGCATGCACTTGGGCTGGAAAATGAGCTCACCTGGATGAGGGCATGAGCTTGCTGCAGAAGAAGGGGCGGTCCACATGCTTATTCCTGAATTCAAGCACCATTGCCAGTCCTGCAGAGTGCCTGCTGAGAGCGAACTGCGTCATCTGTCGCTGCCGCTCTCCGCCTTGCCAAACCACAAAATTGGAAGCTGAGGCACTGAGGACGAAGATTGACCCGTCATCGAAGTTCGCTTTTATGACCCCATCCAAGGTGAGGACTACTCTTTTCAAATCCATGTCATATATAATGTGAAATCATCCGGTAACATCACAAAAACAAGGGGGGAAATGGGCTCTGCTCACCAGCGTGCGCGCTATTTCGGAGTCGATGCATGTGTTCCTACTCTCGTTCACACCATGACGGCGACAGGTGCTGACAGTTGGGTTTCTAAAACTAGCCTCCCAGAGTCCCTGCCCTCCAAGTTGGACACCTGAGTTGTCCACTTCTAAGAAAACTGTTGGGCTGGTGAATCTTGCAAATTTTGTAAGCCTAGCCGCCTTACCAGCTTCCCTACAAGTTAGCTAGGCTACATGCAGACCCTCTCTGGGTTCGACGAAGGCTTACAGGGCTAGTTTAAGGTAGGCCCTCCTGGGCTGAGCTGGTTCTGTCAGTAGAACAAGCAAGCACATTTAGTGCATTGGCTGAACTGCCGGCCTGATTTGAATGCAGACATAAACCGTCCTGTGCCCAAGGCTCCTTCTCCATATGAATACAGTCTGCAAAGCGGCTGTATGCATTAGCAAAAAGTTCTCTACTCGGCCATCCAGTCATATGACATGATGTCGTCCAGCAAGCATTTTAGAGTACGGTAAACCGGTATGTGGACAGCAGCTACTCCTGGTGCAAATAGGCCCCAATACCGGTACCTGAAGCCAGAGGATCAGAAGCTTCAGTAGATTCCGTATCACTAGCGGACTCCTTGAGTTGTTTGAACCATGTACCAGTATTGATAGATGCAAATAATTATAGTACCAGTGAACCAGTGTGCTTGGAACATGTAGCTGTCAGATGTCGCACTAAACACAATCCATCAATCATACACGCAAAAAATGGTTACGTGACCCAAAACCATGAGCTTCGTATCCAGCAGGGACAGATACAAAAGGATACAGGTAGCCATAGGTCCATGACTGTAATCACTCAAATAATCAAAATGCTGGAATAATCATGATAATCACTTCAAAATCAGCTGAAAATAACAGGCGACGAGGTAGCCTGCCCCTAAAACCGGTAAGAAGAACTAAAAATTCACCAGCACTGGATACAGGTCGATGACGTCACACCTCTGGGTACTGGGTACTGGATAGAGGTATGTAGGAGTTTGAAGTATGTACTGCTGGCATTGGAAACAACCAGGAAGCGCTTAAGAGAGACCAGCAAACAAACACAATGCTGTACCTTGACCTTTGCAGACCAAGACAGTAGGCAAAGCATGCTGAGCCTGTCCAAAATATAATAGCAAAAAAGGGTATCAGCAAACGGTATTGTACACCAGGTTGTACACATCATCGCCGTGTGAATCAAAATAAACTTTGCAAAATAAAAGGCTTGTCAATGACGAGACTAGCCTTATCATGCTCAAGATTGCTGCACAGCTGCTATGTCCAGAGGAAGGGGCACTTCGTTTGCTGCATTGGCCATCATCCTCCTTTCAGCTTCATACTCCGACTCCGCCCGAGGCCAGTAGATGAGGGTAGGGCGGGAGGAGTGCTCAGCCACATAGGAGCCAAAGGCTGCGTGGGCATCGCTGAAAATCAATTCAAGCGGCCCACGCCTCTCATGGCCAGGAACTATAATCATGGCAGCCTGCAGCTTGTCCGCTGCTTTGCAAATGGCCTCTCCCATTGAGTCGCGCGAGCGGCTGCTGCGGACAATGTCCACCTGGCACCTGGCATGGCAGGCGTCAACGAGCCCCACCATGCACTGCGTGATGAATAGCTCAGCATGCTCACACAGCGCATCCTCCATGTCATCGTGGCTGATCATGCAGCCGCTGCTGTACCCCACGCTTGCGAGGTAAGCCAGAGGGATGGGCAGGTGCACCGTGTCACGAGGAATTACGTGCAGCAGATGGAGCAAGTCTCCTGCAAGGAGGTGCAAAACAGGTAGGCATAATGCTGCAGACAGAGCTTCCCCGAGCGTCCTGAGATGTAAGGCATCTTAAAAATTGCATGGCACATGGTCAGGCTCAATAAGCCTGGCTCATCCCGGACATTCAAATTGTTGCTGCCAACAAGGCAGTGACTAGTCGTCTCTGTACTACCTGATTTGCAGATTGAGATACCGGCACTTGTCCTAGAGATCAGTAGTGTTGCCAGCAATTGCATTGAGCACCCCTGCCTAGCACTCACCGTTTCGATACAACTCCTGCAGGGTATAGCGCACTGCTTGCCAGGAGAGCTGAAGACAGGGGACAGGTGTCCGGAATGTCAGATATTTTAAACTTTAAAATGTTTCCCACAAGCTGCACTCCCCCTTTCTACCAGTGAATTTCCTCATTGTAATTTTAGTCAGCCTTGTCCTGGCCTTGTCAGCCATGAGGGTCAGTCAGCCTAGTCAGCAATGCTAGGCCTAGCTACTTACCAAGTCCTAGAGAGAGGCTTGATGGCTAGAATAAGATTTACGAAAGATGCAGGAGTTTTTCGCACACCTGCGTGTCATCTACGGCGACTACCAGGTTCCTTTGGGCCGCATTGGGATTAGCAGGCAGGACGCGTCTAACAACTCGTTGCCTAGCAGACCTGAAGGATCCGACAGGTACACGGTTGCGAACAAGCATAATATTCATTGCCCTGTAAACGCGCCGCTGCAAGGTGCCTGTAGGAATGTCAACTGATAAATGAGGAGAAGCCGAAACGTTTGCGGAAGTCCCCACAAATTCAAATAAAATAAAATACGGATGTCTCAACAGCACCCTCTCAGATTTAGATTTCAAGGAGGACAGGAAGGAAGTTAGCTTGTGCACGCCACGAACACGCCAAGTGCCTGACTCCTGAACAGAACCCCGGCCGGTGTAAAACTCGGGAATTTAACCAGCAAAATAAAGCCCTAGAGTTTGGCGAAAGGAATCAACAGGCTTAGATTGATCTCCCTCAAGCTGCTACAGCCTGAAAGTGCCATGCCCAATTCAAACTCTTCTCTCAGGATGTCCAGCACCCGGGCCACTCCCGCTTCGCCGCCCACTGCCAGGCCATACAGCACCGGCCGGCCCAGTAAAACAGCTGAGGCGCCCATCGCTAAAGCCTGCAGTTCAATACCATGGGCAGCAAAAGCTGGGATCAGGTCCCATACCTCAATCAGCAGTCTCACATGACTCATGAAGGCCCTTATGAGGGACACAAAACGTTACAATGCTTACATACCGTGATGCCGATACCGGATACGGGAAGCCGTGTGCAGCACTAGGATTTGGCACAATGACATTGCAATTCACTATACATGTAGCCTGGTTCTTTACATTTGTAAATGATTGAATTTATGTTCAGTACAAGATATCCCAGCCTAACCTTAAGGACGTCAGTGCCACGCCGGACGCCCCCATCCACGAGGACGGGAACGCGCCCATGCACCGCTGCCAGCACTGCCGGTAGCACATCGAGCGCCGTGGGAGAGAAGTCCAGCTGCCTTCCACCATGATTGGAGACGACAATGGCATCCACCCCACAAGACACAGCCATGTCCGCATCCAGTGGCGACAGGACCCCCTAAGAGCACCATACCGGGCAATCATACCAGCATTTATGTTAGTGCGTGCCAGGCCACTTTCAGGGGCTGCAGGGTAGCCAACTAGCCACCAGTCCACCACTGGGAAGATGGGGGCCAAACCTTGTCCAGCCTACAGCCTATGGACCAATATGGACCATGGCTTGCTACGCAAGGCCCCCGGACGCAGGCCGAGCTGTAGCTGCAGTGCAGCCAAAGCGCGTGGTAAAGTAAACAGTGAACCATTTACCGTACCGGTAATGCAGCATTATATGCTTCACTTGAACCTGGTCCCGCCTTTCCTGTGACGATTGATCTGAACAACACATCCTGGTGCCAGCATGCACTTCCTTACCACATGATCCAGAGACCAAAAACAAAATGCCGCGCTATGATGCAAGCGGTGCACCAGCATAGGAGTAGCTTCCAGTCCTTCCATGCTGTGTTCATCACCTTCACTATGATTGGAAGGTCCGTGACGGTGCGGAGCCAAGGAATGAACTCCCACGTCAGGCTGTCGTCAAGCTGCAGGGTGGAGGCAAGTGGGAGAAAGTTATGAAGGAAGCAGTAGCGGATCAATGGGCTATATATAATAAAAGCAAGAGATGGGCATGACCATGTAAGGAGCCAGAAGGTCTAAGGCGCTTGAAAGGTCTAAGGCGCGATGCGCGCCACCAGCACTTTTGTTTTAGCTTGCATCATACCAGGTTCAGGGGACGGCCAGAGTGCCACAACTGAGAGAAATGGGATGAAAACATGACCAGCCTGAGGCCAGAGGCCCAAGGACCAGGGCTTGCTGCACCAACTCCCCCTGGCTGCAGAACGTGGTGCAGCAGAAGAGTCGCTGCAGTTGCTAAATAATCTACTGCCTGACCTCAGAGCTGTCGTACCTCCTTGGCAAACAACCTCGCAAGCCCAGAACCCTCTGATACGTCCCGACCATCCAGGACAAGAGAGCCCGCAGTGCCGCTCTGTCCCGCTGTCCCCCCATCTCCTCTGCCGGCAGCAGCTGCTTGGGCCTCGCGCAGCGGCCGCAGCATCTTGAGCTCCAACCCAGCTGGTAGACTGAACCTGTGGGGCCGAGAGGCAGATCCCCATTGAGCGACCCTCAGCCACAGGGCTCCGCAACCAGCAGCCATTGCCCCAGTCAAGAAGCCCCAACAGTGCTGAGTGCACCCAGGCAAGTAGAACACATCTTGCACATCCAGTGAGAGCCAGGCGGCCAGCATCTTGCGGCAGCCTTCTCAGCAGCCATGACTTGCAAGGCCTCACCTGTTGCGCACATCTTCCTCCCGCTTGCCGAGCCGCTGTGCATCCACCGTGACCATCAATGCACGGAACCCCAGTGCCTGCGCCCTTTGTACCCATCCCCGCACCACCTCCCGGCTGCGGATGACATACAGCTGGAAGATCAAACCAGGGTGGCCTGGCAGTAGGCAAGGGATGCTGGTGGGACTTGGCTGGGGGGGACCAGGCACACTATCAACAGCATAGACCTACATTGCACGTCCTTTTCTCTGGCCAGGATTGTGGACTGGGTGCACCAGGTTAAGTGGCAGTGCCTGGCAGAGTTTATTTTAGCTTGTTTTAGCTTCATTTCAGGTGCAAACGGTCTACGACCTCGCGCTGAGGGGACCAAATGCAACAAAACCTGCTGCTTGGCCAAACAAAACTAAGCCGGTCAAGGTCTAGTTCCTATATGCCCAGCGGTGACTGCTAGGCGGCCCCCGAAGGTAGTCTGGCACGCACTGCAAAAAACGGAAATGTGTACCTGATGAGGCCACCTCCTCTTGAGTGCTGGTAGCCATGGTCGACATCACCTGTCCAGCAGGCATGAGTGCCGTTCGTCAATCGGCAGGAAGCGCGGCAGCAGAACAGGAAAACATACTACCGGTACTTACGTAGGGTATCCCAGCCTTTCTAGCCGCCCTTGCCGTTGCCACCTCCCCATCTGCATGGGCCATGCCTTGCATGGCCATCGGCGCCACCAAGACAGGAAAGGCAGCGTCGATACCTGCAGGTGTGAGGCAGCCTCTGAGCCTGTCTCAGGCTAAGATTCTGTATGATACTTGAGATATGGCTTTCAATTTGTGAACACACCCAGAAGCTGCGATGTCAAATCCACCCGTGACACATCCTTTAAGATCCTGTGAATTTGAAAGCATGAAATGGTCGTATTACAGGATTTGTAGCAGACTTTGCGTGTCATTGATGCACAGTGCTTGGGAACCACCTAGGAAGGATGTTGAAGCGGGAGAAGCTTTCCAAGTTCTCTCGCACTGTGTTCTCGCTATCTGCACCTCCCCGGTAGTAGTCATACACCGCCTTTGGAAGCACACCCTTGGCAATCGTCTCCACCTTCAGCAGGAGCAAGAAATGTCATGAGAGATCCCATGCGCATGCGCATTCGTACTGGTATGTTCCGTAGAAGTGTAACCCCACCTCATGAAGATTCAAAAATGACATATTATCAGTTCCATTCATTTATAAGGAAAGCCTGATGATAAGTTGAATAGAAAGAAAGAAAGAAATCGCCTGAGCGTGTCTTATGGAATACGACATTTGAAATGCCGTACACCGGGAAACAGTAACTATTTGGTTAAGGAGGGTCGTCAAGGGGGACAAGGCAAGAGAAAATAAAAGAGAATGCCAATGCGGCGTGGATTTTGGGAAGTACAGGAATAATGGGCAGGGGAGTCCAAACGCTTGGGGCAATACTTGCTGGATAAACCTGCTCCGAAACTGTACGTCAGCATGTGCCCCACCCACCCCAGAGGACCCACCCGACGTGTCAGCGTGTCTCAAGAACGCAACAACTCCACGTCCCCAGTGCTCACTGCACCAGACAGATGATATGGGAATACTGATTGGGCAATAGTGGAGCTTGGTCATTGTTGTTAGCGACTCAGGCCGTCGTGGCGGGGCTCTTGCTAGAAATCTCGGAGATTATAAGTCATGGCGAACGCTCATGTAAATTACCATAGCTGTGTGTTCATTGTTATGTCTTGCATGTATCATGTCCTTCCTTCTAAAGGTCAAATTTTTGTGTCTCAGGTGCCTGCTGCGGCTGCCCAGTTGACAAAGGTGTTAGCTGGCTTGAGGCACACGTTTGTGGTGGCCGATGCAACCCTGCCCGACATGCCTCTTGTTTTCGCCAGCGAGGGGTAAGTGTTTCCTGCATGCATCTCTCCTGATGTATGGTGTAAGGCAACGGCCTACAGCAGAAGAGGCTGAATTACACGCATGCGCACGGCCGAATCTGTGTGTAATCACATGCTGTCCCTGGTGCAGATTCTACCAAATGACGGGGTATGGGCCAGATGAAGTGCTTGGACACAACTGGTAGGTGATTGCCGATAAAGATGCATGAGAAACCCATTTATTTACTGTACCTACATCACATAGGAGTGTCGGGGGAAAGTGTCGCTGAGCGTCGGGGGAAAGTGACGCTGACTTGGGGCACCGTCCGCAGTCGCTTCTTGCAGGGTGAAGGCACCGACCCCAAGGAGGTACAGAAGATCAGGGACGCTGTCAGGAAAGCCGAGCCTGTGTCAGTGCGGCTGCTCAACTACCGGAAAGATGGTCAGTGGATAGTGAATTGGTGTTAGCCCTCGTGAAGAGTTGTGCCATAGTTTCAAGTCTGCCTAAAGAATTGCACATTTTGGAATAAATCATATAAGAAAATGCCGCTTGCACTGTGAGGGAGGCATATGCATGCGACGGCTTGAGGTGCATGAGAAAGGGGTCCACATGGAGAAGTGGTGCGCGTTGAGCAGTGTGCATGGTTGCATGGGGTTGATAGTGAGATGTCATGCACTAGAGTAGACTATTTGCCAGTAATCAGCATCAGCCATGATGAATCTTTCTCTGGTGGCCCACAGGCTCGCCATTCTGGAATCTCTTGACCTTGACCCCCATCAAGACGCCTGATGGCAAGCTTTCCAAATTTGTCGGTGTGCAAGTGGATGTGACAAGCAAAACAGAGGGCAAGGCGACGACCTCTGACAACTCGGGTATCCCGCTGCTGGTCCGATACGACCATCGCCTGCGGGAGAACGTTGCGAGAAATATCGTGAACGATGTGAACTCGGCCGTGGAGACCGCGGAGCCCAATTACAACCCGAATGTCGGGAAGTCCACCAAGCAGTTCCCCCGAGTGGCGCTGGATCTTGCAACCACCGTGGAGCGCATCCAACAGAACTTCTGCATCTGCGACCCCACCTTGCCAGACTGCCCCATCGTCTTTGCCTCAGACGCTTTCTTGGACCTGACAGAGTATAAGCGAGAGGATGTCCTGGGGCGCAACTGGTGAGAGAGTTGCTGGAGACAGCATGACCATGACCATGGGCATGGCAAACAAAGGAGCGAGCACATGCATCATGGGACCTGCCATGCCAGCATGCATCCTCTGCGAGACATGCACGTGGCACACCACACCACGTGACTGATACAGCAACATCTGCCTGAGCCGACTGCTTGTCCCTGTGCCGCCCTTATCTGCCATGCAGTCGATTCCTCCAGGGAGCCGGCACCGACCAGGCCACGGTGTCTGAGATCAGGGACGCTGTCAAAGCAGGTGTGGAGCTGACGGTCCGCATCCTCAACTACACCAAGACGGGTCGTGCGTTCTGGAACATGTTCACGCTGGCGCCCATGCGCGACTCTGACGGGCACGCACGGTTCTACGTGGGCGTCCAGGTCGACGTCACGGCGCAGTCGGCCACGCCGGGCGACAAGGCGCCGACCTGGAACAAGACGGCGTCAGCAGAGGCTGCAAACATGCAGGCGGGGCACCAGGCGGCCACCATGATTGGCAGCGCCGTGCTTGGCATGGGCGGCGCGGGCGGCAAGGGGGGCGACCCGTGGGCGGCAATCCTGGGGTCGGTGATGAGGAAAAAGCCTCACAAGTCGGACGACTCAGCCTACTCGCAGCTCATGAAGATGCAAGCGCAGGATGGCAAGCTTAAGCTGATGCACTTTAGGCGCGTGAAGCAGCTGGGCGCGGGGGATGTGGGGCTGGTGGACCTGGTCCAACTGCAGGTGAGCAGGTGTTGCAGGCATGCCGCGAAATCCTGGGGGGTGGGGGGTCGGTGCATGCGCATGGGGGTCAGGTGTGATTGAAGGTTTGGTCGATTTGATGCCTGCTGGGCTGAGCCGCGCTAGCTGCCGCAAAGAAGGAGCTCAGCGGCTCACACTATTATCTTGCTTGGGGAAGCAGGCTAGGTCATCCACTATACTTGTGGCTGCCTCCCTCACCCCTCCCCTGTGCACCAGCCACTGAAAGGTAGGATATGCCTGTTTGAAATGATAGGTGCCATATGAGCACATCTCCCTCCTCCGTATAATCATATGCCATGTAAAAAAACGTTAACTTTCCCCATTTCTCACACCCTCTCCTCTTAACACTAACCGAGTGCCCGCGGAGTGATGTGAGCCCCTGAGGGGCTGTGCCTGTGTTTATACTTTCACACCACACCACCTTTGTTAAGCCAATGGGTGCCCATCACTGGGCCAATGGGGACTTCACCTGGACCAGCCCATGCCCGGCGGCCTTAGCAGCAGGGCTTGCTGCACCAGGCCCCCACGACCTGCAGGCGTGATATAGCGTAAGTGTCGCTGAACCGCCTTGACATTCGACATCAACATTGGGCTATACCGACGTCCCGCGTGGTTCGTTGTCCCTGCTCCGGCTGCTGCAGGGTACTGAATTCAAGTTTGCGATGAAGACGCTTGATAAGCAGGAGATGTCAGAGCGCAACAAGGTACAGCGTGTACTAACTGAAGCGCAGGTGCTGGCGGTGGTGGACCACCCGTTCCTGCCCACGCTGTACTGCACGCTCCAGACGGACACGCACTTGCACTTTGTGATGGAGTTCTGCGACGGCGGAGAGCTGTACGGCCTGCTCAACTCTCAGCCCAAGAAGCGTCTCAAGGAGGCTCACGTCAGGTTCTACGTCGCGGAGGTGCTGGTGTGCTTGCAGTACCTGCACCTGCTGGGCTATGTGTACCGGGACCTGAAGCCGGAGAACATTCTGCTCCACGGCTCCGGGCACGTGCTGCTGACTGACTTTGACCTCAGTTACAGCAAGGGCATCACGACGCCGCGCATTGAGAAGGTCGTGACAAAGGTGCCCAAAAAGGTGCGTTATGGAGGGTGGAGGCTTGGTAAGGGACAAGACCAGCGCTGAAGTTGTATCAGAGTGGTGGTATAAGTGGCTGATGCCTCGAAATTTAGCTTATTCCGAGGGACGTGGTCGTGAGCCCACCTCCCTGCTGATGACTCGTATCCAATGGCATGTGGGTTGGGGTTTGAAAGTTGGTTGACCGGGCTCAGTCTACTTCTTCTAGTAGACTTGGTCTTTCGGGATGTTTAGTCAGGATGCATAATGATAGTGTGTGGGGCGGTAGGAAGCATAGCACGGCTTCTTTGGCTCCCCCTGGATGCCTTTTTCGCATTTCTCGAATACGTTCAGAAACGCTCCTACAGGCCCTCTGAGCCTGAGCACATGGCTGTACAATGAATTATGTGTCGAGTGTCCTATTTTTAGGTTCAGTCTGCAAGGCGGCATTCAAATGCTTCCTCGCCCATGATTATGCATGGACACCTGCCATGTCCAATGCTCCACCGAACGAATGCATGTCCTGTTGTCTTGCCTGCAGTCCTCGTCACATTCGCAAGAGGATTCCGCATGCCTGCACAAGGTGGGCAAATGCTGCATGGCAGAAAGCAAGTGCTTGCAAGACCCGACGTATTTTCATGTGTGCAGCCCTTTTGGATTTAGCGTTTATAAGTTTGATAGGGTGTAGGGGTCGAACCTATGTTGCTCTGTTGGTGATTGCATCTCCCTTGTACTCGCCTAGGGGAAAGCTAGGGGAAAGCTCACTCCTCTCCCTCTTCCCTGGCTTACTTGCAGCAGGCAAACGACGACAAGGCAGTCTCGCATGAATCCTACATCCTGCACTGCGAGCCCGTGGCGCGCGCCAACTCATTTGTTGGCACTGAAGAGTACCTTGCGCCGGAAATCATCAATGCCACGGGGCACTCGGCGCCGGTGGACTGGTGGTCGCTGGGCATCTTAATACATGAGCTCGTGTACGGCGTCACGCCCTTCCGGGGCCAGCGCAGGGACGAGACCTTTGAGAACATTGTGAGGTCGCCGCTGCGCTTCCCGGCCAAGCCGGTGGTCAGCGAAGCTTGCCAGGACCTTATCTCCAAGCTGCTCACCAAGGACCCTTCGCAGAGGCTGGGGTCCAAGTCGGGCGCTGAGGAAATCAAACAGCACCCTTTCTTCGGCGGTATTAATTGGGCGCTGCTGCGCAATGAGGTGCCGCCGTACATTCCGCGGAGGCAGGACGGCCAAGCTGCCAACCCCAACCTGGACCAATGAGCTGCATTCCCAGCGGCTCAGGTGACAGGCTGGGAGGGCCTGCGGGGAATGCTGACTTCACGAGGCTGAGGACAACAAGGCGGACATGGTTCACTCAGCCAACATCATCATCCCACACCCATATTTTTACCCTCAGTGGCCCAGGCCCACTGAGCTTTTGATGGTTGCCACGCTGGCTTGTTTGTTTCACTGTTTGGCTGTGTGCGACTGGGAAATCATGGGAAATTAGTTCGAGTCCTAATTCAATTTCACCTTGCTGCGCCTTTCCTTGAAGCGATATATTTCATGTTCAAATGGATTTAACATTTGCTCATGTGTAGCGGTCTTGCGTGCTCACCCGTCAAGTGAACATTCAATGAAGAGGGCTGTGCCTACCGTACTGAACACTCATAATTATCCTGCCTGTTATGGTGGTCGAAAACTGGTACTTTTGTGAAGTGCAATGTATTTTGCCGCCTCGCCTGTCATTGGGAGGTTGAAATGAATATTTTTTGGAGGTCTAGATGTAGCAGGTGTGTGGTTCCTGCACATATATTGCCCAGGCTGTTTTTGTGGATTATGGGCATCTTGATACGGTACTCTTGCCCCGCAAATTTCAATACTTCGAAAATCTGAAACTTTCTGTGCATGTCAGGTGCGGCCCTTGACGTGTGCCATACCGTAGTTGCAGGGAAGGCAGCCCACGTGGGAGCAGGAAGCACTCGATTGCTGAGTAGCCTGTCAAGCCTTGGTTGTTGAGGATTAAAATCTGTGCAGCTTGATTGCCATTTTCAAATTTATGCGCCTGACTGGCCTCATCATGGTCTGTACTCACTCCAGAACTGGCAGCCTGGCAAAATAGTTACCGTATTGAGATACCGATAAACTATCATCAATACAGGTACCCACTGTCCTTTAATTGAACGGTAGAGTGTATCTGACACAGGGCAAACATGTCCAAGTATGTCCCATCCAATGATCTTCAAATAAGAGGTGATAGCTCAACGGTGATTTGGCTCAGCAGTTTCTTACAATGTTGCATGAGTGTGGGGCCTGCCCAAATTGTTGGCATGTCGTTAGGAGTCGTAGAATCCCAATGCTGCTCCGTCTTCTGTCCATCGGAGCCAGTTGCCGCTGATGGGTAGACGGCACAGTTCGGATGACGAGGAAGTAGTCCTCAAACCACGCAAGAGCACAGATTCAGATCGGGGTCGAGAGCACCGTGACAAAAGTCATGACAAGAAGGACTCAAAATCTCATGAAGACAGTAAGAAGTCCAGCCGTCCTGATCGCGAATCTAGCAAGAAGAAAAAGAAGGAGCGGAGGAGGGATCGCAGCTCCAGCCGTGGACGCAGCAGGAGCCTAAGCAAGGAGCGTCCTTCTGAGCGTGGCCGTCAGTCTCCAGCCGAGCCACGATCTACATCGCGATCGCGATCCAGGACGCCATCCAGGTCAAGGGGTCGGGACAGAAACGCTCTTAAGCACAACGAGGACAAGCGCAGTGGCAGGGATGACAGGCACGACCGCCAGGACAAGCATCACAGGCAAGGGGCATGAACAGAGCCTAGCACATGGGGCGTTTCCTTCTCATACCTTTTCCATGAGCACATGCAATCCCCATGTACAGGGCACTTGTCCCTGGTGCTTTATGTCAGTGACATTGTCACATGTGGCACAAGTAGGCCCAAGCGCATGGCAAGCATCTCTCCATGACACCCATGCTCATTAGTACAAGCCATGCAAGCAAAGGGCATGGAATTCCCATCGTGCTGCATCCAAGAATCGTGGTCACATGCAGCTGGTTTTCTGCCATGCTCCCCTTGTGCCATTCTCGTGCTTGCCTACAACTATATATTATGCAATCACTCGCCCTTTTTGCTTCCATGCAGAAACTCCAAGGATGAGCTTCGCAGCGATGAAGACAAGCGGGACAAGGAGTTTGTGGCCAGGCCAGAGGCATCAAAACCTTTTGTAGTGGACCACGAGAGAGATGTTCAGGGAGAGCAGCCCAGCAGTGTGCCAGAGTATCCCATGCCACATGAACCTCAAGCCGACATTGGCTTGGACAGGGTAAAAATAGAGACTCAGAAGAAGGATCAGCCGCATGCCGTCCCTGGAAAAGCGCCCGTTCCGCCGCCCAACCAGCCATCAGCCGATCCAATGGACGACCCAGCGGTGGGGTATGCACAACGAAATGGAGCCAGCTCTACCAACCCCGGTGCAGCTGCTGGTGCCCCAGCCCCCACACGGGATGCTGAGCCGCATGAGAGCAGCGCAGTAGCTGAAGCTCCCAGCAAAAGCAAGCAGAACAAGTGGGGTGAGGCCATGCTACCGCCGCCGCCGCCGTTGCCGCCACCGCCTACCTTGCCGATGAAGCAGGATTCTCCTGCCGCTGAGGTAGTTGTGGAGAAGCGAAAACGACGCTGGGAGGATCCGCTACCTGCACCGCCCACAGAGGGAGCAGGCGACCCACCAGGAGCTCTACTGTCTTCCCTGCACATGGCTGCTGCTGCAGAGAGCATGGCTGCCGCCGCCGCCGCCGCTGCTGCTGCCGTTGGCGCCCACGGCGCCCTCATCGGCCAGGGGTTCCTTGGCAGTGGGTTGCCCGGGATGATGATGCCAGGGATGGCGGGCGGCTTGGGTCTGATGGGATCTCATCTGATATACGACGGCTCCGAATCCCTGCCCGCAGAGATCCTTGCCCTGAATGAACGCACAGCGGAGAAAAAAGAGCGGATGCGGCGGAATCAGGATGAGCAGCGGCGGAGCAAGGCCGCCGAAGCATCTTCCGCAGGTAATTGTTTGTTTATTGTGTACGTTACCTGCCTTTTTGTAATACGAAGTTGCAGAGGAGGCCTTCGATTGGTGTTTTCTGCTGGGGCCAGCTGAGGGCACAAAGCAGACGTTCTCACCTGTTGCATGACAGCGCAAGACTTCACAAAAAACACAAACATTCAGTGGGCCAAGACTGAATGGGCTGAACCTCAATGGGCTTTATATGAGTGGGCTCAATCTCTACACGCTGAATCCTCATGGACTCAGTCTGAATGGGCGGAACAACTGTTTGCAGGTACATCGGTGGACAAGCTTTTTGAAGCCGACCTGATGGCACTCCGTGCCAGTAAGGTGGCTGCGGGGACAGCGAGTGAGGGCGCTGCAGGCGACGCCTCCAAGAAAGGGTTTGTTGTCATGAAGAAGAAGAGCAGCCTCTACATCGTGCAACAGAAGCGCCAGGCCAAGTTCCTGCCCTCGCCAGTGGTGGCCGAGGAGCCTGCAGGTGGGTCTCGACTTGTGGTGCCTCTGGCGTAGCCGTGATGCAGCTTCCGGTGCCGTTCAGCTACATCATGGCTTACAGCTGGGTGGGGTAGGTGAAGAAATAGAGCAACCTCTATAAAGTACAGCAGAAACGCCAGGCCAAGTTCCTGCCCCCGCCAGTGGTGGCTGAGGAGCCTGCAAGTGGGTCTCCACATCATGAGCACTTCACTCTTATGGCTGGGCGGGGCGGGTGACGAAAAAGAGTAACCTCTGAATAGTGCAGGAGAAGCGCCAGGTCAAGTTTCTGCCCCTGCCAGTGGTGGCCGAGGAACCTGCGGGTGGGCCTTGACTTCACCAGCAGTGTTTCTATTTAGGGAGCTTCTGGTACCATGCAGCTACATCACGGCTTACTGCTGAGGAGGGCGGCTGGAAGAAAGAGTAACCTCTTTATAGTGCAGCAGAAGCGCCAGGCCAAGTTCCTGACCCTGCCAGTGGGGGCCGAGGAGCCTGCGAGTGGGTCCCTGCTTGACCAGGCTGGTATGCTCTCTGGAGCCACCTGGGTATAAGCACCTGACGCAATAAACATATCCATATTTAAATATTTTGTCAGCACGCAGTGCGTTACGATAGGGGCAGGAATTACCGGCATGGATTCAGGTCAGATAATGGGCTGCCTGAAGCAACTGAGGACATTGAACTGAGCATGAACGACTGCACCATGATTTTGCTGCTCCCTGCTGGGCTGAGCTCCCTTACTCTGCACCCTTTTGCTCTGCACAGTGCGCACCATAACGGAGATCGACCCAGCCATGCTGAGGAAGCTGCAGGCGGAGCGGCTGCAACAGGACCATCAGAAGAGAGTGGAGAGGGCGGCAGCTGAAGCGGAAGCTGCCTCGGCCGCCGCAGCCGTGGCCTCCGCTGCCAACGCAGCAGCGGCAGCCGCGGTGACGAAGGCGGAGGGCGATGCGGAGGATGGCGATGACTATGAGATCGGGAAGGACGAAGACGACCCGGGTGCCCCGCCTCCCCCTCCGCCTCCCCCTCCCCCTGCGGCTGTGAGTTGTGTGGCTGCACCATGAAGCTTGCCATGTTACATTAAAAATCCCCTTCATGTAGTTAATATTGTTTGGCCACTTCCGGTGTATATAAAGATTGATATACTGCATTAAAACCTGGAAAAGGAAGATAGGGTATTTTGCTACGACGTGCAGATTGTCAGGCTGCACCACAGCCTCCACAGCTCCTCAAGGAAGTTTTTGTTGCTTGCTGCTTCACGCTCCGTGCACGTGCCGCACGTAATATGACAAAACCTCAGTGATGATGTCCAGACGAGTCCGCCAGGTTAATATTGTTTCTCTGCTCAGGTGGCCTCGCTACCTCCCTGGCATTTGCCCAAGCCGCCTCAGCCCAGTGGCACGCCTCCGCCCCTGCCTCCTATGCCCCCATCGTCTCCTCAGCCTCCGCCGACGTACAATGGTAGCAGTCCCCAGCCGGGGCCTCCTCCCGCAGGCCCCCCCCCTGCAGGGCCCCCTGTGCACCTGCTGGCTCACCCCCCGCCCGACATGCGGATGATGTACGGCAGCAGTGGGATGATGCCGCCACCCTTCCCTCATCAGCCCCCGCAGCAGCCAGGAATGATGCCGCCTCCGTTTCCCCAGCTGCAGGGGATGGCTGGGCCTCCGCAGTTTGGCCAGCCGCCCTTCAGGCCTCCCCACCCACGTCCGCCCCCGCCGGGCATGTTCAACCCGTACGGGGGGCCACCTCCATTCGCCTCGCCACCTCAGCATCAGCAGCAAGCTGGTCCGCCACCGCCGGGATGGGGGGGCATGCCGCCACCGCAGCAGCAGCAGCAGCAACAGCAGCAGCAGCCTCCACCACCTCCCCGGGGCATGGGGGGGATAGGCGGGCCGCCGCAGCAACCCATGCCCGGTCCAAGGCCACCGCCCGGGCCACCGGGCATACAAGAGCCGCCCCCTCCTGGCATTTCCATGGGTCCACCCTCACCTATGAGCGCTCCCTCACAACAGGGAGGGGGGGCTCCCTTTCTGCCGCCGCCCGGCAGCCCCATGCCATCGGGAGGGGGTATGATGCCTGGGCCTCGACCGCCTTTCGGACCGCGACCACCGGGCCTCCCTCCCCCGCCTGACCTGGCTGGACTGATGCCTCCAGGTGTCGGGGCCCCACCCCCTGGTCCCTGGCCGCCTGGCGGAGCTCCACCGGCTCGTTGGTGATTAGGCGAATATGCGAACGGGGCAATACCTAAAAATTTGTTAGATTGACCGATTGACGTCACCTGAACAGCTGTGTCACATCTCGCCACCAATTATTTCCAAACATGACAGGTCTGGCGGCCGAGTTGAACCTTAACTGACCACTGTGTGAAGGCCCATGTTGCTTTATTCCTTCTTCTGGTGCTATCATGTACCATTTGCACATTTCCCATACGTTCATTATTTTTGGGATGCTTAATTGATGGTGCAATCAAATGACTGTGACTTCCCCATGAAGATGGGTACCGGTACTGGTGGTTATGTCAGGCATGAAAAGCTAGGGAACCAGAGATATATCACGTATGTCATAGGCCACGGGACTACTAGGGCAAGTACTGGTCAAATCCTGGGGTTGGATCTTACAAATTCAGAACGGTTTGCAAAGAAGAGGGCATGTCAACATGCTTTTACCGCTCTCTCAATTGATAACGACATTACTTTGCTATGTATTTTATATGTTGTTGAACTATCGGTTTACGGTACCAAATGTGGAGATATGACTACCAAGGGACAGAAGAACAACAAGCCTAACAGGTGCCATACCTTGATTGCCATCGACAGCACCACAAACAGACGGCTCCGAAACTTTTCCCAAGTGCCCTCCGCCCTCTCAAAGGGTTCCACCTGTTCTAATACTGAAGCTTGAAGTCGACAACATTGGAAAAAAAATCACGAATTGGTTGTTCCGTATCCCCTCTGCTTCTTTCACACTCGCTCTGCTTAGAACCACAGAAACAAACCCGCCCGCAATGACGCATGGCGGAAAAGACTTGCACGAAGCGCTTTCAGAATTTGAGAGGAGATACGTGGGAGGGATGAACGTAGCCGTGGCTGTGGATGGCAGCCAGATAAGCGACAAAGCAGTTCAAGTCGCAAGTAAGCTCTTCTTGACAGAGCCACGTATGTATGACACTGGTGCCACGTATACCACGTAGACAATCAAGTAGTCTCACAAGCCGGTAGAGCTTAGACGCCAGCACCCTGTACTCTCTAATCGCAGCAAGGCTTGTCGACAGCAAGCGCCACGACAAGCTGATCGTGCTGCATGTCAGCGACAAGACTAAGCTTGACAAGCTACCCAAGAATCTGCTTCCTCAGCATTTGAAAACGCACTATCAGGTAAATATTATTTACCAGGTATTTCTAGTCCCCTGCCTGAAAAGCTTCGCCCTCGGTGAGAAACTGGGCAAGGCCACGTGTGAAAGTGGGCTAATATGATTGGGGCATCATGCAGCCAATGAGGAGGCGCCTACATGGAACATGGGAGTGCATGGCAGCCAGTAAAGAGAATCTTGGAAGGGTCATGCGTGTGTATGCCAGCCCAGTGTCATCCTCTGTCTATCCTTGACAGCATGCCTACATGACATCTGGCTGGAAGTGTGAGAGTCTCCAGATTAGGCTTTGCCACTCCTACCGGTATTGATGCATTTAAAATTAAAATTGCAGGACAAGGTTGCCTTGGCTCGGACAACCATGGAGTGGGTCTGCCGAGAAAAGGACGAGGGCGTATCCATCTGTATGGCCGTGACCAGGCTGGCGACCAAGACCAAGGCCAACATGCTAGTTGTTGGCAGCTTCGGCCAGAAAGGAGAGAAACTGTGAGTTCAGAGACTCCATTACGTTTAACGCAAGAAGCATTGCAAACTGCTGGTCTCCCATGTGGCCAGGCATGCCATGAGCCCATGCTCAGCCTGGCAAGCGCCAGTGCCACACCAAATGGCCACTCTTGACCGCAATTGTTTGTTTGCTTCTGATCAGAGTTTCATTTAGTATGAACGCTGACTCATGGACATGTCAGGGCATCATGTCTGATTTTCCATGCTCTTGATCAGTACCTCATTGATGAATGCCGTCTCCTTTTTGTTCCAGGATGCCTCAGCTGAAATAAATAAACATACAAGCTGAATCAGGGACATGCTGGGCAGCGTGTCTCATTTTGCAAGCTTTTAATCTGTGCTTTGCTCATGAATGCTGACCCCTGTTTATTCAAGCATACCTCAGCTGAAAAGAACACTCCTGCGTAATCAGGGAGATGCTGGGCAGCGTGTCTGATTTCACGCTGAGGGAGGCCCCAGCCAGCATCTGCATCGTACGTTCAACAGGGAACATGTTTGACAAGCTTGCCAAGTTCCTTTTCTGCACCGACGGCTCTCACGCAGCTGCCCTGGCTTTCTGTAAGCTCATCAAGAGGTAAGGATCTCTGGCCTTTTTTTTGTGTCTCATCTCCACTGATGTCAGCAACTCAACTTTACTGACATCAGCCACGCCAGGTAAGCCCAGCCCTACTTCTTGGGCCGCCGGCTGTAGGCCTGTCCAGGTTTGTTCCTATCAGGAATTGGGGTGCGTGTGGTCCCCGAATGTTGGTCTTGTGGAAAGTAAAAGATACACTGATCAGGTCTGAGGGAATCCCCGGCTGACTCAACTGCACACTGGTGAAAATATGGCTGTGTTCCAGTGCTTCTTTTCATGAGGGCAAAATTACTGAAGGGTGAATAGGTGCAGGAACCTATTACTGTTACTCCCTGTGTAACGTCGTTGACTGTTCCTCCCTGGCTGAAGAAATAGGTCACTGACGGTGTACCTCTGGGCCCTGCTCAGAATACCATTTCTGATTAGCGCCCAGAGGTGTGCTGACATTGACAGGTAGAGCAGGGTTCACTGTCATAGGCGGGCAGGAGCAAGGAATTATCCAACCAGCGTGCCTGTTAAGTTAATGGCGTAACACCTGTGGGCCCTGCTAGAAAAGGCCAGGCCGCGTAGGCGTCATCTGTCCATCGTGCCTGTCCTGTGACCGCCGCACTCCGTGAGACCTGGATCCCGATGGTTGCCTGCTTGCTTGCAGGATCATGCGGCCCATGGACATTGTGCATGTGATCATGATCAGCACAACTGACGGTGTCAAGGAGAGTGCGATCGTCAACCACTACCGGCAGTTCATGCTGGACCAAAAGGCGAGTTACCAGTAATGACATCACACGTCTGGGCCCTGCTCAAAAATATAGCTCAGCCACGTCGGCAATTAAAAAATTGCCAAAAAAAGGCGAGTGCAGGCCAATTGGCGGGGCAGCAAGAGCTGTTCCTGGTCCATGTCTCAGGCGCGGGATCGGTCACAGGTATCAGAAACCATGTGCTGATATTTTCCCTCTGACCCTGCAATTGAGCATGCATGTGCATGACATGACATCTCTGGGCCATGCTCAAAAGGCTTGGCCACGTAGGCGCCCAACAGCCCGGTTGGGAGAAGAAAATATAGAAAGAGGGGGAGTTCATTCAAAAAGAAAAGAAGGGAGGGTAACGAAAGTCAAGGGATAGGTCAAAAAGGCGAGTGCCGGTGGAGCATCCTGGCTGCTGGGCAACCCCCTGACCCCATATAATGAGTTATAGAATGACCAGGGTCCTCCTGATTTCTCATGCAGGCCTGAGGAAATGTGTGACATGTTAAAGGGGGGGCGTTTGACTTCATCACCTGAATGCGTAGGTTGTTGGCGAGGCAACGGTGAAGTGCATCGACAGGAGGGTCATGCCAGTCTACGAGGGCATTCTGGAAGCTGTTAACGAGCAGGATGCTGATGTGGTGGTCATGGGCATTTCAGGATACGGGTAAGTCAATGCACACTGCATGCTGGCAATCTGGCATGCTGCAAAGGGCCCAGGGCCACCTTTCCCACGGTTTCCCCCAAGACAAATCTATCCCGGATGCTCGCCGATTGGGAGGCGGAGATAGGAATAAATTATCTTCCTTGTATTCCTTGTGCTGCTATAACTGTCCCTGGTCTATTTCCTCAACGCGGGCTGGATCATGGTTGTCAAGGACCATGTGCTCATTGTGTCCAGACGCTGCTTCTGAGCAGTCATGTTGATGATGTTACACCTCTCGGCTCTGCTCGAGGGCGCCTTAGTGTAAACTTCTAAAATAATTGATAGAAGAAAACGAGGGGGCAGGAAAAGAGAAAGAGCAGGGCAGGAAAGCAGAGGAGTAGGAAATAAAGTGTAGGATGCTCCCTGCTCCTGAGCATACACGTGACCGGTGTCCCGTTCTAACCACATGATGACATGAACAGTGGTGATTGTGCCTTCCGGACCTTTCTGCCTCCAGGAAGAAGAAGTTGGGATCAGTGAGCGAGCACATCGCCATCCATGCTGGCGTCACCACTATCATCATCAAGGACGGTTACGAGATACTGAACCATCGATACAGCATGGCTGGCTCCAGATCCATGTCCCTAGACATCACGCCTTCAGGGCGGCTGCTGTGAGCATGCCTGTATCCAGGTGGATTTCCGGGGACGTTGTCGGAACGGCTGTGAGCGTGGAATGTGACCAGAGCCAAGACGGAGAGAGAGAGAGAGATTAAGCGTGACTGGGACCAGGTTGCTGACCAGTGACATTCCGCGTCGGGGCGGTTGAGACTTGAGAGCGTGGTACTGACAAGTACCAAGGGCATGGATGGGTTCAGATCGATGTCGCGGGACATCTTGCCGTCGGGTTGGTTGTGACAGTGGCGCTGACATGGTACCATGAGCAGCCTGGACCTGCCAAGAGCTGGGGAGGGATTAAGCTGACACTAATAGATATAAAGCTCAGACGTTAAGAGGGGCAAAGCTGAGGCTCAGAGCGATAAACTGAAACTAAAATACATAAAGCTGATCATGACGGCAAGATCTTATCTGATCTATTCGGCTGCCACTGACTGAGTGCCATATTGTTGTCTTAAAGGGAGGTACGTTTAGCCTAGGGAATCCCTCCCTGATGCTGACTTTTGTTTTAAAATGGCCATCCCACCTTGCTTAATAGGGTTGCAGTGCATCTCCCCCAGCCCTGGTTTCTAAGGCTGGCTGGGGGGGTAGTTGTCACGTCAATGACGTTACACCTCCGGACTCTGCTGAAAAGGCTCGGCCGCATGGGTCCTAATTAGTTGTTATGTTTGTGTGTCACTGTGCCTCACCTTCGAATTGTGTTTGTCGTTCATGCGGTTTGAGCGATAAGTGTGTCGCCGGATCATTTTATACTCACATGCCCTTGATCACCATTTTGTATGCAGCTTGTTTTTCTAGGCTGCCATGCCTTGACTTGGTAACTTTTTCCGTGCCTCCGGCTCTCTTGAATTGACTGGCTTAACTGACCAGTATTTGGCTTCCAGGATTTGTTTCTGCCGACCCATTGCCGGCCCTGTCCTTTTGTCTATTAACTTGCAAATTTCTTCCCTAGCTAAGTCAAAAAGATGTACAGTATCGTCGCCTCGGTCATCTGCACGTACCTGTGTTAAAAACATTTCATTTAATCACTTCAGGCCCCTGCTCCCAGCCCCTGCTTTACGATGCTGGTGTCAGTGTGAAACTCCTTTCCGGCATCCTACACGCGAAGCGTCATGGCAGTGGCGCCGCACGATTCTTCCATGTAAACAGCCAAATTGAATAGCTGGGTCCATTGAGGCCAAGATGCAAAACCGGTATCCCACCACTGAGCAGGGTTAACATTCCCTATTTGGGGCTGGCAGTCCAAGGGTTGCCATTGACGTCCACCTGCGAGAACAAAGCAATAGATAAACATGCTGGTTGTCACACGCTAAAGCAGTGCAGACTGCGCCAATCTGGTGGACCCTCCCAAAAGGAATCCAGTACATAATCGATCATCCCTTGGTAGTGGGAGGAGGACCACCACCTACTCCCCCACCCCCCACCTACTTTTAACCTTCAGGGCTTTGACCATGAAGTCTATGAGGCTGCCCCTGACTGCTAGGGCTCACCGGTACATCCAGGCGGCGAAGCTGAGGTGTGGACCAGGGGTGCTCCTTGACCATCGCCCACTCAACAGGGCGGTTGAAGTTCTTCTGTGATTGTAAGGCAGGATTGGATCACTAGCAAATACAGCCACAAAGCCTTGCAGCCCAGTAGGGTCTGCTCGAAGGAGACAAACAAAACGTGACAAACGCCCAGCCTATTTCAATGCTTTTGGTTGGACAGGAATTCCTATCTTGCCTTGAAATTATCGGTGAACACCCTCTGGGCTTCCTTGAACTCAGGTGTAGAGAACGTCAGCCGTGGATCCTCGTTTCGGCGCATGTCTTGAAGCTTTACACGTGAGTGGGAGAAGGCAGGGTATATTTGTCAGCTAACTAAATGCTTAATTATTGATGGCTGTAGCCAGAGGTCTAGACTAGCAATCAATGAATTTTTATATAAATCCATTTATAGTCTACATGTGTGGGACAGATGCCAGCACACAGCTGATTTGAACAGTAGTCAAGATAGCCCAACATTCGCTTGCCCCCCCCCTCAACCATACTACTGTGACTGGGGAATGCCTAACACATCAGGTGGTTATCCCAAATTGTTTTTTGTCCACATCTGCAAAATTTATTTACTGCTGTTGGTGCGTCATTCAGGAAAATCCTACTTGTGGCTCGCTCTGGAGTGGTTATTTTAGTATGCCACACCAATGCTACACCCGACCTTTGGGCAGACAGGGGCCAACCCTTGTAAGGTCTAGATCTGGTGGCCCAAGCAGCATAGCGTGCAGCAACAGGCCATCCAGGCCGTGATGTAGCTGAATTTAAGCTGAAGCACACGTAACACAAAACATTTGTGCCCTCACGGACCTTCTTCAAGTGGGCCCGCATCTCATGGATGAGATCTGCCTGCTCCTTGCTTTCAGGATCGGCATGTTGCTGAAGATCCTCCTGAAGATATCCAAGGAATTAAGTGAGATACAGTTGAGCTGACCCAACATGTCCAATCCATTCCTCAGAAAAGCTCTGAAAATGACGTCACGTTCGACAGCGCCTGCGGTCACTATCACTAGCTCACCAGCTTCCTTGACTCCTCTGCCAGGCCGCTCATATTTGCTGTGACAACTGAAACAAGCACTGACAAGGACAATTTTGGAATATTTCCAGGAATGCGCATTAATACTACGCAGGCTTCTCTTCCGCAATCGGATGCGCTTCTAGGACTGGCCGCACTGACTCGTACGCCGTTTGCGACCGAGCGTCACTCATGTGTCACGCGAGCCGCTGACGCGGGCCTCCGTTACCGAAAATTGAACGAACACGGGGTTCCAGCAAGTGCGCATGACATGGATACACATTGCTTCTGCAAATCATGACCAGTTTATGAAAGGCAGGTAGAAAAGAAAGTGCCACAGACAATCTAATCAAGTCTAGCTTTAACGTTGAAGCGTTCAGAGCGAGCAGGAGGACCGTCCTAGTAGCTACTAAGAGCTATAGCTCCAGTCATCAAGAATGACCTAGCGAATAAACTCAATGAAAGGACATGCCTTCCGCACATGACCGATAGGCAATGCTTGTCTTCCATACCGATGACAGCCCATAGCTGGAATCCCCGTCCCTGCATTCCCCTAAACAATCGAGCGTTACTTTTTGCCTTCATGCAGATTTCGAGCTTCCTTGGTCATGAAGACGGGTTCTTTTCCGGCCTCAATGAGTTCTCTATTCGTCAAGCACGCCTTCTTCAAGGACGGGTTATTACATGTCTTGCAGTCGCCACACTTGGGGGTCGTTCCCTTAAACACGCGCTTCCGGCCTGAAAGAGAGTCCGGTGCCGATTCTCGTGTGATGCCTGCGGGAGCAAAGCATCCTATCGATTGTGGGGCAAGGCAGGCCGAAACTGCAGGCATGAATTCCTGAAACATTGCAAACAACAAAGTATCACTCAGGCAGGTCACAGGGACTTGTGCAGCAACTTAAATCTACATTGCAGTGTTTAACCCGACTACTCGCCGAGTCTGTGCCCCTTGCCTGTCCGCCCCCCCTGGCAGGAGGCCCCTGCCAGTGGCACAACACCCTTGACCTCAACCCACCATAGGCGGGCCTTTGCTGCGGCCCTGCGAACTCCCAGTCCCCCTCGTCATGTGCAGCAGCGGCATCCCTCCCAGCCACCCCTAGCTGCGCCAAGTAGTGCTCCTTGAGCTTCGGGGCTCTTCGATGCAGCGCACGAGGGCCTGCCTGCAGCTGGCGGAACGAGAGCAGCAACAGCTCCAAGGAGGTCACCTGAAGACATGAGGCACACGTGAGAGGGAGACAGCAATGAGCACACACATGACTATATGAGACACACGTGAGAGGGAGACAGCAATGAGCACACACATGACTATATGAGACACACGTGAGAGGGAGACAGCATTACAGCAATGAGGACATAAGACAGAAGATGGTTCCCTACTTCCCCGCCAGCCACAAGCTACGGGTGGGCAGCGTTGAGCAGCTCAACACAAGTGGGTCAGAGGAGGTAGAGCCTTGCGAGCATGGTCGGCGCGACAAGCCAGCCAGACATCAGAGCCGCACTCCCAGGCACACACCTCGTCCCATCCTAGCATCCTGCCCACTGCCACAGGTGGAAAGACCTCAACCCGACCGTCCGCAGGTTCCGGTTCTGGAGCCGTGCCGGATCTCACTACATCCTGCTGAGTCACCGAAGCGAGGGATGTGTCAGGCGCCTGGTCTGCCTGCTGTACATCCAGCATCGAGTCCAGCTGCTCGGGCACAGCTGCGGCGGCATTGTCCGTATAGCTGCCTGCTGCGTTGTTGCTTGTTACGGCATCGGCTGCTGCCTCGCTTTCGTCACCCGAGGGCTGCTGCTGCTCCCTCTGCTGCTGCTTCTGCAGCTCCTGCTCCCGCTGCCGCTCCGCGTGAACCGCACGGGATTTTTTCAGTGCAGCTGACGTGTCAAAAAGAAGGCCGAGCGGCGAGGCGCACGACTGGACATGTCGGCTCAAGTATCGGAGCATGCTGACGGCCAAGCGGGCGGCGACAGGGATCGGGATGCGGGCCGCGCCGTCCACTTCCGGCGGCTCCTGCAGCGCTTCTGCAGCCGCCTTGAGGGACGCCGTCACCTTGTCGAAGGTCGGAGCGGCCAGGAGGCTGCCTTCCCGCTCCTTAGCCTGGTCGGGGGGGCGGAGGGGTGAGAGGCAGGGGCACAGGCCTGGGATGGAGGCAGGAAGGGCAGCTTGCCCAGACAATGGTCAAATCAGCACACACAATAATCCGTATGCAGGATTCCAAATATCAGTTTTGGTACACGCTCCAGGTAACTCCTTGTAACCTGTCGGTCAGTCATTTGAATCCCTGCAATCCTGATCTTGCAAGCTCCTGCCCAGGCCACCCCTGGCTGTCACAAACAGATTCCACAACCTTGGGCTCACTTGGGCTTAACCCGTAGTTTAACCCTAGGCTCTCTTGCGCTTAACCCAGAGTTAAACCCTACGCTCACTTTGGCGTCCATCAGCTCCAGCAGCCGGGCCTGCCGAGGCTCCCTCTCCCGCGGCATGATCTCCTCCAGGGGCATCAGGTAGAAGTGATACACCTGCATGTGGGCGGAGTGGGGGCGGGGAGGAGCGATCTGAGAGGGCGGGTCTGTGTTACAACTGACAACTCCGGGTCAAGCATCCATGACGCGGCGCCAGTAGCTTCAACACGGATCATTTTGATTTACATATGATGGGACCATGGAAGCTAAGCACCGACACAGGAGGACAGAGGGGACAGAGGGCATCATGGGAAGGACAGAGGGGACAGAGGGGACACATGGGTTGCGCCGTGGTCCTCAGCACCTGGCAACGCACCAGCGTCTTCAACCGACACATGCTAACATGTGTGTCCATGATGCTACCGCGGTGTTCGCGCTGCTGCATGAAACACTCATGTGTGCGCACGTGATCCTCAGCACCTGGCAACACATCAGTGTCTTGCCCGACACATGAGTGCGAATGGTTCTGCTGTCGTGTTCATGCTGCTGGATAACAACATTCTGCGGTGGTTGCCCCCCACCCTCGTGCTGAACCGGCCCTCCATGTGCTTAGTCCCGTCCATCTGACCTGCTACAGGATGCCATGCAGCCAAGAGTATTCCTGCGTCGGGCTGCCCCGCAGCTGCTGAAGGTGCCATTTTGGCCAACCCTTGACCAGCCTACGGACACAGGCCTAAGCAGCATGGCTGGCCATGCAATGAGCCTCTGGCTGGAGGTCAGGAGGTGGCTAAAACGTAGCTGAACATTCACCATCATTCGTCCATAGGTGCTTTGCTTCTTTAGAGCAACAAGCATCATCTCATCAGGCCTGTTTTTAATAATTACCATAAATCATGGAAGGATTAAGAAAAGTCATGGAAGAATAAACGCTGCCTCCGACCTGTTTGAGGATGCTCCACAGCCCAGAGTCGTGCTGTAGCGAGCTGGCGAGGTACGGCCAGCTGTCTGTGTCACTCGCCACTTGAAAGCCACCCAGGTTAGACACCTGAGTGTTTTCGGAAAGAGAGGTGTCAAGGCAGGGCATCAGCTTTTGCATGCTCTCCCATAACAAAAACAGCTTCGCTCGTTTTGACGACCATGCAGAATCTAATGCCAAGGGAGGGAGCCCGCGAGACCAAGAAAACACGACTGGCGTAGGGTATGCTGCCACCCAGGGGCTGCCACCGCCCCAAGCAATAGGGCTTTCTGCACCAGGTCCACCAAGCCGCGTAGGACAGGGTGCCGCTGAAGAGTTGCTGAAGTGTCCCTGCAGTGTAGCTGGAGTGAAGCTGGAGTGTTAATGAAGTGTAGCTGGAGTGCAGCTTAAGTGTAGCTGAGTGTAGCTGAAGTGTGGCTGTAATGTAGCTGTAGTGTAGCTGTAGTGAAGCTGGAGCGTGGCTTAAGTGTAGCTGGTGTGTAGCTGACTTGTAGCTGAAATGCACCAGCAACAGCACTCACCTCCATGAACAGCCTCTTGAGGTCCAGGACCATGGCTCCAGGGGTCAGCAGGGGGAGCTTCACCTGCAAGAAACACACACAGGGGCGCATCAACATCCAGGTTCTGACCCGCCTGCTGGCTCCCCACAAGAAAGAAAGAAAGGCCGTAGGGGGCATGAGGGTTAAAGAAACAGCGCAGCCTGGGCCGAAGCCACATCCGCACCGTAACCCACAACGTAAACCCACAAGAAATAAGACAGCAGGTTCTGACCCACCGGCTGATTTCTCTCAAGAATTAAGACGGCAGGTTCTGAACCGCCCACTCTTTCCCCTGCACAGTAAGACAGCAGGTTCTGACGCACCGGCCCTCCCAGCGGCGCATCAACATCCAGGTTCCGACCCACCTGCTGGCTTCCCACAAGAAGCAAGGCAGCAGGTTCTGACGCACCGGGACTCACAGATATACAACCAGTGCTCTAGAGAAGCGCTGCTCATCTGGGATTTAGGGTGTAAGGTTTGGTCCTAATCGGCCCAGTGGTGGCCGCCCGGCGGCCACCCAAGGTAAAACACATTCCACACCAGAACAAACGCGTGTTCTGACACACAGGCACACCCTGGAACGCTGACAAGGCGCTCTAGAGAACCGCTGCTTATCCGGTTTCCAGGGTTCCGGTCCCCAGTCGGTGATGTCTGGTGCACACTCAAAAAAATGGAAACTACGTGCCCCTACGCACCGGCACTCCCAGGAAGGCGGACAGTGCGCTGGTGAAGCGTTGCTGGTCCGGGGTCGGCTGCCCGTACGCCACCTTGCGCGCTGGTGGGAGGCTGGGGCGGCGGACGGCCGCAGCTGTGGCGGCGGCCTCGGTTGACGGTTTCGGAGCAGCGACGGTGGGCGCCTGGGCCGCCTGCGTTGTGAGGGGGGCAGTCGGGTTAAGGGCTTACAGTGAAGGCTGTCTGCGTTGTGACTTTTTAAGAGGGGGCAGTCAGCCCAGGGTTAAGGACTAAGGCCGCCTGCATTGTGAGGAGGAGCAGTCAGTTCAAGGGCTTAGGGTGCAGGCCGTTTGCTCTGGGAGAGGAGGGGGCAGTCAGGTTTAATCTTAAGAGTTAAGGGTCTAGGCCGCCTGCGTTGTAAGGGTGGGGGGGCAGTCAGGTCTGTCGGGCGAGCACCGGTCTGAGCACCGGCACCTGAAGGAAAGGAAGGGCTTTGCACACCTTCATGGGCGTGAGCGTTGAGGGAGCGGGGGCCAGCTTGAGGCAGAAGCCACACATGTGGCGGAGGCCAGACTGTTACCATGAGGCGGAAGCATCGGCTCCTTCAGGGGAGACCTGAGGTGGCTTCATGCCTCCAAAGCCGCTGCATGAAGTCACGTGCAGATCGCATGCTTGCTTTTGCAAAGTCTGGGTCAGTGACAGTCATTCATGTGGCGAGAGATCAAGAACTGGGGGATCCCTCCGCTCCTCAGAAGACGTCAAGATTGGATCCAGCCTGGAGTCTGACCTGTATCTGGCAGTCTATCAGCCCTTGTGGGCACCTTCAGGCGCTCCATGCATCGGACCGCATGAAGTGTTGGCCCAACCTGAGGTCGGACCACATGCCGCACTGCTTATTTCCGGATGCTTCACCTACAGTTCAGCCACGTCACGGCCTACGCCCAGGGTGTCCTGGTGCAGCAAGGTAAAAGACACTGACCTCCTGCTCCTCCAGATCTGCCAGCCCCCCCCGGCTGCGGGTGCTGGCGTTGGCAAGAGCCTTCCATGCGCGTGTGAACTCGGTCTTCCTGCGCAGAGGGGGGCAGGGACACTGAGCAGGGACAAAAGGACGCATGCTGCATGACAGCATACTCTATGCATATCGGAGAGCCATGCATGTCTGCCATGCATGGAGCCATGCATGGAGCTCTGATAATATAAGAAAGTATGATCTCTGCATCTCCCCATGAGGATAGGAGGACCTGGCGCATCTTGAAGTGCGCCATACATCTGCCGCGCGGGACAGTCTGGCAGGGCACTATGCAGTGCAGTCCATGCCCTTACCTGACACCTCCACCTATACTGGTGGGATAGACAATGCGCTCGGGGTCGTTGACCTTGGCCCTCTCCCGGATACCCTCCAGAACTGCACCGGCTGGGTCGTCAATGTTGCGTGCATTGTTGTGTCGCTGCGCTGCTGCCACCAGCTGTGCACGGTTCATCTTCCTGAGATCTATGACAGCTCCAGAACTCGGCTGAGCTGGCAGCCACTCGCAGGCGGTGCTGAACAGCAGCTCGGGGTTCACGTCGTCTGCGGACCGAGGCTGGAGGGCAGGTCTGCCATGGCTCTTGTGCAAGGGCTGCTTTGCCTCTTCTGCTGATGGGCCCTGGGGGGCATCGACTGCATGGGGCTCATCCATCAAGGTCTCCCCAGCGGCCTGTGGAGGTGTGGGTGGCGCATGCCACTTCTCGCCTGGGCCACGCCCTTGACTTCCTGGTGTGGGCTCCATGCCAACAGCTGAAAAACTGATGTTCAAGACAGAGATCTCTTGTGAGTCACAACGGTATCACCAGAACAAATCAGATTCAAATAATGATCCAAGAAGGACTGGTCGTCCTAAAAAGTAATAAAGGGGTCATGCAGGCGTCATCGCCACGCATTCGAGCGAAGCACAAGCCTGAATTTGATGTATATATATACACATTGAGACAGCGGCAACATTCTCTCCAAGGAAATTCATTCTGCAGACTGTTTTTCCGCGCGAAAAGTAAAACAGTGAGTATGGATCCTGGTGTGGACCTTCCAGTCCGACCTTTTCGATATTTGGCAAGGACAGCCATGTGCATAAAGTCTCCGAGTTGGGCTTATCGTAACAAGTGGACATCTCTCTTCTTGACAATGATAAATTCATAACATTTCGATGCTCGTACAAGAGCTGAGGCAACAGTATAGAGCTCAGCAGACAGAACTTAATAAGACCTGGTCTAATGGACCTGTTCTGTCCACTGATTTGCTCAGTGACCAAAGCTGGGCCAGTTCTCAGCCAGAAAGCCCTCAACCAAGACCTGACGCCAGCTTCAGGGATTCCCTGTCGGGCATGGCGGACCGTCATGGAGTTCTGATGGATACGGAGTTTTTTCACCCCAAGCTGCAGAGGCCGACTTCCAGGGCTGCAAGCAGAAGGCCATGCCATACCAAGTGAGGATCAAGCTACCTGGAACATTCTACTAGTTTCTAGCTAGCAATTTCTGGCAGCGTCCACCCTGAGCACCGTAATTGGCCAAGCTATAATCTTCTTCAAGAGTACATACGTACTAGTAGCAGAACAGCAAACTCCCTGATAATCGAACTATCTTGCCTTTTGACCATCCGCATGCAAACCGGACGTTTAGGATATTGGATGTCGACCAAACGCCCGAGTTCTCCTCCAAGCTGCCACAGTACATTTTGGCAGCACCCCCAGGGATCAAGGATCGAGACAGGCCCGGAAAAACACTCAGAATCAGCCTGGGGGGAAGACGCGCAGGAGGCTCGCAGTCACGGCTTTTGCACAACGCCCCCGTCCCATCCGGCCAGACCAACCGCATCCTGCGGCTTGACAATATGCCAGATGTGCTGTACCCGAACATCGATTCGACGCGGGAGCGGCGGCCGGCGGCGGTGTTCCCCTCTGGCAAGCGGCATCCCGCGGGTGCAAGGCTGAAAGAGGCCGAGGCCAACAGGTGCAGACCTGCACACCCAGTGTGGACACAATTTCTGTTTGCCTCTAAGCACCCAACAGGTTATAGGAATCATCAACCAAATCAAATACAAATCTGCTGCCCTGCTGCTGCCTGTCCGGCTGCTTCAGGCCCGCGCTGAATGTCCGTGAAGACCTGGTGCGGCCCAGGGTAGCCGGAGGCGGCTTTGCTGCCCCCTCATACTGTCCCCACTCCCCAAGCACTGCTACTGCCGGCAGAGTCGCCGTCGCGGCGGCTGAACCGGGCGGTTCCATGCCTAGCCAAGGCAGAGTCAAGGCGGCGCATCCGACCGAGCCGCCCGACCCAGACACCTCTGCTGTCATCCAGTACGAAGCTGTTATGCAGGCTGCACCCGCATCCAGCTTTTCAAAGGCTCCTCGCTGGGGTCGCGACACAGAGTGCAGCGGGGACCAAGGCGTGGGGGCGGGACGTTTCCCAGGACCCCAGGTCAGAGGGCACTTTGAGCGCATGCTTGGCACGTCACTAATGCCGTGCCATTCGTCTGTACATGCTAATTGTAAAAGGAGGCAGGGTGCGAGCCTTGTGTCCAGATTTGCATGCGACGGCACTGCTGTGCTTGTTTGATCGATGTTATCCTTTGGACATGTCCTCTGAGCCTGAAAAAGCAAATTTGAATGTTGGCATTCATATAAGGCTAGGTCCTTGAGCATGTTGAACATTATGCCCCCCCCCTCCCCCTGGCCACTGCCTCTGGCCCCTTTGCCACCAACAGGACAGTACTGAGCGGAAGGATTTTCAGACTCGACTGGACACAGCTGCGACACACCACCTGGTGCTGCCAAGGGTGTGAGTAAAGCAGAGGGTACAGGGACCAGGCTGCCTGCCTTAAACATATTGAATTTCAGGGATGTGTTCTCAGATCAATTGTGGGAGCTGAGGAACGAGCATTTGACTGCATGCATTGATCCGCATTTCATACAGTGCTGTGCCAATTACGGTCCTTACGGTAGCTGAATAACGTAGTTGAGTTTCAGTCACCGTAATTTCAAGGCAAATTCAGCAACTTTGACCAGTAATGGACCGTAATGACGCACACGATTCCTGAATTACGGCGCAATGGCACCATACTGATTTCATGGCTGCACAACAGCTGATCATCATTGTCATCTGATGCTTCATGGCGTTGCAGCATCTGCATGCAACATCCGAACCTGGGGGAGTAGGTGGTGTTCATACATGTGGGGTATAAAGGCGATCCCATAGCCCCTTAAGTTCTTAAGATCTGCGGGCAGATATTTGACGAGTCGGTCCTGCAGTCTTGTGCTTAAGGCTTCTATAAATGGTAGTTGGAAAGAAAGACGAGGATTTAGCAGACATTGCAGCCTGGGCCTTAACCCTAGTAAAAATAAAATGCGCGCCGTGCATGGATGCATTTGGATGCATGGCAAGCTGCTTGAGTGAATGGGATTATTTTTACATATGTATACCTTTTTACTACATAGTTTTGCTGAGTCTGCGTTTTTAGGGCTACCTTGGGTAAAGGGAAGAAGATACACCTCAATGAGAGGTTTCTTAAGGGTTCTGGCCAGGGTCAATCATCCCTGGGGCAAAAGCTGAACTAAGAAATGCAAATGTATAGTATATACGGTAAGCACGGCCTATGTGGGACTGGGCCATTCGGTATGATCCAGCCCTAGGCATGACACAATCATGCAACTTGTTGCGCTGTGACGGCAGTAGCTTTCCCCACAGCAGCGTCAGGTAGCTTCTTATGTAGCAGCTGCTCCCTTCGCCTCCTGCCCTCTACCCATACTTCCTCTCCCTATCTGTGCTCTCATGCCTGCCTCATGCCCTCATGCCTGCCTCATGCCCTCATGAGCTCTCATGCCTGCCTCATGCCCTCATGTGCTCTCATGCCTGCCTCATGCCCTCATGTGCTACTCTTCAGGGCGGCTGCCTGGTTCTCCAAGACCAAGAGGTTCAAGGATGCAGGAGATGACTGGCAGCAGCCCAGCAGGTTTCAGCCACAGTAAGTGGGGCCAACCCTAGCCAGCAGGTTTCACCGCCACAGCGAGTTAGGCCAATCCTGGCAATGCCCATTCCCTACCTCCATTCTTCATCTCATACGGTGTCACCCTAGATCTCTGTCCTAGTTTTTGTATACCGTATCGGTACATCTTTTTTGAAAATGCATGTTTTTAAATTTCATCACAGTCAGCATTTCTGGGTTGTAGAACCATACCAGTGGTGTGTGGGGTGGAATTCTGTGAGGACGGAGCCATGCATGCATATGAGGATTCAAGAAGCCTAGTTAAGGGTTTAGGCCTTGGCTTCCCAGGGAGGAGCCCTGCCGATGGATGTCTGCTGTGCGCAGGTGGGATGATCTGGCAGGGGCCGCAGGCTTGGCTACCAAGCTGGGCCGGCCTGCAGGCACCGAGCGCTCCCAACAGAAGCCTGTCCCTCTGACTGCTGGCATAGAGGCCGCTAAAGACTTTGTGAAGCCCAGGATGCCAGCTGCAAGCTTCGGACATGGATCTGTAAGTTCTGTGCCGAGGGGAATTAAGCATGAGTGTGTTAGGCATGTCAGAGGAGGTTAATCACGGATCTGCTGGTCTTGTCACGAGATCTTAAGTATGGATCTGCTGGTCATGTCAGGAGATCTCCAGCATGGATATGTAGGTCATGTCACGAGATCTTAAATATGGATCTGCTGGTCATGTCAGGAGATCTTAAGCATGGATCTGCAGGTCATGTCAGGGGATCTGTAGCATGGATCTGCTGGTCATGTCCGGAGATCTTAAGCATGGATCTGCAGGTCATGTCAGGGGATCTGTAGCATGGATCTGCTGGTCATGTCAGGAGATCTTGGATATTATGGACCTGCTGGTCATGTCAGGGGATCTTAAGTATGGATATGCTGGTCATGTCAGGAGATCTTAAGCATGGATATTATGGACCTGCTGGTCATGGCAGGAGATCTTAAGCATGGATATTTTGGATCTGCTGGTCATGTCAGGAGATCTTAAGCATGGATATTTTGGATCTGATGGTCATGTCAGGAGATGTTTAGCATGGATCTGCTGATCAAGTCAGAAGATCTTGAGTATAAATCTGCTGATCATGTCAGAAGATCTTGAGCATGGATCTGCTGATCATGTCAGAAGATCTTGAGCATGGATCTGCTGATCATGTCAGAAGATCTTGAGCATGGATATGTAGGTCACGCCTGTGACTTGAAAGCATGGCTTAAACTTTCATGGAATTCTTGAGAGGCGCTCCCTTAGGAGATCATTTTTTTCCTCGATGGCAACTTGCCGTACTGGATCTAGGGTTGACACAGTCCCTAGCCTGTTCAAGTTCTCTGCCATCAGGGAAATTGCCGATGATCAGTTCGCTTCCTTCAAAGCCAGTTTGCAGCCACCAGCCCTCAGCCCCGCTCTTGAAACCATATTCCGATTCACAGGTCAGGGACGTCATCTTGAAGGAGCAGGAGCGGAAAAAGCAGGAGATGCTGCAGAGGCGGGAGCGGGACAAGATGGCTGCCTCAGCCCACCCAGTCCATGCCAGCGGAACCTCCGCCCGCCCAGCAAAAGGGGGCGCATGTTCATTCTCCAGCCCAGAGCGTGTGCCGGCTGAGGCCAGGCAGTCCGGCGGCCCAGACCCAGACACGGCTTTCCCTGAAGCCGCAGCGGAAGCGTTGCCCAACGTGTGGAGCCGTCTGCTGACCCCAGGCGCCGCAGCTGGCCGGCACTCAATCAGCGGTGCGGGCGGGACGAGGGAACAGCGGGCCGGGCGCAGCGTCAGCCCGTCTTGGTCGCTGCTGGAGCGCCGCGTGCGCTCGCCGTCATTCCGCAGCTACCTGGCCCGGTCGGTCAGCGTCGATCGCTACAGCCGCGAACCTGGCCCGGGTGCGTACCTGGGCCTTGAGGCGGCGCACGCTGCCCTGTCCTACGTCACGCGCCTACCCTCGACGGTGATATCGACGGCGGAGTCACCGAGAGGTGGCAGTGTCGGAGCGCGCGTTAGCAGCAGCGGCGGCGGCTGGATCCCGAGTGCTGCGTCACTCGCAGCATGGCGGGATGCCGACCCTGCAGCCGCAAGGGACAGGCTGCGGCCCAGGGTGCCTGCTGCTGTGATTGGCTCCGAGGCCAGGGCCGTGGTCCGCGCCTTCGAGCCCCATCCTGATCCTGCAGACGATCTCCTCATTGACGTGCATTTTACCCTGGTGGAGCCGAGGGTCAGGGGCGGGGTCAGCATGAGGGCCCCTCCGGTGACCATCCATGAAGAGGAGGAGGAGGAGGAGGACGGGGCAGGTGTGGGCAGAGGGATGGGGCCGGCAGATCCCTGGGCCGTGGACAGGATTGCGCGTGTGTACCAGCCCTCATGGAGCTTTGCAGCTGCAGGAAGGTGGCCGGAAGCTGGGCCCCGGGCCCTGGGGCCCCTGGACCCCAACTTCGACTTTGGCAAACCCCGGGTGCAGGGCATCCCCAAGTTCGCGTCTTTCCTGAACCTTAGGTATGAACATTATTACATTAGGTATGAACCTTAGGTATGAAGTGATCCCCATTTGGTCATGCTGGGAGCCAGTAGTAGCTGGACCCTGAGGGAAGGACCCATTTGGCCCTGTATGATTCCAACAGAAGCAGGCCCTTAGTCGTGAGGTGCCAACCTTAAGCTCCACAGCATCACAAAGTCAATACTAGGTACATCTCGTAGTATCTGTGTGTGTGAGTGATTGTGTGTATCATTGTGTGAATGTGAGCATCATTGTGAATGTGTGTTTCATTGTGTGAATGTGCGTATCATTGTGTAAATGTGAGCATCATTGTGTGAATGTGTGTATCTGTGTGTGAATGTGTTTATCAGAGTGTGAATGTGTGTATATCAATGTGTCAGAGTGAGAGGTTGCATTGCCCTCCTCTCCTACCCTCATGCTGTATCCTCCTGCCTCCAGCACTCTCATATATCGCCCCTGACTCCTCCCCCCATGAATGCTGGGTGCATGCTGACAGGGTATCGACGGAGTCTCAGCGACGGCGGCGGCGGCCCTGGGCCCAGCCGGCTGTGGGTGCCTATGACATGGACCGGGCTTGGGCCTTCCTAAGGCGACACGTGCCGGCCGTGGTCATGGCCATGGCTCAGGACAGGTGGGCATCACAGGAGGCGGCGTGAACAGCGAGGGGGAGGGATGCATCTAGGGGGCGAGACGGGGGCGGGGGATACGTATGCATGGCATTGAAACACATTGCTGTTGTAGCCACCCGTACTGGTGTTATCTGGGTAGGTAGGATGGGCCTTCAATTCTGGTCAGGAATACATTTATCCAAGCATGCATCCAGCCTGCTCCTTTGATTGCAACGAACCTCTGCTCGAAGCTCTGGTGCCACCAGGACGGGGTGCCCATACCTGGACTCAGGTGCCACCAAGACTGGGTGCCCACACCTGGACTCAGGTGCCACCAGGACTGGGTGCCCACACCTGGACTCAGGTGCCACCAGGACGGGGTGCCAACGCCTGGACTCAGGTGCCACCAGGACTGGGTGCCCACACCTGGACTCAGGTGCCACCAAGACTGGGTGCCAACGCCTGGACTCAGGTGCCACCAGGACTGGGTGCCCACACCTGGACTCAGGTGCCACCAGGACGGGGTGCCAACGCCTGGACTCAGGTGCCACCAGGACTGGGTGCCAACGCCTGGACTCAGGTGCCACCAGGACTGGGTGCCCACACCTGGACTCAGGTGCCACCAGGACTGGGTGCCAACGCCTGGACTCAGGTGCCACCAAGACTGGGTGCCAACGCCTGGACTCAGGTGCCACCAGGACTGGGTGCCCACACCTGGACTCAGGTGCCACCAGGACTGGGTGCCCACACCTGGACTCAGGTGCCACCAAGACTGGGTGCCAACGCCTGGACTCAGGTGCCACCAGGACGGGGTGCCCATACCTGGACTCAGGTGCCACCAGGACGGGGTGCCAACGCCTGGACTCAGGTGCCACCAGGACTGGGTGCCAACGCCTGGACTCAGGTGCCACCAGGACTGGGTGCCCACACCTGGACTCAGGTGCCACCAGGACTGGGTGCCAACGCCTGGACTCAGGTGCCACCAGGACTGGGTGCCCACACCTGGACTCAGGTGCCACCAAGACTGGGTGCCAACGCCTGGACTCAGGTGCCACCAGGACTGGGTGCCAACGCCTGGACTCAGGTGCCACCAGGACTGGGTGTCAACGCCTGGACTCAGGTGCCACCAAGACTGGGTGCCAACGCCTGGACTCAGGTGCCACCAGGACTGGGTGCCCACACCTGGACTCAGGTGCCACCAGGACTGGGTGCCTACACCTGGACTCAGGTGCCACCAGGACTGGGTGCCAACGCCTGGACGGTCCCCAGGCTGAGTGGATGCCTGAGACGCGTCACCCCCCTCCTATGGACCAGGGGCGCGTTCAAACTGATAACCTTCAAGCAGACAAAGTGGACCAGGGGCGCGTTCAAACTGATAACCTTCAAGCAGATTAAGTGGACCAGGGGCGCGTTCAAACTGATAACCTTCAAGCAGACAAAGTGGACCAGGGGCGCGTTCAAACTGATAACCTTCAAGCAGACAAAGTGGACCAGGGGCGCGTTCAAACTGATAACCTTCAAGCAGACAAAGTGGACCAGGGGCGCGTTCAAACTGATAACCTTCAAGCAGACAAAGTGGACCAGGGGCGCGTTCAAACTGATAACCTTCAAGCAGACAAAGTGGACCAGGGGCGCGTTCAAACTGATAACCTTCAAGCAGACAAAGTGGACCAGGGGCAGGTTCAAACAGATCACCTTCCAGCAGACAAAGTGGACAAGGGGCAGGTTCAAACAGATCACCTTCCAGCAGATAACCTCCTAAGCGGAAGCTGATCAACTCGGATGCATTACCCTTTTCCCCTTTAGGATGCCTGATTGCTCCGCACCCACACTGACGAGATGCTCCTGTCTGTGTGCGTGCAACCAGGTGGGGCATGGCTCCTCGGGAAGCACTGGACCTGGGCGGGGACGAGGCGGTGCTGCAGCTTTCGCACGCGGCGGGCCTGCTGCGCCCCCAGGCACCTGCGTGGAGCTTCGCTCCGATACCCACCTCGGCGCGGCTGCTGCCGGACCTGGTGCACGGCAATACGCTGTCTCTACAGGTGGCCATTACGCTGGTCAAGAGGAGGACGCCTGGTGAGCGGCAGGCAGAGGGCAACGGGGACTGGGGCAGCAGGCAGGGGGGATTTGGGGCAGTGGGGTAGAGGGCAGCAGGCAGAGGGGATTAGGGTCAGAAGGGTAGAGGGCAGCAGGCAGGGGATTTGGGGCAGTGGGGTAGGGGGCAGCAGGCAGCGTGCAGCCGGGATTGGGGAGAGAGGAGTAGGGGCTAAAGGAGGCTGTATGGCAGGGTGGGGGATGCAGGAAGAGCAGCGTGCAGCGAGGATTAAGGTCAGAAAGCGGGGCGGGTGCAGCGGGGCGAGGAACAGGGGGGTGGGGGGTGCTGGGTGAGTAGCGTGTTGTGGGGATTGGGGGCATCAGGGCAAGTGTATTAGATGGAGTGGGGCATGGAGCAGGGACAGGGGGGTTGTGTAGCAGGGTGGAGGTGCTGGGTGAGCAGCGTGCAGCGTGCAGGAGGGGTGGAGCGGGTGCAATCGGGCAGGGAACGGGCCAGGGATTGGGGGGGAGGAGTGGGGCAGGGAGCGGGAAGGAAAGCAGGGAAGGGAGGAGGAGTAGGGCAGGTAAAGGACGCAGCGGGGCTGTGTATCGGGTCAGGTGACTGCGGGTGGTCAACGCAATGCAGGCACTCTCTGTTAAGGTTTCTAGGGTTTGGTAATGCCCCTCACAACTTTTGGTGACAGATGTCCTGAGTGGCACTGTGGAAGCCTAGAACCCTTATCAATAAAGCACTCTGGGGAGGGCTGCCCAGCGGTCGACTGCAGTTGATCGCAGGCATCAGGGTGGGGGAATGCTTGAGACTTGGCATATGACTGTATGAGAGGAGTGAGGGGGGGCAGTGCGGAGGCAACGCGTACCCATTGCCTAGCACTGGAGGGGACCTGTGATGCACACTAGGCTGCCTCTGAGTTGCAGGCGTGTGCGGGGTGTGCAGGGGGGGTGGGGGAGGGGATGCGATCACCCCATTCCAGGGCATCCACTGCAGGGCACCCACTGGGCACCCGTTGCAACATGTAGTGGGGAGAACCTGCAATGCAATTGAGGCTGGGCGGCTGGCTATGTGGTGCACACCAGGCATGTGCGGGGTGTGCAGGTAGGGGGGGGAAGACGCTGCGATGCGATCACCCATTGCAGGGCATCCACTGCAGGGCACTCATTGCAACGTGTAGTGGGGAGAACCTGCGATGCACACTAGACTGGATCTGTGGTGTGCGCTCCTCTGGACCATTCATTCATTCTGTTCCTTGTTGCGGCTGCATCATGATATTCATGGCAGCCCCCTACCCGCCCCAAGGGAACACTCTCCTCTGTGGGACATGGCTGCTTGGTTGGCTGAGGCACGACAAGCTTCAAGGCCCTCAGTCGCTGACCCTGCCTGCCTCCTGTGCTTCATCCCTGCTGCTTGCCCTACTGCGCCTGCATGGCCAGGGATGCCAGCATTTGACGTGCAGCTGGGTCGAGTCCTGGCGGCGGAGGAGCGGCAGGCGACGGAGACGTGCCACCTCGCACCTGGGGCGTATGAGCCCAGGTGGGTGTTAGCGGGCGGAACGGGGTGGGGGTGGGGGCATTGCCTTTTGTGTGTGTGGTTCAGGACCTGTGTGACGCGTGGGTAGTGCAGGCCTGCTATTTGACATACCGGATCATGATGTTATCGTATAGATCTGAGGTATCTGGTGTCTCAATGTAGATCTGAGATGTAGATCCGAGATGTAGATCTGGGATGCAGGTCAGAGGTATAGATCCGAGATACAGATCAAAGATGTAGATCCGAGACATCTAGTGCAGCCTCTTAAAACTGAGACATCTCATGAGCAGTTTTCTTGCGCTGGATGCCATTCAGGGGCTGAACCAGCCTGGTTGCTGGCCACATGGCTCTATTGGATTCCACGATCCACATCACCCTATTGGATTCCATCATCCCTCTCTTATCCCCCTTATCCCTCTTTAAACTCCTCGAAGCTACGACCGCATTGAAAGACGTGTGACGACCTTCCCCTTTGACAAGTACCTGGGGCACGGCATCTTCTCTGATGATGGGGAGCTTTGCGACAGTGATGATGAAGATCAGCCGAGAGGAGCAAAAGAGCTGCCAGAGCTGCCAGGTGTGGTAATACAGATGTTGAGCTGGGGCAGATTGGCCGGGTTGAAGCATGGCTGGGGTCGAGGATAAGTGCTGCCGGTGCTGCCAAGTGCGTTAGAGGTTGTGTTGGGGCTGCCCCCCTCTCCCTCTCATGAGCAGCAGCCCTCCAACTTGCCCCAGGCCCCCCTGAGGACTGCCTCGTTCTGTTCATTCTGAGCAGTGGGCGCCCACTTGCACCCCCATGCCCTCCTTTGAGTAGTACCTCTCCAAAATCCATCTCCTCCCCTACTGCCTCCGTGTCTACCTTCTGTCCCATGGGTGCCCATCTGCGTCTGGATGTCTTGGCTGCCAAGGACAGGGCGCTCAGGCATACCTCCCCTCTACTACTCCCTCCTTTAAGCAATACCTACTCCCCAACTCTTACTCCTCCCCTACTGCCTCTGTCTTCTCCTCCTGTCCAGTTGGTGCCCGTTTGCGCCTGGATGTTTTGGCCGCCAAAGACAAAACGCTGAGGCGTACGCGCTTTGTGGTCTTCATGAATGGCATGCCAGGCAGGGATGACGGGCCTGCCACGCACCTGGGCATGCCTCCAGGGGCGTACACCAGCCACCTGCCCCTCCCAGATCCTGATATGGATATGGGGGCATCTACATACAGGCGTGTGCATCAGGTGCGTGTTGGGGGCAGTGGGGCACTAGGTGTGCTTTGGGATTAAAAGGGAGGTGGGGGGGGAGGCCCTTGACTGGGATTCGATTCTGTTCAGATGCAAGTCAAGAAAAAACCAGAAAGAAATCATCTGGAAATTGACATATATAGACCGGTCTATGCTTTAGCGGAGCATTAGCAACCCATGTGTGCAAAGGGCCTAAATCAGGGATAGCCGGCTGGGAGCTGGGCAAGCATTGGAATACATCAGTGTTGTTCTCCAGCCTCAATGGCATCGCACAGTCAAAGCTGGATATGTCGTATGTGTGAAGCCACACCAGCACATGAAAAACACCATGTGGTTTTCATGTGCTGGTGTGGTTTCCAGCACATAAAAACCACATGGTGTGATCTTCATGTGCTGGAAACCACACCCTGAGATGCAGGACACTTGCATCATCCTAGTCAAAGTTTGAATCCCTAAAACCCTAAACACTAGCATCACCCATGCCCTGAACAAGGCGTCCAAGTGGCTCTGGAAACTTGCATGATCATAGCCCTGACCCTGCCTATTCTTGCCCTGACCAAGGCGTCCAAGTGGCTCTGGAAACTTGCATGATCATAGCCCTGACCCTGCCTATTCTTGCCCTGACCAAGGCGACCAAGTGGCTCTGGAAACTTGCATGATCATAGCCCTGACCCTGCCTATTCTTGCCCTGACCAAGGCGTCCAAGTGGCTCTGGAAACTTGCATGATCATAGCCCTGACCCTGCCTATTCTTGCCCTGACCAAGGCGTCCAAGTGGCTCTGGAAACTTGCATGATCATAGCCCAGACCCTGCCTATTCTTGCCCTGACCAAGGCGTCCAAGTGGCTCTGGACACTTGCATGATCATAGCCCTGACCCTGCCTATTCTTGCCCTGACCAAGGCGACCAAGTGGCACAGGATCCATGATCCGGATCCAGAGATACAGGACACTAACATCACTCTTGCCCTGACCAAGGCGTCCAAGTGGCACAGGATCCATCATCCGGATCCAGAGTTACAGGACACTAACATCACTCTTGCCCTGACCAAGGCGTCCAAGTGGCTCAGGAAAGATGTGCACGACTCTAGCCCCGACCCTGCCTGGTTCTTGCCTTGACCATGGCCTTCAGGCCAACCTGGATGGCCCAGGGCACAGGATCCATGATCCGGATGCAGAGTTGCAGGACACTAGCATCACCTTTGCCCTGACCAAGGCGTCCAAGTGGCTCTGGAAACATGTTCACGACTCTAGTCCTGACCTTGCCTGGTTCTTGCCGCGACCATGGCCTCCAGGCAGTTATGGATGGCCCAGGGCGCGAGATCCAAGATCCGGATCCAGAGGAGGCGCGGCGAGGGCCTGGAGCGTACCTCGGTGCCGACCTGCCGGTCACGGCTGCTGGTGCACTTGGCCCCGCGTGGGATTTCTCCAGGTGAGCCTCGGGACCCCCCACCTGAACCCTACCTCAGGAGCTATGCACATTCTCTATGCACATTCTTGAGGTTTGTAGGGGGGGTCAATGCCTCTCATGACGTCTGGCACCAGATGTCACGAGTGGCATTGCAAAACCCTCTGGACCTCAACGCACCTGAGGTACATGGAATATGTCAGTAAGTGGGACCCAGCACCCTGAAATGCCACATGGGATATGCCAGGAAGTGGGTCTCAGCTTCCTGAAATGGCTGGAATATGCCATGGAATGCCACATTGAATATCCCAGGAAGTGGATTTCAAAACCCTGGAATGCCCATGGCATGACACATGGAGCATTCCAGGAAGTGTCCCATCACACTGGAATGGCACATGCAATATGCTAGGAAGTGGGTCTCAGCAGTCTCAGCACCTTCATCCGGCCAAGCCGTTCCATTGCCTGAGAGCAACCCTGCTGCCTCCCCCAAGGGCCCCATGATGCTCAGCAACTTGGCTCAAAAGATCCTGCATGATTAGGTTGTTATGCTCTCTCATCCATCCGCCAGTCACCGTCCTCAAATCCCACCTCACCCCTGCTTTGGTAGCCTGCCTCAAAAGATCCAGCAGGGTGCAGGATACTGTGTTGACGGTCTCTCGCTCATCGGTCAGCCACTGTAGCCAAGGCAGCCGCTGTGCATGCCTGGATCTGGCTGGCGATCCAACACAGTGCCAGTGGCTGCACAGTGGCCATCCTGGCTGTTCGAGTAGGCCCGGCAGCCGCTGTAGCCACTGTACGCTGTGGGTGGTTGCATTAACTTTATAACAACATCTGTAGCCACTGTACTGACTGTCCTCATATCTCACTTGCCGGCGAGGTCTTAGCTGCAGCTTACCCATGCTCCATTTGTTGCCTTGCCTCCCCCGTTACAACAGGCTTGTTGGCAGGGACTTCACTGAGAGCACCAGTTGCCAGACATGGGAAGGTGACCGTCTGGTCCTGGATCCCAGCCTGAAGATGGTCAGGTGAGCCGGCAAAGTCTAGGTGTGTGGAATCGGAAGCCCTAAACCCAAAACCCTAACCCCGCTGAAAAAGCATAACGAAGATTGTCAGGTGAGGTTGTGTAGTCCAGGTCAGAGAGACTCCTCTGGTCAAGGTGTGTGAAATAAGCTGCTGAAAGAGCATCATGCAGGTGTCAGATGAGCTGGTGCACTGAAGTCGTATGAAATAAGCTGTCAAAATAGCTTAATGCAGGTGGTCAGGTAAGCATTGTCCGAGGTATCATTCGAGACTGATAGAATAGAAACGGCACCGTTCTCAAGACGTTTATGCAAGCTGCATAGTCCAAGGTAAGTGAAGAAGCTTCCATGATGGCCTGCCTGGTGCGAGAGCCCTTGCGGTTGCTGCTCACCTCTCTTAAGAAGACCACCCGGCTGGTTTGTACTCCTGTTGGGCTGAGCGCATGGGAATATAGCGAGCCACACTGATGCTCTGCGTGACACATCAATACCTGAGCCATGCTGGCGTTCTGCATCACACATCACTACCTGAGCCATGCTGGGCGCTTTGCATGGCAGAAAACTACCTGAGCCATGCTGGCGCTCTGAATGCAGGCCTGCGGTGCTGTCTGCGGTCATCCTCCCAGAGCATGGTGCTGGGAGTGATGAGCTGCTCAACCGGCGAGCCGGGGACATGCTGTACCGCGATGCGCGGTACGACTACACCTTAGAGATGGTGAGGGGGGGATTGCAGGACTGTAGCTCTGCGCATGTGCGTGACCCTGTCCGTAACTGTTACTGCAATTGCCCAAGCTGTGTTGTTTCCTTGACCTCCGAGCCCCTGCAGTGCATATCTTTATTTTTCTGTTTGCAACAGCACCTATCAGCATGCACGGATGTGCCATCTTTCTCGGCGCGAGCTGCGTCCATAATTTCCTGTCTCTATGTGCAAGCATGCAAGGCTCCCACCTGCCTGCAGCTGTGCCTTATTAATATCTGCGACATCTTTAAGTCCCTGTCTCTTCTCGCAAGGCCTCACCCGGAGGAGCTGCAGCTGCATCTACTAGCATGACAAATCAGCATGTGCAGCATCCAGCTAACCATCAGTTCCTGTGTTTCTACTTGCAAGGCCCCACCTGGGGGGACTGCAGCTGTATCTACTAGTGTGGCAAATCAGCATGTCCTGTATCCATCAGTACCTCTTTCTGCTTGCAAGGCCCCACTTAGCCGCAGCTGCTTGTACCAGATTCTGCTGTATCTATCAATATCTGTGCATGCATGCAAGGCCCCCCCTTTTAACATCAGCACCTATCAGCATGTGCTCGTGTGCTGCATCTTTCAATACCTTTGCCCGTCTGCTTACATCTAGCCACATCGTTGTCTGCCTCTAGCCACATCTTCGTTTGCCTTTAGCCACATATTTTGATACCTTTGCCTGCTTACATCTAGCCACATCGTTGTCTGCCTCTAGCCACATCTTCGTTTGCCTTTAGCCACATATTTTGATACCTTTGCCTGCTTACATCTAGCCACATCGTTGTCTGCCTCTAGCCACATCTTCGTTTGCCTTTAGCCACATATTTTGATACCTTTGCCTGCTTACATCTAGCCACATCGTTGTCTGCCTCTAGCCACATCTTCGTTTGCCTTTAGCCACATATTTTGATACCTTTGCCTGCCTGCCTCTGGCCACATATTTCTTTACCTGTAAGGCCCCATGCCCAGTGCATCTGCTATGACCCCTCAGGTCAGGCCGACGATCCCGCGCCCGGGCATCTTTGGCCTCGCCACCGGCCGCGGCCCTGACAGCGGCCTGCACCCGGCGCCTCGACCCGCATCCTCCCGCCCGCTGGACTACCACATTGAGGACATCCCGCTCACGGTGCTGGCCGGCTACCGCTTGCCGCCACGTGGACCGGACTTCCGTACCATGCAGCCCCATGCCTCGCTGTTGCCTCTTGGTAGGAGGAACACAGGGTGTAGGGTTTTAGGGTGAAGGGTCATAGGGTGTAGGGTGTAGGGTCATAAAGTTGAGGGCTAAGGGTTTCAACATAAACCCCAGGTCATGTTCCTCATGTACATTGACAAACGCTAGCACTCAGTTGTTTGCAGCTGGTTTAATGCAGCCTTAACCATGCTCTGCTCTCCGGTGAGTATCTGACCGCTGATTCTAAACCCCGCTTTCATTTTGCTGCCAGTGAGAAGCTTGACCGGCCAGGCTTTGGATCTAGATCCCGAGGCTGCAATGGACCGGATGCGCTGGGCAGCCCCGCGTGCTGCTGACATGTCCAAGGCCCTGTCTCATGGAGACCTTGATGTTGCCGAGGGTGAGATGGAGATGCTTGCCCTGGGGAACAGCGGGGGAGCGGGGGTACCCAAGCAGCCCCTAGTAGCCCCGCCACAAGCGCGCTATTCCCTTGGGGAACCATGCTGGCAACCACTGCACATGGCGCACACAGCCCGGTGGCATTACCTTTGAACGTTTGTCGCCCCCCAAAAGGCACAGATTTGCTTAGAATAGCTCAGCGGCTTTTGGAACCCTTGGTATGGTGCACCATTCTGAAGCCCATCCACTCATGTATTGGGGGGGGTGACCTACATCCTACTGGCAAACATGCCTAGTAGTGGAGACACATGCGAGATTATATAAACCCTGAACCCTGAACTAGGTCAAATAACATGATCTGTACCTATTACAGCCACAAGGGTTGGATCTGCATCCTGCCATCCATTCCAACGACTTTTTATTTTAGGCAGTTGAAGCATACTCGTGCCTAGCAGTGGCAGCGACCGTTCCTGTTTGACAGCCGATTCCCCAGCACGCACCCCCCCTCCCTTAACCCTAACCCCTTAACCCTCCCTCAGGCCCCCTGACCTCCTGGCTAGACTACGACCCCAGGTTGGACCTGGTGCGCCCTGCCCCTCCGGCAGCGCCTGACATGCAGCGGGCGATCGACAGGCAGGCTGCGTTCACCGGGGCCTCCACCACGGGCGACCTGGATGCAGGGGTGTACACCACACGCCATACCCAGGTGGGTCATCGGAGGGCCGCTGCGTAGGGGTGCCCTCCACACTCATCCTGTTCAGGCTACAGCACTCAGGCTTGCGGCATTTGCCTCGGTGCACGACCAGTGGCCCTCAATTTCAAAATTCGTATGTAATTGTTTTGGTCGCGAGGTACAAGACACCTAGATCCTGATTGCCCCACAAAATATCTGGGCAGTGCACAGCTGCAGTCTGAACAGGATGAGCGTGGAGGGCACAGCTGCAGCCTGAACAGGGCCATATGCCAACCGTGTCTGCCCTTGAGGGACAGCCGTTCACCATGTGAGAGATGGCAGCCATGCCCACAGCACCAGTGACTAGCTTGGCTGCTTGTTAATGCTTTGAACATGCAGCGACACCGAGGCCGCAGGTAACCTCATGGCACCAGGGGGGCGCTGCCCTGACCCTGGGTGTGGAGCTGAGCAGAGGCTGCCTCCATGCTCAGAGGCTGGCTTCACACTCTGGCTCCACAATTAAAGGCTTGCTTGGTTGCTCCACTCTCTGGATTCACACTCAGAGGCTGGATCCACACTATGGCTCCACACTCAGAGGCTGGCTACACATTATGACTCCACACTCAGAGGCTGGCTCCACACTCCCCTTCTGCGTAGGTCATGCGCTCAGCCCCGGCTGCTGACTTTGGCTCGGCGGCGGACGTGCAGCGTGTGGCGGGCAGGGGGGAGGCTGCTGGGGATGAGGATGACGGCAACGTGCTGATGCTGCATCCACGCCCGGCAGAGTGCTGGCGGCCGCGCAAGGAGGACGATCCTGATAAGCAGCCCTTTGGGCGCAAACATGGTGAGACATCACACTAAACTTGCCACTCCTCACACATCACTCTTCAGTCCTCACACATGACTCGTCACGTATTACTTTTTGCTCATCACACATCAAAGGTCTGGCACACTGGGAGGAGGGGCATAGCTTAGCCCGGGGTGTCCCTGCGTGCTGAGCTTCGGTAGCCACGTGTACAGTACTGCTGTTGATTCGGGGTGGAGGGCATGCCTAGCACGAGACAGAGATACAGTATCTTCACCATCGCTCAAAGCCTGGGTTATGGAGTGGGAGTTAGACAGACCTCATTTCGATGCCGGCTGAACCAGTCCGTGCTGCTGCCCTTGCCCTCAGTGCGGTGGGCGGACGAGCAGGATGGGCCGCAAGACGAGGGGAACATGCTGTTCCTGCGGCATTCCCAGGACGACCTGGCTAGGCTGCGCAGTCGTGCTACCGTTCCTAATGCACCAGCGGCTGTATTTGGGGACATGACAGCACTCAAGGATGCCAAGGTGGGTTTGATCAGAACTGCAGACTATAACCTGGTCCCACAATCGTGTTTAAACAGAGCATGCAACAGGAACAGTCCGGCCCTGATTTGAGGGGTTGGGCGCACACACTGATCTAAAGAGTTGGGCGTGCCTTGGTCTGTGGAGATAAGCAGGCCTTGATGTACAGAATTGGGCAAGCACTGATCTGAGGAGCTGGGCGAGCACTTGCCTGAGGAGTTGAGGAGGCACTAATCTCAGGGATCGGGCAGGCAGTGGTTTGAAGAACTGGGCAGGCCCTAATCTGAGTAGGTTGGGCAGGCACGGATCTGAGGACTCTGACAGGCCCTGGCAAAAATTGCTTGAGCCAGGTACAGAAAAGAGGGTGCCAATAGGAGGGGGGGGGGGGGGGGGGCAAGACTGTCCCAAGCATTGGTGGGTGGAAGGACTCGGCACGTCACATCGTTTCAGATTCATGCCGAGGCTGCAATTGTTTAATCTGTGCTGTAGGAGTGAGGGGTGCACGTGGTCCGTGTGCCAATGCAAGGACTCACATGTAGCCAAGCATGCACATGTTTTGTTCCCGACTGCTCTTGCTCCCCAGACCATCTGCTCATGTCCCCCCCACACACAGGTGATGCAGCCTGACGCAGCAGTCCCCCCACGACCTCGCATCCGCCTGGGCCTGGTGTCCAAGATGGAGACGTCACTGCAGGATATGCCGCCTCACGCGCTTGGCATGGAGCTGCTCAGACACGAGCCCCAGGATACACGTGTGAGGGACATGAAGCGTAGGGACAGGGTCTGGAGGCGGCTGGCTAACAAGCTGGAGGGCTTGCAGGTACGGAGTGGGGGAGGGAGGGGGAGCTCAGGTGTGAAAGCGGGGGGAGGAGGAGCTCAGGTGTGAAAGCAGGGGGAGGGGAGCTCAGGTGTAAAAGCGGGGGGAGGAGGAGCCCAGGTGGCTCCGGTGTGAAAGCGGGTGAAGGGGGAGCTCAGGAGTGAAAGCGGGGGAGGAGAAGCTCAGGTGGCTCAGGTGTGAAAGCGGAGGAAGGGGGAGCTCAGGTGTGAAAGCAGAAGAAGGGGGAGCTTAGGAATGAAAGCCGAGGAAGGGGGAGCTCAGGTGTGAAAGCGGGGGGAGGAGGAGCTCAGGTGGCTCAGGTGTGAAAGCGGAGGAAGGGGGAGCTCAGGTGTGAAAGCAGAGGAAGGGGGAGCTTAGGTATGAAAGCCGAGGAAGGGGGAGCTCAGGTGTGAAAGCAGGGGGACGAGGAGCTCAGGTGGCTCAGGTGTGAAAGCGGGTGAAGGGGGAGCTCAGGTATGAAAGCAGGGGGAGGAGGAGCTCAGGTGGCTCAGATGTGAAAGCGGGGAAGGGGGAGCTCAGGTGTGAAAGCAGGGGGAGGGGAGGTCAGGTGGCTCAGGTGTGAAAGAGGGGGGAGGGGGAGCTCAGGTGTGAAAGCAGGGGGAGGGGGAGCCCGGGCGTGAAAGCGACGGAAGGGGGAGCTCAGGTGGCTCAGGTGTGAAAGCAGGGGGAGGAGGAGGAGCTCAGGTGTGAAAGCAGGGGGAGGGGAGCTCATGAGGCTCAGCTGAAAGCGGAGGGGAAGGGGGAGCTCATGTGGCTCAGGTGAAAGTGGGGGGGAAGGGGGAGCTCCAGTGGTTGCTTGGACTCTGTCACCATTCCTTAAGAGGGAATTGAGCCTCTGCTGTCGGTTGGGCATACATGCAGCTTGATTGTATGATCCATTGAGGCAAATAAAGGAATGTCGTTATGTATGCAGGAAGATGCGGCTAATCAAGATCGGATCCAACACCCTCGTCCATGGCCTGAACAGCAGAGCAGTCCCGGCAGGCCCCGCCACGGGCAGGAGGCTGTCAAGGAGGCGGCAGAGGCGGCAGCACGGGCAGCAGCAGCCGCGGGCAGGGCGTACCGGCTGCAGCAGCAAGAGCACGGTGCGGGACGCCGGCTGCACCCTGCTGGGCTTAAGGAGGCGGGTGCGGTGCAAGCCAGGGCCGCGCCTTGGGTGCCTGAAGCAGGCGGGGCGCTGCCCGTGCATGAAACAGCCGCTGGCGTGATGAGGGCGCCGTGTGGCCCAGGGCCTCGGGACGTGTTCTTGTTCCGGCGAGCGGCAGCGGAGCAGCAGCAGCAGGAACGGGAGGAGCGGGACAGAGTATGGCAGGGGCACCAGGTTCTGGGGCACCTGCAGCACCCGGAACAGGTTGCAGCGAGCGGAGCTGCGGCTGGGGCCCGCGAGGTGGGCAGCAGCAGGGTAGCGGTGGCTCCCTGGGCGCTGCAGGTGCCGTGTGAGCAGCCCAGGGTCCAGGCCTTCACGGATGCTGTGTTGCGCCCTGATGCCGCCAGGGGCTTAAGGAACGGACAGCCGGCAAGGGGATGGGGAAGGCTCCGGCACCTGCTGGACTCCCAGCAGCTAGCTCAACAGTGGGGGGTCACGTATGAATCGTAGCAAATTCTCAGCCGAGGTTTTATGGAGGGTCTGCATGATGGCATGTCTGAAATTAGAGGGTCTCCACTCTCTTGCTTTCAGGGTAGCAAGCAAGTCCTTGTTCAAGAGGACAGGCCTTGGATTGGGTAGATGTTATTAAAAAGCACCTGTTCGTGGTTTGCAGTGTTGGGTCACAACGCTGCGTATTTCCTCCGAATTCATGCTTGCCCTCTCAAAGGACAATGGGATTGGGTGGATTCCAGTCTGGATGAGTCGAGGCAAAGGGGACTGATGCACAAATCTGGGATGATTCAGCCTGGGCCTGTCACCAGTTTTCCTCCCCACGCCGAGATCCCATGTAAGCATATGAATTTGAACCACGTGGCCATGGGCATCATTCCACTGCAAGGTTTAGCAATGTTTAGAGCCGCAGTGCTACGAATTTTCATGGTCAGGTTCAAAGCGTTGATGGCTTCATTAGTAAAGCTTGTGCCGTACTCAGAAATCCGTCGGGTGCCAACCGATCTCACAAGTTTGAATTGCAAACACATGCAGATGCTAGATCAATTGATGCAGCATCCTCGCATATTAAGATACTTGCAAGTAAATGAGGTCATGAAGGCCCGTAAAACCGTGTCTTTCAATTGACAGTCTCCGTCTTCAATTCCCCTTCACCAGACAAGATCCACCGCGTGTCAGACACTTTCCATTCTCAATCAGGTCAGTCAGCGATGTCGACCATCTGCATTTGTTCCAAGGCAGAGCTGACGTTTTTGAACGATCCAGGGTCGTCTTTGTCTCCACCGCTCCACCTCGAGTCCTCGACATGCTGAAGACGACACTTCTATTTATAACAGTCTTGTGTTGCAGCCATCAAATAGAATGCAGAGGGGTTACTTCATCCAATGCCCTTGGCCGTCCCCTGTCAGCAGCTGCCACGCAGCGCCAAGCATTACTGACAGCAGCACACACCGTCCTCAGTGATACCCGCAATCCCAAGGAAATGAGTGCTGTTGCAAGCTTCCTGACTAACAGCAGATTCAGATCATCAGCGCTGCGAAGAGGCAGCAAGGCATGGTGCCCGCTTCTTGAGCTTAACTCGACCGGATACCCTAGAGAACCTAATCCCCTCTCCTTAGCTCTGGCTGTCAACTCGGTTTACGTCATGAAAAACATGACATGGGACGCTGCCATGTCAGACCATCTGGCCGCGGTTGCAGTTGCTGGAATCTGGTGGTCTTCCAAGTCAAGGCCAGTGCCTGTCACGCTCATTACCCAAGCCACTGTCGACCGCCTGCCCCAACTATATTCTCAGTGTAAGAGCTGGAGAGGACCCCTCAGCGCAGTCATATACATTGGACTCTTCCAGGACAACGTCAGTGCCCTCACCAGTGCAAACCTGGCCTTGCTTACGAATGCCTCGAGGGCGGTGAGTCTGAGAATTTCATAAGCACACTGACAACCCTGAGTCTGTTGGTCCCCCTGTGTCACCTCATAGATGCCTTGTTTGGTCTTTTTCAATTGCCACGGTGCCATTCCTGATCCTCCCTCATGCCACCATTCTCACAAGCTTCTGCCATGCCCTCTGCTGGAACTCAGGTGAACGACCTCTTTGGCGATGTGGATAACGATGAAACAGCTTGCAAATTGGATGTGATGCTTGTGTACGAGGTGTACGTAGAGATCCGCGCCATGATGCTGTACCCCATCAACGTGCTGCGTAACCTCGCCAGAGCACAGGCCCGCACGCCTGTGCTGGCCCTCGTCGATGTGGACATGCTGCTGGGTTCTCGTCTGTACCAAGACCTGCGGACAGACCCCTCGTTTGCGCAGCAGCTGATCAAAGGAGCCGATGCAAGGACAGCCTACGTCATGCCGGCTTTTGAGACCTACGGGCAGACGTATGAAGCTGCGGCACTGGCTGACCTGCTGGCCAGTAAAGACAAGACCCTGTTGCACGAGAGTGTGCGAAAGCAACTCGCCGGCCCCTTCGACCACGCACGCTTCCCCCAGGGCCACAACTGGACCCTGTTTGACCGTTGGTACGGCGCCACCCAGGCATACAACATCGTCTATGGCGCCAGGTGGGGTCATAGTGCTCCTTCCGTTGCACGGCGGCGCTCAGTTCGTATAGATTAGCCTGCATACCAGCACATCCAACAATCTGAACAGGTCTTGATGATGTGGACAGGCATGCTTGCATTCTTTTAATTTAGAAGCAGGGGGGATGTCATTTCTGACATCGCCACAAATGTGGCCCATGGACTAACTGAAGCAAACATTTCAACAGCTATGGATATTGTGGACAGGCCTGCTCTCCTTTTTGTATTCTAAAGCAGAGGGTTTCTTCATTCTGACATTGTCATGATGTAGCCTACAGACTAGCTGAATAGCTGATGCAACAATCTCAACAGTTATGGATGATATCGACAGGCCCGCTTGCATATCATTTGCTCATGAGGCCGCGGGTATCTCCATTTTGTCATCCCTCTTACCTTCCATGCTGATGCCTCGAATCCCCGCACGCAGGTTTGAGCCATGGACGATCGTCAGCCGCAAGGCTGCTCCCTGGCACGACACCCGCTTCCGCGGCTACGGCCAGAACAAGATTGTGCACATTGCAGACATGAATTCGACAGGCTTCCAGTTTGTTGTATTGTCGAATGCGTACATCATACACAGGTGAATCAAAGCACCGTACAACTGCCCCTTGCACCGTACTACAGCTGCCCCTTGTCCACTACTGCCCCTTGCACCGTACTACTGCCCCTTGCACAGTTGCACTGTACTGCCGCCCCTTGTCCACTACTGCCCCTTGCACCGTACTACTGCCCCCTGTATGTTGCATTCATTGCAATCAATCATCATAATGTCTGGCCTAGCCTTCAATCATGACGAGTTCACAGTATAGACACTTGTCGGCATCTTGGGGGGGGGTATTAAGGGTTTCCACCTGGCCAGGAGGTGTGTCCCCCAGCCCTGAAAGAGGCAAACTTGCCGCACATCACCGCGGAAGGAAAGAGGTCGGAATGAGACCAAGCCCCCATGATACCCATGCCAATTGCCAACCACTAGCCCTCTTGCAACTGCGCAAGGTATTATGCACGCGCGGCTGCATGCATGTCTTGTAATCGGATCCCTCTGCCCCGCCGCGTTCTGCCCCACAGATGCCATGAGAAAACAACAGCCCGGATCACTATGGTGGCCAGCAAAACTGTTTACGACACAGCTGTCGCAGCAAAGAAGCCCGTCGATACCACCGACGTGTACGGCCACACCAGGGACATGTTTGACAAGGCTCAGATCTCCATGGCATCGGGCAGCTACAAGCCTGTGTTGGACGTTGCCACTGCCAACTGCATGCATGAGTTGAGCTGGTGGTAAAGTTCAGACATGTCTATATCGATGGGATTTAGCCATGTGACTTGATACGACTTACAGGCAGGGGTAGGTTTCCTTGCATGACGAAATGAGACTATTATTTATTAAAAGCAAGGTGATGTCAAGTTATGATTTGCTTCACTTTGACTGCGCTCTTTAGTGGCCACATTTCCTCGGAAGTAGTGGCCACACTCACTCTTGCCTAGCGGTATTTCCCTGGAACTTGCGGCCGCACTCACTTTTATTCCTGGCATGGCTCAAGCAATAGAGGCCACGCTCGCCCTTTCCTGGCGGCATGGCCTTGTGCCCTGAAATAAAACTTGTACCCCTGCTTTGTAGGAGCATAGTTACTTAGCTATCTACCGTATCCAGACTTATGATGATTTTTGCTTTCTACTTAGGAGCTATCAAGACATAACCAGAACGCCATGCATGACCTTTTTAGAATTATGGCAAACGAAGCAGTGTCGGGCAAAGTTTCCCTAATAAACTGTCCATTAACTGTATTTACCGGTATTTGGCGATGTCACATTGCTCGAACTCGTGAGGCATAGGCAAAACGACATTGCTAACATGCTACCGTGTAACTGATACTAGCGTGCTTGGTGCCATATGGAGCTGGTTGCCTGATCAGGGCCTGATGTACACCCACTATTTCAGTGATACAGCGGCCAGGGTGGTAGATCAGGGCATAAGATCTTCAGTGAGCTCCCATTGTGTGTTAGATAAACATCTGAATTTGTGTGTCACTTTCAGATCGGGGGTATTCATCTCCCGGTCAGGTGGAGGACCTGAATCCACACGAGCAGGCGTAGATGCATGCATTTGAAAGTTTGGAATCTCTGATTACGACTGAGGAGGGAGTCTTTGAAGTACTGATGGGTTTTCAAACTTAATTATATGTGACATAGCCCCATGTGAGTCAATGTCATATCTTGGGCTACCGTAGTGGGCTGCTGCCCCTTCAAACCAAACGGCAGTGATTAGCCACACCTCATATGATCATATCACATGAACGGATTTTGCTCTTTTTTAGTGTCTAAAGTGTGAGGCACGTCAGAGCAGCATGTTCCATTGTTTTTCATTTGTTGCGTTGTATGCTCAAAGTTTGCCATAAATAAATGGCATTGCCGCAAGCTTTCACACAGTAAGAGATTATCTGGAAAGAAATGAATGGAGAGCTTGTTCAGCGGCGGAAAGATGGAAGTATGAACGACAGTTACCTAAGTGTGGACGGACGTTTCAAACGCAAGTTTGCAATGTCCTAGATCAGCGCTGCGATGTCAGTTTCATCATTTAAAGGTATATATATATAAATCGACGTATCGTTTGCCTGCGTTATTGCTGTTTGCTTGCCCCTACGACGATCGAGCCAAACAGCCTGGAGCTGGAGTGTGAACCAGGAGCTGCGTGGTACACCAGCGCCCCATGTGACACATGATCTGGTTTAATCTTCTAGCTCTGGTCTCGTTGATACTCTGCTCCTCTCTTGCTGTGAGTCTCAGTCCATGTTATTATTTTGAGTCCCGTATCTTTTGCATGCAAGCTTACCGGTACATGGTGAACATTTTGTATTTCAGGATGCCAAACCTGCCCCAGGCTTTCTGGAAATCAAACGTCACGATGGACCAGGCTACATGCGAGCCTCGTCTGATGAAGACATGCAACCTCTGTACGAGTAAGATCACATTCTTTGTGCTGATGATTCCAGGCTGGGCAGTGCTCATGCCCATCGTGATCACATGCAGTGCGAACCTGTCTCCTGACATGGCGTATTGGAAGGAGAGGCAGCATGGAAGGCCGTTTGTGATGCTAGACCTCGCTACGCTGGCGTGGAAGGCCATCTCGTCGTCCTTTGTCGGCATTCTGATCGTGAAGGCCGGCCAGGTGCATGTCTATGCAGACTTTGCCTCTGAAGATTTTGCCTTTAAGAGGGTGAGTGGTCACCACGGATTAGGGTTCTGGGTTGAGAATTTAGAGTTGAGGTTCACAGGTTAGGATGCTTCAGTTACACAATGCAGCCACAAGCCGGCCTGCACACCCATATGGCTTGGTGCTGGAAGCCGTGTTGCTCTGTCCACCTGTCATAGGCCAGCCAAGGTTTGGTCCCCATAGACTCAGTGGTGGCCCCCCAAACATGGTCTGGGGCGCCCTATAATTAAAACTGTTGATGATCACACAATCCGTGTCCCACTCAGCACCTGCCCAGCACTTGCGCTGAGGCGCTAACACGTGCCATTATTGTGCAGATGACGAGCATGCAAGGGGCCCTCATGCGGCTCATTGCGAACGGCAGCCGCGTGCCCAACACCATCATGATTTTCAACGCGGAGGACGAACCCCTCTGCGACCGAATCAAGGGGGGCTGCAAGGTGTGTGTATTGTGGAAGGACCTTTGGTGCATGTTAAGGTCCTCTGGAGGACGACCCCCTCTGCGACCGAATCAAGGGGGGTTTCAAGGTGCGTGTATAGTGGAAGGACCTTTGGTGCATGTTAAGATCCTCTGGAGGACGACCCCCTCTGCGACCGAATCAAGGGGGGCTGCAAGGTGTGCGTATTGTGGAAGGACCTTTGGTGCATGTTAAGATCCTTTGGAGGACGACCCCCTCTGCCACCGAATCAAGGGGGGCTGCAAGGTGTGTGTATTGTGGAAGGACCTTTGGTGCCTGTTAAGGTCCTCTGGAGGACGACCCCCTCTGCGACCGAATCAAGGGGGGTTTCAAGGTGCGTGTATAGTGGAAGGACCTTTGGTGCATGTTAAGATCCTCTGGAGGACGAACCCCCTGCGACCGAATCAAGGGGGGTTACAAGGTGCGTGTATTGTGGAAGGACCTTTGGTGCATGTTAAGATCCTCTGGAGGACGACCCCCTCTGCGACCGAATCAAGGGGGGCTGCAAGGTGTGCGTATTGTGGAAGGACCTTTGGTGCATGTTAAGATCCTTTGGAGGACGACCCCCTCTGCGACCGAATCAAGGGGGGCTGCAAGGTGTGTGTATTGTGGAAGGACCTTTGGTGCATGTTAAGATCCTCTGGAGGACGACCCCCTCTGCGACCGAATCAAGGGGGGCTGCAAGGTGTGTGTATTGTGGAAGGACCCTTGGTGCATGTTAAGATCCTTTCGAGGACGACCCCCTCTGCGGCTGAATCAAGGGGGGCTCAAGGTGCGTGTGAGGATCTTTGGTGCATCTTATGGGCAGGTGTCCTCATTCACTTATTAGCAATGAGGGGGATTTCTGTTCGACTGAATCAAGGGGGCTGCAAGGTGTGTGTAAGGACCTTTGATGCATCCATAGGCAGCTGCCCTCATGTACCTAAAAGCATGGAGGGGTGTGGGGGGTCTGTTCGACCAAATCCATTGAGGCTGAAAGGTGTTTACGGTAGGGACATCTGATGAATTTATTGGGCAGTTACTGTCATTCACTTATCAGTGCAGAGGGCGTTGTCTGTGCGACTGAATCAAGGGGGGGCTACAAGTTTTGTGGGGAGGTAGTGGTCTACGGAGCACTTCTGATCAACTGCCCTCTTTCCCTTTGCACATGTTTGATCCCCGTTGAAACTGCGCCCTCATTTTGCCCACTTTCCCATTGCACAAATTTTGTCTAATTGAAACTGCGCCTCCAAGACCGTCGCCACGCTCAATTCGCGACTGTTAGAACAGTCGTACTTTTATTTATGGACGCTGCTCATGGTGCTATCATTGAAAATGGATGATTGCCCTGCGGCACCCTTTAAAATTCAAACTCAAACAGCAGGCACTCGCCCAGGAGAAAACCCAGCAGGTTCGACCATGTGTACAACACAGGGTCACCCATGGCACAACTCAAATGCACAGGGTATCCCATGGTACAACACCAGCACACATGCAAGTTTTTCCCCAGAAGCAATTTATGGACGCAACTTTATCGGCATGTCTGTTGGCCACCTGGACACGTCCAAAAGAAGGGCTTGCCGGAATTTCAACTTCCTTCCTTTTGCCTCCAGGTTCCCATCTTCACTTGTTTCAAGAGGTGCCTCAGGCAGACAGGCCCCGCCTCGATCCCACCGTCCACAGCGAAGGAGGCTGCCCCCTGTCAAGACAAAGAGCTCCTCGTGCCCAACTTCAGCCAGAACTGGGACACGCTCCGCTTCTTTCCCTGGGCAACCAAGAAGAACATGGCGCTCATGAGAGGCTCATTTCAGGTGCCTTAACCTAAGGGCAGGTGCTTCACTCAAAGTGTAGAACATGGCGTTCATGAGAGCCTCGTTTCGGGTGCCATGAACACATGCCTGCTTAAATCAAGCAGCAGTGCTTATTTAGCTATTTAGGTACTCCCCAGACCTCCTTTGGTGGCTGCCAGGCAGCCACAACTGGGACGATTGGCCATCAAGCAGAATATGGCGCTCATGAGAAGCTCGTTTCAGGTGCGTTTATCTCACGCCTGCCTCACCCGAGCAACAGTACTAATTGAGGTGCTCACCTACCACCTTTGGGGGGCTGCCAGGCAGCCACCACAGGGAGGATGGGCCACCAAGAAAAGCACATGACGCTCATGAGGGGGTTTTCAGGTACCATGCCCTCTCGCCTGCCTCACCTGTCCTTTACCTGGGCAGTGGTCACTTGCCCTCGGCCTAATCAGAGATCACCTGCCCTTAGCCTGGTCTGTAGTCATTCGAGCCTGCTGCAGGTCCCAATCAGGGTCTGCAAGGCCCGGGATGCCGTACTGCCTGCCGATCAATCTCCTTGTTCTCATCGCTGGTCCCTGTCAAGCATTGATCAATCTTCTCGTCCTCCGTGCTCCTGTCCACGCTTCGCGTAATGCAGCGTACTATGGGCCCGAGCAGCAGCTTTAACCCTATACCTGAACCCTAAACTCTTTACCTCAACCCTAAACCCTTTACCTCAACCCTGAACCCTGAACCCTTTACCTGAAACCTTAACCTGAACCCTGAGCCATAAACCCTAGGCCCTGCCCACCCTTCACACAGTGCAGTGCATCATGAGCCAGAGCAGATGGCGTTCAACCTTAACGGTCTGAACGTCAACCAATCTATTGTTGACGCAGCACCCTCAGCTCTCTACCTAAACCATGAACCCTACACCCTGTCCACATTTCACACAATCGAGTGTACCATGGGCCAGAGCAGCAACCCAATCCCAAACCCTGTCCACATTTCACAATCGAGCGTATCATGGACCAGAGCAGCACCCTAAATTTCGGACCTGAACCATGAACCCTGTCCACACTTCACACCATGCAGCGTACCATGGACCAGAACAGCACCCGGTACTTGTTGGCGGAGATGAGCGCCAGGAATAAGGAGGCGGCTGGCATTCTGGATGCTGGTCTTGTGTTCAACCGGAACCACAAAGTGCTCTTGCCGGACGACCTCAAGGTGAGCGAGCAAGCCCAGGTAAAAAGGGTCAACAAGGTCAACAGGGTCAAAGGAGGGTTGCGAAATTGTGCTGCTCCGGAGATTGCGGGCAAGGATCTCAGATATCAAGGGGTCGGTAAAATACGTCCTGTATTCTGGTGTTATACAGGACCGGTATTGATATACCGGTATTGGATGCTGTTAACTTCCTCTGCCTTACCTCATAATTTACGTTGTTTAGGGGCTAGGGAAACCGGTACGGAAAAAAACTGATTGTCAATCGCCGGTGCAAGTTTTCACGCAGGAGTCGTGTTGGGTCGATTTGGCCTCAAGGTAAGAATTGTTTTGGGTCGTTTTGGGGTCGATTTGGGCCCCGAAGTCATAATTGAAAGCAGGTTGAAAGCAACGATTGAAAGTAACGATTCATTCATACTCCAGGGAAGGCCTGCCTCAAATCTGCAGGCAGAGACCTAAGCTCTCAAGAGATCAGAGAATAAGTACCGTGTCAGTGAATACGTACGAGGCCGCGAGGGGGGTCGTGTCTGTACCTGATTCACCCTCCCTGCTGGCCAAATCCCTGCGGCACCGACTTCTCCGCTTGGCGAGTGGCCAAGCACAGCAGGAGGGTGATGAAGCCTGCAGGCCACCTCTGAGGGGCATGCAGTGCACTTTGATGGGTATGCGGGGCACCCTAGACTGTGGTACCTGTCCACTCTAAGTGGAGGTCCTCAGGGATTTGGCCACCAGGGTGGATGGATCGACTGCTGTCTCCCCCCCTCTGCATGGAGGGACTTTGCCGTTGTACTCATAGATACCACTGATAATCAAATCATGTACCTGCCTTCAGCAAATCATGCGGTCATGCCCAGTGCCTCCCGATTCCTGATGAGCACAGGCGGCCACTCCACCTACTGTCGATTGGGCCATCCACATGCCTGCCCATGCTGCAGTCCCTCACATGCTCTATGCCTCCTTGTCCCATCTCTTGTCCATGTTGACTTTTGGAAGCTGTTTGTGGGCAAATAGAGCGCCTCCCGCTGCCGGTCCCGAGACAGCACGTATGGCCACACTGTCTCCAGTCGACTAGGCCATCCAAACGCCTGCCCATGCCGCTGTCCCACACTCGCGCTATGTTTTTTGTCCCGTCCTATCACTCCCATGCTGTGCCTCAATTTACGTGTGTGACTTATTGAGCTGATTCTGGGCATGTCCAACGCCTCACGCTACCGCTTCCTGCTGAGCACTGACGGCCACACCGCCCCCCAGTCGACTGGGCCAAGTGCTGGCCTTACAGGTCACCCCTGATCAGAGGGGTGACCTGTATCTCTGCCCCTGATCGCCCTCTACGGCGTTTATTTATCGGCAGAAGTTCAATTTCGACAGGCCGCCCAGTGGCCGCCAAAGGCCCAATTAGGACCAAACCTGGACCGGCCTACGAATGGCGGCCAAAGTAGCAAGGCTGGCAACAAATGGGGCCTCCGGCCAGCAACCGGAATGTAGCTGACATGTGCCTGAGTCACGAAAAAAGAAACACTGGCCCTCTCATTTCCTTTTTGCTGATCAGAGGGATTTTATGGGCATGTCCAACGCCTCGCGCTACCGCTTCCTGCTGAGCACTGACGGCCACACCGCCTCCAGTCGACTGGGCCACTTACTGGGCGTCAACAGCGTGGTGCTAAAGGAGGCCTCGCCCTGGATCGAATACTACTACAGGTCGTTGAGGGAGGGAGAGGACCACTATGAGTTTGAGGTGCAAAGCGTTCTGAGCCAGCTTCGGGACCTCATGGTGAGTGGAGCAGATCTGTGTTTTTGTAGAGTGATTCAGCTACTATTCAGCAACGTCACGGCCTACGGCCGGGGGGCTGGTGCAGCATGCCCTGCTGCTTTATGGTGTCGTGGTAAGTGTGGAAGCTCGCTGGTTATTTATAAGTTAAGGGGTCAGGGTTTTCAGTATACTTTAGGGTCAAGGATTTCGAATTTATTGTAGGGTTCAGGGTTATGACTTTATTAGAGGGTGCACAAGACCACCGTTAGGACCTGTTGCACCCGGGCCCCTCGCCCATGGCTCGAAATTCCATTGTCTTTTTCAGACTGGCCCTGGTTTTTGTATCCACAGTATCTAAATGAGGTAAACAAACTAAAAGTTTTCTTACTGCCGAGCGGAGTATCACAATTGATGCATGGGACATGTGCACGCAAATGGATTCGGGCAATCATGATGCTGGGAGAGCGACAGAGAGAACAGTTGCCACACCCCTAGGCTATCTACCAGGTTGAAAAAGCCTACGGTGACATCTGTAACGGATGCCTTGTTTGTCGCCCACCTACACCATGCCAAACCGCAGCAAACCCATGCCTCGTTTTCCGACTAACTGTTTTGCAGCAAGAGAATACTTGCTGCTTATGCCTGCCGCCTGCTGCCTGCTCCCGAGTGCAGTCTCCACAGCGCAGTGCAGACCTGCAGAAAGTGGTGGGCGCTGCACAGAGGTTCACGTACCGCTACCTACACGAAGGCGCCAAGGCATTGTACGTGAGGCAAACAATCATCCAGTACAACAGGTTGTTTGAGGTCAGTAAATAAATAAATAAGTAGATACGCAGACAAGTGTGGATTAAGGAATCCGCTCATTTTGAACGAAGCGTGGGACATGGCCACCGTCAGTATGCCATTCGATGCGGACGCGGGAATGCAAAGCACTGGGAATCTTTAAGGCCATGTCATTGTCAAGGAAACTGGAGGAGCAAACGGAGGTTGCTTTGAGATTACTGATACCGTAGATTTGATTTGCCTTCCCTCGCTTTTCAATGTTCGGTTTTTTAATGCTGCCCTCGGGGCAAGAACAATTGTTTGTTGCTGCCCTGAAAGCAGATTTTCTTTTTGTATCCCTTCCCTCAGCATCGAAATTTGCTTTATGTCAGGAAACCTCACCCCCACACAACGATAATTATGAGGGACGGTAATTCAAATCTACAGTACTGGTATTGTCTCAGAAGAAAAACGAGTACGGTGTTGTTTGTTCAGATTTCCCCTCGCCACTTGTTTGCTCGTTTATCAGGCTCCTTCACCCTACCTGCATGCCGCTCAGCCGTTGACGATGCCAATCCTATGTCATGACTATTTGAATTTAAGCAGTTGCGTATAAACATTTACCCCATCCTTGAGACGCAACTCACAGACATGCCAAGATATTGCTGTCTAAAGGCCTTGCTGGATGATAATGTTGCTGTCTGGCCACAAATATTGAAATATGCCTGCGCTGCCAAAAGTAATGCTGCCTTGCGTAAAACACTTCTGCCTTGCTGTTTTCCACACCCAACAGGGAATGGAGAAATTCGTTGAGGATCTGTCCTTGACAAGCAGTGTTTTTACAGCCCGTCGAGTGTCAGAGCTCATCATAGACAAGTGCCGCGTGATCACTGTGTAGATGTGCGAGGAGGGTGCATTGCCTAAAACAGGGGTGCACCCGTAATTGATTAGTACCCAGTGGCACACAGCGGGATTGAGCAGGGGTGCAGGTGAATTTGCCTTGCGCAGCGTGCAGAGATTTTTACCTCACGGGGTAAGGTAAAACTGGGGATCTTGCTTGTATTGTGGGGTGACGTGCTATGGTCCTGGGAAGCGAGCAGTGATGTACTACGGGGTTAGGTAATTACTGGGCCTTGTGGTCGAGGTTGGGTCCCAATCGGCCCTGTGATGGCAGCCTGGTGGCCACCCAACGGCTGTTCGAGGCCAACTACGATAAACCCTGGAAATTACAATCAAAATCCTTGCGTGTCCGTTAAGCGCACGAGCATGGGCCAGGATATGTCCATGGCATATTCCACTGTGTGACAATCTTCCACCGTTTTTGCTGCCTCCTCATCTACACCCCCATGTTGTCCCCCGTGCTGTCCAGCTTTAGCAGCACCCAGCCCTGACGTGATGGATCAACAGATGCATGGCTCTGACTGTCATCATACAAGTCCCTGCCTCCTCCTGCTCGACACACCACTTTCAAAATACTGGTATGAATTGTGAATACACTTGTTGTCCTCAAAACATCTCCAACGTGCACCAATTGCGACAACTCAGCAAACAAAAATACAGCAAACATACTAGGAAACAAATTGACTCAACAACAGTTGGGAACCAATGATGCTGAAACCAACAACATCAAAAGCAGGGGTACAGGATGAAATGAACGGTAAGACATGCAGCGTGCTTTCAAGGGTCTCAGGGAGAGCCGCCCTACATATAGCATCCACCAGCTCTCCTCTCTCGGCCTGATCAAAGCCGCTTCATTTACAGGGTCTCTTGGCCTGATCCAAGCTGCTTCTTAAACAGAGTAGCGGTCCTTGGCCTTGCTGCCAGCACTCAGCTTCTCACTCTGCAAAGTGCAACATTTTCATGTTGGAGGGAAATAATGGACATGGCGCATTCAGGTCGAAGAGAAAAGTTGCCTTAAATACAATGTTCTAGGGTGGGCCAAGAAGCACTCACGAAGACACTGTAGCCGATCTTCATGTTGTCTGGCATGTCCAAGTATTGCTTCAGCTCCCTCCCGATGATGGTCTGCAATTGTGCATCACACAAGTCGAGCAGCAGTGCCATGGGATTCAAGACCATGTGCAAGGCTGAAAGCCAAGCCTACCTGCACAGCCTCGTTTGACGCGGTCTTTGTCCACATCTCAATTCTGTCTCCCTTGGGCCTGATGTTCACGGCAATACCGCACACCTCGCCGCCCTCTGTGAATTGCTCTCCAATGCAGGCGAGTACCTGTAAGCAGCGACTTTCCTTCAGCCATGTTGCCACAGGGTGGGATAAACAATGTCTGACAAATCGCTACCAGAAGGCCCATGCACACTTGATAGGCAGCTTTCTAGAAGAAACATGGAGCGGCAAAGACCATCACCTACCCCGTTCAGCCACCATGCGTCCAGCTGCCCTTTGCTATTTTGGCCCTTGTTTGGCACAGAAGCAGTCCAGCAGCCTCCATTTGTGTTCTGGGGGTCCTCCCACTTCGGCTCGATGTGGTCCTTGAAAAGGTAGAAGGTGGCCGTCGGCTGCAGCTGACCCGGCGTCCTGATATTATTGTATAGGCTGCGGCAAGATTTTCAGCGGTCCAGCTATGTTCAGCGACACAGATTATATATCCGTTGTACCATCGTGTCCTACATGCTTGCATCTCACCACCAGAAGTCCTCCACGGTGTCGAAAGTGTACACAGATCTTAAGGACTGTCCGTACTTGTTCATCGTCTGCTTTGTTTGAGGATTGTCGAACCAGAGAGTCCATTTGTTTTCTAAAGGGTGCTTCTTGGAAAAATCTGCAGGTGCTCCCTGACCTTCCTCAGCCACAGCGGCCATGGCGTATAGCAGTGTTCTTTAAGCAAATTGTGCGATTATATCAGTTACTGAATGAAGAGCTACGGAAACGATAGTGTGCAGGCGGGGCGGCCTTTGTACGGAACTCGGATGTTTGCGGTGAGTGTGGGAGCTCAGCAGGTTCCATACTTCACGCGCCAGCACCAGCGCCAGCGCCAGCGGTCGACAACCATGTCAGGATTTGCTAAATCGAAACTGAGCCCCTTCGTTATCAAATATTCAAAATGCATCACTCTCGTGCCTCTCTTCCACAACCTGAGTGCTGCCAGGGGGGTGCTGCCATACCCGCGCAGCTGCGTCTAACGATTTGTTAAGGCTTAAGTACAAATTGAGGCCTGTTCTTGCAAGGGAGGTCATGTCACTATGGAACAGTGACTGTCTGATTTGAACCAGCACCACAGACCAGTACCAGGGCAACGGAGCTAATCAGTTCAACACCACTGTGTGCTGTCAATCAGGAAAGACTGTGTGCTGTCAATCAGGAAAGACTCCTCCTGGCGAATATGGTTGGCCCCGCTTGGCTGCTTCGCTCCTTGGAGATGGGCTCTCAGCGACCAGTCTGAGTCCAATGGAGAGTTGATTATTACCTAAAACCATGTGGTCCAGCTACTGCATGAGACCTGAACAACTTTCCACCACACATCATGACCAGTCCAGGAGCATACTGATGGATTGAATACTTTGAGACAAAATGCTATGGGCTACACTTCTTGTGCAGTCCCGTACAAGGTGTCTGACAGATAGAAGCTTCAGCCTTAGTTCAGATGCTGCCACCCCCCTTCATACCTAGTACATGCACGCTGTTGGCGCCTCCAGTATGGATGAGAAGATCCCGAATTATCGGCAGACAGTTACACAAACTATGGTGTCCTCAAAGTACCAGGACTCGAGACAAGGAGAAGATTGCAAGGACAGCAGACACTCAATTTACAACACTCTAATCCCATGCTCTTATCCATACCGGTGCACAGTACCATAATATAAACCAGAAATGTATCATACGGGTTGCCGTATGATAAGTTAATTGGAATCTATTACCCAAGGCATTAAAGCATGGGTGCCACATTCACAGGATCTCTGACCTGAATGCAGATGGACCTCCACTTGTGAGCTATGGAAGCTAGATCGCTCAACACTCCCGAAACAGGTAACACATTTCACACTTTCACATGCTTCATACAAGAGAGTTTGTCGACTTGAAGTGTGACCCATAAAGCGTGGCCTTGGATGGGATGGCCATCTGAAAGCGGCCATCCCCAGGCCGCTCCGTCTTGAAGTATTGCTGTGCATTTGCCAAACCATTGTCAGAGACATACTCCCCGGCGCTTTGAAAAAACTGCATGGTGCCGACTTGGCTGCGCGGCAACAGGAGCAAGGGGGGAGTCAGCATAAAGGGGTCAGGGCACATCTTGTTGCCGGCTTTGCCTATGCTGTTAGCAGTGTCACTTATATTGTCCATACTAACAATCCATGAAACATCCCCACCACATAATTCAAAAAAATTCCCAGTGTATGCCTCTTGTACCATGTGCCTCTTGTGCCATGTGACCCTCACACCGTGTGCCATGTCCCTTTCGTGCCATGTGCCCCTTGTGCCATGTGCCATGTGCCTCTGGTGCCATGTTCCATGTGCCTCTGGTGCCATGTGACTCGTTCCTCTTGTGCCATGTGCCATGTGCCGTGTCCCTCTTCTGCCATGTACCATGTGCCATGCGCCATGTCCCTCTTCTGCCATGCGCCATGTCGCTCTTGTGCCATGTGCCTCACCTGTTGTTGTAGTGCGTATTGTCAACCGGCGGCACTCCGTTCTTCGTCGACTGGTGATTTGCAGCACCGTACGTTGTTGCTGTCGATGGGCCCTGTGAGGGCTGGATCAGCGAGATGTTGCGGGGCGCCTTGGGTTTATAACCCGTGTAGTGCGGCACGCGGCTGCGGCTGAACTGGTCTAGCGCGTACAACGACATGTTGATCTTGGCGTCCATGCGCTCGTCCGCCGCGTCAGCCTGCCCCCGTGCTAGCTCGTGGTGCCGCGAGGCTGGCGTGTGGCCAGTGTACCCTGGCGGGTGGTTGGTGTTGCGGACCGTGCCTTCCGCCAGGTCCCGCGTCGTCGAGAGGCGGCTCATGAACTTCTCGCCCGGGGCGGTGCGATCCATCGGGTCAGAGCCGTCAGCGCCGTAGTCCATGCGGTAGCTGGGAACCTCCCCAAACATGCCAGGGGGCATCGCACGTGGCATCGTCTGGTAGCGCTGCTCGAAAGGCGCTGCCGCATGGGTGGAGTCCTCGGTATCCCGGTGGCCCGGTGCCGCTCTGCCTCCGGTCAGAGGGTTCGGCATGACCATGTGCCCATAGGTGGTCTGATACCCGACCCTTTCTCCGGCGGAAGTGACCGCTGTTGCAGGTCGCTGGGTGGGGCCCAGAGATGCTGAGAGGGACTGCGTGGTGCAAGCGGCACTCTGTGTCCTCTTCTGCCGAGCGGCCTCGTAGCCCGACAGCGTGCTGACAACGCCGTAGGAGCGTTGCAGCTGCTGATCGGCAGTGGCGGCGGAATTCAGGATCTCGCTTTGGTATGCCGTTGAGGCGAGGAATGGTTTGTTCTCCAGGAGCTGTGCGGGGCAGCATGGGTTCAGGGTTAAAGGATTTAGGGTTTGAAAACCAGGAGATATGTGGGGCAGGAGGAGTTTAGGGTTGAGGGCATAGGGTTTTAATTCCAGGAGCTGCACGGGCCAGGATGACAAATATGTGTTGAGTCACCAGGTCAAACAGGCCGGGACCACTGCACGCACTCACGCAGTGCCCAAAAAATCATATACCCTAGGCTAACCCCTGCACAAGCCAGCAACAATTGAGTACCGGTGATTGGAAAATAACAGTTAGTTGGAAGCTTGCGTCAGAAATTATAGCCGACTGGCGGAGGAATGAGCTAGCACAATTTAGCCTCAGTCCTTAATGGAAGCAAGGATACATGTCATTCGCATTGTGAGTTCCGTGAGCCCTCTCAAACAGACTCGTCTCAAAGCGCACCTTTCGCTGGCTGAACCAATAGCCTCCTCCTGTCTTGCTGAATCCCTTGGTGTCTTGAGGCTGCTTCTTGAACTCCTGGATGTACCTGCGGAGGGCACAGATCATGCTGGTCAGCGATTGGGGGGAGCTGTCCTGTCGTGCGACTGCACCGCACATATTTTGGTGTGCTGGTCGTTTTTTCGGTTTTGGGGTTTTGATAGGTTAACTTCTTGTGCTTTGCTCTGCCCCGACAGTGCCGCAGGAAGACTGGAAAAGGAATGATGAATTAGGCAGAGAGGATGGTTACGGTACCTTGAGGGTTATGGACTTCTGCCACAGCTCAGGGTCGGTGCATGCCAAGTTCATCAGAGCCCCCAAATCATGTCCTTATGTCCCTTAATCCTTTAACACTCACTCTGATACTTTCACTTTTTCAGGCTCAACTGTCCGCGTTGTCAGTGTGTCCTTGAACTGTGTGTCCACAGGCCGCCCGGTGTGCTCAAAAGTCTTGACAGGGAGGGAGAGGCCGACTCTGGATGGAGTGTAGCCAGTGTAGCCGGGTATCCCGATGTCACTTCTGTAGCTGAGCATGCTCTTGTTACCTGCCTGAGGGGGGCAGAGGGGCAGACTACGTGAATTGCTGCCAAGGTTGGGGCACGCGGTACATCGAAGATTACAGAAACTCTATAAATAAATGCCCGTGACTTGTTTTGATGTTCGTGATGTGTTAAGATGTTTGTTCTAACCTGATTCGGGCCCTTGTGTGTGTGGTCGCGCATGGTGGTATCCCAGCTCTCGATCACCGTATTCATCGGCATTGTTTATATTAAGCGAATGAAAATTAGGTGTACGTGAATTCTGTAGCGGCATTATAGGCTTGCATTCCGCTGTCATCTTAACCAAATTCTAAGCCACGTTTCACACATTGTTTATGTACGGCAATTTGGGACAATGGGACGTGAATCACTTCGTCCATTGATATGATATCAGGAGAAATTGATTCGTCTAACCTCTGTTCCGATACGCGCATAGCCAAGAAAGAAAGAAAGAAAAACGCCAACACACATTCAGTAATTTGCTCATGCTTGTGTGGGGTTTAGGGGTTTGGCATACGTAAACTCTGAACTAGAGAGCATCGCGGTGTGCCGGTACAGACGGACACAATTGTTCTTTTAAACGGATGTTTTGCTGCTTAAGAGGTGCTGGGTTGTGCCGGTGAACCGACCTGCTCCCTACCGGTACCAAACAGGAACTATCCTTGGCTGAGCGTCCAAACTAGCGACCATGCAGGAATTAAACGACATACACATCTCATCATCAGGATACCGGTAAATAGGAGCATGGAATGCGGTCCCTCCAAGAAAAAACGAGGTGTCGTGAACAAGGAAGCCTCTGTTGATTTGAAGCAGCTGGAGCGGCTTGGACTAGCAGAAGAGCCAGGCCACTGGGACGGAGATTCCCTGGGTTCCTCTCCCCCCTGGTGCGATCAAGTTCATGTACTAATGCTGAACCCATGCAGGCATGCATGCATGTAGGCAGGCATGGATCTAACATACAGGTTCCTCTCCCCCATGGTTAATATATGACTGTGTACTCCATGCTGGACCCATGCATGGAGGCATGCATGCAGGCCTGTCCATGCCCTCTTACATGCATGCACGCACGTTCCACATGCAGCGATGCTGGGCCCATGTAATCGGCAGCCCATCATGGGGTGATGGTGATTCTTTTCACTCTCCGACTATGGCATTTTGGGGGACCAAACAGTGACACCCCCAAAGCCGAAGGTTTTTGCAGCATTTAGCGCTTTTTCTCCCCAACATGACACGCAGCTCCCGAGGGTTGGCTCCATGCGACAACGGAGATCAGCTCCCAGACTACCTCCCACCTGCAAACTGGGCGGAGGCCATGACCACACCACACATGGAGCCTGTAGAGTCGACCGAGGTGTTCATGGGAGGGCTCGGAAGCACCGGCTGCGAGGAGGCGATTAGGTCCGCGCTTCCCTGCGCCCTGCTGCCGCGCCTCGAGTTGGTCAAGGTGCAGGTGGCGCGTGAGCACGGCCGCTGCCTGGGCTTTGCTTACCTCACCTTCCCCTCCAGAGCTGATGCCCAGCTGGCCTGCAGCAGCGTCCGTGAGGTGTGAGACGCGCTGCTGCTGGGCACTTGCTGTTGGGCACTTGCTGCTGGACGCTGCTGTTGAACGGTGCAGCTGGGCACTTGCTGTTGGGCACTTGCTGCTGGACGCTGCTGTTGAATGGTGCTGCTGGGCACTTGCTGCTGGACGCTGCTGTTGAACGGTGCTGTTGGGCACTAAACAAAACAAGAACTACACGTGACTCAACGCAGCACTGGATTCCAAGCTGCTTGTGACTGCATGCTGCACCCGGCATGCTCTCATGCCCTCCTACTTCTCCGCCTCCTTGCCAGGTGGACGGTAGCGTTGTCGCGCTGCACATTTCACGCGGGCGGACTGCCGAGGAGCTCCCGACGCCCGCTGGGGGCTTGCCATATGACCATGCTGAGGGTGAGGTTGGGTTAGTTGATGTGTGGGAAGCATGCCCTGAGGAATACAAGTGCTGATGGCACATGCTGTGGTAGTGACAGTACAACACTTGCGAGTGGACTTAGACACTCCAATCTTGAGCAGCAGAACCAGCTTTATCTTCTAGGTGTACTTAAGATATCGTAGCCCCCCCTTCAGTAAAGCAATTGTGGAATGCACTGGTGTTCGCATTATCATTTATTGAATGCCAAGGGTCGTGGCTATTGGCTAATACATTGCAGAATGCCGCCGCCCCGGCCGAACCCCAGTTGAGTCACACCTCCTGTCCAGCCCTTGTCACTCTTTGTAACAGAATCACACATTGGACATAACAGTATGTGTTACACCTACCCTGCCCCTTTCCCTCTTTTCAATAGGTTCACACATCAACCAGCTGCTGAACAGATTGAGACGCCCCGGAGACTCGACGGCGTCCGTCCAGGCGGCCATGTCTGCGGCATACGGCAAGCGGCAAGCGGGGTCGCCCCCGGCGGGCCTTGGCGTCCTGGCGCAAGTTGTGCCCGCCAAGCGCCAGGCGGTCGGGGACCCCTCCTCCAGCAGCCCGTTGAAGCTGGGCGCCGCCGCCGCCTGCGTCGCCGCGGCGTCCTCCGCTGCCTCAGTGCCCTTCCCTTTCCCGCCGCTTCTGGGAGGCTGGGTCGGCGAGGAGGGGCCCGCCGAGACAGAGACCGCGACGGCGGGCTCGGCCGCCTTCTGCCGGCAGGCCGGCTGTGAGGGAGAGGCTGCTGCAGGCCTACCAGCTCCTCCCGGGGAACGGCAGCTGGCTTGGGGCGGCGCAGACTCGGCCCGGTCACTTGCAGCTGAGGGCGGGGGTGGCGGCGCAGCAGCTGCGCCAGCGCTTCTGGCAGCTTTGCTTGATCGGTGCCCTGAGACCAGGCAGGCTTTGGATAGCTATCGGGGCAGCAAGCCTGAAGCGCAGGTGGGAGTGTCTGGAATCTAGATGCTGCTGGTGCTGTCCCTTGCATTGGATTGCCTCCTGGTGACCGGCCACCCTTGTGCTGGCAGCTTCTGGCCGGATCCACTGCGTGTGTGGGTGGGGGGGAGGGGGAGGACAAATGCAACTTCCTCCCCCCACCCTTGCAAGAATTGTGGTACTGGTCTTCTATCTCACCTTGCGTTTCCTATGCTGCTCCCTGAGCTCCGTTGCTCCCTGATCTAGTGCGTAGTATGGAAAGTGTGCCAAATAGGTGTGAGTGTATGTGAACTTTGAAGCGTGAACTGTCTCTGTCCCTGCCTCCCTGAACATCTGCTCGTCCATGCCTCGGCTGTGTGCAGCTGCAGAGCATGACCCCTTTGACTATCCTCAACCAACACGCCAACAGAATGAGAGTCGAGGTAATGGATTAGGGTTGAGGGTTAAGGGTTTAGCCCAGCCAACAAAATGAGAGTCAAGGTAATGGACCAACATCTTCTTCTCAATCTGAAACAATCCTTGGCAACAGAAAGCCGGCAGAAAGTCTTTGTCCATGCAAGTCCTTTTCAAGCAACTCCTGCAGTGCACTCTCCTTCGATCCTGAACTATTGCACTGCATTGATCGTGTACTGCTGTTATTTGGTAGTTCCCACCGGGGTGCCGCGTAGCTGCCAATGCGCGCTCCGCGAAGGGACGCCCCCCGGCCCCAAGGAACGGGATTTGCATCTGTCCCTGACTGCCAAAGTTCTTTATATTAAAAAGAAGAGACAGACTTCGTTCTTCTAAAGAACGTTCATTTTTCTGCAGGTCTCATACTCAGAGCAGGCGGATACCCCCACTGGACCATTCACCGTGTTGGCCAAGATTGCGTTGCCGGGGACTGCAGCACCCATGGGTCATTTGTCGGGCGTTGGCAAGGTGAGCCATCTGGGCTCTAGAGATGGGGGATTCGCACTGGGTCCGACTCTGTGCTGCTTCTCCTGTCTGCCCGGCATGAGACCGATAAGCACATAGACAGAGCCTTTTTGAATGTGTAGTGTGCTCTGCCTTCTGCACCCCTCGTAACAGGTTATGATAAAAATCTCCTGAGGTGTAGAGAAGGTTAGGGTTTGGGGGTGTAACAGGTTAAGAACCCGCTGAGGTGTGGAGAGGTATTGGGGTTAAGGGTTGTAAAAGGTTTACAAACCACTGAGATGTGGAGTGATTCTGATGAAGTTAAGCTACGCCCTGGGCCAGTACTAGATCTCACGCATGCATGCGGCAACGCCATTTTCCTAGGTCTTGAACTGGCAACATAGGTCACAATTTGCCCAGCAGTTGCTGCTTGGTGGGTGTGGGTCGACACAGCCCTGCGACGGACACCGTCCAGCCACCTTGGCATTTGTGTTTCAGAAATTGAGAACCACACATTTTTGAACCAACCGTCACAGAAACTTGTGGTTTGAGGCTTGTACCCTCAGGGGACCAAAACCCCGGCTCTCCGCACGAGGACCGTCACTGCCTCTCAAAGAAACAATGTGGCCCTATCTCCACTGGGAGTAGTGAGCCACCGCCTCTTTTTATGATGCTGACTTGCTTTGCCTCGCGTGCAGGCCCGCATCAAAAAGGACGCGAAGCAGGTGGCCGCTGCCGGGATTTTGGAGCAGCTGCTCCCTCTTCTGCGGGCCCAGGAGGAGGCTTGCGCCGCGGCCGGCCCCTGGGCTGTCCGTGCGAGCTCCAAGAAGGCCGGCGCAGCCACTGCCCGCGGACCCGGCAGCGCTGAAGCGGAGGAGGCAGATGCCGCCTCCTCGTCCTCGAAGACGCCAGCGGGAGCTGCCACGGCGCCGGCCAGTGCTGTTGCGGCGCCCAAGCGATCCCTACCACTGCCCGATCGGGGGGATGTTTTGGGCGGTGGTAAATCAGGCGCCCGGCGGCTGGCGGGCCGAGCGGGTGCGGCCGCGCAACAGCCGGAGCGCCACGTGCGGCCTCACCGACTGCAACGAGAGCCCTGCGCCTCGGCCGGGCAGTGCCTTCTCTGGCAGGACGACAGCTGTGAGGGGGGCGGGTACGAGGAAGGCAAAGAGGCTGCGTCGCGAGGCGGCCGCTCGCAGAGCCAGCGCCCACAGCCAGGAAATGCAGATTCCTCTCTGAGGAGAAGCGCGGGGCCTGTCGGCGCCGGAGCAGCAGGTGAGCTTGCCTCAACCTCAGCAGCAGTCACACCGGTCGTCCCGAAGCAGGGCGTCAAGCAGCGGCTGCCGCCCGTTGAAGCTCCTGCGAGTGGCCGCAGGTCCTTATTTGCTGGGCCGCTGCCTCTGGCCGCCTCTCCTCACACCTCTTCCTCAAGAGGCGTGGGATGCGCTGTGCGAGGTGGCAGTTGCGGCTTGAAGCTGCCCGAGGGGCTGTGCATCAGCGGGGCCATCGGGAAGTCTCAAGGCAACGGGAGGGTGCTGAGCGGCAGGCCCGACCGCGAGCGGCAGCCCCTGGCGCCCACGCACGTTCTGCTGGGATCCTTGCGCCCGAGCCAAGGCTGGCAGGGGATGTCCAATGAGTCCATGTGGACAGACCCGCCTGGTGCAGGCGGTTTGTCGTACCTTGCAGGCCAGGTGGGCGCCACGCAGCCCCCGGGTGGGTCCGATGGATGGGGCAGCGGGGCGCACGCGGGGGCCACAACTGACGTAGGCTCCCTTGGCAGCCAGAGGAAGCGACAGCTGGATCAACAGCAGCAGCAGCAGCAGGCTATGGCTGGCTTGCAGGTGTTCCCTCCCTCAGCCAACAGCAGGCGAGACGCTACTGGGGAGGCGGCGGGCAGAGCAGTAGGCGGCTGGGACCTCCCCGCGCGGACCGGGCTGATGGGCGGCGGGGGCCATGACGTCGCGCTGGGTGCACCCACTGCAGCAGCGGCTGCGGCGCTGTCGTTGCCTCACGAGCAGGTGGTGCAAGGGCTTCAGATCCAGCTGGCTCAACAGAGCATCGCCGGGCACGGCTCGCAGGGCCAGCTGTCGGCGGAGCCGGATCGGGTGCAGATCCTGCAGCTCCTGGCGGGCATGCAGACGCAGCATGGCTGGCGCCAAGCTGGCTTCTCTGGGACGGTGCCCCATGCGGCGGGTCTACTAGGCAGTGCTTACCCGGCAGGAAGGGGCCTGGAAGAGGACCCTCTGGCGACGTCCTTGTGCTTGCCGGATTGGAGTCTCGACGCGATCTGTTGCCAGCCGCCGAACATGCAGGCGATGCAAGCTGCTGGATCATTCGCGCCCGCTCCCCTGTCCGTGCTTCCCGTGCAGCAGACGCATCGGCAGCAGCAGCCGGCATCCCTGGGGCAGAGGCCTCAACAGCAGCATCAGCAGCAGCAGGCTCCGATCAGTGTGCAAGACGTTCTGGCGGACGTTCAGAAGCTGCTTCAAGGCGCTGGGATCACGGGTGGGGGTGGCAGCGGCGGCGCGGCCTGCTGGATTCATAACACCTATCTGCCGGCCGGCGGCGACGGCCCTCTGGGCAGCAGACTGGGTCAGCAGGGAGCGGGTGCACTGGTAGACAATGACAACAATAATGCATTCTCTCCGTCGGCCCACCAGCAGGCGTCCTCTTGAGCAGTGCTGTTGGGGGGGCGGACTCAGCTGCATGTCAGCTACACTCTGGCCACTGGCCGGAGGCCCCAATGGTGGCCAGCCTTGCTGCCTTGGTCACCAGTTGCAGTCCGGTCCAGGTTTGGTTCCAGTGGGGCCTTTGGCGGCCGCTGGGCAGCCTGCCGAAGTTTAACTTGAAGCCGAATAAAGAAGCATTGCTCTTGAGAGAGGCTACTGAACAGGGCTGCTGACCATCAAGAGCTGATGGATCGCGCAGCTTCAATAGATGAATTCTGGTAGACAATGAATAGGACAGGGGTGTGGTTAAGACTCATGAAGCTGTGGCCAGCTGCTTCTTGAGGCCATTGCAGCGGTTGGCTGGTGTGTGCAGCGCCGCCTGGTCTTACAAGGACCTGGACAGGACTCCTCGTTCAATTTCAGCTGTACGGTAGGCTTGTAGGATCTCGCTTGACCTGAGGATGAAAGTATTTTGAGTGGATCCTGCTTTTGAAAATATGGAGAGTACCGTTGAGCGGCTTGAAAGGCACCAGCATTGACTGCCAGTTGTTGTATTGTCAATAACGTTACACCTCTTGTTGTATTGTACCGTTTCATCTTTTATGGAAGGTATCACAGTTTGCACCAGGTTTTGTACATTATTGGGACTGTGCAGTTTTGAACGGCCCAAGCAGTGACCGTGGTTAATTGGTTTGCACCTCACAATTGTACATTCCCTTTTTATTATGATCACCGGTATGGTCGCTCTCTTTTTGAAAAATTTCTAGGCATGCGATAAACCAGAGCTACGAACTGTACAATTATCCTTGACCTACTTGACTTGACCTTGACCTTGATCCATAGGTGCCCAATGACCTCCCTGGATTCCTGGCTTAACTTTCCCTCTCAAACCAGAGAGAGGTGTTTCGCAACCTCTTATATTCAAATCAGTAGGGCTTGCCACGTCAGGCAATGTCCTCATACATCAAACTCAGCCAGTGGTTGGGAGGAAAATAAACTTAAAGCGAGAGGAGAGAGGAAAGGAACAGACGGAAAAAGACAAGGAAAAAGACCTCCCCAACAAACGAGACGAAGTCTGAAGGAACTTCAGGCCGTCCAGATCAGGGGAGGTCCAGATCCAGGGCCAGATTCCAGCCCTCAACAAAGAGAAAGGAAACTAACATACTAGCGACATACTAGGCAGAAAGCGGAGAAACCCGGCGAGCAGATATCAGGTTATAAGACGCTTAAAAGGCTGTGCGAGAAAGGGAGCCCTAGGGATTCCCTGGGGTCTGAAACGACCCCCTGAAACGACTAAGCCTCCACAAAAACTACCACATCCTCCAAAGAAGTCAATGCATCCCCCCCTGCCCTAGTCTGCCCTGTTCCATAGCGTGGAAGTCTGTAGCAACATCTGGGGGGCCTGCCCATACCCGCTCCCAAAGGTGACCTTCCACGCTGGGGCATTGGAAGCAAGCATGTAATGCGTCCTCCACATGCTCGCCGTCTTCCCTTGCCCAATATCGCTGGCAGCAACGAGCGTCACGCTGTGGACCCCTGTGCATGCCCCTAGTGTCAGCCGTGCTGATGGCACCCAGCCGCAGCATGAAGTTTGTGTGCACACAGCACACTACCTCTTGCTGGTGCGGCTCCTTGCCTGCACCATCACAGCGCCCGCCATAGGTTGAAACCAGGCGCGGTAGGCGGCAGAAGACGTATGCTCTATGGCTAGGTCTCTGGGATCCCCTAGGCCGGTGACCTCCAATTGTGCCCTCTCGTAGGCTGCGTCCACTAGCGCCATCACCTCAGTTACGGGAAGAGGCTGCAGAGCAGTCGCTCTTTGACTCAGTTTAGGTATGGCTACTCCCTGATCCAGCTCCCCCAAGGCAGTGAGCAATTCCGTACACCAGCTGTGCCCATCGACCTAACCTCGACCAGCCTACAGCGGGTGCCGATGGCATGGGGACTTACTGCATCAAGCCCTGCTGGCTGTAGTACGAGTTGTCTTTGTACTGGGGCAGATGCACAGTAAATAAACACTGTCGACTCGCCTTTCCAACCATGCTTGTCCCTCCTCCTGAAGTGTGAAGGCCTGCCTGATCAGATACCAACAGGGTATCTATGTGTTGCACAACAGACAGAACATGACATGTATAGCGGACCTGAACGGTTCCCTGGTGTTAAACGATTTTATTATTATGGTAGGCAACTAGGCTACCCGGTGATATCATAATCTCATGATTTTAGCCACATATTTGCTTTAGTGCATGAATGGATCATGCATAGTCGCATCGGCATGTCGTACACAGACATACACACAATATGAAGTGAGCCATATCAGATGACACATATTGCACCCTTAACCCCGCTACCGGTACGCATATACCGTATGCTCCCCGCATGAAACAGATGCTCATGCAGACCCACTAATCATATCAGCACGCCTGTCTGCCACATGACCTTCATCTCAGAGCCTTTGCTACACTCATCCCCTCCTCCAGGCCCTTGCCACCGTCGACCGCATCAGAAATGGCCAAGACCCTGGCCTGAAGCTTGGGGAGTGCGCCCGAGGTGGGGAGCCCCAGTCCCATGAGCACTCTCCGCAGCTTGGCCAGGTCCATGTCCAGCACCTGATCCCTGCTGTAGAAGGATCGGGACTCGGAGCCGGCGCCCTCCTCGCCTTTAGGTGAGGTTGAGGCATCCCCACGCTGCACCACATGAACGTGAAACAGGGCGCAGGGGGCATCAAATAAGCAACGATCCGCTACCCTTGCAGGCTCACAAACTATGCAAAATAAGTAAATAACAGGGGCTGGCAAGCAGATGCTGCTGGTATCGTGTCCAGTGTGGAAATGTGAACGCGCTCTAGATCTGCAGTCTCCTCTTGTACAGACCTCCTTCATCCCCCTGTGGGGCTTTTCCGGCTACATGACCCCCTTGGACAGACCTCCTCTATCCCCCAGTGGGGCTTTTCCGGCTACATGACCACCTTGGGCAGACCGCCCTGCGGCCACCGATGGCCCGATTGGCAACGGCACGATTGAGGCCAAACCTGGCGGCCTGTGTCCCAAGCAGGTCTGGCCAAGTAGGGCTGGCCACTCCTGAGGTCTCCGGCCAGAGGCCGAAATTTAGCTGATACGTAGCTGACAGGAAGCTGTCGTGTACCCGAGGCACGAAAATAAACACTGCCATCCCCTGCCCCACCTCAATAGCCAGACTGCTGGCCTGCCTTGCCACTTCAAAGATTTCAAGCTTCGCCTTTCGCCCCTCCACAATCAGTCCCTCCAGTTTCTGGTACGTGGGCTTGCCTCCCGCCAATTCATACTTGCCAAGTGCCTGCGGGTCAAAAAAAAAAAAAAAAAAAACATCGCGGAAAAAATTAGCGATGGGGTCACAAATTGGAGCGCTAATAACTCGCCAAGCTCCGAGACGCGGTGGCTTATGGGCCTGAACATAAGATTCCCCCTGAAAACGGCTACATGACAGTGGACGGCCCCAGCCTAAAGACTAGTCTAATTGCAACAGTCCCCACTCCCTTTGGCCCTACCCCAAGCCCCACCTGGCCAGTCCCTGTGCGTTACATTGATTACTGGTAGTTCTTGTAATAACAGACATTTAAAAAAAAACACCTGCCGTAGATTTACTGTGCCTTCCGTCTTAAAGAACGTTGTTTGGGGTTGAGGTGATAAGAGCATTTACTAATTATCAACGCCAGTTTTCAGTCAGAAATTAAGCGTTATTGTCGACAGCTCGCCCTGAGGGCAGAGCATTAAAATAAATCATTTTTAATGCTTTGGGGCAGGCAAATCAAATCTTTGGTATTCCTGCTCCGTGTGTGTGTTTTATTTGGAAGATGAACGACTTGGTTCGATTTCCGATTTCGTTTTCAAGGAAGGGTCGACGTGTCACACTCACCTGGCTGATGCCATTGGGGGCCATCGCGTGCACTTCGAAGGGCCCCGGGTAGCAGCGCTGAGTCCTCAAAACACCCCCGCTCTCATACCGTCCTCCCCGCGCCAGGTTCACCTGCAGTGTCAATACTCGTCAGATGCTGCTGAGGCAGACAGCAGGGCCGGCTGGGTCCAGCACAACAATAAAGATGCCCATCTAGTGCTGATTTGATTTAAGACACACCTACTTACACATATCACATATTTGTATTTACGTTAAGGGCCCACCAGCCCTTATAACCTTCCGAAGCAGAGCCTCTTCAGCCAGCCCAGGGCAGGGCATGTCCGTGCTGTGGTGCGTGAGGGAGTGTGAGGCACTGAGGCACGCTACTCACGCTGGAAGGCGCCCCGATGCGTTGTTCGTACAGCATGTATGACAGCTCGAAGCTTCCCACAAACTCTTCATTTGCCTGCATGCAGGGTCCCAACAGCGTACAAACCCTTCACTTGCTTGCATTCAGCTTCCCATTAGCGTACAGAGTTTTAATGTGCATGACTGCTTGGTTGGTCACGATTGCATGTTGCGTTTGCCGGGTCGTAAATCGGCATGCAAAGCTGACACACCTTCCTCCAAGGCCCGATACCTAACTCCGACATCAAATTCCCTTGGGTTTTCCACAAGGGGTTGATCACGACAAGCTGTCCAATGCGTTTATCCTGTGAAGAAAAGGCGCAGGCATGTTTCACGTCGGATGCAGAAGGAGCTCAGGTTGAACTTGCGGCAGTGGCCTCTTCCGTGCATGGCCAACTGACCATCCCGCATGCATGCCTTATTGCCTAGGTTCAAGGATGAGGTGTGAAGAATCCACACCTCTGCAACGGACTTGAGCTGTTTCAGCTTGCCAGCTGTAGGCCAGACCATGCACACAACGGACAGGTCCGCAGACGACACAACCGCGCAGAGGTCGCCGTCGATGCCTCCCTCGTCAATGCGCTGCACTTTGATAGCGACGCTGTCATCGTTGAGCAGCCTGCGAGGTGGCGAGGAGTACAGCGGTCGTGCCCGCGGCCTTTGGATCGGGTGGAGCATGAGGTCTGACTTTGGAGGTAGGAGGTGGGGGGAAAAGGTGGGACAAGATGTCTGCCTCCTCAACATTTGTCTCCAATGGTATTGGAACTGGCATGGGGTGACAGTGCATGTTTCGTGCGCACCAGACCACCTTCGGCAGGCCGCTGGGCAGCCAGGCAGTCACCACTGGGCTGATGGGGAACAAGTCTAGACCGGCCTACTGCAGGTGGCCCAGACAAAAAGGCTTGATGCACCAGGACCCCCTGTTTGTTGGCCATGATACAGGTAGAAAGCCTCAAAGATGAGAAGATCCAAAATACCAGTATGCGCAGATGGGTTGGTACCTACAGGGGTACCTGAAGTCTTAGACTGTGCTACCTCTGTCAAACTTGCCACTTCCACGAGGTTATGAATTCGCCAATTCGATGCCTGCCGGTTGTGGTGAAAACGAGGTCCATGGAAATGCGAGGTCTGTCACAAGTAGGGCTTTGCACCTCAAACTCTCCGAGGCATGATTGTAGCTGAGTTGTAGCTGAGACCTGGCACTCACTGCGACACTGGCATGTGACACTTCAAGTCTTTGTGCCCACCGTGCTATAAAGTTCTTTGCCAGGCCAACAATGCGCTCGAACTCTGCAAACGTTGATTCTGGGTAGTCCATTGCCTCCGTAGACATGAAGTTGATTCGTTTCTCATTGACAGGCAGGATGTACTCGATTATGTGCCGCCTCGCTTGCGCAGTGTTATTTGCGCGCTTGATAGACTCAACGGATGTCTCATTCATCTCTTGTACGTTCCTGGGTAGGGCATAGTACTGTTGCTGCTCCGAGTTACAACGAATGGCCGACGATCTGCTCCTGCTGACAACATATCGTGACGCGATAACACGATTGCAACTGTAAACTGTCTGCATGCTGATTGGATTGCCTGATTCTGAGATACTGATGGCAGTATCAGTTCGTTCGGTAGCGTTCGGTCGTGAACCATGAACTCCGAACCACCGAACCTAAGAATCCTAGGGTCTCAGGTCGTCAATTCCACCTCATATTATTGCCGTCGCGGAATCGTGGTCAAAATGCAAGTCCTCAATTCATTGCATGCTCCTGCTTGCCACGCACCACGTGGTTGGAATAGACTTGCAGCTCGGCCGCCCGCAATATGCCTAAGAAAACGGACGTTTTCGATGCCCCAGGGCCAACACCTGTCCAGGTCAGTGTGCATACAATTTTTGGGCAAATGCATGTAACTCGACATCACTGAGCCTGCACATTCCTCACTTCACCATGGCTGCATGGCTGCACGCCGTCCGAAAATTGCTATGCACCCATGCGCTTTATATCGCCATGTAGTCATGTACCGTAATCAGTCAGCGTCATGCGGGAAAAACAGTGTGTGCTGGCATCACAAATGCATATATTTCCAGGTTTAATGTAGGTTCCAGTGCAGTAAGTGGGCAGGCGGCGGATGGGCCTGACCCGCGCCTGCGCACACTGCTGACTGACGAGACAGCGCTGAGCTCCACCGATGACACGAACCAGCTGCAGACAGCCCTCGCTGTGGCCATCACCAACGAGGAATATGTCCTGGCAGCCCGAATCCGCGATCGCTTGGCAGCGGTGAGCGATCTTGCCCGGCAGGGGGTCCTCTGTATGCGATGGAGGTGCATGCGATCAGGCCATGCTTGATCATCTGGGGCCTTATCCTCTGGAAGAAGAAGCCCATCACAGGTGTCAGTCAAACTTGAGGTCCACGCACTTAGACTGATTGTGTGATACCGTATCGGCGTTATAAATTGCCCCCTGGAGGGTGAACGCCAATAGCTCATAGCAACTCCAATGTCCTGCATTTCAGCCTGTGCTTCACAATTGCGCCATAATTCAGAAATCAGATTCCTTATTACGGTCCCTTACTGGTAAATTGCCTGACTTTGCTTTGAAATTACGGTGACTGGAGCTCAGCTACGTAATTCAGCCACCATAAGGACCTTAAAATCGGCACAGCAGTGATTTCAGCCCATCCTGCCACCACCGCAACAGGTCATGGGTGGGCAGCCACCCCGCATCGACTGGGCTTCGCTAGAGCTCCCCGAATGGTTGTCAGACAGGCTGGAGCGTCTGGGCTACAAGTTTCCAACAGGTGGGCTCCTGTGGTTCCTCAGCTACAATTTCAGCTACAATTCAGCTACGTCATTACCTACAGCCGTGGAGGCCTGGTGCAGCAAGTTATGCTGCCCAGGTCACCGGCGACGGGCCGATGAAGGTTGCCTACTCTGGTCCTAATGGGCGCAATTGTGGCCACCTCCCGGACCCCCAAGGATTGTCTCGCACGCTTTAAAATTGTCACTCGTGTGCGCCGGCCAGCCGCATCCATACCTGATCGCAAGCCTGGGTGCCATGCCCCCAACAGGTCTGGACCCTTCCAGCCCCCTCTGCCTAACTGTAAGCCCCATCTTGGCTCTATGTCAAGCCCCTTTTCAGCCTTATACCTTAGCCCCTTTTAGTCTTTTGCTTGAGCCCCTTTTTAGCCTTATTCCTTAGACCTTTCTTAGCCTTATACCTTAGCCTCCTTCTAGTCTTTTGCTTGAGCCCCTTTTTAGCCTTATTCCTTAGACCTTTCTTAGCCTTATTCCTAAGCCTCCTTTTAGTCTTTTGCTTGAGCCCCTTTTTAGCCTTATTCCTTAGACCTTTCTTAGCCTTATTCCTTAGCCTCCTTTTAGTCTTTTGCTTGAGCCCCTTTTTAGCCTTATTCCTTAGACCTTTCTTAGCCTTATTCCTTAGCCTCCTTTTAGTCTTTTGCTTGAGCCCCTTTTTAGCCTTATTCCTTAGACCTTTCTGAGCCTTATTCCTTAGACCTTTCTTAGCCTTATTCCTTAGCCTCCTTTTAGTCTTTTGCTTGAGCCCCTTTTTAGCCTTATTCCTTAGACCTTTCTTAGCCTTATTCCTTAGCCTCCTTTTAGTCTTTTGTTTGAGCCCCTTTTTAGCCTTATTCCTTAGACCTTTCTTAGCCTTATTCCTTAGCCTCCTTTTAGTCTTTTGCTTGAGCCCCTTTTTAGCCTTATTCCTTAGACCTTTCTTAGCCTTATTCCTTAGACCTTTCTTAGCCTTATTCCTTAGACCTTTCTTAGCCTTATTCCTTAGACCTTTCTTAGCCTTATTCCTTAGACCTTTCTTAGCCTTATTCCTTAGACCTTTCTTAGCCTTATTCCTTAGACCTTTCTTAGCCTTATTCCTTAGACCTTTCTTAGCCTTATTCCTTAGACCTTTCTTACCTTATTCCTTAGACCTTTCTTAGCCTTATTCCTTAGACCTTTCTTAGCCTTATTCCTTAGCCTCCTTTTAGTCTTTTGTTTGAGCCCCTTTTTAGCCTTATTCCTTAGACCTTTCTTAGCCTTATTCCTTAGCCTCCTTTTAGTCTTTTGCTTGAGCCCCTTTTTAGCCTTATTCCTTAGACCTTTCTTAGCCTTATTCCTTAGACCTTTCTTAGCCTTATTCCTTAGACCTTTCTTAGCCTTATTCCTTAGACCTTTCTTAGCCTTATTCCTTAGACCTTTCTTAGCCTTATTCCTTAGACCTTTCTTAGCCTTATTCCTTAGACCTTTCTTAGCCTTATTCCTTAGCCTCCTTTTAGTCTTTTGCTTGAGCCCCTTTTTAGCCTTATTCCTTAGACCTTTCTTAGCCTTATTCCTTAGCCTCCTTTTAGTCTTTTGCTTGAGCCCCTTTTTAGCCTTATTCCTTAGACCTTTCTTAGCCTTATTCCTTAGCCTCCTTTTAGTCTTTTGCTTGAGCCCCTTTTTAGCCTTATTCCTTAGACCTTTCTTAGCCTTATTCCTTAGCCTCCTTTTAGTCTTTTGCTTGAGCCCCTTTTTAGCCTTATTCCTTAGACCTTTCTTAGCCTTATTCCTTAGACCTTTCTTAGCCTTATTCCTTAGACCTTTCTTAGCCTTATTCCTTAGCCTCCTTTTAGTCTTTTGCTTGAGCCCCTTTTTAGCCTTATTCCTTAGCCTCCTTCTTAGTATTATGCTTAGTCTTATCCTTACCGTACTGCCTCACCCCTCCAACCTACCCAGCTCTCACTGTACCGCCTCGCGACACCTGCCACACCCTCACGCTGCCTCTCCCTCCTCCTGACCTGGCACAGAGGTGCAGCGTCGGGCCGCCTCGGTGCTCCTGGCTGGCTGTGACGCCGCCATACAGAGCGAGACCGGCAGCGGCAAGACCCTCGCGTTCCTGGTGCCGACCCTGGCGCGGATGTTGTACGCTCCGGACATTTTCCCGGATGATCTGCTGGGGCCGCAGGTCGGTAAAGGTGGACAGCGGGAGGCAGGATGGGACGTTTTGCGCCCATGTTCCCAGCAGGATGTATTGAACGAACGTCATGCTGCCGTACTCACATCAGGGTTTAGGGTGTAGGGTTTAGGGTGGACGACAGGATGGCCTTCTGTTCCCTCCAGATATCTTGATCAATGGGTGATGATTGGATGGCATACTCCTACCTCCACATGCTCACATATTACTCATATCAGAGTGTGATGATTGGCTGTCATAAAGTAATCCCCAGAAATGTTGATCAGGGGAGATGATCGGATGTCAGAATGTGACCCCCAGATGTTTGTTCTGGGGTAGAATGATTGGATGTCTCTCTCTTTCCCCCACTTGCTCCCACCAGGGGGCGATGATCAGATGTCTAGTACTCTCATGCCCCTATGTAAAAGTTTCGTTTACATGCCGTGACGACTGAGGCCGTTGTGGTTGTTGTCTGCTGATCAGATCAGCCTAGCGACGTGCCCTCTCATGCATCCTGTCTTTCCAACGCCACTCCCTCCAGACAAGCGGTGGGAAAGGCTGAGGGTTGGTCGACACCAGGGCAAGTGACACGGCTCCTAAACCTCTGGCTCCGAAACCTTTTGCTCCAAACCTTCCCACCCCCCTGCCTGCCCCTCAACAGGCCATTATAGTGGTACCCACGATGGAGCTGGGGGTGCAGGTCTGCCTGCTGGCCTACCGTCTGCTGGGCGGCAGCATCAACCACGGCCAGCCGGGCGATGAGGCCAACATGTTCACCTACACGGGACCCAAGGGTATTCAGGTGACACAGCGGCAGGCAGTGCAGGCCTCGAGGGCTCGGTCTTCTGTTCAGGGCTGGGCTGGTGGTGGCCTTGTAATATGCCCCAACTGTGCTGGATTACTCCAAAGTATGTGCTGAATTACACCAAATTACTCCAAAGCTGTGCTGGGTCACTCCTAAGTACTCCAAATTACTCCAAACCTGTGCTGAGCTGATCTTCATTCGCGCCAGCCCATGGACGAACTCCTTCTGTAGCTTTCCAAATTTGGTAGTGTTTTTGTTGCAGGTGGGATTGGTGGTTGGTGGGAGGGTGGGTGGTAGGAGGGGCCTGGGGGCTAGATATTACATTTTAGATTTTAATAAAACTGCACATGGCACATTGAACATGTCCAAATAGAGTGTGGCGGGGGTGATGACCTTAGGGCCTATGTTTCTTCGTTCAGGGCTTTTGTTTAGCAGCTCCCTTCGTCGGCCTGCCCATTCTCGCATTAAAAGACCAGGCCCAGGTCCTTGCCCCAAAATGAAATGTAGCACACACACACCAACAGACACACACACAGACACACAGACAGACAAGCAAGCACACACGGGCCATTGCCTATGCCCCTGCCTTGCAATATCTCTGCTTGTCGACCCTTGCGCCCCCCTCCCTTCCTCCCTTGCCTGCAGGTTCGAGGCCTCCTCAACAAGGAGGAAGTCGTGATGGCCAAGGGCACGCCCTACCTGTCTGCCACGCACTTGCTGGTGGCCACGCCTAGCGCCTTGATGGAGGTGTACACGGGGGACGACAGCTTGTGAGTGGGAGGAGCATGGGGAGGCGTCTTAAAGTGGTCTTTGGGAGGTGATACCTGACAGAGTGTTTGGGAGTTATCTTTGGGTACGGTATCCTTGGGAGAATGGGGGGTGGAATTGGATTGGATCATGGGAGTCTTGGTTGAGGGCCTTCAAATATACACAATACCGGTATACTTAATCATGATACAGTTCACTGAAAATAGGAGGGGCCTGCTCAGGAAGGGAAAATCAGCCGCATACGTGATTCCTTGACAGAGGTGGGCACCAAATAGGACCACTCAACCGGTGACTGCATGGACGGAGGAAGAGGATGGCGTGTGAGTGCATGGCTGATGGAGGGGGGAGGGGCTGCGGGGATTGTGGGTGGAGAGGACATCCCCTAGTGTCAGGAAGCTGGCTAGAAGCTGGTGTGAAGCTGGTGAGAAGCTGGCAGAAAGCCAGGATGTTGCCTACTGCTCTGAAGGATTACAGATTGCTGAGCAGTACAAGTGCATGGCCCAACATGAGTGCGTTGCGACCCCTCAACCAGACTGGATGTCTTCCTATGTACTGGTCTCCACCTAGGAAGGCCCCTAGCCCGTTCAGCCCTAACTTGGTGCCGCCCCTATCGCGAGGTGTCCCCCTAGCATGCGCTTCCTCAGCATGTGCCTGCCCTTGTCTTCACTGGCTGCTGCATGAGTACCCCCCTGGATCTGTACAATCTTGTGCCGCCCCTATGCCGAGGTATCCCCCTAGCATGCGATTCCTCCAGCAAGTGCCTGCCCTTGCCTGCTCTGGCCACTGCAAGACTACCTGCCCCCCGGGATTTGCACAAGCCTGTGCCACCCCTCTTCTGTGCTGTCCCTCTAGCATGCACCTCACCCAACCTGTGCTGGCCCTTATCTGAACAGGCCACTGCTCGATTACCTGCGCCCATCTTCTGTGCTGTCCCTCTAGCATGCGCCTCCCCCAACCTGCGCTGGCCCTCATCTGAACAGGCCACTGCTCGATTACCTGCGCCTGATTTGCATCGACGAGTACGACGAGTGTGTGCGCTCCAGCCCCGAGGCCACCATGGAGATGCTCAGCTTGGCGATGAAGAACACCACATTTGGTGACGACTTCAAGCCTCAGGTCAGAGGCTAGGCTGGGATCTGGGAGGGGGGGAAGATGTGATACAGCGCCTTTTGGGGGGACATTGGAATGGCTGTAATTCCGCCAGCGGTCATAGCCTAGGAAACAACACACCCTGAGGCACAGATTAAGGAAGCCACCCGTTCGGCTGTAGCACTAGGTAGAGGCTACCATTGACAGCTGTGTATCAGCAGTTGCCATGCGTTGCCAGGTCACCTCCTGAATCCCGTGACGCGTGGGAGGCATAGAGTCATGGGGTTTGGGAGGTGAATTGGCGATGCTCGAAACAAGCCATGTGCTCTCTCAATGTCCGGCCACCTTCCATCCCTCAAAATTCCATCTGCTATAGCCATGCCGCCATGCCTCCTATTGCTCAAAGCTAGCCGTCTGCTCCCTCATGTCTCTACTCAATCAAATCCGTCATTTGATCCTGCTCTTTCTTTCTCGCTCTCCGATCCACATGCACCCTACTTTAATCCTCCGCACCCTCTTCAGCATGGCCTCCCAATTGCCGACTGCCAACAAATGTGTCATCGTAAACAGCGTGGTGTATATTTCCCGACTGCCTGATTGTGCGTTGGCGTGACATTCCCCTCCCCCCTTACCCTCTCTTTGCGGCCAGATCGTGCTGGTGGGTGCCACCCTGACTGAGGACCAGGTGGCATTGGCCGCCTCATCCGGATGGCTGAGCGACCACGTGTCCGTGCGGGTCGGGCGTGAGGGCAGTGTGCCAAGCAGCCTCAGACACAGGTATGGTCTTGAAGGGATATTCAGGGTTTTCACCTGACCAGGAGTAGGGTCCCTCAGCCCTGAAGAGCTTGCACCTCCTAGAGGGAGGAAAGGTATGTGCCTCAGGCCCCAGTATGGCCTCCCAATCGCTGACCACCTACGAGTGCGTTGGCGTGGACAGCGTTGCTTTGACGTCTCGCTGCTGCCTGATTGTTGTTGTTGTAACAACGTTGACGCAACCACCTACAGCCTTTTGCGAAAGGGCCAGGCAGAGCGATTCGGGAAGGGGCCACAGACAAAAAAGCGAAAAAGGCACCTGGTTGTGTCATGCTGGGTGAGCGTGATATGTGTGTTGAGTACTTGCCTTAATGTGCCTGTTTCCTCCATGATGACGCGGGCTGTTTTTTAGGACAAACATAGAACAGCGCCTCAGGCCCTGCATCCCCTGGCAAGACCAAACGAGAAGAACCCAAGACCAAACTCCGTCTCATGGACGGGATGGGGTTGGTCGTGCATAATAGCACCCTCATGAATTCAAAATTTGATGCGGGGTACCCTTGTGGCCATACTGGTATTACTCTTTACATAAGCACGGTCTTACTCCACTGTGACCAACCTATTGCCCTCGCACTCATGCCCTATGAAGGTTCGTGGTGTGCGACCCCTCGCGCCGCCTCGCGACCTTGGTCCGCATGTTGCGTCAGGACCTTGAAAAGGGGAAAGCGGAGGGCACCCGAGTGCGCACCATCGTCTTTGCCAGCAGGTGAGCCCCTTAACCCCTTAACCCTGAACCCGAGTTCGCATTACGTGTTTGCCAGCAGGTGAGCCCCTAAACCCCTAAACCCTAAACCCGAGTTCGCAACATCGTGTTTGCCAGCAGGTGGGACTGGAGATGCAGCCATCGCCAGGTTGGACAGCATAGATGAAGCAGAGGACCTCAGGTTTTGCATGACGGAAACAGCAGCCTAGAGCGCCAATTAAATCAATGTCCTGCGCTTTGCCTCGCCTGTCCGCCTCACCTCAGGCCTGTCGAGCTTCCTGCTTTTTTAATAGAGAAGGATATAATTTATAATAATACCGGTATACTCTGGATTGGCTTTTTTTAGAATTGAACCATGATTTTCTTGCTCTTGTAGGCCAAGGCGGGCCTTGATGTCCACGCCCTATCCCTGTCACAATCTGGGACATGTTCGTGGTGTCTGGCTGACTCGCTGTGCCTTTTTTCCATTCACTGAACCGCTCTCTTGCCTGCGCCTCCTTCCCTGCTTCACTTGCGCTCGTGTTTATTGTAGTGCTTGTCATATGTCACCTCTCGGGGGCCGTCACTCCGCCAGGCGGGGCCACCATGGAGCCTCAAGGGACTGAATCTTTACCGGCTAGGTTGAAGTCAGTGTAGCAGGACTTGCTGCACCAGGCCTGCTGGCAGTAGGCCACACCATAGTTGAATTGTCAGCTGAATCGTGCTTAAACAAGTCGTGGCTTGCGCCTTGTCCGCCTGTGCAGCCCTGAGGACGCCGCGGAGTGCGTGGAGCCGCTGCGCTCCGCCCTGTGGCTGGAGCACGACGTCGCCCTGCTGCTCCCGCCGGGCTCCCCCGCGCCCTCGCCGGCGCCGGGCAATGTCCTGGCCGAGGAGGCACGTCAGGAGCTGCTTCGGAGCAACCCCTTGGATCCAGAGACGGCAGCCACGGCATCGTACGAGCTCGCTGGCTCGTCCCCCTTCTCTGGTAGGCGGCAGGGAGATGCAGGGAAACAGGTGACAAGGGAGTGAAAGGGTTTGCTCTTGAAACTTTGTCGCCTGTACTTGCGCAGCAATTCTGTCAATGCAGCGCTCTGCCTCGACAGGTAGTAATATGGGGGATTTGGGGGGTGGGCGGACTGTATCACAGGCTTCGAAGCTGCGTCTGCTTGTGAAGGTGTGGGCCTGTGAGGCATTTGATGGTCAGTTGGATCCTGAGTGTGTCGGGAGCTCTGACCCAATCCTTTGTTTCAGCCGTCGTCACAAAGTTGATGCAACCACCCACAGCGTTTTGAGAAAGGGCCAGGCAGAGCGGAGCGGGAGGAAACCAAAAACGAAAACCGAAACAAGCACCAGAGAACAAACAGAAAGGCCAGCAAAAGAGACATCGGACCGACCATGGGCAGCGCCGAAGCAGAAACACCAATTCACACCTTTCAGTTGCCTCCTGCTTCTCACCAAAGACGGCAAGCTACGCTGGGTCTCTCTGTTCCCTGCACCCCCAAAACCCTAAAACTTCAACCCTCAACCCTTAACCTATTATGACCCCTGTGTGTCTGTCACAGCCACGGACAACATCAGGGCCCTCCTCTCATTCCGAGACAACAAGACAAGTCTTCTCCTTTGCACCTCGGCAATGGCCCGCGGGCTGGATCTGCCTGCAGTGAGCCATGTGTACAGCCTTGGATGCCCGCCGGATGCTGCACAATATTTGCATAGAGCTGGGCGGACTGGACGGATTGGTTCCACCGCAGGTGTGTAAGGGTGGGGGGGGTGAATGTTTGTGTGGGGGCCGGTAACGTCCAGCGGAGCATCACACATTCGATGCATGGTATTGGATGAGGTCGGAGATATCGCGCTTTTCCTGGAAGCGTTGCGGGGACTGATCCAGCTGGCCCGCCTGCCCTTGATTTGAATTTGAGTGGTCTAGTGATTGCAGTGGCGATCTCCATGGTGACTGCTGGGCAGTGAGAAAGGGCATCCGGATCACTTCATCAGAGCATTTATTGGAGTGTTGCTAGTCTGTGTGTGTGTGCAACAGCCGCTGGATGAGAGGATGAGCTGGAGGGACCTGGCTTTGTTGCTGCTGAGTTTGTGACGGTTTGATTAATGATACCCCTTTTTGACAGCCAGCTGGTAAGGGTCATAGTCATAACGTGCCGATGGATCTGTGTGTCCCTCCTTCAAATTGGGATGTCCATTTGTTTTGCTTTCGTCCTCCCATCTGTTTGCCTAGGCCTAGTCTTGGGTCTGAATCACTGCCCCCCACATCTCTTCAGGTGGGACCATTACAACGATAGTGGGGCCAGACGATCTACCTGCCCTGATGGCCATCATGGCCAGCCTCAGCTTGAACCCCCTGGAGCAAGCGGATGGGCAGCTGGGAGCTCCCCTGCTGGAGGTGGAGGGCGTTGATGACGGCAGTGAGGAAGCAGTAGATAGGTTGCGGAAGGGCCTGGAGGACATCTTTAACCTCATGTGATTGGATGGGCCAGGGTATCTGCCATCGGGTTTGCAGTCAGAGCGGTGCTGCAGCATTCTCTTAGTATAGGATGGACGGGTGTAATGATGCCATGCCGCGTTCCCAAAAGTCACAGGATTGCTTACCCGCTGGGTCCTGCTGAACACACGGCCGTGAAAGGGCTGGTAGTATGCTTGTCACATCTGCCTCAGCTCCTGACCAGGGTGGGCCGACTCAATGTGGTCCAGGAAGTGATAGCTCCACACATAAGGGCGGATATTACCCGCGATGCTCCTGCAGATGGTGCAAGCCACTTGGTGCAAGGATTGGTGGCAGAACTCCTCTCAGCAGCCGCATGCGACATCTCATATCTCAGAGGGCAGCGGGACTTGACTGCCAGCGTGCTACTGTTACAGCCTACGGTACATCACCCCACCGTACTGGTATACGGTGGCCATATTGCTCCTGAATACCCAGCCAGCAGTGAAATTTAGCAAATGTTGCTAGTTGGAGTTGCTGTCTTGCAGGGGCGCCTTGTCGTTTGCATGTGGATCACTACACTTGGTATCGTGGCTTGAGGAATACGTCCACTCACTGTGGGGCTGGACTGGCAAAGCCTCAGGGGTGCGGTACGACCTCGCATGGATTGTGTGAATCACCGTGGATGTGTGGGAAACGCAAAAAGTGAGTGACACAGTCTTGCATGCAACCTATTTGATTTGATTCGTCACACTGTCTTTACTGTCGATTGTGCAAACTGAGCTTTCAATTGGCCCACTGTGGCCTCTCAACATCGTTGTTGAAGCTCAATGCAGACGAGAACTTCTAGCTATAGGCACTGCTCTAGCTCGCACGCCACAGTATGCGCCAAACCTCTCCGTACTGCTCATAAGACGTTGCGACGCCCTCAGGTCCCTATGCTATCTTGTCGTGAAATTGGCAGAGCAGCACTCTGACAGTAGGGGTCTCTTGCGTGCAGGCAAATGTAAATGCTGAATCAGATCCTTATTACGATGGATATGACTTCGATGGTCTGGGTCCCCTGGATGAGCCGGAAGTGTCGTTTTCCATGCCGATGGTGCCGGCGCTCCGAACGGTATGCCCTTTCGCTGTCTATGCCCCGTTAAGATGTGGCGCACTGACTGTCTGTCTATCCTTTGACACCGTCAGGCCCCTCAGCGAGTGACTCGCCCTGCAGTTAGGCCGAGCGAGACAACAGTCCGCTCAGAATCCGCTCCTCCGCCAGCGGCCCCCTCCAGCAGCTCAGGACCGGCATTTGGATCAGACAGCCGGTTGAAAAGACAGGCGCCTCGGCTGGAGCCGCGATGGGAGATGCCGCCCCCCGCTGACCCGGGCTCTGAAATCGTGATGCCGGAAGTAGCCAGTCGTGAGATGCTCGAGGCAGCTGTTTCAATGACCACTGCCCCCGAGCAGCTAGAGCACCTGCTGAAACAGTTCCCTGCCAGCCAGCTGACGTCGCCTGAGCTCCTCCTGTTCATCAACCAGCTCGCAAAGGTCACCGTTGCCTGCGCCACAACCTTGCGGGGATTGACGCAGACGCAGGTGCGTGCTTGCATGCATGCTGCTGGTGACCGACCCCGGTGCCATTCTTGGCGCATGCCCAACTGCCATGCAACGCATCATATGCACGCTCCCATGAGGATCCCACAATTTCAGTGGCACTTCTGCAGGCGCTCATCCCATGCATGGCTGAGATTTTGGAATCTGCATGGCATCCTCTCTCCGTAAGGTCCTTCTGCAGGCGCTAATCCTGCGATACCGACACCTTGACTGGCATATCCGCCACTTTGGCATTGCTCCTGGGTGCGCTCGCACAGGTTGTTGTTAAGGAGCTTCTGGAGGGCCTCGATGCGCATGGGCTTGAGAAGCTCACCATGTATGAGCTAATAGTATTGGTGGCGGCCTTGGCCCGCCTGCGCTACACGCCCGATCAGGCCTGGTTAAGCCGCCTATTCACGCTCTGCGAGCCGCGTCTGCGAGAGTGCGGGACAGGTGCGCCCCCAGGGGTCTGCTCAAGAAACATGGGCATGTCCTGCCTAAATGACGGTCACATTCTGCCTGCATGACGAGCATGTACTGCCTACTGTTATATCGAGTGTGTACTGCTCATTTCAAGGGCGTGTCCACCACCGCCGCTCCTGCAGCTAGTTTCATGCCTCAAGCGCTATGCTTGCGCTTCAGATCGACCCCTAATGCATGACTCGAACCGACGCGTTTGCCACTCCCATCCCTTGCACAGGTAACCTGGCAACCCTGATCCGCGCAGTGTCAAAGATTGAGATTGTGAGTACGCTGGGCGCTGCAGCTGCCGGCCATGCTTGAGTTACGGGGATTGCATGTGCTTGCAACTACCTGCGCCCACCCCTGCACTGGAAATCGCCGTCAACCTCAGTGACTGCGATCCTGCGGATGCTGCCGAGTGCCCACCGGTCATGTTTGCACCGACACTTGTGCCTCCACGCTGACGGTCTGGACCTGGTCCCCTACCTCCTGCCAGGCTGCCACCTCCTCCCTTTTTGCCTCCACCTTCGACGGCCTGTCTCCGGCCTGCCACCTCCTGCCACTTTCCTCCATGTCTCCCTGCCGCAGTCGCCGTGATACCTGAATAAGCGACGAACTTAAACCCTGTACCCTGCTGCAGGCGCCATGGGACCTGAAGGGCACGCCGGGTTTTTTGTCCTGGCTGTCTAGCTACGAGTCCTTCTCCATGAAACGCATGAAGGCCTTCCGCGCTGACGAGATGGTGCGCATCATCGCCTCCTTCGCCGACCTCAGATACAAGCCGCCTGTCGAGTGAGTCCGTGCGTGTGTGTGGGGGGGGTAGGGGGGCGGAGGGAGGGTGACTGACACCGGCTGATGAAATGGTGCGCAACATAGCATTATTTTCTGACCGCAGGCATGAGCCGACAGTGGCGTTGAGTCAACCCATTTGTGTGTTGACTGAAGGAGCTGATCATTGACAGTGATGCAGATGGTGCTTTCTCGCTCTGATAGACACAAGCCGTCATTGGATTGGATCCATGCGTGTGTGTGTGAGAGGGTGGGGGCTGAAGGACCTAGTCAGGGATCGTAATGCTGGCAGTGCTCTCTTGCCCTGTGTCTCTGTTGCTCTGATCGACACAAGCCACCATTGGAGTGTCTCCTTTTGTGTTTTAGGAGTTCAGTCACATGAGGAAGGGGGCTCACCAGGAGTCTCCAAGCTTAAGCGAAGAACCACATGGATGGGATGTTTAGGCGCCTTCAGGGATGTGTCCCCTGTGGTAGGGGACGAGGTTAACGCACCCTCAGGGTCATGTTATCATACCCGAGCTACCTCCTGGCATGATCGCCAGGAGCTGTGCCGTAGAAGGGAGCTTGCCCACAAAAAGGACACTGGCAGTGTGAGCTGCTGCTACAACATTCATAACGTCACCTTCTGAATGACCATGGTATGCACTCAACATAATCCCCCCCCTACTGGAACGTGTGGGCCCAGCAACATATCTCAAAATTGACCCCAAAGCTACCAAAACCATGGATCCTTGGATCACGGATCCCCCCCCCCTTGCCTCTCCTCGTCCTCATCATCTCACGTGCATCGTCCCGCAGATGGATGACATCCTTCACACGGCAGCTGGTGACCAAGCTGCCGTCGATGGATCCTCCGCTGCTGGCGCGCAGCATGCTTGCCTTCACTTCTCTCAAGTATGACCCCGATCGCTTGCTAGTCAAGGCGTACTACATGCAGGTGGGTGGGAGGGAGGGAGGTTGGGCTTTGGTGTTCAGGTTCAAAGGTGGGAGGGAGGTTGGGGTTTGGGGTTCAGGTTCAAAGGTGGGAGGGAGCTTGGGGTTTGGGGTTCAGGTTTTGAGGTGGGTCTGCGATCGGGCTGTCTGTGCATGGCAGTGTGTGGGGGCAAGGGGTCAGGAGTTATCTTGTGATCATTCTCGTTGCATTGTGTGTGGGGGCGATGTTTCAGGAGCTCTTGGAGGATCATGCCCATAGCAGGATGTGGGCTCGGGTACCAGGAGCTGTCTGATAAGCATCTCATAGCAGTGTGTAAGTAGGTGCGAAGGGACAACATGTGTCCAACAACCATGTTCATGTACATGGTAACATGGCAGTGTGTGGGGGCAAGGTATTAGGAGCTGTATGATGAGCATCCTCTGATGACCATATCTGCTTTCATGTCAGTGTGTGGGGCGAGGTGTCAAAAGCTGTCTGATGCTCATCCTCAGGGCAGTTTACGGGGGCGAATCGACAGTGGATGTCCAGCGACCATATTCATGTGCATGGCTGTGTGGGGGGGGCAAGGCGTCAGGAGCTGCCTGACGATCATGCCCATGGTAGTTTGCAGGGGCGAAGCGGCAGGAGATGTCCAGCGATCATGTCCATGTGCATGGCTGTGTGGGGGGGCAAGGCGTCAGGAGCTGCCTGACGATCATGCCCATGGTAGTTTGCAGGGGCGAAGCGGCAGGAGATGTCCAGCGACCATATTCATGTGCATGGCTGTGTGGGGGGGGCAAGGCGTCAGGAGCTGCCTGACGATCATGCCCATGGTAGTTTGCAGGGGCGAAGCGGCAGGAGATGTCCAGCGATCATGTCCATGTGCATGGCTGTGTGGGGGGGGCAAGGCGTCAGGAGCTGCCTGACGATCATGCCCATGATAGTTTGCAGGGGCGAAGCGGCAGGAGATGTCCAGCGACCATGTCCATGTGCATGGCTGTGTGGGGGGGCAAGGCGTCAGGAGCTGCCTGACGATCATGCCCATGATAGTTTGCAGGGGCGAAGCGGCAGGAGATGTCCAGCGACCATGTCCATGTGCATGGCTGTGTGGGGGGGCAAGGCGTCAGGAGCTGCCTGACGATCATGCCCATGGTAGTTTGCAGGGGCGAAGCGGCAGGAGATGTCCAGCGACCATATTCATGTGCATGGCTGTGTGGGGGGGGCAAGGCGTCAGGAGCTGCCTGACGATCATGCCCATGATAGTTTGCAGGGGCGAAGCGGCAGGAGATGTCCAGCGATCATGTCCATGTGCATGGCTGTGTGGGGGGGGCAAGGCGTCAGGAGCTACCTGACGATCATGCCCATGATAGTTTGCAGGGGCGAAGCGGCAGGAGATGTCCAGCGACCATGTCCATGTGCATGGCTGTGTGGGGGGGGCAAGGCGTCAGGAGCTGCCTGACGATCATGCCCATGATAGTTTGCAGGGGCGAAGCGGCAGGAGATGTCCAGCAATCATGTCCATGTGCATGGCTGTGTGGGGGGGGCAAGGCGTCAGGAGCTGCCTGACGATCATGCCCATGATAGTTTGCAGGGGCGAAGCGGCAGGAGATGTCCAGCAATCATGTCCATGTGCATGGCTGTGTGGGGGGGGCAAGGCGTCAGGAGCTGCCTGACGATCATGCCCATGATAGTTTGCAGGGGCGAAGCGGCAGGAGATGTCCAGCGACCATGTCCATGTGCATGGCTGTGTGGGGGGGGCAAGGCGTCAGGAGCTGCCTGACGATCATGCCCATGATAGTTTGCAGGGGCGAAGCGGCAGGAGATGTCCAGCGACCATGTCCATGTGCATGGCTGTGTGGGGGGGGCAAGGCGTCAGGAGCTGCCTGACGATCATGCCCATGATAGTTTGCAGGGGCGAAGCGGCAGGAGATGTCCAGCAATCATGTCCATGTGCATGGCTGTGTGGGGGGGGCAAGGCGTCAGGAGCTGCCTGACGATCATGCCCATGATAGTTTGCAGGGGCGAAGCGGCAGGAGATGTCCAGCGACCATGTCCATGTGCATGGCTGTGTGGGGGGGCAAGGCGTCAGGAGCTGCCTGACGATCATGCCCATGATAGTTTGCAGGGGCGAAGCGGCAGGAGATGTCCAGCGACCATGTCCATGTGCATGGCTGTGTGGGGGGGCAAGGTGCTAGGAGCTGCCTGACGATCATGCCCATGGTAGTTTGCAGGGGCGAAGCGGCAGGAGATGTCCAGCGATCATGTCCATGTGCATGGCTGTGTGGGGGGGGCAAGGCGTCAGGAGCTGCCTGACGATCATGCCCATGATAGTTTGCAGGGGCGAAGCGGCAGGAGATGTCCAGCGACCATGTCCATGTGCATGGCTGTGTGGGGGGGGCAAGGCGTCAGGAGCTGCCTGACGATCATGCCCATGGTAGTTTGCAGGGGCGAAGCGGCAGGAGATGTCCAGCGATCATGTCCATGTGCATGGCTGTGTGGGGGGGGCAAGGCGTCAGGAGCTGCCTGACGATCATGCCCATGATAGTTTGCAGGGGCGAAGCGGCAGGAGATGTCCAGCGACCATGTCCATGTGCATGGCTGTGTGGGGGGGGCAAGGCGTCAGGAGCTGCCTGACGATCATGCCCATGATAGTTTGCAGGGGCGAAGCGGCAGGAGATGTCCAGCAATCATGTCCATGTGCATGGCTGTGTGGGGGGGGCAAGGCGTAAGGAGCTGCCTGACGATCATGCCCATGGTAGTTTGCAGGGGCGAAGCGGCAGGAGATGTCCAGCGATCATGTCCATGTGCATGGCTGTGTGGGGGGGGCAAGGCGTCAGGAGCTGCCTGACGATCATGCCCATGATAGTTTGCAGGGGCGAAGCGGCAGGAGATGTCCAGCGACCATGTCCATGTGCATGGCTGTGTGGGGGGGGCAAGGCGTCAGGAGCTGCCTGACGATCATGCCCATGATAGTTTGCAGGGGCGAAGCGGCAGGAGATGTCCAGCAATCATGTCCATGTGCATGGCTGTGTGGGGGGGGCAAGGCGTCAGGAGCTGCCTGACGATCATGCCCATGATAGTTTGCAGGGGCGAAGCGGCAGGAGATGTCCAGCGACCATGTCCATGTGCATGGCTGTGTGGGGGGGCAAGGCGTCAGGAGCTGCCTGACGATCATGCCCATGATAGTTTGCAGGGGCGAAGCGGCAGGAGATGTCCAGCGACCATGTCCATGTGCATGGCTGTGTGGGGGGGCAAGGCGTCAGGAGCTGCCTGACGATCATGCCCATGATAGTTTGCAGGGGCGAAGCGGCAGGAGATGTCCAGCGATCATGTCCATGTGCATGGCTGTGTGGGGGGGGCAAGGCGTCAGGAGCTGCCTGACGATCATGCCCATGATAGTTTGCAGGGGCGAAGCGGCAGGAGATGTCCAGCGACCATGTCCATGTGCATGGCTGTGTGGGGGGGGCAAGGCGTCAGGAGCTGCCTGACGATCATGCCCATGGTAGTTTGCAGGGGCGAAGCGGCAGGAGATGTCCAGCGACCATGTCCATGTGCATGGCTGTGTGGGGGGGCAAGGCGTCAGGAGCTGCCTGACGATCATGCCCATGATAGTTTGCAGGGGCGAAGCGGCAGGAGATGTCCAGCGACCATGTCCATGTGCATGGCTGTGTGGGGGGGCAAGGTGCTAGGAGCTGCCTGACGATCATGCCCATGGTAGTTTGCAGGGGCGAAGCGGCAGGAGATGTCCAGCGATCATGTCCATGTGCATGGCTGTGTGGGGGGGGCAAGGCGTCAGGAGCTGCCTGACGATCATGCCCATGATAGTTTGCAGGGGCGAAGCGGCAGGAGATGTCCAGCGACCATGTCCATGTGCATGGCTGTGTGGGGGGGCAAGGCGTCAGGAGCTGCCTGACGATCATGCCCATGATAGTTTGCAGGGGCGAAGCGGCAGGAGATGTCCAGCGACCATGTCCATGTGCATGGCTGTGTGGGGGGGCAAGGTGCTAGGAGCTGCCTGACGATCATGCCCATGGTAGTTTGCAGGGGCGAAGCGGCAGGAGATGTCCAGCGATCATGTCCATGTGCATGGCTGTGTGGGGGGGGCAAGGCGTCAGGAGCTGCCTGACGATCATGCCCATGATAGTTTGCAGGGGCGAAGCGGCAGGAGATGTCCAGCGACCATGTCCATGTGCATGGCTGTGTGGGGGGGCAAGGTGCTAGGAGCTGCCTGACGATCATGCCCATGGTAGTTTGCAGGGGCGAAGCGGCAGGAGATGTCCAGCGATCATGTCCATGTGCATGGCTGTGTGGGGGGGGCAAGGCGTCAGGAGCTGCCTGACGATCATGCCCATGATAGTTTGCAGGGGCGAAGCGGCAGGAGATGTCCAGCGATCATGTCCATGTGCATGGCTGTGTGGGGGGGGCAAGGCGTCAGGAGCTGCCTGACGATCATGCCCATGGTAGTTTGCAGGGGCGAAGCGGCAGGAGATGTCCAGCGATCATGTCCATGTGCATGGCTGTGTGGGGGGGGCAAGGCGTCAGGAGCTGCCTGACGATCATGCCCATGATAGTTTGCAGGGGCGAAGCGGCAGGAGATGTCCAGCGACCATGTCCATGTGCATGGCTGTGTGGGGGGGGCAAGGCGTCAGGAGCTGCCTGACGATCATGCCCATGATAGTTTGCAGGGGCGAAGCGGCAGGAGATGTCCAGCGAATCATGTCCATGTGCATGGCTGTGTGGGGGGGGCAAGGCGTCAGGAGCTGCCTGACGATCATGCCCATGATAGTTTGCAGGGGCGAAGCGGCAGGAGATGTCCAGCGACCATGTCCATGTGCATGGCTGTGTGGGGGGGCAAGGCGTCAGGAGCTGCCTGACGATCATGCCCATGATAGTTTGCAGGGGCGAAGCGGCAGGAGATGTCCAGCGACCATGTCCATGTGCATGGCTGTGTGGGGGGGCAAGGCGTCAGGAGCTGCCTGACGATCATGCCCATGGTAGTTTGCAGGGGCGAAGCGGCAGGAGATGTCCAGCGATCATGTCCATGTGCATGGCTGTGTGGGGGGGGCAAGGCGTCAGGAGCTGCCTGACGATCATGCCCATGATAGTTTGCAGGGGCGAAGCGGCAGGAGATGTCCAGCGACCATGTCCATGTGCATGGCTGTGTGGGGGGGGCAAGGCGTCAGGAGCTGCCTGACGATCATGCCCATGATAGTTTGCAGGGGCGAAGCGGCAGGAGATGTCCAGCGATCATGTCCATGTGCATGGCTGTGTGGGGGGGGCAAGGCGTCAGGAGCTGCCTGACGATCATGCCCATGGTAGTTTGCAGGGGCGAAGCGGCAGGAGATGTCCAGCGACCATGTCCATGTGCATGGCTGTGTGGGGGGGCAAGGTGCTAGGAGCTGCCTGACGATCATGCCCATGGTAGTTTGCAGGGGCGAAGCGGCAGGAGATGTCCAGCGATCATGTCCATGTGCATGGCTGTGTGGGGGGGGCAAGGCGTCAGGAGCTGCCTGACGATCATGCCCATGATAGTTTGCAGGGGCGAAGCGGCAGGAGATGTCCAGCGACCATGTCCATGTGCATGGCTGTGTGGGGGGGCAAGGCGTCAGGAGCTGCCTGACGATCATGCCCATGATAGTTTGCAGGGGCGAAGCGGCAGGAGATGTCCAGCGATCATGTCCATGTGCATGGCTGTGTGGGGGGGGCAAGGCGTCAGGAGCTGCCTGACGATCATGCCCATGATAGTTTGCAGGGGCGAAGCGGCAGGAGATGTCCAGCGACCATGTCCATGTGCATGGCTGTGTGGGGGGGCAAGGCGTCAGGAGCTGCCTGACGATCATGCCCATGATAGTTTGCAGGGGCGAAGCGGCATGAGATGTCCAGCGACCATGTCCATGTGCATGGCTGTGTGGGGGGGGCAAGGCGTCAGGAGCTGCCTGACGATCATGCCCATGATAGTTTGCAGGGGCGAAGCGGCAGAAGATGTCCAGCAATCATGTCCATGTGCATGGCTGTGTGGGGGGGGCAAGGCGTCAGGAGCTGCCTGACGATCATGCCCATGATAGTTTGCAGGGGCGAAGCGGCAGGAGATGTCCAGCAATCATGTCCATGTGCATGGCTGTGTGGGGGGGGCAAGGCGTCAGGAGCTGCCTGACGATCATGCCCATGATAGTTTGCAGGGGCGAAGCGGCAGGAGATGTCCAGCGACCATGTCCATGTGCATGGCTGTGTGGGGGGGCAAGGCGTCAGGAGCTGCCTGACGATCATGCCCATGATAGTTTGCAGGGGCGAAGCGGCAGGAGATGTCCAGCGACCATGTCCATGTGCATGGCTGTGTGGGGGGGGCAAGGCTGCTAGGAGCTGCCTGACGATCATGCCCATGGTAGTTTGCAGGGGCGAAGCGGCAGGAGATGTCCAGCGATCCATGTCCATGTGCATGGCTGTGTGGGGGGGGCAAGGCGTCAGGAGCTGCCTGACGATCATGCCCATGATAGTTTGCAGGGGCGAAGCGGCAGGAGATGTCCAGCGACCATGTCCATGTGCATGGCTGTGTGGGGGGGGCAAGGCGTCAGGAGCTGCCTGACGATCATGCCCATGATAGTTTGCAGGGGCGAAGCGGCAGGAGATGTCCAGCGACCATGTCCATGTGCATGGCTGTGTGGGGGGGGCAAGGTGCTAGGAGCTGCCTGACGATCATGCCCATGGTAGTTTGCAGGGGCGAAGCGGCAGGAGATGTCCAGCGATCATGTCCATGTGCATGGCTGTGTGGGGGGGGCAAGGCGTCAGGAGCTGCCTGACGATCATGCCCATGATAGTTTGCAGGGGCGAAGCGGCAGGAGATGTCCAGCGACCATGTCCATGTGCATGGCTGTGTGGGGGGGGCAAGGTGCTAGGAGCTGCCTGACGATCATGCCCATGGTAGTTTGCAGGGGCGAAGCGGCAGGAGATGTCCAGCGATCATGTCCATGTGCATGGCTGTGTGGGGGGGGCAAGGCGTCAGGAGCTGCCTGACGATCATGCCCATGATAGTTTGCAGGGGCGAAGCGGCAGGAGATGTCCAGCGACCATGTCCATGTGCATGGCTGTGTGGGGGGGGCAAGGCGTCAGGAGCTGCCTGACGATCATGCCCATGATAGTTTGCAGGGGCGAAGCGGCAGGAGATGTCCAGCGACCATGTCCATGTGCATGGCTGTGTGGGGGGGCAAGGCGTCTAGGAGCTGCCTGACGATCATGCCCATGATAGTTTGCAGGGGCGAAGCGGCAGGAGATGTCCAGCGACCATGTCCATGTGCATGGCTGTGTGGGGGGGGCAAGGCGTCAGGAGCTGCCTGACGATCATGCCCATGATAGTTTGCAGGGGCGAAGCGGCAGGAGATGTCCAGCGATCATGTCCATGTGCATGGCTGTGTGGGGGGGGCAAGGCGTCAGGAGCTGCCTGACGATCATGCCCATGATAGTTTGCAGGGGCGAAGCGGCAGGAGATGTCCAGCGACCATGTCCATGTGCATGGCTGTGTGGGGGGGGCAAGGCGTCAGGAGCTGCCTGACGATCATGCCCATGATAGTTTGCAGGGGCGAAGCGGCAGGAGATGTCCAGCGACCATGTCCATGTGCATGGCTGTGTGGGGGGGCAAGGTGCTAGGAGCTGCCTGACGATCATGCCCATGGTAGTTTGCAGGGGCGAAGCGGCAGGAGATGTCCAGCGATCATGTCCATGTGCATGGCTGTGTGGGGGGGGCAAGGCGTCAGGAGCTGCCTGACGATCATGCCCATGATAGTTTGCAGGGGCGAAGCGGCAGGAGATGTCCAGCGACCATGTCCATGTGCATGGCTGTGTGGGGGGGGCAAGGCGTCAGGAGCTGCCTGACGATCATGCCCATGGTAGTTTGCAGGGGCGAAGCGGCAGGAGATGTCCAGCGATCATGTCCATGTGCATGGCTGTGTGGGGGGGGCAAGGCGTCAGGAGCTGCCTGACGATCATGCCCATGATAGTTTGCAGGGGCGAAGCGGCAGGAGATGTCCAGCGACCATGTCCATGTGCATGGCTGTGTGGGGGGGGCAAGGCGTCAGGAGCTGCCTGACGATCATGCCCATGATAGTTTGCAGGGGCGAAGCGGCAGGAGATGTCCAGCGACTCATGTCCATGTGCATGGCTGTGTGGGGGGGGCAAGGCGTCAGGAGCTGCCTGACGATCATGCCCATGATAGTTTGCAGGGGCGAAGCGGCAGGAGATGTCCAGCGATCATGTCCATGTGCATGGCTGTGTGGGGGGGGCAAGGCGTCAGGAGCTGCCTGACGATCATGCCCATGATAGTTTGCAGGGGCGAAGCGGCAGGAGATGTCCAGCGACCATGTCCATGTGCATGGCTGTGTGGGGGGGGCAAGGCGTCAGGAGCTGCCTGACGATCATGCCCATGATAGTTTGCAGGGGCGAAGCGGCAGGAGATGTCCAGCGACCATGTCCATGTGCATGGCTGTGTGGGGGGGGCAAGGCGTCAGGAGCTGCCTGACGATCATGCCCATGATAGTTTGCAGGGGCGAAGCGGCAGGAGATGTCCAGCGACCATGTCCATGTGCATGGCTGTGTGGGGGGGCAAGGCGTCAGGAGCTGCCTGACGATCATGCCCATGATAGTTTGCAGGGGCGAAGCGGCAGGAGATGTCCAGCGACCATGTCCATGTGCATGGCTGTGTGGGGGGGCAAGGTGCTAGGAGCTGCCTGACGATCATGCCCATGGTAGTTTGCAGGGGCGAAGCGGCAGGAGATGTCCAGCGATCATGTCCATGTGCATGGCTGTGTGGGGGGGGCAAGGCGTCAGGAGCTGCCTGACGATCATGCCCATGATAGTTTGCAGGGGCGAAGCGGCAGGAGATGTCCAGCGACCATGTCCATGTGCATGGCTGTGTGGGGGGGGCAAGGCGTCAGGAGCTGCCTGACGATCATGCCCATGATAGTTTGCAGGGGCGAAGCGGCAGGAGATGTCCAGCGACCATGTCCATGTGCATGGCTGTGTGGGGGGGGCAAGGTGCTAGGAGCTGCCTGACGATCATGCCCATGATAGTTTGCAGGGGCGAAGCGGCAGGAGATGTCCAGCGATCATGTCCATGTGCATGGCTGTGTGGGGGGGGCAAGGCGTCAGGAGCTGCCTGACGATCATGCCCATGATAGTTTGCAGGGGCGAAGCGGCAGGAGATGTCCAGCGACCATGTCCATGTGCATGGCTGTGTGGGGGGGGCAAGGCGTCAGGAGCTGCCTGACGATCATGCCCATGATAGTTTGCAGGGGCGAAGCGGCAGGAGATGTCCAGCGATCATGTCCATGTGCATGGCTGTGTGGGGGGGGCAAGGCGTCAGGAGCTGCCTGACGATCATGCCCATGATAGTTTGCAGGGGCGAAGCGGCAGGAGATGTCCAGCGATCCATGTCCATGTGCATGGCTGTGTGGGGGGGGCAAGGCGTCAGGAGCTGCCTGACGATCATGCCCATGATAGTTTGCAGGGGCGAAGCGGCAGGAGATGTCCAGCGACCATGTCCATGTGCATGGCTGTGTGGGGGGGCAAGGCGCTAGGAGCTGCCTGACGATCATGCCCATGATAGTTTGCAGGGGCGAAGCGGCAGGAGATGTCCAGCGATCATGTCCATGTGCATGGCTGTGTGGGGGGGCAAGGCGTCAGGAGCTGCCTGACGATCATGCCCATGATAGTTTGCAGGGGCGAAGCGGCAGGAGATGTCCAGCGACCATGTCCATGTGCATGGCTGTGTGGGGGGGGCAAGGCGTCAGGAGCTGCCTGACGATCATGCCCATGATAGTTTGCAGGGGCGAAGCGGCAGGAGATGTCCAGCGATCATGTCCATGTGCATGGCTGTGTGGGGGGGGCAAGGCGTCAGGAGCTGCCTGACGATCATGCCCATGATAGTTTGCAGGGGCGAAGCGGCAGGAGATGTCCAGCGATCATGTCCATGTGCATGGCTGTGTGGGGGGGGCAAGGCGTCAGGAGCTGCCTGACGATCATGCCCATGATAGTTTGCAGGGGCGAAGCGGCAGGAGATGTCCAGCGACCATGTCCATGTGCATGGCTGTGTGGGGGGGGCAAGGCGTCAGGAGCTGCCTGACGATCATGCCCATGATAGTTTGCAGGGGCGAAGCGGCAGGAGATGTCCAGCGATCATGTCCATGTGCATGGCTGTGTGGGGGGGGCAAGGCGTCAGGAGCTGCCTGACGATCATGCCCATGATAGTTTGCAGGGGCGAAGCGGCAGGAGATGTCCAGCGACCATGTCCATGTGCATGGCTGTGTGGGGGGGGCAAGGTGCTAGGAGCTGCCTGACGATCATGCCCATGAGTAGTTTGCAGGGGCGAAGCGGCAGGAGATGTCCAGCGATCATGTCCATGTGCATGGCTGTGTGGGGGGGGCAAGGCGTCAGGAGCTGCCTGACGATCATGCCCATGATAGTTTGCAGGGGCGAAGCGGCAGGAGATGTCCAGCGACCATGTCCATGTGCATGGCTGTGTGGGGGGGGCAAGGCGTCAGGAGCTGCCTGACGATCATGCCCATGATAGTTTGCAGGGGCGAAGCGGCAGGAGATGTCCAGCGACCATGTCCATGTGCATGGCTGTGTGGGGGGGGCAAGGCGTCAGGAGCTGCCTGACGATCATGCCCATGGATAGTTTGCAGGGGCGAAGCGGCAGGAGATGTCCAGCGATCATGTCCATGTGCATGGCTGTGTGGGGGGGGCAAGGCGTCAGGAGCTGCCTGACGATCATGCCCATGATAGTTTGCAGGGGCGAAGCGGCAGGAGATGTCCAGCGACCATGTCCATGTGCATGGCTGTGTGGGGGGGGCAAGGCGTCAGGAGCTGCCTGACGATCATGCCCATGGTAGTTTGCAGGGGCGAAGCGGCAGGAGATGTCCAGCGATCATGTCCATGTGCATGGCTGTGTGGGGGGGGCAAGGCGTCAGGAGCTGCCTGACGATCATGCCCATGATAGTTTGCAGGGGCGAAGCGGCAGGAGATGTCCAGCGACCATGTCCATGTGCATGGCTGTGTGGGGGGGGCAAGGCGTCAGGAGCTGCCTGACGATCATGCCCATGATAGTTTGCAGGGGCGAAGCGGCAGGAGATGTCCAGCGACCATGTCCATGTGCATGGCTGTGTGGGGGGGGCAAGGTGCTAGGAGCTGCCTGACGATCATGCCCATGATAGTTTGCAGGGGCGAAGCGGCAGGAGATGTCCAGCGACCATGTCCATGTGCATGGCTGTGTGGGGGGGCAAGGCGTCAGGAGCTGCCTGACGATCATGCCCATGATAGTTTGCAGGGGCGAAGCGGCAGGAGATGTCCAGCGATCATGTCCATGTGCATGGCTGTGTGGGGGGGGCAAGGCGTCAGGAGCTGCCTGACGATCATGCCCATGATAGTTTGCAGGGGCGAAGCGGCAGGAGATGTCCAGCGACCATGTCCATGTGCATGGCTGTGTGGGGGGGGCAAGGCGTCAGGAGCTGCCTGACGATCATGCCCATGATAGTTTGCAGGGGCGAAGCGGCAGGAGATGTCCAGCGACCATGTCCATGTGCATGGCTGTGTGGGGGGGGCAAGGTGCTAGGAGCTGCCTGACGATCATGCCCATGGTAGTTTGCAGGGGCGAAGCGGCAGGAGATGTCCAGCGATCATGTCCATGTGCATGGCTGTGTGGGGGGGGCAAGGCGTCAGGAGCTGCCTGACGATCATGCCCATGATAGTTTGCAGGGGCGAAGCGGCAGGAGATGTCCAGCGACCATGTCCATGTGCATGGCTGTGTGGGGGGGGCAAGGCGTCAGGAGCTGCCTGACGATCATGCCCATGGTAGTTTGCAGGGGCAAAGCGGCAGGAGATGTCCAGCGATCATGTCCATGTGCATGGCTGTGTGTGGGGGGCAAGGCGTCAGGAGCTGCCTGACGATCATGCCCATGATAGTTTGCAGGGGCGAAGCGGCAGGAGATGTCCAGCGACCATATTCATGTGCATGGCTGTGTGGGGGGGGCAAGGCGTCAGGAGCTGCCTGACGATCATGCCCATGATAGTTTGCAGGGGCGAAGCGGCAGGAGATGTCCAGCAATCATGTCCATGTGCATGGCTGTGTGGGGGGGGCAAGGCGTCAGGAGCTGCCTGACGATCATGCCCATGATAGTTTGCAGGGGCGAAGCGGCAGGAGATGTCCAGCGATCATGTCCATGTGCATGGCTGTGTGGGGGGGGCAAGGCGTCAGGAGCTGCCTGACGATCATGCCCATGATAGTTTGCAGGGGCGAAGCGGCAGGAGATGTCCAGCGACCATGTCCATGTGCATGGCTGTGTGGGGGGGCAAGGTGCTAGGAGCTGCCTGACGATCATGCCCATGGATAGTTTGCAGGGGCGAAGCGGCAGGAGATGTCCAGCGATCATGTCCATGTGCATGGCTGTGTGGGGGGGGCAAGGCGTCAGGAGCTGCCTGACGATCATGCCCATGATAGTTTGCAGGGGCGAAGCGGCAGGAGATGTCCAGCGACCATGTCCATGTGCATGGCTGTGTGGGGGGGCAAGGCGTCAGGAGCTGCCTGACGATCATGCCCATGATAGTTTGCAGGGGCGAAGCGGCAGGAGATGTCCAGCGACCATGTCCATGTGCATGGCTGTGTGGGGGGGCAAGGTGCTAGGAGCTGCCTGACGATCATGCCCATGGTAGTTTGCAGGGGCGAAGCGGCAGGAGATGTCCAGCGATCATGTCCATGTGCATGGCTGTGTGGGGGGGGCAAGGCGTCAGGAGCTGCCTGACGATCATGCCCATGATAGTTTGCAGGGGCGAAGCGGCAGGAGATGTCCAGCGACCATGTCCATGTGCATGGCTGTGTGGGGGGGCAAGGGTGCTAGGAGCTGCCTGACGATCATGCCCATGGTAGTTTGCAGGGGCGAAGCGGCAGGAGATGTCCAGCGATCATGTCCATGTGCATGGCTGTGTGGGGGGGGCAAGGCGTCAGGAGCTGCCTGACGATCATGCCCATGATAGTTTGCAGGGGCGAAGCGGCAGGAGATGTCCAGCGACCATGTCCATGTGCATGGCTGTGTGGGGGGGGCAAGGCGTCAGGAGCTGCCTGACGATCATGCCCATGATAGTTTGCAGGGGCGAAGCGGCAGGAGATGTCCAGCGACCATGTCCATGTGCATGGCTGTGTGGGGGGGGCAAGGTGCTCAGGAGCTGCCTGACGATCATGCCCATGGTAGTTTGCAGGGGCGAAGCGGCAGGAGATGTCCAGCGATCATGTCCATGTGCATGGCTGTGTGGGGGGGCAAGGCGTCAGGAGCTGCCTGACGATCATGCCCATGATAGTTTGCAGGGGCGAAGCGGCAGGAGATGTCCAGCGACCATGTCCATGTGCATGGCTGTGTGGGGGGGGCAAGGCGTCAGGAGCTGCCTGACGATCATGCCCATGATAGTTTGCAGGGGCGAAGCGGCAGGAGATGTCCAGCGATCATGTCCATGTGCATGGCTGTGTGGGGGGGGCAAGGCGTCAGGAGCTGCCTGACGATCATGCCCATGATAGTTTGCAGGGGCGAAGCGGCAGGAGATGTCCAGCGATCATGTCCATGTGCATGGCTGTGTGGGGGGGGCAAGGCGTCAGGAGCTGCCTGACGATCATGCCCATGATAGTTTGCAGGGGCGAAGCGGCAGGAGATGTCCAGCGACCATGTCCATGTGCATGGCTGTGTGGGGGGGGCAAGGCGTCAGGAGCTGCCTGACGATCATGCCCATGGTAGTTTGCAGGGGCGAAGCGGCAGGAGATGTCCAGCGATCATGTCCATGTGCATGGCTGTGTGGGGGGGGCAAGGCGTCAGGAGCTGCCTGACGATCATGCCCATGATAGTTTGCAGGGGCGAAGCGGCAGGAGATGTCCAGCGACCATGTCCATGTGCATGGCTGTGTGGGGGGGGCAAGGCGTCAGGAGCTGCCTGACGATCATGCCCATGATAGTTTGCAGGGGCGAAGCGGCAGGAGATGTCCAGCGACCATGTCCATGTGCATGGCTGTGTGGGGGGGGCAAGGCGTCAGGAGCTGCCTGACGATCATGCCCATGATAGTTTGCAGGGGCGAAGCGGCAGGAGATGTCCAGCGACCATGTCCATGTGCATGGCTGTGTGGGGGGGCAAGGCGTCAGGAGCTGCCTGACGATCATGCCCATGGTAGTTTGCAGGGGCGAAGCGGCAGGAGATGTCCAGCGATCATGTCCATGTGCATGGCTGTGTGGGGGGGGCAAGGCGTCAGGAGCTGCCTGACGATCATGCCCATGATAGTTTGCAGGGGCGAAGCGGCAGGAGATGTCCAGCGACCATGTCCATGTGCATGGCTGTGTGGGGGGGCAAGGCGTCAGGAGCTGCCTGACGATCATGCCCATGGTAGTTTGCAGGGGCGAAGCGGCAGGAGATGTCCAGCGATCATGTCCATGTGCATGGCTGTGTGGGGGGGGCAAGGCGTCAGGAGCTGCCTGACGATCATGCCCATGATAGTTTGCAGGGGCGAAGCGGCAGGAGATGTCCAGCGACCATGTCCATGTGCATGGCTGTGTGGGGGGGGCAAGGCGTCAGGAGCTGCCTGACGATCATGCCCATGATAGTTTGCAGGGGCGAAGCGGCAGGAGATGTCCAGCAATCATGTCCATGTGCATGGCTGTGTGGGGGGGGCAAGGCGTCAGGAGCTGCCTGACGATCATGCCCATGATAGTTTGCAGGGGCGAAGCGGCAGGAGATGTCCAGCGATCATGTCCATGTGCATGGCTGTGTGGGGGGGGCAAGGCGTCAGGAGCTGCCTGACGATCATGCCCATGATAGTTTGCAGGGGCGAAGCGGCAGGAGATGTCCAGCGACCATGTCCATGTGCATGGCTGTGTGGGGGGGGCAAGGCGTCAGGAGCTGCCTGACGATCATGCCCATGATAGTTTGCAGGGGCGAAGCGGCAGGAGATGTCCAGCAATCATGTCCATGTGCATGGCTGTGTGGGGGGGGCAAGGCGTCAGGAGCTGCCTGACGATCATGCCCATGATAGTTTGCAGGGGCGAAGCGGCAGGAGATGTCCAGCGACCATGTCCATGTGCATGGCTGTGTGGGGGGGGCAAGGCGTCAGGAGCTGCCTGACGATCATGCCCATGATAGTTTGCAGGGGCGAAGCGGCAGGAGATGTCCAGCAATCATGTCCATGTGCATGGCTGTGTGGGGGGGGCAAGGCGTCAGGAGCTGCCTGACGATCATGCCCATGATAGTTTGCAGGGGCGAAGCGGCAGGAGATGTCCAGCGACCATGTCCATGTGCATGGCTGTGTGGGGGGGGCAAGGCGTCAGGAGCTGCCTGACGATCATGCCCATGATAGTTTGCAGGGGCGAAGCGGCAGGAGATGTCCAACGACCATGTCCATGTGTATGGCTGTGTGGGGGGGGCAAGGCGTCAGGAGCTGCCTGACGATCATGCCCATGGTAGTTTGCAGGGGCGAAGCGGCAGGAGATGTCCAGCGATCATGTCCATGTGCATGGCTGTGTGGGGGGGGCAAGGCGTCAGGAGCTGCCTGACGATCATGCCCATGATAGTTTGCAGGGGCGAAGCGGCAGGAGATGTCCAGCGATCATGTCCATGTGCATGGCTGTGTGGGGGGGCAAGGCGTCAGGAGCTGCCTGACGATCATGCCCATGATAGTTTGCAGGGGCGAAGCGGCAGGAGATGTCCAACGACCATGTCCATGTGTATGGCTGTGTGGGGGGGGCAAGGCGTCAGGAGCTGCCTGACGATCATGCCCATGGTAGTTTGCAGGGGCGAAGCGGCAGGAGATGTCCAGCGATCATGTCCATGTGCATGGCTGTGTGGGGGGGGCAAGGCGTCAGGAGCTGCCTGACGATCATGCCCATGATAGTTTGCAGGGGCGAAGCGGCAGGAGATGTCCAGCGACCATATTCATGTGCATGGCTGTGTGGGGGGGGCAAGGCGTCAGGAGCTGCCTGACGATCATGCCCATGATAGTTTGCAGGGGCGAAGCGGCAGGAGATGTCCAGCAATCATGTCCATGTGCATGGCTGTGTGGGGGGGGCAAGGCGTCAGGAGCTGCCTGACGATCATGCCCCATGATAGTTTGCAGGGGCGAAGCGGCAGGAGATGTCCAGCGACCATATTCATGTGCATGGCTGTGTGGGGGGGGCAAGGCGTCAGGAGCTGCCTGACGATCATGCCCATGATAGTTTGCAGGGGCGAAGCGGCAGGAGATGTCCAGCGAATCATGTCCATGTGCATGGCTGTGTGGGGGGGGCAAGGCGTCAGGAGCTGCCTGACGATCATGCCCATGATAGTTTGCAGGGGCGAAGCGGCAGGAGATGTCCAGCGATCATGTCCATGTGCATGGCTGTGTGGGGGGGGCAAGGCGTCAGGAGCTGCCTGACGATCATGCCCATGATAGTTTGCAGGGGCGAAGCGGCAGGAGATGTCCAGCGACCATGTCCATGTGCATGGCTGTGTGGGGGGGGCAAGGCGTCAGGAGCTGCCTGACGATCATGCCCATGATAGTTTGCAGGGGCGAAGCGGCAGGAGATGTCCAGCAATCATGTCCATGTGCATGGCTGTGTGGGGGGGGCAAGGCGTCAGGAGCTGCCTGACGATCATGCCCATGATAGTTTGCAGGGGCGAAGCGGCAGGAGATGTCCAGCGACCATGTCCATGTGCATGGCTGTGTGGGGGGGCAAGGCGTCAGGAGCTGCCTGACGATCATGCCCATGATAGTTTGCAGGGGCGAAGCGGCAGGAGATGTCCAGCGATCATGTCCATGTGCATGGCTGTGTGGGGGGGGCAAGGCGTCAGGAGCTGCCTGACGATCATGCCCATGATAGTTTGCAGGGGCGAAGCGGCAGGAGATGTCCAGCGACCATATTCATGTGCATGGCTGAGTGGGGGGGGCAAGGCGTGAGGAGCTGCCTGACGATCATGCCCATGATAGTTTGCAGGGGCGAAGCGGCAGGAGATGTCCAGCAATCATGTCCATGTGCATGGCTGTGTGGGGGGGGCAAGGCGTCAGGAGCTGCCTGACGATCATGCCCATGATAGTTTGCAGGGGCGAAGCGGCAGGAGATGTCCAGCGATCATGTCCATGTGCATGGCTGTGTGGGGGGGGCAAGGCGTCAGGAGCTGCCTGACGATCATGCCCATGGTAGTTTGCAGGGGCGAAGCGGCAGGAGATGTCCAGCGACCATGTCCATGTGCATGGCTGTGTGGGGGGGGCAAGGCGTCAGGAGCTGCCTGACGATCATGCCCATGATAGTTTGCAGGGGCGAAGCGGCAGAAGATGTCCAGCAATCATGTCCATGTGCATGGCTGTGTGGGGGGGGCAAGGCGTCAGGAGCTGCCTGACGATCATGCCCATGATAGTTTGCAGGGGCGAAGCGGCAGGAGATGTCCAGCGACCATGTCCATGTGCATGGCTGTGTGGGGGGGCAAGGCGTCAGGAGCTGCCTGACGATCATGCCCATGATAGTTTGCAGGGGCGAAGCGGCAGGAGATGTCCAGCGACCATGTCGATGTGTATGGCTGTGTGGGGGGGCAAGGTGCTAGGAGCTGCCTGACGATCATGCCCATGGTAGTTTGCAGGGGCGAAGCGGCAGGAGATGTCCAGCGATCATGTCCATGTGCATGGCTGTGTGGGGGGGGCAAGGCGTCAGGAGCTGCCTGACGATCATGCCCATGATAGTTTGCAGGGGCGATGCGGCAGGAGATGTCCAGCGACCATGTCCATGTGCATGGCTGTGTGGGGGGGGCAAGGCGTCAGGAGCTGCCTGACGATCATGCCCATGGTAGTTTGCAGGGGCGAAGCGGCAGGAGATGTCCAGCGATCATGTCCATGTGCATGGCTGTGTGGGGGGGGCAAGGCGTCAGGAGCTGCCTGACGATCATGCCCATGATAGTTTGCAGGGGCGAAGCGGCAGGAGATGTCCAGCGACCATATTCATGTGCATGGCTGTGTGGGGGGGGCAAGGCGTCAGGAGCTGCCTGACGATCATGCCCATGATAGTTTGCAGGGGCGAAGCGGCAGGAGATGTCCAGCAATCATGTCCATGTGCATGGCTGTGTGGGGGGGGCAAGGCGTCAGGAGCTGCCTGACGATCATGCCCATGATAGTTTGCAGGGGCGAAGCGGCAGGAGATGTCCAGCGATCATGTCCATGTGCATGGCTGTGTGGGGGGGGCAAGGCGTCAGGAGCTGCCTGACGATCATGCCCATGATAGTTTGCAGGGGCGAAGCGGCAGGAGATGTCCAGCGACCATGTCCATGTGCATGGCTGTGTGGGGGGGGCAAGGCGTCAGGAGCTGCCTGACGATCATGCCCATGATAGTTTGCAGGGGCGAAGCAGCAGGAGATGTCCAGCGACCATGTCCATGTGCATGGCTGTGTGGGGGGGCAAGGTGCCAGGAGCTGTCTGCCGATCATGCCCATGGTAGTGTGCAGGGGTCTGGTGTCAGGAAATGTCTGATGATGATGCCCATGACAGTGTGTGGGGGGCGGAGCGACAGCAGACGTCTGACGACCATGTCCGTTTTCCTGGCAATGTGTTAGGGCGAGGTTTCAGGAGCTGTCTGACAGTCATGCCCATGCCTGTGTTTCGGTCGAGACATTATGGAAGCCAGGTGTCAGCATGTACCTCGTCCATAGCTCTGCATGACCATGTGTGCGTGGCTGCATGCTGTGCACAGGTTTACTCCAAGCTCCCCATGTTCGATGATCACGACCTGGCTAGCATGGCGCAGGCGTTGGCGGTGCTGCGGCGCATCGTCAAGCAGGTAAGCTCGGAACCCTTGACTCTGAACCCTTGAACCCCGAACTCTTGACCCTGAAACCTGAAACCTGAACCTTGAGGCAGCTTGCCTCCATGAAGGCATGCGAACTGGCTTGTGATCGACGATTGCAGCGAAGCCTGTCTTACCGGAGCCCGCACTTGGCATGAGGAGGTCGGATTGGACCAGCAGAAACGGGGAAGCCTAAAAATAAAGAGTCTCGATGCTTCACTAGATCGCTAGCCTCTGCACGTTTTCTGCTTTGCAGGATTGGTTGCTGGAGGCGCTGCCCCCAACAGCCAGTGTGGCTGTTTGTTCATTTTAGCTGCAAAAGGGATCTTAGTCCTGTTCAGCCAGGCGGACTCGCTACGGCAAGTCCTGTAGCATAGGCCCTGCCGATCTTAGGCCAGTCCAACACTTGGTCTCATTCAGCCCGGAGATGCCCCCCCCACACACCTGCAGCCCCCCCGAACGTGGCCTGGTGCGTTTTTATAACAAGGTGTTGCTAACCTCTTCAGGACTTCCTCATAGAGTTCCTGGATGAGGTCATGGTCAAGCTGCCCACCTTTGGACCACATGCACTCTCGCATCTCCTCGTGGCGCTGGCCACCACATGTAAGTTCCTGGGTGAAGCGGTTGGGGGGCAAGGTGTGTGTGTGTGTGTGTATGGGTGTGTGACAAACAGCGGGCAAGGGCCCCTGTCAGGTGGTGTTGAGCCTCTTGACGGGATGTTGGGTCCTGCCGGTGTGGAGGTGTGGATCCAAGGTTCGAAGCTTATGTCCCGATGGAGCTTGTAGGCTCAGTTCGATACTTCCTCCTGTTCTGCCTCTGATATGTTTTGAGCCTGTGTGAAGTATCTTGAGCCACTGTGAAATATCTTCTGCTGCTGTGAAGTATCTTTTGCCGCTGAGGCCTGTACACTGCCGTGCCTGCCGCTGGGCCTGCTTGCTCCTCGCATTTGTGAAAACCGCTGCGTGATATGTCTTAACCTCATGTCACTCCTGTTTTTATGTCTGTAGCCATGGATTTTCGAGCCTCGGCGCCCTCTCCCAGCCCCCCTCGGGGCACCCCCAGCATGCTTTCCAGTCAGTGGATGGGGGCAGTGGGTGCGAGGGTGCAGTTGCTCATGGGAACCACCAGTGGTGATTGCCTGTCCAACTCGAGCTGGGCCCTGGCCTGTCTAGGGTGGGTGGGGTGGGGAGGGGTGGTGGAGTCAGTGGGGATGGGAGGGGGAGGGGGGGAAGTGTGTGGGGGGGTGGATTTTCGATGTGTGGAGTAGCGGGATTATGGCCTGTTGGTGTAAGAGCTCAGTGAACCAGAGCATGCGGCTGTACATGGCAGGGGCAGGTATTTGAATCCCTCCAGGCTCAAGCACCCTGCCATGCAGCCCTACGCCTCGTGGGGGTCCCCCAGAGTTGCAGTGGCAAGGATGACAATCGCGATGCTTGGCTGTGGGATGTTTTTTATGCATCATACCATTCATACCGTACCGGTTTTGAAAATGTGTTGGCTAATTTTGTTTCATCCAAGATTTGTTTAGCGCACAAGGCAGCATCTCGATCCCTGTTGTTGTTCCTGCTGTCCTTCCAGGGCCTGACCCTCCCTGCTTGTGTCCCTCGCAGCTATCAGCCCAGCTCTGCCTGGATGGAGCAGTGCATCGCTGAGTCCTACACCAAGCTCTTTGCCACCCGGAACCTCCAGATGATACGAATGCTGTCGGTGAGACATTTAACCCTGAGCCCTAAACCAGGAACATCCAGATGGCCTAAACTCCAAGCCCTTAACCAGGATTATCCAGATGGCCTATACCTGAAGCCCTAAACCAGGATCGTCCAGATAGCCTATACCTTAAGCCCTTAACCAGGAACATCCAGATGATCGACATGCTTTTGAATTTAGGGGGATCTGACGGCAAGTGATGCTTGTCCAGATGATCACCATGCCAGGTGTGAGTGGGGGTGGAACCAGGTGCCTGCAAAACCCTTGAAGCCTTTAACCAGGAACATCTAGATGATCAGGATGTTTCGAAGATGTGGGAGCTGAATGTGAGTAATGTCCATATGATCGATATGCGATCGGCCAGGAGGGGAAGCCAGACCTCGAATGAAAACATCGTGAGTGAGGAGAGGAAGCACCAGGGCCATCCAGATGACTGGAAGGTTGTCAGGGAGGTGGTATACCTGCTCCATTGTGTTGGGGAGGGAGGGAGCTGACGGCAACTGATACTTGTCCAGATGGTCGAAAGGCTGTTGTTAGGGAAAGGGTCACCAGACCTCAAAATTTAAATCAACATCCGTGTTCTTGGTGGTCTGCCGCAACTCTCATGCCGTATCTTTGATGTAGCTCTGTAATGTCCAGCTGCCCTACTCGCTCATCACACCACAGCTATCAATTCAAGTTACTGCTCCCAGATTCATGCAAGGATTCTCCATTCATGCTGTGGCATGTGCAGCTGGGTTGGGTTTGCACTTCGAGAGCACAGCTGCCAATAGGCCAGCGTCTCCCGCCACTCGCGCAGAACCCGCCAGTCATGTAATCACCCGGCGACCCCCCCTCCCATCCACACCCTCCGTGCCTCCGCGTGCTTGCAGGCGCTTGGCAGGTTTGGCTATCGCCCCAGCAACGCCACCGCCAACAATGAGCTGCGGCTCTGGCACAAGGAGGTCACCAAGCTTGCCGGGCGGCGAGACTACGACATGACCGAAACGTGCGACATGGTGACCGCGCTGGCCGGCCTCCCGCGGGGCGGCCCGCAGGAGCTTTACGTGGACCGCGCGTTTATCACGCGGCTGCTGCGGTGCACGCGCATGGGCCACAGCACGCGCAACACCAACACGCGCCGGCTGGCGGGGCTGGCACGCAGCCTGCACCAGCTCGGCTACCGGCCGGACTTTGGCTTCATGCACAACTTCGCCCAGGCCTGCCGCTTCATGTGGACGAGCTTCGAGCCTCAGGTGCGGCCCAAGCCTTGTTCTGTGCACTCTCCTGCCTTGCCTCAGCGGCTCAGCTACATCCCGGCCTGTGGCCGTGGAGACAGGGTACGGCATGCCGTGGTGTTGGTTTCTTTGCCACTGGTGGTAGGCTGATGATGGTGTGGCCCCGATCGGCCCTTTGGTGGCCTCCCGGCCCCGCCCAAAGGATGGTTTGGTAGAGACTAGATATGGCACTGGGTGGGGCGGGGGGGCGCTTGTCACGGTGAATCCCCGGCCACCCCAGCCCCCAACACAAACCAAGTTTGCGTTGCCTCTCCCTCCTGGCCATTCCACACGTCGCATGATGTCCCTGTATCTGTCTGTCCTAAACCTGATTTTGCCCCCCCTGCCCCTCCACTCCACTCTGCTTGCGCGGCTCTGCAGGAGTATGCTGACTTGATATCGGCAATGGTGTTCCTGGGCTGCCCGGTGTCCATCGACCCGATGTGGGCCACCGAGTTCCTCGCCATCATCCAGTGCAAAATGCACGAGTTCCCGCCGCAGGCCCTGGCCAAGGTGCTCTCGGCGGCAGTGGACCTGCCGGGGATCAAGCCCGGCGCAGAGTGGCTGGCAATTGCAGTGTCAAGGTGGGAGGGGTGTCAGCACTCTGCTGTTGTTTTCTGTCCTGGTTGCGACTCAATCTTTGGCCAGAAGGTGGCTGAAGTGTAGCTGAAGCGTTTGGGAGCCAGGAAAACAGGAGGTCAGCACTCCGCGGGTGGGTGGGTGGGGCTGTAAGGCGCTCGGTGTATCGTTTGGCTTTTCCCAAAACAGGTTTTACCAAGGGCGTGAGGTTGGTTCAGGGTCGTATACTTTTAAGTATTGGTTAATGAATATCGATATGTTGGGGCTATCCCTTGAGCTGCGTCTGGTTGCGGCCATGCCGGTGGATCCCTGTGGGCACTGTTCCTCAAGTGTGTGCGTGTAGAGCAGCTGCATGCCCATGTCATGATTCCACACTGTACAGGCTTTCCCTCCCCCCACACTTTCACCCGGCGTGCAGTTCAGAGCTTTAGGATGCTGAAGGCAGGCAAGCCAGGCGAAAGGATATTTCGATTTTCAGATTTCACACTTGCTGAGCCCTGCTGCCTTTTTTACCTGCATTGCACAGAGTCCAGAGCAGCAGCAATCTGTACAGCGGAAGGCAGATGTGTGACGTCATCATCGCACTCAGACGTTACGGGTACCGGCCGCCGGTGGAGGTGTTCGACACGTTTGTGCAGCACCTCACGGATCACGCGCACGAGCTAACTCCGGAGCAGACGCAGGCAGTGTCGGATGCGTTGACGGAGCTGGTTCCGGGTTACATTGGAGACAGCGGCAGCGACGGTCACCAGGAGTACGATGAGTTGCAAATGCAACTGAGGTCTGTCGAGGTACCGGCCCAAGTGCTCCTCAATGCCATTCCCTCAAAAGCGGGTGCGAGGAACGGGAGCTCCAGCGGTGCGCCCTCAACCGTCAGCGAAAATGCCCGGGTCGGTAGCCAGCGCAGGGAACGCCCACTATTTTCGAGAAATGAAGGCGGCCACGGCTCGGGTGCCAGCGTGTTGAGGCAAGGGGTGGGCGAAGTGGCTTTGATGGGACAACCGGCACTACTCGTGCCTGTAAATAGGGCTGGGGCGAAGTTGTTTAGGTAGCCTGCCTGTATTTTTTATTCATTTTATGCTTCTTTCATAATCCGGCTTAAAAATATGAGGATTTGCAGCTGGGTTTTAATATTTCTCCGACGTTTTAGTTGTGATGCACCCATGCTGAACGACGAAATGAAACAATATTGGCTGGTTCTGAAGATGTTCCCTTCAAAGGTTCAAGAGTGACTGCTGCTTGAGTGTTCTCATTGTACTGTACGACTGTTTGTAACCGGATATATGTAACGGCTACTTCTGAATCTTCTTCCCTGATGTGGTACCATAGAGAGATCTTTCTGGACGGCCTAATTATCTCATCTCCATTGCACACCCACTCATCATGCACCACCTGACGTGTCAAGCGAGTGAGTCTGAAGCGACATGGGGCCCGATTGTTGCATGTCAGCAGGCTTTCTGTTAGCTCCGCTTGAAATGCACTGAAACGTAGATCACAGTGTTCTAAAGCGCCCTGCTACAAATAAATTTCACACTAGTAACTGAACTCAAGCATCCAATGCAGAAAATATGAGGGCAGGAGGCCCCACAGCAACACGCAACCTGAGATTCCTAGCCCTCTTTCAAAAGCGTTGTGAATTGCTGCGTGGCAGTTGTTCAGTGGTAGCAGGCGGTGATAGAATGACTGCACTTGAATGTTCAAGTCTCAGTGCTCGCTCTCAAGCCTCTGGACATGCTGTCCATACGTTGCTCGTTTCCTTGAGCCCACAATTTTTGTTTGTTTCATGCCTTACCGGTACTACCACTTCTGGGCAAGTTGTACTTTCTCTCCCCTGCTTTCCCCTCTCTTGCACAAAATATTTCGCAGGTTTAAATGTCGTGTTACCGGCAGGGGCTGACCAACAACACCCATACCAATACATCCATCACGGTTCGGATTAGTCCACAAAACAAGCATTAAAAAACACGGAACATGCTAGCTGCAACGAGCCTGCTGTCATTACAGCCTCTCTGCACCAGCCCTCATGCGCAGCTATTCCAGGCAAGTCCACCTGATAATGTCGAGCCTCTCCTCCTCCTGGTGATTGCCCGTCTGGGATCATCACCCGTTCAATACAGCCCTTGCAAGGGGCATTTCAGCTCCTACTTGGCAGCCTCCTCGAAGTTCTCGACGAGGTCGGGAACATCTGGTGGGTGACAAGGTCAAGGGTTAAGGGGCTGCAATAGTTAGGCGATGCGGGCAGTCCAGGCACAGACACATGGGTGTCCTTGGCCAACAAGCAGGCATGGGCCCAGAGTATCCAATTAAATGAAGACCCCTCCCCCCCTCCCGTCCGCACCATCATCATCGTCCTCTACTGTGGCACTGGCTCCGGGGAAGCCTGCGCCGAGCCCACCTGTACCTCCCATCTACAGCAAGGGATAGTGATGTCAGCAAGGGCAGGGCTGAGGCTGACACGAGCTGCAACCTTTCAAGCATGGGTCAGGTATTTCATGGCACCATCTTCTGCAGGGGTGCCGTAACGGCTCAAATGCTCAATGACTGTTGAGCTGCCATTCTTCCCATGTTTCACTAATTTTAGTAATGAAGTAAGTACATTGAAGTTGCATCAAGCTGACAACTAAAATTCACCCGATGCTTCTTCATCATCATATCGGACCTCTCCCACCTGTGCCATCATCTTCTTCAGGTGCATGAGGCTGTCAGGCCCCATCTGGTTCAAAATGCCTGGCAGAAGCTCCTGCAGCTCTACAGCAGATTGAAAGGCCGACAGCCAGTGAGCAAAAGTGAACCGTAGGATATAATCAAACAGTTCACATCACCTAGCTCTGAGCTTTTTGGTGTTGACTCACTCTTTGTTTGCGATGGCCCGCTGATGACATATGTGTTGGCGGCAATCGATGCTTGGACTACGAAGGGGGAAGATAGGTCCATCGAAGGTGGCGAATCGGAAAGCCATGTCAGTTGCCAGCTGCTCCATGCATATCCATGACCACACACATTCATGCCATGCAACCCCATGCTCGCTGCTAGATGTCCCCATGACCCACGCACCCTTAGGGTTAGTAAAGTGGATGACGTCATCATCCTTGAAGATGTTGACCTCCTCAATGCCAGGGATAGTGTTCACCCCCAAGCGCTTCAGAACACTCTGCAGTCGCTTATCATCCGTGGTGGTAGTCTTGTGAACTGCTTTCTTTTTCCTGCGCATTATTCCCAACAATCGTTCGCCCTGATTTAGACGAGCGAGCCGATCTAGACTACCGGTACGTCAAGGGTCTAGGCCCTTCCAGGACCGCTGCGGCCGCAGAAAGCATTGCCTGAATACCGCATGCGCTAATGAAATACAAGTATGCCACGGATTTCCGACAGTGTCGCCCTTAGCGCACAGAGCACCTACCTGCGCATGGTGCCCTTGCCTCCCGTACGGACCTGCACAAATAACAACAGGATCGTCAGCCATCAAATCATAATAGCGACTGATAGATAAGCATCCCAATAATCAATGTCTCTTAAAGATCCCCATGGAGGCTACACCGCCGACACCCACAATCCACACTCACCGCCCCAGCCATCCCTGCCATCTTCTTCAACTTATCGAGATCCATATTGCACCTCCTACAGCAATCCAGGTAGCGAAATTCGCGTCAAGAAGGGTAAATCTTCCACCGGTGGAAGAGGCTAAACACGAATGCAGCTCTTACTCTCCGGTCGTAAGGTGCCCCTTTGGTTTGGTCTGTAATTAAAGGGATGTTACATAAAAATATCGAGGATTTGTGGTTGTACATTCGGCTATTTCGTCAGCTACAATCCTGACTACTCAAGTCCTCTCAATCGATCAGCCGAAACGCAGAATCAAGAACAAGATAGAGAGATACGGAGTCATATTTTTTTTATACATATCGAAAATGCTCTCTGGTACCACCTGCTCTGCTTTTAAGATGATTAAAGCGCTCTCTACTAGGTTTCCCACGAGCAGCCTAAACAAGATGGCTGTCATGAGGTATTTGGATCCGCCATGCCAAAGCTCGCATATCAATCTCTCATGCAATTCATGGAAACAGGCCGGGAACAGTCCAAAACAAGACCGGTACAAGAAACTTGTCCACTGGTGAACAGACTGACCCAGCACCTGGCTCTCAGGTGCGGTTAAGGATCCTTTATCAACAAAACATGTAAACACATGATAAGATCTGGTGCACTCACAAAACATGGTACCGTATTTGCAGACCAGTGTGCCAAAGCTGGTGGTGTTTGGTGGCCGTGGCTTTGTGGGTAGCCATGTGTGCAAGGAGGCGTTATCAAGTGGCCTTCATGTTATCGGAATCAGCCGCTCAGGTATGCTGGGGGCTCATGGGACGGACAGGTCATCAAGATGCTTCTCCTGTATGCTGCAGACCTGCTGCATACTTCTGTATCAGGATGCTTGTCATGTGTCCAGGATGCGTCTCATGTGTCTTTCTGTGGCAGCACGACTGCCCCAGCCCGAATCTCATGTCCTCACCTCATCACATTCCTCAGACCCTCACTGCCTTGCTGGTGGCATCCTTGTTTCTCCCTCTAGCCAGTGTGCCCTTCCTGACACATTATTCCCAATGCAATCCCCATCGCGAGGCTTGTACTAGGCAATAGGTTCCACATCTGACCCTGGCCCACGGGTCCTGACACTATCTTCTTCAGAGTCCATGTCCTTCACACCTGTACTTCTGACAGTTAGGTACCTGCCTCTGCTGTCCTGTGCAGGTACACCCCCTGTGTCTGGTGAGCCATGGACGCGTGAGGTAGAGTGGATGCGCGGCAACGCTCTTGAGCCCCAGACCTATCGAGACCTGCTGGAGGGCGCTGTGGCGGTGATCTCATGCGTAGGGGGCTTCGGGAATCAGGAGGAGATGCTGAGGGTAAGAGCAGGACAGGCCATGTGGAGAACGGTTGTGTGAACCTGATACTGAAGGAAAAGGAAAATGGGTGGGATGGGAATCATCGAAAAAATGACCGACACCACAGATGCGAGCAGCGTGCCCATGATGCAATCCAGCATGGCACCTGCTGCAAATATATCCAGAGCATGTTGCACGTGACTTAATCCTATTTTCGTTGTGCCCATGTTTCTTGAGGCAGGGGTATCAGCTTCTCTCCCAATGCTTTCTGCTATGTGTGGAACAAAAATTCTTTGAGTGATTTGGGCAATTAATCTTTTTGTTTTGAAATCCCGCTGTGCGTGTTGCATAGACGGAGTTCTTTAATTTTCTCAGGGTTTGTCATGTTTTGGCATGTTTGGGGGGATAGTTTTGTACCAAGCAACTGCGCACAACCCTCAAGTCTGGTAGTCCAAAACTGTGTTTTAGTGCGAGTCATACTGAATACTGACTGGATGAATCACTCAACTGGTGTTAGTGGTGTGGATAATTGACTGCTGTACCCCCTCCCCCCCCCCCTCTTTGTCTGCAGGTGAATGGTACTGCCAACGTGACTGCTGTCGAGACCGCCAAGGCAGCGGGAGTGCCAAGATTTGTCTTTGTCTCTGCAACGATCCCCAACCTGCCTGGCCTTGGTGAGAAATCACGTCATGCTACCTGGGCTAGGCCTCTCTCTCTGAGTCAGGGGTGCATCATCATGTGAATGGAAGTTTGAACAAGCTTACGAGGTTTCAAAAACAGTCTATGGTGCTTCCATGTGTGTGTGCATGGTCGTGAGTGAGTGACATGTGAATGGACTGTACTGCAGGACGAGACATCCAGGCTTTCCCCATCAGGATTGGGGCTATCTGAAGGGAACGCACAGTTAATGCAATCCCGGTTCTTCGTGTGGCTAGCAAGGTTCCCCTCGTCCTCCCCTGCAGGCATGTTGGTGGGGGGCTACATCAAGGGCAAGGCGCTGGCAGAGGAGGCTGTCCGCCTGCACTACCCCGACACCGGGGTCATCCTGCGGCCCAGCGTCGTGTACGGGAACAGGTGGGATAGAGGAGGCTGACGAGTGGAAGCTGGGGAGGACTGGGGCCCAGTGGGGTAATGTTAAGGTTACTAGGGTGGCATCTGGAGGTATGTGGAGGGATAGCACCACCGTTCAACACCAGCCTGTGGGAGTTGGATGCAACAAGAGAGTCCTATCCCTGCATGATATGTGCATGGTGAATTTTGTAACATTTTATAACATTTAACCGCTGCTAATTTTGTCTTTCATCCTGATGTAGGGTTGTGTCCAGCTCCATGACGCTGCCGTTGGGGTATCTGTTCCAGCCCATGGAGAGCCTGCTGCTGAAGGCGCCCAAGTCGCTGGTGGACTTTCCGGTGGTGGGAGGCCTGTTTGTGCCTCCCATCAGTGTTGAGGCGGTGGCTAGAGCTGCAATCGCTGCAGCAACGGATGCCTCTGTGCCAGCGGGAGTGATGGATGTGCAGGGCATTCAGCAGTACAAGTAGAAAAGCCTTGAGGACCGAACTAGATGGTAGTACCGATGGTACCTGTGGTGGATGTTGTATGTATGTATGCTCAATGTTGTACTGTATGCCAAGCACATCAGCTGATCGAGCTGTAATGACATGACGGCATCGTGTCGATTTTGCGCACGGAATGGCTGCAGTTGTTGGATTCGATTTTTGTAACGGGTTTGCATCTCACTCTGTCACATGAGGCTTAACCGAGGTCACACCGGTCACACCTGTCATCGGAACTTGTAACTTTTTCATGGTTCTGGAGGTGGTATTTTAAATCTGTCCCACCGGTAGTGAGCCCATCAACAATCCCTGGTGTCTATTATACACCGTACTAAACCATTCTTGCATGCCAATTATTCGTAAGCGCACCGCGCAATACCGCATATCCTGCGAAGGTGCCCAATTTTCAAATGACCCAGAACAAGCCAGGACGAGAAGTACGCGGCAGGACTCAACGACTCGCGACCCTTGAAGAGGCCGATTCGTGGCAAAGGCAAGCCTACTCTTGCAGCGAGATCGCTCACTGCATGCGCCCTCCAGGGCTCGGACCAACAGCACCAGACCCACACCTTGTGCAACCTCCCTACCCCCAGGAAGCAAATCTGCATCGACATAGATCCAGTGGCCCTGTTGGGCCAGCCTGTCCGCGTGTGGCGGGACAAAGACAATGCCATGCACACGGGCATCGCCATGGCATTCAACCCAGACACATGGACTCACTCGGTAAGAGCATCAACTGCATGCTGGACTGCTGGACACAAACTGAACATACCTGTTCCATGCATGGCCGCCAGTAGGCTCATGGACCTGCATGCACCTGTTTAAGCCATTAAAATTCCCCTGGTGTGAAGGTTCATTACCGCGACGGTGAGAAGCGTGAAGAGCTGCTGCCAGTGGAGCGGGTCATGGTGGCGCAGGCACCAAAGATCAGCGGCTCACCTCCAGGCACTTGCTGCGATGCCTCCTGGCCGCAGCCGTCACTGGAGATGCTGGTTGCCCTCGGAGCGATGCTGACGGCCAAGGCCGATGAGGCATCGCGGGCCGGAGGAGCGTCTCGCCCTCGCTCCGGTACTGATGCAAACAGAGGTGGGATCCGCACCCTCCAACAGGAATCAAGCCTTAAAACCTGGGAGCTGGATTACACCTGTGTGCCAGGTTATGACATACTTTGTTTGGCTGATCAGCAGCTGCCCCCCTGCACCTGCTTCCCCTAATGCCTACGTTTGGTGGCCGCGCTGCCTGGTCACTGCTGCTTACTGACTCACTGCTGCCTCCTTCAAACTCCCAAAGCCAAGCTCCTCCTCCTGGCGGCAAAGGCTGCTTGGCGAAGGGCCGACGAGGTGGAGCAGCTGGGCCCGAGTCACGCGGCGGATATGCAGCAGAAGCGGCCGAGAGACGTCCCGGATGAAGCACCAGCCGCCAGTACCAGTACTGCAGACTCGGCTTTGCTTGCATGTGTCAAGCCTGCCGGACCTAGCAGACCTGACTTGCTGTCGCTGAAGCGAAAGGTGCTGTGCACACAGGACTTGAACTCGAACGCCCGAGTTCAGGCTGCGACGGCGGCAGCGCCTGTGCGGGGACTTGATGGAACACCTGGGTTGAGCGTTGAAGGAGTTACTATGGTTAAGCCGCGCGCACAGGTGGGAAACGGCAAGCTGGCCCCGGTGGTGCGGCAGCAGGGACCGGTGCAGCAGCAGCAACAGCAGCAGCAAACGCTGCAGGTTCCAGAGGGCCAACAATCTGGGGAACTAATCATCGACCTTCCAGCGCCACCTGCAAAAAAGAAGAGGGGCAGTGCGCCGCGCACCGACGTTCAGCCAGAGGACGTGAAGGGTCAGGCTCACTCCGCTCCATCCCCACCCTGTCCACCGGATCTGCCAGTACAGATGCAGCAGGCTGCAACCCAGGCGGCCGCGAGTCCTCTTGACACGGATCCATTGGAGGTCACGGCACATGTCTCATCTGAGGGGCCAACGTCTGGCGGAGGGCAAGAAAAGAAGCAGCCGGGGCGAAGGGCTGTGCCGCGGGCAGTATCAGCCTCGGAGGAAACCCGGATGTGCGCTCCACGCCAGCCGTCGTGCACAAGCAAGCTGCAGTACACAGAGTAGGAGGGGCTGACGCTCAAGGAAGGGACTCTCAAACCTCAAATGACCCCTCCCCCCACATACACTATACTCTCAAACCTCAAATGACCCTTCCCCCCCATACACTTTACTCTCAAACCTCAAATGACCCCTCCCCACCCATACTCTATACTCTCAAACCTCAAATGACCCCTCCCCCCCATACACTATACTCTCAAACCTCAAATGACCCCTCCTCCCCCATACACTATACTCTCAAACCTCAAATGACCCCTCCCCCCCCATACACTATACTCTCAAACCTCAAATGACCCCTCCTCCCCCATACACTATACTCCCAAACCTCAAATGACCCCTCCTCCCCCATACACTATACTCTCAAACCTCAAATGACCCCTCCTCCCCCATACACTATACTCCCAAACCTCAAATGACCCTTCCTCCCCCATACACTATACTCTCAAACCTCAAATGGCCCCTCCCCCCATACACTTTACTCTCAAACCTCAAATGACCCCTCCCCACCCATACACTATACTCTCAATCCTCAAATGATCCCTCCTCCCCCATACACTATACTCCCAAACCTCAAATGACCCCTCCTCCCCCATACACTATACTCTCAAACCTCAAATGGCCCCTCCTCCCCCATACACTATACTCTCAAACCTCAAATGACCCCTCCTCCCCCATACACTATACTCTCAAACCTCAAATGACCCATCCCCCCCATACACTATACTCTCAAACCTCAAATGACCCATCCCCCCATACACTATACTCCCAAACCTCAAATGACCCCCCCCCCCATACACTATACTCTCAAACCTCAAATGACCCATCCCCCCCATACACTATACTCTCAAACCTCAAATGACCCATCCCCCCATACAGACTACTCCATGCTAGGTATCAACTCCAGCGCAGACAGCTTTCAGACTGCAAGCATGCTGGCCTGCTTGCATGGCTGCTTTCAGGCTGCTGGACCCCTGACTCTAGGCCCTAGGAACGCAGCCTATTGTCTAGAGTTTAGACTCTAGGAAAACGGCCTAGGCTCTCGCCTCTAGACTCCAGTAAAGCGGCCCAGGCTCTAGGCTGTAGGCTTGAGGAAAACGCCTAGTGCTAGGCTCTAGGCTGAAGGGAAGCGGCCCAGGCTCTAGGCTGCAGACTTCAGGAGAACGGCCTAGGTGCTAGGCTCCAGGAAATCAGCCAAGGGTCTAAGCTCTAGAATTCAGGGAAACAGCCTACGGTCTAGGATCTAGAATCCAGGAAGAAAAAGGTTGGTAGGTGCTACAGACCCTGGTCGTCATGTGCCTGCTTAGCATGCCATGTGCTGAACATGCCAGATCCTAAACATGCCAGATCTGGATCCAAGCGTGAGTCCCTGCTGCTGTTACAGGTGTGATGTGGGGCTTACCCTCAAGCCGAGCTCCTTGCTAGGCATGCCCATCAAGGTGTACTGGCCTCTGGACCGTACCTTCTACCCGGGCAGAGTGGTCGCGTATGACCCCCACTCTTGCAAACACAAGGTGGGTGGCTTTGGGGGGTTAGCAGGGGCACGCGGGATGAGGATTGAGGAGGAGGAGAGTGCGTTAGGTTTGAGGGTTTAGGGTTCAACAGGGGGCGAAAAGGATGAGGTTTGAGGAGGAGGAGAGTGCGTTAGGTTTGAGGGTTTAGGGTTAAGCAAGGGGCGAAAAGGATGAGGTTTGAGGAGGAGGAGAGTGCGTTAGGTTTGAGGGTTTAGGGTTCAACAGGGGGCGAAAAGGATGAGGTTTGAGGAGGAGGAGAGTGCGTTAGGTTTGAGGGTTTAGGGTTAAGCAAGGGGCGAAAGGGATGAGGGGTAAGAGACTGCAGTAAGGATGAGGTTTGAACCTGGACATTCCTACAGCTGGTGGTCCAGGCAGCCGGTGTTGTTGCATCAAGCCCCCACTGTTGCCGAGTTGCAGCTGAAGCACCGTTTAGTCAACAGTGGCATCATTGGCTCGGTCTCCACCGTTCCCCCGTTGCGTCTCTTGCTCCCCCTAGGTGCGGTACAATGACGGCGAGGTGGAGGCCAAGGTCCTTGCCCTTGAGCGCGTGATGGTCGGCATGACGCTGGCGCAGCAGCAAGCCCAGCAGCAGCAACGCCGGGGCGCTGGGCCGTCCGCAAAGGAGTTGGCGTACCTTGCAGAAGCGGCAGCGTGCGAGGCGGATCTGCAGCTGAGCCAGGGCGCGCCGGCTCGCCAAGGTAAAGCCTTGGTGAGGGGTTGGGCTGAGGTTATGGTAGGCTAGGTTCATTAGGTTAGGCTTCGGTAATGCCCAGGAAATAGGTAGCGCCCGGGGCCAAAGTTAAGCCAGGGTGCGCCGGCTTGCCAAGGTTATGCCCACCATCTGCGCCACGATGGTAGCAGCTTGTGAAGGACGTATGCCGTATTTTGTTCCTTAGGCCTAATTATTAGGAATACTACAAGCTTTTCCCCGCCCGCATTCTCTCCTGCCTGCCTCGCTTTTTATCTCAAGTTACTTGCAGTTAGCAGAAGACGCCCCTGCATGGCTGTGGCTGACCATGCGCCTGCCCTTGCCTGACCTCTGCATTTGACCTCCCGAGGAGCCGATCTGGACTGTAGCTAAACTGTACGGCGCTGAGCCACGTAGAAAGAAATTATGTCAGCCCTCTGTTCCGACCCTGCAATCACTCCTGCCCTGCCCCTGCCCTACCCACACCTGACCCCTCCAGTCGATCTCCTGCGGAGCCGGTCTGAAGTCCTGCTTGCACGATCCTCGGCCCTGGCAGCGTATCAAGAGGACGTGGCCCCTCCCGCCGTAGCCGCCCGTGTGCCGTCAGCTCAGCAGCAGCAGCAGCTGAAGGCCTGGAAGGTACCCAGCAGCTGTGGGGCGGTTGCTGTGTTTGAGGCGGAGGAGGCCGGGCAGGTGCAGGCGCGGCTGCTGAAGTCCTGGCGCGACTTCCAGGAGCACAAGGAGGAGTACCAACAGTTCAGAGAGTGCGTTGGGGGGAGGCGACATCCAGCCTGTGCTGGGTGGGGTGGGCCGAAATCCAGCCTGTGTTGGTGTATGTCTCTGGCTTCCAGACCCGCTTTAACCGATAACATACCGTGCACCCTCGACCCTAAATCCTCCACCCTAAATATGTCACTCTAAACCCTTCACCTTATACCCTTCACTCTATATCCTCCACCCTAAATCTCCCACCCTAAATCCTCCACCCTAATCCCTATATCCTTCACCCTAAATCCTTCACCCTAAACACTCATCTAATCCAAGCCCTGAACCCTACAACCTCAACCGTATCGGACTCTCCTAGCACTGTTTGGCACCTGTGTTACTGATTCCATCTCGCTCACGCGTGCACACCCCGTCGTGTTCTGCGCAGGTACGACCTTGCGTACTGCTTGTCCCCAGAGGCCCTGGTGGGGCGTCAGGTGCGGGTGCACTGGCCCAACGATGACGCCTGGTTCCTGGGGAACGTGTCCGCCTACCTGCAAGAGACTGGACAGCACAAGGTGCGAGAGGGGAGAGAGGGGAGAGGGGTGCAAGAAGGGAGAGGCCCTATCTTCCCCTAGTGGGGAGGGGGGAAGTCGCAAGGAAAGGCCGGTGGGGGGAGCTGGGGAGTAAAATAGAAGGCCGTCCCTTTTGTTTCTGATTGACTCCTGATTGGGGCGCAAATTTCTCCGCATAGGTGATGAATACGCTCACACATCCTCACATCCTCACACTTAAGGTCTTCACTCTTCACACATACTTTCTCACACGCACCCTCCCACACATGTACACACAGCCAGGTGGATTATGTTGAAGGAGAGCACCAGCTGCTACATAGCTCCACCTTAACACCCTCCCACACCCTCTCACACCCTCCCACACCCTCCCACACCCTCTCACACCCTCTCACACCCTCCTGGTGGACTATGTGGACGGAGAGTAGGAGATGCTCCACAAATCCACCCTCATACATGTTTACACCCTCTCACACTCCCCATACCCTCCCCCCCACATTGTTAGGTGGACTATGTGGACGGTGACCACGAGGTGCTCCACCTTGCGGCTGAGCACGTGAGGTTGTTGGTCAGGGCCGGCGAGCAGATGCCCCGGGCGGTGGCAGCCACGGTGGCGGCCTCCGCTCGGCGCCTGGCTGCGGCGGGAGCAGCCCTGCTGGCAGAGGACGCTACGCCCGGCACCGACGTCGAGGAGCACCTTGAGAAAGGTGGGTGGGCACTGGGCAGTGACTGTGTGTGGGCAGGGGAGGAGGTGGTGGTGGGTGGGCTGTGATGTTATCCACCGTTTTCTGTGTGTTTTCTGTGTGTGACACTCCTGCGACATGCCGACAGGTCTCCTATCTGGCTGGTTCTCTCTCTGTCCTCCTGATCACTTCTCTGCCTGGCGGACCTTCCCCTTCTGACCTTAAATGGCCCCCCTCTGACCCCCCCCGTCTGACCTAAAATGGCCCCCCTCTGACCCCTTGCTCCCCCCCGACACCCCACCAGCATCACACATGCTGGAGAAGGCCCGAGAGATGGAGGCCATTGCTGCATCTTGGCAGGCTGAGGAGCAGGAGCAGAAGCAGATGCTGATGCAGCAGGAGCAGCAGCAGCAGCAGGTCAGCTCGGCGCCCTCAGCATACACTCAAACCTGCCTCGCTGCACCTCAGCTGTCTCTGTCCCCTGAGGGCAGTGAGCTGGAGACACACCCCTCAGCGGCGCCCCCAGACACATCGGCAGATGTGCACCCAACCACCGCTGAGCAACCAGCCACCGCTGAGCAACCAGCCACCGCTGCTGCTGCCGCTGTTCCTGCTGCTGCTGCTACCACTGCTGCTGCCACTGCTCCTGCTTTGGCTCCCCATGCCGCTGGTTTGATACCTGTTCCGTCGTCTTCTCACGGGTCTACTGAGCCATCAGCAGGAACAGTGTGCAGTGCGCCGCTTGCACCTGGAGACACCGCCTTTGCATTCATCAAGGGACACTCACCTTGGCCGTGTGTCATCGTGACGCGAGAGGAGGCGGCCCGATCCGGGGTGGCGACGGGTGGCAGAAGTGCCAAGGTGAGGAGGCTCTGGTCTGGAGGTAAAGTTGAGGGTTAAGGGCATGTAATGGCGGGGGCATGGGGGAATACAACTTGGCCCTGCGTCGACGGGGCGCGAGAGGAGGCGGCACTCGACCGCTGGCCTCAGAGAGGTGCCTCAGTATAGTTTGGGGACGTCTTGCAGGCCGACTTTGAGCCAATGGTTTACTGGAGCCTATGAAGGAGTGGTATGTGCTGGCCCCTTTGGCCCCCTCCTGCCTTCACCCAGCTTGCCCCAGCCGCGACCTTGCCTTTTCTCTCTGCCCCTGCTGCTGCAGCTCTGCGCGGTGTTCTTCGCGGACCACACCTACGCCTCCGTACTGCTCTCTCAAGTACTGCCGCTCCCCGAGGCGTTACAGCGGGGCCTGCACGCTCCCAGGGTGTCTGGGACAAAGCAAGCCGCGCGATTCAGGCAGGCCCTGCTCGAGGCCGCCACGTACATGCGGGTGAGGCAGTACGCATGCATGTGGGGCAGTACAGTGGTGTGTGGGTGCGGCTGGGCGCTCCCTCACCTGCTTGTCTTCATGGCTCCTTGATGCTCCCGCTGGTGATGGTGCTGGTGATAGATATCCCTGCTGTATTTCTGATAACGACCACCTTCCAAGAGGATTAGCCCCCCTGACCTCATGAAACCTGCTTGGATAGCTGATCCTGATCCTGACTCAGTGCCCTTGATCCTTCTGCTGCTGCTGCTCCTGCAACTGTTGATCCTGCTGTTGCAACTGTGGATGCTGCTGCTGCTGCTGCTGCTGCTGCTACTGCTGCAAATATTGATCCTGCTTTTGCTGCTGTTTATCTTGCTTCTGCTGTTGATCCTGTTGATCCAGTTGCTGCTGCTGCTGTTGCTCTTGCTGTTGCTCCTGCTGCTGCTGTTGCTGCTGCTACTGCTACTGCTACTGCTACTGCTACTGCTACTGCTACTGCAACTGCTGCTGCTGCTGCTGCTGCTGTTGCCGCTGCTGTTGATCCTTCTGTTGCTGCTGTTGTTGTCTCTCAGGAGGGTGAGCTGCCGAGTGGCATGGTTCCAGACAACAACGACGACGTGTTTGCGCGTGACAGTGACGACGACGAGGCGGGGAGCGAGCAGGGCGAAGAGGAGGGGTTGGAAGGGGAGCCAGAGGCCCGACACAGGGGCAAGGGCGAGGCAGTGGCGGGGGGCATTGGCCGGGCGCGTCTGCCAGCGCCCGGGTCACATGCGCAGCTATCGTTCGACCACCTCGGTGCCTTACGGCTACCGGCGCTGCCGCTGCAGGTTAGTCAATGACGTTACAATCCTCTGGGCCCTGCTGTAGAAGGCTCGGCTGCCTGGGTGCCCAACTAATCTGCTGGAAGGATAGAAACAAAAGAAAGGCCGCTACAGGTCGGTGTTTGTGAAAGTGCGCACCAGACCACCTTCGGGGACCCTACGGGCGGCCACCACTGGGTGGATGGGACCAAATCTTGACCGGCCTACAGCCCGCAGGGCTTGGTGCAGCAAGGTAGCTGAAGTGTAGCTGAAGCACCGTTTAGGCTCAGAGGCATCCTAGGGGGGGGACGCTGGGCGGCCACCACTGGGTGGATGGGTACCAAACCTTGACCAGCCTGCGGCCGAAACAGCAGGCACCTTGCCGCACCAAGCCCTGCCGGCTGTAGGCCAGGTTGTAGCTGAAATGTAGCTGAAGCACCGTTAATGAACGCTGCTGCAGGTGTCCAAGACGCTATCGTTGATCAGCCTGGGCCGCATTGAGTGGATAAACCCGGCCTTCCACAGCGAGCGCTTCATCTTCCCCATTGGCTTCAGGTGCGCTGGCTTGCTGGACGGCTGGCATGGCCGCATGGGCGCATGGGCTGTCATGCTGGGCAGCTGACATGGCCGCATGAGCAGTCCGGCTGTACTGCTGACATGGCCGCATGGGCTGTCATACTGGACGCCTGGTTAAGTGGCATGGCCGCATGCGCTGTCATGCTGGACGGCTGACATGGCCGCATAGGCAGTCATACTGGACGCCTGGTTAAGTGGCATGGCCGCATGGGCTGTTATGTTTGCATGTGCTATGACTGTGTCCTGGCTTTGTTATCGTCCCCTCTTGACCCGAAGGTCTAGTTTCTCAGTTAATGACACAAGCGCCTCGTACTGCCTTGTCCTAAGCTCGCTTCTTCTGCCCACCCAGAAGGACGTGTCTCAACCCCTGTCCTCCCCCACCCCCCCTGTGTGTGTGTGTGTGTGTGCAGGGTGTCGAGGGTGGCCTGCACGCCTGCGTCCTGCAAAAGGGAGGTGCCGCACCTCATGGAGGTCACGTGCTCTGAGGATGGCCTGGAGCCGGTCTTCAGGTCAGAGGGCACGACAGCTCCTACCAGAGGGCGCAATGGCATGTTAAGGGCTCAGCCATGTGGAAGCTGCTGCACGCAGACCCTACCTACTAGTACAGGGTACAGCCATGTTAGGAATGTTCACTCTTTCCTCTGCCCCTTCTCTCTCTCCCAGTCTCACCAGCTTACCCACCTCTACCCACATAACCCTAAAATCAACCCTAAACCTTAAACTAGGCTTGCCCATCTCCACCCAGGTTGACATCTCAGGGCTGTCGGGCCGTGGAGAGCCTGTCTAAGGGGTCTCCAACCCCCCACACACAGGGTCCATCCCCCGAAACATTTAGGCTTAGATGGCCTTGACATGTCATTATAATCCCGTGGGGGTAGTTGGAGTCCCCTTGCCTGCCTCCTTCTGAATCTGTCCAGCAGAACACTCTCCCCTGCCCAGTATTCTGCTGGACAGATCCAGTCTTGAATGCTCCCAACCTCACAGCTGCTGACCCCTCTACCTCCACGCAGAGTGACCCCTCAGGGCTGTCGCGCCGTTGAGGGCCTCACGCCCTCAGCTGCCTTTGCGATGCTCTGGGACTGCGATCCAGCCAGCCGGGGCAAAAGCGTGCAGCGCTCAGGGCCTGAGGCCTTTGGGCTCATGCACGACCGCATCGCGCGCCTCATACAGGCTCTGCCGGATGCCAACAGGTGAGTGGGGGGGGGGAGGAAGGGGGCCGCACAGGGGGCTGGGCTCAGAGCTGGCTTGATGAAAGGGTTCCTTGGACTGGCTGCTCAAGCAGGACGAGCAGGACGCTAACAGGCGAGTAGGGGGCCTGCGGGGGAGGAGGGGGGGGCAGGGATTAGAGGTATCTTAGGCTGACGACATATACAGGCCCTGCCGGAAGCCAAAAGGCGAGTGGTGTTGGGGAGGGGGGCTGAGCTCGGAGCTGGCTGGATGAAGAGGTCCTTGGACTGGCTACTCACGCTTGCCACCAGCGAGTAGGGAACACGAGGGAGGGGCTGGCATTAGAGGTGTCTTGCACTGACGGTATACGCAGCCACGAAAACAGCCCGGGTGGGCTTGTGGCCCTCGTCGACCGCTGAGATAAGGCGAGCAGGAGCAGGAAAGGCACCCCTCATTGGACTGCGCTCAGGCTATCAGGTGTGGGAAGTAGTTTGGATGGCCAAGTGGCAGGCCCGTATTTGATTGATCTGAAGACTTGTCCCGCTGGGTGCGTGTAGAGGTGTGAGAAGTACAGTGGGTGTTAGGCCATATGATGGATCTAAGGACTTGCCCTTTGCTTGGAATGTGCTCAGGTGTGAGAAGTACAGTGGGTGGCAGGCCATATGATGGATCTAAGGACTTGCCCTTTGCTTGGAATGTGCTCAGGTGTGAGAAATACTGTGGGTGGCCGAGTGGCAGGCCCGTGACGGGCCTACCTGCTCTTACCCTGGAGCAGGGGCGGGCGCGTGAGGTGGCGCTGGCGGGAGTGCAGAGGCTGCCTCGGGGCATTGTGCCGCAAAGGAGCAGCCGGGGCATCATGTGGGAGTGCCAAGTGTGTGGTGAGGTGAGAATCGTACGTACAAAAAGATCTAGGCACGGTTTGATACTGTAAGTGCCATACCTGTAGATTTGATTTGCCTTCTCTCACAATTAGCATTGTTTGGGGGTGAGGGACAAACTTAATAGTACTGATCATCCGTCATGGAGAGTTGTATTGGAAATTTGCGCTGAGGGCAGCAATGAAAGAAATCCTACACTCGCACAACAGGGCAAATCAAGAGGGCAAATCAAATCTACGGGGCACAAATTATAGCTGACATAATATACCGGTTGCTAAAATAGAGCTACAAGAATTCGGGCATTGGCGTGAGTGTGCTAGGAGCTCATTGTGCAGAGAGGGGTGTAGGGACATGTGCATGGGTGTGCGCTGAGGTCAGCTGTAGTGCATGTTTGTGATTATTTGTTCATGGGGTGCATGGGTTTGCATGGGCATATTTGTGCATGAGGTTGAGCATCACTGCCTTTTGGTTGAGCATCCTACCTGTGGAATCTTAAGGAGAAAGGTCTGAGGTCAGACATTGATCCAGGGCCTTAACAGGTTGCAGTACCCAGCAGAGGTGCCCAACATTGCACAGCTGAGTTGCCGGGGCGGGCAGTGCACTTGTCAAGTTGCGCAAGCAGGCAGGGCAGTGGGGTGGGGGGAGGGAGCGAAAGGCGGTGATGAGAGGGAACCGGGGCCTCAGTGGGACCTTGGAGGCCGCGCTGTGCTCGTTGCAACACGACGGGGCATGCGGCTGCTGCTTCTCATCGTATCCGCCCTGCTCCGCACACCTCGAGTTTTTTACCAAGCATTTCCAAGTTTTGCTGTCTTGCCCAAGATAACAATTTTCTGCATGGTTGGCACCTGCGCCTCTTAGCAGGAAAGCTGCGGCTTCTTATCCTGCCTCCCCTGCTTCTAGCTTCCTTGCTTCGCATGTGCCCCCCCGAGCAGGGAAGCTGCTGCTTTGCGTTCACTTATCTGTCCCCCCGCCCCCCGCCCGCCCCATTGCACTTGCACCCACACAGGACACAGAGTGTGAGGGCTCCTACATGCTGCAGTGTGACATGTGAGTAGGGCCTCCCGAATGGGCAGCATACGCCGAGTTTCAGGTCTCTGCTTGTGCTTGACATGGCAGGCGCGGGAACTGTCCACTATGAAGCAGGCGTGCTGAAGCACCACTCTGCTTGTTGATCGTTGGTTGCGCGGTTAGTCCTTTTCGGTTAGTCCTTCGGCCCCGACGGTTGTCGCGGTTAGTCCTTCGCTGTTAGTCCACTTGTCCCGTTGACCGTAGCTTACGTCTGGAATTCGCTAGTGAATGGGTGCAAAGCTTCCAGAGGTAGTGGCAGGAGGGAATACGTGGCGGGGCCGATGCTAGATACGTGTGTCACAGTGTAGAGATCCCCGCCCCGCTCAGTACTGCCAGGGGGGGTCAGTCTCTTCAACACACGTCCACACGATACGATACACTGTATCCATAACAAAGATGTACAGCAGTGTACATCTGTACAGCCTTAGACTCAGCAGCACCCCGGGGCGCCCTACGCATGCCCCATTCTCCTTTCACCCGTGCTGAGCGCTGACTCCGCGATGTCCTCCTCCGTGGCTTTCGATGTCATGGTCATGGGTCCTGCTGCATGTGCCCTCCGGAGCAGGCATAGGCCCCCCTGCCCTGTGGGGGTGCATGCTATCCGCCGCGGCCTTTCAACTCCCTTCTAACCTGACCCACTGCTCCTCTCCCTCCCCTATGATAGGTGTCGTGTGTGTGTCCACATGGACTGCATTGGGGAGGAGCGTGAGCCGGACGGCTCCCTGTGGCTTTGTGATCTGTGCCACCTCACCACAGCTGGCCTTAAGGTGAAATGGGGAATGCAAGCCAGGAGGAGAGGAGGATGGGGAATGCAAGCCAGGAGGAGAGGAGGATGGGAAATGCAAGCCAGGAAGAGAGGAGGATGGGGAATGCAAGCCAGGAGGAGAGGAGGATGGGGAATGCAAGCCAGGAGAGGGAGGGAAGGAGGGAGGGAGGGGGGGGGGGATTTGAGGGGCATAGGGGCAGTCCGCCTGTCAGGGTTAGGAGGGGGGGGGGATGCAGTTTAGGAGGCACCTGGGTGTTACCGCTGCCATAGGCAAGAAAGAGGGGGGGCAGGAGGGCTATGCAATTTAGAAAGGCAGGGTCCGCCCACCTTTCAAGGGTGGGAGGGGAGGGAGCAGGGTCCATTCTCAAGGAGCTGGTGAGCTCAAGGCACCCTTGGCACACAACCTGCGGCGCATCATCTCCCGCCAATGGCCGGCAATCGAAGATAAAAGACGTGCTCTGGGGATAAGAGGGGGGGGGTAGTGAGGGACAAGACTGGAGCTCGGTTTTGTGTGTGTGAGTTGCTGGGTTAAGAACCTTCCTCTCGAAGTCGTGGGCTGTGGGGCCTCAATGATGCCTAGTGTATGGAAGACATGCTGCTCTTGCTGGCTTCCTGAGTCCCCTCCCCCCTGCCTCCCCCCAGCCTCCCTGCTCCCTCCCCACCCCCCTGCCTCCCTCCTCCCCTCCCCCCTCCCATCTCCCCCCCCTCCCCTTCCCCCTGCCTCCCTCCCTCCGCCTCAGTCTGCCCCGGCGTGCGCACTCTGCCCCGTGGTGGGGGGTGGCCCGATGAAGCGGACAACAGACGGGCGGTGGTGTCACCTAGTGTGTGCCATGTGGGTGCCTGAAGTCGGCTTCAGTGACCCGGAGAAGCGGGAGCCCATTGAGGGGATTGAGAAGGTGAGCGGGAGAGCATGCGGGTACCAGGTAGCAGCAAGCGGTGCCGTAAGAGGGGATTGAGAAGGTGAGCGGGAGCCCATTAAGGGGATTGAGAAGGTGAGCGGGAGCCCATTGAGGGGATTGAGAAGGTGAGGGGAAGCCCATTGAGGGGATTGAGAAGGTGAGCGGGAGAGCATGCAGGTACCAGGTAGCAGCAAGCGGTGCCGTAAGAGGGGATTGAGAAGGTGAGCGGGAGCCCATTAAGGGGATTGAGAAGGTGAGCGGGAGCCCATTGAGGGGATTGAGAAGGTGAGGGGGAGCCCATTAGGGGATTGAGAAGGTGAGCGGGAGAGCATGCGGGTACCAGGTAGCAGCAAGCGGTGCCGTAAGAGGGGATTGAGAAGGTGAGGGGGAGCCCATTAAGGGGATTGAGAAGGTGAGCGGGAGCCCATTAAGGGGATTGAGAAGGTGAGCGGGAGCCCATTGAGGGGATTGAGAAGGTGAGCGGGAGAGCATGCGGGTACCAGGTAGCAGCAAGCGGTGCCGTAAGAGGGGATTGAGAAGGTGAGCGGGAGCCCATTAAGGGGATTGAGAAGGTGAGGGGGAGCCCATTGAGGGGATTGAGAAGGTGAGGGGGAGCCCATTGAGGGGATTGAGAAGGTGAGCGGGAGCCCATTAAGGGGATTGAGAAGGTGAGGGGGAGCCCATTGAGGGGATTGAGAAGGTGAGCGGGAGCCCATTGAGGGGATTGAGAAGGTGAGGGGGAGCCCATTAAGGGGATTGAGAAGGTGAGCGGGAGCCCATTAAGGGGATTGAGAAGGTGAGCGGGAGCCCATTGAGGGGATTGAGAAGGTGAGCGGGAGCCCAATAAGGGGATTGAGAAGGTGAGCGGGAGCCCATTAAGGGGATTGAGAAGGTGAGCGGGAGCCCATTGAGGGGATTGAGAAGGTGAGCGGGAGAGCATGCGGGTACCAGGTAGCAGCAAGCGGTGCCGTAAGAGGGGATTGAGAAGGTGAGCGGGAGCCCATTAAGGGGATTGAGAAGGTGAGGGGGAGCCCATTAAGGGGATTGAGAAGGTGAGGGGGAGCCCATTAAGGGGATTGAGAAGGTGAGGGGGAGCCCATTGAGGGGATTGAGAAGGTGAGGGAGAGCCCATTAAGGGGATTGAGAAGGTGAGCGGGAGCCCATTAAGGGGATTGAGAAGGTGAGGGGGAGCCCATTAAGGGGATTGAGAAGGTGAGGGGGAGCCCATTGAGGGTATTGAGAAGGTGAGGGAGAGCCCATTGAGGGGATTAAGGAGGTGAGGGGGAGCCCATTGAGGGGATTGAGAAGGTGAGGGGGAGCCCATTGAGGGTATTGAGAAGGTGAGGGGGGCGGGGGCAGCACAGACAAGCTTGTCACCCTCCAGCAGGCGAGGAGTGGCAGGGAGAAGGTGGGCGGGAGAGCAGACAGGGACTAGGTAGCAGCAAGCGGTGCCGTGAGAGGGCATGTGGAGGCAGGGATGCAAATAGTCAAGTAGTGCTGGTTAGTGTGCGCACATTGCCGCCGCCCCCTTTCTTTCAAGCATGGATTGAACAGGCTGCGCTGCCGTTTGATTTTGCGAGGCTGCTGTTATTGATACAAAGTAAACGCAACCAACCACAGCCCTCGGACGCCTTGACGGCACCAACACTATTAGGGTGTTAAAGATCACCACGATGGTGTTGGTGCTGTCATCGCGTCCAAGTTTTTCTGTTTGTGTCTGTGTGTCAAGAACGTTACACCTCTGGGCCCTGCTCAAAAGGCTCGGCCGTGCGGGTTCCCTACCCATTGGCATCTGTGTGTGTGTGTGTGTTTTGTATGCCGTGGCCCATGCTGCGGTGTGTTGCTGCAGGTGACTGTTGCACGCAGGCGCCTGCTGTGCTCCATCTGCCGCCAGCCGTACGGAGCATGCATCCAGTGCGCGGGAGGCAGGTCCTGCTTCACTGCCTTCCACCCGCTGTGCGCAAGAGACGCAGGCATGGCCATGGTCATGGCGGTGAGTAAAGGATGGAGGAGGGCAATGTGGACGGATGGGTGTGCGGGTCTTGTCTTCGGGAGAGTGCCATTGCTCAAAATTCTTGTCTACGGGAGAGTGCCATTGCCCAAGTTTTTTGTCTACGGGAGATTGCCATTGCCCAAGTTTCTTGTCTACGGGAGAGTGCCATTGTTCAGTTTATATCCACATCCGTTAAATGGATAGCGGCTTATATGTGATCCTTCCTATGTGAGGAACATTGGGCATGTAGGGAGCCCCGCGTGGCGGGCTGCTAGGGGCCCCCCGCATGTACCCAGGTGTGGTACCCCCCCGCGCAATATATACAATGATCCAATTATGTGATCCTGCCTATGTGACGAACATAGGGCTAGTAGCGGGCTACTAGGGGCCCCCCGCATGTACCCAGGTGTGGTACCCCCCCGTGCAAAAAATACTATGATCCATTCATGTGATCCTTCCTCATAACAAGTAGACCCTCGCTTGCACCGTCTTTTTTCAAGGGTAGTGTGACTGTGTCGCAGCTGTCCGTGTCGCTGCTGCCTGTGTCAGGGGTGTTAGGCATGGGGGGTGTTAGGCATGGGGGGTGTTAGACATGGGGGGTGTTAGACATGGGGGGTGTTAGACATGGGGGGTGTTAGACATGGGGGGTGTTAGACATGGGGGGTGTTAGACATGGGCCGCTCGTCTTCAAAGCGTCAAAATATGTGGGAGGCTAAATGCAACTATCTTGCAGGCCTCTACAGAAGCCGATGAGGAATACGGGGTTGAAGATGAGCGGGGTGATGTGGATCAGCGGCCTGCTGGGGTGCATCCTGATGCTTCACGGTGAGCCGCGAGTATGCTGCCCTCCGGGTGTGAGCGCCGCCAGTATGCCGTCCCCGATTTTGGGCGTGGGAGCCTTGCCGCCCCTCCTCACTCGCCCCTCTTGTGTCATTGTCAGTGGCATTGGGTGATATGCTGCAAGCTGTAGGAGGGGCCTATCTTGTTGCGACCAAGTTGACGGAACCACCCGCGGCCTTTTGTTAAAGGACCAGGCAGAGCGAGCCGGGGGGAAACCAGCAACAGAAACCAAAACATGTGTAATCCTGCCTACCGTCAGTGTTTTTTGCAGTGGTTACCGCATCACTTTCAGCTACATTTCAGCTATACTGTGGTCTACGGCCACCAGCTCCTGGCTCGGTCCAGGTTTGGTGTCAATCGGCCCAGGGGTGGCCGCAGCACGGCCCGTCAAAGGTGGTCCGGTAACGACTAAAAAAACGCAGCCTACCGTATGTACACAAGTGCAGTCACAGGTTACCCTGTGCGGACACTGCCAGCGCCGTGAGGGTCGTGAAGAAGCTTAGTGGAGCGAAGCTGCTGTTTTGAATAAAGTACCTAGACAGCCATGTCATCCATAATGCCTATTTTTTTCATGCTTCCCTGAAAATTCCCTGGGAGGGATTTTCCAAGCCTGGAGATGAAAGAGGCAAATGTGATGTATTCCTCCCCTTTCCCCCTCTTTCCCTCCTCCCTACAGGCGGCAGGTTTCAGGGCAGGAGTCGGTTCCTGAGCCGCAAACCAAAGATCACCAGCAGGCGCTGGGGCGCATGCTCGACCTGCGGTTGGCGGACCCGCCGCAACGCGCTCCCGCCGACCCGGCAGCCGGCGGCGGCAAAGTCTCTGGCCGTGGAAGAGGCCGGGGCGGGGCCTGGGTGGAGGGCACCCGCGCCGGGTCACACCGCTTGCTCTGTTTCTGCAGCAAGCACCAGGGGATGGCAGACGCAGATCCCGAGGCGGGCCTGCCCTCCTGCCGCCAACGCATATACACCTCTTTGCAGCAGGAGAGGCACGCGACGGCGGCAGTAGCAGCAGCAGTAGCAGCCAGCGCGGAGCCTTCGGACGGCACGGCGCTGCCGCTGCACCCGCGGAGGTCTGCCTCTGATCCGCCCGCCTCTACCTCCAGCGCAGCCGCCGCCGCGGCGCGCTGGCTGGATGGGAAGGTTCCGGAGACGATCGCGCACAACAAGGGCAGCGCGCGGTGCATCCCGCTCGAGTCCCGCCGGAGCCGCGGGCCGCGCGAGCCTGACAGCATCGCACGTGCCGAGGCCAAGCGGCTGTACGTCAGACGCACGCCGTACCTGATCACTGGGTGCCTCAGACAGGCCGTCCTGCCGCTGCCTCAGGTGCGGGCTATTTGTATGGTGCTGACATAGCAGTGGCTGCTTGTCCATGGGTGCCAAAGGCAGGCCCCAACTGTGGCCTAACTGAGGCACCCTCCTACTGCTTCCTCAGGCAGGCCAAGCTGCTGCTGCCCCGACACACAGGTAGCCGTATATCAGTATACCGATATTCAATCATATGGACATTGCCGTCAGGGGACGTATCTGAATTTTTCTGCGTTTCCTCTACCCGGGGTGTGGGCTGCTCTTGAATGGTGCCTCAGACAGGCCATCCAGCTGCTGTTGCAGGCTGAGCAAGAGACCATGTGCGACCCATGTGCGACCCCCGCTCTCCCGCTTGTCCTGCTGCCCCTCCCGCCCATTGCTTGAGCGGTACAGGGGAGGGGGCGCATCCTGTCTGATCCCGGACGGGACTGCTGCAGGCGGGGGAGGCGGCGCTAGCCGCTCCGACAAGCAGTTTATTGATGCTAAACCCACGCCCCTCCTCGGATGCTACCCTCCCCCCCTGCTTGCCTCGCAGCTGATGTACCGCAACCCCTCAGCGCAAGAGATGGTAGCAGGCAACGGGAAGGCACATGACGAACTGGACAGACGCCATGATCCACAGCCGCGGGGTGGTGCCTCGTCATCATCGTCAGGGACAGCTGGGCCTGTCCATGCGCGCATTCTGCTGCCTGGGCTTGGTCACGTGCCCGTACCGCCTGGGCTTGCCCACGTGCCCGTACCGCCTGGGGCCAGCCCCCCCCATCGCTCCATGGCGGAGCGGTACCGCGAGATGACGGTCACTGCCAGGATGCGCATCACATGCGGGAAGAGCGCCATACATGGCCTGGGAGCCATCGCCAAGGCAAATCTAAGGGCCGGTGAGAGCGCGCTGAGGCGTTATTAAAAGACATTGATAAAAAACTGGCCGCCATCGATTCAGGGGAGGAGGGGGGGGGGGGCTTTTTAGTATTAGGACCAGCAGGATGGGTGCCATGCACCTCAGCCTGGGATTCGTCGAGCAGGTAAGTCCTAGGGCAGGCGACAGAACGCTGCGGAAGGGGATGGGGAACTCAACACGGTCTCGGAGCCTTTGCCAAGGCAGCTCTCAGGACAGGTGGGAGCGCGATGCGGTGGTGGACGGGGGGAGAGCTGTGGGAGGCAATGCACGGTGGAACTAAGATTGTCTACACGGGGAATGTCAGTTATGACTTATGAGTTATGTAAATCCATCCAGGGGATGGATATGAATGATTGGGAAGCATGCTGAGCTCAGTGGGTAAGGGACCTCTCACAGAGCTCTCTTAAGTAAATTCCATGAGCCGGTATCTTCCCGGAACATGCCTGGCATCCACCTGGCGTCCACCTGGCACCAGCTCTCCTCTTGCTGTCGCTTGATAGTGTTGCCACTAGATCTTGCTGCCACTGGCATCTCCTGTCTCCCGAGGCTCATCATGCCTGTGTCACCCTTTCCCTGTGGCTGCGTCCTCTTTCCCTCCTCAGGGGACATGGTGATCGAATATGTGGGGGATCTCATCCGGCCTAGCGTGGCGGATGTGAGAGAGCGTGCCAGCTACAACAGCATGGTGGGGGTGGGGACCTACGTCTTCAGGTGCGAGGGGGGGGGGGGGGGGGGGGGGAGCTGGAAGGCAGGGGGGGGCTAGGGTTTGGAGGTGTGAGGTGCAGGTCCAAGGGGGGGGGGAGGGGGGGGGGGAGTGCTGGAAGGCTGGGGGGGGCCCTACGTTTGCAGGTGTGGGGTGCAGGTGCGGGGGGGGGGGGGGCGGAGCTGCAGCCGCAGCTCACAGATGCCTCCCATGCCCTTCACCTTAAACCCTGAACCCTACACAGGCTGAACGAGGGGTTCTGTGTGGATGCCACGCGGTCGGGCAACATGGCGCACCTGCTCAATCACTCCTGTGAGCCAAACTGCTACAGCCGCACCATCAGCATAGGGAGAGGCGGTGCAGCAGCAGCGGCTCGAGAGGACCACGTCGTCATCTTTGCCAAGGTAGGAGCTGTGATGGATTGCAACCTGGCGGGATGTGCTGGAGGGTGTTGCAACATCATAAGGGCTCGCGTGTAACCGCTTATTGGAGTTACTTCCGAGGTTGTTTTATCCACCCTCACCCCAGCCGTGTGATCTTCGCGCTCCGCTTTGTCTTTCTGTCTGTTTTGATCTCCTCACTCAATTTTGGCTGGTGGTCTGTTGTGATCTTCCCACTCAAGTTCTGCTGCCTGTCTTTTGATATTTTCCTCCACGCTTGGCTGGCTGGCTGTTGTGAGTGCAGCGGGATATTGAAGCCGGGGATGAGCTGACCTACGACTACCGCTTCAACGGGGAGGAGAAGCTGCCCTGCAACTGCGGCGCAGCGACCTGCCGGGGGCTGGTCAACGTTCCTGGAGAGGAGGAGGGGGTCGTCACAGTGAGCAGAGCGGCACTGATGGCCGCCACTGGGGGAGTCAGCTGCACCATGAGGCTGTGACGGGTGTGGGAGTTCTCACGATCCAGCGGAGCATTGCAGTTGATGCATAGGACAGGGTGTGACGCATGGGGTGATGCATAGAGGGGATGCAACCGTGCGGTCTTTTGATTAGGAGAGGTGTTTTGGGGGAGGCTGTGTCCTGTGAATAGCGAAATACCTGCTGCTGCCGGGCATGGCATCGGGCGCTGCTCGATTTGCGCTCACTGACGCTTTTGCAAACGGCTGCTGCTGGGCATGGCATCGGGCGCTGCTCAATTTGCTCTCACTGACGCTTTTGCAAACGGCTGCTGCCGGGCATGGCATCGGGCGCTGCTCGATTTGCTCTCACTGACGCTATTGCAGACGGCTGCTGCCGGGCATGGCATTGGGCGCTGCTCGATTTGCTCTCACTGACGCTTTTGCAAACGGCTGATGCCGGGCATGGCATCGGGCGCTGCTCGATACGCTCTCACTGACGCTTCTGCATGGCCTGCTTGCTTTCATGCAATGCTGCTGCTTCCCCTCCTTAACACTTTGCAAAAGGAGGCTCGGCCAGCTCTGGGCTCAGTTGGGCTTGCGGTCGAACCAGGTTTTCGAGGGAAGGGCAGGTTAGATTATGATTTCATGTTCGACCAAGTCTTTGGAGTCTTCTTAGACATCTAGTTCACTGTGCTGGGCGATTTTATGTTCAGTTTTGTTTTGTGTGCATAGTATTGCCAGCAGGCTCCCTGATTGTGTTCCTGAGAGAACTCTGTGGCTTCTTGTCTGGTCCTGTATTCTCCGATTTCTACTACCCGTTACTTTATGCGGTACGAGGATGCATTATCTATTGCGTGATCTGATGCCCTTGATTCAACTTGCAACCTCATCTAGAAGTGTCCCCTTGTCACTGTCTAAGAGGAGACGTGGTGGGCATCATGATAAATCTGATGAACGGTTCTCAAGCAAAATTCAATGAAATCCCTCGCGTGTCCGTTAACACAAACAAGCATGGGCCAGGATGTGCCCATTAAATATTCCACGGTGTGACAACCTTTCACCGTTTTTGTTGCCTCCCCGTTTTCTCCCCTGTGAGGTCCCCTAGGGACACAGCTTGAGCAGCTTCCAGTCCGGACGTGTTGCAGCACCAGATGCGTGGCTCTGACTGTTATCAAACAAGTCCCTGCCTCCTGCTGCTCGGCACACCACTTTTAAAACACTAGTGTAAATTGTGCTTGCGCTGCCTGCCCTAAGCGTCTCAAAAGTGCACATGAGACCAATTACGACAAGTTTGCAGGAAAAAACACGGTCAAAATACTACGAAAGGAATTATCTGAAACACATTAGGGAACCGATGATGCAGGCAACCAACAGCAGCAAGAGTAGTGGCACACTATGAAATCAGAGGTAAGACGTGCTGCCTGCATTCAAGGTCCTCAATGAGAGCTACCCTACGTACAGCATCCACCAGCTCTCCTTACCAAAAGCTGATTATTTCACAGAGTGTCTTGTCCTGATCCAAGTTGCTTCTTAAACAGGGTAGCGGTCCTTGGCCTTGCTGCCAGCACTCAGCGTCGCATACTGGGAAGTGCAACTAACATTTGCATGTTGTAGGTAAGGAATGAACATAGACTATTCAGGTCAACAAGGAAAGATGCTGTTAATCGATTGTTTAAGGTGGACCAAGAAGCACTTACGAAGACATTGTAGCCGATGTTCAAGTTGTCTGACATGTCAAAGTATTGTTTCAGTTTCCTCCCGATGATGGTCTGCGATAGGCCAAGAGTGCATCACACAAGTTGAGCATTCAGCAGTGCCATGGTAATATGGGATTCAATACCTTGTGCAGGGCTAAAAGCCAAGCCTACCTGCACAGCCTCGTTTGTCGCGGTCTTTGTCCACATTTCAATCCTGTCTCCCTTGGGCCTAATGTTCCTGGCTATACCGCACACCTCGCCGCCCTCTGGGGATTGGTGGATTGCTCTCCAATTCAGGCGAGTACCTGCCAGGGCGGCTGAAATGCAGCTCAGAGTCAGACAGAGAATCGGAGGGCGCAACTGGTGTACTGAAGAAATTGTGTAATGCCTTGGAGGACCTGGAGCAGGGAGCAGCCGTTCCCAAACTGTGTCAGACAGCGACTACTCTACAGCCTCTAGCCTTCTACCCGTCACAGAGGTCCTGTTTCATTAAGGGTACTATGGGGAGTGTGTGGTACCGGGAGTCTGGGAGAGGAGTGGTGTGGTTGCCTTCAGCGTCAATAACGAGGTGAGTTGGGTGAGTTGGTTGTGTTGGAGGCGAGTTGGAGGTGGGTTGGGTGTGAGTTGGTTGTGTTAAAGGCTCACGGGTCATTCAGTTGTGACTGATATTTTCTGAGGTGTGGGCGAGCGCGTCGATGTGGATGGCACACGTCTGCTGGAGATGTGGGAGAACTGCTGGCATAGACAGGGTGCGTGGGCTGGATGAGGAAGAAGTGGGGATGGTTGAGCCGAGGATTAAAAGGATGCTGGACGGAGGCGCAAAAGCGCGTCCATGACTCCAGGTGGACATGCGGAAATGACCGACTGATTGAGGGAGCATCCAAGCAAGCAGGGATGCGGTATTGCGGTTGTCCAAGCCACTGTTCGGCAAGCTGTGAATACTGTAGGCATCCATGATTGTCTAGGGACCTCTGAGGGTACCATTGGCAATCTGATCCTGCGTTTGGGAAGGCAGAGGACGCAATCCTGCTCAACGCCGCGTACATAACCGTGAAACCTGAAACTGACAAGACGGCGTTATCAGGGCTCAACGAGAACCCTAGTTACATCAACGAGTGCGGGCGGGCTTCTCACACCGGACTTCTTGCTGAACATTTTTCTGCTACAGCAGCGGCTACAGCAGGTGAGTTCTATCTCCGACTACGCTGTCCTTTCATGCAAAGAAGGGAGCTGGGATGTGTGTGGTATGGTGTCCGACCCCTGATTTGCCGATTCGCCATCATGCCGTGATTTCCAGATTGCGTTGGATAGTTTGGACAATTTGGATTGAGGGATGGGTTGGAGAACGGTTGGAGCAGTTTATACGGCTGTTGACCAACCTTGGTGTCCACTCTCCGCCGACTGCATGATCGCGCCTCTGCTTTTGCAGACTTCCAGATTTCAATGTCTGCCCTATTAAACTATTGTTCTTGCGTGTTACAGCTGCCGGGATGCGGTTTCGAGCCAGGCGACCAAGCCTACCCCGAATATGACAGCGAAAAATGGATTGCCATCAGCTACGCTGTGTCCGTGTTCTGCATTGCTCTATTTGGGACATACGCTGTTGTTCGCTATACGATTTGGTTGATGAAGCACAAAAAGTCAGGGCAGAGTGTGATAGAGTTTTGCACTGCTAAGGGCACGCAAGGGAGGTGGAGGATTACCTACAGTTTTTTCTCCACTGCCGTGGGGGCCTGGTGCATCAGTGCTCCTCCATCCTTTGCCGTTTACAGTGGCATTCTCGGCCTCGTTATGTACGCCTTCTCGTCAGGCTTTCCCATCATGGTCCTGGCTTTGTGCGGTGCCAGAATAACCAGGAGGCATCCTTCTGTTGTTAGCGTGGGTGGTGAGTTTCGACAGATCCTGCCCTTGATTTCATTGTTATGCATATTATCGGTACTGCTGATGAAAGTTTGTTTTAAGCCCCCTCACCTGGTTGTACTGCCTGAGCAGAATATGAGAGCACTGAAGTGCCTGTTCAAAAAATTCATAGACAACCATGCATCAGCTGCTGCTTACAGTGGTGCATTGTGATTTGCTGAATGTTTTTCTGACTTACCATGGACTAGGGGTGCTCAAAAAGATGCTCTTTGGGCTGAGAAAACACCCTCATTACCCGAACGCGTTAATGCGTGCGTGGGGAAGTCCTGCCCCTGCCTACCTCACACGGCCATGTGCAGGATACCTGTCTCCTGATGGCTGTGAAGGTTTGGCCAATACCAGCAGTGCTTGTCCGTGGGAGTCGAGGGACTGCAAGAAGTGCGGCATGAACAGCCGCCAGTCAGGTTGACGCGGTCCTGCATTCCTGCATCATCGCACGGCGGCCTTTATCCCCACGACTGTTGCTGGTGACCTTGACCTATCGCGCGGCTCCGCTTCTCCCATGCTGCAGATTTCGTGGGGCAGCGCTTTGGCCCTACATTAAAGACCATTGTGGTGCTTCTTACCTTATTCAACATGGTGGGTCTACATCAGCATTGCTTGTTTTGTTTGTGCCTCAACTGTAACTCAGCCATATCACGGCCAACCACTAGGGTGTCCTAGTGCATCAAACCCTGCCGCTTGGGCTATAGCCAGTAGCCTGAAGGCTGGTCACAGTTAATCCCCATCGGTTTAGCGGTGGGTGCCCAGCGACCTGCCAGAGGTGGTCTGGTGCCACCGAAATGTGTATTGCCATGCAGAAACATGCTTGTGTCAGCCACAATCGAAATATACACTGGCATGCACTGGCATGCATCGCCATGCACTGCCATGCACTGTTATGCACTGCCATGCACTGTCATGCAGTGTTATGCACTGCCATGCACTGTCATGCACTGCTGTGTTATACACTGCCATGCAGTGTCATGCACTGCTGTGTTATACACTGCCATGCAGTGTCAGGCACTGCCATGCACTGCCATGCACTGTCATGTGTCAGCCACAGCCTGCATTTGCCCTGTATGTTCCTTCCTTGTTTCACACCCCTTCACTTTCCACTCTTGCTTGAACTGCTCCCCCCGCCAGGGTATCGGGATGACGGCTGAGTACACCACGATCGGGTCTCTCTTTGCTGACTATGTAGGCTCGATCTCATGGCCCATCATCCTCACCGTTGGAGTCGGTAAGTTCGAATCTGCACTTTGCAAACAAAGTTTTCAGAATAAGCTTCTCAAAAATCTTTTCTTGTAGGGGATATCTTTGAATACTATACTCTGTTCCTCGTCATGTGCCCCCATCCTTCATCCCTGAAACCATGGCTTTTTCTGCCTTGATATGCCTTGCGGCAACGGAAGTTCGCTTCTGAAACCCCGATGGCGGTCTCGCGAATGTTCACAGCACCTGATCTGAAATGTGCCTGGAAGCCTTCTTGCACAACCCAACACCTCACATGCGCATGTGCTGCCACGAAAACAAGCATTGTTGTGTGCATGTTGCTTCAGTCACAATGGAGTACACCATGTATGGTGACCTCAACCCTCAACCTTAAACCCTGCTTGCTGCTTCAGTCACAATGGGGTACACCATGTATGGCGGCCTCAACATCTCCATCATCACGGACCAGGTGCAGGCTCTGCTTACCATCACCTTCATCACCATCCTCACCATCTACGTCTCTGGTGAGAAACGATGCCAGAGCCCTCCAATCCAATGTGCATGGGATGAGATGTTGCATGGGATGATTTGGTGCATGGGACAACATGTTGCATGGGATGATAAGTTGCATGGGAAGAGATGTAGCATGAGATGATTAGGTGCATGGGACGACATGTTGCATGGGATGCAATGAGGAGTCAGGGGGAGCTGAATCGTGCTGCTGAATTCGAGCGTCCATGCGGTGTAGATCAGACTCCAAGGGATGCAAAACCACCCATCCCCGCCCGTGCTCGACAGTTACTTTCCGAGCGCCGCTGCCGAAACCCGTCCCCAACGACCTGAACTTCACCATGGACCCGGTGACCGGCTACGTCAACTGGCCGCTGGTGAGTGCTGGATCTGCCTGGCGCCGTAATGGGTCTGCCACCTGTGGAAGGGTGCAGACGGGGGAATGTGGTTTCGCCTGAAGTGGCAGATCTTGGCCAGTTGACCTTTTTGGGCTGTTGCATGCAGACCTTACTTCCAAGGGAAAATGGATCGACGGTTAAGGTAGTTAAAGGGTTTTGGGTTGAGGGTGGGATCCACAATAAGAAGGGTTTAGGGGTTTGTCTTGAAGTTTATGTTGAGCTCCAGTTTTTTTTTTATGTTTATTTTTGTTTGTGCGGGGCAGGACACACCGGTTGCCAGGGTGCGGGACTGATTCAAATGCCCCATCGGTGCCAAGCATTAGTCACGCTATGCGCCAAGGCGCCGGATCAGCTGGCTCCTCCAGGGCCTTCTCGCAGCCCCAAGAGAAGCGGGTGCAGTGCAGGCCAGCGGCAAAGAGGAGACGCTGCTGACACTTTGCGTGTCTGTGCACTGTCCGCGCAGGGTGTGAACAAGTTTGGCTACTCGAGCATCTTCTCGATGCCGGTGGCGCTGATGTCCGCCACTGTCTTTTCCGAGGCCATGTGGCAGAAGATCTGGGCGTCCGAGGACCGCGAGGCCATGCTGTTTGGCGGCGCCGTGGGCGGGACGCTCATCATGATCGCGGTCTTCCTGTTTGGCTTTGGCGGCTGGCTGGCAGCGTGGGGCGGCTTCATCAACTACAACACCAACGGCAACCTGTTCCTCTTCCAGGTACAAAACCCTAGACATCCTACCCCCCCCCAAAAATCATGTTCCAGGTCATCAACTCACCGCCCACTTAACCCTGTACCCTAAACCTTAAACCTGTCCTTCTTCCAGTTGGTCAACTCACCACCCGCTTAACCCCATATCTCTAAAACCCTTAACCTGTTTCTGTTCCAGGTTTTCAACTCGGAGCTGATTGGACAGTACCCCACCCGCTCTGCGGACGGCGCTTTCGTGAACACGACGGAGTTCCCGTCCGGCTATGACTACGAACAGTACATCTACAACAATTTCTCTGCACGCGTCCGCTCGTGGGTCGGCGTGGTCACGCTGCTGCTGGCCGTCACGATGAACCAGAGCGCCATTGACAGCATGCAGAACGGAATTACGTCATGCATCTCGACGCACTTCTTCCGCAACCAGCACATTATGTGGACGCGAATGCTCGTGGTGTGCATCAACGTCCCGGTACGTGACACCGCCGAGACCGTCATGCATCCATGCATCGAATGTCGTCCGTCCGGCCCCATGTGCATGGCTAACTGGCGCCGCACCCTGTGTTTATCTCATCATCTCGCTGTGTGTACAGCGCCAGCCTCCCCGCCCACCCTAGTCAATCCTCTCTTTTCAGATTGTGATTGTTTCGAAAAGCTTAACCAACACCTTGCAGCTCTTCCTCGTCACCAATAAGCCCACCACATGCAAGTATGCCACCCTCCCCGCCTTTCCTTTCCATCCTCCCTTTCCATCCTCCCCTAAACCCTAAACCCTCCCCGCCTTATCTTTCCATCCTCCCTTTCCAGATTATGGTCGTCGCAACAAGGTCCTACAACATCCTGCAGCTCTTCCTCATCACCAACATGTTGACCACATGCTGGTTCCTACCCGTGCTGGCTGGGCTTTGGGACAAGACGTGTAGCTTTGTCGGAGAGACAGGTGATATTACAGGAAGGAGAGACCTCCAGGGTTTGACACGGCTCATGGTTGGGGGTTGCCATTCTGCTTTGACCACACCGCGGCCGGGTACTGTTTTGCAGTGACCCCGTCGCAGCTGCATCATGGACATGATCGGTTCAACATCCAGGCACCTGCGATCCATCTCGAGCTCGGCTCCACACGTGTGCTGAACAAGCTCTTGCTCCTCCTCCTCGCACAGGTGCCATCTTCGGCGGCTGCGTGGCCATGCTGACCACGATCGCGTACAGCAGCGGAAAGTACTGGCACATCGCAGGCAATGCCGCAGATGCCATTGAGTGCGGAAGCTGGTGAGTTTAGGGCGATGGCGTCACTGCCGGTGCTGGGTAATGTAAGACAGCACAGCGCCCTTTATGCAACTTGATCCAGGCATGCGCATGCACATGTTGCACGGCCTCCCTTCTCATATGGACGTCCCTCTTCACACAGGCGGGTCTCTAGCAAAACGCACGCCAGCGCATTCTAGATCTTTTGGGCCAAACTTGTACTGTTCGAATAAGTCCATGGGGCAATCGGGAGCTGCCAGGCACATCCCCGCCTAAAGGCTGCCTCACACTGCAAATTTGGCAGCGCCGTTATTGGTATTCAAATTTGGCAGTGCCGTTGATCCGTTTTTCATATTGTGCAGCGCCGGCATTCAAATCTGGCAGCGCCGGTGTTTAAATTTGACAGCGCCATTATTTAAATTTGGCAGTACTGTTATTCAAATTTAGCTGCTCCGTCATTCAAATTTAGCAGCTCTCTTATTCATAAATGTCCGCGCCGGTATCCAGGCCTGCCGGTCTCATCTACTGGTCGCTTCCATGACCAAATCCTGCCTCCTCCGGGCCATGAGGAATGAGCACCCTACTCATAGACTCATAGAGTCATAGCCGTCCCCATCTCCAGAAGTTGCCCCCCTTCCTGGCAGCTAGAGCTAAGTCATTCCTTCCCAGCCCCACGCGGCCGAGCGTCTAGCAGGGCCCAGCGGGTATGCACCGTTTTTAACCCTGGCAGCTTGCTGGCCCCCAAGATCCAACTCTCCTCGTTTGCCCTGTCTTGCCCATGTGTGAAGGTATGCATGGTACGGGGACTACAACTACGACTGGGACCAGTTCCTGATCGCATCCTCCTTCTCGATCGTCGGCATGCTGATGTGGAGCATTCCCGCCTACTTTCTGAGGCGCATGGGAGTGAAGGGGCCTGGCATCAGCGGGATCCTCAAGCACTTGCCTGGCTTCACGTTCATCACAGGTGAGAAACATTCTTTATCTCGTACTGCTTTGTATTACTGTGATCTCATACTGCTTTGTAGAACTGCGATTCAGCTGTGGCATGGCCATGGGCCATGCCGGAGGCCAGGTGCAGGAAGCCGTGTTGCTCGGTCCACTGGCCATAGGCCGGTCAAGGTTTGGTCCCCATTGACCCGGTGGGGGCTGCCAGCAGGTAGTGTAGAACACAGTAGAAAACGAGTGAGAAAAAACGAAGCTAGGATCCAGAAGGGCCTGGTACGCAGTCGATGAGCATGTTGCATGACCGTTTGACGGCAAACTGTGAAATGAGCGGTGGCAAAGGTCTGTGACCAACATGCCTGCATGCTGTCCTGCCCGCCTGCTCTGCAGGAGGGGGTCTGAATTTCGATTTAATGGAGGCCGTGGGTTTGGGTCGATTCAACAAGCCTACGGAGCAGCAACCCGACGCTGAGGGGGAGGAGATGCAGGCGACTACTAAGGAGAACATGGAGCATGTCAAACCTGGGTATGAGGAGAACGTGTCCACTCACAGTAAGGGTGAGAAAGGGGAGAAAGGCGAGAAGGGAGACAAGGGCGAGAAGTACGTCGTCTCGTGAAGTGTCACGCCAGCTCGTTGTGTATGCGGCGAACTGCTGCCTGAAATAAAGCTTTGTTGTGAGGCACGGGACACAGCTTTGTGATGGGATCGTTGTATGTCATGGGTCCAAAATGCTTGCTGGAAACTGTTAGATACACACCCATGGCCTCTGTCCTTCATTCTGCGAGCCAGCCATATTTTATTCCAGGGCCTGTGGCTCTGAATCGGCTCATACGAGCACGTTACTGTGCGAACGTGGAGGTATGGACGTTGTTGTTTGGTTGGTTTGTTGGTTTGTTGGTTTGTTGGTTGCCTTGTGATCTCTTGATTGCCATGTGATCTGACTTTGATCTGGAGAGGACAGGTCCTGTGTGCCCTGATTACCTTTTCCCTTAATAAGCTAATAAGCTGCTCCCATGACAAGATTTTTTAGAAAGTGGCATGCTTCAATGCATATGGATGCTTGTATCGACTGTCCTGAACGGATGGAGGAGACATCAAGTTAACCTGCCCAGCGCATAGGCCTTTCTTATGAAGTAGATCTTGTAGAGAACATGGAATTGCTTTACTGGCATACACCGGTAAGTTCCTCTTTGCTGACTGTTGGTGTAGACATAGCGCACTTGGCACATCGGCAATGCGGGATGAAGGACCTGCCCCTACACAGGTGTGTAGGCAGGCGAAAGGTAAGCTCTTGTTACCCAGAGAGACAGAGGAGGAATGCACCCAGCTGCTGGACCAAATCACTAAGGTATATGTCCTTTTTGCATAATTGTGTATGGTCTGCTGGCTTGAATGGCTTACATCGATGCAGACAACCTAAGACAGAGGGTTTGGACAAGGACTGATGTTTTATGGGATGATTAACTTCCCTACCCTCACCAATTCCCCATGCCGGAGACTCGGATGGAATTATCAGCCATGCCTTCATTGTATGCACATGTCTGCAAGGACGACCAGGCACCATGAGTGGTAGGATGAACACAAAATCAATGAACGGACAGAGGACGCATTCAAGCAGAAAAACTGTACAGAATGGCCAGCAGGTGACCCAGAGGAACATCTCCAGGATATTAAAGCAATTATACTGACACCTACGTTATTGGCAAGCGTATTATAATTACAAGTCAGACCGGCTGAGCTCGAGACAATACACAGTCAAACAGGTGACTAGAATTTGGACAACCCCATGCCACATTGCCATCCAGGTGATTTGGCAGGGCTCAAGTAAAGGAACCTTGGCCTGCTAGCCCTCATGATTATAAATGATAGGAGCAAGGAGGCGGATAAGTTGCAGCTGCACTTTGTCAAGCTAGGAAGAGCTTGCGAAACATAACTGTTTATCACCACATGTTCGCGAGGGAGGGGGGAGGGGGGAAAAGGGGTTAACCACCCCATCACAAGAAAATGTGCAACCTTCCTTGACTGACCCCCATCTGAAGCCTAGCAAAACCTTAATTTCTCAGCAAAAAAAAAGAATTCTCATCTAGTTGGGGGTGGGGCAGAGGTCAATTCCAACCAGCTTGACAGTGCCGATCAAGGTATCTGGCTCACAAATATCATGTGGACCCAGCCCTACCCGTCAAGTGGTGAAACAAGGAAATCAAGTCCGGGATACTGGTTCTCCAGCCCCACTGCTAGCTACGGTTTTAGGGTTTAGGGTTTGGGTTTAGGGTTTAATAGTTTAATAATAACCCTAACGTGTAATGGTGGTTATAGGCCCCGGTTTATTCACGAATAGTGGATTAAGGGGGGGACACTTTATATTGGTGAGTCCGACCTGGTATGAACTGCTATTGCTGAGCAGCTATTGCTCAGCTGCTATTGCTCAGCTGCTACTGCTGAGCTGCTATTCTGCAGTTACATAGTTTGCTTTGCTCTGCAATAGTTTGCTCTACAATAGTTTGCTCTGCAATTACGATGACATCAGCTAGTTTTATGAAGATGGATAGGGGGACAGATGTGAGGTAGTCATAATCTGACCCTGTTAAATCAAAAGCACTATTGCCTAACCCATGGGCAGCCTTGGCAGTGGAGGCACAAAGTATAACCTTTTGATTCGCTGTCGTCAACTAAGGCTCCGATTGAAGTTTTGATGAAAAACGATTTTCCAGTGCCACCAGGACCCTGGATTCTGTAGAGCCTTGGTAAAGCAGGGTCTTTCGATGCGGCAGCAATCGCCGTTAAAGCAGCAGCCTGGTCAGGGGATTTCAAAATCAAATTAATATCGAGGGCAACTGCTGCAAATGGTTTCGTAGGCGAGTACATGCGCTTAATAACAGATTTAAAAAACAATTAACTGCGTCAAGGGATTTGGTCAGAACATTAGCCTGCATGTCAACCCCCTGGGCACCTGTGGTTGGGTCGGCTATCATATCTTTAAAGGCCTGAATGGGACCTTGGCTCTCAATATATGACTCGGCATTTTTGACCTGCCACTCCTCCCACTGAAACCTCCTACCGTTTTTAATGTAGGCCTGCAACTCTGCATCAGTGTTCCATACCTTCTGCAGAACTGCAGCCTCCTGCCAGCCCTTGCTTTTATTTATTTTAAGAACTCCATCAACAATGGGGTTTAGCATGTCATGATGAGACCAAAAGGGTTTAAAACGGAGCAGTTCATTGTACCAGAAATTCTCACCTGACTGGGGGAAGTATGTAAGGATCACAGGGACAGTGGGTGTCAGAACAGAAACTACTGTCATGCCATTTTTATCCACAAGCTTGACACGTTCCTTACCCAGCTGATTGGCTGATGCAGCAGTGTGAACCTCGTACAGCCGGAAGTACTCTTCAATTTTTAATGATGCCAAGCTGTCGGGCCTAGCAAAATACTTGTCTACCATGGGGGTGGTATCAGCTCTTTTCATGGCTCTTTTAAGGAACTGGCTAGTGGGGGCTTTTATGCCAACATGCACAAACTTGTGTGTGTCAGGGTGTATAACAAAGTCATACTTCTGCAGGTTCCAAGCAGCCTCAGGGGTGGTGATGATACGAGTGTGGACACATGCAGCAGATGCAATAACCACGCCAGCACTCACCTCTTCGGGGAGCCCAAAGGCTGCCTTGTTGTCAACAGTAAGGCTGCACTTACCGTGGGTATCGACCTTGACGAGGTATTTCATGAGATATTTTATCCAGACAGTGGCGCTAGCTCTCTGGAGATGGCAGTGGCCACCCCACTGGAAAAGCAGACCAGGGTGGTAGTTCACAATGTACTGGTCAGCCTTGGAGCGACGAGGGTAGCGCCAGCGATCCATAATTGGGCAAAGGAAGGCCTTAGGTGTCGCAGATTCAGGGAAGCCTTTAGTGCACATCCTTGATCATTCTTGCATGCTCCATTTATCACAATGATGTACCATACAAGAGTGGACCAAAGAATACACACGCTTCCAGAATGGCTTGGTGCATTCATCTGGGTACAGGTTCAGGTCTGGAACAACAGCAGTGATTTCATTGTTTAGTAGCTCAACATCATCACGATCAGTCATCCATACGGCAATGTGAGCATGGGCTGAACCTCGGGACTGGAACTCGATCTTACACACCCAGTACTTTACCTTTCTGAAGATGGAGCTTTCTCGTTTACCAAGGTGTTGGTTAAGGAACCACTGCAGTCTCAAGGCAAACAAGACAAACAAGACAAACAAGGCAAACAAGACAAACAAGGCAAACAAGACAAACAAGGCAAACAAGACAGATTAAATGTCTCCTTCACATTTGTATTCAAGTTGAATGATTTTTTTTCTTTGTGCAGGATATGCCTCATTTTCATCTGGCATGCATGACAAGAGGGTCCAGCCAGGGTTCAGGGTAAATTGTGAGAGCCATTGCCTCGCAGTACGGTGAGCTAGGTAGCTAGGATAGTCAACCTTGATTTGGGAGGCCAAAACAGAGAGCAAGGCTACTCTCCATGCACCCATACCAAGATTGGCACCTTCAATCACAGGGAACAAATAGGGGAACAAGCAAGCTTCAATGGGTAAGTCAGAGGGTTCACTAGAGTAAAGGTGCACATGGGAGGAGGTGCCGTCCGCAGATACAACATTGCCCATTACAGGGATAGGTTGGGGGACAGCTGGCCAAGTTGTGCCAGGTATTACCATAAGGTGCACATTATGGTTTATAGCCATGGCCATACTGGGTTCTGCAGCAGTTTCGACTACAGCACGGTCACGGGCAAGGGCAATGGCAGGAACATCTGCTGCCAGAATATTGGGGTGGCCAGCTTGACTGGTTTCTAACAGGGAATACAAAGGGTGTCTTTCTTTTAAGTAAGCATGAATACTATTTATGACAGCTGGATCAACAGTAGGGGTGTTTTGATAAACCAAGGGCCCTAAGAACCCACTGTCAAGGGATGAGGCATAAGTGGGACCAACAGATCGGGCATACGCCCATGCTGCAGTTTGGGTGCCGAAATTGATGTGTGGGGCAAGAAAGCCCAACTGGGCCAACTGACTGTATTCAAGCCGGGATAGAAGAGACGTGGGATGACTGAGGAAAGACGGAGGATTGGGGACGAGGACAGGGGAACAGACGGGGAAGCACGGAGGACTGGGTAACAGACGGTTTTGAGTTGCGCTTAACAAGCACTTCTTGATTCCTGGGAGGAATAACTGGCCTTTATGCGCTTCGTGTGGCGGGAAATTTCATACTGATTTAAAATTCCCGCAACTTCGACGGCAACGCTCGATTACGACGACGTTGGTACTGATTTAAATTTCCCGCAACTTCGACAGCAACGCCCGATTACGACGACGATGGCGACTTCAGATTCCTCGCGTTCCGACACTGGAGACGTGTGAACGTGTGAACATTTGAACTCAGCTGTCAGCGGTAACCGACCTCGCCGACCTGGCAGGGTCTTTCTGACTCGCTGACTCACTGTTTTCTTTCGCTGTTCCACTCAATCAGTTACGAGGGTTAGAAGTAGCCCATTACACCTGCGATGGAGAGGCTAAAGCATTCCTGCGAGGCTGTGGCGACGATTTGGCACCTGTGACGCCTGGTCGGTTGCCTGTCGGTTTGTACGGGTCGAAAAATGGGCTCTTTCATCTAGCATGATGCCGTACGCGACGATATGTACGGGTCAAAATATGGGCTCTTGAATGATAGACCGGGGCAACGAGACTTCTTCTTCACATTCTACGCTGCACTACGAAATGTTGATCATGGCACACTAGCGTTGCGACGTTGCAATTTGAAAAACCTTGACAAGTCTCTTGCTGGTTTCCACAAGTCAATCGCTCCTTTTCTCACTGAGACGCAGAGTATTCTTGGCTTGATTTGGAAACAAAATACTAGTTGCATCTAGCTCTTTCGCAGCCAGGTGTGTGGCGCACTGACTCGTCAGGAGATGATTGCTGCGCCGACTTCTGGGGCAAAGGAAGCAGCCAGCAGTCGTTCTGAACCATTCAGCTACGCGCAATGTGAGTTGATCTGACCCCCGGATGTCGGGCTGGATCTGGTCTACTACCTAGGACCAAAAGTGTCAGAGCCTTGAAGCTTTATCTCGATCCACGGAACGAGTGCATGAGGAAAACATGCTAGAATATGCATGCAAGCCTCACATTACTGCCCCTCCCTCACCCATCGTGACTTACGAGGACATGGCAATGCATGGATGCAGGCAAATATTGGGATGACCGGTACAGAGAAAAAGCCTTCAACTTTGACTGGTTCTTCAACTACGGAGCCTTGAAAGATCTATTCTTGGGTCACATCCTCAGCTTGAAGCGTCTCCCTTGCCTGCACGTCGGATGTGGCAACTCCAACATTCAGGAGGGCCTGGTGCGGGATGGATTTGTGGAGGTTGTCAATGTAAGTCTGCAGTTCATTTGGATGACCGTATAGAAGGGAGTTGTGAATGACTTATCCAAATACCTATCTCACTTTCACTCCCCAACGCCATGCAGACGGACTTCAGCCCGGCTGTCATACAGCAGATGCTGCAGCAGCACGCCGACATACCTGCACTCCGCTATCTGATTTCAGACTGCCGGACCATGCCAGAATTCGGCAATGCAAGTTTCGGTTCTGTTATTGACAAGGGGACATTAGACGCTGTCCTCTGCGCGAGCCACGGGCAGCAGGATACATTCCGGTACCTGCGTGAAGTTGATCGAGTGCTTGTCTCAGGCGGCATCTTCCTGGTCATCTCGCTGGGATCTCCCGTGCAGAGGCTGGAGTTGTTTACTAAGGTGAGCACTGACGTTGACTCCTTTCTTAAATGACTCGCTTGATTGGCAAATAACTCCTGATTTCCTGCCTATTTTCTCAGGCAAGCCTCAACTGGGATATCGAAGTCAGCATGGTGCCCAAGCCCATTCAGTACCTACAGAGCGAATCCTCATTGTCAGGTTGGTCTCTGACTTGTCAGTCATAAGTTAATTGCTATTCTGTCCAGTCTGTGGTATCCACTATATTTATTTATATTTTTTTTGTAATAAGACTGTTTTTGATCTGCACCTCTGCACAAGCACAGGCCGAGCGGTTTGCAGTGACAACACAAATGACAAGGATGACCCAGTGGCCCTCGTCGGCCCATTCCTGTTCTCGACGTATGACAAGGAAAACGTGGTGAGCGTAGCTCGGCAGCACAAGCTGCAACCCATGGAGACTGTGGAACAGCACATGCAGAGCCTGGTGATGAACAAGACAAAGGCCGCCCCCGCCAGCCTGGCAGCAGCGGCCATGATGGAGGGAATCGAGCACAAAGATCACTTCTACTTTTACGCCTGCAGGTGAGCCATCTCAGATTCACAGGCATGGTATGCACTGCTGAGTGTCTTGCATGTCTCATGTTTCCTTGGGACGCTGCCTTTGTTGTGAGTGCTGTCTGAGTGCTGAGCTGAGCTGACTGAATGCTAACTGAGCTGACTGAGTGCAGACTGAGCTGACTGAGTGCTGAGCTGACTGAGTGCTGAGAGCTGACTGAGTGCAGACTGAGCTGACTGAGTGCTGAGCTGAGCTGAGTGCTGAGTGTTGATTGTACCTCTTGCTGACTGTGTTGATTGTACCTCTCCCTCTATTTCTGTCTCATTTGCTTGACGACTGCCAAACTTGTATGGTTTCAGGAAACACGAGGGGACATCGAGCGAGATTGGCCTGAGCAAGCTGGCTTTGGCCAACAACACCTCGGACTCGCCTATGTCTCCTGAAATACTTACGCGCATGCAAGCTGCCATGTCCTTGGAGTCGGCCATTTCATTGGAGCCTGCAACAATTTTTGTTGGCTCTCCAACCGCTGTGGAGCCTGCAGCATCGGTGCAGCCTGCAACAGCTGTGGAGCCTGCAACATCCGCGCAACCTGCAACATCTGTGGAGCTTGCAACATCCAGGGCCCCCGCAGATTTGTAATCCTGTGCTGATGATTAAATCACCTGTAGGGTCCCGGTATCTCCAGTGCCAGTGCTCATTTTTTTTTGTATTATTTCGCGATCGCTCAATCCAAGGGAGTTAGTTCGCAAATAAACCTGGGTTTGATGAAATTATGATGCGCCCAATCGGAAGCTGCTGTTTGCAATGGACAATTTTTTATCTCTGCACCTGTGTAGGAAGCTTGGGAGTTATATAAGCAATCATTGGATGTGTGTTTGAAAGGTTTAGACATGTACAGATCCCCTCCCCAGTTGAAATGTATGAGGATTGCCCTTCCCCCTCCACTTCTAACTTTGATATTTGGTATTGATTTCTCATCTACCTGAAGGTCGTGTGCCACCTGTTATTTTCTATTTTGGGGGAAATCTGGTTCGTTTTGGAGGCAGGCAATCATTTGAAATGGGGAGAAGAGAGGGTACTGCGTAAACAACGAGATATTGTCTCTCATCTATCGCAGGCATAGCAGTATAATAGAATATAGTTCAAAACGCGTGGCCAGAGTCTAGGCAGGGTATTGTCATGTAATGATATTTGAGGTTGTTGCCTGTTCACACTTCGTAGTTGAGGTTTCCCAGCAGGCTGGAAATTGACATCCGACAATGACAGTCACGAAAGAGACTGTAGCAAAAATGAGATTTACCTACCGTTTATTGGATTCGCAGCACAGGTATGCAAGATACCTGCAAGATCAGTGGCCCTGCACATTCTGAGCACCGTGGAAGCACTCATAGGAGCGCTGATCACTAGCTAGGGATCATAAATGTGAAATTGAAGCCGTTCATACTCTTCATCCACCCACCCTCAGATTAACCTATGTGAGGGTGCACAATATATTTACGGCTATTGCGCCAGGTTGGCCTTGCAGAAAGTAGCCATCATGTCGATTGCCTCTGCTGCTCCTGCAGCCACCTTGGCATCCCTCCAGTCTCCGCGAGCAGCACAGAACCCGTGAGTCTGGTCGTCAAAACGCTTGTACACACATTTCGGTCCGAAGGCTTTTGTTGCGGTCACCGCTTGCACATCTTCCATCGAGTCCTCTGTGATGTAGATAGGGGACAGGCAGGTGGTAATATCAGGCAAGGCAGGCAGGTGGGTGGGTGTATCAGGCAAGGCAGGCAGGTGGGTGGGTGTATCAGGCAAGGCAGGCAGGTGGGTGGGTGTGTCAGGCAAGGCAGGCAGGTGAATGGGTATATCAGGCAAGGCAGGCAGGTGGGTGGGTGTATCAGGCAAGGCAGGCAGGTGGGTGGGTGTATCAGGCAAGGCAGGCAAGTGGGTGGGTGTATCAGGCAAGGCAGGCAGGTGGGTGGGTGTATCAGGCAAGGCAGGCAGGTGGGTGGGTGTATCAGGCAAGGCAGGCAAGTGGGTGGGTGTATCAGGCAAGGCAGGCAAGTGGGTGGGTGTATCAGGCAAGGCAGGCAGGTGGGTGGGTGTATCAGGCAAGGCAGGCAGGTGGGTGGGTGTGTCAGGCAAGGCAGGCAGGTGGGTGGGTGTATCAGGCAAGGCAGGCAGGTGGGTGGGTGTATCAGGCAAGGCAGGCAGGTGGGTGGGTGTATCAGGCAAGGCAGGCAAGTGGGTGGGTGTATCAGGCAAGGCAGGCAGGTGGGTGGGTGTATCAGGCAAGGCAGGCAGGTGGGTGGGTGTATCAGGCAAGGCAGGCAAGTGGGTGGGTGTATCAGGCAAGGCAGGCAGGTGGGTGGGTGTATCAGGCAAGGCAGGCAGGTGGGTGGGTGTATCAGGCAAGGCAGGCAAGTGGGTGGGTGTGTCAGGCAAGGCAGGCAGGTGGGTGGGTGTATCAGGCAAGGCAGGCAGGTGGGTGGGTGTATCAGGCAAGGCAGGCAGGTGGGTGGGTGTATCAGGCAAGGCAGGCAAGTGGGTGGGTGTATCAGGCAAGGCAGGCAGGTGGGTGGGTATATCAGGCAAGGCAGGCAGGTGGGTGGGTGTATCAGGCAAGGCAGGCAAGTGGGTGGGTGTATCAGGCAAGGCAGGCAGGTGGGTGGGTGTATCAGGCAAGGCAGGCAGGTGGGTGGGTGTATCAGGCAAGGCAGGCAAGTGGGTGGGTGTATCAGGCAAGGCAGGCAGGTGGGTGGGTGTATCAGGCAAGGCAGGCAAGTGGGTGGGTGTATTAGGCAAGGCAGGCAGGTGGGTGGGTGTATCAGGCAGGCAGGTGGGTGGGTGTATCAGGCAAGGCAGGCAGGTGGGTGGGTGTATCAGGCAAGGCAGGCAGGTGGGTGGGTGTATCAGGCAAGGCAGGCAAGTGGGTGGGTGTATCAGGCAAGGCAGGCGGGTGGGTGGGTGTATCAGGCAAGGCAGGCAAGTGGGTGGGTGTATCAGGCAAGGCAGGCAGGTGGGTGGGTGTATCAGGCAAGGCAGGCAAGTGGGTGGGTGTATCAGGCAAGGCAGGCAGGTGGGTGGGTGTATCAGGCAAGGCAGGCAAGTGGGTGGGTGTATTAGGCAAGGCAGGCAGGTGGGTGGGTGTATCAGGCAGGCAGGTGGGTGGGTGTATCAGGCAAGGCAGGCAAGTGGGTGGGTGTATCAGGCAAGGCAGGCAGGTGGGTGGGTGTATCAGGCAAGGCAGGCAGGTGGGTGGGTGTATCAGGCAAGGCAGGCAGGTGGGTGGGTGTATCAGGCAAGGCAGGCAGGTGGGTGGGTGTATCAGGCAAGGCAGGCAGGTGGGTGGGTGAATCAGGCAAGGCAGGCAGGTGGGTGACTGGGTGTATTAGGCAGTGCATGCAGAGCGGGGCAGGTGGATGTATCAGGCAAGGCAGGCTTTGCATAACAGCATCGTTTACATTTAAATTTTAAATTAATGGGAAGTAAATGGCAAACTTCCGAGACCGTGGACAGGCAGGACACTAAGGACAGCAGACATGAATAGAGAAGGGAGACACGGAAGCCAAGAAAGCCAAACCAGACGATATAAGCCAATGGCACGGTATTGGATTTGTGCGGTCCCCATCATTATGATGGACACTGCACAAAGCCAACAAATACATCCTATCATAGACTTTGGATGCATTATACCGTAGATTTGGTTTGCCTTTCCTCGGGCATCCAAACCTTTTAATGCTGCCCTCGGGGGCAAACTGTCGGCACAAACTCATCATTTCCGACTGAGAACTGGCGTCGACAATCAATAATATGCAGATGCATGGATTCCTCACCCCCAAACGTAATTTATGAGAGAAGGCAAAGCAAATGCACAGAGGACATGGGATATGTAACTTACCCTTGTCTCCAATCGCCCATGTTAATATTTGCACGACACTGTAGCCAGCCAAGTTTCATCGCTTAACACATCAACGACATGTCATGTGCCCACAGGCTCATCCCCCTCAACTCATCAGTCTTTGACCCCTGCTTTTTAGCCTTTCACCCGACCGCTACGCCAAGCTCATTGTTAACTCACCAGGTGTGGAGAGGAGGATGACCGGGCACTGCACCATCTCGCCAAACAGTGCGCCCATCCCGAACAAGGTTGGATGGGGGCCCCCCACACAGCTGAACAGGGGATCCTGTAGCAAGCAGGACATGCAGGAAATCGGAACTTGTCCCCAGGGAGCGTAAGGGCGGGCGCCACTGCAGGCGTCCGGGGCGAGGGGGCCTAGCAGACCAGCCCAGCACATGATCTCAGGGCGCCTTGCTGCAAGGTTCTGCAGCCATGCAGCAGGTCTTTGCCCAGTGTCGTGCCGATTGCAGTCCTTACGGTGGCTGAATTACGCATCTGAGTTTCAGTCACTGTAATTTCAGGGCAACTTCAGCTCCTTTCAGACGGAAATGACTGTAACTACTAACAAGATTTCCAGCTTTTGGCGCAATCGCACAGCACTGCTTTTGCCACATGCCTGCTGCTCATTGTAACCATTGGCAAGAAAGCACCGGCAGGCAAAACCGTTCATCGATACCGTACAAAAGTGGAATCCGGCTGGTGTAGAAAACTAATGTCTTCACACCTGGCCTGCACGCATGGCGATGCTTGCGCCCCAGCAGAAGCCGAGGCATCCAAACTTGGTCACGCCCGACTTCTCCTTGAGCATGTCCGTGGCGGCATACAGCGATTTAGACACCTCGTCCCACGACCACGTGACGGTGAGAAATTCCATGATGTTGTCCTCTGTTCGCAGGGTTTACATGCAGTCAGGTAATTATACACCATGCTGGCCAGCCTGATGACGAGCCTCCGGTTTGTTGTGCATCAGATCAGATTCTGCGGGCCACTGGGCAGCCGCAGCCATCACTGGACGGTTGGGGACCAGACCTTGACCAGGCGCCCAAGCTGCAGGGCTTGATGCACCGGACCCATGGCCGCAGGTTGTGATAGACGGTTGCTGAACTGTAGCAAAACCTTCAAAGGGACAATGCAGATACTCTGAAAGTATGCCACTGTTGGACACCCGCTCAGGCTGCATGCCACTCATGCCAGTTATGCGTGACATGCCCGTAAATTTTAGCTAAATGAAAGTGGAATTCCTGTGCCAGACTTTTGCCCAGACTTTTGCCCAGCTGATTGCATGGCGTTTGAAATCTGGTCCTGTCCTGCGTGCCTCTACTCTATTAGCATGGCATGGGATTTGCATGGACGCGGTGACGTACCATCCTTGGGGGGAATCTTCTCCATGGGCCAAGGTGCACCCCTGAAAACGTCAGGCACGGCAACGACGATGCCGGCTGCTGCAGCAATCCGGTCGGCAACTTGGAAAACCTGCAAGAGGTGCTGATGTCCATGAGAGGCAGTTGCAGGCCGAGCATCCAGTCACCGTTGATGATGAAGGTATACCATTATGCGCTATAAATGAGCTTTACATCCCCTATTTCACATAATATCACGCCTTTGCGCACAACTGACTCGTAACTTCATCGGACGATGGCCACCGATTTTATAATTTTCTGGGTGACGGTACCTGGCTGAATTTCAGACCGAAGATGTCTGTGATGAGGACTACAGCGGCCGTCCCTGATCCAGTGACGTAGACATCGAGGTCATCTCGTGCCTTCTGAGTGATGCCGATAGGAGTGTACTCATGAGTCACAGGCGGCCCAGCTTTGATGCAGCAAGGAGAAGCCATTCGGTCGTGCTGATTGAGACAGTCCGACGGATACCTCGACGACAGGTGCGTACATATACGTGATCAAGCTGTACGCGAGAGGTTTTACTACGGGTGCGACGTGATACAGTGGGAACTCCCTACCCAAACCCGACAGTAGGGAAACCAGTCGGTGTGAGGTTTATTGGGATAAAGTTGAGGACAGCATGATGACACTATCCGTGTCATGTGGCATGATTCATGTGTCATGTAGCAGTGGGAACCGGTATGTAGTAAGTACGTGCTGGCGTCCGTCAAACATGGACAGGACTAGAACGCCACTAAGATTGACCCAATGGTCGGAAGCACTGCCCAGGTGACCCTGCAGGAGTACCGGTACATGCAGACTGGGGGGGCTGTCAATGAAGCCAGATGTCATGCATGAATACTTACGGTACTTGGTGTATCGACACTATGGGAGTCTGCACCCCGACCTAGTACCTACAGTCAGCCTGCCTGGGCTGGGTGTAGGTCGGTGTACCATACCTAGTTACATACACACCAGCACCTTGCAAGCATGGCTGCAGACTCGACTTAATGACATTACACCTGTGGGCTCTGCCAAAGAAGCTCGGTCGCACGGGCGCCCGACTGTGAGGTCTGCAGGCTGGAGTGCTGGGCACGAAGGTAGACATGCACTAGTACATGAGTGCACACCGGACTTGAGTTTCCGTCTGCCCACTTCACTGTTGGTTGCCCAGCAGCATAGCAAGACATTCCACTCATGGCGGCAGCCATGGCGGCCGACATGCAGCTTGCTGTCAGGCAGGGGGACCGGAGGCTGCAATTGGTGCTAGGAATTGCTAAGTGCCTTGAAGGAGCTGGAGCTGGGATCAGCCGTCCCCAAACTGCACCAGACAGCGATTGACCTGCAGCCGCTCCCTGTCACAGAGGTGCTAGCGTTAGTTGATGCAACATACGAGCGGGCGCAGCTGGATGCAGCTGGCAGAAGGGACCCCAGAGATCCTGCCACTGAACACAGGTCTGCGGCCGCCTACTGCACCTGGTTCCAACCTACCGCGCAGGCCAGGGGCCGCACCAGCCCGAGGGACTGCTTGCGTGCGCACGAACTTAAGGCTCGGCCCTGCCAACACGGCCGACACTAGAGGACGGCGCAGCGGTCAGCAGCGTGACAGACGGTGCTGTCAGCGTTGTTGGGCATGTGGAGGACACGTTGCATGCATGCTTTCAATGCCCCAGCGTGCAGAATCAACTTAGGGAGCGGGCATGGGCAGGTCCTCCGAACGGTGCTAGAAACTTACTTCCAGTTGTACCAGGGTAAGCTTGGGTGGGATGCCCTGGCTTTTTGTGGAAGACGTGGAAGATATCGATGAGGCATAGACGTTCTTAGAGGCTGGAACTTCCTTTGCCTTTTCTTTGCAGCCTTTTGTCTGTCAATACACTCTATTTAACCCCTCTCCTTATTTTTGTCTGCCCCTTTTTCGTTGGGCGCCCACGCGGCCAAACCTTTTTGAGCAGGTCTCAGAGGTGTAACGTCATTGGCTGTTGGGCGCCCATGCGGCCAGCCTTAACAGCAAGGCCCAGAGGTGTAACGTCATTGACAGGAGTGTACACAAGACACCTCCTGGCTTCCTGACAATGCTTGCGACCGTGAAAGCGACAGGCATTATTGTACTTGATTGGTACCGGGGAACCGGTAAAGTAGTAGCCATGTGTCTACTCAAAGCGTCATCTGCAGCACCAGTGCCAGTAAGTTCTGCCGGCGATATGCAGTGTCTCAAATCCCATCCACATGCCCTGGTCTAAATTGCCAAGGCTGTCCTAGAGTACTTAGTGCCTGTAGCAGATTACGGGCAAATGTCTTAAGCATCAAATGTGATGCTCTGCTGCACTAAAAAACATCACAAGTTGCCAAGGCAGTGCCAACCCCTCACTGTTGTCCACCGGCAAAGAGGCCGAGAAAAGCTGATGACGGTACTTCGTGATAGTGCGACAACAGGCTGGTACGAAGTGACAGTGCTACAACATGTTGGTTACGGTAGAACCTTCAAATTAGGTCATACCTCACTGGTGGGAACCGCACCGACAAACAGAGGTAGTTGATGAATGGATGATTTATACGCGTTCAGCAGCATTGACAAATCCAGCAAGAATAATCTACTAACAATGTCTTGTAGCCCCAAGAACCAAGAATGTCACAAGAGCGGTAAAAACAAAGGGAGAAGCAGGACCCTGATTATTTGAAGGTGCTCCTGCTGAAATTCAGCAACATCAGAGTATACGGCCCTGGGGGGCATGTGGGGCAGTATGCCCTGCTGCCAGGGCCACCGGCTGGTCCAGGTTTGGTCCTAATCAACCCAGTGGTGGCCGAACATGTGTGGTCTAATGTGCCCCCAAATAGTACTGGAGGGCTTTCATAAATGAAGGGCTTCATAAAGAAAGGGCTTTCATAAATAAAGGGCTTTCATAGATAGCAGGAGCACCCTCCATCATAATTGCTGCTAGGAGCGTGCCGTCAATTGCTCAATTACCACTGCCGGTACAGGTGGCTGGCTGGCCCGGCAGCCTTACTTGCGACACATTTAATGACCTCACCTGAACCGGGATTGTGCTAACCAGCAAGCATCAGCATGCCATCCTTGCCACCCGCCTGGTTCCATGTTAAAGCAGTGGCAGTAAACCTACACCGCCTGTCTGGAATAAAACTAATGATCGTGTTATCCACGCTTGCCCATATGACAGGCAACTGCCTTCCAGCAGCCTTGCCATGGTCTTCAGCATCTCGAAGCTCATGTAATGAGTCACAAGGAGGTGCTCTCGTCGACACCACGATAGCCGTGAGGCAACAAAATCAGTTTGTACTGTTCAAGCTTGTAACAAAGTTTACAAAACCATTCGCAGCTTTTTCTAGAGGGGCCAAGCAGACCCGCCCGACGGGAACCAGCAACCAAGACCCAGACTAATATCCCCGCCCACCCCCTGGCGCCCACCAACGAAAGAACAAAACAGACAGAAGGGCGTTCAAGGTTGGTGAGTCAGTCTAGCCTGTGTCCAGAGAGCTCATAACGCCAAAGCCGATTTCTCAATCGGTGGCTCATCTTGACCAAACCTTCACGAGTGCTCAACCTTTAAAAATACCTTGCATGCACTCCTGCAAGAAGCGTGGCCTCGCCTGCGGGCTGGGACCCTTGCCAATGCATAGCGCCAAATGGTACATTCGCTCAAGGAATTGTTTTCTGAGCGCGCCACCTTTAAACCATGCTTAAACACTGTCTAGTGGAATGCAAGATCTTCTTTAGTGCAAGATCTAGTGGAGGGCAAGATTCAGAATAGTGCCAGATCTACCGGTAGTGGAATGCCAGGTCTAGTGGAGTGCAAGATCTAGTGAAAAGCCAGATCTAGTGGAGTGCAAGATTTAGAATGGTACAAGATCTAGTGGAGTGCAAGATCTAGTATAATGCAATACCTAGTGGAGAGCAAGATCCAGTGGAGTGCAATAACTAGTGGAGTGCAAATCTAGTGGGAAGGCGGATTTAGTGGAGAGCAAGATTCAATGGCATGCTAGATCTCGTGGAATGCAAGATTGTGGTGCATGGGGGTTGCATGGGGGTGCATGGGGGTTGCATGTTAGTGAATCTATGTGGACGTGGTTTGTTATTGGTGCGCATGTGGGCAGTGGCCTGTCGAGTCATATGCAAAGGTATGACATCCCAGCCTCATGTTTGCGATTTTGACGACCTTCTGCATCATCACCTGGCTGCCACTGCCCCCATAAAGCAGAGGAAGAGGAGCCCCACCAATCCTGTTCAGAAGGCTTAACATGTACAGCTGATAATATGATCTGAGTCATATCAAACTAAGTCGTCTCAAAATCCCACGTGTCATGGCTGCATGCAGCTTATGCACCCAGTCTATATGCACTTGGATGGAAAGACGAACCGGCAAGCAGGATAAGAAATTGTCACTGCCTTGCGATTTAGCGTATGGCTCATCGTGGAAACGCCTGCCGACCTGCCCATTAGTCAGAGAGTCGCCAGATCGCGCCTGGCTCCCTCCACTCCTCACCGGAGCCTTTCTCCCTCACACCCTTCTGTAAAGCCCGAACTTCAAGCCATGCCATATACATTAATGCCCCGCTCATGCTGATCTTGCCGCGATGAGACAGCTTGTTTAGTAGCATGCCAGGGTGCCCCGAATGCACGGGGCCCGCGTACCGATATCTATATATTGGCGGGCCTCATACTATCATTATCCGTTCGTATAAATAATATTGCGCTTGGGGAGCTCGTCTCCTGCTGGGACGTGGAAGCCGATGCGGATGCAGCCCACGTAAGTACGGCCGAGTGTGACAGCAGTAGTGGGTGTGAGACTGGCTGTAGCAGGCACTGCGCTGCCTTTTACAGCTCTTGATGACGCGCCTGCATTTGCATTGTCTGGAAGTTAGTGATGTAGGAACTCGGAATACCACCCACCACTGAGTAACACACCCTATTGCTGGATTTGCTGCCCCAACATTTGCCTCATTCATGGTGCCTCATTCATGCCTCATTCATGACCACGAACTAGTATGGCGCTGTCAGCCATTCAAGGGGTCCAGCCACTGCTGTAGCCCGAGTGCCATGGCCCTCAATACAAACAGTGGTCAGGTGTATGGCTAGTACATGGGTAATAGGAGGGGCGGGGAAGGGATGATCCGAGATAGGGGTTGCAACTTTGCAACCTGTCGACAAACTGACAGGTTCTTTAGCCAATAATATTTGAGTATGCATCTTTGCCGCTACGAGTTTCAGCTATCGTCTGTACCCAACCATGGGATTTTCTGTTGACGCCCATCGACCAAAACCCAAAACCCTAAAACGAGCCATCTGCACTGTCATAGCCGCATGCTGCTACATGCACACGCACACGCGGTTGGGTAGACATGGTCAATAGCCAGCGAAATATTCGTGTCAACAAGGATGTGAACAAGCCTACTGCTGGTGGCACATCCGCATGGACGATCTCTCACAGGATCGCCCAGGTACGAGCAAAGCAGTACAAACCAATCCAACCTATCACAGTTTCACCATCGCGGGGGCCCACGCCAACTGCAGCACCGCCAAAAATAAAGGTTTGTAAGGCCATGCTTGGCATTCACATCGCGAATACGTACCTCAACACAGTAGATGCATGCACAATATTGCATTGATTTGAGACACGCAGCCCCTCCCCAAATTTTGAACAGGCTTCCAGGCGCGCACACAGGCGAGAACTTTTCATTTATGCGTTCCCACCTCTTCGACTTGGCTGTTTGCCTCCCAACACCAAATCGAGGCTCTCCCGCGCCCGCGCCGCTCCTCCCTCATTATGGCGAAAGAACCTCTTGAATGCCTGTGGCTTGGAGATGGATCTTGGTGAGAATGTGTGCCTGCAGTTTCGACACCTGAAGCAGATCACCATGATCACCCAGGCTGAGGACTTAATCAGTTCTCTGCACCACTGTCAGAAGCACGATGCAAGGCAGTGAGCACCTTCGCCGCAGCTTCACTAATTTGACAGGCACATCAGTCACACTTGCCTCTGAAAGGTTTCTGTTAACATAAAAACGCATTCTGGTTCTTGGTCTCCTCCATTAAGTGTGCTGTGCCCGCATGCCTGATCTTAATAAACCTGCCTGGGGGTGAGGATCTCTGTCATGGGGTGCACAGCACTGAAACTGTAATTATGTACAGAAGCCCTCCCAGTCACCAGTGCTGTGCCCGCATGCTAGGGGAACCAAGCCTGGGCCTGAAGAAAGCCCTCCGTTCTTCCCACTTCTGCCTATCTTGACCCCCCCCCCTCACACACTTGGCCTGCCCTCCAGGTACGACCTGGACGTTCAAAAAACGCGTGTCCGCAGCGACCCGAGGATCGGCCCCTACCTGCTTGTGTACTACCAGCAACCCGATGACCGGGACGATATAGAGGTCATGCCGCGGGAGGAGATTGAATCACGCATCCGCTTCGCCTCAGTGTGAGTGTGGGGAGGCTACAGGGCCAATGCTCCCCCAGGGGGTGCTTCAGCTACACTTCAGCTTCCACTCGTCCAACTGTAACCTTCAGGAGCCGTACTGTGGCGGGAGATAGAGCTGCCTGCCTCCGGATCTGTGCAGCGGCTGCAGTGACAGGGCTGCAAGGGTGGGCGGGGGTCTACATGGCGTGCAAGGGCCAGGGAGGAGGGGATGGGGGGGGCGGGGGGGGGGGCATGGGAGGGGGGGGGGTGACGGCAGACCCGCGAGGGTGGGGGTGGGGACCATCATGGTGTGTGCCTGGGCTGCCACTCCTTGACCCCTCACATGTGCACAAATGAATTCAAATTCAAATTGTCTACTGGCTCAAACAAAGTAAACGGCTCGTAATATTTATAATGTCAGATGTTGGGCCCCTAGCAGTGTATGTGTGTCTGCGTCTAGATGGGAGGTGGACTGCCTGGATGCGTCCCGAGCTGTGTGTGTCTGTGTCCCTCCCTCTCCCCCCCTCCACCCCTCCACCCCCTCCCCCTCCCCCTATTCCACCCTCTCTTCCCCCTCCCCCCCCCACCCCTCCTCCCTCTCCCCCACCCCTCCTCCCTCCACCCCTCCTCCCTCCCTCCCCCGTCCCCCTCTTCCACCCTCTCATCTCCCTCCCCCCCCTCTCCTCTCTCTCCCCCTCAGTCCCATGCAGGATGGCAACTGCCAGGACCTGCGAGTGGGCGACAAAGTGACCGCCCAGTGTGAAGTGGACGATGATGATATCAAGTGAGAGAGACGCTGGAAGATTTGATAAAAAAAACAGGGGGTCACCCGACACGTTGTGATGTAGCCCCTGCGTGACTGCGTCTGTCCCTGGGTTGAGCATCAGCCGCGACCACATATAGTCACCTCGCTCAACCCATTGCCCACCCATTGCCCACCCATTGCCCACCTGTTGCTGCAGGTACTACGGAGCCCAAGTGTTGTGTGCGAACCGCCAACAGCATGGGTCGGGTGCGTTTCTGTCAGGAGATTAAGTCAGCACAAGGAGGTCCCCCGTTTACTTATTATTTATCATCACCGGTTGTCCACCGCTGGCTAAATATTTGTACGAGAATCAGACAAAACCCCCAGGAAGCAGAGGGCCTCCGTACGGAAAACAGCCAAGAAGCGCACTCACCAATGCGCCGCCGTCCATAGGCTGGTCCCTGTTTGGTCCCAATCGGGCTTTTGGCGGCTGCGGGGCGGCCTGCCAACAGTGGCCTGGTAGCCAGAAGAATAAGCGCCGTCTGATAGCCTACCCTGTGGCACCGCCGGATGGGTTTCTTCCTAAAACCTTGCATCAGGGCATCTCACTTAATTTAGTTAATAAGCACCCCCCCCCCCCCTCCCCTCCTTGCCCCCTCTTGCCTGCGGCTCCTCAGGCGAGGAGGCATGTACCTGCCGCTTTGTGCTTAAATGGGACGCGCCGCACCCTAGCCTGCCGCCGGAAGCTGCGGAACAGGTCCCGACCGGACACTTTGAAGCGGGGATCGGGCAGCTCAGCTTCTTTGGAGGGTGTGTAGCGAGGGTGCTGCGTACACTCTCTCACTCTTGCTTCACTCTTTCTCCACCCTTTTCTCCACTATTTTGTCCGACACGTCACAGCTGACCCGGTGACCCCACTGACCCCCCTATCTGCTGACCTACAACTCGAGTGTCCACCCTTTCCTCCACCCTTTCCTCCACCATAGCACAGGTGTCTGGTCGCTATAATCTGAAGTACCATATCCACCCTTTTCTCCACTCTTTTCACCACCACGCCAATGCTTCCCCCTACCTGCTGGCTGGCTGCCCCCCTACCTGCCCCTCACCACATTTTGTCCACAACGTCCAAGCTGACCACCTGCCTGCTGACTGACATTCCATGTGCTCACAGGTATGGCTGCCTTCACACAAAAATGAAGCAATGGCTGAAGCAGATTGAAGAAAGGTGGGTGGACTTGAGTAGGAGAGAGACGCAGGGCAAGCAGAATCTGAGCAGATCACGAGGTCCAGGGCATGCACATGATATGGTCATGCGTTCCTTGTGTGGGGCAAGCACATCATCTGGCCCAGTGATCCTGTGATAGTGTGATCTATATCATGGTAGTGTGATCTAGATCATGATAGTGTGATCTAGATTATGATAGTGCAAGCTAGATCATGGTAGTGTGATCTTCATCATGATAGTGTGATCTAGATCATGATAGTGCAAGCTAGATCATGGTAGTGTGATATAGATCAGGATAGTGTGATCTAGATCATGGTAGTGTGATCTAGATCATGACAATGTGGTATATATCATGATAGGGTGATATCGATCATGATAGGGTGATCTAGATCATGGTAGTGTGATCAATATCATGGTTGTGTGATCTAGATCATGATAGTGCGATCAAGATCATGGTAGTGTGATATAGATCGTGATTTTTTTCTGCAGGGCTAGAAAATTATGTCATCAAGATCATGCAGGTGTGGTCTATATCATGAAAGTGTGATTATATCATGAAAGTGTGATTTGGTCTTTCGGGTCAAGCTCATTGTGTGATCCAGTGATAGTGTGATCTAGATCATGATAGTGTGATCTACAGTATATTTTCACAGGCCTCTGGGCGGCCATTACTGGGCCGATGGGGACCAGACCTTGCCCGGCCTTCAGCTGGTGGCCTAAGCAGCAGGGCTTGCTGCACCAGCAGGCACCATCGGTCGTAGGCTGTGATGTGGCTGAATCGCAGCTTCAATGCGCTCTAGTAAATCGTTATGTGATCACAGCGATACCAAGCCCATGCCATCTCGAGGTCTAAGACTAAGATGTGTGTCACTGAGCTGAAAACTGGCAATGTCAGCAATCTTGATTATGATCCGAGCATTTGGTACGAGTGGCACTTTCAAGGCGTCATGTCGGCTTCTTGCTCTCGAGGCATTTGCCTGGTGCTGTTGCTTAATTGAAATTGAGGGCCGCTTCAGCAGCATGTCCGCTACATTGCGGCCATTGGCGGGGGGGATCAGCTGGGGCATATCAGGGCGCCTGCCGCCCGGACCACCGGCAGTAGATCGGTCAGGGTTGATCCCAGGTTAAATACCCAGGGTTGATCCCAGGTTAAATACCCAGGGTTGATCCCAGGTTAAATACCCAGGGTTGATCCCAGGTTAAATACCCAGGGTTGATCCCAGGTTAAATACCCAGGGTTGATCCCAGGTTAAATACCCAGGGTTGATCCCAGGTTAAATACCCAGGGTTGAACCCAGGTTAAATACCCAGGGTTGAACCCAGGTTAAATAATTGGCTACCTGGCCGCCTGCTGTCCTGAAGCCCTTGCTACCTGTCGCTACCTTCAGGTTGCTGGCTATGGAGGCTCGAGGCGAAGTTGCGGCCCCGGCCTCAGAGACCGTCGGAGAGACTGGGAGCCCTCCTGGGGCCCCATCCCCCTCAGACCCCCAGTCCCCTTGCCATGCCGAGGCTGCGGATGCGTTGCTGGACTTGCTGAACGGGGCGCCTCCCACGCGGGTGGGCGGTGGGGTCACGGACTCTTCGGGGCGGACTCCTGGTCCCCTGAAGCCAGTCCTCAAGGCTATGCTGGGTGCTCCGCGTCAGGGGCTTGCTTCCAACGGCAACGGTGGATTGAAGTCCCGGCTGCGACGATCCAATAGGCCGCCGCCTGTGGTGGACAACATCATGGTGCTGGCGCTGGCTGCGAAGAAGGCGGGCAGGCAAGCCGCAGGTGAGCTTGCTTGCCACCCGGACGCCATTCGGGGTGCGACGCCTTCGGGTCGATGCACTGATAAGCCTGGCTCCGATAACGAGCCACTCACCCAGGAGTCTCGGTTTAGTTTTGGTTTAGTACTTTAGTCCCGAGTTCAGTTCGGTTTAGTTTCAGTTAGGTGATTTTTGCGTGCCTTAGAGCCCTCCTTTTTGAATTCGTGGGCCCGTCGGGATCGCCCGCCTCTCTTCCTGCCTTTACCAGACATCCCATTCCTTGGCATCCTCTTCCCCTTTCACAGGTGTGCGGGGCCTTGCGAAGAGGCAGCGGGAAGCATCTGCCACCCTTACAGCTGCTGCATCTGCCCCCCTTACAGCTGCTGCATCTGCCCCCCTTACAGCTGCTGCATCTGCCCCCCTTACAGCTGCTGCATCTGCCCCCCTTACAGCTGCTGCATCTGCCCCCCTTACAGCTGCTGCATCTGCCCCCCTTACAGCTGCAGCATCTGCCCCCCTTACAGCTGCTGCATCTGCCCCCCTTACAGCTGCTGCATCTGCCCCCCTTACAGCTGCTGCATCTGCCCCCCTTACAGCTGCTGCATCTGCCACCCTTACAGCTGCTGCATCTGCCCCCCTTACAGCTGCTGCATCTGCCCCCCTTACAGCTGCTGCATCTGCCCCCCTTACAGCTGCTGCATCTGCCACCCTTACAGCTGCTGCATCTGCCCCCCTTACAGCTGCTGCATCTGCCCCCCTTACAGCTGCTGCATCTGCCCCCCTTACAGCTGCAGCATCTGCCCCCCTTACAGCTGCTGCATCTGCCCCCCTTACAGCTGCTGCATCTGCCCCCCTTACAGCTGCTGCATCTGCCCCCCTTACAGCTGCTGCATCTGCCACCCTTACAGCTGCTGCATCTGCCCCCCTTACAGCTGCTGCATCTGCCCCCCTTACAGCTGCTGCATCTGCCCCCCTTACAGCTGCTGCATCTGCCCCCCTTACAGCTGCTGCATCTGCCCCCCTTACAGCTGCTGCATCTGCCCCCCTTACAGCTGCTGCATCTGCCCCCCTTACAGCTGCTGCATCTGCCCCCCTTACAGCTGCTGCATCTGCCCCCCTTACAGCTGCTGCATCTGCCCCCCTTACAGCTGCTGCATCTGCCCCCCTTACAGCTGCTGCATCTGCCACCCTTACAGCTGCTGCATCTGCCCCCCTTACAGCTGCTGCATCTGCCCCCCTTACAGCTGCTGCATCTGCCCCCCTTACAGCTGCTGCATCTGCCCCCCTTACAGCTGCTGCATCTGCCACCCTTACAGCTGCTGCATCTGCCCCCCTTACAGCTGCTGCATCTGCCCCCCTTACAGCTGCTGCATCTGCCCCCCTTACAGCTGCTGCATCTGCCCCCCTTACAGCTGCTGCATCTGCCCCCCTTACAGCTGCTGCATCTGCCCCCCTTACAGCTGCTGCATCTGCCCCCCTTACAGCTGCTGCATCTGCCCCCCTTACAGCTGCTGCATCTGCCCCCCTTACAGCTGCTGCATCTGCCCCCCTTACAGCTGCTGCATCTGCCACCCTTACAGCTGCTGCATCTGCCACCCTTACAGCTGCTGCATCTGCCCCCCTTACAGCTGCTGCATCTGCCCCCCTTACAGCTGCGGCATCTGCCCCCCTTACAGCTGCTGCATCTGCCCCCCTTACAGCTGCTGCATCTGCCCCCCTTACAGCTGCTGCATCTGCCACCCTTACAGCTGCTGCATCTGCCCCCCTTACAGCTGCTGCATCTGCCCCCCTTACAGCTGCTGCATCTGCCCCCCTTACAGCTGCGGCATCTGCCCCCCTTACAGCTGCGGCATCTGCCCCCCTTACAGCTGCGGCATCTGCCCCCCTTACAGCTGCTGCATCTGCCCCCCTTACAGCTGCTGCATCTGCCCCCCTTACAGCTGCTGCATCTGCCCCCCTTACAGCTGCTGCATCTGCCCCCCTTACAGCTGCTGCATCTGCCCCCCTTACAGCTGCTGCATCTGCCCCCCTTACAGCTGCTGCATCTGCCCCCCTTACAGCTGCTGCATCTGCCACCCTTACAGCTGCTGCATCTGCCACCCTTACGGCTGCGGCATCTGCCACCCTTACAGCTGCTGCATCTGCCACCCTTACAGCTGCTGCATCTGCCACCCTTACAGCTGCTGCATCTGCCCCCCTTACAGCTGCTGCATCTGCCCCCCTTACAGCTGCTGCATCTGCCCCCCTTACAGCTGCTGCATCTGCCCCCCTTACAGCTGCTGCATCTGCCACCCTTACAGCTGCTGCATCTGCCACCCTTACAGCTGCTGCATCTGCCACCCTTACAGCTACAGCATCTGCCACCCTTACAGCTGCGGCATCTGCCCCCCTTACGGCTGCGGCATCTGCCCCCCTTACGGCTGTGGCATCTGCCCCCCTAACGGCTGCGGCATCTGCCCTCCTAACGGCTGCGGCATCTGCCCCCCTAACAGCTACAGCATCTGCCCCCCTAACGGCTGCGGCATCTGCCCCCCTTACGGCTGCGGCATCTGCCCCCCTTACGGCTGTGGCATCTGCCCCCCTAACGGCTGCGGCATCTGCCCTCCTAACGGCTGCGGCATCTGCCCCCCTAACAGCTACGGCATCTGCCCCCCTAACGGCTGCGGCATCTGCCCTCCTAACGGCTGCGGCATCTGCCCCCCTAACGGCTGCGGCATCTGCCCCCCTAACGGCTGCGGCATCTGCCCCCCTAACAGCTACGGCATCTGCCCCCCTTACGGCTGTGGCATCTGCCCCCCTAACGGCTGCGGCATCTGCCCTCCTAACGGCTGCGGCATCTGCCCCCCTAACAGCTACGGCATCTGCCCCCCTAACGGCTGCGGCATCTGCCCTCCTAACGGCTGCGGCATCTGCCCCCCTAACAGCTACGGCATCTGCCCCCCTAACGGCTGTGGCATCTACCCTCCTAACGGCTGCGGCATCTACCTCCCTAACGGCTGCGGCATCTGCCCCCCTAACGGCTGCGGCATCTACCCCCCTTTCAGCTGCGGCAACTGTCCCTATTGCGGCTGTTCTTGCCGTTCAGTCGACGGTCCAGGCAAAGCCAAAGTCCAAGAAGAAGGCCTGCACCTACATCGTCGTGACGGACGCCCAGATTCTGAAGGAGAAGGCGGATGCAAGCAAAGCTCGCGCGGCAGACCTGAAGCTGAGCGGGGGCGAGAAAAGGTCCAAAAGTATGGCAACGAAGGCCAACCCCACCAACAGGCTCCCCAACGGCAGGGTGCTGACGGCTGCGGCATCTGCCCCCCTAACAGCTGCGGCATCTGCCCCCCTTACGGCTGCGGCATCTGCCCCCCTTACGGCTGCGGCATCTGCCCCCCTAACAGCTGCGGCATCTGCCCCCCTAACGGCTGCAGCATCTGCCCCCCTAACGGCTGCGGCATCTGCCCCCCTAACGGCTGCGGCATCTGCCCCCCTAACAGCTGCGGCATCTGCCCCCCTTACGGCTGCGCCATCTGCCCCCCTTACGGCTGCAGCATGTGGCCCCCTTACGGCTGCGGCATCTGCCCCCCTAACGGCTGCGGCATTTGCCCCTCTAACGGCTGCGGCATCTGCCCCCCTTACGGCTGCGGCATTTGCCCTCCTAACGGCTGCGGCATCTGCCCCCCTTACGGCTGCGGCATCTGCCCCCCTTACGGCTGTGGCATCTGCCCCCCTTACGGCTGCAGCATCTGCCCCCCTAACGGCTGCGGCATCTGCCCCCCTAACGGCTGCGGCATCTGCCCCCCTTACGGCTGCGGCATCTGCCCCCCTTACGGCTGCGGCATCTGCCCCCCTTACGGCTGCGGCATCTGCCCCCCTAACAGCTGCGGCATCTGCCCCCCTAACAGCTGCGGCATCTGCCCCCCTAACAGCTGCGGCATCTGCCCCCCTTACGGCTGCGGCATCTGCCCCCCTTACGGCTGCGGCATCTGCCCCCCTTACGGCTGCGGCATCTGCCCCCCTTACGGCTGCGGCATCTGCCCCCCTTACGGCTGCGGCATCTGCCCCCCTAACAGCTGCAGCATCTGCCCCCCTAACAGCTGCGGCATCTGCCCCCCTTACGGCTGCGGCATCTGCCCCCCTTACGGCTGCGGCATCTGCCCCCCTAACGGCTGCGGCATCTGCCCCCCTAACAGCTGCGGCATCTGCCCCCCTAACAGCTGCGGCATCTGCCCCCCTAACGGCTGCGGCATCTGCCCCCCTTACAGCTGCGGCATCTGCCCCCCTAACGGCTGCGGCATCTGCCCCCCTTACGGCTGCGGCATCTGCCCCCCTAACGGCTGCGGCATCTGCCCCCCTAACAGCTGCGGCATCTGCCCCCCTAACAGCTGCGGCATCTGCCCCCCTAACAGCTGCGGCATCTGCCCCCCTAACAGCTGCGGCATCTGCCCCCCTAACGGCTGCGGCATCTGCCCCCCTAACGGCTGCGGCATCTGCCCCCCTTACGGCTGCGGCATCTGCCCCCCTAACAGCTGCGGCATCTGCCCCCCTAACGGCTGCGGCATCTGCCCCCCTAACGGCTGCGGCATCTGCCCCCCTAACAGCTGCGGCATCTGCCCCCCTAACAGCTGCGGCATCTGCCCCCCTTACGGCTGCGGCATCTGCCCCCCTTACGGCTGCGGCATCTGCCCCCCTTACGGCTGCGGCATCTGCCCCCCTAACGGCTGCGGCATCTGCCCCCCTAACAGCTGCGGCATCTGCGCCCCTTACGGCTGCGGCATCTGCCCCCCTAACGGCTGCGGCATCTGCCCCCCTTACGGCTGCGGCATCTGCCCCCCTAACAGCTGCGGCATCTGCCCCCCTAACGGCTGCGGCATCTGCCCCCCTAACGGCTGCGGCATCTGCCCCCCTAACAGCTGCGGCATCTGCCCCCCTAACAGCTGCGGCATCTGCCCCCCTTACGGCTGCGGCATCTGCCCCCCTTACGGCTGCGGCATCTGCCCCCCTTACGGCTGCGGCATCTGCCCCCCTAACGGCTGCGGCATCTGCCCCCCTAACAGCTGCGGCATCTGCCCCCCTTACGGCTGCGGCATCTGCCCCCCTAACGGCTGCGGCATCTGCCCCCCTTACGGCTGCGGCATCTGCCCCCCTTACGGCTGCGGCATCTGCCCCCCTTACGGCTGCTGCATCTGCCCCCCTTACGGCTGCGGCATCTGCCCCCCTAACAGCTGCGGCATCTGCCCCCCTTACGGCTGCGGCATCTGCCCCCCTAACAGCTGCGGCATCTGCCCCCCTTACGGCTGCGGCATCTGCCCCCCTAACGGCTGCGGCATCTGCCCCCCTAACAGCTGCGGCATCTGCCCCCCTAACAGCTGCGGCATCTGCCCCCCTAAAAGCTGCGGCATCTGCCCCCCTTACGGCTGCGGCATCTGCCCCCCTTACAGCTGCGGCATCTGCCCCCCTAACGGCTGCGGCATCTGCCCCCCTAACAGCTGCGGCATCTGCGCCCCTTACAGCTGCGGCATCTGCCCCCCTAAAAGCTGCGGCATCTGCCCCCCTTACGGCTGCGGCATCTGCCCCCCTTACAGCTGCGGCATCTGCCCCCCTAACGGCTGCGGCATCTGCCCCCCTAACAGCTGCGGCATCTGCGCCCCTTACAGCTGCGGCATCTGCCCTCCTAACGGCTGCGGCATCTGCCCCTATTGCGGCTGCAGTGTTTGCCCCCGCTGTGGCTGCGGAGTCTGCCCCCCTAACAGTTGAGGCTTCTACTCTGTTTGCGGCGGCGGTATCTGCCTCGCTTGTGGCTGAGGCGGCGGCGCCAGTTGGGGGCACGGCTCCGGCTGGGATCGAGACCGGTCCAGTTGTCAAGGACCTCCGTGACGAGGCGGCCTCAGCCGCCACCGACCTTATGGATGTGGCAGTTGTGCCAGTGCCTGGCCAGGCTCTGTGTGAGAGCAAGAATGGTCCGGCGGTACTGAACATGGGGGGCCCAGCCGTCGCCTGTGGACCTCCGCCATTAAAGCGGCTGCGGGAGGAACCTCCCTCCCTTGCGGCTGAGGCAGGCGCGCCAGTGGCGGCCTTGGCTCCGGATGGGAGCAAGAATGATCCTGTGGAACTGAGCTTGATGGCATGTGCACCAGCTCTCTGGCTCCCGCCGCGTTCTTCGCTCCCGCCGCGGAGGAAGCATCGAAAGGCAATAGACTTACGTATACCCACTGGGCAGCGGCTGGACCCAGGCAACGCCGATGAGGCCCCGCTCCATAGGAGAAGGCTGCGGAATGCATCACCCTCTCTTGCTGCCGTGGCAGCTGTGTCAGTGGCAGCCCTGGCTCCGGCTAAGAGCAGGAATGATCTTGTAGTGCTGGACCTGGAGGCCCCTGCTGCTGCTGTTGGGCCTCTGCTGACAAAGCCGGAGGAATCGGCCTCTCTTGCGGCTGTGACAGGTGCTCCAGTGGACGTCGAGGTTCCGGATGAGAGCAGGAATGGCCCGATCGTGCTGGAGGCCGCAACTGCCGCCGCCGCCGTTGGGCGCCTCCCGAAGAAGCGGCCGCGAGCAGCAGTTACCTCCTCCCCGGCATCCGAGCCAGCAGCCTCTGCGGCTGCCACGGCTGCCAGGGCTCAGGCTGAGAGGACGAATGGTCCGGCGGTGCTGGATCCTGGCGACACTGAGATCTCCGCCGAATCTGCGGGGCTGCCGGAAGGTAATGTTGGTTTTGATGTACCGCAGACTTGCTTTGCCTTCCCTCACAATTAAAGTTGTTTGGGGTTGAGGGATCCTTAAATATACTAATTGTCGATTGTCGACGCCAGTTTTCAGTCAGAAATTAAGAGTCTTGGATAAGAGTCTTGGATAAGAGTCTTAGATAAGAGTCTTGGATAAGAGTCTTGGATAAGAGTCTTGGATAAGATAATTTGTCCTGAGGGAAGCTTTGAAAGAATTTGTTTTTCCACACCCGAGGGAAGGCAAATCAAATGTATGGTACTGGTCGGAAGGTGTTTTTCTTAGCATGTATCACTGTAAGGTGGCAGGGGGGTGGCTACGCTGACCAGCAGCAGGGGGGGTATGCTGGCCAGCAGCAGGGGGGTGGCTATGCTGGCCAGCAGCAGGGGGGCGGCTATGCTGGCCAGCAGTCGGATGGCGGCTACCAAGGCCAATGCTGATCCAAGGCTTCCTGCATGACTCACAGGAGTCTGGGGGGCGTTTAGGAACATTGTCTGCATGTGTACCGTTTCCATTTGTACTCCTGAAGGACTCACAAGAGTCTGGGGGAGCCGCGTTTCAACATTGATGGCGAAACCAGATTTGTATTCGTCATATGTGTATTTCACTTTTTCAGCCCTGTTTTTATTCGTGATCATTGTATTTTCATCACTGTTTGTCACGCGTTCCTTCAGCTACCCTTCCGTTGCATCACGGCCTGTTACCAGGAAGGGGGGGCTGGTGCAGCAAGGTGCCTGCTGCCTCGGCTACCGGCCATGGTTCAAGCTGCCAGGCCTGGGCCCTGGTCGGTCGGGTGGTGGCTGATCAGGGGCCTGAAGGAGGTGGTCTGGTGCTCACTTTGCTCACTATCAAATGAAGGATGGTTTCAGTCTACTGGTAGACAGATGCTGAATATGACCACTGGTGCAGCCCCCCATCTCTTACCCCTCTTGACCCCTTTGCACTGTAACATGACTTTGCCATGCCATGGCCTGTTCAAATTAGCGAACGCGCGGGCCTACTGCTGGCCTGGCCTGTTGAAATCAGCGAATTTGCGTTCCTACCGCTGGTCTGGCCTGTTCAAATCAGTGAACGTGCCTGCCTACCGCTTACCTGGCCTGTTCAGACCAGTGAAACGTGCCTGCCAACCGCTGTAGGGTGGCGCATTATCGAGAAGCGTCGATCCGTGGGCTGCATGAGCCCCGGTGACAAGTACCGCGTCTTCTACTTTGAGGGGCAGCGCTTCGGGACCAGGATCAAGGTCAACGAATTCCTAGCGAAGAGGAAGGATGCCTGGGCGGTGAGTCCTAAACCCTAAACCCTCAACTAGGATGCCTGGGCGGTGAGTCCTAAACCCGTGACCCTAAACCCAAACTAGGATGCCTAGGCGGTGAATCCTAAACCCTAGATCCTAAACCCTAAACTAGGATGCCTGGGCGGTGAGTTATCCCACAGCGCTGTTGCGTACCGCTAGTTGTGCAACATGCTGAGGATCTTGCTTACTGTACCGCATGATGTGCAGCCTGCTAAGGATCTTGAGTATTTACTGCATGATGGACAGCATGTAAATGATCTTCAACACTGTACCTATAGGATCTTGAGTATTGTACTGCATGTTAATGATCTTCAACACTGTACCTATAGGATCTTGAGCATTGTACTGCATGATGGACAGCATGTAAATGATCTTCAACACTGTACCTATAGGATCTTGAGTATTGTACTGCATGATGTACAGCATGTTAATGATCTTTAATACTGTACCTATAGGATCTTGAGTATTGTACTGCATGATGTACAGCATGTTAATGATCTTCAATACTGTACCTAAAGGATCTTGAGTACTGTACTGCATGATGTACAGCATGTTAATGATCTTCAAACTGTACCTAAAGGATCTTGAGTATTGTACTGCATCACATGCTAAGGATCTTGAGTAGTGTACCATATTCTGCACCGTATGCCCAGGATGTTAAGTACTGTTTTGCATGGCGTACCGCATGCTAAGGATATTAAGTACTGTTTTGCATGGCGTACCGCATGCTAAGGATCTTAAGTCCTGTACCGCATGCTGTGTTACAGAGCCCACACTCACAAGTGCTCCCTCATCCTCGTTTCAGGTGCAACATCATCATGGAGCCCATGTGCCAAGCAGTGGGGTCCAAGGGTTAAACCTTCACCATGCACCCCCCCTGGTGGCCAGCCAGCTGCCACAGCCAGCAGGAAGCTCTGATGTGCCACAGGGGCAGCTAGCGGCGGCGCAAGACCTGTTGCAGCACAAACAGAAGCAGCAGCTGGTGGCGGCAGTGCAGCTGCAGCAGCTGGCAGATTTACAGCAGCAGCACAAGCAGAAGCAACAGCTGGTGGCGGCGGCGCAGCAGCAGCAGCTGGCGGAGTTACAGCAACAGAAGCAGCAGCTGGTGGCAGCGGCGCAGCAGCAGCAGCTGGCAGAGAAAAAGCAGAAGCACAAGCACAAGCAGCAGCAGCAGCTGGTGACGGCGGTGCAGGAGCAGCGGCTGGCAGAGTTACAGCAGAAGCACAAGCAGCACCAGTATCTGGGGGCGGTGGTGCAGCAGAAGCAGCCGGCAGCGTTACAGCAGCAGCACCAGCAGAAGCAGCAGCTGGTTTGGGCGGCTCAGCAGCAGCAGCAGCTTGCAGAGTTACAGCAGCAGCACCAGCAGAAGCAGCAGCTGGCGGCGGCGGCGCAGCAGCAGCAGCTGGCGGCGTTGCAGCAGCAGCACAAGCAGAAGCAGCAGCTGGCGGCGTTGCATCATCATCAGGAGCATGAGCTGGTGGCACAGAGGATGCGCCATGCAAACGAGAGGCAGCTGGAGGCCTGCAAGGCCTCGCTGCCCTCCGGGGATGTTACTGCTCGGGCACCGGGGCAGCTGGGGAGTGACGCGGGCCGGAAAGCCGATGAGGCGGCGGGCCATGTAAAGGCCGCGGATGGATCTGGGCCGCCCTCTCTAAAGCAGTACACAAGGATCCAGATGACTCACCTGTCAATCAACCTCATGGTAGGGACTAGGGTTCATTAGCTGCCACAGCATATGACATCTGCCACTAGGACACAATCGCCTCGCATCACATCCTGGCCTTTTGTTGTGGCTCAAAAGCGGTGGGTGCAGGAGGAGGACCTTCCCGCCATGTTAAAAACTCCTCCTCATACACGATTATTTTGAGAGCTGCCTGAGGCCGTAGAAATACGAAAGAAACAGGTATGGTATGTGCAGCGTACGTAGCATCGGGACATACGGTACAAGCTGCCCTAATTATTTTGTATCCGCCCTGCTGCCTGCCTGCAGGAGCTTGACGTGCTGCTGCGTCTGATCAAGGAGAGGACCTTTCCACTGAGCCAGGAGACAAACATGGCACTGTCCAGCTGCCTGGACTCGTCAGGTGAGGGGGTTCCCGCCCACATAGTTTAAATTTGGATTTGAATGCTAGCTGGTGACTCATAGGGTGCTGTCCAGCTTCCTGGACTAATCAGGTGAGGGGGCCTGTCTTTTTAATTTGAATTTGAATGCTAGCCGGTCCTGTGCGTGCAAACCCTGCATTCATGCATGTGGCCATGACCTTATCGCCACCATGCAGTCTGCTGCGAACCCTGGCCACACGCAGCCTTCCCACCTCACTCTCCCAATACCGTTGGACTACTTCAGGTCTTCGCGGCCACAGCGCCAAGATGAATGCTGCCGTTTCTGACGCGATCCAGATGCTCGGAAGTGTATACAAGGAGGAGGCGATGAAGCCTGCGGTCAGACCTGCTACAGTTGCAGGCCCAGGCCCAAGCACCTTAGCTGCTGCTACTGCTGCTACTGCTGCTGCTACGGCGGCGCCAGTGCCAGCCCCGAGTACTTCTCCTGCTGCTGCGGCGGCAGCACCAGGTTTAAGTACTCTGCCTGCTGCTACTTCTGCTGCAACGGCGGAGGCAGGCCCAGGCCCAAGGACTTTGCCTGCTGCTGCTGCTGCTGCTACGGTGGTATCAGGACCAGTCCCGAGTGCTTTGCCTGCTTCTGCTGCGGCGGTATCAGGACCCGGCCCGAGTACTTTGCCTGCCTCGGCGGCGGCAGGGGTAGGATCAGGCCCGAGCACCTCTATTGCTGCCCCGGCAGCATTAGGACCGAGTCAGGGTATCTTTGCCGCTACTGCGTCCGCTGGCACAGCCAGAGCCACGCGCCCCTCCTCCAGCCCCTCGGCACCAGATGCCCGTTCCCGTGCCACCACTGCTCCAGATGGCATTCCCCAGCTTGCCGAGTTGCCGCCTGTGGCTGCGGGGCTTTCTCCCCCTGTGTACCCATATGGACTCCCCTCGCCTGCACAACCTGCGGGCCAACCGCCAGGACTAAGCCCGGTGGTGCCAGGCTTCTCAATGACTGCTGACCCCAACTGGGAGAAGCCCGCGAGGGGTCCCGCCAAGACATCCAAGTCCCCACTGCCAACTCCCAGGGCCGCATCCCGCAGCCCGAGGTTGGCGGCCTCAGCTGCTCGCGCACCTGCCTCTGCTGCCCCCGCGCTGGCCTCCGTGGGGCCCTCAACCGCCATCGCATCTGGCCAGGTGGCGACCTCACCGGGTGTCTGCGCTACCGCTGTTCAAAAAGAGGCTGCAGCGACCGGTGCTGCGGCACCCAGACCAGCACCTAGACCTGCAGCGTCGGCAGCTGCAACAGCCGGACCAACCACTGGACCCGCAGCGTCAGCAACTGGATCAGTTGTGCAAGCTGTACCAGCAGACATGAGGTCTACTGAGCCAGCTGTACTAGCAGCCATGAGAGCTAATGAGCCAGCTTTACTAGCAGGCCCGCGATCTGCTGAGCCAGCTGTACTAGCAGGCCCAAGATATATTTTGCCAGCTGTATCAGCAGGCCCGAGATATGCTGCGCCAGCTGCACCAGGTGGTATGAAATCTGCTACGACAGCTGCCCCCGCCGGTACGAGATCTGCTGAGACAGCTGTACCAGCCGGCACAGGATCTGTTGCGCCAGCTGCACCCGCAGGCAGAAGCGCCTGTACCGATGTTTCGTGTCCGAGTGATCCAGGGGTCACAGCTCCAAAGGTTGAACCCACTGGCCTCCTTGCCCCTCCCAGCATGGAGGGATTGTCGGGTGTTGGGCTGCATTGGCTTATTGAGATGAAACGTGGGTTGGAAATGGAGCGGCCGCTTGCCAAGAGGAGGCAAAAATCTGGAAGGTGACAAGCTTGCTTTTGGCCCCTTCCTAAAGAGCTGGTCACTTGTTTCCTGGTTTGGAAGCCAAGATTGAAGACCAGGAATCGAATTTTCATGTTTGAGCAATGCCATACTGGACGACAAGTTACCGGTATACAATGTACTGTGTTAAGAGCGGTGTTGAAATACATCTGCTAGGGGAGGGTTTAGAGGTATAGAATCGTATTCAGCATCATGTTCATGTTCTATGAGCATACAAATATTTATTATGACTTGTGAGTGTGGAAATTGGAAAACATCAGTCGAGAAATTGTTTGAGATTCTTTGGGACAGAGATTGGGCCGTCATATTAAATCCGAAGCCAAGAGCATCTGCCTGAATTTGCATGGAGCCTGCCATTTCTTCATCAATGTTTAGTTAGGCAGTTGGCACTATGACACGCACCTCCATGATGCTTCACTAGCAGACTCCTCTTGCCTTTAGTTGCTTTCTTTTTTCCTCCCGACCAGACAGTTGGGCGCCCACGAGGCCGAGCCTTTTTGAGCAGGGCCCAAAGGTGTAGTGTCATTGACTAGGAATCTGCTTCAGGCAATGGGTTGGACTTCGGAAACGACTCTGCACTATCTCAGGGGTACAGGCGTCCTGCAGAGTGCGGCCGTGTCGTGACGGTTGGGGGCTTGATTTGGCACACGCAGGGGCTGCGCTGATCACAACGCCAAACTGCTGTGGATGGTCTGACACAGAACAGCTGTCCACGATGTGCATAGTTATTTCAGTTATGTTTGCCCATGCTTCTGATAATGCAGCAAACATAGCCACATGTAGGTGGCACCTTGATAGCTTCAGCAAGTCACGTCCAAGCCGTAGGTTGTGTGGCTGAATTTGCATGGAGCCTGCCTTTTGTTAAGGTGTCCATGCGTTCAAGAGTAGGCTAACGAACAGGGATCAGCAGGTTTCACGTAAGCGGCGTTTAAAAACACCTGTTTAGGTTGGGATATTGACTGGGAATGATGTTTAACCTCCGAAGCCGTAGAGGGTCCTTCCCTGACGCTTGAGGGCGTAGACGACGTCAAGGGCGGTGACGGTCTTGCGGCGAGCGTGCTCAGTGTAGGTCACAGCGTCACGGATGACATTCTCAAGGAAGACCTTGAGGACTCCGCGGGTCTCCTCGTAGATGAGACCGCTGATACGCTTCACTCCTCCACGGCGAGCCAGGCGGCGAATGGCAGGCTTGGTGATGCCCTGGATGTTGTCGCGAAGGACCTTGCGGTGGCGCTTGGCGCCTCCCTTGCCCAGTCCCTTGCCTCCCTTGCCACGTCCAGACATTGTTAAAAGTTGAGGGGGGGAGAGATGACTGTAATGGTCGAGTTAATGATTGCAATGCTGCCAAGCTTCCTTTTGTATGATGGAGCGGTCCGACTTGCTCCTGGGTTTGCTGATCCTTCAACAACGTCCGGATCAGCAGACCTGCCATCTGTCAGTTCCTACTTTCGAATTCGCCTTCTGTACAAAAGCCCGCGATACGAGAAATAGTTAATCAGTATCTTCGTCTGTATTCCAATTTAAAAATGGCTCGCACAAAGCAAACGGCTCGTAAGTCAACGGGAGGCAAGGCCCCCAGGAAGCAGCTCGCCACCAAGGCAGCTCGCAAGAGTGCCCCTGCCACAGGAGGCGTGAAGAAGCCCCATCGTTACCGCCCTGGCACTGTCGCCCTGCGTGAGATCCGCAAGTACCAGAAGTCCACCGAGCTGCTTATCCGCAAGCTGCCCTTCCAGCGCCTGGTCCGTGAGATTGCCCAGGACTTCAAGACCGACCTGCGTTTCCAGTCATCGGCCGTTCTGGCGCTCCAAGAGGCAGCTGAGGCCTACCTGGTCGGTCTGTTCGAGGACACCAACCTGGCTGCCATCCATGCCAAGCGTGTTACGATCATGCCCAAGGACATCCAGCTGGCCAGGCGCATCCGCGGCGAGAGGGCCTAAACCTTGAAATCAAGAAGGGACTTGTCTGCGTCCAAGAAATAAACAGGGACTTGCCCACCCTCAAACAGGTGTTTTTAAACACCACCATACGATCCACCACTTCCAGACGGAGAGATATCCCAGATGCGCTCCATGTTTGAATATACACTTCCTAAGAGCGCCTAACACTCGAATGCTAAAAAGGCACGTCGATTATACCATTATGCAGATGCCGTGACATGGTAATGCAGGCCATGGCTTTGATATGCAAGGGGACTTCACATCTGGCATCCATGCGTCCACCAAGATGGTAACTAAGCATGAGGCTTTCACCAAACATTTCAAGCACCTGAAGTAGCGATACAGAGAAAACCAAAATGGTATCTTCATTTTTCACTCAATACAACATAGGGATTCAAATTATTTCATCAGGCCTTGACAGTTAGACATATCCCTAGTCCCAACAAGCAATTGTGTATAGAAGCATTTAAGCGCCTGACAGGGAAATTGGGTCACCATTCCCATGATGGTACTCCCGTCTGTTTCAGACAACTATGGAATGACTGCCCACTCAGCCACCTCCTCTTCAGTCTATATATCAGCGATCTGCCGGGCAAGATCGCAGCCCAGTGCCCGGCAGAGGGCATTGTGCTGGGGGCGGGGCAAAGACTCAGGTGCCTCTTATATGCTGATGATCTCTCCCTGCTAGCCAGTAGCCCGGCAGGGTTGCAGCACATGCTTGATGCCCTGCATGATATGCGGCGGTCAAACAGCTCCAGGTGAACGTCAGCAATACAGAGATTGGATTTGGCAGCCGCTTAGCAGCGCAGCGCAGGCAATCAGCCCATACTTGCATGTACGGCCCCGATAGAATAGCGCTGAAGCGTGTCCAAGAATTCACATTCTTGGGCTCAACCAGCTCCAGAGCGGCAGCATGAGGGAGGCCATACAAGGAAGAGAGGGGCTTTTGGCTGCCGCGTTGCAGCGTGTCCGTCGCATGGCCGCCAAGGTGCGCCTCAGGCGTCATCTGCCTACATGCATCTGGTTGGCGTCTGTCTATGCAGCGCCTGCGGCCAACTACGGTGATGTGGTGTGGGCCACCGATCACCTCAGGCCGCAGCATTGCCCCAGCTTCCTCCAGCATCTGCGCCACACTGCAAGGCTACCTCCGTCCGCTGCCAGTTGGGGGGTCATGAGTTGGGAGCTGCAGATCCAGCCGCTACAGCGAAGTTGGTGGCAGAACGTACTTCGCTTCTACAACGCCGCGGTCGCACCAGCAGCACAGCAAGACAGTCCACTCATGGCCGCAGCCATGGCGGCCGACATGGAGCTCGCTGTCAGGCAGGGCACCGGAGGGAACAATTGGTGCAGGAAATTGCTAGGTGCTTTGGAGGAGCTGGAGCTAGGATCAGCCGTCCCCAAACTGTGTCAGACAGCGACTGACCTGCAGCCGCTGCCTGTCCCATAGGTGCTAGCGCTAGTTGATGCAGCATACGAGCGGGCGCAGCTGGATGCGGCTGGCAGAGGGGACCCCAGAGATCCTGCCACTGAACACAGGTCTACGGCGGCCTACGCACCTAGTTTCAGTCTACGGCGGGCGTGCTGGCACAGGCCAGGGGCCGCACCAATCAAAGGGAGTATGCTTGCATGCGCACGAACTTAAGGCCGTGTGTAAGAGGTAATAGGTGTGCGGGTGGAGCACTAGTATATATAGTCGGAGTGATCCGATCCTGACTACTCTAGTGCCCTTTTCTCGTAGTGGCATAAAGTCCACTCTCACACTGTGGCTTGGCGCCGTCAGCAGCGATGGCGGATTTCAAACCGCCAGCCTCGATGCAGCTGCCCCAGATCTCCAGGCAGCCTGCCCGGTGCAAGAGCTGCGCAGCCTATAACCACCCCATACTGCAAGGCAAGCTTATGATGCTTTACATGACGATCTTCGGATCTGCAGCCGCATCTAGCTCTACGCAGCTAGGCTGCCAGGCACGCATGGGAGCGGGCTAGGTGACACTGTTCAAATGTGCGTATGTGCTAAGCGCAAGGTGGCCACAGTCACCAAAAAGTGCCTAATTAAAGGGGAGGAAGAGTGGGGGAAGGGGCAAGGACTGGATTACAACAATTTTCAGCGTCTCGCCAGCCTACACAGCCGGCCACCGGCCATGGCTGAAGGGCCAATATGTCACTGGCAGCTCAAACTGTGCCCCATGCTCTCATTTTTTGCGGGTGGTAGTAATAGATGCTGGATCTGCTCATAAAAAATGCATGGTTTGAGTCAGTGCTTTAGTCTCACGATCAGCAACGCAAACGCACCCCTAAGCATGCCAGCATGGTGGCAAGAGACTTCACTGCTCTCTGGCAGTATGGAGGGGGTGGGGGACATACGTCACATGCGCTTTCCACTCATGCGCACTCGTGACCCACCCATGCTCATGCACGGCTGACACTCGAGGACGGCGCAGCGGTCAGCAGCATGACAGACAGTGCTGCCAACGGTGTTGGGCAAGGGGAGATGGCGAGCATGTGGAGGATGCGCTTCATGTCTGCTTCCAGTGCCCTAGCGTGAAGGAGAGGCTTAGGGAGAGAGGTTGGGCAGGCCCCCCGGAGGGCGCCACAGACTTTCAACAGTCGTACCGGAGCAGGCTTGGATGGGAAGCTCTGAAACTTGTTGAGGACGCCGTACGCTTTGTTGAGGTCTAGTATTATTGCTTTTCTTTGCCTTGGGGATTAGGCTTGACAGGGGCAAGGGTACTTCAGACTGCCTTTTCCTTTTAGAGGGGGTATTTCTCCTTTGTGCTCTTCTCCTTCTTTCCCTCTTACCTTCAGTTTTTTTCTTCCAACGGGACAGTTGGGTGCCCACACGGCCGAGCCTTCTTAAGCAGGGCCCAGAGGTGTCATTGACCCATGGAATGACAGAACCATGCTGCATTCGTTAGTTGCTAATTCCTGTCCGTATCATTGCAAGCTGTGGAGATCAGGGGTGCAGTCCAACGTCTTAAAAATACACGGTAAATAAACGAACGCGTCAAAAGAGATGAGGGACCTCAATGCAATTCTCATCAACTGAGGTCTATCTCAAGCTATTGGTAGTACCCCTCGAAATCTGGTTCAGGGCCGTGTGGGCCAAAAGCATTTCATGCTGAAGTCTCCATGCATATCCCTATCACATTTCACATTGGAAGGCATGCAACGACTCATGCTGAAAATTTCCCAATCATCATGTGTGATGCTCTCCTGGACTGCAAATATGCGATGCATGCTGCTGTATGTAAGCTAAAATCCTGCAAAATTGTGGCGCTGAAAAAGCCGTAGCAGCTCAAGGTTGGACGTTGAGTGAGGTGATAACTAGTTTTGTTTGTTTGCCGTAGATGTCACTAGCCCAGTACCAGAAGCCATAAGAGGCGGCATCTAGACGAGCGCCAGCGCACGTGCGCGGCACTGAGACCGCATATGTCCCACTGGGGTCAAAGATGGGGTAGACGCCAGAGAAGACAATCTGCATGCATTCGTCAGATGAGGGAAGGGGAGGGATGAGTATTTGACAGCATGCGACTCAGGTTCTTTCCATTTGCTCCATCTAGCCCTTCTGCAAAAGACTTGAATGCATGGACAAATTGGATGGGTGCACAATGTAAGAATAGCAGCTGATAGTGCCTCATCCCCCCTAGGCAATGACCCCACCAAGCTTCAGGAGCAAGAGCCGCCCCATACCTCATGCACTAAGGACAATGCAAAGTGATCGTCCACCCCTCCAGGCAGTGGCCCTACCGAGCCTCATATCCAAGAGCCCCCCCATACCTCGTTCACGTTTATGACCAGGCGGTAGTAGACCAAGGCTGGACGGTTGGTCTTGAAGATAAAGGTGACGTTGAGGCCAGTGGAGTTGACCTGGGTCACTTGGCTGTCAAAGCTTAGCGTCACATTGTCCTTCAAGGAGAAGGGCACGAGTACTGGCTGCTGGGGGGCACCTGCTGGAGGCAAACGGGTTGATCGTCACGCTCCAGGAAGATCTTGGAGGGGGATGGCAGGGCATGGCTGTCTTTTTGTTTGCGGGTGCCTTAGATTTAAATTGCCTTCCCTTGCGTATGATTTTTTCGAATTTTACTTGCCTCAGGGCAATCATTTCGTATTTTTGATGCCCATGCAGCAAACTATGGACAAATCTCGCGACTTCCGAATGGAGATAGGCGTTGGCAATCAAAATTTCTAATTCTTAATGGACCCTCAACATTCATCAAGAGAAAAGGCAAGGCACAAATCCAGTACATGTGGGAAGAGACATGTTGCGTTCAGGCACATCTAAAGTCCCGTTAACTCACAAACACGGAACAGGAATACCGTAGACTTGATTTGCCTTCCCTTGGGTATCAAAACATGTCTTCTTTACATGCTGCCCTCAGGGCAAATTGTCGGAAATCTCAGTTTCATGCCGATTTTCCTACTGAAAACCGGCATGAAAATCGACGGTTAGTAAATTCATGGATCCCTCAACCCCGAATGACGTAGGGAAGGCAATGCAAAGCTACAGTGCATGTGGTAAGTTGGTTTCAAGTTCCCCATGCACCCCGCTTGGCAACCAACACACACTGCGGCACAAATTAAAACAGCATGATGCCGCTGACTCGACTTCCACTTAGCCACCCGATAGCACCGAGTGTCCCTTTCCCAAGACCTGCGTGTGCCACGGCCCCAAGTGCCGTGTGAGAGTCTACAACTATGGGATTGACCCAAGCACTAATTAGTAATTACCTGTTAAGAGTTTAGGGCTCAGGGTTTATTGCTGCCGTCAGTGCAGTACGTGTCCACTTATTACCTGCTTGGGGTTATCGGTCCAGGGTTTGTTACAGCTGTCAGTGCAAACTTATTACCAATTCAGGGTTTAGGGTTAAGAGTTCGTTGCTGCTGTCGGTGCACACTTACCCGTTTGAGGTTGTGTTGAGATATTGGTAAGCATGAAGGGAGCTTGCTGCACGTTTGAAATCTGGACCATCGGAGGGATGCTTGAGCAGGGGGCGTAGGCTGCTGCTCCACAGACGCTCGCCACCACGCCCTGCTGCACCGCTGGTGCCCTGTGTCATGCGCAGGAGGGCGTAAAGAAGGATACATGCGAATATACTGTTGGACCTTGAACGTTTTGATTCGTGAGGAACACGGGCCCTGCTGCACCGCTGGTGCCCCGTGTCATGCGCAGCAGGGCATTAAGAAGGATGCAGGCGGTCCCAAAAATACAAGACACTTATCGTCTTCATTCGTGAGGAACACGGGCATTGTTCACAAGAAGCAAAAAAGGCAGATGCCGCACTGGTGCAACAATCAACCCCCCACATCAGGCCGTTGATGGAGATGCCATGTGATACGTGCACCCTAAACCCTAAACCCTAAACACCCAAGGATCACCTGCAGATGACTGTCCAGCCCTGGTAGTTTGGCATCCTGTCTTGCGCTGCCACATACAAGGAAAGCTCCATCGACGCGTATTGACTCACGGTGACTGCAAACGTGCAGGAGTCACTCAGGGTGCACCTCCGCACGGGTTCAGGCTTTTCAGGGTTCATTCCTTCATGTTCAGGCTTTTCAGGGTTCATCCCTTCGGGTTCAGGCATTTCAGGGTTCATCCCTTCAGGTTCAGGCTTTTCAGGGTTCATTCCTTCATGTTCAGGCTTTTCAGGGTTCATCCCTTCAGGTTCAGGCTTTTCAGGGTTCATTCCTTCAGGTTCAGGCTTTTCAGGGTTCATTCCTTCATGTTCAGGCTTTTCAGGATTCATTCCTTCAGGTTCAGGCTTTTCAGGGTTCATCCCTTCAGGTTCAGGCTTTTCAGGGTTCATCCCTTCAGGTTCAGGCTTTTCAGGGTTCATTCCTTCAGGTTCAGGCTTTTCAGGGTTCATTCCTTCATGTTCAGGCTTTTCAGGGTTCATCCCTTCATGTTCAGGCTTTTCAGGGTTCATTCCTTCAGGTTCAGGCTTTTCAGGGTTCATCCCTTCAGGTTCAGGCTTTTCAGGGTTCATTCCTTCAGGTTCAGGCTTTTCAGGGTTCATCCCTTCATGTTCAGGCTTTTCAGGGTTCATTCCTTCAGGTTCAGGCTTTTCAGGGTTCAATCCTTCAGGTTCAGGCTTTTCAGGGTTCATCCCTTCAGGTTCAGGCTTTTCAGGGTTCATCCCTTCATGTTCAGGCTTTTCAGGGTTCATCCCTTCAGGTTCAGGCTTTTCAGGGTTCATTCCTTCAGGTTCAGGCTTTTCAGGGTTCATCCCTTCAGGTTCAGGCTTTTCAGGGTTCATCCCTTCAGGTTCAGGCTTTTCAGGGTTCATTCCTTCAGGTTCAGGCTTTTCAGGGTTCATCCCTTCAGGTTCAGGCTTTTCAGGGTTCATCCCTTCATGTTCAGGCTTTTCAGGGTTCATTCTTCGGGTTCAGGCTTTTCAGGGTTCATTCTTCGGGTTCAGGCTTTTCAGGGTTCATCCCCCGGGTTCAAGACACCTCCGAATGTGCGTGATGAGGTACGATCCTGAATCAGACTCACGACAAGGGCAGTGGAGATCCTTCAAACTAGTACAGGGCAAGCAAAGCATGTGCTGCATCATTCATTGTTGGCTTACTGGTTCTGCATGTCAGCTGCGCCTCTGTGGCACCATCGAGGAAGCTGTATGGGTTGGCGGGCAGGTCGGTCTGCAACCACATGCAGGCAGCATGTCAGTGTGGTCAAGACACGACGCAGGCAGCATGTCAGTGTGGTCAAGGCACGACGCAGGCAGCATGTCAATGTGGTCAAGGCACGACGCAGGCAGCATGTCAGTGTGGTCAAGACACGACGCAGGCAGCATGTCCGTGTGGTCAAGACACGACGCAGGCAACATGCTAGTTCTGTCCCAACACTATATCAGAGTTTTAATGTCAGCAAGACATGTGGCCATGCCCCACAAGCAGAGCCTATTCAACATGTGACAGTCGTGTGCCACAAGCAGAGCCTATTCAACATGTGACAGTCGTGTGCCACAAGCAGAGCCTATTCAACATGTGACAGTCGTGTGCCACAAGCAGAGCCTATTCAACATGTGACAGTCGTGTGCCACAAGCAGAGCCTATTCAACATGTGACAGTCGTGTGCCACAAGCAGAGCATATTCAACATGTGACAGTCGTGTGCCACAAGCAGAGCCTATTCAACATGTGACAGTCGTGTGCCACAAGCAGAGCCTATTCAACATGTGACAGTCGTGTGCCACAAGCAGAGCCTATTCAACATGTGACAGTCGTGTGCCACAAGCAGAACCTATTCAACATGTGACAGTCGTGTGCCACAAGCAGAGCCTATTCAACATGTGACAGTCGTGTGCCACAAGCAGAGCCTATTCAACATGTGACAGTCGTGTGCCACAAGCAGAGCCTATTCAACATGTGACAGTCGTGTGCCACAAGCAGAGCCTATTCAACATGTGACAGTCGTGTGCCACAAGCAGAGCCTATTCAACATGTGACAGTCGTGTGCCACAAGCAGAGCCTATTCAACATGTGACAGTCGTGTGCCACAAGCAGAGCATATTCAACATGTGACAGTCGTGTGCCACAAGCAGAGCCTATTCAACATGTGACAGTCGTGTGCCACAAGCAGAGCCTATTCGACATGTGACAGTCGTGTGCCACAAGCAGAGCCTATTCAACATGTGACAGTCGTGTGCCACAAGCAGAGCCTATTCAACATGTGACAGTCGTGTGCCACAAGCAGAGCCTATTCAACATGTGACAGTCGTGTGCCACAAGCAGAGCCTATTCAACATGTGACAGTCGTGTGCCACAAGCAGAGCCTATTCAACATGTGACAGTCGTGTGCCACAAGCAGAGCCTATTCAACATGTGACAGTCGTGTGCCACAAGCAGAGCATATTCAACATGTGACAGTCGTGTGCCACAAGCAGAGCATATTCAACATGTGACAGTCGTGTGCCACAAGCAGAGCATATTCAACATGTGACAGTCGTGTGCCACAAGCAGAGCCTATTCAACATGTGACAGTCGTGTGCCACAAGCAGAGCCTATTCAACATGTGACAGTCGTGTGCCACAAGCAGAGCCTATTCAACATGTGACAGTCGTGTGCCACAAGCAGAGCCTATTCAACATGTGACAGTCGTGTGCCACAAGCAGAGCCTATTCAACATGTGACAGTCGTGTGCCACAAGCAGAGCCTATTCAACATGTGACAGTCGTGTGCCACAAGCAGAGCCTATTCAACATGTGACAGTCGTGTGCCACAAGCAGAGCCTATTCAACATGTGACAGTCGTGTGCCACAAGCAGAGCATATTCGACATGTGACAGTCGTGTGCCACAAGCAGAGCCTATTCAACATGTGACAGTCGTGTGCCACAAGCAGAGCCTATTCAACATGTGACAGTCGTGTGCCACAAGCAGAGCCTATTCAACATGTGACAGTCGTGTGCCACAAGCAGAGCCTATTCAACATGTGACAGTCGTGTGCCACAAGCAGAGCATATTCAACATGTGACAGTCGTGTGCCACAAGCAGAGCCTATTCAACATGTGACAGTCGTGTGCCACAAGCAGAGCCTATTCAACATGTGACAGTCGTGTGCCACAAGCAGAGCCTATTCAACATGTGACAGTTGTGTGCCACAAGCAGAGCCTATTCAACATGTGACAGTTGTGTGCCACAAGCAGAGCCTATTCAACATGTGACAGTCGTGTGCCACAAGCAGAGCATATTCAACATGTGACAGTCGTGTGCCACAAGCAGAGCCTATTCAACATGTGACAGTTGTGTGCCACAAGCAGAGCCTATTCAACATGTGACAGTCGTGTGCCACAAGCAGAGCATATTCAACATGTGACAGTCGTGTGCCACAAGCAGAGCCTATTCAACATGTGACAGTCGTGTGCCACAAGCAGAGCCTATTCAACATGTGACAGTCGTGTGCCACAAGCAGAGCCTATTCAACATGTGACAGTCGTGTGCCACAAGCAGAGCCTATTCAACATGTGACAGTCGTGTGCCACAAGCAGAGCCTATTCAACATGTGACAGTCGTGTGCCACAAGCAGAGCCTATTCAACATGTGACAGTCGTGTGCCACAAGCAGAGCCTATTCAACATGTGACAGTCGTGTGCCACAAGCAGAGCATATTCAACATGTGACAGTCGTGTGCCACAAGCAGAGCCTATTCAACATGTGACAGTCGTGTGCCACAAGCAGAGCCTATTCAACATGTGACAGTCGTGTGCCACAAGCAGAGCCTATTCAACATGTGACAGTCGTGTGCCACAAGCAGAGCCTATTCGACATGTGACAGTCGTGTGCCACAAGCAGAGCCTATTCAACATGTGACAGTCGTGTGCCACAAGCAGAGCCTATTCAACATGTGACAGTCGTGTGCCACAAGCAGAGCCTATTCAACATGTGACAGTCGTGTGCCACAAGCAGAGCATATTCAACATGTGACAGTCGTGTGCCACAAGCAGAGCCTATTCAACATGTGACAGTCGTGTGCCACAAGCAGAGCCTATTCAACATGTGACAGTCGTGTGCCACAAGCAGAGCATATTCAACATGTGACAGACGTGTGCCACAAGCAGAGCATATTCAACATGTGACAGTCGTGTGCCACAAGCAGAGCATATTCAACATGTGACAGTCGTGTGCCACAAGCAGAGCCTATTCAACATGTGACAGTCGTGTGCCACAAGCAGAGCCTATTCAACATGTGAAAGTCGTGTGCCACAAGCAGAGCCTATTCAACATGTGACAGTCGTGTGCCACAAGCAGAGCCTATTCAACATGTGACAGTCGTGTGCCACAAGCAGAGCCTATTCAACATGTGACAGTCGTGTGCCACAAGCAGAGCCTATTCAACATGTGACAGTCGTGTGCCACAAGCAGAGCCTATTCAACATGTGACAGTCGTGTGCCACAAGCAGAGCCTATTCAACATGTGACAGTCGTGTGCCACAAGCAGAGCATATTCAACATGTGACAGTCGTGTGCCACAAGCAGAGCCTATTCGACATGTGACAGTCGTGTGCCACAAGCAGAGCCTATTCAACATGTGACAGTCGTGTGCCACAAGCAGAGCCTATTCAACATGTGACAGTCGTGTGCCACAAGCAGAGCCTATTCAACATGTGACAGTCGTGTGCCACAAGCAGAGCATATTCAACATGTGACAGTCGTGTGCCACAAGCAGAGCCTATTCAACATGTGACAGTCGTGTGCCACAAGCAGAGCCTATTCAACATGTGACAGTCGTGTGCCACAAGCAGAGCCTATTCAACATGTGACAGTTGTGTGCCACAAGCAGAGCCTATTCAACATGTGACAGTTGTGTGCCACAAGCAGAGCCTATTCAACATGTGACAGTCGTGTGCCACAAGCAGAGCATATTCAACATGTGACAGTCGTGTGCCACAAGCAGAGCCTATTCAACATGTGACAGTTGTGTGCCACAAGCAGAGCCTATTCAACATGTGACAGTCGTGTGCCACAAGCAGAGCATATTCAACATGTGACAGTCGTGTGCCACAAGCAGAGCCTATTCAACATGTGACAGTCGTGTGCCACAAGCAGAGCCTATTCAACATGTGACAGTCGTGTGCCACAAGCAGAGCCTATTCAACATGTGACAGTCGTGTGCCACAAGCAGAGCCTATTCAACATGTGACAGTCGTGTGCCACAAGCAGAGCCTATTCAACATGTGACAGTCGTGTGCCACAAGCAGAGCCTATTCAACATGTGACAGTCGTGTGCCACAAGCAGAGCCTATTCAACATGTGACAGTCGTGTGCCACAAGCAGAGCATATTCAACATGTGACAGTCGTGTGCCACAAGCAGAGCCTATTCAACATGTGACAGTCGTGTGCCACAAGCAGAGCCTATTCAACATGTGACAGTCGTGTGCCACAAGCAGAGCCTATTCAACATGTGACAGTCGTGTGCCACAAGCAGAGCCTATTCGACATGTGACAGTCGTGTGCCACAAGCAGAGCATATTCAACATGTGACAGTCGTGTGCCACAAGCAGAGCCTATTCAACATGTGACAGTCGTGTGCCACAAGCAGAGCCTATTCAACATGTGACAGTCGTGTGCCACAAGCAGAGCCTATTCAACATGTGACAGTCCGTGTGCCACAAGCAGAGCCTATTCAACATGTGACAGTCGTGGTGCCACAAGCAGAGCATATTCAACATTGTTGACAGTACGTGTGCCACAAGCAGAGCCTATCAACATGTGGACAGTCGCTGTGCACAAGCAGAGCCTATTCAAAATGTGACAGTCGTGTGCCACAAGCAGAGCCTATTCAACATGTGACAGTCGTGTGCCACAAGCAGAGCCTATTCACATGTGACAGTAGTGTGCCACAAGCAGAGCCTATTCAACATGTGACAGTCGTGTGCCACAAGCAGAGCCTATTCACATGTGACAGTCGTGTGCCACAAGCAGAGCCTATTTCACATGTGACAGGTCGTGTGCCACAAGCAGAGCCTAGTTCAACATTGACAGTCGTGTGCCACAAGCAGAGCCTATTCAACATGTGACAGTCGTGTGCCACAAGCAGAGCCTATTCAACATGTGACAGTCGTGTGCCACAAGCAGAGCACTATTCAACATTTGACAGTAGTCTCGTGTGCCACAAGCAGGAGCCTTCACATGTGAGTCGTGTGCCAACCTAGTGACAGTCGTGTGCCACAAGCAGAGCCTATTCAACATGTGACAGTCGTGTGCCACAAGCAGAGCCTATTCAACATGTGACAGTCGTGTGCCACAAGCAGAGCCTATTCAACATGTGACAGTCGTGTGCCACAAGCAGAGCATATTCAACATGTGACAGTCGTGTGCCACAAGCAGAGCCTATTCGACATGTGACAGTCGTGTGCCACAAGCAGAGCCTATTCAACATGTGACAGTCGTGTGCCACAAGCAGAGCCTATTCAACATGTGACAGTCGTGTGCCACAAGCAGAGCCTATTCAACATGTGACAGTCGTGTGCCACAAGCAGAGCATATTCAACATGTGACAGTCGTGTGCCACAAGCAGAGCATATTCAACATGTGACAGTCGTGTGCCACAAGCAGAGCCTATTCAACATGTGACAGTCGTGTGCCACAAGCAGAGCATATTCAACATGTGACAGTCGTGTGCCACAAGCAGAGCCTATTCAACATGTGACAGTCGTGTGCCACAAGCAGAGCCTATTCAACATTTGAAAGTCGTGTGCCACAAGCAGAGCATATTCAACATGTGACAGTTGTGTGCCACAAGCAGAGCCTATTCAACATGTGACAGTCGTGTGCCACAAGCAGAGCCTATTCAACATGTGACAGTCGTGTGCCACAAGCAGAGCCTATTCAACATGTGACAGTCGTGTGCCACAAGCAGAGCCTATTCAACATGTGACAGTCGTGTGCCACAAGCAGAGCATATTCAACATGTGACAGTCGTGTGCCACAAGCAGAGCCTATTCAACATGTGACAGTCGTGTGCCACAAGCAGAGCATATTCAACATGTGACAGTCGTGTGCCACAAGCAGAGCATATTCAAGCTGCTTCTGGCCTTAATCAACAACTGACAGTTGTGCACCAGGCCCAGGCCCGCACCTGCAGCTCCAGCGTGGTGTTGAGCCCCGACAGCTGCAGAGAGACCAGGCCCGTGGCCACTGGTGCGCACAGGGCTGCATCGGTGCAGTTGCAACGCGAGGCGGGCAGGACGGCTCCCGACATGACCTCGGCGACTGTCGGCTGCCCAGTCACACAGGACAGGTTCCTGCCAGAAGGGTGAGGGGGAGGGGGAGAGGTGGACGGGATGAGGAGGACGGCAAGATTATGGAATGCAGATTCTGTGCAGTCCCGTGGGGGCGCCAGGAGGCGATTCTGTGCAGTCCCGTGGGGGCGCCATGAGGCGATTCTGTGCAGTCCCGTGGGGGCGCATAGGGCTCGTGTTGATGAAGGTACAACTCTGGGCCTTGCTAAAAACAGGCTCGGCCGCGTGGGCGCCTAGTTAAACACACAGGGCTCGCCCCCCTGTGGGGACGCACAGGGCTCGCCCCCCCGTGGGGACGCACAGGGCTCGCCCCCCTGTGGGAACGCACAGGGCTTGTGTGCATTCAAGTGGATGCACTGCTTGAGGCTGCCCGTGATGGCTAAGATGTTTAGTGAATTAAGGTGTTTTTCCCCAAGGGGAATACTGTTGAAGAAAACGAATCTTCAAAAAGAAGGATGCACCTGAGGACATATGCCTCATGGGGGGGGGAGCAAGAGGAGTGCAGTGTCATAAATCGCACTGTGCAGTGCATGCGGATTCAGCGGCCAGCCAGATTCACCTCACGTTTCAAGCCATGGGGCCTGCTTCCTGTTCAGGTTATGCTTCTCACCTTTTCATTAATCCTAAAACATGAATTTCATGCCATGTCTGCAGTCCTGTCTAGGGTGTAGGGTGAGGGATTTAAACCCTTAATTCTGAATTTCATGCCGTGGGGCTCATTATCCTGTCCACCCCAGAAAAAGGATGGCAGTGCTCACCAGTACAGGGCATAGCTGACAACGGCTGGCTTGTCCACGCTCAGTGGCACCTGTGCGGTGAAGCTCCGTGACCCGGCCACTGGGCCCTGCAGCGGCCCAATGGAGGTGAAGGACGGCGCGGTGGTGTCGGGCGTGAGCACACCGCTGATCACCGTTACCGTGCTGACTAAGAGGTCCGAGGAGCGGACGGTGAGCACGACGGAGTAATTGGTGGCCGGGAGTAACCCGGTCAGCACCTGTGAGTGATAATGGAAGAAAGGTGCAAGGAACAGCTGTCAATATCAATCAGCTCCTTTGGGAGAGGCGGTCCGAGGAGTTGGCTGTGAGCAGGACACAGTAATTGGTGGCCGGGAGTAACCCGGTCAGCACCTGAGAAGGATAATGGGGGAGAGGTGCAAGGGAGAGCTGTCAGTATCAATCAGATCCCATGGGGTGGGGAGAGAGGTTGGGTGGAGGTAAAGGAAGCTTTGGGTATGATCGGGAGCACTGGCCTGAACAGAGCACGGATAGATGCTGAGGTGCCGCTGCCTGGGCAGCTCGATTGCTCCTCTGTGCACTGGCACAGGGTGTGGAACCTACACATGGCATCCAAACACATCCCTGAGTTGTCGCTGATCTCCCCTCCTGCTCACCTTCCCTCCCCACATCAATATAAAAAGAATTGCCTCACCCGCATGGCTGTGAATGAAGACCCCCCAGCAACAGAGCGTTTTTGGCCCCCTGGTCATCCCTGAGGACCACAGCACTTTGCCTGCTTGGACTCACCACCGTGTGGCAGGCCCACTCACCAGTCCTTGGCCTGCCTAGGCACATGACGTCAACATGCTGCTGCACTCACCCTCCTCCAAAGGAAGGCCCAGGGGAGCAGAGCGTTACCCCCCACCAGTCCCTGGCCCGCCTCGGCACATGACTTTAACATGCTGATGCAAATGAAGGCCCTAGGGAGCATGGCGCTACCCCCCACCAGTCCTTGGCCCGCCTAGGCACATGGCATTCACACACTGCTGCACTCATCCTCCTGCAAATGAAGGCCCAGGGGAGCTGAGCGTTACCCCCCACCAGTCCTTGGCCTGCCCAGACACATGACGCTAAAATGGTGATGCACTCGTCCTCCTGAAAACGAAGGCCCCGGGGAGCTGAGGAATGCCGGCATTGGTCATCGCCGAGGACGGCAACGCTTTGGCTGCTATGAACAACCAACCAGAAAGTGCCCGTATTCACCCGTCCATAGCTTTCCCAGGCACATGACATTCACGCACTGCTGCTCCCACCTTGCCGTAAATGAAGGCCCCGGGGAGCTGAGCGCTGCTGGCGTTGGTCATCTCGAAGCCGCTTGCCTCCACCTCGGACGCCAGCGGCAGCGCCGCACTCCCCCCGGTCGCAAAGAGCTGGGCCGAGGGCAGCACCAGGCAGTGCAGCGTGAAGGCGGCGCTCATGTTGGCCAACACGGTGAACGAGGTGTTCCTCACGCGGATCACCTGGGGGGGAGGGGCATGCGGCCAGGGAGGGAGGGGGGCAGGGTTTAGGGATGAAAAGGTCAGGGGCAAGGGAGGAAATGGTCAGACGGGTGAAAGACTGGGGGTCAGGGGTGAAGGAACACGGCCAGGGAGGGAAGGGGTTAAGGGGTTTAGGGGTTCAGGTTCAGGTTAAGGGGTTAAGGGTTTAGGGTTTAGGGGTCAGGTTTTAGGGGTGAACATATCAAGGGCAGGGGAGGATATCGCCCGAGAGGTTAAGGTCGGGGGTCAGGGGTGGAGGAGCGCAGCCAGGGAAGGACGGATCAGGGGTCCGGGGAGGGGTCCGGGGAGGGAATGGTCAGGTGAGGGGTGAGGTGAGGGGTCTGGGGAGGGGTCAGGGGAGGAAATGGTCAGAGTGGAAGACGGCCATGGGCACTGGTCATGGCCTCATGGGTAGGAGGCCGGTGAGCAGGGGGAATTGCGGCCAGATGGGAAGCCATATGTGTTCAGGGGCAAAAATGTCAGGGGTCAGAGGCCCTTGGGGATGTATAGGCACCGAGTGGCAGGGTGGCTTTTTAAGTGCGGACATCGATCTGGTCACCATCATTTGTAAGAAAACTGTTTTCATGATAATAATTTGATCCGAGCCGGGGATGGTGCCTTCTCCTGCAGTTTTTCTTAGGGTTGAGGGTTTACCCTAAATCCTACACCTTACACTCTCAACTGTAATTTGCTCTGGGCCAGGGATTGTGCCTTCTCCTGCAGTGTTTCTTTTTTCGGACACAAGCCCACCTTCAACAGGCCCCGCCCTGCGGCCGCCAAAGGCCTGATTGGGACTGAAGCATGACCCGCCTACGACGGGTCCATTAGGCACTTTGGCTGGCCGCAACTTGGGCCTCTGGCCCCAGTTGGCCAGAGTGTAGCTGACATGTAGCCGAGTCACGAAAAAAGAAACACCTCTCACCTGCCGCCGCCAAAGGCTGATTGGGACCGAAGCACGACCCGCCTACGGCTGATGCATTAGGCGCTTTGGCTGGCCACAACTGGGGCCACTGGCAGTTTGGCCGGAGTAACTAGCTGACATGTAGCCGAGTCACGAAAAAAGCGACATTTCTCACCTGGGGCCAGCCCGACAGAAAGGTGTCCTCCACACTCAGTGTGATGGATGCAGACAGCTCAACGAATGTCGCGGTCAGCTGGGTCGTTCCAGCCTGCATGACACCCATGCAAAGGAAGGTATTTCGAATTTTCGACTGTTTCACGACAAGGCACACACACACACACACACACACACAGACACACACACACATATATCGGTCGTTTATTCCCAAGCAGTGTGTCAAGGAGGGGGGGGGCAGCGCCTCATGGGGCTCTTTACCCCAAACTTACACACGCAAACAAATTCCAATGCAAGGGAAGGCCTCTCGAAATGTTTCACGACAACACACACACACACACAGGTATCGTATGTCTCCCCCTGCAATGTCTCAAGGAGAAGGGGCAAGGACTCAAGGGGCTCTTCGTCCCACACAGACGGATTGCTGGGTCATCGTGGGAACCCCGGGATGCAGGTTTGGGGGGTAAGGATTTAGGGTTTAGCTTTATTCGTATTTTTAACCCTAACCCCTTAACCCTGACCTACCCAAGAGGATCAGTCACACCGGGTGTGCTGCCGAGCTGCTCCTCAAACTGCCGCCATTTGCACGGCAGCTGGAATTGAGCTTGCTCTTCCCCCACCAGCCCCTCGCGGCCCAGCATGCAATGAAGGGCCCATCAGGTATGCACACTCCTAAACACCTCCACTACGACTCCCCACTGCATCCAATCAATCCACACTGTCCACACACACACTGTCCGCACCGCAACAGGCAGGATGAGGTTGGCCAGGGCGCCCTTGGTCAGCAGCGGGTTACCGACCAGCGTGGCCACCGCTGCGTCCTCGATGCTGATGACGGCCTGGGCGGCGGCAGCACCCCCTGCTGCCTGCTGCGGCACCCCATTGAGATCGTACAGCTTGCAGCCGGCAGCGCCCGGCAGAGTCAGGGCCAGGCTGCAGTTACTCAGCTGAGCCATCGCCCACACAGTCCTGAGGCAGGGAGGGAGAGGGGCAGGGGGGGGTGAGAAGGGTCAGGGCCAGGCTGCAGTTGCTCAGCTGAGCCATCGCCCACACAGTCCTGAGGCAGGGAGGAACAGGGGCAGGAGGGAGGGAAGGGTCAGGGCCAGGCTGCAGTTACTCAGCTGAGCCATCGTCCGCACAGTCCTGAGGCAGGGAGGAACAGGGGCAGGAGGGAGGGAAGGGTCAGGGTCAGGCTGCAGTTGCTCAGCTGAGCCATCGCCCACACAGTCCTGAGACAGGGAGGGACAGGGGCAGGGGGGGAGAGATGGGTCAGGGCCAGGCTGCAGATGCTCAGCTGAGCCATCACCCACACAGTCCTGAGACAGGGAGGGACAGGGGCAGGGGGGGAGAGAAGGGTCAGGGCCAGGCTGCAGTTGCTCAGCTGAGCCATCGTCCACACAGTCCTGAGGCAGGGAGGAACAGGGGCAGGAGGGAGGGAAGGGTCAGGGCCAGGCTGCAGTTGCTCAGCTGAGCCATCGTCCACACAGTCCTGAGACAGGGAGGGACAGGGGCAGGAGGGAGGGAAGGGTCAGGACCAGGCTGCAGTTGCTCAGCTGAGCCATCACCCACACAGTCCTGAGGCAGGCAGGAACAGGGGCAGGAGGGGGAGAAGGGTCAGGGTCAGGCTGCAGTTGCTCAGCTGAGCCATCGCCCACTCAGTCCTGAGACAGGGAGGGAAAGGGGCAGGAGGGAGGGAAGGGTCAGGACCAGGCTGCAGTTGCTCAGCTGAGCCATCGCCCACACAGTCCTGAGGCAGGGAGGAACAGGGGCAGGAGGGAGGGAGGGGTCAGGGCCAGGCTGCAGTTGCTCAGCTGAGCCATCGTCCACACAGTCCTGAGGCAGGGAGGAACAGGGGCTGGGGGGGGAGAGAAGGGTCAGGGCCAGGCTGTAGTTGCTCAGCTGAGCCATTGCCCACACAGTCCTGAGGCAGGGAGGGACAGGGGCAGGAGGTGGCTTCAGAGGAATCAGAGGCAGGGGGGGGACAGCGGGAAACATCATCAAAGCTCGGGCCATTGCACGAGCAGAAGGCAAGTACTTACCCTCAGGTGAATGCTAGCCTCTTGCTGAATAGCATTGGAGGAGCATTGGAGGCAAGGAGGGGGGAGGCAGGCGGGGACAGAAGTGAAGGCCAGGCAGCTGCAAGAGGAGCTGGACACACCAGCATCGATCACGGGCCGGCAAGACTCACAACCAACCCCCATGACCGACATGTCTACACTTTACATGCCCATCGTGGGCATCAACGCACCTCCTGTTCGCCCCTGGACATTGTTTCAAATCCAGCAGCCTTCCCCCACTCCTGGAACGGCCTGTGGGAAAGCACGTATCTGCCATTATACACCCCCCCCCCCCTCCTCCCAATGCGCACCACCATGCGCGCCACCAGCACAGAAAAAGAAGACGCTATGCCCCCCTAGGGGCATGCGCTTCGAGGGAGCAGTGCAGTTCAGGGCCGAAGCCACAACCGCACCGTTACCATGGCCACCAACACATATCCCTGAGCACGCCCCCTCCCATCCCTCAACACACAAACACACACCTCGTCTCGTAACTGTTCCAGTCACACTTGAGGAGCCTCACGGGTGCGGAAGAGACAGCTGGCGTTGGGGCCAGGCTGGTGTTCGTCGCTGGGGTGGCGCTTGTAGAGCCCGGCAGCAGGTAAAGGTTTATCTGAGAGGCCGAGAGGACGCGCGACGTGTTGTACTGCACCAGCTGGGGGGAGCGCGGGAAGGACACCTCGGCGGAGACGATGCAAGCGCCGGGGGAGGTCGCGGAAGGCTGGGTCTGGAGCGTGGGCATGCCGTCGGAACCTGCCAAAGATGAGAGGGCACACGGGGGGAAGGAGTCAGTGGGAGGCGTGGGAGGGCAGGCAGCTGCCTCTGCTGTGCACCAGTAAGATGGAATGGGGACAAGGGATGCGGTGTCCGGATGATGACGGGAGCGGTGCCGGTAAGCTTTACCATGCTTCCATGGAGGAAGTCTGAGAATGGTAGAACAAATGCAATTATAGGTGCGTTACAAAGTGTGTGGGCTTTGGGGCTTAGAGGTTAGACCCTGTCACTTATTCCGAGTCCCCTGGATGCTGATATAGGATTCATACTGATAAACTTTAGAAAGAGAACTGCCCTCCCTCGGACGTGAATGAATTCATTATCCCATCCCTGCCCTCAGGCTATTCATTTGACCCAAACTCTCAATAAATGACTAAAAATTGGCGCTGACAGTCGAGAAGCAGTATTGTGACGTTTGTAACCCAATAACCCGCAGCCCCAAACAAAGTTCATTACGAGGAAAGTTCTAGGACATCAACAGGTTGTAAGCCTTGGGCATTTGAATGCACATGGTACCGTATACTGACCCACGACAATTTGACACAGATCAGTGCCCGAGTTCACAGTCAGAGTCGTGGCAGCATCGGTGGTGAAGTCCCTCACAGAGCCGTCGGAGAACGAAACAAGGACTGCCAGCGGCAAGGAGGTCGGCACGGAGATCGGGCTCTGCAGGATGCGGGTGGGCACAGGAGTGGAACTGGGGTGTAAGTAAGTATGTAGATGACTGGTATGCGGGTGGGCACAGGAGTAAACCTGGGGTGTAAGTATGTAGATTACTGGGATGAGGTTAGCATGCTCGTTTTGGTCAGCACCCAGCGAGGAGTCTTCCAATTATTCTACGTCAGGGGAAATGGGATCCAAGTCTTCACAGCCTCATACAGGGATAAGGGTGTGGGGCTTAAGGTGAATGCTTAAGGTGAACCCTAAACCCGTCACGTTTTCCTGGTTTCAGACAGTTGCCCCCCCCCCCAACACACACATTCACGGTCACGATTAAACAACCTCTACCCCTGCAGCGCAAGGCCTAGCCCGTCCCCCCCTTGCATTCCTGCTCTATTTGTTATCATACTTATTACGTCCTATTTTAAATCGTAAGTTATGGGCACTGCTGCTGATGTCGACTGCTGCACCTACCACGGCCAGAGTGAGTAGCTTCCTTCATCCACGCACTTGTTTTTTTGCGTACCATGTCTGTTTACTTATTATCTATTACCGGTACGGTATTATTTATTCTTATTTATACTATATTATTTATTTATTATCTATCGGTATTTATTAACCATCTTTTTACGCTATCATCTTTTTCTTTATTTAAGCTGTACCCGAGAGGCCGCCTGGTCGGGGATGGAGATCCAGGGCAGGAGTTGGAGCTGGGCGATGGCCACCGGCTGAGGCAGGACCACGCTCACGGTGCCTGATGTGGTCCCCATGGGGATGGAGGAGCACAGGGTCCAGGAGGAGAGTAGGCCGGGGCCACACACAGCCGTGTCACCCAGCTGGGAGGGAGCAGAAGAGGCAGGGAGGCAGAGTGGGTGGTAATAACAGCTTGCTTTAAGGGGGCAGAGGGGGGTGAGGACCAAATATCCTCTGCAAGGGGGAAGCGGGGTGGCTGGAGGGAAGGGGAGTTGGGAGCAGGGGGGGGGGGGGGCAGGGGGCAGGGGGAGGGGCGGGTGGGTTAAAGGAGTAGGGGGGCAGGGCGGGGTGAGAACCAAATTACCAATACTTGGGGTTGGTGAGGGGGCAGGGGGACACGGGGGTGGTGATGATGAGAACCGATGAGTACTTTGAGGAGGAAGGGGGGGGGCAGGGTGGGAAGGGAGACAGGGGAGCAGAGTGGATGGGGTCCACTGCTTGCTCGCATGGCAGCATCGTTTAAGGCAGCATCCTGGAGAGGACTAACGGGAAGCGAGCAAGGCGTGGAAGGGCGCATTCATCTGGCCACCATGCTGGCCACCATGCCACCATGCTGGCTGTTAGTCTTCTGTTGTTGCTTTTGTTCTTGTCGTCGTCTCTGGTCAGTAGATCTGTAACCTGGGAAGGATAGATCCGTCCTTCCAGACCCCAAACCGATCATAACAGATCCCGCCGAGCTTACAGATGCATTGACGGTGACGACGGGGCTGTTGTAGGCCGGGTTGGTGCCGAGGCTTAACAGGCTGGGAGAGCTGATGGCCTGGGTGGTCACCTAGAGGCAAGCAGCAGCCATATGAGGGAATCAAGCAGGTAGGGACAGGGACCTAGAGCTTAGCAGAGGGGAAGTGGCAATAGGCTGGGAGTGCTGATGGCCAGGGTGGTCACCTAGAGGCAAGCAGCAGCCATATGAGGGAATCAAGCAGGTAGGGACAGGGACCTAGAGCTTAGCAGTGGGGAAGTGGCAATAGGCTGGGAGTGCTGATGGCCAGGGTGGTCACCTAGAGGCATGCAGCAGCCATATGGGGAATCAAGCAGAGAAGCATGCAGCAGCTACGTAGGAGAGTCAGGTCTGTAGGGAGAGGGGCATAGGACACAGATGTGGGGTAGGGTGAACAGGTTGGGCGAGCTGATCACCATAGTGGCCACCGAGAGGCATGCAGCAGCAATATAGAAGGGAGGGTCAGGTGAATGGAAACAGGGATATAGGGCTTAGCTGTGGGGAAGTGTGAATGGGTTGGGAACGCTGATGGCCTGGGTGGTCACCTAGAGGCATGCAGCAGCCACGTAGGAGGGTTGGACGTGAAGGGAGGGGGGCATAGGGGAAGCTGGGGCCCAGCCCTGGCTTCTTTTGCTTCCTGTCTCTCTGTGTCCTAGATTCACCCCTTTCGCACATATTTATAGCTTCCCAACCGGTTCGCTCTGCCTGGCGCTTTAGGAACAAGCTGTGGGTGATTGCGTTTTCTTATACCCCCCCCCCCCCCCTGCCATGCTCCCCCCTCCAGCCATAACTCCCCCCCCCCCTGCCATGCTCCCCCCTCCAGCCATAACTCCCCCCACACCACCAATACCTACCCGGCTCATGTCCGTCACGTCAGCCACAGTGCCGTCCCCATAGGTGACCAGTGTCCTCACGTCCGCCTGCACGCCCACCCAGTTGAGATCCTGCATCGAGGCAAGCAAGCAAGGTGAGCAGGCACGCAGAGGAAACTGCACCTCTTTCCTCACGATGCTTCCCCCCTGCATCCAGGCAAGCAAGCAAGGTTCAGCAGGCAAGCAGAGGCAACTGCACCTCTTTCCTCACGATGCTTCCCCCCTGTAGCCAGGCAAGCAAGCAAGGTTCATCAGGCAAGCAGAGGCAACTGCACCTCTTTCCTCACGATGCTTCCCCCCTGCAGCCAGGCAAGCAAGCAAGGTTCAGCAGGCAAGCAGAGGCAACTGTACCTATTTCCTCACGATGCTTCCCCCCTGCAGCCAGGCAAGCAAGCAAGGTTCAGCAGGCAAGCAGAGGCAACTGTACCTATTTCCTCACGATGCTTCCCCTGCAGCCAGGCAAGCAAGCAAGGTTCATCAGGCAAGCAGAGGCAACTGCACCTCTTTCCTCACGATGCTTCCCCCCTGTAGCCAGGCAAGCAAGCAAGGTTCATCAGGCAAGCAGAGGCAACTGCACCTCTTTCCTCACGATGCTTCCCCCCTGCAGCCAGGCAAGCAAGCAAGGTTCAGCAGGCAAGCAGAGGCAACTGCACCTCTTTCCTCACGATGCTTCCCCCCTGTAGCCAGGCAAGCAAGCAAGGTTCATCAGGCAAGCAGAGGCAACTGTACCTATTTCCTCACGATGCTTCCCCCCTGCAGCCAGGCAAGCAAGCAAGGTTCAGCAGGCAAGCAGAGGCAACTGTACCTATTTCCTCACGATGCTTCCCCCCTGCAGCCAGGCAAGCAAGCAAGGTTCAGCAGGCAAGCAGAGGCAACTGCACCTCTTTCCTCACGATGCTTCCCCCCTGCAGCCAGGCAAGCAAGCAAGGTTCAGCAGGCAAGCAGAGGCAACTGTACCTATTTCCTCACGATGCTTCCCCTGCAGCCAGGCAAGCAAGCAAGGTTCATCAGGCAAGCAGAGGCAACTGCACCTCTTTCCTCACGATGCTTCCCCCCTGTAGCCAGGCAAGCAAGCAAGGTTCATCAGGCAAGCAGAGGCAACTGCACCTCTTTCCTCACGATGCTTCCCCCCTGTAGCCAGGCAAGCAAGCAAGGTTCAGCAGGCAAGCAGAGGCAACTGCACCTCTTTCCTCACGATGCTTCCCCTGCAGCCAGGCAAGCAAGCAAGGTTCATCAGGCAAGCAGAGGCAACTGTACCTATTTCCTCACGATGCTTCCCCCCTGTAGCCAGGCAAGCAAGCAAGGTTCATCAGGCAAGCAGAGGCAACTGCACCTCTTTCCTCACGATGCTTCCCCCCTGTAGCCAGGCAAGCAAGCAAGGTTCATCAGGCAAGCAGAGGCAACTGTACCTATTTCCTCACGATGCTTCCCCCCTGTAGCCAGGCAAGCAAGCAAGGTTCATCAGGCAAGCAGAGGCAACTGCACCTCTTTCCTCACGATGCTTCCCCCCTGCAGCCAGGCAAGCAAGCAAGGTTCATCAGGCAAGCAGAGGCAACTGTACCTATTTCCTCACGATGCTTCACCCCTGTAGCCAGGCAAGCAAGCAAGGTTCAGCAGGCAAGCAGAGGCAACTGTACCTATTTCCTCACGATGCTTCCCCCCTGTAGCCAGGCAAGCAAGCAAGGTTCATCAGGCAAGCAGAGGCAACTGCACCTCTTTCCTCACGATGCTTCCCCCCTGCAGCCAGGCAAGCAAGCAAGGTTCAGCAGGCAAGCAGAGGCAACTGCACCTCTTTCCTTGCGATGCTTCCCCCCTGTAGCCAGGCAAGCAAGCAAGGTTCATCAGGCAAGCAGAGGCAACTGCACCTATTTCCTCACGATGCTTCCCCCCTGTAGCCAGGCAAGCAAGCAAGGTTCATCAGGCAAGCAGAGGCAACTGCACCTCTTTCCTCACGATGCTTCCCCCCTGCAGCCAGGCAAGCAAGCAAGGTTCAGCAGGCAAGCAGAGGCAACTGCACCTCTTTCCTTGCGATGCTTCCCCCCTGTAGCCAGGCAAGCAAGCAAGGTTCATCAGGCAAGCAGAGGCAACTGCACCTCTTTCCTCACGATGCTTCCCCCCTGTAGCCAGGCAAGCAAGCAAGGTTCAGCAGGCAAGCAGAGGCAACTGCACCTCTTTCCTTGCGATGCTTCCCCTGCAGCAACAGCCTTTCCTTACCCAGACTGGCCCCACCACTGAAACACACTTGGCACCCGGACCACAGGTGCTGCCAACAGGTGCTGCCAACAGGTGCTGCCAACAGGTGCTGCCAGCAGGTGCTGCCAACAGGTGCTGCCAGCAGGTGCTGCCAACAGGTGCTGCCAACAGGTGCTGCCAACAGGTGCTGCCAACAGGTGCTGCCAACAGGTGCTGCCAACAGCCAGGCAAACAGGACATGCTCGGTTACAAGACGGACAAGCTGAGCGTTCAGAGTTCAGGGTTCACCGTTCAGGGCTCATTTATACAGGGGGGAGGCATGCTATCGTCCCTGTAGCCCCTAGGTCCCTCCGCACCCTCCCAATTACTCCCCCTGTGGCCTCTCCCTACCCTCCTAGGTTCCCGACGGTACTCCCCCTTTGGCCCCCAAGTATCTCCCTACCCTCACAGGTCACATACGGGACCCCCCCTGTGACTCCTCCCTACCCTCCCAGATTGCAAGCTCCCCCTGTGGCTCCCAAGTATCTCCCTACCCTCCCAGGTCACATACTAGGGCTCTCGCCCTGCGGCCCCTAGGCCCCAGCCGGCCCTCCCAGGTTGCAACCTCCCCCTGCATCAATCTGCTCTGCATAAATCCCTCTCCATGACAGCCTACCTAGTGCCACGGCCGAGCAGGGGGCGTCCAAAATCCACATAACAAGCTAACCCGGTGGCATCCATCTGCTTTGCAGCAAATGGCTTCCACTCGATCCATGGTAGCCTACCCAGCGCAACGGCCGAGCAGGGGGCGTCCATAATCCAGGCCACTCAATGTAACATTTGTAAATTCGAAATCCCGCCACCCGCGCACGTCGGATGTCATGTGGCCCCCGCACGGACCTGTTTTGGAGTCATGCGCAGCGTGAGTGTCTGCATCAGCCCCGGCGAGGGGGAGGCGCCATCCACCGCAAAGTCAAAGCCAGTAACCGCAAGTGTCGACATCCCAACGACGCACACCGGGCTGGATCGGTGGGAAAGGGAGAAGCAGGAGGGAGGGGGACAAGCCAAGGCCGGTCAGATTATATTCATGGAGATGTAAGCAGTAAGCCACCCAGTCCATTGAGTTCATGGTTAAGGGTTTAGGGTTTAACTATTTTTTGCTAGTGTGCTCTCATTGGTTGAGGCAATTCGTCATATGATACCACTGATTTAATGTTCCGTACCACTGTACCTGTTAAGGCACCACCTCATATGATAAGACGGACTGAAGGTTCCATGCCACAGTTCCTGCTCGATCGCATGCATCGTCAGCGCTGCTTGCACATGCCTGTTGCTTCATGGCAAGCATCGTGTGAGCAGTGCCGTGCAATTACGCCATAATTCAGAAATCGTGTTAGGAATTACTGTACCTCACGGGTAAATGTAGCTCAATTTGCCTTGCAATCACGGTGACTGAAACTCAGCTATGCAATTTAGCCACCGTAAGGACCATAATTGGCACACCACTGATTGTGAGCACTGCTTGCCAGGTCCTTGATGGCAAGCATTGCGGGCACTGCTTGCACACATACCTGTTGCTGATGTTGACAAAGATGGAGGCCGAGACAGCGGCGTTGAAGGAGGCCAGGCGGATGCCAACCAGGTTCTGTGCGCCAAGGCCCTGGTGCATCAAGGGTGTAGAATTAAGGGTTGAGGGTGCATCAAGGGTTTGCAATAAGGGAGCATTAAGGTTTAAGGTTTGAGGGTGTATCAAGGTTTCAGCGTTTAGGGTGTATTGAGGGTTGAGGGTGAATCAAGGTTTCAGGGTTTAGGGTGTATTGAGGGTTCAGGGAGTATCAAGGTTTCAGGGTTTAGGGTGTATTGAGGGTTCAGGGAGTATCAATGTTTCAGGGTTTAGGGTGTATTGAGGGTTTAGGGTGCATCACGGTTTCAGGGTTTAGGGTGTATTGAGGGTTGAGGGTGTATCAAGGTTTCAGGGTTTAGGGTGTATTGAGGGTTGAGGGTGTATCAAGGTTTCAGGGTTTAGGGTGTATTGAGGGTTGAGGGTGTATCAAGGTTTCAGGGTTTAGGGTGTAATGAGGGTTGCGGGTGAATCAAGGTTTCAGGGTTTAGGGTGTATTGAGGGTTAAGGATGCATCAAGGGTTTAAGGTTAAGGATGCATCAAGGGTTTAGGGATTTTAGGGTCAAGGTTGCATCAAGGACCGGAAGAATGAGATGAAGCATGATACAAGAGGCCGAGCAAGCTGCATGGGCTTGCATGATGATGTCTTGTGCTTCAAAGGTGATGTCATGGGCTTCAAAGGTGATGTCATGGGCGTGCAACTCTTTAGACAGAGTCGCGATAATCTTATTTGCCATCCTTCCTCTTTGGATGCTGCAACCAAGGGTTGTCAGCCAGTCCCCGTAATTCCAAGTAATAAAATGGATACTAACATTATTGCTGTTCGCATCATAATTATGCATCACGGAAATAATACTGTTATCAAAACAGTCTAATCGTTATATGGTTTCTTTCTTCCCCTTTTAGCCAGCTTGCCACTCCCCTTATGGCCCCCCCTTGCTGAGTCTTGGGTGGATGCCAGCAGGGGGCCATGGGAGCGACCCCCTGCGGTACGGAAACATGATATGCTACACCAGGAGGGCAGGGTTAAGGTTTCAGGGTCAAAAATCTAGGGTTGAAAATATAAACCCTAAACCCAAACATCTGTTGTTCCCCCCAGGCCTGCAATTGCTGAACCACTCAACTGCAATTCGTCCACATCCTGCCCACCATAATAGCAGACATGCTCACCGCCTGCACCTTCAAGGGGTGCACCCAGAACCTGGCGACACCCGTCACATCCGCAGTGGCACGCAAGAACCTCGGAGACAAGCAGCCATCACCTACTGAGCGTCTGAGCCACCGTACCGTTTGCTCACCCTGATAGAGGTGCCCACCACCTGCACCCTGGAGGGGTCATCGGACTGGAACCTGGCGACGCTCGTCACATCCGCACCGTCCACAGAGTCCCTGGTGTCGCTCCCGCCGTTGGTCCAGGACGCGTACAGCCTCAACGCCGACGTCTGGTACACCCCGACGCAGCCGGGGGGCGTCGGGCCGGTGTTGATGGGTAGGACCTTGTTGAGGGTGACGTCGTCGGTGGAGAGCTGCAGCGAGGTGGGGAACCACACTTGGATCGACACCTGCAGAGGCAGGCAGATGGAGGCAGAGGGACAGGGCAGTCAGGTAGGCAGGCAGAGGGACAGGGCAGCACCTTGTTCGAGATGGCAGATTATTAGCGCAGAGCACTCGCGGCACAGAATTAACTCCCCAGACAGATGCCGCTCCTGTCTGACAGGGCCCGCCCTTGGACGGAGACCTGCCGAGGCGTGCAGAGGGACAGCAGAGCGTGGCTGTGGTGGCAGGGTTCGTTTTTCTGAGTGGCCCCATGTATGGCCAGCTATGCTGCATGGGCCATGTAGGTGTATGTAGGTCAGTCAAGGTTTACCCCCAATTGGAGGGACAGGGGAGCACCTTATTCGAGATGGCATCAGCAGTGGTGAGCACTTGCGGCAAATAACTGGGTGCTCCCCAGGCAGATGCCGCTCCCTTCTATCAGGCCCCCACCCCCCTTGCCCAGCCACGCTCCTGTGGATTCCTCTACCTGGTCCTTTCGAAAAAGGCTGTGGGTGGCGGCCATCTTGACACTACAAATCTTCAGGGCCAACACAGCCCAATCTGATATTGCATGCACGCCCAATTTGCATACAAATGCATCTTACACACCTTACACACCCGATTTGCTCTAGCATACAAGCCCCGTGCATAAACGGCCTCGGCCCACACCCGAATTGTTTTTTTAACCCTCAGGCCACACTGAGGGCTCAGCTTAACTTCTATCTTCCCAGCCAGACCGCCCTTCCTGCACCCACCAGCACAGCCAATATCCAGCCAGCTTCCTTCAGGGTCATTCCTAGGCCCCTACCACACCCACCATCGGCATGAGATCCCTGACGAGGACCAGCTTTTGTCAAATTTATTGCTTAGGGTTTAGGGTTTAAGGTTTACCAGGCCCCACCCATGCGCACCATTGCCGTCAGGTTGCCGTCATTGACATGCACCCTGATGAGCGCCCCCTTGGCGGCCGAGCCGTGCGTCGAGCGCACTAGCACGCTGCAGCTGACGTCCACCTCGAACGCGTCTGCCGCCGCCGCTGACGCAGCCAAGCAGGCATCGGGTGTTTGCGGCTGCAGCGCAGAGGCGGCCAGGTTCATGGGGAAGGAGGCGATGACGACAGACTGCACGGTGGCCGCGACATTGTCCTGCATAGGATAGGGAGCACCAGCACCATCGTCATGAGATCAGCATAATCAGCATAAGATCATCGCAACCAACATTTGAAATTCATCAGAAACAACATTATATGATCAGCATCAGTTCATCAGCATCAGCAGCTCTTGACAGCCTAGCATTCATATGGTTTGAATGTTTGAACAGGACTGTCCATGCCGTCCATGTGTTAGAAGGCTAAGAGTGTTCTTGACAGACATCAGGAGCAGGCCTGTCAACAGTCTGAACAACACAGGTAGAAAGCATGATGACCCGCCCCTCACCCATGCCGTCCATGCGGTCATACGCTAAGAGGGCTCCTCACAGACATCAGGAGCCAGACTGTCAGCAGCCTCAGCACAGGTAGAAGGCATGATGACCCGCCCCGCACCCATGGCGCTGGCCACAGCCGTTTTGTACACACCAGTCACAAAACACAGTTTTGCTCTGTAGCTCTTACATTACTGAAGAGTGAAGACCAGGTGATACAACATTGCTTAGGTGCATGCATGATCACTGCCCCCCTTTCACCCGTGGCACGATGCGCCAGGTTGTGAAATCTGTCACGTGCTTACGTTGCTGAAGACCGCGGTGTTAAACAGGTCGGAGGAGGAGGACCATGCAAACAGCCCCACTGGGGAAGACGCGGCCATGGTGACGTATCCGGAGTCCGAGTGCTGCCCCGTCCTACGTCGCAGTGTTTAGGGTTTACTTATCAGGGTTCAATGTTTAGGATATAGTGCTCAGGGTTAAATGTTTAGGGTTCAGTGCGTTAGGCTTGAGGGTTTAATGTGTAGGGTTCAGTGCTCAGGGCTTAATGTTTAGGGTCCTGACTTCTGACCACTGGGCGGCCGCCACTGGGCCGATTGTTGCCCAGCCTTGACAGGCCTATAGCCGGTGGCCCAATCTGCAGGGCTTGCTGCACTATGCCCTGCGGCCGGCGGCTAGGTTGTAGCTGAAGTGTACCTGAAGCGTAGCTGAAGTGAAGCTGAAGCGCTTGGACATCAACACGGGTTCACCACCTGCAAGTTTTCCGCTGTCTTCTACCATGGTAAGTCTTTGTGAATCATCTATAGTTCGGTGCTCTTGCAGAGTGAGCATCTAGGAAAAGTGCAAGATCGGGATTGGCTGCTGATTTGCAGTGCTGCTCACTGCCCCCACATCATCTATTCGGACCACCAGCTTGTCAGTGGAGTTGCCTCTCACGCTGCCCGAGGCGTGCCAGCGGTAGATGCTGCTCATGGACCCCACGTCATCTATTTGGAACACGAACCTGTCTGTGGGGAGTGCGGGCTAGACGCTGCCCAAGGCATGCCAGCAGTGCTGCTCACCTGACATCATCTATTTGGACCACTAGCCTGTCAGTGGGGTAGATGCTGGCATCAGGGCCGATGGTGACAATGGGCGTCTGGCCGCTGACGATGGAGTCAGCCAGCGAGAAGTAGACATGGGCGAGCGTGACTGACGGGCCGAGGTACCTGCACGTGGAGGAGGCGATGGGGCGAGAGATGCAATGGGAGGAGGGGTGGAAAGCTGGGCTAGCCAAGTTCACAGGAAGTCTTGGCTGGCCAAGCTTGACAAGGAGAGGGGGGTGATGCAAAGGGAGGAGGGGTGGGCATCTTGGCTGGCCAAGCCTGTGCAAGTGGACATCAGGGAGATACTTGGCGGGCCCAAGTGCATGGTATATTGAGGGGTGGGCTACTGTGAGGTCGTGAGGGTGTGAGCTACTGTGGGGTGTGAGCTACAGTGGTGTGAGGGTGTGAGATATTGTGGGTTGTGAGCTACAGTGGAACCTTAAACCAAAACGAACAACAAGAATAAGCACTGGCTACATCAAACATAGGTCCTAGGTGCATGTGCATGGAATATTGGGAGGGGGGGGGGGGGGGGGGGCTGTGGGGAAATCGCAACACCAGGTGCTTGCAAAGAGAGGGGGGGCGCAAGGCAGCTTTAGTGGAGATGCATAAGGGGGATGGGAGCTACCTTGGCTAGCCCAGCTTGAGCAATGAGACATGTGCAGGTAGGGTTGTGTCAGTCTCTGGCAAATCTCCAGCACCCCATAGGAGAGAATGCAGAAGAAGGGTGGCACATGGTGGACCCAGCGGGAAAGAGGACCAAAGCGGCGATGCAGGCTGTGTACCATAGTCGCCCCCCCACCCCACCCTCCTTCCCCTCCATCCCACACTCCTTTGAGACGACGCAGGCTGTGCACCATGCTCACACCCTCCACTTCCCCACTCCCCTGATACAGAAAAAGTAATCACCCATTTGGAAGGGCTTCAGCCCCCTTGCCACCGATAAATGGCTACCGCCCCACTCCTTCCCCTCCACCCCATACGCCCCTGACTTGATTGGACCCGAAAGTAGCCGCACAGCAGAATCCGCCACGTTTCTATTAGCTACGCTAATCGTCCGGGCGGGTCGCCTCTAACTTCTGGAACCCAAATGTAATGTACGGGGTTACCTGGGGTCTGCTCCACCAAAGGTGGAGTGACCCCGGGGTTCCCTGACCTGATGGGCCCCGACTGTAGCCGCACAGCGGGATCCGCCACGATTCTATTAGCTACGCTAATATAAACGGGCGGGCTGATTAAAAAAAGGGCAAGGCGGCCAGCACCCCGCTAACAGTACCGTGGCGGATCCTGCCTCGTCGGTTCCACAGACCTCTTACCCACTTGCCCTGCCAGGCCCGCTGCCCCCCCCTGTCCTGCTGCCTCCTTGTGCCACTGCTCCCCCTCTGCTCTGCCGCCCCCCCCGCGCACATGTTGCTCGAGGTGGTTGGTGTGGTGCTCGTGAGGTACACGTAAGTAACATCGGCAGTGCCCGCCTGCAGGGTCACCGTCACCTGATCCCACAGCACCGAGCCCTCCGCTTTGATGAAAGACATGCGGTTGCTGGCGAACGCCTGCAGGGCAGTACAGGGAGCAGCACCAGCTCTTACGGCGGGTGTCCTCTTACAGGACACGGCAAGCAAGACAATCAGATGGCTGTGCTCATCAACCCTGCCAGCAAATGCTTGCATGGCAGCACTCGTCATACGCCTCTCCTATAGTGTGTTCCGCTATCTACACATCTCCTACACCTCTTATATTTGACTACATTACTACACCAATTAGAAAGGGTCTAATGATGGAAAAGACTAGCAGTGCAGCACAAGCTCTCTCATGACCAGACAAGCAAGACAGAAGACAGGCGGCGGTGCTCAAGCATACACAGCACCAGCTCTTACAGGATATGACCAGCAAGACAGAAGATGTTTTAATGTTTCGTTTGTGGTTTCCTCCTGGTTCGCTCTGCCTGGCCCTTTCGCAAAAGGCTGTGGGTGGTTGCATCAACTTTGTAACATCAACGGAACACAGGCGGTGGTGCTCAAGCATACGCTGCACCAGCTCATACAGGACACGGCCAGCAAGACAGACAGATGGCTGTGCTCCTTGCGGTTGCTGGCAAGCCGTAAAGGGCAGCACACGCAGCGCCAGCCCTTACAGGACGTGACTAGCAAGACAGACGGCTGCGCTTGTTGCGGGGCACAGGTGATGCTCCGACAACAGATGCAGGTGCTTATGAATCAGGCACACATCAAGCAGTGTCCTATGCAACACTGGGCAGTGACCTGGCAGTGACCTGACGGTGGCAAGGCATCGAATCTTTACTCACTATGATGAATCCCCCGGTCGCTGCAAAGGGCCCGGCCCTGAAGGATGTGTGGTTCCTGTCCTCCCTCTCACCACTGTAACGTCAACCCCCAAGGCTGGTTTGCTGCTAAGGACCCGAACCTCTCACCACTTGCATATTGACCGCCTACCCTCTAATATTTAGGGTTCCTCCTTCTTACCTCTGGCGCATTGGCCCCCATCCGTTAGTAAGGCACGTTGAACCCCATCCTCTAGGGTGTATGATTCCCCTCCCCCCTCCCACCACTTGCACCTTGACCCCCCTACCCTTGGGCTATATGATTCCCCTCCCCCTTCTCACCACTAGCACATTGACCCCCCTCCCCTTGGGCTATATGATTCCCCTCCCCCCTCCCACCACTTGCACCTTGACCCCCCTACCCTTGGGCTATATGATTCCCCTCCCCCTTCTCACCACTAGCACCTTGACCCCCCTCCCCTTGGGCTATATGATTCCCCTCCCCCTTCTCACCACTTGCACCTTGACCCCCCTCCCCTTGGGCTATATGATTCCCCTCCCCCTTCTCACCACTTGCACCTTGACCCCCACCCCCCCTTCAGACTGTATGATTTCTCTCCCTGTTCTCACCACTGGCACGTTGAAGCCCCAGACTGGGTCACTCCCAGGGACCACAGCTGTCAGCGTCACCTTGAACACCTCGCCAGCATGGAGCGGCCTGCATCGACAGGAGAGGCAAAGGGGGTATCATGGCAAGCTACATGGGAAGGGGCGGTCCATTGTTATGAAGGCAAGCTACATGGGAAGGGGGGGTCCATTGTTATTAAGGCAAGCTACATGGGAAGGGACGGTCCATTGTTATTAAGGCAAGCTACATGGGAAGGGGGGGTCCATTGTTATGAAGGCAAGCTACATGGGAAGGGGGGGTCCATTAGTTGTTATTAAGGCAAGCTACATGGGAAGGGGCGGTCCATTGTTATGAAGGCAAGCTACATGGGAAGGGGGGGTCCATTGTTATGAAGGAAAGCTACATGGGAAGGGGGGGTCCATTGTTTTTAAGGCAAGCTACATGGGAAGGGGGGGTCCATTGTTATGAAGGCAAGCTATATGGGAAGGGGGGGTCCATTGTTATTAAGGCAAGCTATATGGGAAGGGGGGGTCCATTGTTATCAAGGCAAGCTACATGGGAAGGGGCGGTCCATTGTTATAAAGGCAAGCTACATGGGAAGGGGCGGTCCATTGTTATTAAGGCAAGCTACATGGGAAGGGGGGGTCCATTGTTTTTAAGGCAAGCTACATGGGAAGGGGGGGTCCTTTGTTATTAAGGCAAGCTACATGGGAAGGGGCGGTCCATTGTTATTAAGGCAAGCTACATGGGAAGGGGGGGTCCATTGTTTTTAAGGCAAGCTACATGGGAAGGGGCGGTCCATTGTTATTAAGGCAAGCTACATGGGAAGGGGGGGTCCATTGTTATCAAGGCAAGCTACATGGGAAGGGGCGGTCCATTGTTATTAAGGCAAGCTACATGGGAAGGGGGGATCCATTGTTATTAAGGCAAGCTACATGGGAAGGGGGGGTCCATTGTTATTAAGGCAAGCTACATGGGAAGGGGGGGTCCATTGTTATTAAGGCAAGCTACATGGGAAGGGGGGGTCCATTGTTATAAAGGCAAGCTACATGGGAAGGGGGGGTCCATTGTTATTAAGGCAAGCTACATGGGAAGGGGGGGTCCATTGGGGGTGTCCCGCGATGCCAGCCAGGCAGAGGCCAAGGCCCCATGAAAGAAATAAAACAACGCCCCCCTAGGGGCGTGCGGGTTGAGGAAACAGCGCAGCTCGGGGCCGAGGCCACGTCCGCACCATTACTATCTACCGGCCACGTGCAGGTAAGGCAGGGTCGTCAGATTCCAGATTGACTGACCCTGTCCAGGAAACCACTACAGCACCACACCTTGCTCAACTAATATAACAGTCCTGGGGTCTAGGGTCAAGGATTCAGAGCATCTAACCCTAAACCCAGCCTGGGCTCCGAGCCACGCCGCAATGTTCGTTTCGAGAAGCTGTGAGCGATGGAGACGTTCTCACCTGTAAGGCAGTGTGACCAGCAGGCCGGCCGCCGTGTCTGGCGGGACGAGGACAGGATGCACCGGCACTCCCTGCAGGACAATGTCTGCCGGCGCCGACGACGCCACCAGGGCCTCCCTGTGAGCAAAATGGACGAGGTGGGATGCCTTGGGCCCAGCAGGCCCCCCTGCTCGCATGTTTGTGTGAATAATCTGACATCATACACATACACACACACACACACAATGCACACGCACACACTGCATGTATGGAGATGCACTGCTGCCTGTCTGCTGCACGGGCTTTACGGGCGGCAGAGGCTCACAACATTCTTCTCAGCCCGCTGGGATCTGTTCTCCAACCCTACCTGTGATGGGTTCGACCCTTAGCCCCAAACCACGTCCTTCACACTCTTCACACCCTCACCCCCTGATCAGCCCTCACCCCTCCACACCCTGGTAGGGACCCTCCTCCCCCTCGCCCCCCCCCCCCCCACAAGGCCTGCCGGCCTCGGTTTCATGCCCACACTTTCCCACTCAGACACACTTATTCACACCCCTGGATCCTATAAATCAAGTCCAGATCTAAGAAGGACAACACTGCCCAAACCCGCACCCAAGGTACACATCCAGAGTGACGGAGGCGTAGGACGAGCTGCCGGGGCCTGGGAACCTGGCACTGGGCACAGTCCCCTGGCAGTTCCCCACGCCGCTGCCGGGCAGTCCTGTGGCCAGGACGCAGGCCGGTAGCACAAGCTGCCCGCCAACTACAGGGGAGGAGGCATTGGCGCTGTCCCTGAAGCTAAGGACGGGAAGCACGCGGAGGCCTTGCGTCGCCACGAGCGTGCGTCGGTCAGCGTCCAGGAGCTGGAAGGCAAGCCCCAGGGCCTGCCCCGCGGTGTCGTTGTCCTCGAGGTACAGCGTGGTTGTGCGCAGCAACAGCCGAACGCTGGCGGGGGCCAGCCTGGCAGGAGGGGTGCAGAGAGAGAGAGAGGGCGCGGAGGGTTCAAGCAGCAGGGTGCAGTGTAGGACTATATGCTGCGTGCGGCGGGGATGGCTGTGGCAAGTACATAGTTTGTCAGGTAGATAATAACATGACTGTATACGCGATCACCATATTAAAGGAAAACATGCAGCTATTGGCCTGCCTTACCTGGTCCCTTCAGGAGGACCGCGCAGGGTTAAGCCACGATGAGCTCTGTCCCATCATTAACGCCCAACCCCTAAATCCATTATAAGCCCAAATCCTTAACCCTAAACCCATGATAAGCCCAACCCTTAACCCATGATAAGCCCAAACCACTCACCCGGTGACATTGAACGAGAAGGCATCCAGCGGTACGCCCCCCGCCTTGAGCAGTACGGCGCGGCCGAGGCTAGAGCCGCCCGCTTGCATCATGAACGCTCCAAAGTCCTGGCTCCAACTCACGTCCCCGCCGCCGCTGCTGTTCAGGATCTGTTTGAGCGGGCCACGCGGAAAACCCGCGAGGCCGGGGCCGAGGCTGGTGGTGAAGCGCAGAGAGGCCAGCAGGCCAGCCGCTGGGCAGCTGCTGCTAGGCGGGGCTTCCACGAGGGTAGCGTTTGCTCTGATGTGGCACCGGGCAGGGCGGGGCGGGGGACGCCGGCGATTGAAACACGATATAGCCGAACGGAGCAAAACACAGGCAACAAACCCTTTACCCTGAAACCCTAGACCCATAGTGCAAAGCGCAGGCAGCAAACACTTAACCCACGGTGCAAACCACAGGCAGCAGAAATAATGGACTGAATTAAATAGCAGCTACTGTGGCAGCTAACAGCGAAGATTGTCAGCCACATCCAGTGTAGTCAGCATCTGTCTGTGCAGGATGCAAGAAGAGGCGTTTGCCTTGCGAGGAGTCCTAACTTATAGGGGCCCCCGTCGGAGAGGCCTGCGAGAAGAGTCGTTGTCACTTACAGGGTTATGTTGCTGTTGTTGGGTACGTAGGTGGGTTTAGGGTTTAGGGTTTTAAAACTAGTCATCACTTACAGGGCTATGGTGCTGTTGTTGGGCACGTAGGTGGGAGGCACCCAGCCCTCGATATCCTGTGTGCAACAGGCAACGGCAGCCATCGAGTGAGAGATGGCACAGGAGCATGCAGAGAGTCGTCGATTGGGGGCAGGCAACGGCAACGATGGGGTGAGTGATGGCACAGGAGCATGCAGAGAGTTGTTCATTGGGTTCAGACAGCAGCAACGATCGGGTGAGAGATGGTACAGGAGTACGAGGAGTGACGTTTGATGCAGTCAGGAGCCACAGAATGCCATGGAGGAGGGGGCGGGGAGGCGCCGACAGCATGCGGCATCATATTGCATGTGATGGAAAACTAGGCATCATGTTGCACCAAATGGGAGGGCAGGCCACCCCCTCATGAAAACACTTATTGCCAACCCTGTCATGAAAACCAGGCTCTCCCATGGCAGGACCAGCTGCATGGGCTGCATGGGCTGCATGGTGTCGAAATCTCGGCTCAGGCACATCCAGTAAGCTGCATCTATTTTTAATCTTGATGGCACATGAAAAGATCGCATTCAAGAATCACCTTGAAGAATCGCATTGGCACCGAGTGAGAAGCGCCTGGTAAATTGTATAAAAATGCACACACCCATGCCCCTCCCTAAGTTTGCTTGCGCTCCCATCCCACCTGAGCCATCCCATACAGCCGCAGAAGGTTCCCATCAGCGACACACAGCGTCGTCGACACGTTGGTGCCTGCCTTCAAGATCACGATGCTGCCGCTGAAATTACCAGACGTGGGCAGCAGGAGGTCTGTCTCGGCGCTCGGTGCTGCGGCCCCTTCGTGGACGGCCAGGTAGTAGAGGACGCCTGCACGCGAGTCCCACAGCTTCGCTTGCTCTCCCAGCTTCTGGCGATTGGGATCCACACATGCTCATCTGCCAATCAGGATCTAGCTATCCAGATCTGGCTGGCAGGATCCACCCATGTAGATCTGGAAGCAGGATCTAGCTATCCAGATCTGGAGAGCGAGACCTACCAATCCTTGATAGTCCTAAGAACAAGCCAGCTCCCCCCAGCCCTGCATACATCTTGCCCTGTAGTGTTTGCTCTGTAAGTACCCTCCTGGTCGGCCCACGCTTATGGCCTACCCCCTTGCATCCTCCTGGCCGGCCCACGCTCGTCCGACACCCAACATTTGTTCTCCGGCCGGCCTAAGGTCCCCCCTCCGCCCCTCACCTGGCTTGCTGGAGGCCACGGTGATGGTATAGACGTTCTTAGGCAGCTCGTAGGAGGTTGCAAACACGGTAATAACTGGCGGCAAGGAGTCCGGCGTGCGGGCCGACCTACGTCAGGGCAGCCAGGGGGGAGGAGCTACTGAGAAGGTAGTGAGGTGAGGGAGGGGCCAAGGTGGATGTGGTAAACATGGCGATGACACCGGAGGCGGGGGAATTGGTGTGTGGGCTGTGAAGTACGTCAGGGCAGCCAGAGGGGAGGAGACATTGGGAGGCAGTGAGGTGAGGGAGGGGCTGAATCAGGTCATAAGTAGACCAGCTTTACAAGTCTTTCTTTCTATCAAACCCAGATCCCAGATCCTGATCTTGCAGAACAAAACTTCGATATTCAAGTGCTCTGGCCCGTTGCTTACATGTAAGGTTTAGGTAGGGTGGTGGCCTGGTGGGGGCGGCTTCTCTTGTAACATGGCGATTATTTATCACGATCATGGTACGGTACGTCTAATGCCAGGAACCGCGAGCACCCAACGGAATGAAGCCTCCTCCACCCAGCCACCCACATAATGGTGGTCATATTCGCCTGTCGGTTGCCCACATCGTCTTCTGCCACGAGGTACACATCGTACCACGTTCCCCTTTTCAACCCCGTCGCGTTGATGGATGCGCTCTCATTGCGGTAGAAGGCTAGGAAGGTCCCCATGGAGGCAGGTTGCGGGCCCTGCAAGAGAGGGGCGTTGGCAGGTACAGGGTTCAGAGACATAGAGGGTGTTGGGTTAAGGGTTTGGAGGGTGTTGGGTGCAGGGTCTAGAGGGTGTTGGGTACAGGGTGTTGGGTACAGGGTTTAGAGGGTGGGTAAAGGGTGTTGGGTACAGGGTGTTGGGTACAGGGTTTAGAGGGTGGGTAAAGGGTGTGGGGTACAGGGTGTTGGGTACAGGGTTTCGAGGGTGGGTAAAGGGTGTTGGGTACAGGGTGTTGGGTACAGGGTTTAGAGGGTGGGTAAAGGGTGTTGGGTACAGGGTTTCAAACCCTTGACCCTGGAGGCAGGTGACGGGCCCTAAAAGAGAGGGGCCTGGATACGTTCAGGTCTATAACCCTGACCCTGCATCTTGAAGACCGGTAGGGACTAGGGGGCCCTACAGCAGAAGGGGATAAATGCAATTACTGGTCGAGACCCCACACCCCGGACCGTGGAGACGGGTTATGCAAGGGCATTTCGAAAGCAAGGGGGGGGGGGCATTTCAAGATTCCAGTTCCAGCCATTCTGTGTGTGTTCAGGTCCACCAGGGCTTGCTTGCTAGTTCTCTTGCACTAAGGATCCATCATAAGCCTAGCAGGCTGCCTCTGGCTACCGGGCTTCTTGCGGCAATACCCGGCCTGAGACCCTGCCCCCGGCCCAGTCAATTTGTGTGCTGCACGTGTTCAGTACTATTCCAAAGTATTTCAAGTGCATCCTGTCCACAGGGCTTCTACATAAAATATGGTTTCGGAGCCCACCCGGGGATTCAGGGTCAAAAGTTCCGGAGCCCACCTGGGGTCAAGGGTCTCAAAATTTTCGGAGCCCAGCTGGGGTTAGTGGGTTCAAAGTTCCGGAACCTGTCTGTGGGTCCAGCGTCAAAGGTTCCGTAGCCCACCTGTGGGATGCTGAGGTCGAACACTTGCTGGGGCGTGGGTGGTGTGGAGGGGCTGGTCAGGATGATGCAGAACACGGCGCACTTCCTCTTGTCCAGCTTCGCGGAGATGGCGAGGGAGGTGTCGTCCAGGCCGGTGGCAGACACCGCTGAGGAGCAAGGACAAGGTGGCAGGATTTACGCGCAGCAGGCTGACGTCCGTGGCTGAGCCTGGGTGCCTGAACGGCTGGCCGCGTGGTCTTAATGCCTAGGCCTGCTTGTTTGTTGGCCCAGGCCTGGAAGCCCGCATGTCTATGTCTGTGCATCAATGAGACCTAGCATGCCTGTGCCTGATAGCCTGCAGCCCTATGTCTGATTGCTTGCATGCCAAGCCTGACAGCCTGCAGCCCTATGCATGTGCAGCAAGTGCATGTCTAAGATTGGTATCTGATTGGTATCTGATTGGTATTTGATTGGGATCTGAGTGTGATCTGATTGGGATCTGATTGGGATCTGTGTGGGATCTGAGTGGGATCTGATTGAGATCTGATTGGGATCTAGTGAGATCTGAGTGGGATCTGATTGAGATCTGATTGGGATCTGAGTGGGATCTGAATGGGATCTGATTGGCATCTGATTGAGATCTGATTGGGATCTGAGTGGGTTATGAGTGGTATATATGAGAGGAACCCAGGATGAGTGAGACCGGTGTGTGCCTGTGCCTCATTGCCTGCATGTCTGTGCATGTGCATGCACGCCAATGCATGTGCATGAAAGTCCTGAAGTCCCCAAGTCTTATGCTCGTCAAGACTTCTCCTAGCAGATATTTTGCATGGAAATCGATACATGCCTGCAAAGGCCCATGCATGTGGACCATGTGCATGCCAATGCAGACATGCATGCATGACTATACACGTGCATGGGTGGGACCTGCGTGGGACCCACCCAGAAAGAGAGAGACCATTGCATGCCTGTCTGATTGACTGCATGCCTATGCATGTGCGACATATGCCGGCCTATGCCTGATTGCATGCAAGCCTACACAACTATGCATGTGCATGCCTGCATGCACATGCATGTGGAGCATGTGCATACCGATGCAAACATGCATGCCTGTACATGTGCATGAGTGGCCTCTGAGTGGATGAGAGAGGCCTTAACATGCCTTTGCCTGATTGTTTATGCAGGCCCATGCATGTGCATGAGTGAAAAATAGCGGTAAAACTACAAGACCGGTCACCTGTGGGCCAGCGAGCTATGTGTGAACCTGGGTGGCTAAACTCTCACACCTACCCAAGAAGACGGGCGGGGTGACATCTGGGGTGGCGAAGAGCACCTGCTGGACCGTCTCGTTCACATTGCCGCTGGAGTCGCGAGCAGCCAGCCACAGGATGTATGTCCTTCAAAACAGGGAGAGCCTTAGGATTCAGGGATTAGGTTGTAAGGTTTAAAGGCTTGGTGTGCAACGGCCATGTCGTTTGGGGTTAAGGGTTTAAAATGCAGGGTTTTTAAGGCCTAAGGGGGTGCAACAGCCATGCCGTTTTTTCTACGTGGAAGGGATCTCAGACAGTGAAGTGCCAAGGCCGAGGGGACAGGAGGACAAAGGCGACAGAAGACGCGGGGAGATGCCGGAACAATCACGCGGCAAAAGCAATACAGCTTCTTGGCAGCTCATTGACTGGGATGGACTTCCTCTCAAAGAGGCTACGTGGCAGGATCGATAGACACGTGCCAAACTATGTGCTTGACAGAGGCACCATGACCTGGTGGCAAGCAAAGTGGCTCCATGACTAGAATGCACCTCCCCTGACATCCCCTGCATCAGAGCGCACGCAACCACACTGGACTGACGGCTGGGCGGTTAATACTGGGCCGACTGAAACGCAACCTTGACCGGCCAATGGCCCCTGTGCATACGTTTGGTCTCCGGCCATTGGTCTGAGCAGCAGGGCTTCGTAAATCAGGCCCGCCCAGCCAGAAGATGTGATGCAGCAGAATCGTGGCTGAAGCACCCTGCGATCAGCAGTGCTCCCCCTCTCACCGGTTGCTCGTAAGGTTTGACAGAGACGTGTTAGGGTTCAGGGTTACTGAAGCTTCACCCTAAACCCTAAACTTACTGATTGCTTGTAAGGTTGGACAGAGTTAAGTGTTAGGGTCTGGGTTTTAGGGTGACTTAACCTTCAACCCTTGACTCACCGATTGCTTGTAAGGTTTGAAATGGAAGTGTTGTACTTAATGCTGGACGTAGGAATCGGAATCTCCCCAAAGGCCAGGGGTGGCGCGGGGGGCCCTGGCAGGCGAGAAGAGTTCTGCTTCAGGATGTCGCCTGCGGAGGTGTAGCTGCCACCATCCACACTGGAGTTGCTGTTCGCATACGTGAGAACGAAGGCTGCGGCCCCCCGCTTGTTCAGCCATGCAGCAAACGTCACGTTGCATGTGAAGGAGGACTTCCTGAAGGTCGGGGCGACGAGGAATGGTGGGGTTCAGGAGGCAAGGTGTTGCTGGGTGAAGTTGGGAAGGAGGTGCTGGGTACAGGCAACAAGCAATCTTGGGGTTCAGGAGAAGGGGAGGCCAGTGAGCTGCAAGGTAGATTGATACGCATGCGTGAAGCACACAAGGAAACCCATTTTGGTTGTCGATATCAGACAGAACAGACTGTTGTGCTCCCAATAAGCTCATCTGACCCATCACACAACACCATAATGAAGAAATCTTTGGCAAGCAAGAAGCAGTTCGGTAGCATGCTCAGCAGAAATTTCAAATTTGATGTGTGGCTGTTTTTGAATTGACAGATCTGGTGGAAGCTCCCCTAACATGCATTCCCACATGCATGCGCCCCATGCATGCTTGGGGGAGCATGCATGCAGGGAGCATGAATGCTCCCCAAGCATTCCATGCAAGCATCTATCCATGCAAGCATCTATCCATGCATAAATCGGATGTGTGGGGAGCAATCATGCATGCATACAGACATGCATGCATGCTCCCCGCACCTGTTGTGTGTGTACACACACACACATGCATCCATGCATGCTCCCCACACAACAGGTGCATGCATCCGATCACATCCGATCACATCAGATGCATGATGCCCCTCACATCAGATGTATCTGATCCGATCGGATCGGATCACATCAGATCGCAAGCATGCTCCGAATTACATCATAGCACATCAGAACTTCACATCCGAATCATCCGATGCATGCTCTCAATCACATCACATCGCATAGCATCCAATACTTGCTCCTTGCACGGATACCCGGCCCCCCTCATCCGATACTTGCTCCTTGCACAGAAACCCCGTCCCCACTCATCACCTGTCGCACGACACGGATCCGTCCGTGCCGTCCAGGAGGGATACGCGCACCACTGGTGGCGTCACGTCCGGGGTGTCGAAGGGTAGCGACAGTGGGACCGCCTGCTTGTTCTTGAAAGAAGTTGTGTCCTGAGCCGCCAAGCATAGGAGGTAGCTCGAGGCATCCTGCATCAGGAGCAAGACAGGCGGCAGTGGGGGGAGGGGGACAGAGCAGCTGGCAGATAGCACTTGACGGACACATCCCTACACAGGCCTCCTCGCAGCAAGACAGCCTCATCATTTCAGCCATTGAATTACTATCTGCCCAGCCCCCCACCACCACACAATCCACTAGGCCATGCGCCTGCCTGATTCTCACCCCTGAGCGCGTAGACCACAGACCTGTACATCCCCTCCCACCCACTCACCCTCCCCTCAGGGATGCACTTCTCCCCTTACATCCCTCATCCTCTCCCCTAGCCCTCCCCCCCTCCTCCTCATCTCCCTCCCCTCAAAAGATAGACAAACAGCGTAAGCTGATGTCGCGTGTGCCTCGAGTGGTTCGCGGTTCACACATCCGCCCACACCACTTTTCCCCCCTCGAGCCCCTCACCCACCGGCTGATCACCAGCAGCTTCCCCTCCCGGCGCCTCTCGCCCTCTACCTGAATCCCCTCCCTCCCTGCCCCTACTCTCCCCCCCCACCCACCCCTCTCCCTCCCCACCCCACCTGTAGGCCCCCAATGGTGGTGACAGAAGCTGACAGCGGGTTGTACAGATAGGGCTCACCCACCAGCACGCCGCTGGAGCCAGCAGGAACGACCTGATTGTAAATCTAGACATGAAAGAGGGGCATATGCAGTCAGAGATTGGATGCCACGGGGCCCCTGTTACGACGGCACACAGTAAGAAATACGAAGCCAGGGGACCTCTCCTATGGGTGCCTAGGGACCTCTCCTACGGGTGCCAGCCGCCGCTGGAGCCAGCAGGAACAACCTGATCGTAAATCTAGACATGACAGAGGGGGATATGCAGTCAGACATACAACACCTGGGGACCTCTGCTGTGACCACCAGCACACCGCTGGGTCTTACTGGAGCAAGCTGGTGGGGAATCGTCACACACACTGATACATAATTACACAGGACAGAGGTGCACAGCCAGAGAACCCAACTCAAACAAATAAATATAATTAAGTCACTACTTGCATGTTTCAAAATTTGAGGCTGTCAGACCTCTTCCCAGCTCTCGTATGTTTTTTTATGCGAGGACCCTGCTATCCCTGATGGAGCTGCTGCCCAGCTGCTCGCCTGCTGTACAGAAGGGCATGCCGTCAAGTCCTTAGACAGCCCGTACTGATACGATATGATGACGGGCTTGTCCAGCTGCAGGACGAGGGGGGAGGGGTTAGGGTTTAGGGCAGCGGAGGACCAGGTGGACAAAACAGCAAAAGGCAGTTGGGGCAGTAACGGCACGGACAAGACACCCTAATGCATTACACGACAAGATATGGGAAGATATGCGATGTCATGATGTCACATAGAGCATGCTTGTTCATACGGATGGCTTGGAGTGCATATAAGCGGCTCCGTGAGCACATACAGCTAAGGACAAACTCACACATGTACTCGTATGCAGCACGCCTTGAGTGCACGCCTCACCACGAATTGGGGTAATAAAGACTGACTATAGGAGACTGCCATCATATCATATACTTAAAAGGATACGGTATGTAATTTTCAATATATTGTGTGAACTCTGGTGGTCCTAATGGCCATAAAGAAGATGCCACCGGATACTCATAATGGAGACTGCCAACCTGAATGCAACGTACCTTTCTAAACCACTATTTGGTGCTTTTATTACCGTAGATTTGCTTTACCCTCCCTCACAATGAACGTTGTTTGGGGGTGAGGGATCCATACAATTACTAATTATCGGCAGTCAACGCTAGTTTTCAGTCAGAAATTAAGTTTTTTTTGTGTCCACAGTTTGCCCGGAGGGCAGCATTAAAAGAAATACCTTTTGGTGCCCTAGGGAAGGCAAATCAAATCTACGATATTCCGGCCCTTGATAAAATCTTTCCCACCTGCACCGAGAAGTTTGCGCTGTGCCCCGCCGGTGTGACCCGGTAGTCAAGCCACTGGGGCGGGTTGTTGTCGTCGGTGTGAACCAGCTTCTTGGTGAAAGACTGGGTACGTGTGAGTGGGAGCAGGGCATCAGATGTGGGAGCGGGGCGAGGGGGAGCAGGAGGGCAAGTGGAAGACTGGAGACGGCAAGTGGGAGACTGGGCAAGGGCAAGTGGGAGCAGCGCATCAGACTGCAGGAGAGGACCCCCGGCCGCTGTCAGGAGGGCAGGGCATATCATGAGCGGTATGCCCCAAACAACTGCAACACACGACTGCTCCAATCCCGGCAGGGAAGTTGTATTTTGATATTTGATTTCAAACCAGTATTTTGTTTTCATATTTGTAACCGTTCTGATCTGCGAGCCTAAGTTATCTGCAGCCACACATTTTGTGCACGGGGGACGTGCACATGTCGCATGCATCAAATGTGATGCTCTGTTTGACTTTAAGAACTTATCAAACAACTTCACAATGGCTCAAGTCCCTGAATGTGCAGAGCCCTACCACGAACCCCGGCCCTGCTCCTCCCCCCTCTCCCACCTGCTGCATGCTTGGGTTCCGGATTTAGGGAACCCTGAAACCTCTGATCTGCTGCACGCTTAAGTGAAGGGTTCAGGGTTTAGGGGCAGATAAAGCCTCTTACCTGTTGCAGACTTGGGTTCGGGGTTCAGGGTTTAGGGACACATAAAAACCTCTTACCTGCTGCACATTTGCATAGGTGTCCTTAGCAAGGAGGAACATGACATAGTTGGTGTTGGAGCTGATACCCTCCTGGAACACCAGGCTGCATGACCGAGAGGCAGACCCGGTCTGGCACAGCTGCGTGGCCGTCAAAGGACCCTGGGTGCGCGGTGACAGGGGCAAAGGGGAGGGATGGGGGCGGGGGTGAAAGCAGGGCTTAGGTGGGTGGCAGGGCTCGGTTGGGTGGCAGGAGCAGGTTACAGGTGGGTGGCGGGAGCAGAAGGACAGGGATGGAAGCTGGGGTGAAAGCTGGGTGCGCGTGTGCAGCATGAGCAAGATGTATGGAAGTAAAAGACGGAGTTCGGAGGCGGTGGAGAGGGATAGGGCAGCGTTTTCTTTTGCACGGGTTAGTTTGTGAAAAGCGACAGACGTCTCTCAGCAGGGGTCCACTGGCTCGCCTGCACTACCGGCGGCCAGCTCAGGGAGACTGTGACGTTGCCCGCCAGCTCCTGCACTACCGCGAAGGCGTAAACCTCGCCCGGCTTGTCCATCTCGATTTGAAGGGTGAAGTTGGTGAACCCTGTCAGCCTGCGGGTGCAATGGGGGAGAGGACAGGGTTAAAGGTTCAGGTTTAGGGTTGAAGATTCAGGGGGTGAATCAGTGACTTTTTTTTGTCAGAAATAGCAGCAGGCTATGAATAAAGGTTTCAATAATGTATATATTTTGTCAGAAGTAGCATCAGACCATGAAACGGCGCTTGAATATTTAATCCCCCTTTTTGTTCCTTTTCTGATATTTTTTTGTCAGAATAGCATCAGGCTGAAGGCTGTGCCCCACCTGGCCCGCCAGTACCCCTGCATGGGATTATTGCAAACTGGTAATTGGGCAGTCGCAACTCCCTGAACTAAAGGTGACATGTAGCTGAATATAAATATATAGCTGACTCTGTAGCTGAAGCACCCAGGCCCACCGATACCGACTGCATGATTTAGCCGAATTGCAGCTGAAGCACTCCAGAATAAAGAGTTTCCCACGCAGCCCGCTGGTTTTCCCACTGTGAGATGATGATGAACACTGGCCACTGAGCACCTCTTATCTGTAGCTGACTTGTAGCTGACTTGTGGCTGGATTGTAGCTGATTGTAGCTGAAGCACCCTAGCCCTCAGGTACTCACTGCGTGATGTTGATGAACACTGGCGGGGTGAGGTCCACGGTCATGATATCTGCCAGGTACAGCTGGTAGTTGTAGAAGACGTCGGCGGTGACAATCTTGATCGAGTACAGGGTGCCGTTCTGCCAGGCGCAAGAGAACAAGCGAGCAGAGGGTGGTAGACAGGGGTGGAAATGATGAATCCCAGGTTGAAGGTTGAGGGTTGAGGTTGACAATCTTGATCAAATACAGGGTGCCGTTCTGGTTGCAAGGGCACAAGCATGCGTTTAGAGCGTGGTATACAGGGGCGACGTTGATGATGCGCGGGGTTGGGGGTGCCATCATGTGCACATTGCATATTGCTGGGTCATGATTGGGTGCTGTGGCCGCATCATGGGCGCAGCGCTCACCTGCAGCTGAGGCACGGGGAATCGCCCCCACCGCATAACATTTCCCCCCGGGCCAGGTGCTGCACATTGCATACTCCTGGGTTCGGTTTAGGAGATGTGTCCGCGACATGGGCGCAGTGCTCACCTGCAGCTGAGTCACGGGGAACCGCCCCCACTGCGAAATGTTGGCGACCGCGAGGCAGTCCTGATGTATGATGGTCTCGTCGGTCGCGTCAAAGAAGGTGTTGAACATCTACAGGCGGCAGCCGGGAGCAGGTCAAGGGGGGGGGGGGTCTCGGAGCAGCACGTGTGAGCAGGTCACACAGCTCAGACAGAGGAGACTGGTCTCATACAGACCCTGAACCCTGAGCCCTAACATGCAGGTAGGAGGTGGGCAGTCTGTATTGGATCTAGGGTTTTGGGTTGTAAGGTTTTGGGGTGCAAGATTTCTCGAGCAGGCAGAGCTCACTGAGCATGTGCAAACTCTGCAGCAGCAAGCCCTCAGCGCTCCACCCAGGCCCGTGTCACAGGGTAAAGGCACATGGGACATGGTATGGGAATGGAAAATTGAAATAAAACCTCTCCCAGGCCATTTCAAATGAAATTGTAACCTCACCCAAGGCATTTTAAACATATGGAAACGTGACCCAAGGCATTTCAAATAATATTGATGCCTGACCATACCCAAGACATTTCAAATAATATTGAATCGTGACTTAAGGCATATTGAAAGCTCGCTTAACCTTTGTCACACAACATTAAAACCTCACCTTCGGCATTTCAAATGATATTAAAACCTCACCCAGGCCACGTCGCATGATATTAAAACCTCACCCAGGCCACGTCGCATGATATTAAAACCTCACCCAGGCCACGTCGCATGATATTAAAACCTCACCCAGGCCACGTCGCATGATATTAAAACCTCACCCAAGCCACGTCGCATGATATTAAAACCTCACCCAGGCCACGTCGCATGATATTAAAACCTCACCCAAGCCACGTCGCATGATATTAAAACCTCACCCAGGCCACGTCGCATGATATTAAAACCTCACCCAAGGCATTTCCAATCAGATTAAAACCTCACCCAGGCCACGTCACATAATATTAAAACCTCACCCAAGCCATGTCGCATGGCACTGAAGCAGTGCATGGCGGCTCCCATGCCGCCCCCATTGAGGGCTGCGGCGGGAGGTAGGGGGAAAAGCCCAGGCGGATCAAGCCTGGGTCTGCCTGCCGCAACCGCCGCAACCCAAGGTCGGATACGGGACTCGGCCATGCAGACGCCTGGCCGCGGGATAGCCGTCGGCGTGCCCCGGTGAAGAGGGTGGTCGCCACAAGGCCCGAGGTGGACTGTGGCGCAAGCTGTGAACAGGGGGGGGGGCGGGGGAACGGTCATCGAAATTGTCAAGAGGATTTGTTGCTGATTTTTTAGCAATATCAGCAAAATACATGTCTTGCTTATGAACACGCGTGTGGCGACTCATCCATTACTCAGTTTCCATTTGACTTGTGATATGTTCCAAGCAGAGTCCTTAAGCATGAGTTGCAATACGTGGACGAGCCGCGTGTTTTAGACGTGAATGTCTCAGGTTCAAGACCCTCTCAGATGCGGGCTAGTGAGCTGCAAGCAGGCTTCAAAACTCGCAGGATGGACAAGGCACACACAGGGTCCTGCTCTAGGCACGATCTCCGTGTCATGGATGCCCTGGCCTCAGCAAGAAAGAAAGAAGGAAAACTTCGCCCCCATGGGGGCGTGCGGGTCAAGGGAACAGCGCAGCTCGGGGCGGATGGCCTCAGCAATCCTGTGGCCTCAGATATCCGATGGCCTCAGAAATCCAATGGCCACAGCCATCCAATGCCTAAGGGTGGAGGGGGGGGGGTATCTATCCAAGGCAGTATCCACGCGTCCCTTCCGGGAGGTGGTGTGTTGTTTGAGGGGTGGCCATGGTGTCCTCAGGCATGCTTATCTCATTTACTCCTGAAGGTGACATATACTGCCGTCCCGCCATCTCGACATATTGCTCGAACACGGCCCTTTACGTCGCGGCGGCCCCCTGATCCAGTGTATTAGGCACCTGGCTGGTCTGGTTGGCTGGCCGGGAGACCAGGAGGTACACAAAGCCTTGCTTGTCCTGCTGCACGCGGTCCACCGTGAAAGAGTAGGGACCGATCTGGCTGTCCACCTGCGGAGAAGGAATGGTTCAGGAATCATTAAGGAATCATTAAAGAATAATTAAGGAAGGGCAAGAGAAGGAGCAGGCTTGGATGCAAAGGATTGGGGTTAAGGGTGCAGGCTTCGGCTTTAGGCTCAGGGTCCAGGCTTTAGTTTCACGCTTGGGGACCGATCTGACTGTCCACCTGCGGAATCCAGGGCAAGAAAAGGAGCAGGCTTGGATGAAAAGGATTGGGGTTAAGGGTGCAGGCTTCGGCTTTAGGCTCAGGGTCCAGGCTTTAGTTTCACGCTTGGGGACCGATCTGACTGTCCACCTGCGGAATCCAGGGCAAGAAAAGGAGCAGGCTTGGATGCAAAGGATTGGGGTTAAGGGTGCAGGCTTCGGCTTTAGGCTCAGGGTCCAGGCTTTAGTTTCACGCTTGGGGACCGATCTGACTGTCCACCTGCGGAATCCAGGGCAAGAAAAGGTGCAGGCTTGGATGAAAAGGATTGGGGTTTAGGGCTCATGCTTCAGCTCCAGGCTAAGGGTTGAGGCTTAGGGTTTAGGCTAAGGGTTGAGGCTCAGGTCTCACGCTTAGGGTTTTGGCTTCAGGCTAAGCATTTAGGCTCATTTAGGGGTTGCAGGGTCAGGTTTCAGGGTTACGGGTTTCAGAAGGCTTGGAGATTCGGGTTCAGGGCGCAACCAGGGTCTTCGTACCATTACCTTGGTCAGGTTCGACAGCTGCGGAGGCTGATAGGACGGGTAAGTTGTGACAGCCTGCAGCACAGTGGCCGCTCCATCATCGCGGAGCCCATCCGCTGACTCTGTCGAAAGGTACACCTGGATGGATGGCAAAAAAGAGCTGAGGCAGGCCCATAGCTGATATAGTGCGGGGGCATGCCTTGGTAGCGGACAGGGCAGGATGCTTGTATCATCTCAGATTGTGCGTTTAAAGAAACAGTTAGTCTGGTACCGGTATGGCCAAAGCAGACCTAATCTTCGGGCATGCCTTGGTTGCAGGTAGGGCAGGGTAAATGGGGGGGGGGGCATCCATCTGCCAAGATCGTACATCTAGAGATGCAATACGCCTAGTTAGGCCTTAGATGACCTGATGCTGGGGCATGCCTTGGTTGTAGGTAGGGCAGGGTGGGATGGGGGTGGACAGGTGTTAGCCCAGGCTGTACAATTGGAGATACAATATGTCCAGTAAGGCCAGAAGCGCACTCGTTGCCAGCCAGCAGACGCGCATGGCAGGGTCTTGCATGCTGGGGGCACCCATACAAACACACTGCGTGTACCGCATGTACTGCCGCCAATGTCAGGGTGAGTGCCGCAGCATACTCGCTACATCTACTGCATGCAATACTGCCGGTGCCTGGCTGGGGGCCACCCTTGCAGACATCGCACATGCTACAGACAATGCACATACTGGTGCCTAGGTGGGTGTTACAGCACACACACTGTCCGCATGACAGCCGATGCCTGGGTGGGATGTTGCAGCAGCACACACACTGCATGCACAACAGACGGTGCCTGGATGGGAGTCAGACTTGCACACGTGAGGCACATGCCGGTACCTACTGAGATCCACCCTGGATCCCCCCCACACGCACTACACATGCTGCAGGGAACGCACGCTCTGCAGCCTTGCCTGGTGGGTACAGGGTTTTAGGATTTAGGGTCTAAACCCTACACCCTAAGCACTGCACAGGCTGCAGACAACGCATGCACTGCAGCCGGTGCGCGGGCAGGTGCGCTGCTCTTGCAGACAACGCACTGCAGCCGCTGGTGCCTTGGCAGGCGCTCTGCTCTTTCAGACGATGCAATGCAGCCGCCGGTGCCTGGTGGGATCCCCCCTTGCACATGCATTACACCTGATGCCAGGTGGCATCCTCCCATGCATAAAATGCACGCTCTGCAGACAAGGTACTCACAACAGCCGCCCAGCCAGTATCTGAGCAGGTGCTGTCCTTGCAGAAAATAAAACACTTAAGCCGGTGCCTCTGGCTTAGTGCTGAAGCGCACCAGGTAGGTCGTGTTAGGGGCAATGGCCTGCAGCGACACATCACACAGCTCCAGCCAGCAGGGGGCGGCCATGACGCAGGCGCCGGCGCCAGCCCCATCGCTCTGTCCGATGCGACAGGTGAACGTGCTTCCCGCCTGGGACACCGGGATGGCCCCTGCAGCCATGACGCCGCCGGGCCACGGGGGAGAGGCAGATAGCAGCGGCAGCACCGGAGGAGCGCCCCGGAAGCTGGAGTACACGTTGCCTTGCCGTGCAAACAGCTGCCGGGTGGGACCAGAGGGGCAAGTATGGTGGGAAGGAGACGGCCAAAAACCCACTGAGGCAAACAGCAGTGGCAGCCAAGGTGGACGGGACAAGAGGAGCGAGAGGGGAGAAAGGCCTGGCAATAATTGGCACAAGGGCATACTGGTGAGCATAGGCATATACGGGTGAGCATGGGCATACTAGTGACCAAGGCCATACATGCGAGCAAGGGTAGGCTAAAGGTCAACCGGCCAGGGTAGGAGATGCTGAATGCATGGTGTCACGCATGGAGGCCGTGACACGTTGCTGATCCGCAGATCAGCTGATCGAGCTGATCGGGCAGCTCCTCCCTGTGTCCCATTTTCAGAACACAGGGTGTTGTGGTTGTTGCAGTCTGCGGTGTAACCGCTCCTACTGGGTGTTCCTGCCTTCAATCCCGCCATCCTTTGATCCTTGTATGCCCTGCCGAGCTGCCAATTCCACCATCGATTTTAGCCCCCGCCAGCTTTAAATCCACCGTGCTTGTAAGCTCTTACGAGCTGCGATTCTCACCATCACTGTTGACACTCACCAGTTTCAATCCCACTATCCTTGTTTAAACCCTTATCAGCTTCAATGTATGTGGTGCATTTTTGCTACATTTAAGCCACTTGCTAGCCTGCAACTAAGGGGGCCTGAAACCTGATGCAGAAAGCCATGCTGCTTGGTAACCCATCATGGATTGGTCCCAATGGGCCCAGCGGAAGCCCACGGCTGTGCACAGGAGCCCCCCTCCAAGGGCTTAGGGTTAAGGATTTAGGGTTAGGTGACAATTAAGGTGACGGTGAATCTCAGGCACGGCTGGAGGCACTGGAGGTCCCCCCCCAAATGGTACAATGTGCACCAGGGACCTTAGGACCGGCCGGTTCCCAGACAGAATCGGCGGAAAGACAGAACCCCGGGGTAAAGCTAGACGGGGCTCCGGCAAAGCCGGAATGAAAGGGGGGAACTATATTGTGCTCTAGAGAGAATAACCAGGGTTTGTTCTTTCGTGTTTCAGCTACATGTCAGCTACACTTCAGCTACACGTCAGCTACACTGTGAGGCTGACCTCAGGCCCTAGGTGTGTCCAGATATGCTTGTCGGCCGCCCGGCCGCTGGCCGGTCAGAATTTTGTCCCAATTTGGTCTCCGACGACTTCTGGGCGGCCCGCTGATGGTGACATTGGAGAAAAGGAGAAACGAAACACTGGGAACAACACAGGCCCGCCCCCCCCGCTACCCACCCCCTGCTCACCTCTTGGTGCACAACCGCATAGTAGACGGTGCCTGGAGCGCTGATCTGGAAGGTGATGTCCAGCGCAGACTCGCTGGTCGCAGACACCGAGGGGGGCAGGGTGAAGGATGGAGCGACAGGCGGCGGCGCGGGCGGGCGCGGGCGGGGCGGGTGGCGGCGCGGGCGGGGGAGCAGGGGCGGGCGGGGATGGAGATGGTGGGAAAGGGGCTCCGAAAGGCTGGACACTGATAGGGGGGGAGTGAAAAGGGAGGGGGGGAGATGGGGGCGGGGAAGGGGAGGGGGGAGGAGACGTGTATGTAGGCGGAGGCGGGGAGGGCGATGGAGGTGGAGAGGCCGGAAAGGCGGGAGGCGGAGGTGGGGGTGGGGCTGCCGCTGATGTGCTGAAAGACGTCATTTTCACGCCGGTGCCGGAGGGCGTTGAGGCTATCATCACGTACGAGGTCTGTGAGAGAGGCGGGGGGGTGGAGTTCAGGGGGGGGGGTAAAAAATGGCCGCTGGGACACATAAAAGCAAATATAGGGATAAGCATGGATGACTTCAAAAAATCAACAAGTCAATGAATGTTAGGCCTGATCAGTCATAGATTTACAAGAATGTACAAGAATGCACGCTGATGATGACAAGACTTGGAATGACTTGCTGGTAAAGTGCCGATGCCGAGCGATGTCCTGATTCATATATATATATATATATATATATAAGAGATGGTTGCTCACCTAGAGCAAAGGCCGAACGGGTGGCGTCCATAATCCATGCCTCAGGGCATATCCTTTATTTATTTGTTCATACCAGTATATATAAGAGTGGATGAGACGCCTGACACGCCCTCTCACCTGGGGTTGTAGATTGGGACAGGCCAGGCAGCTGTTGGGTGTGACGGACCTCAGGGAGAGCTGCTGGCACTCCAAGCTGCTGTCGGTAGGCACCGACAGCACTGTCAAGGTGTAGGCGACAGAGGCTTGCAGCTGACGCAGCCCGCAGGCGGTGGCGAGGGGTGCGAGTGGATTGCCAGTTTGGCCCTGTGCAGGATCATCGGGGGTGTGCAGGGCCAGGGGGGGAGGAGGGGAGGAGGGGGTTTCCACGCATATCCACAGCCGTGTGGCTCTGTAATCAATGACAAAACATGACAGGAAGATCCCTGGCCCTGAGGGTGGTAGGGCAGGTATCATAAGGATTGCTATGCTATGCTATGCTATGCCTAAGGAAGTGCAGGACACAGGGAATGATGAGGAGGGTAGGGTGGGCTTCCACATCGGTAGACAGTTTCTGCCAGCAGCTAGTTTTCAACAAACTACCGTAGATTTGATTTGCCTTCCCTAGGGTATGGACACATGATTTCTTTCAATGCAGCCCCCAGGGCAAGTTTTCGAAACCCGAAACTCTCGAATTCTGACTGAAACTGACATCGACGATCGATACTAAGTATCTTCATGTTTCCCGCAACCCAAACAACACTAATTATAGGGAAGGCAAAACAAATCTACCGTACCCGGAAACAGGCACCCCATGTCTTAGATCCCAGGCTCACATTGATGAGGGCGAGGATGTCGCTGGCGGAGATGTTGGTTAGCGTGATGGATGCCAGCTGGCGGCGCTGGGCCGGTGTGGTGTTGGGGAGGATGGCATAGTACAGGGTCTCGCTCTGAGGAGACATGACCTGGGGGGGCAGAGCCATGCAGGCAGCCATGCAAGCAGCCATGCAGGAATATACTTAAAGAGAGTGGATTTCCACGCGTGTGGCTTTTTAGTCAATGTCAAAATATGACAGGGAGATCCCTGACCCAGAGGGTGACGCAGGGCCCTGCAGGACACAGGGAGTGAGGATGGTAGGGCGGGTGTCATTAGCGTGGCGCAAGAAGTGCAGGACACAGGGAATAACAAAAATCACGGAAAGAGATGCAGGGGCTCTGATCACCTACGTGGAGGCAGCGTTTATCTCATACGCCTTTCAACCTGGAGGGGCATGAGGCCTATCCAAGGACTTGTATGGGTTTTGTGCATGTGTGGTGTGTGTGTGACATGTGTGACATATCATACATGTGTGACATGTGTGTGGTGCAAGTGTGACACGAGTGGTACATGTGTGACGTGTTCGGTACATGTGTGCTACGTGCAGTACACGTGAGACTCGCATGGTACAGGTATGACATCCGTGGGGTGCGATCTCCTGCCAGACGTGCCTGGAAGCTGGCCGAGGTGGGGCCTGCCGTCCCATTGGCACTGAAGCTGCCCGCGTCACTGAACGCAGCCGGACGGCCCCGGGACGATGCGTCGTCGTTGTTGCCGTTCCAGGGGACCAGGAACGCCAGCAGCAGGGCCACCGCCAGCAGCAGGAACAGCAGCCAGATGAAGGCGAGGAAGTAGATACGGTGCTGCTGGTATTTGATGTAGACCCAGGTGGCCCACCTGAATGGTGTAGGGGGGGAGGGGAGAGGAGGGGGTATTCAAATCATGGAGTTGGCCGGAGGAGTGATGGGCGAGGGGGCGCTGATATTGGCGATGGGCATCCAGCAGAGCAACAGGCTAGGATGCTTCAGGCCCATGGCTATTTCAGGATGCCTCAGATCAGCTGAAGGGGACCGCTGAGCACCCAAGCTGGATGAAAGGGGACCGGACCTTGACCGACCTAAGCGGCCACAGGCCTCCTGGGCAGCAGGGCTTGCTACACCAGGGCCTCCCCCCTCAGACATGTTGGCTGAAGTGCAGTTGAGGGGCGCTGAAACAACCAGCGCCTCAGGCGAGACTGAAGGTTTAAGAGTGCCCGGCGGACATTTCTCCTTCGTTTAAAACAACGGATCCTTACGCTGCCCAGCATCCTCTTTATTTTCTTGATTGTCTGGCAAAGCTAGATTTGGAAGAGAAAAGTATCCGGGGAATCTCTGGGGCCTTGACAGCAGCCAGGACGGGGCCGTGGGTGAGCATCAGGGTTCAAGGGAGGACACGGGAGTACGGGGTACGGGGTACGGGAGTACGGGGCACGGGAGTACGGGGTACGGGAGTACGGGGTACGGGAGTACGGGGTACGGGAGTACGGGGCACGGGAGTACGGGGTACGGGAGTACGGGGTTCAAGGGTGCACTTGGAGAAAGTGTTCCAATTTGGGGTATAGGATTGAGGGTAAACCCTCAACCCAGGATGGTGGTTCGGGTGAATGTTAGTTGTTGAGGGAATCACGCACTTGAAGAGGGTGGTTGGGTTAAGAGTTCAGGGTTAGAACACGAACCCTGAATGCAGGATGGGGACTTGGGTAAGTGTTGGTCGCTGAGGGAATCGTATACTTAGGAGAAAGAAAGGAAATGGAGGCCCACTGGGAGCCTGCAGAGGGAACAGCGCAGCTCGGGGCCAAAGCCACACCGTTACCATTGCCATAGAGGGAGTCACGCACTTGAAGAAGGTCGGCCTGGTCTGGACGTGTGGCGGCAGAAAGAGGATGGCGGTTGGCCGCCGAGCGGTCCCGGCAGGTGCTGCAGCGGCCGGTCCCGGGACTTCAGACCGCAGCTGTGAGGGAGCAGTCGGGATCTGTAGCATCAGCGCCTTTGCAGTCTTGATGCGACGCTGGTCGGGGCTCTCAACATGAGCCTCGAGCACGTCCTGCCCTTGCACTACAGCTTCAGCCGCGGCCACCTTGGCTTCTGCGTTTGCTTTCCCAACTCTGAGCTTCTTGATCTCAGCCTGTCTTGATTGCAGCTGGGCTTGCAGTCCGCTGGATGGTCGCACAGGTAGACACAGGGGGTGTGAGCATGGGCAGGACGTCGTGAATCCGTGGCATCAGTGCCGATACTATCGCAATGGTCAGGCCTATCAACTGCGCTGCAGCTAAACAAAACTGTTTCAGGCAGGTGGTACATGCTGTGTCCTTCTCTCTTGCCAGCTTGGATACGTGCCCATGCCCCCTGAGGCTCACACGTCTCATTTCACCGTCGAGCAACTCTGCATGATGGGCCTTGCTACCTGATCTCTTTCTGGTCCTGGTCGTACAGTCCCCGAAAGAACTCATACAAGTTGTTGATCTCAAGCTGTATGCGGCCCTGCAGCTCCGAGTCGCTCACGTCCAGGTGTCGAATCACCGGCTCCACCAGCACGTCCTCCTGCATGCAACAGCGCGGCCATGCGCATGTGGGGGTCGGCTGTCATGCCTGATTGCCGAGATGCATGTGACCCTTATTTCCATGCATGTTGTTCCAGGCATGCAGGCTGGGAGCGTGCTTCAGCAATGATTATTGATGCATTCATGCATGCATGGTGTGTGTATGCGCTATGCAGCTGTGTCGGGTATCTGGGGTAGGACTACTCACAGTGCCAGTGGTTCCATCCCGCACTGTCTCCACCACCATGTAGCTTGGATAAGAGATTGGTTGACCTGATGGGCCTTGGAGGCTTGAAGGACCTGGCCGGCTGTGCACAACAGGATCCTGTGATGGCGGCCTCGTGATGACCGCACGAGCGTCAGCTAGAGGGTTGGTTGTAATGCTGTCCCAACCTTCTAATGCAGCGCTGGAGGCCATCCGACGGTCTGCGTGTATGGCTGCGTTACAGATGTTTTCGTGTAGGCTTCCAATAGCTCAAGCTGAGGCATGGAAACTCACCATACAGCCTGCTGGCTCTTGTCAGGTGGGCTGGGGACCATCCTGGGGCTGGGCCTGACAGCTCCTCCTCCTCTTGCGGGCCAGATGGGGGCGCGCGTGAGAGACTACTTCTCTCCATGGCTCTCCTTCCTGTCGAAGCCCTCTTGCTTCCTGATGTGAGGTCGGTGAGCAACAGGTACCGGTCGTCAAAAATCAAACAGGTTGGGCAAAACCGGGCCTCATAGTTGACCACGAATATGAAGCGGTGTTTTCTAGAACGTTTGGTGTTAATTGAGGTTGTCTAATTCAGAATGTTTGAAGCAAAATCAAGTGCAACAGCCCCGAAACCAGAAAAGTGACAGAGAGGACGCCAAGTCGCCATCATGGAGACGGCCATCAGCTATCATCACATATTCATAATCCCACAACGACGATAGGATACACCTAACTATCATGTCTCTTTCGGCCTCGATTTTCAGAAGAGGTGGCCCAAAGAAAGAACTTCTTAATGGAGGGGTTGCTGCCGCAAGTGAGGGATGTGCTGTCGACGACAATGACGAAGAGCCGCTGGTCACGATTCAGGAGATGCGAGAAGTGATATCCACCCCTCGGTCAGGGTGAGTGTTGATGTCATACCCTTGCATGGAGAGCAAGGGCATGCTCCAATGTTATGCTTGTTTTGCTTTCTAAACCACGTCAGGAACACTGGAGCTCTGGCTACCAGGATTTATTTGTTTAAATATGCAGCACAGGAATATGATTAGACAAACGACTATGTATCTTTTGCAGGAAGGACTATTCTGCTGCCATTTGGCGGCCTGAGATGAGAGCAGCTGAGCTCGTCAAGATCAGGAAGGGAACGGCACAGGCTAATGGTGGGTTTCGAGTGAATCAACCTGAAGCCTGTGCCTTCATGACCATACGAACAAGATCTTAACACAGACAGGAACCCTCCATCTCCTCAGGTTTCTCATTCAGGAAAAAACCCTACCTTCACATTGAGGAGGCCATGTGAGTACCTGCACTCCAGCAGGGGAAATTTCAATGCCATGCATAAGTGCTACCTGGTCAGACTTGAACCAACGGGTATGAAACGCTCCACTTGATGCCGTGATGGAATATATTGTGTGTGCAGATTCTTGGTCGACCGAGGGGACCTGATGTTCTTTGTCGAGGTCCAGGGTCAGCAACGGCTGCTATCAGTGCAGGAGGGCTACGACCTCATGGTGGGTTGGAAGCTCCCAACCCCTGTGAACATCACCGGCAAGGCCTAACAAGTGTTTACCTGTGTTACCTGTCAGTCAGTGGTGCGCTGATTCAAACTGAAGAACTGACTCACTCACACTGGCTCTGCTTGTTGCCCAGGTGGCTTGCGGCGTCACGATGGAGCGGTACATTGTGTACTGCCACCTCACACGCAGCGGCTACCTTATCATGAGGTACAGTCAAGCTGCGGTACCAACCTAGACGGGTGTGGCCTTTGACCTGACCGTGCGGTCGTGTCCCACCTGGTCTAAAACTAGCCCACAGTTGACAGGCATGCCCATGAATTAGGCCATCAGGCTGTACCCCTCTTGCCCTTGAACCTGACCTCCAGTTGACAGGAATGCCCTTGAAGCTCCCCCCCGCCAAATTTGGGGAATCAGGCTTGCAGTGGTGCTTTTACGCAGGCACCCGAGCCAGTGGATACTTGAGGCAGGGGAGTCCCCTCAGGAGATCTGGCGAGGGTGGGCGTCCATCCCGGGAGATCCCGATGCCCCCTCTCATGCTCCAGCAGCCGCAGTCCCAGGCGCAGTCTCCAGCCCGTCGGGACAGGCCGCCGGAGGAGCATCCAGCCTGGGGGGGCAGACGCAGGGAGGCCAAGTTGACTTGCAGCAGCACAGGCGCAAGGTGTACCCTTCCGGCCACACGCCGGAGCCTTCAGCAAATCAGGAAGGCGGGGCACCCGCCGGCTTGGTGGAACCCCAGCAAGGCGGATCGATGCAAGAAGCAGCGAGCCTGAGTGCGCTGGATGCAGCGGACGGGGAGGCGCACAGGCGGTGGTATCACGCCCCTGGCCCAGAGCACCCAGGCCTACAGGGCGTGCCGGCGAGCTGGTTTGAGGAAGTGCCGAGGTGTGATGGGAGCCTCAGGTTGTATAGTAGCACAATCCGGCTGAACCTGTGCCGTATCGAGCAGTATTGTGGCACTTCGGTAGTACAATCCAGCTGACCCTGTGCCGTATTGCGCCGTATCATGCCGTATCGTGCTACCATGGCAGCTTGTATGAATGCGGGCCTAGCTCATGTTTGGGATGTTGTTCACAAACTTCCAAGGCCCGCTCATGCGTGGCTGGTTGTTTATGACTTGCGGAGGCTTGCCTGCAACTCCGTCCCTCAGTCCTGGTCCAGCCTTTTGTTTGGAGGTGGGCATCAATGTCCGCCGCCCATGCAGGCACGCTGTTGTGGAGTCCCCCGGGGATCTGTTACGGCGGATTCGCCCGCGCCTCAAGCCGCTGGGGAGCATCCCGGACGGCCCGCATCTGGGCGTGCCGTCATCCAGAAGCAGACTGGTGAGGCGGGAGGCATCAGGGGGGTCCATGACCCTAAGTATGACCCTAAGCATGACCCTAAACACGACCCTAAGCATGACTTAACACTTGCTCCTGAGCTCGTTTGCTTCACCGGGCTGTAAGGTACTTGCATGAAGGCTGTAGCGTTGCATGCATGAAGGCTGTAATGTTGCATGCATGAAGGCTGTAATGTTGCATGCATAAAGGCTGTAACGTTGCATGCATGAAGGCTGTAAGGTTGCATGCATGAAGGTTGTAAGGTTGCATGCATGAAGGCTGTAATGTTGCATGCATAAAGGCTGTAACGTTGCATGCATGAAGGCTGTAAGGTTGAAACCCTAAACCCTAAACCCTTAACCCTCTCTTTCCAGGTCTTTGACGTATATAAGCCTGGGTCTAAGGTGGCACGTTCAAAAAGACAGTTCCCGGAGCCCATGTACCATTTGGCGCTATGCATCGGCAAGCCTCCCAGCCCGCAGGTGAGGTCACACTCCCTCCAGGCCCGAGTGCAAGCAGGGTGTTTCCTCTGGTCAAGATGAGCCACCGTTTGAGTAATCGGCATTGGCGTGGTGGGCTCCTTGGACTTAGGCTCATCCTTGAACGTTCCTCTCTGCCTGTTTTATTCTTCCGTTGTTTGGTGCATTATGGTTTGTTGCAGGTTTCCCCCTGTTTGCTCTGTCTGGCCCCTTCGAAAACGGCTTTGGGTGGTGGTGTAACCTTTGTTACAACCTTCAACAGCAGTGCAAATCTGCTCATGTTTACCTCATGGCTATGTGTAGTGTTCACGAGATCACCTCCTTGTGACTTGTTACAGGAGCTTCGAGATGCTGAAGACCATGGCAAGGCTGCTGGAAGGCAGGTGCCTGTCATGTGGGCAAGTGTGGATAACACGATCATTAGTTTTTTCCAGATAGGCCGTGTAGATTTACTGCCACTGCTTTAACGAGGAACAAGGCGGGTGGCAAGGATGGCATGCTGATGCCCGTTGGTTAGCTCCATCTTGGTTTATGTTTAGGACGGTGCATACCCGCTACGCCCTGCTGAACGCTCGGACGCGTGGGGCTGGTAGGGAATGTTGAAGCTCAATTTCAGCTACCACGCACAGCCAGGACCATGGTGAAGCCATGCCACCCTTGTATGTGAGGAGGCAGGAACATTTAACCCGGCGATCCATGGTTTATGCGAGATACTGAGATCATTAAACGGTAGCATGGATTACTTCAGTAGCCTAGATGAACGTGCGATTGTTTGTGGTTTGTTTTTTATGAACGTCACATAAGCCTCATACCAGTCCAGGATGACGGGACTGCTAGCTTGAGCCTCAGTCTTGGAGGTTCGGGTGGTTAGGGTGAGGGCTTGAGTTTCAACCGTAAACCCCAAGCACGTACTAAGTGGGCTCGCACTGCACTGACAGCAGCAGCAAACCCCAAGCAGGTAATTCATTCGTGCATGGGTAAATTCCACAGCTGTAGACTCTCAAGCAGCACGTGAGGTTGTGTCAGCCGCAGGTGTTGGCAAAGGGACACACAGTGCATCGTCGGTTTGGCAGTGGAGTCAGCGGCATCCTGGTCAATAACGTGTAACCTCTGGGCCCGCTCAAAGCTCGGCCGCGTGGGCGCCCAACTGTTCAGAAGCGGCATCCTGGTGATTTCAGTTGTGTTGGGCGTTAAGCGTGATGCGTGGGGCTCACCCCAAAAGCAATTTACCACAGGTCCTGGAGATGTGCCTGAAAGCAATTTGGCTATTACCATGGGTCCTGGAGATGTGCCTTACCTTTCTTCTTGATGAATGTTGAGGGGTCCATAATAATACTGAATGTGGATCGTCAACGCCGGTATAAAGACGGAAATTATGTCCATGTCTTTTCTGCCGGCAAACAAAAAAGAAAATTGCCCAGAGGCCAGCTTAAAAATTAATTAATTAATTAAGAAAAATCATACGCAAGGGGCATATTATGATCTATGTCCAAGGTAATAGCATCAGCAAACAAAAGAGCATCCAAGCCCAGCGACCCCCACAGTGACCCCCCTCGAAGATTTATAATGAGCCGGCACTAAAAGCAAAGCGATGCCGGAGTACCCCTTTGCCTCCAGCAGGTGAACTCTAGCTGCCAGTACTCGTGCCCTTCTCCTTGAAGGACAATGTGACGCTCAGCCTTGACAGCCAAGTGACCCACATCAACTCCACTAGGATCAACATTACCTTTATCTTCAAGACCAACCGGCCAGCCTTGGTCTACTACCGCCTAGTCATAAACGTGAACGAGGTAGGGGGGGTGCTCTTGGATATGAGGCTCGGTAGGGCCATTACCTGGAGGGGGGGACGGTCATTTTGAATTGTCGTTGGTGAATGACGTACGGGGAGCCTCTTGGACCTGAAGCTTGGTAGGGTCATTGCCTGGGGGGGATGAGGCATTGTCAGCTGATATCGTCAAGTTGTCCACCCATCCAACTTGTCCATGCATCCAAGTCTTTTGCAGAAGGGCTAGATGGAGCAAATGGAAAGAACCAGAGTCGCATGCTGTCAACTACTTATCCTCTCCCCTTTCCTCATCTGACGAATATATGCATATTGTCTTTTCTGGCGTCTACCCCATCTTTGACTCCAGTGGGACATATGCGGTCTCAGTGCCGCGCACATGCGCAGGCGCTCGCCTAGATGCCGCCTCTTATGGCTTCTGGCATTGGGCTAGTGACATCTCCGGCAAACAAACAAAACCAGTCATCACCTCACTCAACGTCCAACCTTGAGCATCTGCAGCTTTTTCAGCGCCACAATTTTGCAGGGTTTTAACCACTGTCAGTGGCATACATCGAATATTTTGTTCACTTTTGGCAGTCCAGGAGAGCATCACATTTGATGCTTGGGAAATTTCAGCATGAGTCATTGCGGGCCTTCCAATTTTAAATGTGATGAGGATATGCATGGAGGGATGAGCATGAAACGCAAGCGGCCCACATGGCCCTGAACCAGATGTCGAGGGGTACTACCAAAAGCTTGACATACAACTCGGTTGATGAGAATTGCATTGAGATCCCTCAACCCTTTTTGATGCGCTCATTCATTTACCGTGTATCTTTAAGAAGCTGGACCGCAACCCTGATATCCACAGTTTGCAATGATACAGACAGAAATTAGCAACCAATACAGCATGGCACTGTCATTCCGTAGGTGTCTGAAACAGACGGGAGCAGAACCATCATGGGTATGGTAACCCAACATCCCTGCCAGGCAATTCAATTGTTTACACACAAATGCTTGTTGGGCGATAGGGGATACGTCTCACTGACAGGGGCTGATAGATTGAATCCCAACGTTGCATTGAGTGGCAAATGAAGAAACCATTTGGTAAGGATCTGTTTCGCCTGTTAACGTTGTTTGAAATGTTCGGTGAAAGCCTCATGCGTAGTAAGTATCTTGGTGAACGCATGGTTGCCATGCAGATCAAAGCCATGGCCTGCATTACCATGTCAAGGCATCTGCATCATGGTAGAATCGATGTGCCTGTTTAGCTTTCGAGTGGCAGGCAAGTTAGGAAGTGTGAATTCAAACATGCAGGGCATATGAGATGTCTCCGTCTGGATTGGTGGATCGCATGGTGGTGTTTAAAAACACCTGTTTAGGGGGTGGACAAGTCCCTGTTTATTATTAGACGCAGAAAGGTATCTTTTTGATTTCAAGGTTTAGGCCCTCTCGCCGCGTATGCGCCTGGCCAGCTGGATGTCCTTGGGCATGATGGTAACGCGCTTGGCGTGAATGGCAGCCAGGTTGGTGTCCTCGAACAGACCGACCAGGTAGGCCTCAGCTGCCTCCTGGAGCGCCAGAACGGCCGATGACTGGAAACGCAGGTCGGTCTTGAAGTCTTGGGCAATCTCACGAACCAGGCGCTGGAAGGGCAGCTTGCGGATGAGCAGCTCGGTGGACTTCTGGTACTTGCGGATCTCACGCAGGGCGACAGTGCCAGGGCGGTAACGATGGGGCTTCTTTACGCCTCCTGTGGCAGGGGCGCTCTTGCGAGCTGCCTTGGTGGCGAGCTGCTTCCTGGGGGCCTTGCCTCCGGTTGACTTACGAGCCGTTTGCTTTGTGCGAGCCATGTAAAAATTGCAATGCAAACGAAGGGTACCGATTGCGTGCGTCCTGCATCGCGGGCTTTTGTACAGAAAGAGAATTCGAAATCGGAACTGACAAGACAGGTGGCAGGTCTGCTGATCCGGGCGTTGTTTACGGATCAGCAAACCCAGGAGCAAGTCGGTCGCTCCATCATACAAAAGGAAGCTTGGCGACAATACAACCATTAACTCAACCATTATATTCGTCTCTTCCCCCCTCAACTTTAACAATGTCTGGACGTGGCAAGGGAGGCAAGGGACTGGGCAAGGGAGGGGCCAAGCGCCACCGCAAGGTCCTTCGTGACAACATCCAGGGCATCACCAAGCCTGCCATTCGCCGCCTGGCTCGCCGTGGAGGAGTGAAGCGTATCAGCGGTCTCATCTACGAGGAGACCCGCGGAGTCCTCAAGGTCTTCCTCGAGAATGTCATCCGTGACGCTGTGACCTACACTGAGCACGCTCGCCGCAAGACCGTCACCGCCCTCGACGTCGTCTACGCCCTCAAGCGCCAGGGAAGGACGCTCTACGGCTTCGGAGGTTAAACACCAAATCCGGGCTATCATCCCAACCTAAACAGGTGTTTTTAAACACCACCAACGTGACTACTTACTGAGCCCTGGTCATGTATCTTGCATGGACAACTTAATAAACGGCATGCTCCATGCAAGTTCAGCCACACCTTCAACGGCTTCAGACACTTCTTGTAAATGGCTCGTTGGGAACCACCTGGATTTGACTGTTTTTGCGGCTTACCCCAAAGCATGGGACAAACCAGCATGCAAGTAAATTGAACAATGCAGAAATGTAGCAAGCATGCGCATTGGACAAGGCGGACCGTCGCCTGAAGTTCAGCTCTGTCAACTGACTGTGCATGTTATGAACACCCAGTGGACAGTGAGCTGGCCTGCACCGTGGGAAAACGAAGCAAGATGTATAAAAAGTGGCCGAAACAGCAACAGGCGTCAGAGGACAGGCATGCATGGTGGATATAACAGTCAATACATACTCTGATTGGGGTTCACTGAACTCTGGCTAGTCCGGCAGAGCATCACATTTGATGCATGGGACATGTGCCCCGGTACGATACATGCACAAATACACCATGACAGCGAGCGATAACACAGTGACTCACATGGGCAGGCACACAACCACAGAACAGTAGCGTGGGAATGAGCTCCATGGTGCAGAAAATAAGCTTCACAAAAAAGACGTGGGTGCAAAGGAGTGCGCTTTTGCTGCAACAATCAAGGCTATCTTGCCATCTCTTCTTCACCTACCGGTATGTTAAGGCTTGGCCATCAGAAAAACAGCTGGCATGATAGCTGTGGCAGGAGGCATGGGAAATCTGTACCAAGCCAGGACCCCGCTAGGAGTCATCGGCCCCTGCGTGCGCCAAATCATGCCCCCTTTCCTCGAGACGCCACCGGTCCTTGCAAAACGCACACTGCACCCAGCTACGGAAGCCCGACCCCACGGATGTAACTGGAGGCCAGCAGGTACCTGAAATGTAGCTGAAATGAAGCCCAGCCATGAAAAATATGCACAGATCTTCAGCACTGGCATGTGTCTGGCATGGGCGAATACGACCTATAATGTGACCAAACGCTCTAGTGATTGTTTCGAATACTTCCTCATGCGAAATGCCCCCTGCCTCATGCTTTTCCTAGCAATAAGGTCGAAATGGAGGGCATCGTACCACCAGTGTACATCCCTGCGTACTTCAGCTACACTTAAGCTACAGCATTTATTGTACATTGCGTTGGTGCTTCAGCTAAACTTCAGGTACAGCATTCATTATACTGTGCTTGAGCTACGTTACACTTCAACTACAGCCCTTTATTCTTCTGTGCTTCAGATACGAAAGAGATCCTGGTGCAGTCAGGCGAGCAGCCTGACGTAGGTCCTGCACCCAGCAGGTCCCGCTGCCATGCCTGCCACCTGCCCAGCTACTCCTGCAGAGGCAGCTGCTCGGTAGCTGCCGCCGCCGCCACAGCGGCGGCCCGGCAGCAGGCGTTGCGGCGGGCGCCGCGCACCGCCGCTGTCCCTGCCTGCTACCTGCCTGTCCTCGGACGCAGCTGCTTCAGCTGGCCTTTGCGGGCATGTGTCCAGCCCTTGCAGCTGCAGGTGCTGCGCAGGGTGCCTGGCTGTCTTCGTCTGACATGGCCGCCACCCTTGCCAACAATGTACCTGCAAGTCCCAGCAAGTCATGCCTCCAAACTCAGTCTACTAAGGCACTGCTTCCTCTCAAGTGAAGGCCAGAGATGCCTGCCTGCGTGTGCATCCTTCTGCCGATCCTGCTCCCCCTGCTTTTGAGGCTGTGCCCGTTGGTTAAAAGAGGAGAGCCCTTTGTGTTGCCCCTTCTTTCCAGATCATGGCCTCCGCATCGCAAGGATCCTGTGAAAACAAAACATACGTAGATGAGATCAGACGTGAGATCTAGGGTGCGAGTCCCTTGAAGGGTGACTGGCTGAGCGATATTAATCTAGAAGGGGTGGTTGACAACCGATGTGTGACCAGGATGACATGTCATTCAAGAGGCAGTTGCGAATGTGTGCGTAACCACAACCCTAAGCCCTGATATTTCCCAGGGTTTACCCAAATCCTACTCACAAACCAATCACCAACAGATATATGGACCGGCATAAACTTTGCACCCCAAACCTTCACTCTAAACAGCAGCCAGGCCATGTACAGCAAGCATGAGACAAAATCCTACACACTGCACCAGTACCCTGAACCCCAATCAGCATGTAGGCACCGGACAGCCTACACAACTTCCTCAAAGGTAGCACATGCAGGCATGCAGGCACCATCCGCCATGCGCCATGCAGGTACCGGACCCACCTTTCTCGAAGGTAGCGCCATGCCATGCCATGCCATCAAGTCGGATCAATGAGCGGCCCCACACCAGATCTCCACGCTCCACCATCACCCGCATCTCCAGCAGGCCCCGCCCCTCCACCACATGGCATGGCCGTCGGCCGGGCGCCGCTATGTGGCTTGTGGCTCAAGTGGCGGAAACAGCTGCAGAACAACTCAATGGCAGCAGCATGCTCGACGGTGGGTCAAAGGGGATAAGATGGCTGGGAGTCCTGGAGGTCGCCCAAGGCAGCGGTGTCCAATGGCGGGATCTTAATCCCACTGGCAGCCAGGTCGGGCAAGGGATTTGGCGAGATGATGGCACGTGCTGCGTTTGCTGGGGGCATGTGCGTTGTCGCCGCCACCACATTAGCAGCTGCTGCAGCCTCTTTTTGAACAGCAGTAGCGTAGTCACCCGGCGAGGTCGTCATCTGGCCAAGAGCGATGGCGGTCGAGGGCCCCACGGAGGCCGGCACGGGGGCAGCGGAGGCCGGTGCACAGGCAGAGGAGGCCGTCACCCTTGTGAGTGCACCACAGCCCTGGGAGTCGGCAGAGGGGACGTTGTCGTCACCGCATGACCCCTTGCGGGATTCTTCCAGGTGGGCGACCCATCAGCCTTTGTCAGTGAGTGCACCACAGCCCTGGGAGTCGGCAGAGGGGACGTTGTCGTCACGGCAGGACCCCTTGCGGGATTCTCCCAGTTGGGCGACCCATCAGCCTTTGTCATTGAGAAGCTCTGCACCACTGGGCTCCGCTCAGTGCTGGCGGCTGGCCCGCATATTGTGCAGGTGAGGGGAGTCCATATGGGTACACAGGGGAAGAAAGCCCGGCAGCCACAGGCGGCAGCTCGGCAAGCTGGGGAATGCCATCTGGAGCTGTGGTGGCGCGGGAGCGAGCATCTGACGCAGAGGGGCTGGAGGAGGGGCCCTTAGCTCTGGCTGTGCCAGCGGACGCAGTAGCGGCAAAGATACCCTGACTCGGTCCTAATACTGCCGGAGCAGCAATAGAGGTGCTCGGGCCTGGGCCTGGGCCTGGCGCCACTGCCGCCGCCGCCGCAGGCAAAGGGCCTTCTCGGGCCTGGTCCTGGTGCCGGTGTCACCGCCGCCGCCGCCGTAGCAGCAGGCGAAGTACACGGGCCTGGTCCTGGCGCCGGTGTCGTAGCAGCAGAGTTGCTCAGGCCTAGGACTGGTGCTGCTGCTGGTGCTGCAGCAGCAAGCGAAGTACTCGGGCCTGGTACTGGTACCGCTGTAGCAGCAGCAGCAGCAATGGTGCTCGGGCCTGGGTCTGGTGCTGCCACCGCCGCCGCCGCAGCAGGCAAAGTAGTCGGGCCTGGTACCGGCGCGTAGCAGCAGCAGTAGCAGCAGCAGCAGCAGCAGCAGCAGTGGTGCTCGGGCCTTGGTCTGGTGCTGCCACCGCCGCCGCCGCGGCAGGGAAAATAGTTGGGCCTGGTACTGGCACATAGCAGCAGCAGCAGCAGCAGCAGCTGAGGTGCTCGGGCCTGGGTCTGGTGCTGCCACCGCTGCCGCAGCAGCATGTTAAGTAGTTGGGCCTGGTACTGGCGCGTAGCAGCAGCAGCAGCAGCAGCAGCAGCAGCAGCAGCAGCAGAGGTGCTTGGGTCTGGGCCTGCAACTGTAGCAGGTCTGCCCGCAGGCTTCATAGCCTCCTCTTTGCTACACCTCCGAGCATCTGGATCGCGTCAGAAATGGCGGCATACATCTTGGCGCTGTGGCCGCGAAGACCTGGAGAAGTCCAAGGGCGTTGGGAGCGTGAGGTGGGAAGGCTGTGTGTGGCTGGGACGCCGGATTTGCAGCAGGCTGCATGGCGGCGATAAGACCCAGCCATGGCCACACACATGAATGCAGGGTTTACATGCACAGAACCAGCTAGCATTTAAATTCAAATTCAAAATGATGTTGACGGGAGCCCCCTCACCAGACGAGTCCAGGCAGCTGGACAGCACCCAGCTAGTCTCCTGGCTCAGTGGAAAGGTCCTCTCCTTGATCAGGCGCAGCAGCACGTCAAGCTCCTGCAGGCAGGCAGCGGTTCGGATGCAAAATAAAATAAAATATAACTTATACGGTACCGGTATAGGATCAAATCTTCTTTTGTTATCGGTATTTCGAATAAGTTTATATGCCGATCCCCACTCAAGGCCCAACAAATCTGGCTTGGCAGGCCCGCCCGACAGGCCCAACCAAATCTGGCTTGGCAACTCCGCCCGGCAGGTCCGACCAAATCTGGCTTGGCGCACACTCGAATAAACCCTAGTCCCTACCATGAGGCTGATAGACATGTTGGGCATCTGGATCCTTGTATCCGGCTTCAGAGAGGGTGGCCCGGGCCCATCCGCGGCCTTGACAGGACCCGCCGTCTTGTCGGCTTTCCGGCTAGCGTCACTCCCCGGCTGCCCCGCTGCCGGAGCTGTAACCCACTGTGGCACAGCAGAGCTCCCCCCTGGCTGTGACGTTCCTCTGAGCATCTGGATCGCGTCAGAAACGGCGGCATCCATCTTGGCGCTGTGGCCACTGAGACCTGAAGCAGTTCAAGGGCGTTGGGAGGGTGAGGCGTGAAGGCTGCGTGTGGCCGGGACACCGGGTCGCAGAACATTGCACGGTGGCGATCAGGCCCAGCCATGGCCATGCGAATAATGCAGGGTTTACACGCACAGAACCAGGTAGCATTCAAATTCAAATTCCGGTGCATGGCACAGGTGTGGACGGGATGAATGCAGGGTTAAATGCATGAACGCAAGGTTCTCACGCATGAATGCAGGGTTAACACGCAATTGGCAATTTGGCACACCCAGTCTCGCTATGGACTGTTTCAGCAGTTGCAAGTTCTGGTACAAAGCTGATAGGACCAGCCAGCATTCAAATCAAATTCAAAATGATATGGGCGAGAGGAACCCCCTCACCTGACTTGTCCAGGCAGCTGGACAACACCCTGCTCGTCTCCTGGCTCATAGGAAATGTCCTCTCCTTGATCAGGCGCAGCAGCACGTCAAGCTCCTGCAGGCAGGCAGCGGTTCGGATGCAAAATACAAATATTATAAAACGGATAGGATGAAATAACATTTGCTACTGGTTTCTCGCATGAGATTACATGAGGATCCCCACTCAGTCCCGGTGGTGTTACATACGCCAGATGACCAGACCTGCCATGCAACCGCCATACAAACCAGACATACGTATTTCGCATTTCTTCGGCCTCAGCCAGCCCCTTCAAATAACCCACTTGTCCATGAGGTGAGTTTCCATCATGGCGGAAGGGGTCTGCTCCTGCAGAAAGCACTCTTGAGCCGGAACATAATGCAACGATATGATGCGCGAGGATTGTGTCTTGGTATGCAGCTATACTTTCCTAAGTGCCTAGCGGCAGACGTCATCCTGTGGCAGCTATACTGTGCCAGCTATACTTTACTAGGCCCTTGGTGGCTGTTACTGCGTCAGTGTAACCGCCCCTGCTTCTCCAACTTAAGGTGTGAGAAAAAAAGAAGGAAAAGGAACCAAGGGGGGTCCGCCCATAGCCCCTTTCGAAAGGGCCAGGCAGAGCAAACAGGTAGACCCCTCGGTCCGTCGATCCTTCGTGAACCGATTTGGAGACATCGACAAAGGAGAGACACGGGAGGACCCACCAGGTCACCGTAACATTCCTTTACTTCAAGACGCTCTAGCTACACCTCTGCTACACTTCAGCTATATCTCGACATGTGACAGGGGGGCGGCCCTGGTGCAGCAAGTCTTACCGCTTGGGCCACCAGCCGCAGGCCAATCAAGATTTTGTCTCCAATGGCCCCGTGGTAGCCTCACCCGACAGGCCTTCCAAACCTGGCTTGGCAGGCCCGCCCGGCAGGCCCAACAAATCTGGCTTAGCAACCCCGCCCAGCAGGCCCAACAAATCTGGCTAAGCAACCCCGCCCGGCAGGCCCAACAAATCTGGCTAAGCAACCCCGCCCGGCAGGCCCAACAATCTGGCTAGGCGCACACTCGAATAAACCCTAGTCCCTACCATGAGGTTGATCGACATGTCAGGCATCTGGATCCTTGTATTCCTTGTGTACTGCTTCAAAGAGGGCGGCCCGGGCCCATCCGCGGCCTTGAAGGGCCCCGCCGCCACGTCGGCTTTCCGGCCCGCGTCTCTCCCCAGCTGCCCCGGTGCCGGAGCGGCAACCTTCTTTGAGGGCAGCGAAGCCTGTATGGCCTTGTGGGCCTCCAGCTGCCTCTTGCTTGCATGGCGCGTCCTCTGTGCCACCAGCTCAGGCTGCTGTTGCTGCAACGCCGCCAGCTGCTCTTGCTCCTGCTCTAACGTTGCCAGCTTCTGCTCGTGTTGCAGAAGGTTTAACGCCGCCAGCTGCTTATGCAACTGCAACGCTGCCAGCTGCTGCTTGTGCTGCAACAGGTTTTGCGCAGTCAGCTGTGGTGCAGCAGAGCTCCCTGCTGGCTGAGGCAGCTGGCTGGCCACCGGGGGGGGTGCATGGTGAAGGATTAACTCTTGGGCTCTACTGCTTGGGGCATGGGTTCCATGATGATGTTGCACCTGAGGCGAGGATGAGAAAGCACTTGTGAGTGTGGCTCTGTAACACAGCATGCGGTACAGGATTCAAGAACCTTAGCATGCGGTACAATCTGTGGTACAGGACTCAAGATCCTCAGCATGCGGTACAATATGTGGTAAAGCACTTCAGATCCTTCACATGCCGTTAAGGGCTCACGATCCTTAGCATGCCGTACAATCCGTGGTTAAGGGCTCAAGATCCTTGAAATTTCTGCTGCAGGCTAAAATTGTCGAATAAATTCTTCGGCATTGAGTTAAACTGTTGTTATATCATTGTGTTGTTAGATCATAACTTAATTGTGTTGTTATATCATTGTGTTGTTATATCCCATGTGTGTGTGTTAGCGGCCCCGCTGTTTGCAGTTCCATGTATGTGTGGTGGCTGCCCCGCTGTTTGCAGTCCCATGTATGTGTGCCAGCGGTCCCGCTGTGCGCAGTCCCATGTATGTGCGGCTTCTTACCATGGTTCAGTATCAGGTCATGCCATGGTCAGAGCTGTCCCCCCTCTCCACAGCACAATCTCACCTCCTCAGCCACCAGTCCCCCCTCTCCACAGCGCACCCTGACCTCCTCCGCTAGCAGTCCCCCCACCCCAAGCGCAGTCTGACGTCCTCCGCCACCAGTCCCCCCCCCCATCGCACTCTGACCTCCTCCGCCACCAGTCCCCCCTCCCCCGAGCGCACTCTGACCTCCTCTCCTACCAAGCCCCCCCCCCCAGCGCACTCTGACCTCCTCCGCCACCAGTCCCCCCTCCCCCCAGCGCATTCCGACCTCCTCGGCCACCAAGCCCCCGTCCCCCCAACGCACTCTGAACTACTCTGCCATCAGCCCCCCCCAGCGCACTCTTGACCTCCTCCGCCACCAAGCCCCCCTCCCCCTGGCAGCGCACTCTGACCTCCTCCGCCACTAAGCCCCCCTCTCCCCGGCGCACTCCGACCTCCTCCGCCACCAAGCCCCCCTCTCCTCAGCGCACTCCGACCTCCTCCGTCACCAGGCCCCCCTCTCCCCATCGCACTCTGACCTCCTCCGCCACCAAGCCCCCCTCTCACCAGCGCACTCTGACCTCCTTCGCCAGCGGTCTCCCCTCCCCACAAATGCTATAGATGGGCCCTAGTGGCCCACTTGCTCTATATATTTTGGTTTAAATCTTTAACTCCCCTTCTATAGCCCCCACTCCCCATATCCTGACTTTCATCATTCCCTCCATCCCCTAAAACACCATCTCCTTGTCCTCTGTCCAATGAACCTCCACCCTACGAGTGTGGCTTGGCCTGCCCTTATAAAACAAGGATTGCTAAAAAGTTAAATGAGGGACATCATGTCGATTGACTGGATTGTTTGCTAATTGTTTGCCCCATTTGTAGCAACTTGGACCACTTGGCATTTTTGTAGGGGCTGGACAATAAATGGCAGGATTTGAGATCTTTGGTAGGGGACTAGGCAAGAAATGGTAGGTGCAAGCCAATTCTGGTAGGTCGGGGAATCATAGCCCTGATTTTTGGTAAGCTGGCTGAAATCGGTAGGAAAACCTACCAGTTTTGACACCACCTACCTACCAAAACAGGGGGTTTGAGTAGTAGTGTCTGGAAGAAATTTGGTTGTTTTATCTTTCAGTGTATGATGGAAAGAGATAATCATCTCAAAACTTTGCCACAATTCCTATCTCCCCCCTAACTCTCTGGGCGGTGTTCAATCGAACTCTTTTGCACCCACGTCATGTTTTATGGCTGGGGCTTATCTTCTGCACTATGGGGTTCATTCCCACGCCACTGTCGTGGTTGTGTGCTAGTTGCTTGCCGGGGGGGTCACTGGTTTTCGCTTTCTGTCCTAGTGTATCAAGTGCCTGTACCGGTTTACGGGCACATGTCCCATGCATCAAGTGTGATGCTCTGTTGGACTGTAAAAACTTCAATTCACTGCACCAAACCGCGGAAGAAGGTAATGCTATTTAAGCGGAACAGGTGACAACATCCTACACAATTGGTGCAGGGAATTGATAGGTACCCTGGGGGGGCTGGAGCTGGGATCGGCCGTCCCCAAACCACGTCAGACAGTGACTGGCCTGCGGCCGCTGCCTGTCACACACGCCAATGACATTACACCTCTGGGCCCTGCACCTAAAGGCTCGGCCGCGTGGGCGGCTGGGCGCCCAACTGTCCCGTTGGAAGAGCAGAAAAGAAACGTAAGGTTAGAGGGAAAGAAGGAGATGAACACAAAGGAGAAAGAAATACCCCCTCCAAAAGGAAAAGGCAGCCCTGAGTACCATTGCCCCTCACAGCCCATTCCCCAAGAAGGCAAAAGAAAGCTTCAAAAACTAGGCCTGAACAAAGCGAACGGCGTCCTTAACAAAAGTCAGAGCCTCCCATATCCAAGCCTGCCCCGGTACGACTGTTTTAAGTCTGTGGCGCCCTCTGGGGGGCCTGTCCAACCTCTCTCCATAAATATCTCACGTGTTAGCGTTAGTTGATGCAGCTTACGAGCGGGCGCAACTGCATGCAACTGGCAGAGGGGACCCCAAAGATCCTGCCACTGAACACAGGTTGGCGGCCGCCTACCGCACGTGGTTCCAGTCTACGGCGGGCGCTTGCGCAGGCCAGGGGCCGCACCAGCCGAAGGGAGTGTGCTTGCGTGCACACGAACTTAAAGGCTGCGGCTCAGCGCTGTCAACGCGGCCGAAACTAGAGGACGGCCCAGCGGTCAGCAGTATCACAGGCGGTGATGCCAGCGATGTTGGGCTTGGGGAGACGGCGAGCTTGTGGAGGATGCGTTGCATGCATGCTTTCAATGCCCTAGTGTGCACGATCAACATAGGGAGCGGGAATGGGCAGGTCCTCCGAAACTTCTATGAGTGGTACTGGGGCAGGCTTGGGTGGGATGCCCTGGCTTTTGAGGAAGATATCGTTGAGTCGTAGACGTTCTCAGAGGCTGGACCTTCCTTTCTTTTCTAGCCATTTGTCTGTCCTTTCACTTTATTACCCCCCGTTCCTCTTTTCTAGCCCCCATTAGTTAGGGGCCTATGCGGCTCAGCCTTTTTGAGCAGAGCCCAGAGGCGTAACGTCATTAACAGGCAGAGTGTCGAGGGATCCAAGAACCAGAAATCCCCAAAATATCAAAAAAATATCGAGTGCACAAGTTAAAAGTAGACAGGAGTACAGGACCCAGTGTAAGCATGGCAGAACCTCTGGGTGCATTAATTGATGAGGAATGGAAGTGCTCCAATGCTCAGTTGTCCCGCAGCCAGAAGCATGTGTCGGGGCTAAAGGCTGCGCAAGCAAATGACCGCGCAATAGCTTCAGTGAAAAGAACTAACCCCCCTTTCAGTAAGGAGTAACCCCCCTTTCAGTTAGAAAAGTGCTGTGACTTCAGGAATATGACAGATTCCTGATCACTGCTGTTGAGACTCGAATCCCCAGCTGTAAACCTGGGGATCAGTCGATATATTTAAGATATGTATCCCCTGGACTACTTACCTGACTATTCTCTACTGTTGACAAGATTGCCTGATGGGTCGACCCTTCCGAAGGTGACTGTAGTAGCAGTCGAAGTTGTAGTACACTGGTGACAGGGTACGATGATTCTCAGTGGAAAGTCGCTTGTAGGCGATCTTCAGATGGGGAGACTCGTTTGATGATCTATCAAGGAGTCGACTTGGAGCCTCTGGACTGGCTGTTGATGAAGTGTTGATGGAGTTGGTGATGGTAAACCAGCTGGAAGGCTGGAGAATGCCTGATAAGGGCCGAAATATCAAGAGAAGACCTCCAAGACTAAGGAGTGTTTGTGCTTGCTTAGACTGAAGGGTCGAACAGTGTTTGTGCTTGTTCTGTATGATGGATCGATATTCGAGCAGTGTTTGTGCTTGCTGGAATAAAGTGAGCAGTGTTTGTGCTTGCTCGATGAGGAGTGACTATGTAACTTCAGATTAAAGGGTGATTACGAAATCAGGGCTTCAAGTAAGAAATAAATAGTGGCTGCAAGAGACAAAACAGCCACTTTAGGAGACAATAGAAGTGTGAACATCACACTTCACAGACAATCAGAGCAAGCATAGAAGTGTGACTGTGACAACAGTTTCACAACCGGAGTTCAACAACAGAGATCCTTAGTTCAAGAAAAGATAAACCAATGATACGCACGGTGCACTAGTTCAGCATGACACCTGCCCCGTAGCCCTTATTTGAAAAGAGAGCGTTGGTTCTTAATGTACCGAAAAATCCTGCCTTACCCGGATGCCTAGGATCTCACTGCGGCAAGCTTAACCGAACTTGGCGGCAAGATTCTCCTTCATCTTCTCGTCCGCAGCAGGCGGGTCCTCCCCCGGGAAGTTCCACCGAGTGCGATCCCTGGATCGTGAAAAGCGCACAACAATCGTAACAGAGTGGGACAGATCCTGCCTTCCTGCTGTCCTAGTGTATCAAGTGCATGTACCAGTTTACAGGCACGTCCCATGCATCAAATGTGATGCTCTGTTGGACTGTAAAAACTTCGCATCCATGTAGTTCAGTTGCGTTGGAAGTAGGCAAGACAAGCTCAGTGTCAGGCTTTGCAGTAAATGCTGTCAGCACAGAGCTTATGTACCCATAATTCAAAGTGTATGCCGTGATGCTTGTGAGGTGACTTGCACAAATTGACAGCACCTTCGTTAAGTGGGTAGGTACCGGTGAGAGTTAAGGCTGTGGTGAAGGCCTATGTGGGGGTGCTCACCACTTCAGCAGTCCCACAACGGTGTCGTACAGCCTTGCTGCCTCCATCTCGTCTTCAAGGTACGCGGCCGTAAATTTCTTGTCTTTAATCGACATGTGGACCGCCCATTTTCCAGTAGGTAGATGCCACATGACCCCCTTCCATTTGCTGCTCTTCTTTTTATTTCTTTTCTGCCCACCAGAGAAAGCAAAGGGGCACTTTGCTGTGTACATGGACAAGACATATGCACGGTTCTGCCTGCATACGAGAGGAAACAGAGAGGTGCGGCGGGGCTAGGTGAGCGGGAAAAGCTAGGAAGGGACGCAAAAACAGCATCACACTTGTGACATGTGATTGCCTTGTCAATTGACATAACTGACATAACTCATCCTGACATTTTGGAAACTAGAATGAACACACGCACCCACCAGATCAGAGTCGCGCGGGCGTTGTGGGCGTTAACTTTGTCCTCGAGCCAAGCCAGGAGTTCTGGCTCAAGTGGCGGCGGCGTCTCGCCCTGGAAGTTCAGGAGGTCCTGTCTGCAAGCACAACATACCTCGTGGGTCTCGTGCACAGTCATGCACAGTCATGCACGCATCTACCCTCTTCAAGGCGGCACAAGCAGGGTAAGACCTGCGTATCTCCTTCCTTTGCAACACCAGAACCTTCTCCTTCCAGTTCCAGCAACTTTGTCCTGTTCATGAGGTTGTTTACATGCCATTCATATTTAAACGATAATTTGGTTCAGTCACTCGCAAATAATTGCTCTGAATCAGTGTTTTTTGGGGGCCGTAAACAGCCTCAGGCGATTATGTGCCTTTTTGTTAGGGATCTCCTTCATGGGAGACTGTAAAAAAAGTGTGCCTAGAAAAAAAAAGTGACTAAAAAAAAAAAAAAAAAAAAAACGCGCAACAGAACCTACTATGCCGGCCTGGACGGCTCACGACGCTCAGAAGGCACCGGGCAGGCGATCAAAAGATGCGCATTGACAATGTGATTCTAATGCACTCAACGTCGGGTGTAGGCGATATGTATTCGAAACGTTATTGCAGTCGCTGCGAATTGGGGGCCGATGACATCTCTCGCCGGCCAACCACCCATGCTACATACCGACACGAGTGGCGACGCTCGGCATGCACGGCCTTCGTTGAAACGCAGTGTTACGCCGCAAGTGCGCCCTCGATTGAATGCAGCGCATTAGCAATGTGGTTATATTTTACTGAACGTCGGATGTAGGCGATATGTATTCGAAAAGTAATCGCACATTATGCGCTGCGCGGCGATGACGTCGCTCACCGGTCACACTAGAAACTAACTGCCCATGAGTAATGCCGTACAGGTGTCAGGTTCGCACAGACGAGACTGTTTAAGCGAAGGTCGCGAGTTCGATACTTGCTGGTTGCAGAATTAATTATTGCAGACCGTGCGTTATTGCACTGACACGTCGATGGATGTTCAACCCGTAAAAAGTGCGAAGGGTTCAAGAAAAAGAAAAGACACAAAAAGAAACCCGGTAAAGGTGGCAAAGATCCCCACGATTTTTATTAATTATATTTTGAGGAAGAAAGCCTGACTGAAACATTGGCCTAGGAGCTTTTCACAGCTGCGCAGCAGCTGTACGCCTGTAGCTCGCTCCGGAGTCGCTCGCAATCACTGTTCGGAGCCGCCTTCATATCCGCAGCGTCGAAACACTATCGACTCGCGTGAATCGCTTCATATATCGCGTGAATCGCTTCATATAGAGATCAGTGGAGTGTCGTGGTTCCTTACGGAAAACTCTTCGGCAAAACTCTTCGGCAAAACTCAGCTTCGGCACAACTCAGCCTCGGCACAACTCAGCTTCGGCAAAACTCAGCTTCGGCACAACTCAGCTTCGGCACAACCACATCTGCTCACCATCCGGGCCTCGGCATCTTTCAGCCTCCTCCGCCCAGCGAACATCTTCACCCACTTCCCCCGCTCCAATCCATTTCCGTCCTCCCCTATCTCTTTCACCGCCACTCCTTTCAAACATTATCTGTGTATAGGACACTAACGTGGGCCCAAAGCTGAGCTGCACTCCTCGGTCGTCCACGGGATATTTGTTTCGACCCTCCTCGCAAACCTTTCGCGACTGGGTCCCCCTCTCTCTTCTGAGAGGGGCTTTTAGGACCCCCCAAATCAATTGTCCTCTCCCCAAACTTCTGCTTCTCCCACGGCGCGTCACTCCACGTTCCAGGACTGGTAACTTCTTCTCGTCCACCAAAACGCTACCCTTTCCTTCTTCAATAATCCTGCATTTCTCTTTCGCATTTTCTCCCTCCCACCCCTCTTATACTTGCCTCTGATTCCAACCCATCACCCACCCCCCTCCGCCTCCAGCACCCACCAGCATTGATCTCATCTGCATCACTCCCAACTCTTAGGGCCACGTCTCTACCAGTCCTCTCCCTCATCCACTTTTCTCGCTTTTGGTGCATGGTCCTATCCTCCACCCCCACCCCAACTGCACTGTCTTTGGTCTCCACTTCTCTTCCCTGCCATGCAGCCATGCAACGCCTTTTCTATACACTCCTCCTCCTATTCTCCAGCTTTACATCGTACCCTCCCTCCCTCTTCTGCTGCCTGCAGACGCCCCCCTACTGCTCCCGCTATTTAGACCACAAAAAAAAATTCTGCCTCAGCGGCCTAGGGGAAACTCTCGCGAATTTTCCCTCTCCCATTTCCACATACCTCCCTCCATGGCCTATCCGGCTACATCCCCCCCCATCACTCTTTTCCTTCCCGTTTTTTCCATCCTTCTACACTTCGGCCATCAGACGCACACCCTTCCAATTTCCTGCCACACCTTTGCCCCATAACACCATGCCCTACGCATATCCCCCTTCCCTACGCCTCTTTTCTCCACATCTCCCCCACACTTCTTGCTCTTAAACGTACCCTCTCTCCCTCTTATGCTGTCTGCAGACGCCCCCTTACTGCTCCCGTTCTTTAGACCAAAATAAATTTTTCTGCCTCAGCGGCCTAGGGGAACCTATCGCGAATTTTCCACCTTCCAATTCTGCATACCTCTCGCCCCCATGGCCTATCCGGTTTATATCCCGCCCCTCTCTATGTTCCCTCCTGGTTTCCTGTACCCTCTGCACTTCTGCCTTCGGACTCGTACGCCTCACACCTCCTGTCACACTTCTGTCCCATGATATCAGGCCATGCACCCATACCCCCCTTCTCTTCTCCTCTTTTCCAACTTACTCTCTCTCTCCCTCATGCTGCATGCAGACACCTCACTGTTGCTCTTCTCCACCCCTTCTCTACTACTCCTGTTCCCACCTTTCCACACACCCCAACGCATATTGCATGCTACCCCCCTACTGGCCCTACCGACTGCTGAACCCCAACGAATTCCTCTGCCCCAGGGGCCAAGGGGACACTTTCGAAAATTCTTCACATCATTCTTCCTCATCCACCTTCGACAGACGCTGCGACATCCGGATCCCGGCCCGGATGTGGCAGCGTCACACATCCACGCTCTCAGCCACCCCCAGGTTTCCCACCTTCCGCTTTACTGCTGCCACCATCCAACACTTCGTACTCTGGCTACGGGCGTGTTATGACCGCATCCGCACCACACCCAATTGACTTCGCACGCCTCACTGACGGGTCCTTCGCACACGATCTTGCCTCCTTACTCCTCCGTTACCGCCTCTCCAATACCTCTCCCCAACGCCCCAACATTACCTCACGCACCGGCAAACATTCACCACTACTCCCCCCCCCTGCCATCAATGCCAACTGGGTCACTCCTGCCAGCCTCCACACTGATATCTCTGCTATCATGCCTCTCACGGTCCACCGTTTCTCTTCACCCCTTTCTGTCCCGTTCTCAGCCCTCCAATATTCCTCACTTCGTGAGAAAGACTGCTTATTTGGGGCTCACTATCAACCTTATTCCACCCCTTGGACAGGCACCTCCTTGGTTGAGCCTCCTTTTTCTGGTCCTGCACTACTCAAGGCTATCCGATGGTCGTTGGCATCACTTCAAAAACAACCCCACATACCTACATCGACCTTCATCGTCGTTCCCAATTGGAAACAGGCCAAATTCATGACCCTCCTTAACTCAGGCCATCGCCATATCTCTTACACCAACCTCCACCACACCCATTTACCTTTTCTTCCCCCCGACCATCTCACTCCGGCCGATATTGCTAACGCAGGCATGCCGAAATTTGACCTTCTCCTCCTCCTCATCTCCAACACTCTTGGGGACACAACCCGTACTTTCCCATATATTGCTCCCACTTTGGCCCCGGGCTCCTCCCACCCTTCTCGCTACTTGCTCCCTCCCGGTTTTGGCCAGGCAAATCTCCTTCCTCAGCCCACCACATTCCTTGCACCTCCACCCTCAGCCCAGCCAAGCCCGACAACCCCTCCTCCCTACGCCCCCTCCTACCCCCTCCGTTGGCACGATATACCGGCATATTACACCGATGGCTCGGCCCTATCTACACCTGGCAAAGGCACAGCCACGGGTGCAGCCTTCTATTGTACTCAAGACACCACTACCTACACAGTCCACCCCGATGGCCGGGCTGAAACCAACACTATTACACGGGCTGAGCTTGCTGGCATCCATGCTGCCCTCACTCATGCAGCCATACACCACACCGGTGATCTTACCATTTTCTCCGACTCCTTGGTTTCTCTCTATGATACGCAGAAGGCCCTTCGCTACCCACACACTTTGCTTGAATGTAAGCACGCCCCCCTTCTCCTCGACATTCGTGCTCTCATCCTTACCAGGCTACGCCTCCGCCACCATTTTCACCTGTACAAGGTCAAATCTCACATCGGCATCATTGGCAATGAACTCGCAGATAAGGGTGCTGCACTCGCCCTCCAATCCCCCGAACATTGCGACTACACATGCACCTCAGATGTCCAACACTTCGCACACCTACCTGCATGGCCATGCCTCCCTCCCCCCCATGACACGGACGAACCGTGGTTTGCATCAGACCTTACCCATTCTTTGAAGGAACACATGTACCGCACCTGCCCCCTTCTCACAGATGGTCCTACTTCTCCCCCTCTGCCCTTGCGCTACGTCCGCATGCAAGTCCTCGTTGCCTCTGCCCTTGCCTCCTACCTCCCCATCTTATGGCACATGGGTCTGCCCTTTAGTGGTATTCGCAACATCCTCAAATCGCGCACCAATACCCTGTGGACTGCATCTACAGCCATGCATATGAACCGCCCTTACAAAACAGCTGTAGGCACTCGCACCACCCCCCACTGTCCCATATGCTCCCATCCCAATGATACCCCTGGCCATCTTTTAGGCGGTTGTGCTCATTCCTCCATGTCCGCCTCGTACATTGCTCGACACAACCGAGCTGTATGCATCATCCAAACTGCTATTGCTAATGGCTCCCTAGGCTCCTCTTTTACTATCATGGATGCCACTTCCCGTGCTAACCTCCCCTTCGGGGTCTATGACACCCGTCTTCCACGCTGGCTAGTACCCCGACGACCCCCCACTTTCCCAGACACCTTTGATTACTGTGACAAACTGCGACCGGATTTGCTTATTGTCCAAGGTCTCCCACATTCCGAGTTCCTTCGTCTTTCCCGCGCTGGTCAACTCTCTAGCTCACAAACTATGTCTCGGCTCCAGAGGACTTGCACTGTACACGTTGTTGAAGTCGGTTACACCTTCGAATTTTCTTTCGAACAGTGTCATGCCCGTAAATCAGAACAACATTTACAACTTATCCTTCTCCTCAAACATAATGGTTGGACAGTTTCCTTGGCACCCGTTCTCCATCCTTCCCTTCCACCTGATCCTTCGCCGACCGTGCCCATCTCCCCCCCTCATCCTTCCCCGCCTTCTTCTCATACACATATCATCCTTCTGGGCACCGCAGGCTTCCTCTTTCGTCCTGCCGATAAAATCCTCAGCATGCTCGGTATCTCCAAACACGACATCTCCTCCGTCCTCAGCCGTCTCACGAAGCATACCATACGCTGCCATATAAACATCCTTCGTCAGCGTCGCCATCTGGAAAACTCCCCTGCCCATTATTGTCCGGTACCCCTTGACGATCCTCCTTAACCACAAAGTTTTTTGTCTCCCGGTGTACGGCATTTCAAATCCCGTATTCCTCAAGCCACGCTCAGGCGTTTTCTTTCTTTCATATGTCTACATCATCGACTGATTCACGCACAGCGACATGGTGTGGGGGAAAAGGTGTGGGTTCTACGGGACATTTAGTCAGCGTGTCGCGTACTCCATGAGATGACAAGTTAGATGCACAGACAGAGCTTGTAAGCGATTTTGAAACATCGCCCGTTTGTAAAGACACGAAGCAATGACCGTGCCCTCTGAATGAAATGTAATCTTTGCAGTTGCTGCAGATTAGGATCAGCCACTGATAAACACCCACAGAATACGTCTGAAAGCTCTGTTATACCACCTAACTTGTCCTCTCATGGAGTACGCGACACGAGCCAGGACATATAGTCGGCGTGTCGCGTACTCCATGAGAGGACGAGTTAGGTGGTGTAACAGGTCTTATTTGCGATTTTAAAACATCGCCCGTTTGTAATTGTCTGCTACATGATATTTTCAACAGCAAGATCTTCCAGTAGTGCTCGGTTGGGGAGGTTGGTAGGCAGGATGGCTGGGTCTTGCTTGGGAATCTGCATGGACGCGATGCATTGATTATGTTGCTCACGTAAGATGTTCGAATCGATAGAAAGAACGAAATACCGACCTCATGTTAAAACCTACACTTTCTGGACCACAAAATATTGCTGTGTGCACGGCTTCGCCGCGCCGTCCACACTTTCTCACACCTCATGCATTTTTTTTAATTACTTACATTTTTTGAAGGAAAAAACTTCTCTGAATGCGCTTGCTGGAGGGCAAACAGGAAACTGTTTGGAGGGTGGAGCTTCTCGATTTAGCTTCTTGAGTTCAAAATCACATTTGTGTTTACCTTACATGGTCTTGCTTGCTCTGGGACTAAAATTTAAACTACTGGTATGGCTTACGATCACCTGTTGACAGCTTTCCCAGCAATGGTGCCACACCTTTCGTGGACAAAGAAAGATGCCTTGTCATAGGCTCGCCTTGCCTCGGCCTCGCTGCCGTACTGCCCCAGTTTGGTAGGCAGAGAAGAGGCCGAAAACTGGGCGGTCCAAGATTTTTCTGCACTCTGTGAGATGCCTTTCCCTGCCTTACGCTCCACGATCAGATGCCCGAGCGCCGAGGGGGGGGCATTCACGCTCTGTGACCGGAGGCGGCGCCTGAGAGGGTTGACCGAGCCCCTGTAGCAGAGGTTAAGATCAGAAATGTCACTTCTAATGTTGTGCTACTTAATCAGTAGCATCAGATGCTGTGGGCCCACTGCTGGTCCCCTGAGTCATCATTCAACCCCCTTTCCCCACCTTCCTTGCCCCCCCCCCCCCCCCCCACACACACTTCACTCCACTCTCCCTCACTGAAGTGCGCTCCCTCCCTCCCTAATCTCCCCTCCAAGTTTGACCCACCCATATAAATTCTAAATACCGTACCGGGTATTATATGAAAGGAAAATATAAAGGTCAAGCCACCCCATAGATTCCACATGCCTGGTTTGTGCCACGGGCGGAAGCCACCTACGGTAACCCAGAGCGAGGTCCCAGACCTGTGACCGCATACACACCAGAGCAGCACTCCCTAAGGCAGCCCCCTGGGTTTAGGGTTTGGGGGTTATGCTTGTACATGCTTGTACATGCTTGTACATGCTTGTACATGCTTGTACATGCTTGTAGACCCCCCCTGCCAGGGGGGGCCCTGGGGAGAAAAATAAACACAAGCTATTGACGCACCTGCCCAGCTCCTCGGGCCCATTCATGACAGCCTCCCGCTCTGGCTGCCCGTCCTCCTCTGCACTCAGCATGGCTTGGCCCTCCCTGCAGGGTCCAAGCAAAGGGCAACATAATGCAGGGGTCGACATAACACACACAGAAACATTTTAAAATTAGCATGCCTTAGGATTATCAGGAAGCACCGCTTCCTCCCTACACCTTGACCCTTGTTACACACCAAAACCCTTCAATTCTCCTGTCGGCTCTCACACCCTGAACCTGGACTGACCCACTCACCGCGGCATGGTAGCCGTGTGCTCGGCGCCAGATGCGGGAGAGGGGGCAGAGTGCTCAGATGCAGTGGGGACGGTGTCTAGGACTCCTAGGGATTGACGCGTCAGAGTGCGCGGGACCACGCGGCGCTGAGGCCCTTGAGCCTGTCCGCGCCTCGAGGGTGCAGGTCCAGCGTCCGGGCATCGGGACAGGGTCAAGGCCTGGGCCAGGGGCTGGTCCAGGGTCGAGACATCTGGCCTGCCTACATGCAACGCAGCAGGGCTGTCTCGCAGCATCTGCCTGCCCTCCTCCATAGCCGCTGCCAAGACGCCGTGCATCCCGAATCCTGTGTCCTCCATGGGGCTGTCGCAGTCCATTATCCCAGAGCAGGAGGGCATCAGACTGCCGTTTGTATCGGCCAACACCGAGGAGCTGTGCGGCATCTGGGACGAGGGAGCACCCAGGCCGCGTGGCGCCTCCATGCCACATGGACCACTCCTCTGGCCCTCTTGGATGCCCGATGGGCCTGCCCTGCAGGGGACCGCCTCCTCCACAGCCTGCTAGAGTGTGGCAACAGAGTGAGAATTGCGGTCAATGCATCGACAAGCGGTGACTCCAAACTAGTGGCTACAGAAATTCAGAGCAGTCAGTGTGAACTGCCGTCCAAGGCACCTCTGCACACTCACCCTATCCATCCCCTGCGGTACAGTATGTGGTACAGTACTCAAGATCCTGAGTATGCGGTACAGTTCTCAAGATCCTTAGCATGGGGTACAGTACTCAAGATCATTGTCATGCTGTACAGCCTTAGAATGCAGTACACCATGTGGTACAACACTCAAGATCCTTAATAAGTGATGCAGTCTGTGGTACAGTACACAAGGTCCTTAAAATGCTTTACAGCAGGCGGTACACCTCCCTGACAAGCCATGCATGGCATTATGCGCAATGCTTGCAGAGTCCTATTGACTGGAGGGGCTGTTTTGTGCACTTGTGTCCATACCTGCATCCCTACTTGCGTCCATACCTGCATCCCCTCTGTATGGACTGCCTCATCTCCTCCCAGTGAGCCGCCCTCTGATGGCGGTTGAACGGGACCTGGTGTTGAGGGCGGACCCACAGCCGCCTCCGCTCCCGCCGCTGCCAGATTCAGCTTCTGCCTCTTCTCCTTTCCTCCCGGAGGGCCGGAGGCTGTTACGCCCACCTCTTGCCGGACGCGCCTCCGAGGATAATAATCCTGCACTGACTTGTCTCGCTCCCGCTCGATGGGCGCCTTATTCGCCTCGGCAGCTGCCTCAGCCAGGTTGCTCTCCTAGACCATACCAAGCAGCAGAAGAAAGCAGGGGGGGGTCACACCATTAGACAGAAGCAGCTGAAGCTGAAGCACCAAGAAGAAGAAGAAAGCAGGGGGGGGGCACACAATCAAGCAGAGTCAGAAGCAGCTGAAGCTGAAGCACCAAGCAGGAGAAGAAAGCAGGGGGGGGGGGGGCACACCATCAAGCAGAGTCAGAAGCAGCTGAAGCTGAAGCACCAAGAAGAAGAAGACAGCAGGGGGGGGGCACACCATCAAGCAGAGTCAGAAGCAGCTGAAGCTGAAGCACCAAGCAGAAGAAGACAGCAGGGGGGGGGGGCACACCATCAAGCAGAGTGAGAAGCAGCTGAAGCTGAAGCACCAAGCAGAAGAAGAAAGCAGGGGGGGGGGGGGGGCACACCATCAAGCAGAGTCCGAAGCAGCTGAAGCAGAAGCACCAAGAAGAAGAAGAAAGCAGGGGGGGGGGGGGCACACCATCAAGCAGAGTCAGAAGCAGCTGAAGCTGAAGCACCAAGCAGAAGAAGACAGCAGGGGGGGGGGCACACCATCAAGCAGAGTCAGAAGCAGCTGAAGCTGAAGCACCAAGCAGAAGAAGACAGCAGGGGGGGTGGCACACCGTCAAGCAGAGTCAGAAGCAGCTGAAGCTGAAGCACCAAGCAGAAGAAGACAGCAGGGGGGGGGGCACACCATCAAGCAGAGTCAGAAGCAGCTGAAGCAGAAGGACCAAGCAGAAGAAGACAGCAGGGGGGGGGGGGCACACCATCAAGCAGAGTGAGAAGCAGCTGAAAAGAAGCACCAAGCAGAAGAAGATAGCAGGGGGGGGGCACACCATCAAGCAGAGTCAGAAGCAGCTGAAGCAGAAGCACCAAGCAGAAGAAGACAGCAGGGGGGGGGGGCACCATCAAGCAGAGTCGGAAGCAGCTGAAGCTGAAGCACCAAGCAGAAGAAGACAGCAAGGGGGGGGGGGGGGGGGGCACACCATCAAGCAGAGTCAGAAGCAGCTGAAGCAGAAGTACCAAGCAGAAGAAGACAGCAGGGGGGGGGGGGGCACACCATCAAGCAGAGTCAGAAGCAGCTGAAGCTGAAGCACCAAGCAGAAGAAGACAGCAAGGGGGGGGGGGGGGGGCACACCATCAAGCAGAGTCAGAAGCAGCTAAAGCTGAAGCACCAAGCAGAAGAAGACAGCAGGGGGGGGGGGGGCACACCATCAAGCAGAGTCAGAAGCAGCTGAAGCAGAAGTACCAAGCAGAAGAAGACAGCAGGGGGGGGGGGGGCACACCATCAAGCAGAGTCAGAAGCAGCTGAAGCAGAAGTACCAAGCAGAAGAAGACAGCAGGGGGGGGGGGGGGGGGGGGCACACCATCAAGCAGAGTCAGAAGCAGCTGAAGCAGAAGCACCAAGCAGAAGAAGACAGCAGGGGGGGGGGCACACCATCAAGCAGAGTCAGAAGCAGCTGAAGCTGAAGCACCAAGCAGAAGAAGACAGCAAGGGGGGGACACACCATCAAGCAGAGTCAGAAGCAGATGAAGCAGAAGTACCAAGCAGAAGAAGACAGCAGGGGGGGGGGGGGGGACACCATCAAGCAGAGTGAGAAGCAGCTGAAGCTGAAGCACCAAGCAGAAGAAGATAGCAGGGGGGGGGGCACACCATCAAGCAGAGTCAGAAGCAGCTGAAGCAGAAGCACCAAGCAGAAGAAGACAGCAGGGGGGGGGGGGGGGGGCACACCATCAAGCAGAGTCAGAAGCAGCTGAAGCTGAAGCACCAAGCAGAAGAAGAAAGCAGGGGGGGGGGGCACACCATCAATCAGAGTCAGAAGCAGCTGAAGCAGAAGTACCAAGCAGAAGAAGACAGCAAGGGGGGGGGGGGGGGCACACCATCAAGCAGAGTCAGAAGCGGCTGAAGCAGAAGCACCAAGCAGAAGAAGACAGCAGGGGGGGGGGCACACCATCAAGCAGAGTCAGAAGCAGCTGAAGCTGAAGCACCAAGCAGAAGAAGACAGCAGGGGGGGGGGGGGTGGCACACCATCAAGCAGAGTCAGAAGCAGCTGAAGCTGAAGCACCAAGCAGAAGAAGACAGCAGGGGGGGGGCACACCATCAAGCAGAGTCAGAAGCAGCTGAAGCAGAGGCACCAAGCAGAAGAAGACAGCAGGGGGGGGGGGCACACCATCAAGCAGAGTCAGAAGCAGCTGAAGCAGAAGCACCAAGCAGAAGAAGACAGCAGGGGGGGGGGCACCATCAAGCAGAGTCAGAAGCAGCTGAAGCTGAAGCAACGAGCAGAAGAAGACAGCAAGGGGGGGGGGGCACACCATCAAGCAGAGTCAGAAGCAGCTGAAGCAGAAGTACCAAGCAGAAGAAGACAGCAGGGGGGGTGGCACACCATCAAGCAGAGTCAGAAGCAGCTGAAGCTGAAGCACCAAGCAGAAGAAGACAGCAGGGGGGGGGGGGGGCACACCATCAAGCAGAGTCAGAAGCAGCTGAAGCAGAAGTACCAAGCAGAAGAAGACAGCAAGGGGGGGGGGGCACACCATCAAGCAGAGTCAGAAGCAGCTGAAGCAGAAGCACCAAGCAGAAGAAGACAGCAGGGGGGGGGGCACCATCAAGCAGAGTCAGAAGCAGCTGAAGCTGAAGCACCAAGCAGAAGAAGAAAGCAGGGGAGGGGGCACACCATCAAGCAGAGTCAGAAGCAGCTGAAGCAGAGGCACCAAGCAGAAGAAGACAGCAGGGGGGGGGGGGGGGGGGGCACACCATCAAGCAGAGTGAGAAGCAGCTGAAGCTGAAGCACCAAGCAGAAGAAGACAGCAGGGGGGGGGGCACACCATCAAGCAGAGTCAGAAGCAGCTGAAGCAGAAGTACCAAGCAGAAGAAGACATCAATGGGGGGGGGCACACCATCAAACAGAGTCAGAAGCAGCTGAAGCAGAAGCACCAAGCAGAAGAAGACAGCAGGGGGGGGGGGGGGGGGCACACCATCAAGCAGAGTCAGAAGCAGCTGAAGCTGAAGCACCAAGCAGAAGAAGACAGCAGGGGGGGTGGCACACCGTCAAGCAGAGTCAGAAGCAGCTGAAGCAGAAGCACCAAGCAGAAGAAGACAGCAGGGGGGGGGGCACACCATCAAGCAGAGTCAGAAGCAGCTGAAGCAGAAGGACCAAGCAGAAGAAGACAGCAGGGGGGGGGGGGCACACCATCAAGCAGAGTGAGAAGCAGCTGAAAAGAAGCACCAAGCAGAAGAAGATAGCAGGGGGGGGGCACACCATCAAGCAGAGTCAGAAGCAGCTGAAGCAGAAGCACCAAGCAGAAGAAGACAGCAGGGGGGGGGGGCACCATCAAGCAGAGTCGGAAGCAGCTGAAGCTGAAGCACCAAGCAGAAGAAGACAGCAGGGGGGGGGGGGGCACACCATCAAGCAGAGTCAGAAGCAGCTGAAGCAGAGGCACCAAGCAGAAGAAGACAGCAGGGGGGGGGCACACCATCAAGCAGAGTGAGAAGCAGCTGAAGCTGAAGCACCAAGCAGAAGAAGACAGCAGGGGGGGGGGGGGGGGGCACACCATCAAGCAGAGTCAGAAGCAGCTGAAGCAGAAGTACCAAGCAGGAGAAGACAGCAAGGGGGGGGGCACACCATCAAGCAGAGTCAGAAGCAGCTGAAGCAGAAGCACCAAGCAGAAGAAGACAGCAGGGGGGGGGGGACACCATCAAGCAGAGTCAGAAGCAGCTGAAGCTGAAGCACCAAGCAGAAGAAGACAGCAAGGGGGGGGGGGGGGGGCACACCATCAAGCAGAGTCAGAAGCAGCTGAAGCAGAAGTACCAAGCAGAAGAAGAAAGCAGGGGAGGGGGCACACCATCAAGCAGAGTCAGAAGCAGCTGAAGCAGAAGCACCAAGCAGAAGAAGACAGCAGGGGGGGAGGCACACCATCAAGCAGAGTCAGAAGCAGCTAAAGCTGAAGCACCAAGCAGAAGAAGACAGCAGGGGGGGGGGGGGGGGGGGGCACACCATCAAGCAGAGTCAGAAGCAGCTGAAGCAGAAGTACCAAGCAGAAGAAGACAGCAGGGGGGGGGGGGCACACCATCAAGCAGAGTCAGAAGCAGCTGAAGCAGAAGTACCAAGCAGAAGAAGACAGCAGGGGGGGGGGCACACCATCAAGCAGAGTCAGAAGCAGCTGAAGCAGAAGCACCAAGCAGAAGAAGACAGCAGGGGGGGGGGGGGGGGGCACACCATCAAGCAGAGTCAGAAGCAGCTGAAGCTGAAGCACCAAGCAGAAGAAGACAGCAAGGGGGGGGGGCACACCATCAAGCAGAGTCAGAAGCAGATGAAGCAGAAGTACCAAGCAGAAGAAGACAGCAGGGGGGGGGGGGGGCACACCATCAAGCAGAGTGAGAAGCAGCTGAAAGAAGCACCAAGCAGAAGAAGATAGCAGGGGGGGGGCACACCATCAAGCAGAGTCAGAAGCAGCTGAAGCAGAAGCATCAAGCAGAAGAAGACAGCAGGGGGGGGGGGCACACCATCAAGCAGAGTCAGAAGCAGCTGAAGCTGAAGCACCAAGCAGAAGAAGAAAGCAGGGGGGGGGGGCACACCATCAAGCAGAGTCAGAAGCAGCTGAAGCAGAAGTACCAAGCAGAAGAAGACAGCAAGGGGGGGGGGGGGGGGGCACACCATCAAGCAGAGTCAGAAGCGGCTGAAGCAGAAGCACCAAGCAGAAGAAGACAGCAGGGGGGGGGGGGCACACCATCAAGCAGAGTCAGAAGCAGCTGAAGCTGAAGCACCAAGCAGAAGAAGACAACAAGGGGGGGGGGGGGGGGTGGCACACCATCAAGCAGAGTCAGAAGCAGCTGAAGCTGAAGCACCAAGCAGAAGAAGACAGCAGGGGGGGGGGGGGGGGGCACACCATCAAGCAGAGTCAGAAGCAGCTGAAGCTGAAGCACCAAGCAGAAGAAGACAGCAAGGGGGGGGGGGGGGGCACACCATCAAGCAGAGTCAGAAGCAGCTGAAGCTGAAGCACCAAGCAGAAGAAGACAACAAGGGGGGGGGGGGGGGGGTGGCACACCATCAAGCAGAGTCAGAAGCAGCTGAAGCTGAAGCACCAAGCAGAAGAAGACAGCAAGGGGGGGGGGGGGGCACACCATCAAGCAGAGTCAGAAGCAGCTGAAGCAGAAGTACCAAGCAGAAGAAGACAGCAGGGGGGGGGGGGGGGGGCACACCATCAAGCAGAGTCAGAAGCAGCTGAAGCTGAAGCACCAAGCAGAAGAAGACAGCAAGGGGGGGGGGGGGGCACACCATCAAGCAGAGTCAGAAGCAGCTAAAGCTGAAGCACCAAGCAGAAGAAGACAGCAGGGGGGGGGGGGCACACCATCAAGCAGAGTCAGAAGCAGCTGAAGCAGAAGTACCAAGCAGAAGAAGACAGCAGGGGGGGGGGGGCACACCATCAAGCAGAGTCAGAAGCAGCTGAAGCAGAAGTACCAAGCAGAAGAAGACAGCAGGGGGGGGGGGGGGGGGGGGCACACCATCAAGCAGAGTCAGAAGCAGCTGAAGCAGAAGCACCAAGCAGAAGAAGACAGCAGGGGGGGGGGGCACACCATCAAGCAGAGTCAGAAGCAGCTGAAGCTGAAGCACCAAGCAGAAGAAGACAGCAAGGGGGGGGCACACCATCAAGCAGAGTCAGAAGCAGATGAAGCAGAAGTACCAAGCAGAAGAAGACAGCAGGGGGGGGGGGGGGGGACACCATCAAGCAGAGTGAGAAGCAGCTGAAGCTGAAGCACCAAGCAGAAGAAGATAGCAGGGGGGGGGGCACACCATCAAGCAGAGTCAGAAGCAGCTGAAGCAGAAGCACCAAGCAGAAGAAGACAGCAGGGGGGGGGGGGGCACACCATCAAGCAGAGTCAGAAGCAGCTGAAGCTGAAGCACCAAGCAGAAGAAGAAAGCAGGGGGGGGGGGGCACACCATCAAGCAGAGTCAGAAGCAGCTGAAGCAGAAGTACCAAGCAGAAGAAGACAGCAAGGGGGGGGGGGGGCACACCATCAAGCAGAGTCAGAAGCGGCTGAAGCAGAAGCACCAAGCAGAAGAAGACAGCAGGGGGGGGGGCACACCATCAAGCAGAGTCAGAAGCAGCTGAAGCTGAAGCACCAAGCAGAAGAAGACAGCAGGGGGGGGGGGGGTGGCACACCATCAAGCAGAGTCAGAAGCAGCTGAAGCTGAAGCACCAAGCAGAAGAAGACAGCAGGGGGGGGGCACACCATCAAGCAGAGTCAGAAGCAGCTGAAGCAGAGGCACCAAGCAGAAGAAGACAGCAGGGGGGGGGGGCACACCATCAAGCAGAGTCAGAAGCAGCTGAAGCAGAAGCACCAAGCAGAAGAAGACAGCAGGGGGGGGGGCACCATCAAGCAGAGTCAGAAGCAGCTGAAGCTGAAGCAACGAGCAGAAGAAGACAGCAAGGGGGGGGGGGGCACACCATCAAGCAGAGTCAGAAGCAGCTGAAGCAGAAGTACCAAGCAGAAGAAGACAGCAGGGGGGGTGGCACACCATCAAGCAGAGTCAGAAGCAGCTGAAGCTGAAGCACCAAGCAGAAGAAGACAACAGGGGGGGGGGGGGGGCACACCATCAAGCAGAGTCAGAAGCAGCTGAAGCAGAAGTACCAAGCAGAAGAAGACAGCAAGGGGGGGGGGGGCACACCATCAAGCAGAGTCAGAAGCAGCTGAAGCAGAAGCACCAAGCAGAAGAAGACAGCAGGGGGGGGGGCACCATCAAGCAGAGTCAGAAGCAGCTGAAGCTGAAGCACCAAGCAGAAGAAGAAAGCAGGGGAGGGGGCACACCATCAAGCAGAGTCAGAAGCAGCTGAAGCAGAGGCACCAAGCAGAAGAAGACAGCAGGGGGGGGGGGGGGGGGGCACACCATCAAGCAGAGTGAGAAGCAGCTGAAGCTGAAGCACCAAGCAGAAGAAGACAGCAGGGGGGGGGGCACACCATCAAGCAGAGTCAGAAGCAGCTGAAGCAGAAGTACCAAGCAGAAGAAGACATCAATGGGGGGGGGCACACCATCAAACAGAGTCAGAAGCAGCTGAAGCAGAAGCACCAAGCAGAAGAAGACAGCAGGGGGGGGGGGGGGGCACACCATCAAGCAGAGTCAGAAGCAGCTGAAGCTGAAGCACCAAGCAGAAGAAGACAGCAGGGGGGGTGGCACACCGTCAAGCAGAGTCAGAAGCAGCTGAAGCTGAAGCACCAAGCAGAAGAAGACAGCAGGGGGGGGGGCACACCATCAAGCAGAGTCAGAAGCAGCTGAAGCAGAAGGACCAAGCAGAAGAAGACAGCAGGGGGGGGGGGGCACACCATCAAGCAGAGTGAGAAGCAGCTGAAAAGAAGCACCAAGCAGAAGAAGATAGCAGGGGGGGGGCACACCATCAAGCAGAGTCAGAAGCAGCTGAAGCAGAAGCACCAAGCAGAAGAAGACAGCAGGGGGGGGGGCACCATCAAGCAGAGTCGGAAGCAGCTGAAGCTGAAGCACCAAGCAGAAGAAGACAGCAGGGGGGGGGGGGGGGCACACCATCAAGCAGAGTCAGAAGCAGCTGAAGCAGAGGCACCAAGCAGAAGAAGACAGCAGGGGGGGGGCACACCATCAAGCAGAGTGAGAAGCAGCTGAAGCTGAAGCACCAAGCAGAAGAAGACAGCAGGGGGGGGGGGGGGGCACACCATCAAGCAGAGTCAGAAGCAGCTGAAGCAGAAGTACCAAGCAGGAGAAGACAGCAAGGGGGGGGGCACACCATCAAGCAGAGTCAGAAGCAGCTGAAGCAGAAGCACCAAGCAGAAGAAGACAGCAGGGGGGGGGGGACACCATCAAGCAGAGTCAGAAGCAGCTGAAGCTGAAGCACCAAGCAGAAGAAGACAGCAAGGGGGGGGGGGGGGGCACACCATCAAGCAGAGTCAGAAGCAGCTGAAGCAGAAGTACCAAGCAGAAGAAGAAAGCAGGGGAGGGGGCACACCATCAAGCAGAGTCAGAAGCAGCTGAAGCAGAAGTACCAAGCAGAAGAAGACAGCAGGGGGGGAGGCACACCATCAAGCAGAGTCAGAAGCAGCTAAAGCTGAAGCACCAAGCAGAAGAAGACAGCAGGGGGGGGGGGGGGGGGCACACCATCAAGCAGAGTCAGAAGCAGCTGAAGCAGAAGTACCAAGCAGAAGAAGACAGCAGGGGGGGGGGGGGGCACACCATCAAGCAGAGTCAGAAGCAGCTGAAGCAGAAGTACCAAGCAGAAGAAGACAGCAGGGGGGGGGGCACACCATCAAGCAGAGTCAGAAGCAGCTGAAGCAGAAGCACCAAGCAGAAGAAGACAGCAGGGGGGGGGGGGGGGGGGGCACACCATCAAGCAGAGTCAGAAGCAGCTGAAGCTGAAGCACCAAGCAGAAGAAGACAGCAAGGGGGGGGGGGCACACCATCAAGCAGAGTCAGAAGCAGATGAAGCAGAAGTACCAAGCAGAAGAAGACAGCAGGGGGGGGGGGCACACCATCAAGCAGAGTGAGAAGCAGCTGAAAGAAGCACCAAGCAGAAGAAGATAGCAGGGGGGGGGCACACCATCAAGCAGAGTCAGAAGCAGCTGAAGCAGAAGCACCAAGCAGAAGAAGACAGCAGGGGGGGGGGGCACACCATCAAGCAGAGTCAGAAGCAGCTGAAGCTGAAGCACCAAGCAGAAGAAGAAAGCAGGGGGGGGGGCACACCATCAAGCAGAGTCAGAAGCAGCTGAAGCAGAAGTACCAAGCAGAAGAAGACAGCAAGGGGGGGGGGGGGGGCACACCATCAAGCAGAGTCAGAAGCGGCTGAAGCAGAAGCACCAAGCAGAAGAAGACAGCAGGGGGGGGGGGGGGGGGGGCACACCATCAAGCAGAGTCAGAAGCAGCTGAAGCAGAAGTACCAAGCAGGAGAAGACAGCAAGGGGGGGGGGGGGGCACACCATCAAGCAGAGTCAGAAGCAGCTGAAGCAGAAGCACCAAGCAGAAGAAGACAACAAGGGGGGGGGGGGGGGGGTGGCACACCATCAAGCAGAGTCAGAAGCAGCTGAAGCTGAAGCACCAAGCAGAAGAAGACAGCAAGGGGGGGGGGGGGGGCACACCATCAAGCAGAGTCAGAAGCAGCTGAAGCAGAAGTACCAAGCAGAAGAAGACAGCAGGGGGGGGGGGGGGGGGCACACCATCAAGCAGAGTCAGAAGCAGCTGAAGCTGAAGCACCAAGCAGAAGAAGACAGCAAGGGGGGGGGGGGGGCACACCATCAAGCAGAGTCAGAAGCAGCTGAAGCTGAAGCACCAAGCAGAAGAAGACAACAAGGGGGGGGGGGGGGGGTGGCACACCATCAAGCAGAGTCAGAAGCAGCTGAAGCTGAAGCACCAAGCAGAAGAAGACAGCAAGGGGGGGGGGGGGGGCACACCATCAAGCAGAGTCAGAAGCAGCTGAAGCAGAAGTACCAAGCAGAAGAAGACAGCAGGGGGGGGGGGGGGGGGGGCACACCATCAAGCAGAGTCAGAAGCAGCTGAAGCTGAAGCACCAAGCAGAAGAAGACAGCAAGGGGGGGGGGGGGCACACCATCAAGCAGAGTCAGAAGCAGCTAAAGCTGAAGCACCAAGCAGAAGAAGACAGCAGGGGGGGGGGGGCACACCATCAAGCAGAGTCAGAAGCAGCTGAAGCAGAAGTACCAAGCAGAAGAAGACAGCAGGGGGGGGGGGGCACACCATCAAGCAGAGTCAGAAGCAGCTGAAGCAGAAGTACCAAGCAGAAGAAGACAGCAGGGGGGGGGGGGGGGGGGGGGGCACACCATCAAGCAGAGTCAGAAGCAGCTGAAGCAGAAGCACCAAGCAGAAGAAGACAGCAGGGGGGGGGGCACACCATCAAGCAGAGTCAGAAGCAGCTGAAGCTGAAGCACCAAGCAGAAGAAGACAGCAAGGGGGGGGCACACCATCAAGCAGAGTCAGAAGCAGATGAAGCAGAAGTACCAAGCAGAAGAAGACAGCAGGGGGGGGGGGGGGGACACCATCAAGCAGAGTGAGAAGCAGCTGAAGCTGAAGCACCAAGCAGAAGAAGATAGCAGGGGGGGGGGCACACCATCAAGCAGAGTCAGAAGCAGCTGAAGCAGAAGCACCAAGCAGAAGAAGACAGCAGGGGGGGGGGGGGGCACACCATCAAGCAGAGTCAGAAGCAGCTGAAGCTGAAGCACCAAGCAGAAGAAGAAAGCAGGGGGGGGGGGCACACCATCAAGCAGAGTCAGAAGCAGCTGAAGCAGAAGTACCAAGCAGAAGAAGACAGCAAGGGGGGGGGGGGGCACACCATCAAGCAGAGTCAGAAGCGGCTGAAGCAGAAGCACCAAGCAGAAGAAGACAGCAGGGGGGGGGGCACACCATCAAGCAGAGTCAGAAGCAGCTGAAGCTGAAGCACCAAGCAGAAGAAGACAGCAGGGGGGGGGGGGGTGGCACACCATCAAGCAGAGTCAGAAGCAGCTGAAGCTGAAGCACCAAGCAGAAGAAGACAGCAGGGGGGGGGCACACCATCAAGCAGAGTCAGAAGCAGCTGAAGCAGAGGCACCAAGCAGAAGAAGACAGCAGGGGGGGGGGCACACCATCAAGCAGAGTCAGAAGCAGCTGAAGCAGAAGCACCAAGCAGAAGAAGACAGCAGGGGGGGGGGCACCATCAAGCAGAGTCAGAAGCAGCTGAAGCTGAAGCAACGAGCAGAAGAAGACAGCAAGGGGGGGGGGGCACACCATCAAGCAGAGTCAGAAGCAGCTGAAGCAGAAGTACCAAGCAGAAGAAGACAGCAGGGGGGGTGGCACACCATCAAGCAGAGTCAGAAGCAGCTGAAGCTGAAGCACCAAGCAGAAGAAGACAGCAGGGGGGGGGGGGGGGGGCACACCATCAAGCAGAGTCAGAAGCAGCTGAAGCAGAAGTACCAAGCAGAAGAAGACAGCAAGGGGGGGGGGGCACACCATCAAGCAGAGTCAGAAGCAGCTGAAGCAGAAGCACCAAGCAGAAGAAGACAGCAGGGGGGGGGGCACCATCAAGCAGAGTCAGAAGCAGCTGAAGCTGAAGCACCAAGCAGAAGAAGAAAGCAGGGGAGGGGGCACACCATCAAGCAGAGTCAGAAGCAGCTGAAGCAGAGGCACCAAGCAGAAGAAGACAGCAGGGGGGGGGGGGGGGGGCACACCATCAAGCAGAGTGAGAAGCAGCTGAAGCTGAAGCACCAAGCAGAAGAAGACAGCAGGGGGGGGGGCACACCATCAAGCAGAGTCAGAAGCAGCTGAAGCAGAAGTACCAAGCAGAAGAAGACATCAATGGGGGGGGGCACACCATCAAACAGAGTCAGAAGCAGCTGAAGCAGAAGCACCAAGCAGAAGAAGACAGCAGGGGGGGGGGGGGGGGCACACCATCAAGCAGAGTCAGAAGCAGCTGAAGCTGAAGCACCAAGCAGAAGAAGACAGCAGGGGGGGTGGCACACCGTCAAGCAGAGTCAGAAGCAGCTGAAGCTGAAGCACCAAGCAGAAGAAGACAGCAGGGGGGGGGGCACACCATCAAGCAGAGTCAGAAGCAGCTGAAGCAGAAGGACCAAGCAGAAGAAGACAGCAGGGGGGGGGGGGCACACCATCAAGCAGAGTGAGAAGCAGCTGAAAAGAAGCACCAAGCAGAAGAAGATAGCAGGGGGGGGGCACACCATCAAGCAGAGTCAGAAGCAGCTGAAGCAGAAGCACCAAGCAGAAGAAGACAGCAGGGGGGGGGGCACCATCAAGCAGAGTCGGAAGCAGCTGAAGCTGAAGCACCAAGCAGAAGAAGACAGCAGGGGGGGGGGGGGGGCACACCATCAAGCAGAGTCAGAAGCAGCTGAAGCAGAGGCACCAAGCAGAAGAAGACAGCAGGGGGGGGGCACACCATCAAGCAGAGTGAGAAGCAGCTGAAGCTGAAGCACCAAGCAGAAGAAGACAGCAGGGGGGGGGGGGGGGGGCACACCATCAAGCAGAGTCAGAAGCAGCTGAAGCAGAAGTACCAAGCAGGAGAAGACAGCAAGGGGGGGGGCACACCATCAAGCAGAGTCAGAAGCAGCTGAAGCAGAAGCACCAAGCAGAAGAAGACAGCAGGGGGGGGGGGACACCATCAAGCAGAGTCAGAAGCAGCTGAAGCTGAAGCACCAAGCAGAAGAAGACAGCAAGGGGGGGGGGGGGGGGCACACCATCAAGCAGAGTCAGAAGCAGCTGAAGCAGAAGTACCAAGCAGAAGAAGAAAGCAGGGGAGGGGGCACACCATCAAGCAGAGTCAGAAGCAGCTGAAGCAGAAGTACCAAGCAGAAGAAGACAGCAGGGGGGGAGGCACACCATCAAGCAGAGTCAGAAGCAGCTAAAGCTGAAGCACCAAGCAGAAGAAGACAGCAGGGGGGGGGGGGGGGGCACACCATCAAGCAGAGTCAGAAGCAGCTGAAGCAGAAGTACCAAGCAGAAGAAGACAGCAGGGGGGGGGGGGGCACACCATCAAGCAGAGTCAGAAGCAGCTGAAGCAGAAGTACCAAGCAGAAGAAGACAGCAGGGGGGGGGGCACACCATCAAGCAGAGTCAGAAGCAGCTGAAGCAGAAGCACCAAGCAGAAGAAGACAGCAGGGGGGGGGGGGGGGGGCACACCATCAAGCAGAGTCAGAAGCAGCTGAAGCTGAAGCACCAAGCAGAAGAAGACAGCAAGGGGGGGGGGGCACACCATCAAGCAGAGTCAGAAGCAGATGAAGCAGAAGTACCAAGCAGAAGAAGACAGCAGGGGGGGGGGGGCACACCATCAAGCAGAGTGAGAAGCAGCTGAAAGAAGCACCAAGCAGAAGAAGATAGCAGGGGGGGGGCACACCATCAAGCAGAGTCAGAAGCAGCTGAAGCAGAAGCACCAAGCAGAAGAAGACAGCAGGGGGGGGGGGCACACCATCAAGCAGAGTCAGAAGCAGCTGAAGCTGAAGCACCAAGCAGAAGAAGAAAGCAGGGGGGGGGGCACACCATCAAGCAGAGTCAGAAGCAGCTGAAGCAGAAGTACCAAGCAGAAGAAGACAGCAAGGGGGGGGGGGGGGGCACACCATCAAGCAGAGTCAGAAGCGGCTGAAGCAGAAGCACCAAGCAGAAGAAGACAGCAGGGGGGGGGGGGGGGGGGGCACACCATCAAGCAGAGTCAGAAGCAGCTGAAGCAGAAGTACCAAGCAGGAGAAGACAGCAAGGGGGGGGGGGGGGCACACCATCAAGCAGAGTCAGAAGCAGCTGAAGCAGAAGCACCAAGCAGAAGAAGACAGCAGGGGGGGGGGACACCATCAAGCAGAGTCAGAAGCAGCTGAAGCTGAAGCACCAAGCAGAAGAAGACAGCAAGGGGGGGGGGGCACACCATCAAGCAGAGTCAGAAGCAGCTGAAGCAGAAGTACCAAGCAGAAGAAGACAGCAGGGGGGGGGGGGGCACACCATCAAGCAGAGTCAGAAGCAGCTGAAGCAGAAGTACCAAGCAGAAGAAGACAGCAGGGGGGGGGGGGGTGGCACACCATCAAGCAGAGTCAGAAGCAGCTGAAGCAGAAGTACCAAGCAGAAGAAGACAGCAGGGGGGGGGGGGTGGCACACCATCAAGCAGAGTCAGAAGCAGCTGAAGCTGAAGCACCAAGCAGAAGAAGACAGCAGGGGGGGGGCACACCATCAAGCAGAGTCAGAAGCAGCTGAAGCAGAGGCACCAAGCAGAAGAATACAGCGGGGGGGGGGGCACACCATCAAGCAGAGTCAGAAGCAGCTGAAGCAGAAGCACCAAGCAGAAGAAGACAGCAAGGGGGGGGGGCACCATCAAGCAGAGTCAGAAGCAGCTGAAGCTGAAGCACCGAGCAGAAGAAGACAGCAAGGGGGGGGGGGCACACCATCAAGCAGAGTCAGAAGCAGCTGAAGCTGAAGCACCACGCAGAAGAAGAAAGCAGGGTGGGGGGCACACCATCAAGCAGAGTCAGAAGCAGCTGAAGCTGAAGCACCAAGCAGAAGAAGACAGCAGGGGGGGGCACACCATCAAGCAGAGTCAGAAGCAGCTGAAGCTGAAGCACCAAGCAGAAGAAGACAGCAGGGGGGGGGGGGCACACCATCAAGCAGAGTCAGAAGCAGCTGAAGCAGAAGTACCAAGCAGAAGAAGACAGCAAGGGGGGGGGGGCACACCATCAAGCAGAGTCAGAAGCAGCTGAAGCAGAAGCACCAAGCAGAAGAAGACAGCAGGGGGGGGGGGGGGGGCACACCATCAAGCAGAGTCAGAAGCAGCTGAAGCTGAAGCACCAAGCAGAAGAAGACAGCAAGGGGGGGGGGCACACCATCAAGCAGAGTCAGAAGCAGATGAAGCAGAAGTACCAAGCAGAAGAAGACAGCAGGGGGGGGGGGGCACACCATCAAGCAGAGTGAGAAGCAGCTCAAAGAAGCACCAAGCAGAAGAAGATAGCAGGGGGGGGGCACACCATCAAGCAGAGTCAGAAGCAGCTGAAGCAGAAGCACCAAGCAGAAGAAGACAGCAGGGGGGGGGGGCACACCATCAAGCAGAGTCAGAAGCAGCTGAAGCTGAAGCACCAAGCAGAAGAAGAAAGCAGGGGGGGGGGCACACCATCAAGCAGAGTCAGAAGCAGCTGAAGCAGAAGTACCAAGCAGAAGAAGACAGCAAGGGGGGGGGGGGGGGGCACACCATCAAGCAGAGTCAGAAGCGGCTGAAGCAGAAGCACCAAGCAGAAGAAGACAGCATGGGGGGGGGGGGCACACCATCAAGCAGAGTCAGAAGCAGCTGAAGCTGAAGCACCAAGCAGAAGAAGACAACAAGGGGGGGTGGGGGGGGGGTGGCACACCATCAAGCAGAGTCAGAAGCAGCTGAAGCTGAAGCACCAAGCAGAAGAAGACAGCAGGGGGGGGGGCACACCATCAAGCAGAGTCAGAAGCAGCTGAAGCTGAAGCACCAAGCAGAAGAAGAAAGCAGGGGGGGGGGGGGGCACACCATCAAGCAGAGTGAGAAGCAGCTGAAGCAGAGGCACCAAGCAGAAGAAGACAGCAGGGGGGGGGGCACACCATCAAGCAGAGTCAGAAGCAGCTGAAGCTGAAGCACCAAGCAGAAGAAGAAAGCAGGGGGGGGGGGGGGGGCACACCATCAAGCAGAGTCAGCAGCAGCTGAAGCAGAGGCACCAAGCAGAAGAAGACAGCAGGGGGGGGGCACACCATCAAGCAGAGTGAGAAGCAGCTGAAGCTGAAGCACCAAGCAGAAGAAGACAGCAGGGGGGGGGGGGGGGGGGCACACCATCAAGCAGAGTCAGAAGCAGCTGAAGCAGAAGTACCAAGCAGAAGAAGACAGCAAGGGGGGGGGGGCACACCATCAAGCAGAGTCAGAAGCAGCTGAAGCTGAAGCACCAAGCAGAAGAAGACAGCAGGGGGGGGGGCACACCATCAAGCAGAGTCAGAAGCAGCTGAAGCTGAAGCACCAAGCAGAAGAAGAAAGCAGGGGGGGGGGGGGGCACACCATCAAGCAGAGTGAGAAGCAGCTGAAGCAGAGGCACCAAGCAGAAGAAGACAGCAGGGGGGGGGGGCACACCATCAAGCAGAGTCAGAAGCAGCTGAAGCTGAAGCACCAAGCAGAAGAAGAAAGCAGGGGGGGGGGGGGGCACACCATCAAGCAGAGTCAGAAGCAGCTGAAGCAGAGGCACCAAGCAGAAGAAGACAGCAGGGGGGGGGCACACCATCAAGCAGAGTGAGAAGCAGCTGAAGCTGAAGTACCAAGCAGAAGAAGACAGCAGGGGGGGGGGGGGGGGCACACCATCAAGCAGAGTCAGAAGCAGCTGAAGCAGAAGTACCAAGCAGGAGAAGACAGCAAGGGGGGGGGGGGGCACACCATCAAGCAGAGTCAGAAGCAGCTGAAGCAGAAGCACCAAGCAGAAGAAGACAGCAGGGGGGGGGGACACCATCAAGCAGAGTCAGAAGCAGCTGAAGCTGAAGCACCAAGCAGAAGAAGACAGCAAGGGGGGGGGGGCACACCATCAAGCAGAGTCAGAAGCAGCTGAAGCAGAAGTACCAAGCAGAAGAAGACAGCAGGGGGGGGGGGGGGCACACCATCAAGCAGAGTCAGAAGCAGCTGAAGCAGAAGTACCAAGCAGAAGAAGACAGCAGGGGGGGGGGGGGGTGGCACACCATCAAGCAGAGTCAGAAGCAGCTGAAGCAGAAGTACCAAGCAGAAGAAGACAGCAGGGGGGGGGGGGTGGCACACCATCAAGCAGAGTCAGAAGCAGCTGAAGCTGAAGCACCAAGCAGAAGAAGACAGCAGGGGGGGGGCACACCATCAAGCAGAGTCAGAAGCAGCTGAAGCAGAGGCACCAAGCAGAAGAATACAGCGGGGGGGGGGGCACACCATCAAGCAGAGTCAGAAGCAGCTGAAGCAGAAGCACCAAGCAGAAGAAGACAGCAAGGGGGGGGGGCACCATCAAGCAGAGTCAGAAGCAGCTGAAGCTGAAGCACCGAGCAGAAGAAGACAGCAAGGGGGGGGGGGCACACCATCAAGCAGAGTCAGAAGCAGCTGAAGCTGAAGCACCACGCAGAAGAAGAAAGCAGGGTGGGGGGCACACCATCAAGCAGAGTCAGAAGCAGCTGAAGCTGAAGCACCAAGCAGAAGAAGACAGCAGGGGGGGGGCACACCATCAAGCAGAGTCAGAAGCAGCTGAAGCTGAAGCACCAAGCAGAAGAAGACAGCAGGGGGGGGGGGGCACACCATCAAGCAGAGTCAGAAGCAGCTGAAGCAGAAGTACCAAGCAGAAGAAGACAGCAAGGGGGGGGGGGCACACCATCAAGCAGAGTCAGAAGCAGCTGAAGCAGAAGCACCAAGCAGAAGAAGACAGCAGGGGGGGGGGGGCACCATCAAGCAGAGTCAGAAGCAGCTGAAGCTGAAGCACCAAGCAGAAGAAGAAAGCAGGGGAGGGGGCACACCATCAAGCAGAGTCAGAAGCAGCTGAAGCAGAGGCACCAAGCAGAAGAAGACAGCATGGGGGGGGGGGGGGGGCACACCATCAAGCAGAGTGAGAAGCAGCTGAAGCTGAAGCACCAAGCAGAAGAAGACAGCAGGGGGGGGGGGCACACCATCAAGCAGAGTCAGAAGCAGCTGAAGCAGAAGTACCAAGCAGAAGAAGACATCAATGGGGGGGGGCACACCATCAAACAGAGTCAGAAGCAGCTGAAGCAGAAGCACCAAGCAGAAGAAGACAGCAGGGGGGGGGGGACACCATCAAGCAGAGTCAGAAGCAGCTGAAGCTGAAGCACCAAGCAGAAGAAGACAGCAAGAGGGGGGGGGGGGGGGGGCACACCATCAAGCAGAGTCAGAAGCAGCTGAAGCAGAAGTACCAAGCAGAAGAAGACAGCAGGGGGGGTGGACACACCATCAAGCAGAGTCAGAAGCAGCTGAAGCAGAAGCACCAAGCAGAAGAAGACAGCAGGGGGGGGCACACCATCAAGCAGAGTCAGAAGCAGCTGAAGCTGAAGCACCAAGCAGAAGAAGACAGCAGGGGGGGGGGCACACCATCAAGCAGAGTCAGAAGCAGCTGAAGCTGAAGCACCAAGCAGAAGAAGAAAGCAGGGGGGGGGGCACACCATCAAGCAGAGTCAGAAGCAGCTGAAGCAGAAGCACCAAGCAGAAGAAGACAGCAGGGGGGGGGGGGGCACACCATCAAGCAGAGTCAGAAGCAGCTGAAGCTGAAGCACCAAGCAGAAGAAGACAGCAGGGGGGGGGCACACCATCAAGCAGAGTCAGAAGCAGCTGAAGCTGAAGCACCAAGCAGAAGAAGAAAGCAGGGGGGGGTGGGGGGCACACCATCAAGCAGAGTCAGAAGCAGCTGAAGCAGAGGCACCAAGCAGAAGAAGACAGCAGGGGGGGGGCACACCATCAAGCAGAGTGAGAAGCAGCTGAAGCTGAAGCACCAAGCAGAAGAAGACAGCAGGGGGGGGGGGGGGGGCACACCATCAAGCAGAGTCAGAAGCAGCTGAAGCAGAAGTACCAAGCAGGAGAAGACAGCAAGGGGGGGGGCACACCATCAAGCAGAGTCAGAAGCAGCTGAAGCTGAAGCACCAAGCAGAAGAAGACAGCAAGGGGGGGGGACACCATCAAGCAGAGTCAGAAGCAGCTGAAGCTGAAGCACCAAGCAGAAGAAGACAGCAAGGGGGGGGGGGGCACACCATCAAGCAGAGTCAGAAGCAGCTGAAGCAGAAGTACCAAGCAGAAGAAGAAAGCAGGGGAGGGGGCACACCATCAAGCAGAGTCAGAAGCAGCTGAAGCAGAAGCACCAAGCAGAAGAAGACAGCAGGGGGGGAGGCACACCATCAAGCAGAGTCAGAAGCAGCTAAAGCTGAAGCACCAAGCAGAAGAAGACAGCAGGGGGGGGGGGGGGGGGGCACACCATCAAGCAGAGTCAGAAGCAGCTGAAGCAGAAGTACCAAGCAGAAGAAGACAGCAGGGGGGGGGGGGCACACCATCAAGCAGAGTCAGAAGCAGCTGAAGCAGAAGTACCAAGCAGAAGAAGACAGCAAGTGGGGGGGCACACCATCAAGCAGAGTCAGAAGCAGCTGAAGCAGAAGCACCAAGCAGAAGAAGACAGCAGGGGGGGGGGGGACACCATCAAGCAGAGTCAGAAGCAGCTGAAGCTGAAGCACCAAGCAGAAGAAGACAGCAAGGGGGGGGGGCACACCATCAAGCAGAGTCAGAAGCAGATGAAGCAGAAGTACCAAGCAGAAGAAGACAGCAGGGGGGGGGGGGGGGGGGGGGGCACACCATCAAGCAGAGTGAGAAGCAGCTGAAAGAAGCACCAAGCAGAAGAAGATAGCAGGGGGGGGGCACACCATCAAGCAGAGTCAGAAGCAGCTGAAGCAGAAGCACCAAGCAGAAGAAGACAGCAGGGGGGGGGGCACACCATCAAGCAGAGTCAGAAGCAGCTGAAGCTGAAGCACCAAGCAGAAGAAGAAAGCAGGGGGGGGGCACACCATCAAGCAGAGTCAGAAGCAGCTGAAGCAGAAGTACCAAGCAGAAGAAGACAGCAAGGGGGGGGGGGGGGCACACCATCAAGCAGAGTCAGAAGCGGCTGAAGCAGAAGCACCAAGCAGAAGAAGACAGCAGGGGGGGGGGGCACACCATCAAGCAGAGTCAGAAGCAGCTGAAGCTGAAGCACCAAGCAGAAGAAGACAGCAGGGGGGGGGGGGGGGGGGTGGCACACCATCAAGCAGAGTCAGAAGCAGCTGAAGCTGAAGCACCAAGCAGAAGAAGACAGCAGGGGGGGGCACACCATCAAGCAGAGTCAGAAGCAGCTGAAGCAGAGGCACCACGCAGAAGAAGACAGCAGGGGGGGGGGCACACCATCAAGCAGAGTGAGAAGCAGCTGAAGCTGAAGCACCAAGCAGAAGAAGACAGCAGGGGGGGGGGGGGGCACACCATCAAGCAGAGTCAGAAGCAGCTGAAGCAGAAGTACCAAGCAGAAGAAGACAGCAAGGGGGGGGGGGCACACCATCAAGCAGAGTCAGAAGCAGCTGAAGCTGAAGCACCAAGCAGAAGAAGAAAGCAGGGGGGGGGGGGGGGGCACACCATCAAGCAGAGTCAGAAGCAGCTGAAGCAGAGGCACCAAGCAGAAGAAGACAGCAGGGGGGGGGCACACCATCAAGCAGAGTGAGAAGCAGCTGAAGCTGAAGCACCAAGCAGAAGAAGACAGCAGGGGGGGGGGGCACACCATCAAGCAGAGTCAGAAGCAGCTGAAGCTGAAGCACCAAGCAGAAGAAGAAAGCAGGGGGGGGGGGGGGGCACACCATCAAGCAGAGTCAGAAGCAGCTGAAGCAGAGGCACCAAGCAGAAGAAGACAGCAGGGGGTGGGCACACCATCAAGCAGAGTGAGAAGCAGCTGAAGCTGAAGCACCAAGCAGAAGAAGACAGCAGGGGGGGGGGGACACCATCAAGCAGAGTCAGAAGCAGCTGAAGCAGAAGTACCAAGCAGGAGAAGACAGCAAGGGGGGTGGCACACCATCAAGCAGAGTCAGAAGCAGCTGAAGCAGAAGTACCAAGCAGAAGAAGACAGCAGGGGGGGGGGGGTGGCACACCATCAAGCAGAGTCAGAAGCAGCTGAAGCTGAAGCACCAAGCAGAAGAAGACAGCAGGGGGGGGGCACACCATCAAGCAGAGTCAGAAGCAGCTGAAGCAGAGGCACCAAGCAGAAGAATACAGCGGGGGGGGGGGCACACCATCAAGCAGAGTCAGAAGCAGCTGAAGCAGAAGCACCAAGCAGAAGAAGACAGCAGGGGGGGGGGCACCATCAAGCAGAGTCAGAAGCAGCTGAAGCTGAAGCACCGAGCAGAAGAAGACAGCAAGGGGGGGGGGGCACACCATCAAGCAGAGTAAGAAGCAGCTGAAGCTGAAGCACCACGCAGAAGAAGAAAGCAGGGGGGGGGGCACACCATCAAGCAGAGTCAGAAGCAGCTGAAGCTGAAGCACCAAGCAGAAGAAGACAGCAGGGGGGGTGGCACACCATCAAGCAGAGTCAGAAGCAGCTGAAGCTGAAGCACCAAGCAGAAGAAGACAGCAGGGGGGGGGGGGCACACCATCAAGCAGAGTCAGAAGCAGCTGAAGCAGAAGTACCAAGCAGAAGAAGACAGCAAGGGGGGGGGGGCACACCATCAAGCAGAGTCAGAAGCAGCTGAAGCAGAAGCACCAAGCAGAAGAAGAAAGCAGGGGAGGGGGCACACCATCAAGCAGAGTCAGAAGCAGCTGAAGCAGAGGCACCAAGCAGAAGAAGACAGCAGGGGGGGGGGGGGGGGGCACACCATCAAGCAGAGTGAGAAGCAGCTGAAGCTGAAGCACCAAGCAGAAGAAGACAGCAGGGGGGGGGGCACACCATCAAGCAGAGTCAGAAGCAGCTGAAGCAGAAGTACCAAGCAGAAGAAGACATCAATGGGGGGGGGGGGGGGGGCACACCATCAAGCAGAGTCAGAAGCAGCTGAAGCTGAAGCACCAAGCAGAAGAAGACAGCAGGGGGGGGGGGGGCACACCATCAAGCAGAGTCAGAAGCAGCTGAAGCTGAAGCACCAAGCAGAAGAAGAAAGCAGGGGGGGGGGGGGCACACCATCAAGCAGAGTGAGAAGCAGCTGAAGCAGAGGCACCAAGCAGAAGAAGACAGCAGGGGGGGGGGCACACCATCAAGCAGAGTCAGAAGCAGCTGAAGCTGAAGCACCAAGCAGAAGAAGAAAGCAGGGGGGGGGGGGGGGCACACCATCAAGCAGAGTCAGAAGCAGCTGAAGCAGAGGCACCAAGCAGAAGAAGACAGCAGGGGGGGGCACACCATCAAGCAGAGTGAGAAGCAGCTGAAGCTGAAGTACCAAGCAGAAGAAGACAGCAGGGGGGGGGGGGGGGGGGCACACCATCAAGCAGAGTCAGAAGCAGCTGAAGCAGAAGTACCAAGCAGGAGAAGACAGCAAGGGGGGGGGGGGGGCACACCATCAAGCAGAGTCAGAAGCAGCTGAAGCAGAAGCACCAAGCAGAAGAAGACAGCAGGGGGGGGGGACACCATCAAGCAGAGTCAGAAGCAGCTGAAGCTGAAGCACCAAGCAGAAGAAGACAGCAAGGGGGGGGGGGCACACCATCAAGCAGAGTCAGAAGCAGCTGAAGCAGAAGTACCAAGCAGAAGAAGACAGCAGGGGGGGGGGGGGCACACCATCAAGCAGAGTCAGAAGCAGCTGAAGCAGAAGTACCAAGCAGAAGAAGACAGCAGGGGGGGGGGGGGGTGGCACACCATCAAGCAGAGTCAGAAGCAGCTGAAGCAGAAGTACCAAGCAGAAGAAGACAGCAGGGGGGGGGGGGGTGGCACACCATCAAGCAGAGTCAGAAGCAGCTGAAGCTGAAGCACCAAGCAGAAGAAGACAGCAGGGGGGGGGCACACCATCAAGCAGAGTCAGAAGCAGCTGAAGCAGAGGCACCAAGCAGAAGAATACAGCGGGGGGGGGGCCACACCATCAAGCAGAGTCAGAAGCAGCTGAAGCAGAAGCACCAAGCAGAAGAAGACAGCAAGGGGGGGGGGCACCATCAAGCAGAGTCAGAAGCAGCTGAAGCTGAAGCACCGAGCAGAAGAAGACAGCAAGGGGGGGGGGGCACACCATCAAGCAGAGTCAGAAGCAGCTGAAGCTGAAGCACCACGCAGAAGAAGAAAGCAGGGTGGGGGGCACACCATCAAGCAGAGTCAGAGACAGCTGAAGCTGAAGCACCAAGCAGAAGAAGACAGCAGGGGGGGGGCACACCATCAAGCAGAGTCAGAAGCAGCTGAAGCTGAAGCACCAAGCAGAAGAAGACAGCAGGGGGGGGGGGGCACACCATCAAGCAGAGTCAGAAGCAGCTGAAGCAGAAGTACCAAGCAGAAGAAGACAGCAAGGGGGGGGGGGCACACCATCAAGCAGAGTCAGAAGCAGCTGAAGCAGAAGCACCAAGCAGAAGAAGACAGCAGGGGGGGGGGCACCATCAAGCAGAGTCAGAAGCAGCTGAAGCTGAAGCACCAAGCAGAAGAAGAAAGCAGGGGAGGGGGCACACCATCAAGCAGAGTCAGAAGCAGCTGAAGCAGAGGCACCAAGCAGAAGAAGACAGCATGGGGGGGGGGGGGGGGGCACACCATCAAGCAGAGTGAGAAGCAGCTGAAGCTGAAGCACCAAGCAGAAGAAGACAGCAGGGGGGGGGGGCACACCATCAAGCAGAGTCAGAAGCAGCTGAAGCAGAAGTACCAAGCAGAAGAAGACATCAATGGGGGGGGGCACACCATCAAACAGAGTCAGAAGCAGCTGAAGCAGAAGCACCAAGCAGAAGAAGACAGCAGGGGGGGGGGGGGCACACCATCAAGCAGAGTCAGAAGCAGCTGAAGCTGAAGCACCAAGCAGAAGAAGACAGCAGGGGGGGGGCACACCATCAAGCAGAGTCAGAAGCAGCTGAAGCTGAAGCACCAAGCAGAAGAAGAAAGCAGGGGGGGGTGGGGGGCACACCATCAAGCAGAGTCAGAAGCAGCTGAAGCAGAGGCACCAAGCAGAAGAAGACAGCAGGGGGGGGGCACACCATCAAGCAGAGTGAGAAGCAGCTGAAGCTGAAGCACCAAGCAGAAGAAGACAGCAGGGGGGGGGGGGGGGGGGCACACCATCAAGCAGAGTCAGAAGCAGCTGAAGCAGAAGTACCAAGCAGGAGAAGACAGCAAGGGGGGGGGCACACCATCAAGCAGAGTCAGAAGCAGCTGAAGCTGAAGCACCAAGCAGAAGAAGACAGCAGGGGGGGGGGGGACACCATCAAGCAGAGTCAGAAGCAGCTGAAGCTGAAGCACCAAGCAGAAGAAGACAGCAAGGGGGGGGGGGGCACACCATCAAGCAGAGTCAGAAGCAGCTGAAGCAGAAGTACCAAGCAGAAGAAGAAAGCAGGGGAGGGGGCACACCATCAAGCAGAGTCAGAAGCAGCTGAAGCAGAAGCACCAAGCAGAAGAAGACAGCAGGGGGGGAGGCACACCATCAAGCAGAGTCAGAAGCAGCTAAAGCTGAAGCACCAAGCAGAAGAAGACAGCAGGGGGGGGGGGGGGGGGCACACCATCAAGCAGAGTCAGAAGCAGCTGAAGCAGAAGTACCAAGCAGAAGAAGACAGCAGGGGGGGGGGGGGCACACCATCAAGCAGAGTCAGAAGCAGCTGAAGCAGAAGTACCAAGCAGAAGAAGACAGCAGGGGGGGGGGCACACCATCAAGCAGAGTCAGAAGCAGCTGAAGCAGAAGCACCAAGCAGAAGAAGACAGCAGGGGGGGGGGGGACACCATCAAGCAGAGTCAGAAGCAGCTGAAGCTGAAGCACCAAGCAGAAGAAGACAGCAAGGGGGGGGGGGGCACACCATCAAGCAGAGTCAGAAGCAGATGAAGCAGAAGTACCAAGCAGAAGAAGACAGCAGGGGGGGGGGGGGGGGGCACACCATCAAGCAGAGTGAGAAGCAGCTGAAAGAAGCACCAAGCAGAAGAAGATAGCAGGGGGGGGGCACACCATCAAGCAGAGTCAGAAGCAGCTGAAGCAGAAGCACCAAGCAGAAGAAGACAGCAGGGGGGGGGGCACACCATCAAGCAGAGTCAGAAGCAGCTGAAGCTGAAGCACCAAGCAGAAGAAGAAAGCAGGGGGGGGGGCACACCATCAAGCAGAGTCAGAAGCAGCTGAAGCAGAAGTACCAAGCAGAAGAAGACAGCAAGGGGGGGGGGGGGGGCACACCATCAAGCAGAGTCAGAAGCGGCTGAAGCAGAAGCACCAAGCAGAAGAAGACAGCAGGGGGGGGGGGCACACCATCAAGCAGAGTCAGAAGCAGCTGAAGCTGAAGCACCAAGCAGAAGAAGACAGCAGGGGGGGGGGGGGGGGGTGGCACACCATCAAGCAGAGTCAGAAGCAGCTGAAGCTGAAGCACCAAGCAGAAGAAGACAGCAGGGGGGGGGCACACCATCAAGCAGAGTCAGAAGCAGCTGAAGCAGAGGCACCACGCAGAAGAAGACAGCAGGGGGGGGGGCACACCATCAAGCAGAGTGAGAAGCAGCTGAAGCTGAAGCACCAAGCAGAAGAAGACAGCAGGGGGGGGGGGGGGGCACACCATCAAGCAGAGTCAGAAGCAGCTGAAGCAGAAGTACCAAGCAGAAGAAGACAGCAAGGGGGGGGGGCACACCATCAAGCAGAGTCAGAAGCAGCTGAAGCTGAAGCACCAAGCAGAAGAAGAAAGCAGGGGGGGTGGGGGGGGCACACCATCAAGCAGAGTCAGAAGCAGCTGAAGCAGAGGCACCAAGCAGAAGAAGACAGCAGGGGGGGGGCACACCATCAAGCAGAGTGAGAAGCAGCTGAAGCTGAAGCACCAAGCAGAAGAAGACAGCAGGGGGGGGGGGCACACCATCAAGCAGAGTCAGAAGCAGCTGAAGCTGAAGCACCAAGCAGAAGAAGAAAGCAGGGGGGGGGGGGGGGGCACACCATCAAGCAGAGTCAGAAGCAGCTGAAGCAGAGGCACCAAGCAGAAGAAGACAGCAGGGGGTGGGCACACCATCAAGCAGAGTGAGAAGCAGCTGAAGCTGAAGCACCAAGCAGAAGAAGACAGCAGGGGGGGGGGGGACACCATCAAGCAGAGTCAGAAGCAGCTGAAGCAGAAGTACCAAGCAGGAGAAGACAGCAAGGGGGGGGGCACACCATCAAGCAGAGTCAGAAGCAGCTGAAGCAGAAGCACCAAGCAGAAGAAGACAGCAGGGGGGGGGGACACCATCAAGCAGAGTCAGAAGCAGCTGAAGCTGAAGCACCAAGCAGAAGAAGACAGCAAGGGGGGGGGGGGGGGGCACACCATCAAGCAGAGTCAGAAGCAGCTGAAGCAGAAGTACCAAGCAGAAGAAGACAGCAGGGGGGGGGGGGGGGGCACACCATCAAGCAGAGTGAGAAGCAGCTGAAGCAGAAGTACCAAGCAGAAGAAGACAGCAGGGGGGGGGGGGGGTGGCACACCATCAAGCAGAGTCAGAAGCAGCTGAAGCAGAAGTACCAAGCAGAAGAAGACAGCAGGGGGGGGGGGGTGGCACACCATCAAGCAGAGTCAGAAGCAGCTGAAGCTGAAGCACCAAGCAGAAGAAGACAGCAGGGGGGGGGCACACCATCAAGCAGAGTCAGAAGCAGCTGAAGCAGAGGCACCAAGCAGAAGAATACAGCGGGGGGGGGGGCACACCATCAAGCAGAGTCAGAAGCAGCTGAAGCAGAAGCACCAAGCAGAAGAAGACAGCAGGGGGGGGGGCACCATCAAGCAGAGTCAGAAGCAGCTGAAGCTGAAGCACCGAGCAGAAGAAGACAGCAAGGGGGGGGGGGCACACCATCAAGCAGAGTAAGAAGCAGCTGAAGCTGAAGCACCACGCAGAAGAAGAAAGCAGGGGGGGGGGCACACCATCAAGCAGAGTCAGAAGCAGCTGAAGCTGAAGCACCAAGCGGAAGAAGACAGCAGGGGGGGTGGCACACCATCAAGCAGAGTCAGAAGCAGCTGAAGCTGAAGCACCAAGCAGAAGAAGACAGCAGGGGGGGGGGGGCACACCATCAAGCAGAGTCAGAAGCAGCTGAAGCAGAAGTACCAAGCAGAAGAAGACAGCAAGGGGGGGGGGGGCACACCATCAAGCAGAGTCAGAAGCAGCTGAAGCAGAAGCACCAAGCAGAAGAAGAAAGCAGGGGAGGGGGCACACCATCAAGCAGAGTCAGAAGCAGCTGAAGCAGAGGCACCAAGCAGAAGAAGACAGCAGGGGGGGGGGGGGGGGCACACCATCAAGCAGAGTGAGAAGCAGCTGAAGCTGAAGCACCAAGCAGAAGAAGACAGCAGGGGGGGGGGCACACCATCAAGCAGAGTCAGAAGCAGCTGAAGCAGAAGTACCAAGCAGAAGAAGACATCAATGGGGGGGGGCACACCATCAAACAGAGTCAGAAGCAGCTGAAGCAGAAGCACCAAGCAGAAGAAGACAGCAGGGGGGGGGGGACACCATCAAGCAGAGTCAGAAGCAGCTGAAGCTGAAGCACCAAGCAGAAGAAGACAGCAAGAGGGGGGGGGGGGGGGGGGCACACCATCAAGCAGAGTCAGAAGCAGCTGAAGCAGAAGTACCAAGCAGAAGAAGACAGCAGGGGGGGTGGACACACCATCAAGCAGAGTCAGAAGCAGCTGAAGCAGAAGCACCAAGCAGAAGAAGACAGCAGGGGGGGGCACACCATCAAGCAGAGTCAGAAGCAGCTGAAGCTGAAGCACCAAGCAGAAGAAGACAGCAGGGGGGGGGGGCACACCATCAAGCAGAGTCAGAAGCAGCTGAAGCTGAAGCACCAAGCAGAAGAAGAAAGCAGGGGGGGGGCACACCATCAAGCAGAGTCAGAAGCAGCTGAAGCAGAAGCACCAAGCAGAAGAAGACAGCAGGGGGGGGGGGGGCACACCATCAAGCAGAGTCAGAAGCAGCTGAAGCTGAAGCACCAAGCAGAAGAAGACAGCAGGGGGGGGGCACACCATCAAGCAGAGTCAGAAGCAGCTGAAGCTGAAGCACCAAGCAGAAGAAGAAAGCAGGGGGGGGGGGGGGGGCACACCATCAAGCAGAGTCAGAAGCAGCTGAAGCAGAGTCACCAAGCAGAAGAAGACAGCAGGGGGGGGGCACACCATCAAGCAGAGTGAGAAGCAGCTGAAGCTGAAGCACCAAGCAGAAGAAGACAGCAGGGGGGGGGGGGGGGGCACACCATCAAGCAGAGTCAGAAGCAGCTGAAGCAGAAGTACCAAGCAGGAGAAGACAGCAAGGGGGGGGGCACACCATCAAGCAGAGTCAGAAGCAGCTGAAGCAGAAGCACCAAGCAGAAGAAGACAGCAGGGGGGGGGGGACACCATCAAGCAGAGTCAGAAGCAGCTGAAGCTGAAGCACCAAGCAGAAGAAGACAGCAAGGGGGGGGGGGGGGGGGCACACCATCAAGCAGAGTCAGAAGCAGCTGAAGCAGAAGTACCAAGCAGAAGAAGAAAGCAGGGGAGGGGGCACACCATCAAGCAGAGTCAGAAGCAGCTGAAGCAGAAGCACCAAGCAGAAGAAGACAGCAGGGGGGGAGGCACACCATCAAGCAGAGTCAGAAGCAGCTAAAGCTGAAGCACCAAGCAGAAGAAGACAGCAGGGGGGGGGGGGGGGGGGCACACCATCAAGCAGAGTCAGAAGCAGCTGAAGCAGAAGTACCAAGCACAAGAAGACAGCAGGGGGGGGGGGGCACACCATCAAGCAGAGTCAGAAGCAGCTGAAGCAGAAGTACCAAGCAGAAGAAGACAGCAGGGGGGGGGGCACACCATCAAGCAGAGTCAGAAGCAGCTGAAGCAGAAGCACCAAGCAGAAGAAGACAGCAGGGGGGGGGGGGGGGACACCATCAAGCAGAGTCAGAAGCAGCTGAAGCTGAAGCACCAAGCAGAAGAAGACAGCAAGGGGGGGGGGGGCACACCATCAAGCAGAGTCAGAAGCAGATGAAGCAGAAGTACCAAGCAGAAGAAGACAGCAGGGGGGGGGGGGGGGCACACCATCAAGCAGAGTGAGAAGCAGCTGAAAGAAGCACCAAGCAGAAGAAGATAGCAGGGGGGGGGCACACCATCAAGCAGAGTCAGAAGCAGCTGAAGCAGAAGCACCAAGCAGAAGAAGACAGCAGGGGGGGGGGCACACCATCAAGCAGAGTCAGAAGCAGCTGAAGCTGAAGCACCAAGCAGAAGAAGAAAGCAGGGGGGGGGGCACACCATCAAGCAGAGTCAGAAGCAGCTGAAGCAGAAGTACCAAGCAGAAGAAGACAGCAAGGGGGGGGGGGGTGGCACACCATCAAGCAGAGTCAGAAGCGGCTGAAGCAGAAGCACCAAGCAGAAGAAGACAGCAGGGGGGGGGGGGGGGCACACCATCAAGCAGAGTCAGAAGCAGCTGAAGCTGAAGCACCAAGCAGAAGAAGACAGCAGGGGGGGGGGGGGGGGGGGCACACCATCAAGCAGAGTCAGAAGCAGCTGAAGCTGAAGCACCAAGCAGAAGAAGACAGCAGGGGGGGGGCACACCATCAAGCAGAGTCAGAAGCAGCTGAAGCAGAGGCACCACGCAGAAGAAGACAGCAGGGGGGGGGGCACACCATCAAGCAGAGTGAGAAGCAGCTGAAGCTGAAGCACCAAGCAGAAGAAGACAGCAGGGGGGGGGGCACACCATCAAGCAGAGTCAGAAGCAGCTGAAGCAGAAGTACCAAGCAGAAGAAGACAGCAAGGGGGGGGGGCACACCATCAAGCAGAGTCAGAAGCAGCTGAAGCTGAAGCACCAAGCAGAAGAAGACAGCAGGGGGGGGGGGCACACCATCAAGCAGAGTCAGAAGCAGCTGAAGCTGAAGCACCAAGCAGAAGAAGAAAGCAGGGGGGGGGGGGCACACCATCAAGCAGAGTGAGAAGCAGCTGAAGCAGAGGCACCAAGCAGAAGAAGACAGCAGGGGGGGGGGGCACACCATCAAGCAGAGTCAGAAGCAGCTGAAGCTGAAGCACCAAGCAGAAGAAGAAAGCAGGGGGGGGGGGGGGGCACGCCATCAAGCAGAGTCAGAAGCAGCTGAAGCAGAGGCACCAAGCAGAAGAAGACAGCAGGGGGGGGGCACACCATCAAGCAGAGTGAGAAGCAGCTGAAGCTGAAGCACCAAGCAGAAGAAGACAGCAGGGGGGGGGGGGACACCATCAAGCAGAGTCAGAAGCAGCTGAAGCAGAAGTACCAAGCAGGAGAAGACAGCAAGGGGGGGGGCACACCATCAAGCAGAGTCAGAAGCAGCTGAAGCAGAAGCACCAAGCAGAAGAAGACAGCAGGGGGGGGGGACACCATCAAGCAGAGTCAGAAGCAGCTGAAGCTGAAGCACCAAGCAGAAGAAGACAGCAAGGGGGGGGGGGGGGCACACCATCAAGCAGAGTCAGAAGCAGCTGAAGCAGAAGTACCAAGCAGAAGAAGACAGCAGGGGGGGGGGGGGGACACCATCAAGCAGAGTCAGAAGCAGCTGAAGCAGAAGTACCAAGCAGAAGAAGACAGCAGGGGGGGGGGGGGGTGGCACACCATCAAGCAGAGTCAGAAGCAGCTGAAGCAGAAGTACCAAGCAGAAGAAGACAGCAGGGGGGGGGGGGTGGCACACCATCAAGCAGAGTCAGAAGCAGCTGAAGCTGAAGCACCAAGCAGAAGAAGACAGCAGGGGGGGGGCACACCATCAAGCAGAGTCAGAAGCAGCTGAAGCAGAGGCACCAAGCAGAACAATACAGCGGGGGGGGGGGCACACCATCAAGCAGAGTCAGAAGCAGCTGAAGCAGAAGCACCAAGCAGAAGAAGACAGCAGGGGGGGGGGCACCATCAAGCAGAGTCAGAAGCAGCTGAAGCTGAAGCACCGAGCAGAAGAAGACAGCAAGGGGGGGGGGGCACACCATCAAGCAGAGTAAGAAGCAGCTGAAGCTGAAGCACCACGCAGAAGAAGAAAGCAGGGGGGGGGGCACACCATCAAGCAGAGTCAGAAGCAGCTGAAGCTGAAGCACCAAGCAGAAGAAGACAGCAGGGGGGGTGGCACACCATCAAGCAGAGTCAGAAGCAGCTGAAGCTGAAGCACCAAGCAGAAGAAGACAGCAGGGGGGGGGGGGCACACCATCAAGCAGAGTCAGAAGCAGCTGAAGCAGAAGTACCAAGCAGAAGAAGACAGCAAGGGGGGGGGGGCACACCATCAAGCAGAGTCAGAAGCAGCTGAAGCAGAAGCACCAAGCAGAAGAAGACAGCAGGGGGGGGGGCACCATCAAGCAGAGTCAGAAGCAGCTGAAGCTGAAGCACCAAGCAGAAGAAGAAAGCAGGGGAGGGGGCACACCATCAAGCAGAGTCAGAAGCAGCTGAAGCAGAGGCACCAAGCAGAAGAAGACAGCAGGGGGGGGGGGGGGGCACACCATCAAGCAGAGTGAGAAGCAGCTGAAGCTGAAGCACCAAGCAGAAGAAGACAGCAGGGGGGGGGCACACCATCAAGCAGAGTCAGAAGCAGCTGAAGCAGAAGTACCAAGCAGAAGAAGACATCAATGGGGGGGGGCACACCATCAAACAGAGTCAGAAGCAGCTGAAGCAGAAGCACCAAGCAGAAGAAGACAGCAGGGGGGGGGGCACACCATCAAGCAGAGTCAGAAGCAGCTGAAGCTGAAGCACCAAGCAGAAGAAGACAGCAGGGGGGGGGGGGCACACCATCAAGCAGAGTCAGAAGCAGCTGAAGCTGAAGCACCAAGCAGAAGAAGAAAGCAGGGGGGGGGGCACACCATCAAGCAGAGTCAGAAGCAGCTGAAGCTGAAGCACCAAGCAGAAGAAGACAGCAGGGGGGGGGGGGGGGGGGGCACACCATCAAGCAGAGTCAGAAGCAGCTGAAGCTGAAGCACCAAGCAGAAGAAGACAGCAGGGGGGGGGGCACACCATCAAGCAGAGTCAGAAGCAGCTGAAGCTGAAGCACCAAGCAGAAGAAGACAGCAGGGGGGGTGGACACACCATCAAGCAGAGTCAGAAGCAGCTGAAGCAGAAGCACCAAGCAGAAGAAGACAGCAGGGGGGGCACACCATCAAGCAGAGTCAGAAGCAGCTGAAGCTGAAGCACCAAGCAGAAGAAGACAGCAGGGGGGGGGGCACACCATCAAGCAGAGTCAGAAGCAGCTGAAGCTGAAGCACCAAGCAGAAGAAGAAAGCAGGGGGGGGGGCACACCATCAAGCAGAGTCAGAAGCAGCTGAAGCAGAAGCACCAAGCAGAAGAAGACAGCAGGGGGGGGGGGGGCACACCATCAAGCAGAGTCAGAAGCAGCTGAAGCTGAAGCACCAAGCAGAAGAAGACAGCAGGGGGGGGGCACACCATCAAGCAGAGTCAGAAGCAGCTGAAGCTGAAGCACCAAGCAGAAGAAGAAAGCAGGGGGGGGTGGGGGGCACACCATCAAGCAGAGTCAGAAGCAGCTGAAGCAGAGGCACCAAGCAGAAGAAGACAGCAGGGGGGGGGCACACCATCAAGCAGAGTGAGAAGCAGCTGAAGCTGAAGCACCAAGCAGAAGAAGACAGCAGGGGGGGGGGGGGGGCACACCATCAAGCAGAGTCAGAAGCAGCTGAAGCAGAGGCACCAAGCAGAAGAAGACAGCAGGGGGGGGGGGGGCACACCATCAAGCAGAGTGAGAAGCAGCTGAAGCTGAAGCACCAAGCAGAAGAAGACAGCAGGGGGGGGGCACACCATCAAGCAGAGTCAGAAGCAGCTGAAGCAGAAGTACCAAGCAGAAGAAGACATCAATGGGGGGGGGCACACCATCAAACAGAGTCAGAAGCAGCTGAAGCAGAAGCACCAAGCAGAAGAAGACAGCAGGGGGGGGGGGACACCATCAAGCAGAGTCAGAAGCAGCTGAAGCTGAAGCACCAAGCAGAAGAAGACAGCAAGAGGGGGGGGGGGGGGGCACACCATCAAGCAGAGTCAGAAGCAGCTGAAGCAGAAGTACCAAGCAGAAGAAGACAGCAGGGGGGGTGGACACACCATCAAGCAGAGTCAGAAGCAGCTGAAGCAGAAGCACCAAGCAGAAGAAGACAGCAGGGGGGGCACACCATCAAGCAGAGTCAGAAGCAGCTGAAGCTGAAGCACCAAGCAGAAGAAGACAGCAGGGGGGGGGGGCACACCATCAAGCAGAGTCAGAAGCAGCTGAAGCTGAAGCACCAAGCAGAAGAAGAAAGCAGGGGGGGGGGCACACCATCAAGCAGAGTCAGAAGCAGCTGAAGCAGAAGCACCAAGCAGAAGAAGACAGCAGGGGGGGGGGGGGCACACCATCAAGCAGAGTCAGAAGCAGCTGAAGCTGAAGCACCAAGCAGAAGAAGACAGCAGGGGGGGGGCACACCATCAAGCAGAGTCAGAAGCAGCTGAAGCTGAAGCACCAAGCAGAAGAAGAAAGCAGGGGGGGGGGGGGGGGGGGCACACCATCAAGCAGAGTCAGAAGCAGCTGAAGCAGAGTCACCAAGCAGAAGAAGACAGCAGGGGGGGGCACACCATCAAGCAGAGTGAGAAGCAGCTGAAGCTGAAGCACCAAGCAGAAGAAGACAGCAGGGGGGGGGGGGGGGCACACCATCAAGCAGAGTCAGAAGCAGCTGAAGCAGAAGTACCAAGCAGGAGAAGACAGCAAGGGGGGGGGCACACCATCAAGCAGAGTCAGAAGCAGCTGAAGCAGAAGCACCAAGCAGAAGAAGACAGCAGGGGGGGGGGACACCATCAAGCAGAGTCAGAAGCAGCTGAAGCTGAAGCACCAAGCAGAAGAAGACAGCAAGGGGGGGGGGGGGGGGGGCACACCATCAAGCAGAGTCAGAAGCAGCTGAAGCAGAAGTACCAAGCAGAAGAAGAAAGCAGGGGAGGGGGCACACCATCAAGCAGAGTCAGAAGCAGCTGAAGCAGAAGCACCAAGCAGAAGAAGACAGCAGGGGGGGAGGCACACCATCAAGCAGAGTCAGAAGCAGCTAAAGCTGAAGCACCAAGCAGAAGAAGACAGCAGGGGGGGGGGGGGGGGCACACCATCAAGCAGAGTCAGAAGCAGCTGAAGCAGAAGTACCAAGCACAAGAAGACAGCAGGGGGGGGGGGGCACACCATCAAGCAGAGTCAGAAGCAGCTGAAGCAGAAGTACCAAGCAGAAGAAGACAGCAGGGGGGGGGGGCACACCATCAAGCAGAGTCAGAAGCAGCTGAAGCAGAAGCACCAAGCAGAAGAAGACAGCAGGGGGGGGGGGGGGGGGGACACCATCAAGCAGAGTCAGAAGCAGCTGAAGCTGAAGCACCAAGCAGAAGAAGACAGCAAGGGGGGGGGGGGGGCACACCATCAAGCAGAGTCAGAAGCAGATGAAGCAGAAGTACCAAGCAGAAGAAGACAGCAGGGGGGGGGGGGGGGCACACCATCAAGCAGAGTGAGAAGCAGCTGAAAGAAGCACCAAGCAGAAGAAGATAGCAGGGGGGGGGCACACCATCAAGCAGAGTCAGAAGCAGCTGAAGCAGAAGCACCAAGCAGAAGAAGACAGCAGGGGGGGGGGGGCACACCATCAAGCAGAGTCAGAAGCAGCTGAAGCTGAAGCACCAAGCAGAAGAAGAAAGCAGGGGGGGGGGCACACCATCAAGCAGAGTCAGAAGCAGCTGAAGCAGAAGTACCAAGCAGAAGAAGACAGCAAGGGGGGGGGGGGTGGCACACCATCAAGCAGAGTCAGAAGCGGCTGAAGCAGAAGCACCAAGCAGAAGAAGACAGCAGGGGGGGGGGGGGCACACCATCAAGCAGAGTCAGAAGCAGCTGAAGCTGAAGCACCAAGCAGAAGAAGACAGCAGGGGGGGGGGGGGGGTGGCACACCATCAAGCAGAGTCAGAAGCAGCTGAAGCTGAAGCACCAAGCAGAAGAAGACAGCAGGGGGGGGGCACACCATCAAGCAGAGTCAGAAGCAGCTGAAGCAGAGGCACCACGCAGAAGAAGACAGCAGGGGGGGGGGCACACCATCAAGCAGAGTGAGAAGCAGCTGAAGCTGAAGCACCAAGCAGAAGAAGACAGCAGGGGGGGGGGCACACCATCAAGCAGAGTCAGAAGCAGCTGAAGCAGAAGTACCAAGCAGAAGAAGACAGCAAGGGGGGGGGGCACACCATCAAGCAGAGTCAGAAGCAGCTGAAGCTGAAGCACCAAGCAGAAGAAGACAGCAGGGGGGGGGGGCACACCATCAAGCAGAGTCAGAAGCAGCTGAAGCTGAAGCACCAAGCAGAAGAAGAAAGCAGGGGGGGGGGGGCACACCATCAAGCAGAGTGAGAAGCAGCTGAAGCAGAGGCACCAAGCAGAAGAAGACAGCAGGGGGGGGGGGCACACCATCAAGCAGAGTCAGAAGCAGCTGAAGCTGAAGCACCAAGCAGAAGAAGAAAGCAGGGGGGGGGGGGGGGGGGCACGCCATCAAGCAGAGTCAGAAGCAGCTGAAGCAGAGGCACCAAGCAGAAGAAGACAGCAGGGGGGGGGCACACCATCAAGCAGAGTGAGAAGCAGCTGAAGCTGAAGCACCAAGCAGAAGAAGACAGCAGGGGGGGGGGGGACACCATCAAGCAGAGTCAGAAGCAGCTGAAGCAGAAGTACCAAGCAGGAGAAGACAGCAAGGGGGGGGGCACACCATCAAGCAGAGTCAGAAGCAGCTGAAGCAGAAGCACCAAGCAGAAGAAGACAGCAGGGGGGGGGGACACCATCAAGCAGAGTCAGAAGCAGCTGAAGCTGAAGCACCAAGCAGAAGAAGACAGCAAGGGGGGGGGGGGGGCACACCATCAAGCAGAGTCAGAAGCAGCTGAAGCAGAAGTACCAAGCAGAAGAAGACAGCAGGGGGGGGGGGGGGACACCATCAAGCAGAGTCAGAAGCAGCTGAAGCAGAAGTACCAAGCAGAAGAAGACAGCAGGGGGGGGGGGGGTGGCACACCATCAAGCAGAGTCAGAAGCAGCTGAAGCAGAAGTACCAAGCAGAAGAAGACAGCAGGGGGGGGGGGGTGGCACACCATCAAGCAGAGTCAGAAGCAGCTGAAGCTGAAGCACCAAGCAGAAGAAGACAGCAGGGGGGGGGCACACCATCAAGCAGAGTCAGAAGCAGCTGAAGCAGAGGCACCAAGCAGAACAATACAGCGGGGGGGGGGGCACACCATCAAGCAGAGTCAGAAGCAGCTGAAGCAGAAGCACCAAGCAGAAGAAGACAGCAGGGGGGGGGGCACCATCAAGCAGAGTCAGAAGCAGCTGAAGCTGAAGCACCGAGCAGAAGAAGACAGCAAGGGGGGGGGGGCACACCATCAAGCAGAGTAAGAAGCAGCTGAAGCTGAAGCACCACGCAGAAGAAGAAAGCAGGGGGGGGGGCACACCATCAAGCAGAGTCAGAAGCAGCTGAAGCTGAAGCACCAAGCAGAAGAAGACAGCAGGGGGGGTGGCACACCATCAAGCAGAGTCAGAAGCAGCTGAAGCTGAAGCACCAAGCAGAAGAAGACAGCAGGGGGGGGGGGGCACACCATCAAGCAGAGTCAGAAGCAGCTGAAGCAGAAGTACCAAGCAGAAGAAGACAGCAAGGGGGGGGGGGCACACCATCAAGCAGAGTCAGAAGCAGCTGAAGCAGAAGCACCAAGCAGAAGAAGACAGCAGGGGGGGGGGCACCATCAAGCAGAGTCAGAAGCAGCTGAAGCTGAAGCACCAAGCAGAAGAAGAAAGCAGGGGAGGGGGCACACCATCAAGCAGAGTCAGAAGCAGCTGAAGCAGAGGCACCAAGCAGAAGAAGACAGCAGGGGGGGGGGGGGGGGCACACCATCAAGCAGAGTGAGAAGCAGCTGAAGCTGAAGCACCAAGCAGAAGAAGACAGCAGGGGGGGGGGCACACCATCAAGCAGAGTCAGAAGCAGCTGAAGCAGAAGTACCAAGCAGAAGAAGACATCAATGGGGGGGGGCACACCATCAAACAGAGTCAGAAGCAGCTGAAGCAGAAGCACCAAGCAGAAGAAGACAGCAGGGGGGGGGGGCACACCATCAAGCAGAGTCAGAAGCAGCTGAAGCTGAAGCACCAAGCAGAAGAAGACAGCAGGGGGGGGGGGCACACCATCAAGCAGAGTCAGAAGCAGCTGAAGCTGAAGCACCAAGCAGAAGAAGAAAGCAGGGGGGGGGGGCACACCATCAAGCAGAGTCAGAAGCAGCTGAAGCTGAAGCACCAAGCAGAAGAAGACAGCAGGGGGGGGGGGGGGGGCACACCATCAAGCAGAGTCAGAAGCAGCTGAAGCTGAAGCACCAAGCAGAAGAAGACAGCAGGGGGGGGGGCACACCATCAAGCAGAGTCAGAAGCAGCTGAAGCTGAAGCACCAAGCAGAAGAAGACAGCAGGGGGGGTGGACACACCATCAAGCAGAGTCAGAAGCAGCTGAAGCAGAAGCACCAAGCAGAAGAAGACAGCAGGGGGGGGCACACCATCAAGCAGAGTCAGAAGCAGCTGAAGCTGAAGCACCAAGCAGAAGAAGACAGCAGGGGGGGGGGGGCACACCATCAAGCAGAGTCAGAAGCAGCTGAAGCTGAAGCACCAAGCAGAAGAAGAAAGCAGGGGGGGGGGCACACCATCAAGCAGAGTCAGAAGCAGCTGAAGCAGAAGCACCAAGCAGAAGAAGACAGCAGGGGGGGGGGGGCACACCATCAAGCAGAGTCAGAAGCAGCTGAAGCTGAAGCACCAAGCAGAAGAAGACAGCAGGGGGGGGGCACACCATCAAGCAGAGTCAGAAGCAGCTGAAGCTGAAGCACCAAGCAGAAGAAGAAAGCAGGGGGGGGTGGGGGGCACACCATCAAGCAGAGTCAGAAGCAGCTGAAGCAGAGGCACCAAGCAGAAGAAGACAGCAGGGGGGGGGCACACCATCAAGCAGAGTGAGAAGCAGCTGAAGCTGAAGCACCAAGCAGAAGAAGACAGCAGGGGGGGGGGGGGGGCACACCATCAAGCAGAGTCAGAAGCAGCTGAAGCAGAAGTACCAAGCAGGAGAAGACAGCAAGGGGGGGGGCACACCATCAAGCAGAGTCAGAAGCAGCTGAAGCTGAAGCACCAAGCAGAAGAAGACAGCAGGGGGGGGGGGACACCATCAAGCAGAGTCAGAAGCAGCTGAAGCTGAAGCACCAAGCAGAAGAAGACAGCAAGGGGGGGGGGGGGGGGCACACCATCAAGCAGAGTCAGAAGCAGCTGAAGCAGAAGTACCAAGCAGAAGAAGAAAGCAGGGGAGGGGGCACACCATCAAGCAGAGTCAGAAGCAGCTGAAGCAGAAGCACCAAGCAGAAGAAGACAGCAGGGGGGGAGGCACACCATCAAGCAGAGTCAGAAGCAGCTAAAGCTGAAGCACCAAGCAGAAGAAGACAGCAGGGGGGGGGGGGGGGGGGCACACCATCAAGCAGAGTCAGAAGCAGCTGAAGCAGAAGTACCAAGCAGAAGAAGACAGCAGGGGGGGGGGGCACACCATCAAGCAGAGTCAGAAGCAGCTGAAGCAGAAGTACCAAGCAGAAGAAGACAGCAAGTGGGGGGGCACACCATCAAGCAGAGTCAGAAGCAGCTGAAGCAGAAGCACCAAGCAGAAGAAGACAGCAGGGGGGGGGGGGACACCATCAAGCAGAGTCAGAAGCAGCTGAAGCTGAAGCACCAAGCAGAAGAAGACAGCAAGGGGGGGGGGCACACCATCAAGCAGAGTCAGAAGCAGATGAAGCAGAAGTACCAAGCAGAAGAAGACAGCAGGGGGGGGGGGGGGGGGGGGGCACACCATCAAGCAGAGTGAGAAGCAGCTGAAAGAAGCACCAAGCAGAAGAAGATAGCAGGGGGGGGGCACACCATCAAGCAGAGTCAGAAGCAGCTGAAGCAGAAGCACCAAGCAGAAGAAGACAGCAGGGGGGGGGGCACACCATCAAGCAGAGTCAGAAGCAGCTGAAGCTGAAGCACCAAGCAGAAGAAGAAAGCAGGGGGGGGGGGCACACCATCAAGCAGAGTCAGAAGCAGCTGAAGCAGAAGTACCAAGCAGAAGAAGACAGCAAGGGGGGGGGGGGGGCACACCATCAAGCAGAGTCAGAAGCGGCTGAAGCAGAAGCACCAAGCAGAAGAAGACAGCAGGGGGGGGGGGCACACCATCAAGCAGAGTCAGAAGCAGCTGAAGCTGAAGCACCAAGCAGAAGAAGACAGCAGGGGGGGGGGGGGGGGGGGTGGCACACCATCAAGCAGAGTCAGAAGCAGCTGAAGCTGAAGCACCAAGCAGAAGAAGACAGCAGGGGGGGGGCACACCATCAAGCAGAGTCAGAAGCAGCTGAAGCAGAGGCACCACGCAGAAGAAGACAGCAGGGGGGGGGGCACACCATCAAGCAGAGTGAGAAGCAGCTGAAGCTGAAGCACCAAGCAGAAGAAGACAGCAGGGGGGGGGGGGGGCACACCATCAAGCAGAGTCAGAAGCAGCTGAAGCAGAAGTACCAAGCAGAAGAAGACAGCAAGGGGGGGGGGGCACACCATCAAGCAGAGTCAGAAGCAGCTGAAGCTGAAGCACCAAGCAGAAGAAGAAAGCAGGGGGGGGGGGGGGGGCACACCATCAAGCAGAGTCAGAAGCAGCTGAAGCAGAGGCACCAAGCAGAAGAAGACAGCAGGGGGGGGGCACACCATCAAGCAGAGTGAGAAGCAGCTGAAGCTGAAGCACCAAGCAGAAGAAGACAGCAGGGGGGGGGGGCACACCATCAAGCAGAGTCAGAAGCAGCTGAAGCTGAAGCACCAAGCAGAAGAAGAAAGCAGGGGGGGGGGGGGGGCACACCATCAAGCAGAGTCAGAAGCAGCTGAAGCAGAGGCACCAAGCAGAAGAAGACAGCAGGGGGTGGGCACACCATCAAGCAGAGTGAGAAGCAGCTGAAGCTGAAGCACCAAGCAGAAGAAGACAGCAGGGGGGGGGGGGACACCATCAAGCAGAGTCAGAAGCAGCTGAAGCAGAAGTACCAAGCAGGAGAAGACAGCAAGGGGGGGGCACACCATCAAGCAGAGTCAGAAGCAGCTGAAGCAGAAGCACCAAGCAGAAGAAGACAGCAGGGGGGGGGGACACCATCAAGCAGAGTCAGAAGCAGCTGAAGCTGAAGCACCAAGCAGAAGAAGACAGCAAGGGGGGGGGGGGGGGCACACCATCAAGCAGAGTCAGAAGCAGCTGAAGCAGAAGTACCAAGCAGAAGAAGACAGCAGGGGGGGGGGGGGGGCACACCATCAAGCAGAGTGAGAAGCAGCTGAAGCAGAAGTACCAAGCAGAAGAAGACAGCAGGGGGGGGGGGGGTGGCACACCATCAAGCAGAGTCAGAAGCAGCTGAAGCAGAAGTACCAAGCAGAAGAAGACAGCAGGGGGGGGGGGGTGGCACACCATCAAGCAGAGTCAGAAGCAGCTGAAGCTGAAGCACCAAGCAGAAGAAGACAGCAGGGGGGGGGCACACCATCAAGCAGAGTCAGAAGCAGCTGAAGCAGAGGCACCAAGCAGAAGAATACAGCGGGGGGGGGGGCACACCATCAAGCAGAGTCAGAAGCAGCTGAAGCAGAAGCACCAAGCAGAAGAAGACAGCAGGGGGGGGGGCACCATCAAGCAGAGTCAGAAGCAGCTGAAGCTGAAGCACCGAGCAGAAGAAGACAGCAAGGGGGGGGGGGCACACCATCAAGCAGAGTAAGAAGCAGCTGAAGCTGAAGCACCACGCAGAAGAAGAAAGCAGGGGGGGGGGCACACCATCAAGCAGAGTCAGAAGCAGCTGAAGCTGAAGCACCAAGCAGAAGAAGACAGCAGGGGGGGTGGCACACCATCAAGCAGAGTCAGAAGCAGCTGAAGCTGAAGCACCAAGCAGAAGAAGACAGCAGGGGGGGGGGGGCACACCATCAAGCAGAGTCAGAAGCAGCTGAAGCAGAAGTACCAAGCAGAAGAAGACAGCAAGGGGGGGGGGGCACACCATCAAGCAGAGTCAGAAGCAGCTGAAGCAGAAGCACCAAGCAGAAGAAGAAAGCAGGGGAGGGGGCACACCATCAAGCAGAGTCAGAAGCAGCTGAAGCAGAGGCACCAAGCAGAAGAAGACAGCAGGGGGGGGGGGGGGGGGCACACCATCAAGCAGAGTGAGAAGCAGCTGAAGCTGAAGCACCAAGCAGAAGAAGACAGCAGGGGGAGGGGGGCACCATCAAGCAGAGTCAGAAGCAGCTGAAGCAGAAGTACCAAGCAGAAGAAGACATCAATGGGGGGGGGGGGGGGGCACACCATCAAGCAGAGTCAGAAGCAGCTGAAGCTGAAGCACCAAGCAGAAGAAGACAGCAGGGGGGGGGGGGGCACACCATCAAGCAGAGTCAGAAGCAGCTGAAGCTGAAGCACCAAGCAGAAGAAGAAAGCAGGGGGGGGGGGGCACACCATCAAGCAGAGTGAGAAGCAGCTGAAGCAGAGGCACCAAGCAGAAGAAGACAGCAGGGGGGGGGGGCACACCATCAAGCAGAGTCAGAAGCAGCTGAAGCTGAAGCACCAAGCAGAAGAAGAAAGCAGGGGGGGGGGGGGGGCACACCATCAAGCAGAGTCAGAAGCAGCTGAAGCAGAGGCACCAAGCAGAAGAAGACAGCAGGGGGGGGGCACACCATCAAGCAGAGTGAGAAGCAGCTGAAGCTGAAGTACCAAGCAGAAGAAGACAGCAGGGGGGGGGGGGGGGCACACCATCAAGCAGAGTCAGAAGCAGCTGAAGCAGAAGTACCAAGCAGGAGAAGACAGCAAGGGGGGGGGGGGGGCACACCATCAAGCAGAGTCAGAAGCAGCTGAAGCAGAAGCACCAAGCAGAAGAAGACAGCAGGGGGGGGGGGACACCATCAAGCAGAGTCAGAAGCAGCTGAAGCTGAAGCACCAAGCAGAAGAAGACAGCAAGGGGGGGGGGGCACACCATCAAGCAGAGTCAGAAGCAGCTGAAGCAGAAGTACCAAGCAGAAGAAGACAGCAGGGGGGGGGGGGGCACACCATCAAGCAGAGTCAGAAGCAGCTGAAGCAGAAGTACCAAGCAGAAGAAGACAGCAGGGGGGGGGGGGGGTGGCACACCATCAAGCAGAGTCAGAAGCAGCTGAAGCAGAAGTACCAAGCAGAAGAAGACAGCAGGGGGGGGGGGGGTGGCACACCATCAAGCAGAGTCAGAAGCAGCTGAAGCTGAAGCACCAAGCAGAAGAAGACAGCAGGGGGGGGGCACACCATCAAGCAGAGTCAGAAGCAGCTGAAGCAGAGGCACCAAGCAGAAGAATACAGCGGGGGGGGGGGCACACCATCAAGCAGAGTCAGAAGCAGCTGAAGCAGAAGCACCAAGCAGAAGAAGACAGCAAGGGGGGGGGGCACCATCAAGCAGAGTCAGAAGCAGCTGAAGCTGAAGCACCGAGCAGAAGAAGACAGCAAGGGGGGGGGGGCACACCATCAAGCAGAGTCAGAAGCAGCTGAAGCTGAAGCACCACGCAGAAGAAGAAAGCAGGGTGGGGGGCACACCATCAAGCAGAGTCAGAAGCAGCTGAAGCTGAAGCACCAAGCAGAAGAAGACAGCAGGGGGGGGGCACACCATCAAGCAGAGTCAGAAGCAGCTGAAGCTGAAGCACCAAGCAGAAGAAGACAGCAGGGGGGGGGGGGGCACACCATCAAGCAGAGTCAGAAGCAGCTGAAGCAGAAGTACCAAGCAGAAGAAGACAGCAAGGGGGGGGGGGCACACCATCAAGCAGAGTCAGAAGCAGCTGAAGCAGAAGCACCAAGCAGAAGAAGACAGCAGGGGGGGGGGCACCATCAAGCAGAGTCAGAAGCAGCTGAAGCTGAAGCACCAAGCAGAAGAAGAAAGCAGGGGAGGGGGCACACCATCAAGCAGAGTCAGAAGCAGCTGAAGCAGAGGCACCAAGCAGAAGAAGACAGCATGGGGGGGGGGGGGGGGGCACACCATCAAGCAGAGTGAGAAGCAGCTGAAGCTGAAGCACCAAGCAGAAGAAGACAGCAGGGGGGGGGGGCACACCATCAAGCAGAGTCAGAAGCAGCTGAAGCAGAAGTACCAAGCAGAAGAAGACATCAATGGGGGGGGGCACACCATCAAACAGAGTCAGAAGCAGCTGAAGCAGAAGCACCAAGCAGAAGAAGACAGCAGGGGGGGGGGGACACCATCAAGCAGAGTCAGAAGCAGCTGAAGCTGAAGCACCAAGCAGAAGAAGACAGCAAGAGGGGGGGGGGGGGGGGGGGGCACACCATCAAGCAGAGTCAGAAGCAGCTGAAGCAGAAGTACCAAGCAGAAGAAGACAGCAGGGGGGGTGGACACACCATCAAGCAGAGTCAGAAGCAGCTGAAGCAGAAGCACCAAGCAGAAGAAGACAGCAGGGGGGGGCACACCATCAAGCAGAGTCAGAAGCAGCTGAAGCTGAAGCACCAAGCAGAAGAAGACAGCAGGGGGGGGGGGGCACACCATCAAGCAGAGTCAGAAGCAGCTGAAGCTGAAGCACCAAGCAGAAGAAGAAAGCAGGGGGGGGGGCACACCATCAAGCAGAGTCAGAAGCAGCTGAAGCAGAAGCACCAAGCAGAAGAAGACAGCAGGGGGGGGGGGGCACACCATCAAGCAGAGTCAGAAGCAGCTGAAGCTGAAGCACCAAGCAGAAGAAGACAGCAGGGGGGGGCACACCATCAAGCAGAGTCAGAAGCAGCTGAAGCTGAAGCACCAAGCAGAAGAAGAAAGCAGGGGGGGGTGGGGGGCACACCATCAAGCAGAGTCAGAAGCAGCTGAAGCAGAGGCACCAAGCAGAAGAAGACAGCAGGGGGGGGGCACACACATCAAGCAGAGTGAGAAGCAGCTGAAGCTGAAGCACCAAGCAGAAGAAGACAGCAGGGGGGGGGGGGGGGCACACCATCAAGCAGAGTCAGAAGCAGCTGAAGCAGAAGTACCAAGCAGGAGAAGACAGCAAGGGGGGGGGCACACCATCAAGCAGAGTCAGAAGCAGCTGAAGCTGAAGCACCAAGCAGAAGAAGACAGCAGGGGGGGGGGGGGACACCATCAAGCAGAGTCAGAAGCAGCTGAAGCTGAAGCACCAAGCAGAAGAAGACAGCAAGGGGGGGGGGGGGCACACCATCAAGCAGAGTCAGAAGCAGCTGAAGCAGAAGTACCAAGCAGAAGAAGAAAGCAGGGGAGGGGGCACACCATCAAGCAGAGTCAGAAGCAGCTGAAGCAGAAGCACCAAGCAGAAGAAGACAGCAGGGGGGGAGGCACACCATCAAGCAGAGTCAGAAGCAGCTAAAGCTGAAGCACCAAGCAGAAGAAGACAGCAGGGGGGGGGGGGGGGGCACACCATCAAGCAGAGTCAGAAGCAGCTGAAGCAGAAGTACCAAGCAGAAGAAGACAGCAAGGGGGGGGGGGCACACCATCAAGCAGAGTCAGAAGCAGCTGAAGCAGAAGTACCAAGCAGAAGAAGACAGCAGGGGGGGGGGCACACCATCAAGCAGAGTCAGAAGCAGCTGAAGCAGAAGCACCAAGCAGAAGAAGACAGCAGGGGGGGGGGGGACACCATCAAGCAGAGTCAGAAGCAGCTGAAGCTGAAGCACCAAGCAGAAGAAGAAAGCAAGGGGGGGGGGCACACCATCAAGCAGAGTCAGAAGCAGATGAAGCAGAAGTACCAAGCAGAAGAAGACAGCAGGGGGGGGGGGGGGGGGCACACCATCAAGCAGAGTGAGAAGCAGCTGAAAGAAGCACCAAGCAGAAGAAGATAGCAGGGGGGGGGCACACCATCAAGCAGAGTCAGAAGCAGCTGAAGCAGAAGCACCAAGCAGAAGAAGACAGCAGGGGGGGGGGCACACCATCAAGCAGAGTCAGAAGCAGCTGAAGCTGAAGCACCAAGCAGAAGAAGAAAGCAGGGGGGGGGGCACACCATCAAGCAGAGTCAGAAGCAGCTGAAGCAGAAGTACCAAGCAGAAGAAGACAGCAAGGGGGGGGGGGGGGGGCACACCATCAAGCAGAGTCAGAAGCGGCTGAAGCAGAAGCACCAAGCAGAAGAAGACAGCAGGGGGGGGGGGCACACCATCAAGCAGAGTCAGAAGCAGCTGAAGCTGAAGCACCAAGCAGAAGAAGACAGCAGGGGGGGGGGGGGGGGGTGGCACACCATCAAGCAGAGTCAGAAGCAGCTGAAGCTGAAGCACCAAGCAGAAGAAGACAGCAGGGGGGGGGCACACCATCAAGCAGAGTCAGAAGCAGCTGAAGCAGAGGCACCACGCAGAAGAAGACAGCAGGGGGGGGGGCACACCATCAAGCAGAGTGAGAAGCAGCTGAAGCTGAAGCACCAAGCAGAAGAAGACAGCAGGGGGGGGGGGGGGGCACACCATCAAGCAGAGTCAGAAGCAGCTGAAGCAGAAGTACCAAGCAGAAGAAGACAGCAAGGGGGGGGGGCACACCATCAAGCAGAGTCAGAAGCAGCTGAAGCTGAAGCACCAAGCAGAAGAAGAAAGCAGGGGGGGGGGGGGGGGGCACACCATCAAGCAGAGTCAGAAGCAGCTGAAGCAGAGGCACCAAGCAGAAGAAGACAGCAGGGGGGGGGCACACCATCAAGCAGAGTGAGAAGCAGCTGAAGCTGAAGCACCAAGCAGAAGAAGACAGCAGGGGGGGGGGCACACCATCAAGCAGAGTCAGAAGCAGCTGAAGCTGAAGCACCAAGCAGAAGAAGAAAGCAGGGGGGGGGGGGGGGGCACACCATCAAGCAGAGTCAGAAGCAGCTGAAGCAGAGGCACCAAGCAGAAGAAGACAGCAGGGGGTGGGCACACCATCAAGCAGAGTGAGAAGCAGCTGAAGCTGAAGCACCAAGCAGAAGAAGACAGCAGGGGGGGGGGGGACACCATCAAGCAGAGTCAGAAGCAGCTGAAGCAGAAGTACCAAGCAGGAGAAGACAGCAAGGGGGGGGGCACACCATCAAGCAGAGTCAGAAGCAGCTGAAGCAGAAGCACCAAGCAGAAGAAGACAGCAGGGGGGGGGGACACCATCAAGCAGAGTCAGAAGCAGCTGAAGCTGAAGCACCAAGCAGAAGAAGACAGCAAGGGGGGGGGGGGGGCACACCATCAAGCAGAGTCAGAAGCAGCTGAAGCAGAAGTACCAAGCAGAAGAAGACAGCAGGGGGGGGGGGGGGCACACCATCAAGCAGAGTGAGAAGCAGCTGAAGCAGAAGTACCAAGCAGAAGAAGACAGCAGGGGGGGGGGGGGGTGGCACACCATCAAGCAGAGTCAGAAGCAGCTGAAGCAGAAGTACCAAGCAGAAGAAGACAGCAGGGGGGGGGGGGGTGGCACACCATCAAGCAGAGTCAGAAGCAGCTGAAGCTGAAGCACCAAGCAGAAGAAGACAGCAGGGGGGGGGCACACCATCAAGCAGAGTCAGAAGCAGCTGAAGCAGAGGCACCAAGCAGAAGAATACAGCGGGGGGGGGGGCACACCATCAAGCAGAGTCAGAAGCAGCTGAAGCAGAAGCACCAAGCAGAAGAAGACAGCAGGGGGGGGGGGCACCATCAAGCAGAGTCAGAAGCAGCTGAAGCTGAAGCACCGAGCAGAAGAAGACAGCAAGGGGGGGGGGGCACACCATCAAGCAGAGTAAGAAGCAGCTGAAGCTGAAGCACCACGCAGAAGAAGAAAGCAGGGGGGGGGGCACACCATCAAGCAGAGTCAGAAGCAGCTGAAGCTGAAGCACCAAGCAGAAGAAGACAGCAGGGGGGGTGGCACACCATCAAGCAGAGTCAGAAGCAGCTGAAGCTGAAGCACCAAGCAGAAGAAGACAGCAGGGGGGGGGGGGCACACCATCAAGCAGAGTCAGAAGCAGCTGAAGCAGAAGTACCAAGCAGAAGAAGACAGCAAGGGGGGGGGGGGGCACACCATCAAGCAGAGTCAGAAGCAGCTGAAGCAGAAGCACCAAGCAGAAGAAGAAAGCAGGGGAGGGGGCACACCATCAAGCAGAGTCAGAAGCAGCTGAAGCAGAGGCACCAAGCAGAAGAAGACAGCAGGGGGGGGGGGGGGGGCACACCATCAAGCAGAGTGAGAAGCAGCTGAAGCTGAAGCACCAAGCAGAAGAAGACAGCAGGGGGGGGGGCACACCATCAAGCAGAGTCAGAAGCAGCTGAAGCAGAAGTACCAAGCAGAAGAAGACATCAATGGGGGGGGGCACACCATCAAACAGAGTCAGAAGCAGCTGAAGCAGAAGCACCAAGCAGAAGAAGACAGCAGGGGGGGGGGGACACCATCAAGCAGAGTCAGAAGCAGCTGAAGCTGAAGCACCAAGCAGAAGAAGACAGCAAGAGGGGGGGGGGGGGGGGGGCACACCATCAAGCAGAGTCAGAAGCAGCTGAAGCAGAAGTACCAAGCAGAAGAAGACAGCAGGGGGGTGGACACACCATCAAGCAGAGTCAGAAGCAGCTGAAGCAGAAGCACCAAGCAGAAGAAGACAGCAGGGGGGGGCACACCATCAAGCAGAGTCAGAAGCAGCTGAAGCTGAAGCACCAAGCAGAAGAAGACAGCAGGGGGGGGGGGCACACCATCAAGCAGAGTCAGAAGCAGCTGAAGCTGAAGCACCAAGCAGAAGAAGAAAGCAGGGGGGGGGGCACACCATCAAGCAGAGTCAGAAGCAGCTGAAGCAGAAGCACCAAGCAGAAGAAGACAGCAGGGGGGGGGGGGGGCACACCATCAAGCAGAGTCAGAAGCAGCTGAAGCTGAAGCACCAAGCAGAAGAAGACAGCAGGGGGGGGGCACACCATCAAGCAGAGTCAGAAGCAGCTGAAGCTGAAGCACCAAGCAGAAGAAGAAAGCAGGGGGGGGGGGGGGCACACCATCAAGCAGAGTCAGAAGCAGCTGAAGCAGAGTCACCAAGCAGAAGAAGACAGCAGGGGGGGGGCACACCATCAAGCAGAGTGAGAAGCAGCTGAAGCTGAAGCACCAAGCAGAAGAAGACAGCAGGGGGGGGGGGGGGGGGCACACCATCAAGCAGAGTCAGAAGCAGCTGAAGCAGAAGTACCAAGCAGGAGAAGACAGCAAGGGGGGGGGCACACCATCAAGCAGAGTCAGAAGCAGCTGAAGCAGAAGCACCAAGCAGAAGAAGACAGCAGGGGGGGGGGGACACCATCAAGCAGAGTCAGAAGCAGCTGAAGCTGAAGCACCAAGCAGAAGAAGACAGCAAGGGGGGGGGGGGGGGGCACACCATCAAGCAGAGTCAGAAGCAGCTGAAGCAGAAGTACCAAGCAGAAGAAGAAAGCAGGGGAGGGGGCACACCATCAAGCAGAGTCAGAAGCAGCTGAAGCAGAAGCACCAAGCAGAAGAAGACAGCAGGGGGGGAGGCACACCATCAAGCAGAGTCAGAAGCAGCTAAAGCTGAAGCACCAAGCAGAAGAAGACAGCAGGGGGGGGGGGGGGGGCACACCATCAAGCAGAGTCAGAAGCAGCTGAAGCAGAAGTACCAAGCACAAGAAGACAGCAGGGGGGGGGGGGCACACCATCAAGCAGAGTCAGAAGCAGCTGAAGCAGAAGTACCAAGCAGAAGAAGACAGCAGGGGGGGGGGGGCACACCATCAAGCAGAGTCAGAAGCAGCTGAAGCAGAAGCACCAAGCAGAAGAAGACAGCAGGGGGGGGGGGGGGGGGACACCATCAAGCAGAGTCAGAAGCAGCTGAAGCTGAAGCACCAAGCAGAAGAAGACAGCAAGGGGGGGGGGGGCACACCATCAAGCAGAGTCAGAAGCAGATGAAGCAGAAGTACCAAGCAGAAGAAGACAGCAGGGGGGGGGGGGGGCACACCATCAAGCAGAGTGAGAAGCAGCTGAAAGAAGCACCAAGCAGAAGAAGATAGCAGGGGGGGGGCACACCATCAAGCAGAGTCAGAAGCAGCTGAAGCAGAAGCACCAAGCAGAAGAAGACAGCAGGGGGGGGGGGCACACCATCAAGCAGAGTCAGAAGCAGCTGAAGCTGAAGCACCAAGCAGAAGAAGAAAGCAGGGGGGGGGGCACACCATCAAGCAGAGTCAGAAGCAGCTGAAGCAGAAGTACCAAGCAGAAGAAGACAGCAAGGGGGGGGGGGGTGGCACACCATCAAGCAGAGTCAGAAGCGGCTGAAGCAGAAGCACCAAGCAGAAGAAGACAGCAGGGGGGGGGGGGGGGCACACCATCAAGCAGAGTCAGAAGCAGCTGAAGCTGAAGCACCAAGCAGAAGAAGACAGCAGGGGGGGGGGGGGGGTGGCACACCATCAAGCAGAGTCAGAAGCAGCTGAAGCTGAAGCACCAAGCAGAAGAAGACAGCAGGGGGGGGGGCACACCATCAAGCAGAGTCAGAAGCAGCTGAAGCAGAGGCACCACGCAGAAGAAGACAGCAGGGGGGGGGGCACACCATCAAGCAGAGTGAGAAGCAGCTGAAGCTGAAGCACCAAGCAGAAGAAGACAGCAGGGGGGGGGGCACACCATCAAGCAGAGTCAGAAGCAGCTGAAGCAGAAGTACCAAGCAGAAGAAGACAGCAAGGGGGGGGGGCACACCATCAAGCAGAGTCAGAAGCAGCTGAAGCTGAAGCACCAAGCAGAAGAAGACAGCAGGGGGGGGGGGCACACCATCAAGCAGAGTCAGAAGCAGCTGAAGCTGAAGCACCAAGCAGAAGAAGAAAGCAGGGGGGGGGGGGCACACCATCAAGCAGAGTGAGAAGCAGCTGAAGCAGAGGCACCAAGCAGAAGAAGACAGCAGGGGGGGGGGGCACACCATCAAGCAGAGTCAGAAGCAGCTGAAGCTGAAGCACCAAGCAGAAGAAGAAAGCAGGGGGGGGGGGGGGGCACGCCATCAAGCAGAGTCAGAAGCAGCTGAAGCAGAGGCACCAAGCAGAAGAAGACAGCAGGGGGGGGGCACACCATCAAGCAGAGTGAGAAGCAGCTGAAGCTGAAGCACCAAGCAGAAGAAGACAGCAGGGGGGGGGGGGACACCATCAAGCAGAGTCAGAAGCAGCTGAAGCAGAAGTACCAAGCAGGAGAAGACAGCAAGGGGGGGGGCACACCATCAAGCAGAGTCAGAAGCAGCTGAAGCAGAAGCACCAAGCAGAAGAAGACAGCAGGGGGGGGGGACACCATCAAGCAGAGTCAGAAGCAGCTGAAGCTGAAGCACCAAGCAGAAGAAGACAGCAAGGGGGGGGGGGGGGCACACCATCAAGCAGAGTCAGAAGCAGCTGAAGCAGAAGTACCAAGCAGAAGAAGACAGCAGGGGGGGGGGGGGGACACCATCAAGCAGAGTCAGAAGCAGCTGAAGCAGAAGTACCAAGCAGAAGAAGACAGCAGGGGGGGGGGGGGGTGGCACACCATCAAGCAGAGTCAGAAGCAGCTGAAGCAGAAGTACCAAGCAGAAGAAGACAGCAGGGGGGGGGGGGTGGCACACCATCAAGCAGAGTCAGAAGCAGCTGAAGCTGAAGCGCCAAGCAGAAGAAGACAGCAGGGGGGGGGCACACCATCAAGCAGAGTCAGAAGCAGCTGAAGCAGAGGCACCAAGCAGAACAATACAGCGGGGGGGGGGGCACACCATCAAGCAGAGTCAGAAGCAGCTGAAGCAGAAGCACCAAGCAGAAGAAGACAGCAGGGGGGGGGGCACCATCAAGCAGAGTCAGAAGCAGCTGAAGCTGAAGCACCGAGCAGAAGAAGACAGCAAGGGGGGGGGGGCACACCATCAAGCAGAGTAAGAAGCAGCTGAAGCTGAAGCACCACGCAGAAGAAGAAAGCAGGGGGGGGGGCACACCATCAAGCAGAGTCAGAAGCAGCTGAAGCTGAAGCACCAAGCAGAAGAAGACAGCAGGGGGGGTGGCACACCATCAAGCAGAGTCAGAAGCAGCTGAAGCTGAAGCACCAAGCAGAAGAAGACAGCAGGGGGGGGGGGGCACACCATCAAGCAGAGTCAGAAGCAGCTGAAGCAGAAGTACCAAGCAGAAGAAGACAGCAAGGGGGGGGGGCACACCATCAAGCAGAGTCAGAAGCAGCTGAAGCAGAAGCACCAAGCAGAAGAAGACAGCAGGGGGGGGGCACCATCAAGCAGAGTCAGAAGCAGCTGAAGCTGAAGCACCAAGCAGAAGAAGAAAGCAGGGGAGGGGGCACACCATCAAGCAGAGTCAGAAGCAGCTGAAGCAGAGGCACCAAGCAGAAGAAGACAGCAGGGGGGGGGGGGGGGCACACCATCAAGCAGAGTGAGAAGCAGCTGAAGCTGAAGCACCAAGCAGAAGAAGACAGCAGGGGGGGGGGCACACCATCAAGCAGAGTCAGAAGCAGCTGAAGCAGAAGTACCAAGCAGAAGAAGACATCAATGGGGGGGGGCACACCATCAAACAGAGTCAGAAGCAGCTGAAGCAGAAGCACCAAGCAGAAGAAGACAGCAGGGGGGGGGGGCACACCATCAAGCAGAGTCAGAAGCAGCTGAAGCTGAAGCACCAAGCAGAAGAAGACAGCAGGGGGGGGGGGCACACCATCAAGCAGAGTCAGAAGCAGCTGAAGCTGAAGCACCAAGCAGAAGAAGAAAGCAGGGGGGGGGGGGCACACCATCAAGCAGAGTCAGAAGCAGCTGAAGCTGAAGCACCAAGCAGAAGAAGACAGCAGGGGGGGGGGGGGGGCACACCATCAAGCAGAGTCAGAAGCAGCTGAAGCTGAAGCACCAAGCAGAAGAAGACAGCAGGGGGGGGGGCACACCATCAAGCAGAGTCAGAAGCAGCTGAAGCTGAAGCACCAAGCAGAAGAAGAAAGCAGGGGGGGGGGGGGCACACCATCAAGCAGAGTCAGAAGCAGCTGAAGCAGAGGCACCAAGCAGAAGAAGACAGCAGGGGGGGGGCACACCATCAAGCAGAGTGAGAAGCAGCTGAAGCTGAAGCACCAAGCAGAAGAAGACAGCAGGGGGGGGGGGGGGGGCACACCATCAAGCAGAGTCAGAAGCAGCTGAAGCAGAAGTACCAAGCAGGAGAAGACAGCAAGGGGGGGGGGGCACACCATCAAGCAGAGTCAGAAGCAGCTAAAGCAGAAGCACCAAGCAGAAGAAGACAGCAGGGGGGGGGGCACACCATCAAGCAGAGTCGGAAGCAGCTGAAGCAGAAGTACCAAGCAGAAGAAGACAGCAGGGGGGGGGGGGGGGGCACACCATCAAGCAGAGTCAGAAGCAGCTGAAGCAGAAGTACCAAGCAGAAGAAGACAGCAGGGGGGGGGGCACACCATCAAGCAGAGTCAGAAGCAGCTGAAGCTGAAGCACCAAGCAGAAGAAGACAGCAGGGGGGGGGGGGGGGGGGGGGCACACCATCAAGCAGAGTCAGAAGCGGCTGAAGCAGAAGCACCAAGCAGAAGAAGACAGCAGGGGGGGGGCACACCATCAAGCAGAGTCAGAAGCAGCTGAAGCAGAGGCACCACGCAGAAGAAGACAGCAGGGGGGGGGGGGCACACCATCAAGCAGAGTGAGAAGCAGCTGAAGCTGAAGCACCAAGCAGAAGAAGACAGCAGGGGGGGGGGGCACACCATCAAGCAGAGTCAGAAGCAGCTGAAGCAGAAGTACCAAGCAGAAGAAGACAGCAAGGGGGGGGGCACACCATCAAGCAGAGTCAGAAGCAGCTGAAGCAGAAGCACCAAGCAGAAGAAGACAGCAGGGGGGGGGGGGGCACACCATCAAGCAGAGTCAGAAGCAGCTGAAGCTGAAGCACCAAGCAGAAGAAGAAAGCAGGGGGGGGGGGGGGGGGCACACCATCAAGCAGAGTGAGAAGCAGCTGAAGCAGAGGCACCAAGCAGAAGAAGACAGCAGGGGGGGGGGGGGGCACACCATCAAGCAGAGTCAGAAGCAGCTGAAGCTGAAGCACCAAGCAGAAGAAGAAAGCAGGGGGGGGGGGGGGCACACCATCAAGCAGAGTCAGAAGCAGCTGAAGCAGAGGCACCAAGCAGAAGAAGACAGCAGGGGGGGGGCACACCATCAAGCAGAGTGAGAAGCAGCTGAAGCTGAAGCACCAAGCAGAAGAAGACAGCAGGGGGGGGGGGGGGGGGCACACCATCAAGCAGAGTCAGAAGCAGCTGAAGCAGAAGTACCAAGCAGGAGAAGACAGCAAGGGGGGGGGCACACCATCAAGCAGAGTCAGAAGCAGCTGAAGCAGAAGCACCAAGCAGAAGAAGACAGCAGGGGGGGGGGGACACCATCAAGCAGAGTCAGAAGCAGCTGAAGCTGAAGCACCAAGCAGAAGAAGACAGCAAGGGGGGGGGGGGGGGCACACCATCAAGCAGAGTCAGAAGCAGCTGAAGCAGAAGTACCAAGCAGAAGAAGACAGCAGGGGGGGGGGGGGGGCACACCATCAAGCAGAGTCAGAAGCAGCTGAAGCAGAAGCACCAAGCAGAAGAAGACAGCAGGGGGGGAGGCACACCATCAAGCAGAGTCAGAAGCAGCTAAAGCTGAAGCACCAAGCAGAAGAAGACAGCAGGGGGGGGGGGGGGGGCACACCATCAAGCAGAGTCAGAAGCAGCTGAAGCAGAAGTACCAAGCAGAAGAAGACAGCAGGGGGGGGGGGGGCACACCATCAAGCAGAGTCAGAAGCAGATGAAGCAGAAGTACCAAGCAGAAGAAGACAGCAGGGGGGGGGGGGGGGGGCACACCATCAAGCAGAGTCAGAAGCAGCTGAAGCAGAAGCACCAAGCAGAAGAAGACAGCAGGGGGGGGGACACCATCAAGCAGAGTCAGAAGCAGCTGAAGCTGAAGCACCAAGCAGAAGAAGACAGCAAGGGGGGGGCACACCATCAAGCAGAGTCAGAAGCAGATGAAGCAGAAGTACCAAGCAGAAGAAGACAGCAGGGGGGGGGGGGGGGCACACCATCAAGCAGAGTCAGAAGCAGCTGAAAAGAAGCACCAAGCAGAAGAAGATAGCAGGGGGGGGGGCACACCATCAAGCAGAGTCAGAAGCAGCTGAAGCAGAAGCACCAAGCAGAAGAAGACAGCAGGGGGGGGGGGGGGGGCACACCATCAAGCAGAGTCAGAAGCAGCTGAAGCAGAAGCACCAAGCAGAAGAAGACAGCAGGGGGGGGGGGGGACACCATCAAGCAGAGTCAGAAGCAGCTGAAGCTGAAGCACCAAGCAGAAGAAGACAGCAAGAGGGGGGGGGGGCACACCATCAAGCAGAGTCAGAAGCAGCTGAAGCAGAAGTACCAAGCAGAAGAAGACAGCAGGAGGGGTGGACACACCATCAAGCAGAGTCAGAAGCAGCTGAAGCAGAAGCACCAAGCAGAAGAAGACAGCAGGGGGGGGCACACCATCAAGCAGAGTCAGAAGCAGCTGAAGCTGAAGCACCAAGCAGAAGAAGACAGCAGGGGGGGGGGGCACACCATCAAGCAGAGTCAGAAGCAGCTGAAGCTGAAGCACCAAGCAGAAGAAGACAGCAAGGGGGGGGGGGGGCACACCATCAAGCAGAGTCAGAAGCAGCTGAAGCAGAAGTACCAAGCAGAAGAAGACAGCAGGGGGGGGGGGGGGGGCACACCATCAAGCAGAGTCAGAAGCAGCTGAAGCAGAAGCACCAAGCAGAAGAAGACAGCAGGGGGGGAGGCACACCATCAAGCAGAGTCAGAAGCAGCTAAAGCTGAAGCACCAAGCAGAAGAAGACAGCAGGGGGGGGGGGGGGGGGGCACACCATCAAGCAGAGTCAGAAGCAGCTGAAGCAGAAGTACCAAGCAGAAGAAGACAGCAGGGGGGGGGGGGGGGGGGCACACCATCAAGCAGAGTCAGAAGCAGCTGAAGCAGAAGTACCAAGCAGAAGAAGACAGCAGGGGGGGGGGGGGGGGGGGCACACCATCAAGCAGAGTCAGAAGCAGCTGAAGCAGAAGCACCAAGCAGAAGAAGACAGCAGGGGGGGGGGGGACACCATCAAGCAGAGTCAGAAGCAGCTGAAGCTGAAGCACCAAGCAGAAGAAGACAGCAAGGGGGGGGGGGGCACACCATCAAGCAGAGTCAGAAGCAGATGAAGCAGAAGTACCAAGCAGAAGAAGACAGCAGGGGGGGGGGGGGGCACACCATCAAGCAGAGTGAGAAGCAGCTGAAAAGAAGCACCAAGCAGAATAAGATAGCAGGGGGGGGGGCACACCATCAAGCAGAGTCAGAAGCAGCTGAAGCAGAAGCACCAAGCAGAAGAAGACAGCAGGGGGGGGGGGCACACCATCAAGCAGAGTCAGAAGCAGCTGAAGCAGAAGTACCAAGCAGAAGAAGACAGCAGGGGGGGGGGGGGGGCACACCATCAAGCAGAGTCAGAAGCAGCTAAAGCTGAAGCACCAAGCAGAAGAAGACAGCAAGGGGGGGGGGGGGGGGGCACACCATCAAGCAGAGTCAGAAGCGGCTGAAGCAGGAGCACCAAGCAGAAGAAGACAGCAGGGGGGGGGGGGACACCATCAAGCAGAGTCAGAAGCAGCTGAAGCTGAAGCACCAAGCAGAAGAAGACAGCAGGGGGGGGGGGGGGGCACACCATCAAGCAGAGTCAGAAGCAGCTGAAGCTGAAGCACCAAGCAGAAGAAGACAGCAGGGGGGGGGCACACCATCAAGCAGAGTCAGAAGCAGCTGAAGCAGAGGCACCACGCAGAAGAAGACAGCAGGGGGGGGGGGCACACCATCAAGCAGAGTGAGAAGCAGCTGAAGCTGAAGCACCAAGCAGAAGAAGACAGCAGGGGGGGGGGGGGCACACCATCAAGCAGAGTCAGAAGCAGCTGAAGCAGAAGTACCAAGCAGAAGAAGACAGCAAGGGGGGGGGGGCACACCATCAAGCAGAGTCAGAAGCAGCTGAAGCTGAAGCACCAAGCAGAAGAAGACAGCAGGGGGGGGGGGGCACCATCAAGCAGAGTCAGAAGCAGATGAAGCAGAAGTACCAAGCAGAAGAAGACAGCAGGGGGGGGGGGGGCACACCATCAAGCAGAGTGAGAAGCAGCTGAAAGAAGCACCAAGCAGAAGAAGATAGCAGGGGGGGGGGCACACCATCAAGCAGAGTCAGAAGCAGCTGAAGCAGAAGCACCAAGCAGAAGAAGACAGCAGGGGGGGGGGCACACCATCAAGCAGAGTCAGAAGCAGCTGAAGCTGAAGCACCAAGCAGAAGAAGACAGCAGGGGGGGGGCACACCATCAAGCAGAGTCAGAAGCAGCTGAAGCAGAGGCACCACGCAGAAGAAGACAGCAGGGGGGGGGGGCACACCATCAAGCAGAGTGAGAAGCAGCTGAAGCTGAAGCACCAAGCAGAAGAAGACAGCAGGGGGGGGGGGGCACACCATCAAGCAGAGTCAGAAGCAGCTGAAGCAGAAGTACCAAGCAGGAGAAGACAGCAAGGGGGGGGGGGGCACACCATCAAGCAGAGTCAGAAGCAGCTAAAGCAGAAGCACCAAGCAGAAGAAGACAGCAGGGGGGGGGGCACACCATCAAGCAGAGTCAGAAGCAGCTGAAGCAGAAGTACCAAGCAGAAGAAGACAGCAGGGGGGGGGGGGGGGGGGCACACCATCAAGCAGAGTCAGAAGCAGCTGAAGCAGAAGTACCAAGCAGAAGAAGACAGCAGGGGGGGGGGCACACCATCAAGCAGAGTCAGAAGCAGCTGAAGCTGAAGCACCAAGCAGAAGAAGACAGCAGGGGGGGGGGGGGGGGGTGGCACACCATCAAGCAGAGTCAGAAGCAGCTGAAGCTGAAGCACCAAGCAGAAGAAGACAGCAGGGGGGGGGGGGGCACACCATCAAGCAGAGTCAGAAGCAGCTGAAGCAGAAGTACCAAGCAGAAGAAGACAGCAAGGGGGGGGGGGCACACCATCAAGCAGAGTCAGAAGCAGCTGAAGCTGAAGCACCAAGCAGAAGAAGACAGCAGGGGGGGGGGGCACACCATCAAGCAGAGTCAGAAGCAGCTGAAGCAGAAGTACCAAGCAGAAGAAGACAGCAAGGGGGGGGGGCACACCATCAAGCAGAGTCAGAAGCAGCTGAAGCAGAAGCACCAAGCAGAAGAAGACAGCAGGGGGGGGGGGGGGCACACCATCAAGCAGAGTCAGAAGCAGCTGAAGCTGAAGCACCAAGCAGAAGAAGAAAGCAGGGGGGGGGGGGGGCACACCATCAAGCAGAGTGAGAAGCAGCTGAAGCAGAGGCACCAAGCAGAAGAAGACAGCAGGGGGGGGGGGCACACCATCAAGCAGAGTCAGAAGCAGCTGAAGCTGAAGCACCAAGCAGAAGAAGAAAGCAGGGGGGGGGGGGGGGGGGCACACCATCAAGCAGAGTCAGAAGCAGCTGAAGCAGAGGCACCAAGCAGAAGAAGACAGCAGGGGGGGGGCACACCATCAAGCAGAGTGAGAAGCAGCTGAAGCTGAAGCACCAAGCAGAAGAAGACAGCAGGGGGGGGGGGGGGGGGCACACCATCAAGCAGAGTCAGAAGCAGCTGAAGCAGAAGTACCAAGCAGGAGAAGACAGCAAGGGGGGGGGCACACCATCAAGCAGAGTCAGAAGCAGCTGAAGCAGAAGCACCAAGCAGAAGAAGACAGCAGGGGGGGGGGACACCATCAAGCAGAGTCAGAAGCAGCTGAAGCTGAAGCACCAAGCAGAAGAAGACAGCAAGGGGGGGGGGGGGGGGGGCACACCATCAAGCAGAGTCAGAAGCAGCTGAAGCAGAAGTACCAAGCAGAAGAAGACAGCAGGGGGGGGGGGGGGGGGGCACACCATCAAGCAGAGTCAGAAGCAGCTGAAGCAGAAGCACCAAGCAGAAGAAGACAGCAGGGGGGGAGGCACACCATCAAGCAGAGTCAGAAGCAGCTAAAGCTGAAGCACCAAGCAGAAGAAGACAGCAGGGGGGGGGGGGGGGCACACCATCAAGCAGAGTCAGAAGCAGCTGAAGCAGAAGTACCAAGCAGAAGAAGACAGCAGGGGGGGGGGGGCACACCATCAAGCAGAGTCAGAAGCAGATGAAGCAGAAGTACCAAGCAGAAGAAGACAGCAGGGGGGGGGGGGGCACACCATCAAGCAGAGTCAGAAGCAGCTGAAAAGAAGCACCAAGCAGAAGAAGATAGCAGGGGGGGGGCACACCATCAAGCAGAGTCAGAAGCAGCTGAAGCAGAAGCACCAAGCAGAAGAAGACAGCAGGGGGGGGGGGGCACACCATCAAGCAGAGTCAGAAGCAGCTGAAGCAGAAGCACCAAGCAGAAGAAGACAGCAGGGGGGGGGGGGACACCATCAAGCAGAGTCAGAAGCAGCTGAAGCTGAAGCACCAAGCAGAAGAAGACAGCAAGAGGGGGGGGGGGCACACCATCAAGCAGAGTCAGAAGCAGCTGAAGCAGAAGTACCAAGCAGAAGAAGACAGCAGGAGGGGTGGACACACCATCAAGCAGAGTCAGAAGCAGCTGAAGCAGAAGCACCAAGCAGAAGAAGACAGCAGGGGGGGGCACACCATCAAGCAGAGTCAGAAGCAGCTGAAGCTGAAGCACCAAGCAGAAGAAGACAGCAGGGGGGGGGGGGCACACCATCAAGCAGAGTCAGAAGCAGCTGAAGCTGAAGCACCAAGCAGAAGAAGACAGCAAGGGGGGGGGGCACACCATCAAGCAGAGTCAGAAGCAGCTGAAGCAGAAGTACCAAGCAGAAGAAGACAGCAGGGGGGGGGGGGCACACCATCAAGCAGAGTCAGAAGCAGCTGAAGCAGAAGCACCAAGCAGAAGAAGACAGCAGGGGGGGAGGCACACCATCAAGCAGAGTCAGAAGCAGCTAAAGCTGAAGCACCAAGCAGAAGAAGACAGCAGGGGGGGGGGGGGGGGGCACACCATCAAGCAGAGTCAGAAGCAGCTGAAGCAGAAGTACCAAGCAGAAGAAGACAGCAGGGGGGGGGGGGGCACACCATCAAGCAGAGTCAGAAGCAGCTGAAGCAGAAGTACCAAGCAGAAGAAGACAGCAGGGGGGGGGGGGGGGGGCACACCATCAAGCAGAGTCAGAAGCAGCTGAAGCAGAAGCACCAAGCAGAAGAAGACAGCAGGGGGGGGGGGACACCATCAAGCAGAGTCAGAAGCAGCTGAAGCTGAAGCACCAAGCAGAAGAAGACAGCAAGGGGGGGGGGGCACACCATCAAGCAGAGTCAGAAGCAGATGAAGCAGAAGTACCAAGCAGAAGAAGACAGCAGGGGGGGGGGGGCACACCATCAAGCAGAGTGAGAAGCAGCTGAAAAGAAGCACCAAGCAGAAGAAGATAGCAGGGGGGGGGCACACCATCAAGCAGAGTCAGAAGCAGCTGAAGCAGAAGCACCAAGCAGAAGAAGACAGCAGGGGGGGGGGCACACCATCAAGCAGAGTCAGAAGCAGCTGAAGCTGAAGCACCAAGCAGAAGAAGACAGCAAGGGGGGGGGGGGGGGGGGCACACCATCAAGCAGAGTCAGAAGCGGCTGAAGCAGGAGCACCAAGCAGAAGAAGACAGCAGGGGGGGGGGGGCACACCATGAAGCAGAGTCAGAAGCAGCTGAAGCTGAAGCACCAAGCAGAAGAAGACAGCAGGGGGGGGGGGGGGGCACACCATCAAGCAGAGTCAGAAGCAGCTGAAGCTGAAGCACCAAGCAGAAGAAGACAGCAGGGGGGGGGCACACCATCAAGCAGAGTCAGAAGCAGCTGAAGCAGAGGCACCACGCAGAAGAAGACAGCAGGGGGGGGGGGCACACCATCAAGCAGAGTGAGAAGCAGCTGAAGCTGAAGCACCAAGCAGAAGAAGACAGCAGGGGGGGGGGGGGGCACACCATCAAGCAGAGTCAGAAGCAGCTGAAGCAGAAGTACCAAGCAGAAGAAGACAGCAAGGGGGGGGGGGGGCACACCATCAAGCAGAGTCAGAAGCAGCTGAAGCTGAAGCACCAAGCAGAAGAAGACAGCAGGGGGGGGGGGGGCACCATCAAGCAGAGTCAGAAGCAGATGAAGCAGAAGTACCAAGCAGAAGAAGACAGCAGGGGGGGGGGGGGGCACACCATCAAGCAGAGTGAGAAGCAGCTGAAAAGAAGCACCAAGCAGAAGAAGATAGCAGGGGGGGGGCACACCATCAAGCAGAGTCAGAAGCAGCTGAAGCAGAAGCACCAAGCAGAAGAAGACAGCAGGGGGGGGGGGCACACCATCAAGCAGAGTCAGAAGCAGCTGAAGCTGAAGCACCAAGCAGAAGAAGAAAGCAGGGGGGGGGGCACACCATCAAGCAGAGTCAGAAGCAGCTGAAGCTGAAGTACCAAGCAGAAGAAGACAGCAAGGGGGGGGGGGGGGGGCACACCATCAAGCAGAGTCAGAAGCGGCTGAAGCAGGAGCACCAAGCAGAAGAAGACAGCAGGGGGGGGGGGGCACACCATCAAGCAGAGTCAGAAGCAGCTGAAGCTGAAGCACCAAGCAGAAGAAGACAGCAGGGGGGGGGGGGGGGGGCACACCATCAAGCAGAGTCAGAAGCAGCTGAAGCTGAAGCACCAAGCAGAAGAAGACAGCAGGGGGGGGGCACACCATCAAGCAGAGTCAGAAGCAGCTGAAGCAGAGGCACCAAGCAGAAGAAGACAGCAGGGGGGGGGGGCACACCATCAAGCAGAGTGAGAAGCAGCTGAAGCTGAAGCACCAAGCAGAAGAAGACAGCAGGGGGGGGGGGCACACCATCAAGCAGAGTCAGAAGCAGCTGAAGCAGAAGTACCAAGCAGAAGAAGACAGCAAGGGGGGGGGGCACACCATCAAGCAGAGTCAGAAGCAGCTGAAGCAGAAGCACCAAGCAGAAGAAGACAGCAGGGGGGGGGGGCACCATCCAGCAGAGTCAGAAGCAGCTGAAGCTGAAGCACCGAGCAGAAGAAGACAGCAAGGGGGGGGGGGCACACCATCAAGCAGAGTCAGAAGCAGCTGAAGCTGAAGCACCAAGCAGAAGAAGAAAGCAGGGGGGGGGGCACACCATCAAGCAGAGTCAGAAGCAGCTGAAGCAGAGGCACCAAGCAGAAGAAGAAAGCAGGGGGGGGGCACACCATCAAGCAGAGTGAGAAGCAGCTAAAGCTGAAGCACCAAGCAGAAGAAGACAGCAGGGGGGGGGGGGGGGGCACACCATCAAGCAGAGTCAGAAGCAGCTGAAGCTGAAGCACCAAGCAGAAGAAGAAAGCAGGGGGGGGGGGCACACCATCAAGCAGAGTCAGAAGCAGCTGAAGCAGAAGTACCAAGCAGAAGAAGACAGCAAGGGGGGGGGGGGGGGGGGCACACCATCAAGCAGAGTCAGAAGCAGCTGAAGCAGAAGCACCAAGCAGAAGAAGACAGCAGGGGGGGGGGGCACACCATCAAGCAGAGTCAGAAGCAGCTGAAGCTGAAGCACCAAGCAGAAGAAGACAGCAGGGGGGGGGGGGCACACCATCAAGCAGAGTCAGAAGCAGCTGAAGCTGAAGCACCAAGCAGAAGAAGACAGCAGGGGGGGGGCACACCATCAAGCAGAGTCAGAAGCAGCTGAAGCAGAGGCACCAAGCAGAAGAAGACAGCAGGGGGGGGGCACACCATCAAGCAGAGTGAGAAGCAGCTGAAGCTGAAGCACCAAGCAGAAGAAGACAGCAGGGGGGGGGGGGGGGCACACCATCAAGCAGTGTCAGAAGCAGCTGAAGCAGAAGTACCAAGCAGAAGAAGACAGCAAGGGGGGGGGGGGGGGGCACACCATCTAGCAGAGTCAGAAGCAGCTGAAGCAGAAGCACCAAGCAGAAGAAGACAGCAGGGGGGGGGGGGGGCACCATCAAGCAGAGTCAGAAGCAGCTGAAGCAGAGGCACCGTGCAGAAGAAGACAGCAAGGGGGGGGGGGGCACACCATCAAGCAGAGTGAGAAGCAGCTGAAGCTGAAGCACCAAGCAGAAGAAGAAAGCAGGGGGGGGGGCACACCATCAAGCAGAGTCAGAAGCAGCTGAAGCAGATGCACCAAGCAGAAGAAGACAGCAGGGGGGGGGCACACCATCAAGCAGAGTGAGAAGCAGCTGAAGCTGAAGCACCAAGCAGAAGAAGACAGCAGGGGGGGGGGGGCACACCATCAAGCAGAGTCAGAAGCAGCTGAAGCAGAAGTACCAAGCAGAAGAAGACAGCAGGGGGGGGGGGGGGGCACACCATCAAGCAGAGTCAGAAGCAGCTGAAGCAGCAGCACCAAGCAGAAGAAGACAGCAGGGGGGGGGCACCATCAAGCAGAGTCAGAAGCAGCTGAAGCTGAAGCACCGAGCAGAAGAAGACAGCAAGGGGGGGGGGGGGGGCACACCATCAAGCAGAGTCAGAAGCAGCTGAAGCAGAAGTACCAAGCAGAAGAAGACAGCAGGGGGGGGGGGACACACCATCAAGCAGACTCAGAAGCAGCTGAAGCAGAAGCACCAAGCAGAAGAAGACAGCAGGTGGGGGGCACACCATCAAGCAGAGTCAGAAGCAGCTGAAGCTGAAGCACCAAGCAGAAGAAGACAGCAAGGGGGGGGGGGCACACCATCAAGCAGAGTCAGAAGCAGATGAAGCAGAAGTACCAAGCAGAAGAAGACAGCAGGGGGGGGGGGGGGCACACCATCAAGCAGAGTGAGAAGCAGCTGAAAAGAAGCACCAAGCAGAAGAAGATAGCAGGGGGGGGGCACACCATCAAGCAGAGTCAGAAGCAGCTGAAGCAGAAGCACCAAGCAGAAGAAGACAGCAGGGGGGGGGGCACACCATCAAGCAGAGTCAGAAGCAGCTGAAGCAGAAGTACCAAGCAGAAGAAGACAGCAGGGGGGGGGGGGGGGGGTGGCACACCATCAAGCAGAGTCAGAAGCAGCTAAAGCTGAAGCACCAAGCAGAAGAAGACAGCAAGGGGGGGGGGGGGGGCACACCATCAAGCAGAGTCAGAAGCGGCTGAAGCAGGAGCACCAAGCAGAAGAAGACAGCAGGGGGGGGGGGCACACCATGAAGCAGAGTCAGAAGCAGCTGAAGCTGAAGCACCAAGCAGAAGAAGACAGCAGGGGGGGGGGGGGGGCACACCATCAAGCAGAGTCAGAAGCAGCTGAAGCTGAAGCACCAAGCAGAAGAAGACAGCAGGGGGGGGGCACACCATCAAGCAGAGTCAGAAGCAGCTGAAGCAGAGGCACCACGCAGAAGAAGACAGCAGGGGGGGGGGGCACACCATCAAGCAGAGTGAGAAGCAGCTGAAGCTGAAGCACCAAGCAGAAGAAGACAGCAGGGGGGGGGGGGGGCACACCATCAAGCAGAGTCAGAAGCAGCTGAAGCAGAAGTACCAAGCAGAAGAAGACAGCAAGGGGGGGGGGGGCACACCATCAAGCAGAGTCAGAAGCAGCTGAAGCTGAAGCACCAAGCAGAAGAAGACAGCAGGGGGGGGGGGGCACCATCAAGCAGAGTCAGAAGCAGATGAAGCAGAAGTACCAAGCAGAAGAAGACAGCAGGGGGGGGGGGGGCACACCATCAAGCAGAGTGAGAAGCAGCTGAAAAGAAGCACCAAGCAGAAGAAGATAGCAGGGGGGGGGCACACCATCAAGCAGAGTGAGAAGCAGCTAAAGCTGAAGCACCAAGCAGAAGAAGACAGCAGGGGGGGGGGGGGGGGCACACCATCAAGCAGAGTCAGAAGCAGCTGAAGCTGAAGCACCAAGCAGAAGAAGAAAGCAGGGGGGGGGGGCACACCATCAAGCAGAGTCAGAAGCAGCTGAAGCAGAAGTACCAAGCAGAAGAAGACAGCAAGGGGGGGGGGGGGGGCACACCATCAAGCAGAGTCAGAAGCAGCTGAAGCAGAAGCACCAAGCAGAAGAAGACAGCAGGGGGGGGGGGCACACCATCAAGCAGAGTCAGAAGCAGCTGAAGCTGAAGCACCAAGCAGAAGAAGACAGCAGGGGGGGGGGGGGCACACCATCAAGCAGAGTCAGAAGCAGCTGAAGCTGAAGCACCAAGCAGAAGAAGACAGCAGGGGGGGGGCACACCATCAAGCAGAGTCAGAAGCAGCTGAAGCAGAGGCACCAAGCAGAAGAAGACAGCAGGGGGGGGGCACACCATCAAGCAGAGTGAGAAGCAGCTGAAGCTGAAGCACCAAGCAGAAGAAGACAGCAGGGGGGGGGGGGGGGCACACCATCAAGCAGTGTCAGAAGCAGCTGAAGCAGAAGTACCAAGCAGAAGAAGACAGCAAGGGGGGGGGGGGGGGCACACCATCTAGCAGAGTCAGAAGCAGCTGAAGCAGAAGCACCAAGCAGAAGAAGACAGCAGGGGGGGGGGGGGGCACCATCAAGCAGAGTCAGAAGCAGCTGAAGCAGAGGCACCGTGCAGAAGAAGACAGCAAGGGGGGGGGGGGCACACCATCAAGCAGAGTCAGAAGCAGCTGAAGCTGAAGCACCAAGCAGAAGAAGAAAGCAGGGGGGGGGGCACACCATCAAGCAGAGTCAGAAGCAGCTGAAGCAGATGCACCAAGCAGAAGAAGACAGCAGGGGGGGGGCACACCATCAAGCAGAGTGAGAAGCAGCTGAAGCTGAAGCACCAAGCAGAAGAAGACAGCAGGGGGGGGGGGGCACACCATCAAGCAGAGTCAGAAGCAGCTGAAGCAGAAGTACCAAGCAGAAGAAGACAGCAGGGGGGGGGGGGGGGCACACCATCAAGCAGAGTCAGAAGCAGCTGAAGCAGCAGCACCAAGCAGAAGAAGACAGCAGGGGGGGGGCACCATCAAGCAGAGTCAGAAGCAGCTGAAGCTGAAGCACCGAGCAGAAGAAGACAGCAAGGGGGGGGGGGGGGGCACACCATCAAGCAGAGTCAGAAGCAGCTGAAGCAGAAGTACCAAGCAGAAGAAGACAGCAGGGGGGGGGGGACACACCATCAAGCAGACTCAGAAGCAGCTGAAGCAGAAGCACCAAGCAGAAGAAGACAGCAGGGGGGGGGCACACCATCAAGCAGAGTCAGAAGCAGCTGAAGCTGAAGCACCAAGCAGAAGAAGACAGCAGGGGGGGGGGGGGCACACCATCAAGCAGAGTCAGAAGCAGCTGAAGCAGAAGTACCAAGCAGAAGAAGACAGCAGGGGGGTGGCACACCATCAAGCAGAGTGAGAAGCAGCTGAAGCTGAAGCACCAAGCAGAAGAAGACAGCAAGGGGGGGGGGGCACACCATCAAGCAGAGTCAGAAGCAGCTGAAGCAGAAGTACCAAGCAGAAGAAGACAGCAAGGGGGGGGGGGCACACCATCAAGCAGAGTCAGAAGCAGCTGAAGCAGAAGCACCAAGCAGAAGAAGAAAGCAGGGGGGGGGGGCACACCATCAAGCAGAGTGAGAAGCAGCTGAAGCTGAAGCACCAAGCAGAAGAAGACAGCAGGGGGGGGGGGGGGCACACCATCAAGCAGAGTGAGAAGCAGCTGAAGCTGAAGCACCAAGCAGAAGAAGACAGCAGGGGGGGGGGCACACCATCAAGCAGAGTGACAAGCAGCTGAAGCTGAAGCACCAAGCAGAAGAAGACAGCAGGGGGGGGGGGGCACACCATCAAGCAGAGTCAGAAGCAGCTGAAGCAGAGGCACCAAGCAGAAGAAGAAAGCAGGGGGGGGGCACACCATCAAGCAGAGTGAGAAGCAGCTGAAGCTGAAGCACCAAGCAGAAGAAGAAAGCAGGGGGGGGGGGGGGGGGCACACCATCAAGCAGAGTCAGAAGCAGCTGAAGCAGAGGCACCAAGCAGAAGAAGACAGCAGGGGGGGGGCACACCATCAAGCAGAGTGAGAAGCAGCTGAAGCTGAAGCACCAAGCAGAAGAAGACAGCAGGGGGGGGGGGGACACCATCAAGCAGAGTCAGAAGCAGCTGAAGCAGAAGTACCAAGCAGGAGAAGACAGCAAGGGGGGGGGCACACCATCAAGCAGAGTCAGAAGCAGCTGAAGCAGAAGCACCAAGCAGAAGAAGACAGCAGGGGGGGGGGACACCATCAAGCAGAGTCAGAAGCAGCTGAAGCTGAAGCACCAAGCAGAAGAAGACAGCAAGGGGGGGGGGGGGGGGCACACCATCAAGCAGAGTCAGAAGCAGCTGAAGCAGAAGTACCAAGCAGAAGAAGACAGCAGGGGGGGGGGGGCACACCATCAAGCAGAGTCAGAAGCAGCTGAAGCAGAAGTACCAAGCAGAAGAAGACAGCAGGGGGGGGGGGGGGTGGCACACCATCAAGCAGAGTCAGAAGCAGCTGAAGCAGAAGTACCAAGCAGAAGAAGACAGCAGGGGGGGGGGGGTGGCACACCATCAAGCAGAGTCAGAAGCAGCTGAAGCTGAAGCACCAAGCAGAAGAAGACAGCAGGGGGGGGGCACACCATCAAGCAGAGTCAGAAGCAGCTGAAGCAGAGGCACCAAGCAGAACAATACAGCGGGGGGGGGGGCACACCATCAAGCAGAGTCAGAAGCAGCTGAAGCAGAAGCACCAAGCAGAAGAAGACAGCAGGGGGGGGGGCACCATCAAGCAGAGTCAGAAGCAGCTGAAGCTGAAGCACCGAGCAGAAGAAGACAGCAAGGGGGGGGGGGCACACCATCAAGCAGAGTAAGAAGCAGCTGAAGCTGAAGCACCACGCAGAAGAAGAAAGCAGGGGGGGGGCACACCATCAAGCAGAGTCAGAGGCAGCTGAAGCTGAAGCACCAAGCAGAAGAAGACAGCAGGGGGGGTGGCACACCATCAAGCAGAGTCAGAAGCAGCTGAAGCTGAAGCACCAAGCAGAAGAAGACAGCAGGGGGGGGGGGGGCACACCATCAAGCAGAGTCAGAAGCAGCTGAAGCAGAAGTACCAAGCAGAAGAAGACAGCAAGGGGGGGGGGGCACACCATCAAGCAGAGTCAGAAGCAGCTGAAGCAGAAGCACCAAGCAGAAGAAGACAGCAGGGGGGGGGGCACCATCAAGCAGAGTCAGAAGCAGCTGAAGCTGAAGCACCAAGCAGAAGAAGAAAGCAGGGGAGGGGGCACACCATCAAGCAGAGTCAGAAGCAGCTGAAGCAGAGGCACCAAGCAGAAGAAGACAGCAGGGGGGGGGGGGGCACACCATCAAGCAGAGTGAGAAGCAGCTGAAGCTGAAGCACCAAGCAGAAGAAGACAGCAGGGGGGGGGGCACACCATCAAGCAGAGTCAGAAGCAGCTGAAGCAGAAGTACCAAGCAGAAGAAGACATCAATGGGGGGGGGCACACCATCAAACAGAGTCAGAAGCAGCTGAAGCAGAAGCACCAAGCAGAAGAAGACAGCAGGGGGGGGGGGACACCATCAAGCAGAGTCAGAAGCAGCTGAAGCTGAAGCACCAAGCAGAAGAAGACAGCAAGAGGGGGGGGGGGGGGGCACACCATCAAGCAGAGTCAGAAGCAGCTGAAGCAGAAGTACCAAGCAGAAGAAGACAGCAGGGGGGGTGGACACACCATCAAGCAGAGTCAGAAGCAGCTGAAGCAGAAGCACCAAGCAGAAGAAGACAGCAGGGGGGGGCACACCATCAAGCAGAGTCAGAAGCAGCTGAAGCTGAAGCACCAAGCAGAAGAAGACAGCAGGGGGGGGGGGCACACCATCAAGCAGAGTCAGAAGCAGCTGAAGCTGAAGCACCAAGCAGAAGAAGAAAGCAGGGGGGGGGGGCACACCATCAAGCAGAGTCAGAAGCAGCTGAAGCAGAAGCACCAAGCAGAAGAAGACAGCAGGGGGGGGGGGGGCACACCATCAAGCAGAGTCAGAAGCAGCTGAAGCTGAAGCACCAAGCAGAAGAAGACAGCAGGGGGGGGGGCACACCATCAAGCAGAGTCAGAAGCAGCTGAAGCTGAAGCACCAAGCAGAAGAAGAAAGCAGGGGGGGGGGGGGGCACACCATCAAGCAGAGTCAGAAGCAGCTGAAGCAGAGGCACCAAGCAGAAGAAGACAGCAGGGGGGGGGCACACCATCAAGCAGAGTGAGAAGCAGCTGAAGCTGAAGCACCAAGCAGAAGAAGACAGCAGGGGGGGGGGGGGGCACACCATCAAGCAGAGTCAGAAGCAGCTGAAGCAGAAGTACCAAGCAGGAGAAGACAGCAAGGGGGGGGGGGGCACACCATCAAGCAGAGTCAGAAGCAGCTGAAGCTGAAGCACCAAGCAGAAGAAGACAGCAGGGGGGGGGGGGGGGGTGGCACACCATCAAGCAGAGTCAGAAGCGGCTGAAGCAGAAGCACCAAGCAGAAGAAGACAGCAGGGGGGGGGCACACCATCAAGCAGAGTCAGAAGCAGCTGAAGCAGAGGCACCACGCAGAAGAAGACAGCAGGGGGGGGGGGCACACCATCAAGCAGAGTGAGAAGCAGCTGAAGCTGAAGCACCAAGCAGAAGAAGACAGCAGGGGGGGGGGGGGCACACCATCAAGCAGAGTCAGAAGCAGCTGAAGCAGAAGTACCAAGCAGAAGAAGACAGCAAGGGGGGGGGGCACACCATCAAGCAGAGTCAGAAGCAGCTGAAGCAGAAGCACCAAGCAGAAGAAGACAGCAGGGGGGGGGGGGCACACCATCAAGCAGAGTCAGAAGCAGCTGAAGCTGAAGCACCAAGCAGAAGAAGAAAGCAGGGGGGGGGGACACCATCAAGCAGAGTCAGAAGCAGCTGAAGCTGAAGCACCAAGCAGAAGAAGACAGCAAGGGGGGGGGGGGGGGGGGGTGGGCACACCATCAAGCAGAGTCAGAAGCAGCTGAAGCAGAAGTACCAAGGAGAAGAAGACAGCAGGGGGGGGGGGGGGGGGCACACCATCAAGCAGAGTCAGAAGCAGCTGAAGCAGAAGCACCAAGCAGAAGAAGACAGCAGGGGGGGAGGCACACCATCAAGCAGAGTCAGAAGCAGCTAAAGCTGAAGCACCAAGCAGAAGAAGACAAGCAGGGGGGGGGGGGGGGCACACCATCAAGCAGAGTCAGAAGCAGCTGAAGCAGAAGTACCAAGCAGAAGAAGACAGCAGGGGGGGGGGGGGGGGGCACACCATCAAGCAGAGTCAGAAGCAGATGAAGCAGAAGTACCAAGCAGAAGAAGACAGCAGGGGGGGGGGGGGGGGGGGCACACCATCAAGCAGAGTCAGAAGCAGCTGAAGCAGAAGTACCAAGCAGGAGAAGACAGCAAGGGGGGGGGCACACCATCAAGCAGAGTCAGAAGCAGCTGAAGCAGAAGCACCAAGCAGAAGAAGACAGCAGGGGGGGGGGACACCATCAAGCAGAGTCAGAAGCAGCTGAAGCTGAAGCACCAAGCAGAAGAAGACAGCAAGGGGGGGGGGGGGGGGGGGGCACACCATCAAGCAGAGTCAGAAGCAGCTGAAGCAGAAGTACCAAGGAGAAGAAGACAGCAGGGGGGGGGGGGGGGGGCACACCATCAAGCAGAGTCAGAAGCAGCTGAAGCAGAAGCACCAAGCAGAAGAAGACAGCAGGGGGGGAGGCACACCATCAAGCAGAGTCAGAAGCAGCTAAAGCTGAAGCACCAAGCAGAAGAAGACAGCATGGGGGGGGGGGGGGGGGCACACCATCAAGCAGAGTCAGAAGCAGCTGAAGCAGAAGTACCAAGCAGAAGAAGACAGCAGGGGGGGGGGGGGGGCACACCATCAAGCAGAGTCAGAAGCAGATGAAGCAGAAGTACCAAGCAGAAGAAGACAGCAGGGGGGGGGGGGGGGCACACCATCAAGCAGAGTCAGAAGCAGCTGAAGCAGAAGCACCAAGCAGAAGAAGACAGCAGGGGGGGGGACACCATCAAGCAGAGTCAGAAGCAGCTGAAGCTGAAGCACCAAGCAGAAGAAGACAGCAAGGGGGGGGCACACCATCAAGCAGAGTCAGAAGCAGATGAAGCAGAAGTACCAAGCAGAAGAAGACAGCAGGGGGGGGGGGGGGGGCACACCATCAAGCAGAGTGAGAAGCAGCTGAAAAGAAGCACCAAGCAGAAGAAGATAGCAGGGGGGGGGGCACACCATCAAGCAGAGTCAGAAGCAGCTGAAGCAGAAGCACCAAGCAGAAGAAGACAGCAGGGGGGGGGGGGGGGCACACCATCAAGCAGAGTCAGAAGCAGCTGAAGCAGAAGCACCAAGCAGAAGAAGACAGCAGGGGGGGGGGGGGGGACACCATCAAGCAGAGTCAGAAGCAGCTGAAGCTGAAGCACCAAGCAGAAGAAGACAGCAAGAGGGGGGGGGGCACACCATCAAGCAGAGTCAGAAGCAGCTGAAGCAGAAGTACCAAGCAGAAGAAGACAGCAGGAGGGGTGGACACACCATCAAGCAGAGTCAGAAGCAGCTGAAGCAGAAGCACCAAGCAGAAGAAGACAGCAGGGGGGGGCACACCATCAAGCAGAGTCAGAAGCAGCTGAAGCTGAAGCACCAAGCAGAAGAAGACAGCAGGGGGGGGGCACACCATCAAGCAGAGTCAGAAGCAGCTGAAGCTGAAGCACCAAGCAGAAGAAGACAGCAAGGGGGGGGGGGGGGGCACACCATCAAGCAGAGTCAGAAGCAGCTGAAGCAGAAGTACCAAGCAGAAAAAGACAGCAAGGGGGGGGGGGGCACACCATCAAGCAGAGTCAGAAGCAGCTGAAGCAGAAGCACCAAGCAGAAGAAGACAGCAGGGGGGGAGGCACACCATCAAGCAGAGTCAGAAGCAGCTAAAGCTGAAGCACCAAGCAGAAGAAGACAGCAGGGGGGGGGGGGGGGGGCACACCATCAAGCAGAGTCAGAAGCAGCTGAAGCAGAAGTACCAAGCAGAAGAAGACAGCAGGGGGGGGGGGGGGGGCACACCATCAAGCAGAGTCAGAAGCAGCTGAAGCAGAAGTACCAAGCAGAAGAAGACAGCAGGGGGGGGGGGGGGCACACCATCAAGCAGAGTCAGAAGCAGCTGAAGCAGAAGCACCAAGCAGAAGAAGACAGCAGGGGGGGGGGGACACCATCAAGCAGAGTCAGAAGCAGCTGAAGCTGAAGCACCAAGCAGAAGAAGACAGCAAGGGGGGGGGGGGGCACACCATCAAGCAGAGTCAGAAGCAGATGAAGCAGAAGTACCAAGCAGAAGAAGACAGCAGGGGGGGGGGGGGCACACCATCAAGCAGAGTGAGAAGCAGCTGAAAAGAAGCACCAAGCAGAAGAAGATAGCAGGGGGGGGGGCACACCATCAAGCAGAGTCAGAAGCAGCTGAAGCAGAAGCACCAAGCAGAAGAAGACAGCAGGGGGGGGGGGCACACCATCAAGCAGAGTCAGAAGCAGCTGAAGCAGAAGTACCAAGCAGAAGAAGACAGCAGGGGGGGGGGGGTGGCACACCATCAAGCAGAGTCAGAAGCAGCTAAAGCTGAAGCACCAAGCAGAAGAAGACAGCAAGGGGGGGGGGGGGGGGCACACCATCAAGCAGAGTCAGAAGCGGCTGAAGCAGGAGCACCAAGCAGAAGAAGACAGCAGGGGGGGGGGGGACACCATCAAGCAGAGTCAGAAGCAGCTGAAGCTGAAGCACCAAGCAGAAGAAGACAGCAGGGGGGGGGGGGGGGGCACACCATCAAGCAGAGTCAGAAGCAGCTGAAGCTGAAGCACCAAGCAGAAGAAGACAGCAAGGGGGGGGGCACACCATCAAGCAGAGTCAGAAGCAGCTGAAGCAGAGGCACCACGCAGAAGAAGACAGCAGGGGGGGGGGGCACACCATCAAGCAGAGTGAGAAGCAGCTGAAGCTGAAGCACCAAGCAGAAGAAGACAGCAGGGGGGGGGGGGGGCACACCATCAAGCAGAGTCAGAAGCAGCTGAAGCAGAAGTACCAAGCAGAAGAAGACAGCAAGGGGGGGGGGGCACACCATCAAGCAGAGTCAGAAGCAGCTGAAGCTGAAGCACCAAGCAGAAGAAGACAGCAGGGGGGGGGGGGCCCCATCAAGCAGAGTCAGAAGCAGATGAAGCAGAAGTACCAAGCAGAAGAAGATAGCAGGGGGGGGGGGGGCACACCATCAAGCAGAGTGAGAAGCAGCTGAAAAGAAGCACCAAGCAGAAGAAGATAGCAGGGGGGGGGGCACACCATCAAGCAGAGTCAGAAGCAGCTGAAGCAGAAGCACCAAGCAGAAGAAGACAGCAGGGGGGGGGGGCACACCATCAAGCAGAGTCAGAAGCAGCTGAAGCTGAAGCACCAAGCAGAAGAAGAAAGCAGGGGGGGGGGCACACCATCAAGCAGAGTCAGAAGCAGCTGAAGCTGAAGTACCAAGCAGAAGAAGACAGCAAGGGGGGGGGGGGGGGGGCACACCATCAAGCAGAGTCAGAAGCGGCTGAAGCAGGAGCACCAAGCAGAAGAAGACAGCAGGGGGGGGGGCACACCATCAAGCAGAGTCAGAAGCAGCTGAAGCTGAAGCACCAAGCAGAAGAAGACAGCAGGGGGGGGGGGGGGGCACACCATCAAGCAGAGTCAGAAGCAGCTGAAGCTGAAGCACCAAGCAGAAGAAGACAGCAGGGGGGGCACACCATCAAGCAGAGTCAGAAGCAGCTGAAGCAGAGGCACCACGCAGAAGAAGACAGCAGGGGGGGGGGGCACACCATCAAGCAGAGTGAGAAGCAGCTGAAGCTGAAGCACCAAGCAGAAGAAGACAGCAGGGGGGGGGGGGGCACACCATCAAGCAGAGTCAGAAGCAGCTGAAGCAGAAGTACCAAGCAGGAGAAGACAGCAAGGGGGGGGGGGCACACCATCAAGCAGAGTCAGAAGCAGCTAAAGCAGAAGCACCAAGCAGAAGAAGACAGCAGGGGGGGGGGCACACCATCAAGCAGAGTCAGAAGCAGCTGAAGCAGAAGTACCAAGCAGAAGAAGACAGCAGGGGGGGGGGGGGGGGGGCACACCATCAAGCAGAGTCAGAAGCAGCTGAAGCAGAAGTACCAAGCAGAAGAAGACAGCAGGGGGGGGGGCACACCATCAAGCAGAGTCAGAAGCAGCTGAAGCTGAAGCACCAAGCAGAAGAAGACAGCAGGGGGGGGGGGGGGGTGGCACACCATCAAGCAGAGTCAGAAGCGGCTGAAGCAGAAGCACCAAGCAGAAGAAGACAGCAGGGGGGGGGCACACCATCAAGCAGAGTCAGAAGCAGCTGAAGCAGAGGCACCACGCAGAAGAAGACAGCAGGGGGGGGGGCACACCATCAAGCAGAGTGAGAAGCAGCTGAAGCTGAAGCACCAAGCAGAAGAAGACAGCAGGGGGGGGGGCACACCATCAAGCAGAGTCAGAAGCAGCTGAAGCAGAAGTACCAAGCAGAAGAAGACAGCAAGGGGGGGGGGCACACCATCAAGCAGAGTCAGAAGCAGCTGAAGCAGAAGCACCAAGCAGAAGAAGACAGCAGGGGGGGGGGGGGCACACCATCAAGCAGAGTCAGAAGCAGCTGAAGCTGAAGCACCAAGCAGAAGAAGAAAGCAGGGGGGGGGGGGGGGGGCACACCATCAAGCAGAGTGAGAAGCAGCTGAAGCAGAGGCACCAAGCAGAAGAAGACAGCAGGGGGGGGGGGGCACACCATCAAGCAGAGTCAGAAGCAGCTGAAGCTGAAGCACCAAGCAGAAGAAGAAAGCAGGGGGGGGGGGGGGGCACACCATCAAGCAGAGTCAGAAGCAGCTGAAGCAGAGGCACCAAGCAGAAGAAGACAGCAGGGGGGGGGCACACCATCAAGCAGAGTGAGAAGCAGCTGAAGCTGAAGCACCAAGCAGAAGAAGACAGCAGGGGGGGGGGGGGGGGGCACACCATCAAGCAGAGTCAGAAGCAGCTGAAGCAGAAGTACCAAGCAGGAGAAGACAGCAAGGGGGGGGCACACCATCAAGCAGAGTCAGAAGCAGCTGAAGCAGAAGCACCAAGCAGAAGAAGACAGCAGGGGGGGGGGGACACCATCAAGCAGAGTCAGAAGCAGCTGAAGCTGAAGCACCAAGCAGAAGAAGACAGCAAGGGGGGGGGGGGGGGGGGGGCACACCATCAAGCAGAGTCAGAAGCAGCTGAAGCAGAAGTACCAAGCAGAAGAAGACAGCAGGGGGGGGGGGGGGGGGCACACCATCAAGCAGAGTCAGAAGCAGCTGAAGCAGAAGCACCAAGCAGAAGAAGACAGCAAGGGGGGAGGCACACCATCAAGCAGAGTCAGAAGCAGCTAAAGCTGAAGCACCAAGCAGAAGAAGACAGCAGGGGGGGGGGGGGGGGGGGCACACCATCAAGCAGAGTCAGAAGCAGCTGAAGCAGAAGTACCAAGCAGAAGAAGACAGCAGGGGGGGGGGGGGGGGCACACCATCAAGCAGAGTCAGAAGCAGATGAAGCAGAAGTACCAAGCAGAAGAAGACAGCAGGGGGGGGGGGGGGGCACACCATCAAGCAGAGTCAGATGCAGCTGAAAAGAAGCACCAAGCAGAAGAAGATAGCAGGGGGGGGGGCACACCATCAAGCAGAGTCAGAAGCAGCTGAAGCAGAAGCACCAAGCAGAAGAAGACAGCAGGGGGGGGGGGGCACACCATCAAGCAGAGTCAGAAGCAGCTGAAGCAGAAGCACCAAGCAGAAGAAGACAGCAGGGGGGGGGGGACACCATCAAGCAGAGTCAGAAGCAGCTGAAGCTGAAGCACCAAGCAGAAGAAGACAGCAAGAGGGGGGGGGGCACACCATCAAGCAGAGTCAGAAGCAGCTGAAGCAGAAGTACCAAGCAGAAGAAGACAGCAGGAGGGGTGGACACACCATCAAGCAGAGTCAGAAGCAGCTGAAGCAGAAGCACCAAGCAGAAGAAGACAGCAGGGGGGGGCACACCATCAAGCAGAGTCAGAAGCAGCTGAAGCTGAAGCACCAAGCAGAAGAAGACAGCAGGGGGGGGGGCACACCATCAAGCAGAGTCAGAAGCAGCTGAAGCTGAAGCACCAAGCAGAAGAAGACAGCAAGGGGGGGGGGGGCACACCATCAAGCAGAGTCAGAAGCAGCTGAAGCAGAAGTACCAAGCAGAAGAAGACAGCAGGGGGGGGGGGCACACCATCAAGCAGAGTCAGAAGCAGCTGAAGCAGAAGCACCAAGCAGAAGAAGACAGCAGGGGGGGGGGGGGGGGGCACACCATCAAGCAGAGTCAGAAGCAGCTGAAGCAGAAGTACCAAGCAGAAGAAGACAGCAGGGGGGGGGGGGGGGGCACACCATCAAGCAGAGTCAGAAGCAGCTGAAGCAGAAGTACCAAGCAGAAGAAGACAGCAGGGGGGGGGGGGGGGCACACCATCAAGCAGAGTCAGAAGCAGCTGAAGCAGAAGCACCAAGCAGAAGAAGACAGCAGGGGGGGGGGGGCACCATCAAGCAGAGTCAGAAGCAGCTGAAGCTGAAGCACCAAGCAGAAGAAGACAGCAAGGGGGGGGGGGGCACACCATCAAGCAGAGTCAGAAGCAGATGAAGCAGAAGTACCAAGCAGAAGAAGACAGCAGGGGGGGGGGGGGGGGCACACCATCAAGCAGAGTGAGAAGCAGCTGAAAAGAAGCACCAAGCAGAAGAAGATAGCAGGGGGGGGGGGCACACCATCAAGCAGAGTCAGAAGCAGCTGAAGCAGAAGCACCAAGCAGAAGAAGACAGCAGGGGGGGGGGCACACCATCAAGCAGAGTCAGAAGCAGCTGAAGCAGAAGTACCAAGCAGAAGAAGACAGCAGGGGGGGGGGGGGTGGCACACCATCAAGCAGAGTCAGAAGCAGCTAAAGCTGAAGCACCAAGCAGAAGAAGACAGCAGGGGGGGGGGGGCACACCATCAAGCAGAGTCAGAAGCAGCTGAAGCAGAAGTACCAAGCAGAAGAAGACAGCAAGGGGGGGGGGGCACACCATCAAGCAGAGTCAGAAGCAGCTGAAGCTGAAGCACCAAGCAGAAGAAGACAGCAGGGGGGGGGGGGGCACCATCAAGCAGAGTCAGAAGCAGATGAAGCAGAAGTACCAAGCAGAAGAAGACAGCAGGGGGGGGGGGGCACACCATCAAGCAGAGTGAGAAGCAGCTGAAAAGAAGCACCAAGCAGAAGAAGATAGCAGGGGGGGGCACACCATCAAGCAGAGTCAGAAGCAGCTGAAGCAGAAGCACCAAGCAGAAGAAGACAGCAGGGGGGGGGTGCACACCATCAAGCAGAGTCAGAAGCAGCTGAAGCTGAAGCACCAAGCAGAAGAAGAAAGCAGGGGGGGGGGCACACCATCAAGCAGAGTCAGAAGCAGCTGAACCTGAAGTACCAAGCAGAAGAAGACAGCAAGGGGGGGGGGGGGGGGGCACACCATCAAGCAGAGTCAGAAGCGGCTGAAGCAGGAGCACCAAGCAGAAGAAGACAGCAGGGGGGGGGGGCACACCATCAAGCAGAGTCAGAAGCAGCTGAAGCTGAAGCACCAAGCAGAAGAAGACAGCAGGGGGGGGGGGGGGGCACACCATCAAGCAGAGTCAGAAGCAGCTGAAGCTGAAGCACCAAGCAGAAGAAGACAGCAGGGGGGGGGCACACCATCAAGCAGAGTCAGAAGCAGCTGAAGCAGAGGCACCACGCAGAAGAAGACAGCAGGGGGGGGGGGCACACCATCAAGCAGAGTGAGAAGCAGCTGAAGCTGAAGCACCAAGCAGAAGAAGACAGCAGGGGGGGGGGGCACACCATCAAGCAGAGTCAGAAGCAGCTGAAGCAGAAGTACCAAGCAGAAGAAGACAGCAAGGGGGGGGGGGCACACCATCAAGCAGAGTCAGAAGCAGCTGAAGCAGAAGCACCAAGCAGAAGAAGACAGCAGGGGGGGGGGGCACCATCCAGCAGAGTCAGAAGCAGCTGAAGCTGAAGCACCGAGCAGAAGAAGACAGCAAGGGGGGGGGGGCACACCATCAAGCAGAGTCAGAAGCAGCTGAAGCTGAAGCACCAAGCAGAAGAAGAAAGCAGGGGGGGGGGCACACCATCAAGCAGAGTCAGAAGCAGCTGAAGCAGAGGCACCAAGCAGAAGAAGAAAGCAGGGGGGGGCACACCATCAAGCAGAGTGAGAAGCAGCTAAAGCTGAAGCACCAAGCAGAAGAAGACAACAGGGGGGGGGGGGGCACACCATCAAGCAGAGTCAGAAGCAGCTGAAGCTGAAGCACCAAGCAGAAGAAGAAAGCAGGGGGGGGGGGCACACCATCAAGCAGAGTCAGAAGCAGCTGAAGCAGAAGTACCAAGCAGAAGAAGACAGCAAGGGGGGGGGGGGGGGGGCACACCATCAAGCAGAGTCAGAAGCAGCTGAAGCAGAAGCACCAAGCAGAAGAAGACAGCAGGGGGGGGGGGGCACACCATCAAGCAGAGTCAGAAGCAGCTGAAGCTGAAGCACCAAGCAGAAGAAGACAGCAGGGGGGGGGGGCACACCATCAAGCAGAGTCAGAAGCAGCTGAAGCTGAAGCACCAAGCAGAAGAAGACAGCAGGGGGGGGGCACACCATCAAGCAGAGTCAGAAGCAGCTGAAGCAGAGGCACCAAGCAGAAGAAGACAGCAGGGGGGGGGCACACCATCAAGCAGAGTGAGAAGCAGCTGAAGCTGAAGCACCAAGCAGAAGAAGACAGCAGGGGGGGGGGGGGGGCACACCATCAAGCAGAGTCAGAAGCAGCTGAAGCAGAAGTACCAAGCAGAAGAAGACAGCAAGGGGGGGGGGGGGGGCACACCATCAAGCAGAGTCAGAAGCAGCTGAAGCAGAAGCACCAAGCAGAAGAAGACAGCAGGGGGGGGGGGGGGGCACCATCAAGCAGAGTCAGAAGCAGCTGAAGCAGAGGCGCCGTGCAGAAGAAGACAGCAAGGGGGGGGGGGCACACCATCAAGCAGAGTGAGAAGCAGCTGAAGCTGAAGCACCAAGCAGAAGAAGAAAGCAGGGGGGGGGGGCACACCATCAAGCAGAGTCAGAAGCAGCTGAAGCAGATGCACCAAGCAGAAGAAGACAGCAGGGGGGGGGCACACCATCAAGCAGAGTGAGAAGCAGCTGAAGCTGAAGCACCAAGCAGAAGAAGACAGCAGGGGGGGGGGGGGGGCACACCATCAAGCAGAGTCAGAAGCAGCTGAAGCAGAAGTACCAAGCAGAAGAAGACAGCAGGGGGGGGGGGGGGCACACCATCAAGCAGAGTGAGAAGCAGCTGAAAAGAAGCACCAAGCAGAAGAAGATAGCAGGGGGGGGGCACACCATCAAGCAGAGTCAGAAGCAGCTGAAGCAGAAGCACCAAGCAGAAGAAGACAGCAGGGGGGGGGGGCACACCATCAAGCAGAGTCAGAAGCAGCTGAAGCTGAAGCACCAAGCAGAAGAAGAAAGCAGGGGGGGGGGCACACCATCAAGCAGAGTCAGAAGCAGCTGAAGCTGAAGTACCAAGCAGAAGAAGACAGCAAGGGGGGGGGGGGGGGCACACCATCAAGCAGAGTCAGAAGCGGCTGAAGCAGGAGCACCAAGCAGAAGAAGACAGCAGGGGGGGGGGGCACACCATCAAGCAGAGTCAGAAGCAGCTGAAGCTGAAGCACCAAGCAGAAGAAGACAGCAGGGGGGGGGGGGGGGCACACCATCAAGCAGAGTCAGAAGCAGCTGAAGCTGAAGCACCAAGCAGAAGAAGACAGCAGGGGGGGGGCACACCATCAAGCAGAGTCAGAAGCAGTTGAAGCAGAGGCACCACGCAGAAGAAGACAGCAGGGGGGGGGGCACACCATCAAGCAGAGTGAGAAGCAGCTGAAGCTGAAGCACCAAGCAGAAGAAGACAGCAGGGGGGGGGGGCACACCATCAAGCAGAGTCAGAAGCAGCTGAAGCAGAAGTACCAAGCAGAAGAAGACAGCAAGGGGGGGGGGGCACACCATCAAGCAGAGTCAGAAGCAGCTGAAGCAGAAGCACCAAGCAGAAGAAGACAGCAGGGGGGGGGGGCACCATCCAGCAGAGTCAGAAGCAGCTGAAGCTGAAGCACCGAGCAGAAGAAGACAGCAAGGGGGGGGGGGCACACCATCAAGCAGAGTCAGAAGCAGCTGAAGCTGAAGCACCAAGCAGAAGAAGAAAGCAGGGGGGGGGGCACACCATCAAGCAGAGTCAGAAGCAGCTGAAGCAGAGGCACCAAGCAGAAGAAGAAAGCAGGGGGGGGGCACACCATCAAGCAGAGTGAGAAGCAGCTAAAGCTGAAGCACCAAGCAGAAGAAGACAGCAGGGGGGGGGGGGGGGCACACCATCAAGCAGAGTCAGAAGCAGCTGAAGCTGAAGCACCAAGCAGAAGAAGAAAGCAGGGGGGGGGGCACACCATCAAGCAGAGTCAGAAGCAGCTGAAGCAGAAGTACCAAGCAGAAGAAGACAGCAAGGGGGGGGGGGGGGGCACACCATCAAGCAGAGTCAGAAGCAGCTGAAGCAGAAGCACCAAGCAGAAGAAGACAGCAGGGGGGGGGGGCACACCATCAAGCAGAGTCAGAAGCAGCTGAAGCTGAAGCACCAAGCAGAAGAAGACAGCAGGGGGGGGGGGGGCACACCATCAAGCAGAGTCAGAAGCAGCTGAAGCTGAAGCACCAAGCAGAAGAAGACAGCAGGGGGGGGGCACACCATCAAGCAGAGTCAGAAGCAGCTGAAGCAGAGGCACCAAGCAGAAGAAGACAGCAGGGGGGGGCACACCATCAAGCAGAGTCAGAAGCAGCTGAAGCTGAAGCACCAAGCAGAAGAAGACAGCAGGGGGGGGGGGGGGGGGCACCATCAAGCAGAGTCAGAAGCAGCTGAAGCAGAGGCACCGTGCAGAAGAAGACAGCAAGGGGGGGGGGGGGCACACCATCAAGCAGAGTGAGAAGCAGCTGAAGCTGAAGCACCAAGCAGAAGAAGAAAGCAGGGGGGGGGGGCACACCATCAAGCAGAGTCAGAAGCAGCTGAAGCAGATGCACCAAGCAGAAGAAGACAGCAGGGGGGGGCACACCATCAAGCAGAGTGAGAAGCAGCTGAAGCTGAAGCACCAAGCAGAAGAAGACAGCAGGGGGGGGGGGCACACCATCAAGCAGAGTCAGAAGCAGCTGAAGCAGAAGTACCAAGCAGAAGAAGACAGCAGGGGGGGGGGGGGCACACCATCAAGCAGAGTCAGAAGCAGCTGAAGCAGCAGCACCAAGCAGAAGAAGACAGCAGGGGGGGGGGCACCATCAAGCAGAGTCAGAAGCAGCTGAAGCTGAAGCACCGAGCAGAAGAAGACAGCAAGGGGGGGGGGGGGCACACCATCAAGCAGAGTCAGAAGCAGCTGAAGCAGAAGTACCAAGCAGAAGAAGACAGCAGGGGGGGGGGGACACACCATCAAGCAGACTCAGAAGCAGCTGAAGCAGAAGCACCAAGCAGAAGAAGACAGCAGGGGGGGGGCACACCATCAAGCAGAGTCAGAAGCAGCTGAAGCTGAAGCACCAAGCAGAAGAAGACAGCAGGGGGGGGGGGGGCACACCATCAAGCAGAGTCAGAAGCAGCTGAAGCAGAAGTACCAAGCAGAAGAAGACAGCAGGGGGGGGGCACACCATCAAGCAGAGTGAGAAGCAGCTGAAGCTGAAGCACCAAGCAGAAGAAGACAGCAAGGGGGGGGGGGCACACCATCAAGCAGAGTCAGAAGCAGCTGAAGCAGAAGTACCAAGCAGAAGAAGACAGCAAGGGGGGGGGGGCACACCATCAAGCAGAGTCAGAAGCAGCTGAAGCAGAAGCACCAAGCAGAAGAAGAAAGCAGGGGGGGGGGCACACCATCAAGCAGAGTGAGAAGCAGCTGAAGCTGAAGCACCAAGCAGAAGAAGACAGCAGGGGGGGGGGGGGGGGCACACCATCAAGCAGAGTCAGAAGCAGCTGAAGCTGAAGCACCAAGCAGAAGAAGACAGCAGGGGGGGGGGCACACCATCAAGCAGAGTGAGAAGCAGCTGAAGCTGAAGCACCAAGCAGAAGAAGACAGCAGGGGGGGGGGGCACACCATCAAGCAGAGTCAGAAGCAGCTGAAGCAGAGGCACCAAGCAGAAGAAGAAAGCAGGGGGGGGGCACACCATCAAGCAGAGTGAGAAGCAGCTGAAGCTGAAGCACCAAGCAGAAGAAGAAAGCAGGGGGGGGGGGCACACCATCAAGCAGAGTCAGAAGCAGCTGAAGCAGAAGTACCAAGCAGAAGAAGACAGCAGGGGGGGGGGGGGCACCATCAAGCAGAGTCAGAAGCAGCTGAAGCTGAAGCACCGAGCAGAAGAAGACAGCAAGGGGGGGGGGGGCACACCATCAAGCAGAGTCAGAAGCAGCTGAAGCTGAAGCACCAAGCAGAAGAAGAAAGCAGGGGGGGGGCACACCATCAAGCAGAGTCAGAAGCAGCTGAAGCAGATGCACCAAGCAGAAGAAGACAGCAGGGGGGGGGCACACCATCAAGCAGAGTGAGAAGCAGCTGAAGCTGAAGCACCAAGCAGAAGAAGACAGCAGGGGGGGGGGGCACACCATCAAGCAGAGTCAGAAACAGCTGAAGCAGAAGTACCAAGCAGAAGAAGAAAGCAGGGGGGGGGGCACACCATCAAGCAGAGTCAGAAGCAGCTGAAGCAGAAGCACCAAGCAGAAGAAGACAGCAGGGGGGGGGCACCATCAAGCAGAGTCAGAAGCAGCTGAAGCTGAAGCACCGAGCAGAAGAAGACAGCAAGGGGGGGGGGGGGGCACACCATCAAGCAGAGTCAGAAGCAGCTGAAGCAGAAGTATCAAGCAGAAGAAGACAGCAGGGGGGGGGGGGACACACCATCAAGCAGACTCAGAAGCAGCTGAAGCAGAAGCACCAAGCAGAAGAAGACAGCAAGGGGGGGGGCACACCATCAAGCAGAGTCAGAAGCAGCTGAAGCAGAAGTACCAAGCAGAAGAAGACAGCAAGGGGGGGGGGGGGGCACACCATCAAGCAGAGTCAGAAGCAGCTGAAGCAGAAGCACCAAGCAGAAGAAGAAAGCAGGGGGGGGGGGGGGGCCACACCATCAAGCAGAGTCAGAAGCAGCTGAAGCAGAAGTACCAAGCAGAAGAAGACAGCAGGGGGGGGGGGGGCACACCATCAAGCAGAGTCAGAAGCAGATGAAGCAGAAGTACCAAGCAGAAGAAGACAGCAGGGGGGGGGGGGGCACACCATCAAGCAGAGTCAGAAGCAGCTGAAAAGAAGCACCAAGCAGAAGAAGATAGCAGGGGGGGGGGCACACCATCAAGCAGAGTCAGAAGCAGCTGAAGCAGAAGCACCAAGCAGAAGAAGACAGCAGGGGGGGGGGGGGGCACACCATCAAGCAGAGTCAGAAGCAGCTGAAGCAGAAGCACCAAGCAGAAGAAGACAGCAGGGGGGGGGGGGACACCATCAAGCAGAGTCAGAAGCAGCTGAAGCTGAAGCACCAAGCAGAAGAAGACAGCAAGAGGGGGGGGGGCACACCATCAAGCAGAGTCAGAAGCAGCTGAAGCAGAAGTACCAAGCAGAAGAAGACAGCAGGAGGGGTGGACACACCATCAAGCAGAGTCAGAAGCAGCTGAAGCAGAAGCACCAAGCAGAAGAAGACAGCAGGGGGGGGCACACCATCAAGCAGAGTCAGAAGCAGCTGAAGCTGAAGCACCAAGCAGAAGAAGACAGCAGGGGGGGGGGCACACCATCAAGCAGAGTCAGAAGCAGCTGAAGCTGAAGCACCAAGCAGAAGAAGACAGCAAGGGGGGGGGGCACACCATCAAGCAGAGTCAGAAGCAGCTGAAGCAGAAGTACCAAGCAGAAGAAGACAGCAGGGGGGGGGGGGGGGCACACCATCAAGCAGAGTCAGAAGCAGCTGAAGCAGAAGCACCAAGCAGAAGAAGACAGCAGGGGGGAGGCACACCATCAAGCAGAGTCAGAAGCAGCTAAAGCTGAAGCACCAAGCAGAAGAAGACAGCAGGGGGGGGGGGGGGGGGCACACCATCAAGCAGAGTCAGAAGCAGCTGAAGCAGAAGTACCAAGCAGAAGAAGACAGCAGGGGGGGGGGGGGGGCACACCATCAAGCAGAGTCAGAAGCAGCTGAAGCAGAAGCACCAAGCAGAAGAAGACAGCAGGGGGGGGGGGCACACCATCAAGCAGAGTGAGAAGCAGCTAAAGCTGAAGCACCAAGCAGAAGAAGACAGCAGGGGGGGGGGGGGGGCACACCATCAAGCAGAGTCAGAAGCAGCTGAAGCTGAAGCACCAAGCAGAAGAAGAAAGCAGGGGGGGGGGCACACCATCAAGCAGAGTCAGAAGCAGCTGAAGCAGAAGTACCAAGCAGAAGAAGACAGCAAGGGGGGGGGGGGGGGCACACCATCAAGCAGAGTCAGAAGCAGCTGAAGCAGAAGCACCAAGCAGAAGAAGACAGCAGGGGGGGGGGGCACACCATCAAGCAGAGTCAGAAGCAGCTGAAGCTGAAGCACCAAGCAGAAGAAGACAGCAGGGGGGGGGGGGGCACACCATCAAGCAGAGTCAGAAGCAGCTGAAGCAGAGGCACCGTGCAGAAGAAGACAGCAAGGGGGGGGGGGGCACACCATCAAGCAGAGTGAGAAGCAGCTGAAGCTGAAGCACCAAGCAGAAGAAGAAAGCAGGGGGGGGGGGGGCACACCATCAAGCAGAGTCAGAAGCAGCTGAAGCAGATGCACCAAGCAGAAGAAGACAGCAGGGGGGGGGCACACCATCAAGCAGAGTGAGAAGCAGCTGAAGCTGAAGCACCAAGCAGAAGAAGACAGCAGGGGGGGGGGGGCACACCATCAAGCAGAGTCAGAAGCAGCTGAAGCAGAAGTACCAAGCAGAAGAAGACAGCAGGGGGGGGGGGGGGCACACCATCAAGCAGAGTCAGAAGCAGCTGAAGCAGCAGCACCAAGCAGAAGAAGACAGCAGGGGGGGGGGCACCATCAAGCAGAGTCAGAAGCAGCTGAAGCTGAAGCACCGAGCAGAAGAAGACAGCAAGGGGGGGGGGGGGCACACCATCAAGCAGAGTCAGAAGCAGCTGAAGCAGAAGTACCAAGCAGAAGAAGACAGCAGGGGGGGGGGGGACACACCATCAAGCAGACTCAGAAGCAGCTGAAGCAGAAGCACCAAGCAGAAGAAGACAGCAGGGGGGGGGCACACCATCAAGCAGAGTCAGAAGCAGCTGAAGCTGAAGCACCAAGCAGAAGAAGACAGCAGGGGGGGGGGGGGCACACCATCAAGCAGAGTCAGAAGCAGCTGAAGCAGAAGTACCAAGCAGAAGAAGACAGCAGGGGGGGGGCACACCATCAAGCAGAGTGAGAAGCAGCTGAAGCTGAAGCACCAAGCAGAAGAAGACAGCAAGGGGGGGGGGGCACACCATCAAGCAGAGTCAGAAGCAGCTGAAGCAGAAGTACCAAGCAGAAGAAGACAGCAAGGGGGGGGGGGCACACCATCAAGCAGAGTCAGAAGCAGCTGAAGCAGAAGCACCAAGCAGAAGAAGAAAGCAGGGGGGGGGCACACCATCAAGCAGAGTGAGAAGCAGCTGAAGCTGAAGCACCAAGCAGAAGAAGACAGCAGGGGGGGGGGGGGGGGCACACCATCAAGCAGAGTCAGAAGCAGCTGAAGCTGAAGCACCAAGCAGAAGAAGACAGCAGGGGGGGGGGCACACCATCAAGCAGAGTGAGAAGCAGCTGAAGCTGAAGCACCAAGCAGAAGAAGACAGCAGGGGGGGGGGGCACACCATCAAGCAGAGTCAGAAGCAGCTGAAGCAGAGGCACCAAGCAGAAGAAGAAAGCAGGGGGGGGGCACACCATCAAGCAGAGTGAGAAGCAGCTGAAGCTGAAGCACCAAGCAGAAGAAGAAAGCAGGGGGGGGGGGCACACCATCAAGCAGAGTCAGAAGCAGCTGAAGCAGAAGTACCAAGCAGAAGAAGACAGCAGGGGGGGGGGGGGCACCATCAAGCAGAGTCAGAAGCAGCTGAAGCTGAAGCACCGAGCAGAAGAAGACAGCAAGGGGGGGGGGGGCACACCATCAAGCAGAGTCAGAAGCAGCTGAAGCTGAAGCACCAAGCAGAAGAAGAAAGCAGGGGGGGGGGCACACCATCAAGCAGAGTCAGAAGCAGCTGAAGCAGATGCACCAAGCAGAAGAAGACAGCAGGGGGGGGGCACACCATCAAGCAGAGTGAGAAGCAGCTGAAGCTGAAGCACCAAGCAGAAGAAGACAGCAGGGGGGGGGGCACACCATCAAGCAGAGTCAGAAACAGCTGAAGCAGAAGTACCAAGCAGAAGAAGAAAGCAGGGGGGGGGGCACACCATCAAGCAGAGTCAGAAGCAGCTGAAGCAGAAGCACCAAGCAGAAGAAGACAGCAGGGGGGGGGCACCATCAAGCAGAGTCAGAAGCAGCTGAAGCTGAAGCACCGAGCAGAAGAAGACAGCAAGGGGGGGGGGGGGCACACCATCAAGCAGAGTCAGAAGCAGCTGAAGCAGAAGTATCAAGCAGAAGAAGACAGCAGGGGGGGGGGGACACACCATCAAGCAGACTCAGAAGCAGCTGAAGCAGAAGCACCAAGCAGAAGAAGACAGCAAGGGGGGGGGCACACCATCAAGCAGAGTCAGAAGCAGCTGAAGCAGAAGTACCAAGCAGAAGAAGACAGCAAGGGGGGGGGGGGGGCACACCATCAAGCAGAGTCAGAAGCAGCTGAAGCAGAAGCACCAAGCAGAAGAAGAAAGCAGGGGGGGGGGGGGGCACACCATCAAGCAGAGTCAGAAGCAGCTGAAGCAGAAGTACCAAGCAGAAGAAGACAGCAGGGGGGGGGGGGGCACACCATCAAGCAGAGTCAGAAGCAGATGAAGCAGAAGTACCAAGCAGAAGAAGACAGCAGGGGGGGGGGGGGGCACACCATCAAGCAGAGTCAGAAGCAGCTGAAAAGAAGCACCAAGCAGAAGAAGATAGCAGGGGGGGGGGCACACCATCAAGCAGAGTCAGAAGCAGCTGAAGCAGAAGCACCAAGCAGAAGAAGACAGCAGGGGGGGGGGGGGCACACCATCAAGCAGAGTCAGAAGCAGCTGAAGCAGAAGCACCAAGCAGAAGAAGACAGCAGGGGGGGGGGGACACCATCAAGCAGAGTCAGAAGCAGCTGAAGCTGAAGCACCAAGCAGAAGAAGACAGCAAGAGGGGGGGGGGCACACCATCAAGCAGAGTCAGAAGCAGCTGAAGCAGAAGTACCAAGCAGAAGAAGACAGCAGGAGGGGTGGACACACCATCAAGCAGAGTCAGAAGCAGCTGAAGCAGAAGCACCAAGCAGAAGAAGACAGCAGGGGGGGGCACACCATCAAGCAGAGTCAGAAGCAGCTGAAGCTGAAGCACCAAGCAGAAGAAGACAGCAGGGGGGGGGGCACACCATCAAGCAGAGTCAGAAGCAGCTGAAGCTGAAGCACCAAGCAGAAGAAGACAGCAAGGGGGGGGGGCACACCATCAAGCAGAGTCAGAAGCAGCTGAAGCAGAAGTACCAAGCAGAAGAAGACAGCAGGGGGGGGGGGGGGGCACACCATCAAGCAGAGTCAGAAGCAGCTGAAGCAGAAGCACCAAGCAGAAGAAGACAGCAGGGGGGGAGGCACACCATCAAGCAGAGTCAGAAGCAGCTAAAGCTGAAGCACCAAGCAGAAGAAGACAGCAGGGGGGGGGGGGGGGGGCACACCATCAAGCAGAGTCAGAAGCAGCTGAAGCAGAAGTACCAAGCAGAAGAAGACAGCAGGGGGGGGGGGGGCACACCATCAAGCAGAGTCAGAAGCAGCTGAAGCAGAAGTACCAAGCAGAAGAAGACAGCAGGGGGGGGGGGGGGGCACACCATCAAGCAGAGTCAGAAGCAGCTGAAGCAGAAGCACCAAGCAGAAGAAGACAGCAGGGGGGGGGGGGACACCATCAAGCAGAGTCAGAAGCAGCTGAAGCTGAAGCACCAAGCAGAAGAAGACAGCAAGGGGGGGGGGGCACACCATCAAGCAGAGTCAGAAGCAGATGAAGCAGAAGTACCAAGCAGAAGAAGACAGCAGGGGGGGGGGGGGGGGGCACACCATCAAGCAGAGTGAGAAGCAGCTGAAAAGAAGCACCAAGCAGAAGAAGATAGCAGGGGGGGGGGCACACCATCAAGCAGAGTCAGAAGCAGCTGAAGCAGAAGCACCAAGCAGAAGAAGACAGCAGGGGGGGGGGCACACCATCAAGCAGAGTGAGAAGCAGCTGAAGCTGAAGCACCAAGCAGAAGAAGACAGCAGGGGGGGGGGGGGGGGCACACCATCAAGCAGAGTCAGAAGCAGCTGAAGCTGAAGCACCAAGCAGAAGAAGACAGCAGGGGGGGGGGCACACCATCAAGCAGAGTGAGAAGCAGCTGAAGCTGAAGCACCAAGCAGAAGAAGACAGCAGGGGGGGGGGGGCACACCATCAAGCAGAGTCAGAAGCAGCTGAAGCAGAGGCACCAAGCAGAAGAAGAAAGCAGGGGGGGGGCACACCATCAAGCAGAGTGAGAAGCAGCTGAAGCTGAAGCACCAAGCAGAAGAAGAAAGCAGGGGGGGGGGGGCACACCATCAAGCAGAGTCAGAAGCAGCTGAAGCAGAAGTACCAAGCAGAAGAAGACAGCAGGGGGGGGGGGGGGGCACCATCAAGCAGAGTCAGAAGCAGCTGAAGCTGAAGCACCGAGCAGAAGAAGACAGCAAGGGGGGGGGGGGCACACCATCAAGCAGAGTCAGAAGCAGCTGTAGCTGAAGCACCAAGCAGAAGAAGAAAGCAGGGGGGGGGGCACACCATCAAGCAGAGTCAGAAGCAGCTGAAGCAGATGCACCAAGCAGAAGAAGACAGCAGGGGGGGGGCACACCATCAAGCAGAGTGAGAAGCAGCTGAAGCTGAAGCACCAAGCAGAAGAAGACAGCAGGGGGGGGGGGCACACCATCAAGCAGAGTCAGAAACAGCTGAAGCAGAAGTACCAAGCAGAAGAAGAAAGCAGGGGGGGGGGGCACACCATCAAGCAGAGTCAGAAGCAGCTGAAGCAGAAGCACCAAGCAGAAGAAGACAGCAGGGGGGGGGGCACCATCAAGCAGAGTCAGAAGCAGCTGAAGCTGAAGCACCGAGCAGAAGAAGACAGCAAGGGGGGGGGGGGGGGGCACACCATCAAGCAGAGTCAGAAGCAGCTGAAGCAGAAGTACCAAGCAGAAGAAGACAGCAGGGGGGGGGGGACACACCATCAAGCAGACTCAGAAGCAGCTGAAGCAGAAGCACCAAGCAGAAGAAGACAGCAAGGGGGGGGGCACACCATCAAGCAGAGTCAGAAGCAGCTGAAGCAGAAGTACCAAGCAGAAGAAGACAGCAAGGGGGGGGGGGGGGGGCACACCATCAAGCAGAGTCAGAAGCAGCTGAAGCAGAAGCACCAAGCAGAAGAAGAAAGCAGGGGGGGGGGGGGGGCACACCATCAAGCAGAGTCAGAAGCAGCTGAAGCAGAAGTACCAAGCAGAAGAAGACAGCAGGGGGGGGGGGGGGGCACACCATCAAGCAGAGTCAGAAGCAGATGAAGCAGAAGTACCAAGCAGAAGAAGACAGCAGGGGGGGGGGGGGGGGGGCACACCATCAAGCAGAGTCAGAGGCAGCTGAAAAGAAGCACCAAGCAGAAGAAGATAGCAGGGGGGGGGGCACACCATCAAGCAGAGTCAGAAGCAGCTGAAGCAGAAGCACCAAGCAGAAGAAGACAGCAGGGGGGGGGGGGCACACCATCAAGCAGAGTCAGAAGCAGCTGAAGCAGAAGCACCAAGCAGAAGAAGACAGCAGGGGGGGGGGACACCATCAAGCAGAGTCAGAAGCAGCTGAAGCTGAAGCACCAAGCAGAAGAAGACAGCAAGAGGGGGGGGGGGCACACCATCAAGCAGAGTCAGAAGCAGCTGAAGCAGAAGTACCAAGCAGAAGAAGACAGCAGGAGGGGTGGACACACCATCAAGCAGAGTCAGAAGCAGCTGAAGCAGAAGCACCAAGCAGAAGAAGACAGCAGGGGGGGGCACACCATCAAGCAGAGTCAGAAGCAGCTGAAGCTGAAGCACCAAGCAGAAGAAGACAGCAGGGGGGGGGGGCACACCATCAAGCAGAGTCAGAAGCAGCTGAAGCTGAAGCACCAAGCAGAAGAAGACAGCAAGGGGGGGGGGGCACACCATCAAGCAGAGTCAGAAGCAGCTGAAGCAGAAGTACCAAGCAGAAGAAGACAGCAGGGGGGGGGGGCACACCATCAAGCAGAGTCAGAAGCAGCTGAAGCAGAAGCACCAAGCAGAAGAAGACAGCAGGGGGGGAGGCACACCATCAAGCAGAGTCAGAAGCAGCTAAAGCTGAAGCACCAAGCAGAAGAAGACAGCAGGGGGGGGGGGGGGGGCACACCATCAAGCAGAGTCAGAAGCAGCTGAAGCAGAAGTACCAAGCAGAAGAAGACAGCAGGGGGGGGGGGGGGGGGCACACCATCAAGCAGAGTCAGAAGCAGCTGAAGCAGAAGTACCAAGCAGAAGAAGACAGCAGGGGGGGGGGGGGGGCACACCATCAAGCAGAGTCAGAAGCAGCTGAAGCAGAAGCACCAAGCAGAAGAAGACAGCAGGGGGGGGGGGGGACACCATCAAGCAGAGTCAGAAGCAGCTGAAGCTGAAGCACCAAGCAGAAGAAGACAGCAAGGGGGGGGGGGCACACCATCAAGCAGAGTGAGAAGCAGCTGAAGCAGAAGTACCAAGCAGAAGAAGACAGCAGGGGGGGGGGGCACACCATCAAGCAGAGTCAGAAGCAGCTGAAAAGAAGCACCAAGCAGAAGAAGATAGCAGGGGGGGGGGCACACCATCAAGCAGAGTCAGAAGCAGCTGAAGCAGAAGCACCAAGCAGAAGAAGACAGCAGGGGGGGGGGCACACCATCAAGCAGAGTCAGAAGCAGCTGAAGCAGAAGTACCAAGCAGAAGAAGACAGCAGGGGGGGGGGGGGTGGCACACCATCAAGCAGAGTCAGAAGCAGCTAAAGCTGAAGCACCAAGCAGAAGAAGACAGCAAGGGGGGGGGGGGGGGGGCACACCATCAAGCAGAGTCAGAAGCGGCTGAAGCAGGAGCACCAAGCAGAAGAAGACAGCAGGGGGGGGGGCACACCATCAAGCAGAGTCAGAAGCAGCTGAAGCTGAAGCACCAAGCAGAAGAAGACAGCAGGGGGGGGGGGGGGGGGCACACCATCAAGCAGAGTCAGAAGCAGCTGAAGCTGAAGCACCAAGCAGAAGAAGACAGCAGGGGGGGGGCACACCATCAAGCAGAGTCAGAAGCAGCTGAAGCAGAGGCACCACGTAGAAGAAGACAGCAGGGGGGGGGGCACACCATCAAGCAGAGTGAGAAGCAGCTGAAGCTGAAGCACCAAGCAGAAGAAGACAGCAGGGGGGGGGGGGGGCACACCATCAAGCAGAGTCAGAAGCAGCTGAAGCAGAAGTACCAAGCAGAAGAAGACAGCAAGGGGGGGGGGGCACACCATCAAGCAGAGTCAGAAGCAGCTGAAGCTGAAGCACCAAGCAGAAGAAGACAGCAGGGGGGGGGGGGCACCATCAAGCAGAGTCAGAAGCAGATGAAGCAGAAGTACCAAGCAGAAGAAGACAGCAGGGGGGGGGGGGGGCACACCATCAAGCAGAGTGAGAAGCAGCTGAAAAGAAGCACCAAGCAGAAGAAGATAGCAGGGGGGGGGCACACCATCAAGCAGAGTCAGAAGCAGCTGAAGCAGAAGTACCAAGCAGAAGAAGACAGCAGGGGGGGGGGCACACCATCAAGCAGAGTCAGAAGCAGCTGAAGCTGAAGCACCAAGCAGAAGAAGACAGCAAGGGGGGGGGGGCACACCATCAAGCAGAGTCAGAAGCAGCTGAAGCAGAAGTACCAAGCAGAAGAAGACAGCAGGGGGGGGGGGGCACACCATCAAGCAGAGTCAGAAGCAGCTGAAGCAGAAGCACCAAGCAGAAGAAGACAGCAGGGGGGGAGGCACACCATCAAGCAGAGTCAGAAGCAGCTAAAGCTGAAGCACCAAGCAGAAGAAGACAGCAGGGGGGGGGGGGGGGGCACACCATCAAGCAGAGTCAGAAGCAGCTGAAGCAGAAGTACCAAGCAGAAGAAGACAGCAGGGGGGGGGGGGGGGGCACACCATCAAGCAGAGTCAGAAGCAGCTGAAGCAGAAGTACCAAGCAGAAGAAGACAGCAGGGGGGGGGGGGGGGGGCACACCATCAAGCAGAGTCAGAAGCAGCTGAAGCAGAAGCACCAAGCAGAAGAAGACAGCAGGGGGGGGGGGGACACCATCAAGCAGAGTCAGAAGCAGCTGAAGCTGAAGCACCAAGCAGAAGAAGACAGCAAGGGGGGGGGGGCACACCATCAAGCAGAGTGAGAAGCAGCTGAAGCAGAAGTACCAAGCAGAAGAAGACAGCAGGGGGGGGGGGCACACCATCAAGCAGAGTCAGAAGCAGCTGAAAAGAAGCACCAAGCAGAAGAAGATAGCAGGGGGGGGGGCACACCATCAAGCAGAGTCAGAAGCAGCTGAAGCAGAAGCACCAAGCAGAAGAAGACAGCAGGGGGGGGGGCACACCATCAAGCAGAGTCAGAAGCAGCTGAAGCAGAAGTACCAAGCAGAAGAAGACAGCAGGGGGGGGGGGGGTGGCACACCATCAAGCAGAGTCAGAAGCAGCTAAAGCTGAAGCACCAAGCAGAAGAAGACAGCAAGGGGGGGGGGGGGGGGCACACCATCAAGCAGAGTCAGAAGCGGCTGAAGCAGGAGCACCAAGCAGAAGAAGACAGCAGGGGGGGGGGGCACACCATCAAGCAGAGTCAGAAGCAGCTGAAGCTGAAGCACCAAGCAGAAGAAGACAGCAGGGGGGGGGGGGGGGCACACCATCAAGCAGAGTCAGAAGCAGCTGAAGCTGAAGCACCAAGCAGAAGAAGACAGCAGGGGGGGGGCACACCATCAAGCAGAGTCAGAAGCAGCTGAAGCAGAGGCACCACGTAGAAGAAGACAGCAGGGGGGGGGGCACACCATCAAGCAGAGTGAGAAGCAGCTGAAGCTGAAGCACCAAGCAGAAGAAGACAGCAGGGGGGGGGGGGGCACACCATCAAGCAGAGTCAGAAGCAGCTGAAGCAGAAGTACCAAGCAGAAGAAGACAGCAAGGGGGGGGGGGCACACCATCAAGCAGAGTCAGAAGCAGCTGAAGCTGAAGCACCAAGCAGAAGAAGACAGCAGGGGGGGGGGGGCACCATCAAGCAGAGTCAGAAGCAGATGAAGCAGAAGTACCAAGCAGAAGAAGACAGCAGGGGGGGGGGGGGGCACACCATCAAGCAGAGTGAGAAGCAGCTGAAAAGAAGCACCAAGCAGAAGAAGATAGCAGGGGGGGGGCACACCATCAAGCAGAGTCAGAAGCAGCTGAAGCTGAAGCACCAAGCAGAAGAAGACAGCAGGGGGGGGGGGCACACCATCAAGCAGAGTCAGAAGCAGCTGAAGCTGAAGCACCAAGCAGAAGAAGAAAGCAGGGGGGGGGGCACACCATCAAGCAGAGTCAGAAGCAGCTGAAGCTGAAGTACCAAGCAGAAGAAGACAGCAAGGGGGGGGGGGGGCACACCATCAAGCAGAGTCAGAAGCAGCTGAAGCTGAAGCACCAAGCAGAAGAAGACAGCAAGGGGGGGGGGGCACACCATCAAGCAGAGTCAGAAGCAGCTGAAGCAGAAGTACCAAGCAGAAGAAGACAGCAGGGGGGGGGGGACACACCATCAAGCAGAGTCAGAAGCAGCTGAAGCAGAAGCACCAAGCAGAAGAAGACAGCAAGGGGGGGGGCACACCATCAAGCAGAGTCAGAAGCAGCTGAAGCAGAAGTACCAAGCAGAAGAAGACAGCAAGGGGGGGGGGGGGCACACCATCAAGCAGAGTCAGAAGCAGCTGAAGCAGAAGCACCAAGCAGAAGAAGAAAGCAGGGGGGGGGGGGGGGGGGCACACCATCAAGCAGAGTCAGAAGCAGCTGAAGCAGAAGTACCAAGCAGAAGAAGACAGCAGGGGGGGGGGGGCACACCATCAAGCAGAGTCAGAAGCAGATGAAGCAGAAGTACCAAGCAGAAGAAGACAGCAGGGGGGGGGGGGGGGGCACACCATCAAGCAGAGTCAGAAGCAGCTGAAAAGAAGCACCAAGCAGAAGAAGATAGCAGGGGGGGGGGCACACCATCAAGCAGAGTCAGAAGCAGCTGAAGCAGAAGCACCAAGCAGAAGAAGACAGCAGGGGGGGGGGGGGGCACACCATCAAGCAGAGTCAGAAGCAGCTGAAGCAGAAGCACCAAGCAGAAGAAGACAGCAGGGGGGGGGGGGGACACCATCAAGCAGAGTCAGAAGCAGCTGAAGCTGAAGCACCAAGCAGAAGAAGACAGCAAGAGGGGGGGGGGCACACCATCAAGCAGAGTCAGAAGCAGCTGAAGCAGAAGTACCAAGCAGAAGAAGACAGCAGGAGGGGTGGACACACCATCAAGCAGAGTCAGAAGCAGCTGAAGCAGAAGCACCAAGCAGAAGAAGACAGCAGGGGGGGGCACACCATCAAGCAGAGTCAGAAGCAGCTGAAGCTGAAGCACCAAGCAGAAGAAGACAGCAGGGGGGGGGCACACCATCAAGCAGAGTCAGAAGCAGCTGAAGCTGAAGCACCAAGCAGAAGAAGACAGCAAGGGGGGGGGGGCACACCATCAAGCAGAGTCAGAAGCAGCTGAAGCAGAAGTACCAAGCAGAAGAAGACAGCAGGGGGGGGGGGGGGCACACCATCAAGCAGAGTCAGAAGCAGCTGAAGCAGAAGCACCAAGCAGAAGAAGACAGCAGGGGGGGAGGCACACCATCAAGCAGAGTCAGAAGCAGCTAAAGCTGAAGCACCAAGCAGAAGAAGACAGCAGGGGGGGGGGGGGGGGGCACACCATCAAGCAGAGTCAGAAGCAGCTGAAGCAGAAGTACCAAGCAGAAGAAGACAGCAGGGGGGGGGGGGGGCACACCATCAAGCAGAGTCAGAAGCAGCTGAAGCAGAAGTACCAAGCAGAAGAAGACAGCAGGGGGGGGGGGGGCACACCATCAAGCAGAGTCAGAAGCAGCTGAAGCAGAAGCACCAAGCAGAAGAAGACAGCAGGGGGGGGGGGGGACACCATCAAGCAGAGTCAGAAGCAGCTGAAGCTGAAGCACCAAGCAGAAGAAGACAGCAAGGGGGGGGGGGCACACCATCAAGCAGAGTCAGAAGCAGATGAAGCAGAAGTACCAAGCAGAAGAAGACAGCAGGGGGGGGGGGGGGGGCACACCATCAAGCAGAGTCAGAAGCAGCTGAAAAGAAGCACCAAGCAGAAGAAGATAGCAGGGGGGGGGGCACACCATCAAGCAGAGTCAGAAGCAGCTGAAGCAGAAGCACCAAGCAGAAGAAGACAGCAGGGGGGGGGGCACACCATCAAGCAGAGTGAGAAGCAGCTGAAGCTGAAGCACCAAGCAGAAGAAGACAGCAGGGGGGGGGGGGGGGCACACCATCAAGCAGAGTCAGAAGCAGCTGAAGCTGAAGCACCAAGCAGAAGAAGACAGCAGGGGGGGGGGCACACCATCAAGCAGAGTGAGAAGCAGCTGAAGCTGAAGCACCAAGCAGAAGAAGACAGCAGGGGGGGGGGGCACACCATCAAGCAGAGTCAGAAGCAGCTGAAGCAGAGGCACCAAGCAGAAGAAGAAAGCAGGGGGGGGGCACACCATCAAGCAGAGTGAGAAGCAGCTGAAGCTGAAGCACCAAGCAGAAGAAGAAAGCAGGGGGGGGGGGCACACCATCAAGCAGAGTCAGAAGCAGCTGAAGCAGAAGTACCAAGCAGAAGAAGACAGCAGGGGGGGGGGGGGGGGCACCATCAAGCAGAGTCAGAAGCAGCTGAAGCTGAAGCACCGAGCAGAAGAAGACAGCAAGGGGGGGGGGGCACACCATCAAGCAGAGTCAGAAGCAGCTGTAGCTGAAGCACCAAGCAGAAGAAGAAAGCAGGGGGGGGGGCACACCATCAAGCAGAGTCAGAAGCAGCTGAAGCAGATGCACCAAGCAGAAGAAGACAGCAGGGGGGGGGCACACCATCAAGCAGAGTGAGAAGCAGCTGAAGCTGAAGCACCAAGCAGAAGAAGACAGCAGGGGGGGGGGCACACCATCAAGCAGAGTCAGAAACAGCTGAAGCAGAAGTACCAAGCAGAAGAAGAAAGCAGGGGGGGGGGGCACACCATCAAGCAGAGTCAGAAGCAGCTGAAGCAGAAGCACCAAGCAGAAGAAGACAGCAGGGGGGGGGGCACCATCAAGCAGAGTCAGAAGCAGCTGAAGCTGAAGCACCGAGCAGAAGAAGACAGCAAGGGGGGGGGGGGGGGCACACCATCAAGCAGAGTCAGAAGCAGCTGAAGCAGAAGTACCAAGCAGAAGAAGACAGCAGGGGGGGGGGGACACACCATCAAGCAGACTCAGAAGCAGCTGAAGCAGAAGCACCAAGCAGAAGAAGACAGCAAGGGGGGGGGCACACCATCAAGCAGAGTCAGAAGCAGCTGAAGCAGAAGTACCAAGCAGAAGAAGACAGCAAGGGGGGGGGGGGGGGGCACACCATCAAGCAGAGTCAGAAGCAGCTGAAGCAGAAGCACCAAGCAGAAGAAGAAAGCAGGGGGGGGGGGGGGGCACACCATCAAGCAGAGTCAGAAGCAGCTGAAGCAGAAGTACCAAGCAGAAGAAGACAGCAGGGGGGGGGGGGGGGCACACCATCAAGCAGAGTCAGAAGCAGATGAAGCAGAAGTACCAAGCAGAAGAAGACAGCAGGGGGGGGGGGGGGGGGGGGCACACCATCAAGCAGAGTCAGAGGCAGCTGAAAAGAAGCACCAAGCAGAAGAAGATAGCAGGGGGGGGGGCACACCATCAAGCAGAGTCAGAAGCAGCTGAAGCAGAAGCACCAAGCAGAAGAAGACAGCAGGGGGGGGGGGGCACACCATCAAGCAGAGTCAGAAGCAGCTGAAGCAGAAGCACCAAGCAGAAGAAGACAGCAGGGGGGGGGGGACACCATCAAGCAGAGTCAGAAGCAGCTGAAGCTGAAGCACCAAGCAGAAGAAGACAGCAAGAGGGGGGGGGCACACCATCAAGCAGAGTCAGAAGCAGCTGAAGCAGAAGTACCAAGCAGAAGAAGACAGCAGGAGGGGTGGACACACCATCAAGCAGAGTCAGAAGCAGCTGAAGCAGAAGCACCAAGCAGAAGAAGACAGCAGGGGGGGGCACACCATCAAGCAGAGTCAGAAGCAGCTGAAGCTGAAGCACCAAGCAGAAGAAGACAGCAGGGGGGGGGGCACACCATCAAGCAGAGTCAGAAGCAGCTGAAGCTGAAGCACCAAGCAGAAGAAGACAGCAAGGGGGGGGGGGCACACCATCAAGCAGAGTCAGAAGCAGCTGAAGCAGAAGTACCAAGCAGAAGAAGACAGCAGGGGGGGGGGCACACCATCAAGCAGAGTCAGAAGCAGCTGAAGCAGAAGCACCAAGCAGAAGAAGACAGCAGGGGGGGAGGCACACCATCAAGCAGAGTCAGAAGCAGCTAAAGCTGAAGCACCAAGCAGAAGAAGACAGCAGGGGGGGGGGGGGGGGGGCACACCATCAAGCAGAGTCAGAAGCAGCTGAAGCAGAAGTACCAAGCAGAAGAAGACAGCAGGGGGGGGGGGGGGGCACACCATCAAGCAGAGTCAGAAGCAGCTGAAGCAGAAGTACCAAGCAGAAGAAGACAGCAGGGGGGGGGGGGGGGGGCACACCATCAAGCAGAGTCAGAAGCAGCTGAAGCAGAAGCACCAAGCAGAAGAAGACAGCAGGGGGGGAGGCACACCATCAAGCAGAGTCAGAAGCAGCTAAAGCTGAAGCACCAAGCAGAAGAAGACAGCAGGGGGGGGGGGGGGGGCACACCATCAAGCAGAGTCAGAAGCAGCTGAAGCAGAAGTACCAAGCAGAAGAAGACAGCAGGGGGGGGGGGGGGGGGCACACCATCAAGCAGAGTCAGAAGCAGCTGAAGCAGAAGTACCAAGCAGAAGAAGACAGCAGGGGGGGGGGGGGGCACACCATCAAGCAGAGTCAGAAGCAGCTGAAGCAGAAGCACCAAGCAGAAGAAGACAGCAGGGGGGGGGGGGACACCATCAAGCAGAGTCAGAAGCAGCTAAAGCTGAAGCACCAAGCAGAAGAAGACAGCAGGGGGGGGGGGGGGGGGGGCACACCATCAAGCAGAGTCAGAAGCAGCTGAAGCAGAAGTACCAAGCAGAAGAAGACAGCAGGGGGGGGGGGGGGGCACACCATCAAGCAGAGTCAGAAGCAGCTGAAGCAGAAGTACCAAGCAGAAGAAGACAGCAGGGGGGGGGGGGGGGCACACCATCAAGCAGAGTCAGAAGCAGCTGAAGCAGAAGCACCAAGCAGAAGAAGACAGCAGGGGGGGGGGGGGACACCATCAAGCAGAGTCAGAAGCAGCTGAAGCTGAAGCACCAAGCAGAAGAAGACAGCAAGGGGGGGGGGGGCACACCATCAAGCAGAGTCAGAAGCAGATGAAGCAGAAGTACCAAGCAGAAGAAGACAGCAGGGGGGGGGGGGGGGGGGGGCACACCATCAAGCAGAGTCAGAAGCAGCTGAAAAGAAGCACCAAGCAGAAGAAGATAGCAGGGGGGGGGGCACACCATCAAGCAGAGTCAGAAGCAGCTGAAGCAGAAGCACCAAGCAGAAGAAGACAGCAGGGGGGGGGGCACACCATCAAGCAGAGTGAGAAGCAGCTGAAGCTGAAGCACCAAGCAGAAGAAGACAGCAGGGGGGGGGGGGGGCACACCATCAAGCAGAGTCAGAAGCAGCTGAAGCTGAAGCACCAAGCAGAAGAAGACAGCAGGGGGGGGGGCACACCATCAAGCAGAGTGAGAAGCAGCTGAAGCTGAAGCACCAAGCAGAAGAAGACAGCAGGGGGGGGGGGGCACACCATCAAGCAGAGTCAGAAGCAGCTGAAGCAGAGGCACCAAGCAGAAGAAGAAAGCAGGGGGGGGGCACACCATCAAGCAGAGTGAGAAGCAGCTGAAGCTGAAGCACCAAGCAGAAGAAGAAAGCAGGGGGGGGGGGCACACCATCAAGCAGAGTCAGAAGCAGCTGAAGCAGAAGTACCAAGCAGAAGAAGACAGCAGGGGGGGGGGGGGGGCACCATCAAGCAGAGTCAGAAGCAGCTGAAGCTGAAGCACCGAGCAGAAGAAGACAGCAAGGGGGGGGGGGCACACCATCAAGCAGAGTCAGAAGCAGCTGTAGCTGAAGCACCAAGCAGAAGAAGAAAGCAGGGGGGGGGGCACACCATCAAGCAGAGTCAGAAGCAGCTGAAGCAGATGCACCAAGCAGAAGAAGACAGCAGGGGGGGGGCACACCATCAAGCAGAGTGAGAAGCAGCTGAAGCTGAAGCACCAAGCAGAAGAAGACAGCAGGGGGGGGGGGCACACCATCAAGCAGAGTCAGAAACAGCTGAAGCAGAAGTACCAAGCAGAAGAAGAAAGCAGGGGGGGGGGGCACACCATCAAGCAGAGTCAGAAGCAGCTGAAGCAGAAGCACCAAGCAGAAGAAGACAGCAGGGGGGGGGGCACCATCAAGCAGAGTCAGAAGCAGCTGAAGCTGAAGCACCGAGCAGAAGAAGACAGCAAGGGGGGGGGGGGGGGCACACCATCAAGCAGAGTCAGAAGCAGCTGAAGCAGAAGTACCAAGCAGAAGAAGACAGCAGGGGGGGGGGGACACACCATCAAGCAGACTCAGAAGCAGCTGAAGCAGAAGCACCAAGCAGAAGAAGACAGCAAGGGGGGGGGCACACCATCAAGCAGAGTCAGAAGCAGCTGAAGCAGAAGTACCAAGCAGAAGAAGACAGCAAGGGGGGGGGGGGGGGCACACCATCAAGCAGAGTCAGAAGCAGCTGAAGCAGAAGCACCAAGCAGAAGAAGAAAGCAGGGGGGGGGGGGGGGCACACCATCAAGCAGAGTCAGAAGCAGCTGAAGCAGAAGTACCAAGCAGAAGAAGACAGCAGGGGGGGGGGGGGGGGGCACACCATCAAGCAGAGTCAGAAGCAGATGAAGCAGAAGTACCAAGCAGAAGAAGACAGCAGGGGGGGGGGGGGGGGGCACACCATCAAGCAGAGTCAGAGGCAGCTGAAAAGAAGCACCAAGCAGAAGAAGATAGCAGGGGGGGGGGCACACCATCAAGCAGAGTCAGAAGCAGCTGAAGCAGAAGCACCAAGCAGAAGAAGACAGCAGGGGGGGGGGGGCACACCATCAAGCAGAGTCAGAAGCAGCTGAAGCAGAAGCACCAAGCAGAAGAAGACAGCAGGGGGGGGGGGACACCATCAAGCAGAGTCAGAAGCAGCTGAAGCTGAAGCACCAAGCAGAAGAAGACAGCAAGAGGGGGGGGGGCACACCATCAAGCAGAGTCAGAAGCAGCTGAAGCAGAAGTACCAAGCAGAAGAAGACAGCAGGAGGGGTGGACACACCATCAAGCAGAGTCAGAAGCAGCTGAAGCAGAAGCACCAAGCAGAAGAAGACAGCAGGGGGGGGCACACCATCAAGCAGAGTCAGAAGCAGCTGAAGCTGAAGCACCAAGCAGAAGAAGACAGCAGGGGGGGGGGCACACCATCAAGCAGAGTCAGAAGCAGCTGAAGCTGAAGCACCAAGCAGAAGAAGACAGCAAGGGGGGGGGGCACACCATCAAGCAGAGTCAGAAGCAGCTGAAGCAGAAGTACCAAGCAGAAGAAGACAGCAGGGGGGGGGGGCACACCATCAAGCAGAGTCAGAAGCAGCTGAAGCAGAAGCACCAAGCAGAAGAAGACAGCAGGGGGGGAGGCACACCATCAAGCAGAGTCAGAAGCAGCTAAAGCTGAAGCACCAAGCAGAAGAAGACAGCAGGGGGGGGGGGGGGGGGGGGCACACCATCAAGCAGAGTCAGAAGCAGCTGAAGCAGAAGTACCAAGCAGAAGAAGACAGCAGGGGGGGGGGGGGGCACACCATCAAGCAGAGTCAGAAGCAGCTGAAGCAGAAGTACCAAGCAGAAGAAGACAGCAGGGGGGGGGGGGGGGGCACACCATCAAGCAGAGTCAGAAGCAGCTGAAGCAGAAGCACCAAGCAGAAGAAGACAGCAGGGGGGGGGGGGACACCATCAAGCAGAGTCAGAAGCAGCTGAAGCTGAAGCACCAAGCAGAAGAAGACAGCAAGGGGGGGGGGGGCACACCATCAAGCAGAGTGAGAAGCAGCTGAAGCAGAAGTACCAAGCAGAAGAAGACAGCAGGGGGGGGGGGCACACCATCAAGCAGAGTCAGAAGCAGCTGAAAAGAAGCACCAAGCAGAAGAAGATAGCAGGGGGGGGGGCACACCATCAAGCAGAGTCAGAAGCAGCTGAAGCAGAAGCACCAAGCAGAAGAAGACAGCAGGGGGGGGGGCACACCATCAAGCAGAGTCAGAAGCAGCTGAAGCAGAAGTACCAAGCAGAAGAAGACAGCAGGGGGGGGGGGGTGGCACACCATCAAGCAGAGTCAGAAGCAGCTAAAGCTGAAGCACCAAGCAGAAGAAGACAGCAAGGGGGGGGGGGGGGGCACACCATCAAGCAGAGTCAGAAGCGGCTGAAGCAGGAGCACCAAGCAGAAGAAGACAGCAGGGGGGGGGGGCACACCATCAAGCAGAGTCAGAAGCAGCTGAAGCTGAAGCACCAAGCAGAAGAAGACAGCAGGGGGGGGGGGGGGCACACCATCAAGCAGAGTCAGAAGCAGCTGAAGCTGAAGCACCAAGCAGAAGAAGACAGCAGGGGGGGGGCACACCATCAAGCAGAGTCAGAAGCAGCTGAAGCAGAGGCACCACGCAGAAGAAGACAGCAGGGGGGGGGGGCACACCATCAAGCAGAGTGAGAAGCAGCTGAAGCTGAAGCACCAAGCAGAAGAAGACAGCAGGGGGGGGGGGGGGGCACACCATCAAGCAGAGTCAGAAGCAGCTGAAGCAGAAGTACCAAGCAGAAGAAGACAGCAAGGGGGGGGGGGCACACCATCAAGCAGAGTCAGAAGCAGCTGAAGCTGAAGCACCAAGCAGAAGAAGACAGCAGGGGGGGGGGGCACCATCAAGCAGAGTCAGAAGCAGATGAAGCAGAAGTACCAAGCAGAAGAAGACAGCAGGGGGGGGGGGGGGCACACCATCAAGCAGAGTGAGAAGCAGCTGAAAAGAAGCACCAAGCAGAAGAAGATAGCAGGGGGGGGGCACACCATCAAGCAGAGTCAGAAGCAGCTGAAGCTGAAGCACCAAGCAGAAGAAGACAGCAGGGGGGGGGGGCACACCATCAAGCAGAGTCAGAAGCAGCTGAAGCTGAAGCACCAAGCAGAAGAAGAAAGCAGGGGGGGGGGCACACCATCAAGCAGAGTCAGAAGCAGCTGAAGCTGAAGTACCAAGCAGAAGAAGACAGCAAGGGGGGGGGGGGGGCACACCATCAAGCAGAGTCAGAAGCGGCTGAAGCAGGAGCACCAAGCAGAAGAAGACAGCAGGGGGGGGGGGCACACCATCAAGCAGAGTCAGAAGCAGCTGAAGCTGAAGCACCAAGCAGAAGAAGACAGCAGGGGGGGGGGGGGGGGCACACCATCAAGCAGAGTCAGAAGCAGCTGAAGCTGAAGCACCAAGCAGAAGAAGACAGCAGGGGGGGGCACACCATCAAGCAGAGTCAGAAGCAGCTGAAGCAGAGGCACCACGCAGAAGAAGACAGCAGGGGGGGGGGGCACACCATCAAGCAGAGTGAGAAGCAGCTGAAGCTGAAGCACCAAGCAGAAGAAGACAGCAGGGGGGGGGGGCACACCATCAAGCAGAGTCAGAAGCAGCTGAAGCAGAAGTACCAAGCAGAAGAAGACAGCAGGGGGGGGGGGCACACCATCAAGCAGAGTCAGAAGCAGCTGAAGCAGAAGCACCAAGCAGAAGAAGACAGCAGGGGGGGGGGGGGACACCATCAAGCAGAGTCAGAAGCAGCTGAAGCTGAAGCACCAAGCAGAAGAAGACAGCAAGAGGGGGGGGGGCACACCATCAAGCAGAGTCAGAAGCAGCTGAAGCAGAAGTACCAAGCAGAAGAAGACAGCAGGAGGGGTGGACACACCATCAAGCAGAGTCAGAAGCAGCTGAAGCAGAAGCACCAAGCAGAAGAAGACAGCAGGGGGGGGCACACCATCAAGCAGAGTCAGAAGCAGCTGAAGCTGAAGCACCAAGCAGAAGAAGACAGCAGGGGGGGGGGCACACCATCAAGCAGAGTCAGAAGCAGCTGAAGCTGAAGCACCAAGCAGAAGAAGACAGCAAGGGGGGGGGGGGCACACCATCAAGCAGAGTCAGAAGCAGCTGAAGCAGAAGTACCAAGCAGAAGAAGACAGCAGGGGGGGGGGGGGGGGGGCACACCATCAAGCAGAGTCAGAAGCAGCTGAAGCAGAAGTACCAAGCAGAAGAAGACAGCAGGGGGGGGGGGGGGGGGGCACACCATCAAGCAGAGTCAGAAGCAGCTAAAGCTGAAGCACCAAGCAGAAGAAGACAGCAGGGGGGGGGGGGGGGGGGCACACCATCAAGCAGAGTCAGAAGCAGCTGAAGCAGAAGTACCAAGCAGAAGAAGACAGCAGGGGGGGGGGGGGGGGGGGCACACCATCAAGCAGAGTCAGAAGCAGCTGAAGCAGAAGTACCAAGCAGAAGAAGACAGCAGGGGGGGGGGGGGGGGGGGCACACCATCAAGCAGAGTCAGAAGCAGCTGAAGCAGAAGCACCAAGCAGAAGAAGACAGCAGGGGGGGGGGGGACACCATCAAGCAGAGTCAGAAGCAGCTGAAGCTGAAGCACCAAGCAGAAGAAGACAGCAAGGGGGGGGGGGGGCACACCATCAAGCAGAGTGAGAAGCAGCTGAAGCAGAAGTACCAAGCAGAAGAAGACAGCAGGGGGGGGGGGGCACACCATCAAGCAGAGTCAGAAGCAGCTGAAAAGAAGCACCAAGCAGAAGAAGATAGCAGGGGGGGGGGCACACCATCAAGCAGAGTCAGAAGCAGCTGAAGCAGAAGCACCAAGCAGAAGAAGACAGCAGGGGGGGGGGCACACCATCAAGCAGAGTCAGAAGCAGCTGAAGCAGAAGTACCAAGCAGAAGAAGACAGCAGGGGGGGGGGGGGTGGCACACCATCAAGCAGAGTCAGAAGCAGCTAAAGCTGAAGCACCAAGCAGAAGAAGACAGCAAGGGGGGGGGGGGGGGGGGGGCACACCATCAAGCAGAGTCAGAAGCGGCTGAAGCAGGAGCACCAAGCAGAAGAAGACAGCAGGGGGGGGGGGCACACCATCAAGCAGAGTCAGAAGCAGCTGAAGCAGAGGCACCACGCAGAAGAAGACAGCAGGGGGGGGGGGCACACCATCAAGCAGAGTGAGAAGCAGCTGAAGCTGAAGCACCAAGCAGAAGAAGACAGCAGGGGGGGGGGGGGCACACCATCAAGCAGAGTCAGAAGCAGCTGAAGCAGAAGTACCAAGCAGAAGAAGACAGCAAGGGGGGGGGGGGCACACCATCAAGCAGAGTCAGAAGCAGCTGAAGCTGAAGCACCAAGCAGAAGAAGACAGCAGGGGGGGGGGGGGGCACCATCAAGCAGAGTCAGAAGCAGATGAAGCAGAAGTACCAAGCAGAAGAAGACAGCAGGGGGGGGGGGGGGCACACCATCAAGCAGAGTGAGAAGCAGCTGAAAAGAAGCACCAAGCAGAAGAAGATAGCAGGGGGGGGGGCACACCATCAAGCAGAGTCAGAAGCAGCTGAAGCAGAAGCACCAAGCAGAAGAAGACAGCAGGGGGGGGGGGCACACCATCAAGCAGAGTCAGAAGCAGCTGAAGCTGAAGCACCAAGCAGAAGAAGAAAGCAGGGGGGGGGGGCACACCATCAAGCAGAGTCAGAAGCAGCTGAAGCTGAAGTACCAAGCAGAAGAAGACAGCAAGGGGGGGGGGGGGGGGGCACACCATCAAGCAGAGTCAGAAGCGGCTGAAGCAGGAGCACCAAGCAGAAGAAGACAGCAGGGGGGGGGGCACACCATCAAGCAGAGTCAGAAGCAGCTGAAGCTGAAGCACCAAGCAGAAGAAGACAGCAGGGGGGGGGGGGGGGGCACACCATCAAGCAGAGTCAGAAGCAGCTGAAGCTGAAGCACCAAGCAGAAGAAGACAGCAGGGGGGGGGCACACCATCAAGCAGAGTCAGAAGCAGCTGAAGCAGAGGCACCACGCAGAAGAAGACAGCAGGGGGGGGGGGCACACCATCAAGCAGAGTGAGAAGCAGCTGAAGCTGAAGCACCAAGCAGAAGAAGACAGCAGGGGGGGGGGCACACCATCAAGCAGAGTCAGAAGCAGCTGAAGCAGAAGTACCAAGCAGAAGAAGACAGCAAGGGGGGGGGGCACACCATCAAGCAGAGTCAGAAGCAGCTGAAGCAGAAGCACCAAGCAGAAGAAGACAGCAGGGGGGGGGGGCACCATCCAGCAGAGTCAGAAGCAGCTGAAGCTGAAGCACCGAGCAGAAGAAGACAGCAAGGGGGGGGGGGCACACCATCAAGCAGAGTCAGAAGCAGCTGAAGCTGAAGCACCAAGCAGAAGAAGAAAGCAGGGGGGGGGGCACACCATCAAGCAGAGTCAGAAGCAGCTGAAGCAGAGGCACCAAGCAGAAGAAGAAAGCAGGGGGGGGGCACACCATCAAGCAGAGTGAGAAGCAGCTAAAGCTGAAGCACCAAGCAGAAGAAGACAGCAGGGGGGGGGGGGGGGCACACCATCAAGCAGAGTCAGAAGCAGCTGAAGCTGAAGCACCAAGCAGAAGAAGAAAGCAGGGGGGGGGGGGCACACCATCAAGCAGAGTCAGAAGCAGCTGAAGCAGAAGTACCAAGCAGAAGAAGACAGCAAGGGGGGGGGGGGGGGGCACACCATCAAGCAGAGTCAGAAGCAGCTGAAGCAGAAGCACCAAGCAGAAGAAGACAGCAGGGGGGGGGGGCACACCATCAAGCAGAGTCAGAAGCAGCTGAAGCTGAAGCACCAAGCAGAAGAAGACAGCAGGGGGGGGGGGGGCACACCATCAAGCAGAGTCAGAAGCAGCTGAAGCTGAAGCACCAAGCAGAAGAAGACAGCAGGGGGGGGGCACACCATCAAGCAGAGTCAGAAGCAGCTGAAGCAGAGGCACCAAGCAGAAGAAGACAGCAGGGGGGGGGCACACCATCAAGCAGAGTGAGAAGCAGCTGAAGCTGAAGCACCAAGCAGAAGAAGACAGCAGGGGGGGGGGGGGGGCACACCATCAAGCAGAGTCAGAAGCAGCTGAAGCAGAAGTACCAAGCAGAAGAAGACAGCAAGGGGGGGGGGGGGGGCACACCATCAAGCAGAGTCAGAAGCAGCTGAAGCAGAAGCACCAAGCAGAAGAAGACAGCAGGGGGGGGGGGCACACCATCAAGCAGAGTCAGAAGCAGCTGAAGCAGAGGCACCAAGCAGAAGAAGAAAGCAGGGGGGGGGCACACCATCAAGCAGAGTGAGAAGCAGCTGAAGCTGAAGCACCAAGCAGAAGAAGAAAGCAGGGGGGGGGGGCACACCATCAAGCAGAGTCAGAAGCAGCTGAAGCAGAAGTACCAAGCAGAAGAAGACAGCAGGGGGGGGGGGGGCACCATCAAGCAGAGTCAGAAGCAGCTGAAGCTGAAGCACCGAGCAGAAGAAGACAGCAAGGGGGGGGGGGGCACACCATCAAGCAGAGTCAGAAGCAGCTGAAGCTGAAGCACCAAGCAGAAGAAGAAAGCAGGGGGGGGGGCACACCATCAAGCAGAGTCAGAAGCAGCTGAAGCAGATGCACCAAGCAGAAGAAGACAGCAGGGGGGGGGCACACCATCAAGCAGAGTGAGAAGCAGCTGAAGCTGAAGCACCAAGCAGAAGAAGACAGCAGGGGGGGGGGGCACACCATCAAGCAGAGTCAGAAACAGCTGAAGCAGAAGTACCAAGCAGAAGAAGAAAGCAGGGGGGGGGGGCACACCATCAAGCAGAGTCAGAAGCAGCTGAAGCAGAAGCACCAAGCAGAAGAAGACAGCAGGGGGGGGGGCACCATCAAGCAGAGTCAGAAGCAGCTGAAGCTGAAGCACCGAGCAGAAGAAGACAGCAAGGGGGGGGGGGGCACACCATCAAGCAGAGTCAGAAGCAGCTGAAGCAGAAGTACCAAGCAGAAGAAGACAGCAGGGGGGGGGGGACACACCATCAAGCAGACTCAGAAGCAGCTGAAGCAGAAGCACCAAGCAGAAGAAGACAGCAAGGGGGGGGGCACACCATCAAGCAGAGTCAGAAGCAGCTGAAGCAGAAGTACCAAGCAGAAGAAGACAGCAAGGGGGGGGGGGGGGGGCACACCATCAAGCAGAGTCAGAAGCAGCTGAAGCAGAAGCACCAAGCAGAAGAAGAAAGCAGGGGGGGGGGGGGCACACCATCAAGCAGAGTGAGAAGCAGCTGAAGCTGAAGCACCAAGCAGAAGAAGATAGCAGGGGGGGGGCACACCATCAAGCAGAGTCAGAAGCAGCTGAAGCAGAGGCACCAAGCAGAAGAAGAAAGCAGGGGGGGGGGCACACCATCAAGCAGAGTCAGAAGCAGCTGAAGCAGAGGCACCAAGCAGAAGAAGACAGCAGGGGGGGGGGGGGGGGCACTCCATCAAGCAGAGTGAGAAGCAGCTGAAGCTGAAGCACCAAGCAGAAGAAGACAGCAGGGGGGGGGGCACACCATCAAGCAGAGTCAGAAGCAGCTGAAGCAGAAGTACCAAGCAGAAGAAGACATCAATGGGGGGGGGCACACCATCAAACAGAGTCAGAAGCAGCTGAAGCAGAAGCACCAAGCAGAAGAAGACAGCAGGGGGGGGGGGACACCATCAAGCAGAGTCAGAAGCAGCTGAAGCTGAAGCACCAAGCAGAAGAAGACAGCAAGAGGGGGGGGGGGGGGGGCACACCATCAAGCAGAGTCAGAAGCAGCTGAAGCAGAAGTACCAAGCAGAAGAAGACAGCAGGGGGGGTGGACACACCATCAAGCATAGTCAGAAGCAGCTGAAGCAGAAGCACCAAGCAGAAGAAGACAGCAGGGGGGGGGCACACCATCAAGCAGAGTCAGAAGCAGCTGAAGCTGAAGCACCAAGCAGAAGAAGACAGCAGGGGGGGGGGGGCACACCATCAAGCAGAGTCAGAAGCAGCTGAAGCAGAAGTACCAAGCAGAAGAAGACAGCAGGGGGGGGGGGCACACCATCAAGCAGAGTCAGAAGCAGCTGAAGCAGAAGCACCAAGCAGAAGAAGACAGCAGGGGGGGGGGGCACACCATCAAGCAGAGTCAGAAGCAGCTGAAGCTGAAGCACCAAGCAGAAGAAGACAGCAGGGGGGGGGGGCACACCATCAAGCAGAGTCAGAAGCAGCTGAAGCAGAAGCACCAAGCAGAAGAAGACAGCAGGGGGGGGAGGCACACCATCAAGCAGAGTCAGAAGCAGCTAAAGCTGAAGCACCAAGCAGAAGAAGACAGCAGGGGGGGGGGGGGGGGCACACCATCAAGCAGAGTCAGAAGCAGCTGAAGCAGAAGCACCAAGCAGAAGAAGACAGCAGGGGGGGGGGCACACCATCAAGCAGAGTCAGAAGCAGCTGAAGCAGAAGCACCAAGCAGAAGAAGACAGCAGGGGGGGGGGCACACCATCAAGCAGAGTCAGAAGCAGCTGAAGCAGAAGCACCAAGCAGAAGAAGACAGCAGGGGGGGGGGCACACCATCAAGCAGAGTCAGAAGCAGCTGAAGCAGAAGCACCAAGCAGAAGAAGACAGCAGGGGGGGGGGGCACACCATCAGACAAAAATGTTCCAATGATTAATTAGTCTACATACGCTTGACTGCCCGTCCAGGAGGTGGAAGCCCCAAGCCATGGAGCAAACAACCTTTAAAAAAACATGTTGCAGGAATAGGGTTCAGAATTCGGGTACAGCACTCAAGATCATTATAAATTAGAATGCAGTTTCTGGTACCGTACTCATTTTACTCAAGGTCCTTAGATTGCAGTACACCATGCGGTACAGCATTCAAGATCCTAAGCATGTGATGCAGTTTGTGGTACAGTACTCAAGGTCCTTTACATGCTGTACAGCAGGCGGTACATTACTCAACATCCTTAGAATCCAGTATGCCATGCAGGATGGCTGCAGGATGGCTGGGCGTGCATGGGGCCTCCAGCCAAAGGCCAGCAGGTAACTGAAATGTAGCCGTACCTCGGAAATATGAACCCCGGTGGCCGGGACGACCCACCATTGGTAGCTGAAATGCAGCTGCAATGAAATCGAGCCATGAAAAAAGAGGCACAGACACTCAGCACTGGCATGTGTCTGGGATGGTTACATACCGGTACTTGACGTATAGTGCGATCGAACGCTCTAGTGATTGTTTATAATACTTCCTCGTGCAAAATGCCCCCTGCCTCATATGCTTTTCCCAGCAAAAAGGTCGAAACAAAGGGCACTTAGTCAGCAGTGTATATTCCTGCGTGCTGCGCTTCAGCTACAGCATTTATTAGACGGTTCGTTGGTGCTTCAGCTACAGTAATTATAGTGCGGTGCTTCAGCTACACTTCAGCTACAACCGAGATCCTGGTGCCGCGAAGTGCCTGCTGTTCAAATCACTGGCCGTGGGCCGGCCGATCAAGGTTTTCCCTCCATGTGCTCCATTGCAGCCACTCGGCAGCCTCCCAAAAGGTGGCATGGCACGGCATCCACCATTTACGCTGGTGGCCGTATTCACATTGCCGGGCATGCAGTGCATTACAGGGCTGTAAGAGGACTAACCTCCCAGGCACCCTAGCCTAGGGTGTAGGGTTTAGGACTCACCGCCCAGGCATCCTACTTTTGGCTTACGGGTTTAAGACTCACCTCTCAGGCACCCTAGCTTAGGGTTTAGGGTTTAGGACTCACCAGTCACCGCCCAGGCATCCTAGTTTAGGCTTAAGGGTTTAGGACTCACCGCCCAGGCATCCTAGCTTAGGGTTTAGGGTTTAGGACTCACCGCCCAGACATCCTAGTTTAGAATTTAGGGTTTAGGACTCACCGCCCAGGCATCCTAGTTTAGGGTTAAGGGTTTAGGACTCACCGCCCAGGCATCCTAGAGCAGAGTTTAGGGTTTAGGACTCACCGCCCAGGCATCCTAGAGCAGAGTTTAGGGTTTAGGACTCACCGCCCAGGCATCCTTCCTCTTCGCTAGGAATTCATTGACCTTGATCCTGGTCCCGAAGCGCTGCCCCTCAAAGTAGAAGACGCGGTACTTGTCACCGGGGCTCATGCAGCCCACGGGTCGACGCTTCTCGATAATGCGCCACCCTACAGCGGAAGGCAGGCACGTTCACTGATTTGAACAGGCCAGGCCAGCGGTAGGCAGGCACGTTCACTGATTTGAACAGGCCAGGTAAGCGGTAGGCAGGCACGTTCACTGATTTGAACAGGCCAGGCCAGCGGTAGGAACGCATGTTCACTGATTTGAACAGGCCAGGCCAGCCGTAGGAACGCATGTTCACTGATTTGAACGGGCCATTGCATGGCAAGGTCGTGTTCTGGTGCAAAGGGGGCAAGGGGATAAGAGAAGGTGGGATGCGCCAGTGGTCATTCAGCGTCCTATTAGACTGAAAATCATCCTTCATTGGATAGTGAGAAAAGTGAGTACTATACTGCCTTTTACAGGCCGCTGGGCAGCCACCACTTGGCCAACCGGGGCCCAGGCCTGGCAGCTTGAACCGCGGCCTTTGGGCCAAGCAGCAGGCACCTTGCTGCACCAGCCCTCCCACCCCCCTGGCGGCATGCCGTGATGTAGCTGAATGGTAGCTGAAGAACCGTGAACAATCTGTGCTGGGTAACAGACTGATGACAAATATGCTGGTGAAACCGGGGCTCCCCCGAATTGCTGCTAGTCCTGCAGGGATGTTAATGGAAAACAGTACCGTAGATTTGATTTGCCTTCCCTCGGGTCTAATTATTTGATTTCTTTAAATGCTGCCCTCAGGGCAAACTTTCGACCAAAACTCTTAATTTCTGACTGAAATCTGGCAATTACAATCAGTGATTAGTATATTCATGTATCCCTCAACCCCAAACAACGTTCATTATGAGGGAGGGCAAAGCAAGTCTACAGTATTCATGCCGACGCTGTTCTCAAGCGCCTCCGGTTCCCTGTGTGGACTTAGAGGGGGTATTGGATCCAGAAATCAGAAACAGAGAAACAGCGACCAACATGTGCAATGCCTGGCAGCCCATGCACGGAGTGGGCAGGGCCATATGCCATGCAGACCCTCGGAAGATGTCTTATTCTTAGAAGGTAATGAGGTGCTGCCCATCGGCATCCTCTGAATCTTGCTGTCAGGGATTTTGTCAGGGGTGTTTTCAGGGCGCTTATTGGTTACGATTCGCAGACACATTGAGAACCAAACAGGTCATACGTTGGAGCCGAGGTTCAATCGCGCGGTAACGAAAAAAAGTCAAAATCAATTAGGATAGGGGAGATTCAGGGCCTGCGACCAGCTGTTCACCCCCGACACCCTACTTCTGGGCTACTTCTGGTAGCAAAGCTTCATTCCCAGATACCAACAAAACGTTATCTGCCTGCTGACATAGAATGCCACCAAGGCTCTGCATCCCTCCAATAAACAGTGCTGCATGCCACCGTAAGAAAAACACCTTCTGACCAGAACATCGAAAATACCTTCTGGCAGGCCCGCAGACTCCACTGGGATCTCAGTGTCGCCAGGATCCAGCGCCGCGGGACCATTCGTCCTCTCAACCTGAGCCTTGACAGCCGCAGGCACCGCTGGCTTGGACGCGAGGGAGCTAGATGCCGCTCGCGGCCGCTTCTTCGGCTGCGGCTTGAGCTTGGTGAGGCGCCCACCGAAGCCGGCGGCGGCAGCGGCTGGGGCCTCCAGGTCTAGCACCATCGGGCCAGGACTGTTCTCATCTGCAATCCTCCCCGCAACAGGTACAGCTGTCCCAGCCGCAAGGGAGGCAGAAACCTCAAGCCTCCCCCTCGGCAGCAGGTTCAGAAATCTATCAATGTCAGCGGGGGCCTTATAGTTCAGCTCCACTGGATCATTGCTAGTCGGAATCAGGAGCTCGGCTGCCACTGGCGCAGCTACTGCCACTGGCGCAGCTACTGCCACTGGCGCAGCTACTGCCACTGGCGCAGCTACTGCCACTGGCGCAGCTACTGCCACAAGGGGAGGGGATACCGCTCGCTGCCTCCACATGATGGGTGCTTGCTGCACCCTCTGCGACAAGGGCAGCGAGTACCGCGACAGGTACAGAATATCCAAGGCAGGGTACTTGAGGTTCAGCGCCACGGGATCATTCCTACTCACAACCGGAACCTCGACCTCCACTGGAAAAAATGCAAAAGCCGGAAGGGAGACAGATGCCGCAGCTGTTAGGGGGGCTGATGCCGAAGCTGTTAGGGGGGCAGATGCCACAGCCGTTACGGGGACAGATGCCGCCGCCGCAAGCGAAGTAGATGCCGCAGTCGTAAGGGGGGCAGAGGCCACGGCCATACGCATGGCAGATGCCACAGCCACAATAGCCGCAGCCGGAAGGACGGCAGATGCTGCAGCCGGAAGAGGAGTAGATGCCGCAGCTGCAATAGGGGTAGATGCCGCAGCCATAAGGGGGGTAGATGCCGCAGCCGTTAGGGGGGCAGATGCCTCAGCTGTAAGGGGGGCAGATGCCGCAGCCGTAAGGGGGGCAGATGCCGCAGCCGTAAGGGGGGCAGATGCCGCAGCCGTTAGGAGGGCAGATGCCGCAGCCGTAAGGGGGGCAGATGCCGCAGCCGTAAGGGGAGCAGATGCCGCAGCCGTAAGGGGGGCAGATGCCGCAGCCGTAAGGGGGGCAGATGCCGCAGCCGTAAGGGGGGCAGATGCCGCAGCCGTAAGGGTGGCAGATGCCGCAGCCGTAAGGGTGGCAGATGCCGCAGCCGTAAGGGGGGCAGATGCCGCAGCCGTTAGGGGGGCAGATGCCGCAGCCGTAAGGGGGGCAGATGCCGCAGCCGTTAGGGGGGCAGATGCCGCAGCCGTAAGGGGGGCAGATGCCGCAGCCGTTAGGGGGGCAGATGCCGCAGCTGTAAAGGGGGCAGATGCCGCAGCCGTAAGGGGGGCAGATGCCGCAGCCGTAAGGGGGGCAGATGCCGCAGCCGTTAGGGGGGCAGATGCCGCAGCCGTAAGGGGGGCAGATGCCGCAGCCGTAAGGGGGGCAGATGCCGCAGCCGTAAGGGGGGCAGATGCCGCAGCCGTAAGGGGGGCAGATGCCGCAGCCGTAAGGGGGGCAGATGCCGCAGCCGTAAGGGGGGCAGATGCCGCAGCCGTAAGGGGGGCAGATGCCGCAGCCGTAAGGGGGGCAGATGCCGCAGCCGTAAGGGGGGCAGATGCCGCAGCTGTTAGGGGGGCAGATGCAGCAGCCGTAAGGGGGGCAGATGCAGCAGCCGTAAGGGGGGCAGATGCCGCAGCTGTTAGGGGGGCAGATGCCGCAGCTGTAAGGGGGGCAGATGCCGCAGCTGTAAGGGTGGCAGATGCAGCAGCTGTAAGGGTGGCAGATGCAGCAGCTGTAAGGGGGGCAGATGCCGCAGCTGTAAGGGTGGCAGATGCAGCAGCTGTAAGGGGGGCAGATGCAGCAGCTGTAAGGGGGGCAGATGCCGCAGCTGTAAGGGGGGCAGATGCCGCAGCTGTAAGGGTGGCAGATGCAGCAGCTGTAAGGGTGGCAGATGCAGCAGCTGTAAGGGGGGCAGATGCCGCAGTTGTAAGGGTGGCAGATGCAGCAGCTGTAAGGGGGGCAGATGCAGCAGCTGTAAGGGGGGCAGATGCAGCAGCTGTAAGGGGGGCAGATGCCGCAGCTGTAAGGGTGGCAGATGCCGCAGCTGTAAGGGTGGCAGATGCCGCAGCTGTAAGGGTGGCAGATGCCGCAGCTGTAAGGGGGGCAGATGCCGCAGCTGTAAGGGGGGCAGATGCCGCAGCTGTAAGGGGGGCAGATGCCGCAGCCGTAAGGGGGGCAGATGCCGCAGCCGTAAGGGGGGCAGATGCCGCAGCCGTAAGGGGGGCAGATGCCGCAGCTGTTAGGGGGGCAGATGCAGCAGCCGTAAGGGGGGCAGATGCAGCAGCCGTAAGGGGGGCAGATGCCGCAGCTGTTAGGGGGCAGATGCCGCAGCTGTAAGGGGGGCAGATGCCGCAGCTGTAAGGGTGGCAGATGCAGCAGCTGTAAGGGTGGCAGATGCAGCAGCTGTAAGGGGGGCAGATGCCGCAGCTGTAAGGGTGGCAGATGCAGCAGCTGTAAGGGGGGCAGATGCAGCAGCTGTAAGGGGGGCAGATGCCGCAGCTGTAAGGGGGGCAGATGCCGCAGCTGTAAGGGTGGCAGATGCAGCAGCTGTAAGGGTGGCAGATGCAGCAGCTGTAAGGGGGGCAGATGCCGCAGTTGTAAGGGTGGCAGATGCAGCAGCTGTAAGGGGGGCAGATGCAGCAGCTGTAAGGGGGGCAGATGCAGCAGCTGTAAGGGGGGCAGATGCCGCAGCTGTAAGGGTGGCAGATGCAGCAGCTGTAAGGGGGGCAGATGCCGCAGCTGTAAGGGTGGCAGATGCAGCAGCTGTAAGGGTGGCAGATGCAGCAGCTGTAAGGGTGGCAGATGCAGCAGCTGTAAGGGGGGCAGATGCAGCAGCTGTAAGGGGGGCAGATGCCGCAGTTGTAAGGGTGGCAGATGCAGCAGCTGTAAGGGTGGCAGATGCAGCAGCTGTAAGGGGGGCAGATGCAGCAGCTGTAAGGGTGGCAGATGCAGCAGCTGTAAGGGGGGCAGATGCAGCAGCTGTAAGGGTGGCAGATGCAGCAGCTGTAAGGGGGGCAGATGCAGCAGCTGTAAGGGGGGCAGATGCTGCAGCTGTAAGGGTGGCAGATGCAGCAGCTGTAAGGGGGGCAGATGCAGCAGCTGTAAGGGTGGCAGATGCAGCAGCTGTAAGGGGGGCAGATGCAGCAGCTGTAAGGGTGGCAGATGCCGCAGCTGTAAGGGTGGCAGATGCCGCAGCTGTAAGGGGGGCAGATGCCGCAGCTGTAAGGGGGGCAGATGCCGCAGCTGTAAGGGGGGCAGATGCCGCAGCTGTAAGGGTGGCAGATGCCGCAGCTGTAAGGGTGGCAGATGCCGCAGCTGTAAGGGGGGCAGATGCAGCAGCTGTAAGGGTGGCAGATGCCGCAGCTGTAAGGGTGGCAGATGCCGCAGCTGTAAGGGGGGCAGATGCCGCAGCTGTAAGGGTGGCAGATGCCGCAGCTGTAAGGGGGGCAGATGCCGCAGCTGTAAGGGTGGCAGATGCCGCAGCTGTAAGGGTGGCAGATGCCGCAGCTGTAAGGGTGGCAGATGCCGCAGCTGTAAGGGTGGCAGATGCCGCAGCTGTAAGGGTGGCAGATGCCGCAGCTGTAAGGGTGGCAGATGCCGCAGCTGTAAGGGTGGCAGATGCAGCAGCTGTAAGGGTGGCAGATGCCGCAGCTGTAAGGGGGGCAGATGCCGCAGCTGTAAGGGGGGCAGATGCCGCAGCTGTAAGGGTGGCAGATGCAGCAGCTGTAAGGGTGGCAGATGCCGCAGCTGTAAGGGGGGCAGATGCCGCAGCTGTAAGGGGGGCAGATGCAGCAGCTGTAAGGGTGGCAGATGCCGCAGCTGTAAGGGGGGCAGATGCCGCAGCTGTAAGGGTGGCAGATGCCGCAGCTGTAAGGGTGGCAGATGCCGCAGCTGTAAGGGGGGCAGATGCCGCAGCTGTAAGGGTGGCAGATGCCGCAGCTGTAAGGGGGGCAGATGCCGCAGCTGTAAGGGGGGCAGATGCAGCAGCTGTAAGGGGGGCAGATGCCGCAGCTGTAAGGGGGGCAGATGCCGCAGCTGTAAGGGTGGCAGATGCCGCAGCTGTAAGGGGGGCAGATGCCGCAGCTGTAAGGGGGGCAGATGCCGCAGCTGTAAGGGGGGCAGATGCCGCAGCTGTAAGGGGGGCAGATGCCGCAGCTGTAAGGGGGGCAGATGCCGCAGCTGTAAGGGGGGCAGATGCCGCAGCTGTAAGGGGGGCAGATGCCGCAGCTGTAAGGGTGGCAGATGCCGCAGCTGTAAGGGGGGCAGATGCCGCAGCTGTAAGGGGGGCAGATGCCGCAGCTGTAAGGGGGGCAGATGCCGCAGCTGTAAGGGGGGCAGATGCCGCAGCTGTAAGGGGGGCAGATGCCGCAGCTGTAAGGGTGGCAGATGCAGCAGCTGTAAGGGGGGCAGATGCCGCAGCTGTAAGGGGGCAGATGCCGCAGCTGTAAGGGTGGCAGATGCCGCAGCTGTAAGGGTGGCAGATGCCGCAGCTGTAAGGGGGGCAGATGCAGCAGCTGTAAGGGGGGCAGATGCCGCAGCTGTAAGGGGGGCAGATGCCGCAGCTGTAAGGGTGGCAGATGCCGCAGCTGTAAGGGGGGCAGATGCCGCAGCTGTAAGGGGGGCAGATGCCGCAGCTGTAAGGGGGGCAGATGCAGCAGCTGTAAGGGTGGCAGATGCCGCAGCTGTAAGGGGGGCAGATGCCGCAGCTGTAAGGGGGGCAGATGCCGCAGCTGTAAGGGGGGCAGATGCCGCAGCTGTAAGGGTGGCAGATGCCGCAGCTGTAAGGGTGGCAGATGCCGCAGCTGTAAGGGGGGCAGATGCCGCAGCTGTAAGGGGTGGCAGATGCCGCAGCTGTAAGGGTGGCAGATGCCGCAGCTGTAAGGGGGGCAGATGCCGCAGCTGTAAGGGTGGCAGATGCCGCAGCTGTAAGGGGGGCAGATGCCGCAGCTGTAAGGGTGGCAGATGCCGCAGCTGTAAGGGTGGCAGATGCCGCAGCTGTAAGGGTGGCAGATGCCGCAGCTGTAAGGGTGGCAGATGCCGCAGCTGTAAGGGTGGCAGATGCCGCAGCTGTAAGGGTGGCAGATGCCGCAGCTGTAAGGGTGGCAGATGCAGCAGCTGTAAGGGTGGCAGATGCCGCAGCTGTAAGGGGGGCAGATGCCGCAGCTGTAAGGGGGGCAGATGCCGCAGCTGTAAGGGTGGCAGATGCAGCAGCTGTAAGGGTGGCAGATGCCGCAGCTGTAAGGGGGGCAGATGCCGCAGCTGTAAGGGGGGCAGATGCAGCAGCTGTAAGGGTGGCAGATGCCGCAGCTGTAAGGGGGGCAGATGCCGCAGCTGTAAGGGTGGCAGATGCAGCAGCTGTAAGGGTGGCAGATGCCGCAGCTGTAAGGGGGGCAGATGCCGCAGCTGTAAGGGTGGCAGATGCCGCAGCTGTAAGGGGGGCAGATGCCGCAGCTGTAAGGGGGGCAGATGCAGCAGCTGTAAGGGGGGCAGATGCCGCAGCTGTAAGGGGGGCAGATGCCGCAGCTGTAAGGGTGGCAGATGCCGCAGCTGTAAGGGGGGCAGATGCCGCAGCTGTAAGGGGGGCAGATGCCGCAGCTGTAAGGGGGGCAGATGCCGCAGCTGTAAGGGTGGCAGATGCCGCAGCTGTAAGGGGGGCAGATGCCGCAGCTGTAAGGGGGGCAGATGCCGCAGCTGTAAGGGGGCAGATGCCGCAGCTGTAAGGGTGGCAGATGCCGCAGCTGTAAGGGGGCAGATGCCGCAGCTGTAAGGGGGGCAGATGCCGCAGCTGTAAGGGGGGCAGATGCCGCAGCTGTAAGGGTGGCAGATGCCGCAGCTGTAAGGGGGGCAGATGCCGCAGCTGTAAGGGTGGCAGATGCAGCAGCTGTAAGGGGGGCAGATGCCGCAGCTGTAAGGGGGGCAGATGCCGCAGCTGTAAGGGTGGCAGATGCCGCAGCTGTAAGGGTGGCAGATGCCGCAGCTGTAAGGGGGGCAGATGCAGCAGCTGTAAGGGTGGCAGATGCCGCAGCTGTAAGGGGGGCAGATGCCGCAGCTGTAAGGGTGGCAGATGCCGCAGCTGTAAGGGTGGCAGATGCCGCAGCTGTAAGGGGGGCAGATGCAGCAGCTGTAAGGGGGGCAGATGCCGCAGCTGTAAGGGTGGCAGATGCCGCAGCTGTAAGGGTGGCAGATGCCGCAGCTGTAAGGGTGGCAGATGCCGCAGCTGTAAGGGGGGCAGATGCCGCAGCTGTAAGGGGGGCAGATGCCGCAGCTGTAAGGGGGGCAGATGCAGCAGCTGTAAGGGTGGCAGATGCCGCAGCTGTAAGGGGGGCAGATGCCGCAGCTGTAAGGGTGGCAGATGCCGCAGCTGTAAGGGTGGCAGATGCCGCAGCTGTAAGGGGGGCAGATGCCGCAGCTGTAAGGGTGGCAGATGCCGCAGCTGTAAGGGTGGCAGATGCCGCAGCTGTAAGGGGGGCAGATGCCGCAGCTGTAAGGGGGGCAGATGCCGCAGCTGTAAGGGGGGCAGATGCCGCAGCTGTAAGGGTGGCAGATGCCGCAGCTGTAAGGGGGGCAGATGCCGCAGCTGTAAGGGTGGCAGATGCCGCAGCTGTAAGGGGGCAGATGCCGCAGCTGTAAGGGGGGCAGATGCCGCAGCTGTAAGGGGGGCAGATGCCGCAGCTGTAAGGGGGGCAGATGCCGCAGCTGTAAGGGGGGCAGATGCCGCAGCTGTAAGGGTGGCAGATGCCGCAGCTGTAAGGGGGGCAGATGCCGCAGCTGTAAGGGGGGCAGATGCCGCAGCTGTAAGGGGGGCAGATGCCGCAGCTGTAAGGGGGGCAGATGCCGCAGCTGTAAGGGGGGCAGATGCCGCAGCTGTAAGGGTGGCAGATGCAGCAGCTGTAAGGGGGGCAGATGCCGCAGCTGTAAGGGGGGCAGATGCCGCAGCTGTAAGGGTGGCAGATGCCGCAGCTGTAAGGGTGGCAGATGCCGCAGCTGTAAGGGGGGCAGATGCAGCAGCTGTAAGGGGGGCAGATGCCGCAGCTGTAAGGGGGGCAGATGCCGCAGCTGTAAGGGTGGCAGATGCCGCAGCTGTAAGGGGGGCAGATGCCGCAGCTGTAAGGGGGGCAGATGCCGCAGCTGTAAGGGGGGCAGATGCAGCAGCTGTAAGGGTGGCAGATGCCGCAGCTGTAAGGGGGGCAGATGCCGCAGCTGTAAGGGGGGCAGATGCCGCAGCTGTAAGGGGGGCAGATGCCGCAGCTGTAAGGGTGGCAGATGCCGCAGCTGTAAGGGTGGCAGATGCCGCAGCTGTAAGGGGGGCAGATGCCGCAGCTGTAAGGGGGGCAGATGCCGCAGCTGTAAGGGTGGCAGATGCCGCAGCTGTAAGGGGGGCAGATGCCGCAGCTGTAAGGGTGGCAGATGCCGCAGCTGTAAGGGGGGCAGATGCCGCAGCTGTAAGGGTGGCAGATGCCGCAGCTGTAAGGGTGGCAGATGCCGCAGCTGTAAGGGTGGCAGATGCCGCAGCTGTAAGGGTGGCAGATGCCGCAGCTGTAAGGGTGGCAGATGCCGCAGCTGTAAGGGTGGCAGATGCCGCAGCTGTAAGGGTGGCAGATGCAGCAGCTGTAAGGGTGGCAGATGCCGCAGCTGTAAGGGGGGCAGATGCCGCAGCTGTAAGGGGGGCAGATGCCGCAGCTGTAAGGGTGGCAGATGCAGCAGCTGTAAGGGTGGCAGATGCCGCAGCTGTAAGGGGGGCAGATGCCGCAGCTGTAAGGGGGGCAGATGCCGCAGCTGTAAGGGTGGCAGATTGCGCAGCTGTTAAGGGTGGCAGATGCCGCCAGCTGTAAGGGTGGCAGATGCCGCAGCTGTAAGGGGCAGGATGCCGCAGCTGAAGTGTGGCAGATGCAGCAGCTGTAAGGGTGGGCAGATGCAGCAGCTGTAAGGGGGCAGATGCCGCAGCTGTAAGGGGGGCAGATGCCGCAGCTGTAAGGTGGCAGATGCCGCAGCTGTAAGGGGGCAGATGCCGCAGCTGTAAGGGGGGCAGATGCCGCAGCTGTAAGGGTGGCAGATGCCGCAGCTGTAAGGGGGCAGATGCCGCTAGCTGTAAGGGGGGATGACGCAGATGTAAGGGTGGCAGATGCGCAGTGTAAGGGGGGCGGGGGGGACAGATTGCCGCAGCTGTAAGGGGGGCAGATGCCGCAGCTGTAAGGGGGCAGATGCCGCAGCTGTAAGGGTGGCAGAGCCGCAGCTGTAAGGGGGGCAGATGCCGCAGCTGTAAGGGGGCAGATGCCGCAGCTGTAAGGGGGCAGATGCCGCAGCTGTAAGGGGGCAGATGCCGCAGCTGTAAGGGGGGCAGATGCCGCAGCTGTAAGGGGGGCAGATGCCGCAGCTGTAAGGGTGGCAGATGCCGCAGCTGTAAGGGGGGCAGATGCCGCAGCTGTAAGGGGGCAGATGCCGCAGCTGTAAGGGGGGCAGATGCCGCAGCTGTAAGGGGGGCAGATGCCGCAGCTGTAAGGGGGGCAGATGCCGCAGCTGTAAGGGTGGCAGATGCAGCAGCTGTAAGGGGGCAGATGCCGCAGCTGTAAGGGGGGCAGATGCCGCAGCTGTAAGGGTGGCAGATGCCGCAGCTGTAAGGGTGGCAGATGCCGCAGCTGTAAGGGGGCAGATGCAGCAGCTGTAAGGGTGGCAGATGCAGCAGCTGTAAGGGGGGCAGATGCCGCAGCTGTAAGGGTGGCAGATGCCGCAGCTGTAAGGGTGGCAGATGCCGCAGCTGTAAGGGGGGCAGATGCCGCAGCTGTAAGGGGGGCAGATGCCGCAGCTGTAAGGGTGGCAGATGCCGCAGCTGTAAGGGTGGCAGATGCCGGCAGCTGTAAGGGTGCAGATGCCGCAGCTGTAAGGGGGGCAGATGCCGCAGCTGTTAAGGGGGGCAGATGCCGCAGCTGTAAGGGTGGCAGATGCCGCAGCTGTAAGGGTGGCAGATGCCGCAGCTGTAAGGGTGGCAGATGCCGCAGCTGTAAGGGGGGCAGATGCAGCAGCTGTAAGGGGGGCAGATGCCGCAGCTGTAAGGGGGGCAGATGCAGCAGCTGTAAGGGTCGCCAGATTCAGCAGCTGTAGGGGGCAGATGCCGCAGCTGTAAGGGTGGGCAGATGCCGCAGCTGTAAGGGGGGCAGATGCCTGCAGCTGTAAGGGGGGCAGATGCCGCAGCTGGTAAGGGGTGGCAGATGCCGCAGCTGTAAGGGGGGCAGATGCCAGCAGCTGTAAGGGGGGCAGATGCCGCAGCTGTAAGGGGGGCAGATGCAGCAGCTGTAAGGGTGGCAGATGCAGCAGCTGTAAGGGGGGCAGATGCCGCAGCTGTAAGGGGGGCAGATGCAGCAGCTGTAAGGGGGGCAGATGCCGCAGCTGTAAGGGTGGCAGATGCAGCAGCTGTAAGGGGGGCAGATGCCGCAGCTGTAAGGGGGGCAGATGCCGCAGCTGTAAGGGGGGCAGATGCAGCAGCTGTAAGGGGGGCAGATGCCGCAGCTGTAAGGGGGGCAGATGCAGCAGCTGTAAGGGGGGCAGATGCCGCAGCTGTAAGGGTGGCAGATGCCGCAGCTGTAAGGGGGGCAGATGCCGCAGCTGTAAGGGGGGCAGATGCAGCAGCTGTAAGGGTGGCAGATGCCGCAGCTGTAAGGGGGGCAGATGCAGCAGCTGTAAGGGGGGCAGATGCCGCAGCTGTAAGGGTGGCAGATGCAGCAGCTGTAAGGGTGGCAGATGCCGCAGCTGTAAGGGTGGCAGATGCAGCAGCTGTAAGGGTGGCAGATGCTTCCCGCTGCCTCTTTGCAAGGCCCCGCACACCTGTGAAAGGGGAAGAGGATGCCAAGGAATGGGATGTCTGGTAAAGGCAGGAAGAGAGGCGGGCGATCCCAACAGCACCAGGGTTTCAATAAAAGCAGCACTGTACTAGGAGGGCTCAAGGCACGCAAAAACCACCTAACCGGAACTAATCCGTATTGAACTCGGGACTAAACCAAAAGTAAACCGAGACAGGACCTCCCGGGTGAGTGGCTCATTATAGGAGCCAGGCTTATCAGTGCATCGACCCGAAGGCGTCGCACCCCGAATGGCGTCCGGGGGACGAGCAAGCTCACCCGAAGCCTTCCTGCCCGCCTTCTTCGCAGCCAGCGCCAGCACCATGATGTTGTCCACCACAGGCAGCGGCCTATTGGATCGTCGCAGCCGGGACTTCAATCCACCGTTGCCGTTGGAAGCAAGCCCCTGACGCGGAGCACCCAGCATGGCCTTGAGGACTGGCTTCAGGGGACCAGGAGTCCGCCCCGAAGAGTCCGTGACCCCACCGCCCACCCGCGTGGGAGGCGCCCCGTTCAGCAAGTCCAGCAACGCATCCGCAGCCTCGGCCTGGCAAGGGGACTGGGGGTCTGAGGCGGAAGGGGCCCCAGGAGGGCTCCCAGTCTCTCCGACGGTCTCTGAGGCCGGGGCCGCAACTTCGCCTCGAGCCTCCATAGCCAACAACCTGAAGGTAGCGACAGGTAGCAAGGGCTTCAGGACAGCAGGCGGCCAGGTAGCCAATTATTTAACCTGGGTTCAACCCTGGGTATTTAACCTGGGATCAACTCTGGGTATTTAACCTGGGATCAACCCTGGGTATTTAACCTGGGATCAACCCTGGGTATTTAACCTGGGATCAACCCTGGGTATTTAACCTGGGTTCAACCCTGGGTATTTAACCTGGGATCAACCCTGGGTATTTAACCTGGGATCAACCCTGGGTATTTAACCTGGGTTCAACCCTGGGTATTTAACCTGGGATCAACCCTGGGTATTTAACCTGGGTTCAACCCTGGGTATTTAACCTGGGTTCAACCCTGGGTATTTAACCTGGGATCAACCCTGGGTATTTAACCTGGGTTCAACCCTGGGTATTTAACCTGGGTTCAACCCTGGGTATTTAACCTGGGATCAACCCTGGGTATTTAACCTGGGATCAACCCTGGGTATTTAACCTGGGATCAACCCTGGGTATTTAACCTGGGTTCAACCCTGGGTATTTAACCTGGGATCAACCCTGGGTATTTAACCTGGGTTCAACCCTGGGTATTTAACCTGGGATCAACCCTGGGTATTTAACCTGGGATCAACCCTGGGTATTGAACCTGGGTTCAACCCTGGGTATTTAACCTGGGTTCAACCCTGGGTATTTAACCTGGGTTCAACCCTGGGTATTGAACCTGGGATCAACCCTGGGTATTTAACATGGGTTCAACCCTGGGTATTTAACCTGGGATCAACCCTGGGTATTTAACCTGGGTTCAACCCTGGGTATTTAACCTGGGTTCAACCCTGGGTATTTAACCTGGGATCAACCCTGGGTATTTAACCTGGGTTCAACCCTGGGTATTTAACCTGGGTTCAACCCTGGGTATTTAACCTGGGATCAACCCTGGGTATTGAACCTGGGATCAACCCTGGGTATTTAACCTGGGTTCAACCCTGGGTATTTAACCTGGGTTCAACCCTGGGTATTTAACCTGGGATCAACCCTGGGTATTTAACCTGGGATCAACCCTGGGTATTTAACCTAGGATCAACCCTGGGTATTTAACCTGGGTTCAACCCTGGGTATTTAACCTGGGTTCAACCCTGGGTATTTAACATGGGATCAACCCTGGGTATTTAACCTGGGTTCAACCCTGGGTATTTAACCTGGGTTCAACCCTGGGTATTTAACCTGGGTTCAACCCTGGGTATTTAACCTGGGATCAACCCTGGGTATTTAACCTGGGTTCAACCCTGGGTATTTAACCTGGGATCAACCCTGGGTATTTAACATGGGATCAACCCTGGGTATTTAACCTGGGATCAACCCTGGGTATTTAACCTGGGATCAACCCTGGGTATTTAACCTGGGATCAACCCTGGGTATTTAACCTGGGATCAACCCTGGGTATTTAACCTGGGATCAACCCTGGGTATTTAACCTGGGTTCAACCCTGGGTATTTAACCTGGGTTCAGCCCTGGGTATTTAACCTGGGATCAACCCTGGGTATTTAACCTGGGATCAACCCTGGGTATTTAACCTGGGATCAACCCTGGGTATTTAACCTGGGTTCAACCCTGGGTATTTAACCTGGGATCAACCCTGGGTATTTAACCTGGGATCAACCCTGGGTATTTAACCTGGGTTCAACCCTGGGTATTTAACCTGGGATCAACCCTGGGTATTTAACCTGGGATCAACCCTGAGTATTTAACCTGGGATCAACCCTGAGTATTTAACCTGGGATCAACCCTAAGTATTTAACATGGGATCAACCCTGGGTATTTAACCTGGGATCAACCCTGGGTATTGAACCTGGGATCAACCCTGGGTATTGAACCTGGGTTCAACCCTGGGTATTTAACCTGGGATCAACCCTGGGTATTTAACCTGGGATCAACCCTGGGTATTTAACCTGGGATCAACCCTGGGTATTGAACCTGGGATCAACCCTGGGTATTTAACCTGGGATCAACCCTGGGTATTTAACCTGGGATCAACCCTGGGTATTTAACCTGGGTTCAACCCTGGGTATTTAACCTGGGATCAACCCTGGGTATTGAACCTGGGATCAACCCTGGGTATTTAACCTGGGTTCAACCCTGGGTATTTAACCTGGGATCAACCCTGGGTATTTAACCTGGGTTCAACCCTGGGTATTTAACCTGGGATCAACCCTGGGTATTTAACATGGGATCAACCCTGGGTATTTAACCTGGGATCAACCCTGGGTATTTAACCTGGGATCAACCCTGGGTATTTAACCTGGGATCAACCCTGGGTATTTAACCTGGGATCAACCCTGGGTATTTAACCTGGGATCAACCCTGGGTATTTAACCTGGGATCAACCCTGAGTATTTAACCTGGGATCAACCCTGAGTATTTAACCTGGGATCAACCCTGGGTATTGAACCTGGGTTCAACCCTGGGTATTTAACCTGGGATGAACCCTGACTGATCTACTGCCGGTGGTCCGGGCGGCAGGCGCCATGATGCCCCAGCTGATCCCCCCCGCCAATGGCCGCAATGTAGCGGAAATGCTGCTGAAGCGCCCTTCCATTTAAATAAAGCAGCAGCACCAGGCAAATGCCTCGAGAGCAAGAAGCCGACATGACGCCTTGAAAGTGCCACTCGTACCAAATGCTCGGATCATAATCAAGATTGCTGACATTGCCAGTTTTCAGCTCAGTGACACACATCTGAGTCCTAGACCTCGAGATGGCATGGGCTTGGTATCGCTGTGATCACATCACGATTTACTAGAGCGCATTGAAGCTGCGATTTAGCCACATCACAGCCTACCACCGATGGTGCCTGCTGGTGCTGCAAGCCCTGCTGCTTGGGCCACCAGCTGAAGGCCGGGCAAGCTCTGGTCCCCATCGGCCTAGTAATGGCCGCCCAGAGGCCTGTGAAAATATGCTATACATCACACTATCATGATCTAGATCACACTATGACAGGAACACTGGATCACACTATCATGATATATATCACACTATCACTGGATCACACGATGTGCTTACCCCGCATGACCATATCATGATCTAAATCACACTATCACAGGATCACTGGGCCACATGTTGTGCTTGCCCCCCACAAGGACTGCAGGACCACATCATGTGCATGCCCTGGACCTCGTGATCTGCTAAGATTATGCTTGCCCTGCATCTCTCTCCTACTCAAGTCAACCCACCTTTCTTCAATCTGCTTCAGCCATTGCTTCATTTTTGTGTGAAGGCAGCCATACCTGTAGTGTGAACATATGGGATGTCAGTCAGCAGGAAGGTGGTCAGCTTGGACGTTGTGGACAAAATGGTGGTGACAAAAGGATGAACACAAGGGTGGACGAAACAGTGGAGACTAAGGTTCGAAAACCAGTGGAGACAAGGGTGCAGGAAATAGTGTGGATACAAGGGTGGACAAAAGGGTGAACACATGGATTGTCAGTCTGCAGGCAGGGGGGAGCCTCGATTCCATGGACACTAGAGTGGAGGATGCGTGTAGAAAAGGGCGTAGAAAAAAGAGAACACATCCATGGTCAGTCAACAGGCAACTAGCCAGTTAGAGGTTGTGAAGAACAGTGGAGATAACGGTGGACAAAGGTGGACACAACAGTGGAGAAAAGGGGGGACAAGAGAGTGGAGAAAAGGGTGGACAAAACAGTGGAGAAATGGGGTAACACATATATTGCCCGTCAGCTGGGAGGGGGGAGCATATTTGACGTACCGACAGTGGACAAAACAGCTGAGAAAAGGGTATTGACAAGGGACACATCAGGAGCCAGCAGGTGGGGGGCAGCAGGTAGCCAGCAGGTGGGGGGGCAGGCAGGGGGGCAGCAGGTAGGGGGGCAGCAGGCAGTCAGAAGGTAGCAAGCAGGTAGCCAGCAGGTAGGGGGGCGGCAGGCAGTCAGAAGGTAGCCAGCAGGTAGGGGGGCAGCAGGTAGCCAGCAGGCAGGGGGGCAGCAGGTAGCCAGCAGGTAGCCAGCAGGCAGCCAGCAGGTAGCCAGCAGGTAGCCAGCAGGTAGGGGGGCAGCAGGTAGCAAGCAGGTAGGGGGGCAGCAGGCAGCCAGCAGGTAGCCAGCAGGTAGGGGGGCAGCAGGTAGCCAGCAGGTAGCCAGCAGGTAGGGGGGCAGCAGGTAGCAAGCAGGTAGGGGGGAAGCAGGCAGCCAGCAGGTAGCCAGCAGGTAGCCAGCAGGTAGCCAGCAGGTAGGGGGGCAGCAGGTAGCAAGCAGGTAGGGGGGCAGCAGGTAGCCAGCAGGTAGCCAGCAGGTAGGGGGGCAGCAGGTAGCCAGCAGGTAGGGGGGCAGCAGGTAGCCAGCAGGTAGCCAGCAGGCAGCCAGCAGGTAGCCAGCAGGTAGCCAGCAGGTAGCCAGCAGGTAGGGGGGCAGCAGGTAGCAAGCAGGTAGGGGGGCAGCAGGCAGCCAGCAGGTAGCCAGCAGGTAGGGGGGCAGCAGGTATCAAGCAGGTAGGGGGGCAGCAGGCAGCCAGCATGTAGCCAGCATGTAGCCAGCATGTAGCCAGCAGACAGGGGGGCAGCAGGTAGCAAGCAGGTAGGGGGGCAGCAGGCAGCCAGCAGGCAGTCAGCAGGTAGGGGGGCAGCAGGTAGCCAGCAGGTAGCCAGCATGTAGCCAGCAGGCAGGGGGGCAGCAGGTAGCCAGCAGGTAGCCAGCATGTAGCCAGCAGGTAGGGGGGCAGCAGGTAGCCAGCAGGTAGCCAGCAGGTAGGGGGGCAGCAGGTATCAAGCAGGTAGGGGGGCAGCAGGCAGCCAGCATGTAGCCAGCATGTAGCCAGCATGTAGCCAGCAGACAGGGGGGCAGCAGGTAGCAAGCAGGTAGGGGGGCAGCAGGCAGCCAGCAGGCAGTCAGCAGGTAGGGGGGCAGCAGGTAGCCAGCAGGTAGCCAGCATGTAGCCAGCAGGCAGGGGGGCAGCAGGTAGCCAGCAGGTAGCCAGCATGTAGCCAGCAGGTAGGGGGGCAGCAGGTAGCCAGCAGGTAGCCAGCAGGTAGGGGGGCAGCAGGTAGCCAGCAGGTAGGGGGCAGCAGGTAGGGGGGCAGCAGGTAGCCAGCAGGTAGACAGCAGGTAGGGGGCAGCAGGTAGCCAGCAGGTAGACAGCAGGTAGGGGGCAGCAGGTAGCCAGCAGGTAGCCAGCAGGTAGCCAGCAGGTAGCCAGCAGGTAGGGGGGCAGCAGGTTGACAGCAGGTTGACAGCAGGTAGGGGGGCAGCGTTGACATGGTGGAGAAAAGGGTGGACAAATCATTTGTCAATGACCACTTGACCGGACAGGGGGGCAGCAGAAATATGGTGGACAAAAGGTTTGAGAAAGAATGAAGCAGGAGTGAGAGAGAGTACGCAGCAACCTCGCTGCCCACCCTCCGAAGAAGCTGAGCTGCCCAATCCCCGCTTCAAACTGTCCGGTCGGGACCTGCTCCGCAGCTTCCGGCGGCAGGCTAGGGTGCGGCGCGTCCCATTTAAGCACAAAGCGGCAGGTACATGCCTCCTCGCCTGAGGAGCCGCCGGCAAGAGGGGGCGAGGAGGGGAGCGGGGGGCAGGGGGGGGGGGGCGCTTGTTAAGTAAATAAAATGAGATGCCCTGAAGCGTTGTTTCAGGAAGAAACCCGTTTCGGCGGTCCCACGGGGTATGCTATCAGACGGCGCTTATTCTTCTGGCTACCAGGCCACAGTTGGCGAGCAGGCCACTGTTGGCGAGCAGGCCACTGTTGGCAAGCGGGCCACTGTTGGCAAGCGGGCCACTGTTGGCAGGCCGCCCCGATTCGGACCAAACAGGGACCAATCAATGCCGGGCGGCGCATTGGTCATTGTGCCTGAGGACTTCGCTGTTTTGTTCTCTGGCTGAGTCATGGAGGAGCCTTCCGTTTTTTCTGGCTTTTGTTCTGATTCCCGTTAAATATTTAGCTACAGGTACACTACCGGTACCGGTAATACAAAATAAGAAAATAAACGGGGGACCTCCTTATGCTGACTTGTCCCCTGACAGAAACGCACCCGACCCATGCTGTTGGCGGTTCGCCCGCAACACTCGGGCTCCGTAGTACCTGCAGCAACGGGTGGGAAATGGGGAGGCAAAAAGTGGGCAATGGGTGGGCAACAGGTGAACAATGGGTGGACAACGTGTGGGAAATGGGTGGGCAACAGGTGAGCAATGCGTGGGCAATGGGTTACAGAGAGCCGGTGTGCAGGAAGTGAAAATAGCAAGGCACAGTTAGGGAGGTAACAGAATGTGTTCAAGGCATATGCTCCACCCTGAGAAAGCACACAGCCGCCCATGTGTTCAATAACAACGTGTCAGGTGAGCCCTTGTTTTTTCATCAAATCTTCCAGCGTCTCTCTCACTTGATATCATCATCATCCACTTCACACTGGGCGGTCACTTTGTCGCCCACTCGCAGGTCCTGGCAGTTGCCATCCTGCATGGGACTGAGGGGGTGAGAGAGGGAGGGGGAGGGGGGAGGGGGTGAGAGAGGGTAGAAGAGGGAGGAGGGGTGGGGGAAGAGGGAGAGGGGGGGGAGGGGGGGAAGAGGGAGAGGGGGGGGAGGGGGGGAAGAGGGAGAGGGGGGGGGAGGGGGGGAAGAGGAGGAGGGGGGAGGGGAGAGGGGGAAGAGAGGGTGGAAGAGGGGGGGGAGGGGGGGAAGAGGAGGAGGGGGGAGGGGGGGAGGGGATGGAGGAGGGGTGGGGGGGAGGGAGAAGAGAGGGTGGAGGAAGGGGGGGAGGGGGGGAGAGGGTGGAAGAGGAGGGGGGGAGGGGGGGAGGGAGAGAGGAGGGGAGGGGGGGAGGGAGGGAGGAGGGGAGGGGGGAAGGGAGGGAGGAGGGGAAGGGGGGAGGGAGGGAGGAGGGGACGGGGGGGGGGGAGGGAGGAGGGGAGGGGGGGAGGGAGGGAGGAGGGGAGGGGGGGGGGGGAGGGAGGAGGGGAGGGGGGGAGGGAGGGAGGAGGGGAGGGGGGGTGGGGGGGGGAGGGGGAAGAGAGGGTGGAAGAGGAGGGAGGGAGGTGGGGAGCATCGCCCTTGTCAGCCACGGTTGGACTGAAGTGAAATACTGGTCATCGGAATCTGACGCATCAAACGTGATCCCCGAAAGGGAGCCCTGGCCAGCCAGTACTGTGCAACCTGTGCTTATTTTATCAACTACTACGTCACGCTATTCAGGCCACCCTGCCGTCACCCAATACCCGGTTGGAGCTTAACCTGGACTGGCCGTAGGTGGCTCAAGCAGCATAGCTGGCCACACCTGGGGCCGCCAACCAGAGGTCAGCATGGAGCTGAAACGTAGCAGAGTCACGAAAAAACACCTAAACGCTGTGTTTCACAGACAGGATGCAGGACAGGACTGTCATCCTCGATGGCTGCACCCTGTGCGGCATGAAAGGCAGCTAAGACAGACGGGCAGTCAACGAAGTAAACACACACACTGCTGGAGAGGCATCCAGGTAGTCCACCTCCCATGTACAAGCAGACGCGCACACCGCTCGGAAAGCTTTCAGACAGTTAACCTCCCATTTGCCTGCAGACATACACACGGAAAACGCTAGAGATGCAACAAGACAGCCCACCTCCCATTTAGGCGCAGACACGCACACGCACTGCTAGGGGCCCAACATCTGACATGTTGTACATGTTGTACATGTATTGAGCCGAATGGTTTGCAAAAGTGATACGATTGTTTGGATTTGAATTCAAAGCGTACTGATTGACGATTCCGCATCTCGAGGGCTCTTGTTCTGAAGCAGACGATTTTGCCACTCTTCAAGTTGTGCACGCGCGAGGGGCCGAGGAGCGGCACTCTGGGCACATATCATGACGTCCCCAGCCACCCATACACTCGGGTCCTCCGCCACTACTAAGATTATGGCTTTCGTGTACCTCCTAACCCAATATACACATGTGCCGCATACTTGGTACCCCCCCCCACACACGCCCTCCCCACCTGCCTCGCCCTTGCAAGCCATGTACACCCGCCCACCCTTGCAGCCCTGTCACTGCAGCCACCACAAGAACCCAGAGGCTGATAGCTCTATCTCCCGCCACGGTACGGCTCCAAAAGGTTGCAGTCCAATGAGTTGTAGCTGAAGTGTAGCTGAAGCACCCCCTGGGGGAGCATTAACCCTGTAGCCCCCTGGGGAGCATTAACCCTGTAGCCTCCCCACACTCACACTGAGGCAAAGCGGATGCGAGATTCAATCTCCTCCGGGGGCATGACCTCTGTATGGTCCCGGTCATCGTGACCCTGGTAGTAGACGAGCAGGTAGGGGCCGATCCTCGGGTCGCTGCGGACACGCGTTTTTTGAACGTCCAGGTTGTACCTGGAGGGCAGGCCAAGTGTGTGTATGGGGGGGGGGGTGTCAAGACAGGCAGAAGTAGGATGGACGGGGGGGTACCTTCAGGCCCAGGCTTGTTCCCCCTAGCTTGCAGGGTGATAACTGGGAAGGCTTCTAAACACTGCAATTCAGTGTTCGGGACCCCAAGGATGTCATCATCACCCCCAGGCTGGCTTCCATAGATCAGGCACGAGGGTACAGCACAGTTGAGAATCAGATCGTATTTTCTGACAGTATAAAACTGTGTATGGGCAAGTGCTGGCTGATGTGCATACATGTAGCACAAGCTGCAGCAAAGGCGCTCGATGCATTGCATCTTCCCTCTGACAATGGTGCAGAGCACTGTAATGGTCCACAGTCTAGTTGCAGGATTATGCATGGTGATCAAGGTGATCTGCTTCAGGTGTCGAAACTGCAGGCACACATTCTCACCAAGATCCATCTCCGAGCCACAGGCATTCAAGAGGTTCTTTCGCCATAATGAGGCAGGTGCGGCGCGGGCGCAGGCGAGCCTCGATTTGGTGTAGGGAGGAAAACAGCCAAGTCGAAGAGGTTCGAACGCATGAATGAAAAGTTCTCGCCTGTGTGCGCGTCTGGAAGCCTGTTCATAACCTGGGGAGGCTGCGTGTCTCAAATAAATGCAATCTTGTGTACACATCCACTGTGAGTTTAAGCAAATGTTCGCGATGTGGATGCTATACCTGGTATATGGCCTTCCAAACCTACATTTGCGGCGGTGCTACCGTGGGCACTTGCGACGGTAATACTGTGATAGGTTGGATTTTGGTTTGTACTGCTTTGGTCAGTGCTTTGCTCGTACATGGACAATAATGCCAATTTCGGCAATGCCAGGCTGGCCGGGGGTACGCCAAGTGTGAAAGGACCTCTTCCCACTTGCGTGAACCGGGGCTTCATGTAGAATCGGATACCGCTTTCAGGTTCCAGTTGTTTCAAATTTACAGTGAAACGTCAGGCACACGCTTGCAGCGTGCTATTTGCCCATTCCTAAAAAGCTTATCATGTCCGCTCATCAGACTCGCCATTCGACACGGCTCCAGGCATCGCTGGCCCACAAGGGGGCCGAGTCTCCGCGGAGACTGAACTTCGAGGTGCCGATCGTGGAGGAGGCTGAAGAGCCAATGGTCGAGGTAATACACTGAGTCGGACTGGGCTTGAAGGCTTTGGGCCCGCGCTAGTAACTAGCGGCTATCTGGCCCTTAGGAGGCAGTGTTTGTTTCAGCCCGTCGGGTGGTTGCCTTGGGTGCTTGTCTGCCGAATGAACTGTTGCTGAACTTGGACCAGGTCCGTCAGAGCTGTTGTTCCTGTTGCTTTGAGGACTGTGCCTCTGGTCTGGCCTCTGCGTACTCTGCTTGCTTTCGTGATGTAACTTGACGAACCGAAAGCCTGATCCGGCCTGGCCTGTTATGCAGCATAAGTTTCGATAAACAGGAGCGACGGGTCTTCCAACTCGAGCTGTTTTCGACTTCCGTTTGGTCAACCTTGCCCGGCTTAGCCTGTCTGCCCTTCTCATCTGTGAAACTGTGTCCCCTCAGCAGGCTCGTTCAGATGATTTGGTCGGTCCTGAGGTTGGGCAGCAGACCCCGGCACTGCTGCCCGCCCATGTGGAGACGGAAGAATTACCTCCACGAACCCAGGTCAGAGTTTCGAAGGGTTGCTTCGTGAGGTCTTTAGGGGGAAGCGGTTGGTCCCAGTCGTAGAAGAGTGGGGCCTTGTCAGTGAGCTGTCGCAGTTTCCTGCAGGTTCGAGTTTGGAGTTTCCTTGTGGCCGTGGGTGCCGTTGCTTAGCCCCAGAGGTGGGTATGGGTGGGCCCCCCGAGGTGGGCAGTGTTAAGGGAGCGTAGATAAGTCCTCCGGAGGTGAGGCAACGCTGCCCGTTGTTATATGCCCCCGAGGTGGGCAGTGTTAAGGGAGCGTAGATAAGTCCTCCGGAGGTGAGGCAACGCGGCCCGTTGTTATAGGCCCCCGAGGTGGGCAGGGAGGAGTGGAGCGTAGATAAGCCCTCCGGAGGTGAGGCAACGCTGCCCGTTAGTTTGTCGGGCCCGCTGTGGGCAGCTAAGAGCATGTACGTGGGCAGTTAGCAGTCCCGAGTTGGCCAGTTGGTCGGGGGAAGTTGGCTCGTCGGACGTGGTCGCCTTGTGGCGGGAGCTTTTTTTTTTTTTTTTTTTTTTTTTCAAATGAGTGGACGAGTTAGAATGCCTTACGTGGGTACGGAAGTTTTAGAGCGTTCTTGGAGCTAAGCAGAGTTGCTCTTCTGTTGGCAGAGTCTGACCATGCGCGGCCCTTGCCTTTAGTTTACTTCGACGGGCTGGTCCAGGCCGAAGTGTAGCAGCAGCTGTCGGGTTCGCTGCGGGGGGCACCCGGTATGCATGCACCAGGATTTTATTCGTGCGGCACATGACCGTGTCTCTGTCCCTGTCTGTAATAGACCCCCTGGTTTCTTTGGACGTCTGCTTTGCTTCTTTGAGTGCTTATCTGAACGATTATGTGATGTGTTCCCGCTGCGTAGTTGGTGCGTCGGGTCCAAGACGAACGGGGGACCCGCGATGAGCTTATGGAGGAGTTCTTTTTGAGGCTGGCCCAGGGCAAATTCCATCAGGTGGAGAGAGCTGTCGAGGCGCAGAGGCCGGCGACAGCCAGGAGGAGTGGCGAGGCCCCCTCTAGCCCCAGGGACGCTAAGAGGCTGCAGAGGGGCAGCATGGACCCGATGGACAGGCAGCCGATCAGCTCCCCGCCCCCTCGCTTGGTGAGCTCCACCACCACCCTGCCCCTGCCCCACTGGCAGCGCAACACGCGGGTTACCGAGTTCCAACGGAATGTGGACGAGGTCAGGGCGATCGTCCCATCTTGCCTCGCTAACGTGTCTCATGCATATGGAGTAATGGGCGGGAGGCTTCCCGTCGCATTCGATGGGGCGGTGTTCGAGGCTGGCAGGAAGACCTCGGGGTTTGCCGCAGTGATCCACAGCGCTTGGATCCCAGCTGCTGACGCAGTGACCGAGGTTTCGGATCGCGTCCTGCTGGCGAGGCTGGTGGACGACATCATCAGCGCAGCTCTCCCCCTTCTGCCCGTACTGTACTGAGTTTTTGCTCGGCTTTCTAGAACTTGTGTGTCGGAGGAAGGGACCCAACTTTGGAGGTTTGGGCCTCGTGTGCATGTCCGGACGCATGGGGGGGGCGGGGTTCCTTACATGGATTGGAGTGAGCTGTTTTTGGTGATTGCATGGCTTTGATGGGATAAACGTCTTTGACAAAGGGCAGTGGTTCTCTGTGGTAGACTGCTCTGGATCCTGAAACTGGTGTTGTAGTGAAGCAAAGCCTGCCCCCTTAAAGGGGATATTTAAAAAAAAAAAAAAAAAAAAAAAAAAAAAAAAAATGATGAGGTATTGCTTTCGGTGAGGTGATGAGTTATTTACTCACTTATACTGTTGATGATTATACTGTTGATGAACATCTGTAATGGTCGTATACTATGAAACACATCTGGATTCTAGAACGTTTGTGAAGTAGGGCTGACTTAGCTCCAAAAATTCAGAGTTGTCGAACTCAGTTTCGTGTTAATGAAATTGGCTCCCCCTTTGTACTCTTGCTCAGGCCTAGTGCCCCTCCGGAGAAGCAGGGTCAAGATTTTCTCAAATTCGGCTCAGCCCCCTTTGCTACTTCAGCGTCGGCACGGCCGACGGCTCCATTTGGGATCCTGAGCTTCCCTAACCCTCCAAAGGCAAGGCTGGGGTCACTCGGGACCCTGGAAGGGGATGCATGCCCCTTAACTTCAAAAGTTCTCCTCAACGCGCCAGACTCCGCAGCCGGCCTCTTCAAGGGCAGCTTCAGCAGCTCTTTAACTAGTCCTCCCCCGCCTAGTTTTACAGAGAGCGAAACCCGGGGTTTTGGGGAAGCTTGGCAGGGCGAGGCTTGGGATGTGGACTTGGCCAGCGACCCGTTGTCCGTGGCACCCCTCTCAACGCCAGGGTTTGGGCCGGCGGACCCGTCTTTCTTCGACATGGCCCGGGTAGCGCCCCGGGAGGGGGCCTTGGGGGCCATGGAGGAAGCCTTGGCCACGTTGGCCCAGATGGCCCGGAACCCAGACTGGCAGCCCCCGGCCTTGGAGGGTTGGGTGGAGCAGCTAGTCAAGGATATTCCTGACCCTAACAATTTCGTGGCTGGACAGCTGAGGGCTCATGGCTCTGTCCTCGAAGCCTACCTCAGATCTTCGGGAAATTCGAGCAGGGCAGCCTCTCAGGTCCTGCGTTGGGTGAAAGAGGGAATTTACTGCCCAATGAGGGAGGTGGAGCACCCAGGGCAGCAAGCAGCCCCGTTCCATAAGAGGAAGGTGGAGATCGTGACCTCCATGCTTCGCCGGGCCTTGCCGGCGGGAACTGATGTGAACAGCTATCTGACGGGCGATAAGCCTAAACGGGTCCAATTCCCTAACCACAAGAGTGCCGGCACCTACAGTGACTTCGTCACCAAGGAGTTGGCCAGCATGTGTCGGATGGGAGTGGTGAAGGAGTGGGCCGCCGCCGAGCTCCCGGTGGTAATCAACGGGGTGCGAGTGGTGGATGACAAAGCCCCAAAGCTGCGGTGGTGTTTGAATCCGATGTACATCAACCTCTTCATGTCCTACCAGCCGGTCCAATACGAGAAGCTGGCGGACGTGGTACCCCTGGCAGAAGAGGGCGACTTTGCTTTCTCCACGGACGACAAGTCCGGCTACTGGCAGTGCGCTATGCACCCGGCTATGTGGAAGTACCTAGCCTTCGAGGTGAACGGCAAGGTCTACTGCTTCACCCACCTGCCCTTTGGAGTGGCCCCCGCTTGCTACATCTACACCATGATCAAGCAAGAGATCTACAGGCCGCTGAGGGCGTTGGGTTTCCGCTTGGTGGCCTTGATAGACGACCAGCTCAGCTTGCAAAAGGGGGAGCGGAGGGCCCGAGCTCAGTGCGAAGCCATGTGCCGCCTCTTGGGTAGCATGGGCTGGTTCCTAAGCATCCAGAAGTGTCAGTTGAAGCCCACCCAGCTCGTCCGCTTCCTCGGTATGATGGTGGACCTGAAGGAGCGGGCGTTCAAGATCCCCGAGGACAAGGCTCGTCAGTTGGAGCAGCTGGTCCGGGACCTGCACTCGGAAGCAAGGGTGTCGGACAGGACCATTGCCAAGCTGGCTGGCAAGGTCATGGCCCTTAGCCAAGCCCTGGAGCTAGCACCGTTGCTCGCGAGGGGCATCATGAAGGCCATGCAGGGGAAACTGGGATGGGACGAGTTGTACCCGTCCCCGGCAGCCATGCGGGCGGACATGGACTTGTTGGTGGAACTCATGCACAAGTCAGAGCTCACGGGGAAGAAATGGGACCGCCGCGGTGGGGTCTTCAGGATGGTGGGAGACGCCTCGGACTCAGCGTTGGCGGCCTTTGCCCCGGACGGGGAGCTCGAGGCGCCGATTGTGGTGCCCTTCTCAGCGGAGCAGAGGGGGGCGGTCACCCGGAACGAGTGGTCAAGCACAGCTAGGGAGCTCAGCGTGCTGATCAAGGTCTTGGTCACAGTGGAGGAGCAACACCCGGGTTTGCTCAAGGGCAAGCGCTTCCAGTACTGCACGGACAGCCAGCCGGGCATGCAGGCGGTTATGGGCATGAAGGGCGGCGCCCACACTTTCCCGGTGGTCCGGGAGGTGCGATTGCTTTGTGCCGCCTTGGACTCGGAGCTCGAGGTGTTGTGGAGGCCGAGAGAACACTCCGAGCAGCAGCAGGCCGACGACCTCACCAAGTTCGAGGACAACACCGACTGGAGCCTCAATGAGGAGGTGTTCCGCCAGCTGGCCCAGCACAGCTGCTTGGGAGCAAGGACCTTCTCAGTGGACGTGTTTGCCTCCCCCACCAACTCCAAGGTGGACGGGAGCTACTTCTCCCTCTTCTTGGGCCCGGGTTGCAAGGGAGTGGACGCTTTCTCCCAGGAGTGGGGCACCGACGAGGAGGGCGCCAAGCACATGGCCTTCATCAATGGCCCCTTCGATAAGATGGGCCAGATCTTGAGGAAGGTTAAGGACGAGCGGGTGGATTGCGTCATCATAGCCCCGGTGTGGCCTAGGCCGTGGGCGGCCCTGTGGGTGAGCCTGCCAGTAAGGATGGTGGTGAGCCTCCCGCACCGGGCGGATTTGTTCCTGCCCGGCAGCATGGTGCCGAAGAAGTTGCGGCACCCAAAGGCGCCAAGGTACAAGGTCAGCGCCTACTACGTCTTATGGGAGTTCTAGGGGTGGGAGTGGCCTCTGGAGGAGGAACCCCCCCCCCCCGCCTAGTGTAGTGGGTTGGCTGGCCGGGTGGGCCAGTTTGGTGGGTGTCTAATGGGCGAACGATGCATGTCTAGGCAGACATGTGAGGTTTAACTCCTTTCATCTAGCCATTCTTAATTCCAGTACAACTCATCCGTACCTTTAGCGCTATTATGTACTTCTGACTTTCGCAATACATTTCAGTAATGCCAATTTCGGCAATGCCAGGCTGGCCGGGGGTACGCCAAGTGTGAAAGGACCTCTTCCCACTTGCGTGAACCGGGGCTTCATGTAGAATCGGATACCGCTTTCAGGTTCCAGTTGTTTCAAATTTACAGTGAAACGTCAGGCACACGCTTGCAGCGTGCTATTTGCCCATTCCTAAAAAGCTGCCACCCACCCACCCGCTTCAAGGAATGGCCGGTAGGAGAGTGGAACCACGGCTCCTTCGGATTATTATTTACACCAAGCAGGCATACAAGGGCTTAACTATAAAGGGAACTCCGTGGAGAGCTCAAAGCCTCTGGTATTCGGCAGGGAGGGCCAGAAGGACTTCAATATCAGCCCGTTCACTACATATGGCCTAGAATGCATGGAACAAGGAAGTCACAGGCGGCGCTTGAGGCCCACCCCCCCTAGGTGCCGATGGGGGTCTAGGTAACGGGCCAGGATAGCAGGGGTCTTGATACGGCCCTGCTCGGCGGCGGCAAGGACGCCCTCTTGTTCAGCAGTATGTTGAAGAGTGCCCCGGCGAAAGCTGTGCGCAGTCTCCCCGTTGAACTGGCCCATGTGGGTCAGCTGGACTCGAACGAGTGAGTTGAAGGACCCACTGCTGAAAGGGGCCTCCTTGAAAGATCCCCGGATGGAGGCTTGTGGCCGGAACACGAAGTGGGTAACCGGTTGGCCGAGGGTAAGGCACTGGCCCAGGAAGGCCCACAACCGTGTTAGAAAGCACATACGGGGGTCCTCATGGACGCGGAGGAACACGGGGTCTTGATGGACCCGGCTGGACTTGTTCGTCTTGGTGCCATGCGTAGGCTTGACACACAGAGCAGGCGGAAGGGGATGCCCGGGCACGAAGACTCCATCGGGGAACAAGGGCCGATCAGCCTGATAGAAGTCAAGAAGGCAGAGCTGGCCCCCCTCCTTGCCACGCATAGCGCTAGCCCAGCTGTACAAGACCAGGCAGATGTCGCGCTGGTGCATGAGCTGCTCGAAGGGCGAAGAGGCAACTCGTAGGTCCATGAACTGGACCAACTGAGACAGCAAGCCAAGGGTGAGAGGCACGGCCGAGCGCTCCTGGTACCCGGCCTCGAAGAGCTCCCGGTAGTAGCCTTGCTTGTAGCGCTTGACCTCGACACTGTCACATGGATTGCCGGTGCGAGCGGAGGCATTGTAAGGACCTCGGCGGCCAAGGTTGTCGAACAGAGTGGAGAGATGGCTGAGGGCCCCGTTCACCCCTGAGGGCGAGGCCACTAAGTGCGCCATGCCGGGCACTCTGCTCCCCGCATGAGCAACGATATATTCGCTCTGTAAGTAGACAAGTAGCTCCTCAGGCCGGGCTGTCAGGAGGGTGCGCGGAAACCCGTTATCAGCGGGTAGCCGAGCCAGCCAACGTTCAAGTCGGGCCGCGACCGTTAAGCGGCGGGAGGAGGTGTCGGAGGTAGTGCTGTGGCTAATGACCTCCGCGACGCGATCCAGAGAGGACGTGTAGAGCAAGGCCGCGGCGGCAGGAGCGAGCGCCTCGGGCGCAGGGGAACGCAAGGAGCCTTGGGCCCGCGTTACTTGTTGAAGCACGGCGTGGGAGAGGTACCCAGCGTAAGGGAGCGAGGGCCCGGAGTGCCCGGCTAGGGAAATTCCCTGAGAGCCGACGGGACGGGATATGGGTCGGACCTGCAAAGGGGGGTCACATGGGACTTAGCGAGAGGGTAAGGGCGTCGGCTCGACAGGTCGCGTCAGGATGGGAGACTCCGAGTCATGTCGAAGACGGACAGTCCGACCGGTCACATCAGTCGAGCGACGCGCTCGGTCGCGCTGAGCGCTTACGCAAGTCTTCGGCCCGCAGTGGCGGAAGGAGAGCGCCGAGTTTAATTTATTTTATAACGTGCGCTATTGGGACGGAGAGTTGTAACTGTACACGGTGCGAGGAACCTACCTCGTCTCCCCAAACCGCACTCGATCCGCTTGACAGCAGGAGCGTGAAGTCGGAAGGACGCGATTCGCGTTGCAGGTCCAACACGTAGCCGCGTCTCATGTCGTTGATCGGGTGTCTAATGGGCGAACGATGCATGTCTAGGCAGACATGTGAGGTTTAACTCCTTTCATCTAGCCATTCTTAATTCCAGTACAACTCATCCGTACCTTTAGCGCTATTATGTACTTCTGACTTTCGCAATACATTTCAGTAATGCAAGAGGTCTTCCATGCGGATGTGCCACTAGCGGTAGGCTTGTTCATTCACATCTTTTATGTAACGAGAGGTTCATTACAAACGTCGTCAGTAGCCCAAGTAGTGCTCCGCCGTACGTCGAGATTTTCAGGATTTGGCGGTCGAGGTTACAGCGATTTTAGGGGCGTCCTCGAGGCGAGGGGCGTAGAGGCAAACGGCGCGATACGTGGCATCACACTGTTTATGCCAGCCGAACTTTCGGCAGAGCCCCCCCGGGCGGCCGAAGGTCGCGGGGGCGAAGCCCCCAGAGTCACCCCGTATCCGTCAGTCAGTCAGTCCGTCCGTCCGTCAGCCCGATGTTTCTGGAACGTCCCGGAAACTTTATGCGCTAAAGCGCAAGTCAACCGGCTGTGTTTATTAAGGTTATTCCTGTCAGACCTCAAAGGCCGAGGTGCAGAATTGAGAAACTCAGCTACCAAGGCTGGATCTCACGGCGGATGACGTAAGGTGTCGTCACGCTGTCCCCTGGTGTCACGCGACAGGCCGACAGCTGTGGCTTCGCTTCTCTATGCGCAATTCGAATCATTTAAAGCACGCACTTAGCCAGCGATAGAGTTGTGGCAAATATTTTGGAATCCTGCAACATGGCGAGGGGGTTTGCATGGGGTCCAGGTGACCCAGTCCAGGGCGGGTCATATGTATCGTAAAAACGTGGACAGGCCCAGCAGTGCAAGGAGGTTAGGTCATGACCTGCTATCAGTTACACATTGACTGTGCTCTAACCTGATTGCTAGCTGTGCACTAATACTGGTAGGCACCAACTGTCCCTTGAGATTATCAAACGCAAACACAATGGGCTTAAGGAGTCCACTTGACAGAATCACCAACTCCAATAAACTTATGTTTTGAGATAACTTGGCCATGCTGAGGAGCCTGCCTCTAATTTTTGAGTATGTTATATTGCAGTGCTGGCCTCCATTGCTGAAGTATTACCTGATGTAAAGCCTAGGGTTGTGGCTCTGAAACCACCAGTGCTGTTTTTTCCATCCTCTCGCAAAACCAGTCCTCGGCAGATCTGGCTGGCTCAGCTCAGATAAGAAGGGGGGCCTGGAATAAAGGACATGAAAATCAAGATGTGTGAATAAAGAGTGTATACCTGACTTAAGGCATTCTGGAACTCAGTGGCAGTGATATGGGAGCTTGCATGGCTGAGGGGCTGCATGGGGCAAGGGGCATGGCTTCCTGACAAGCCACCTTTGCCCCAAATTTGCAGCCTCTGGAGTGGGGAGTGGTGCAAAAATTGGGTGCGCAGTCTTAATGTGCTACTCTCAGGCTCTCTGAATCACCAGACATCATAGCAATCAGACAGGTATGGAGTGACTTCCAATCCATCAAAGACAGCCCTGATGTGGGCCAAATGACCCAGGGAAGGTGGCATTGCCTCCGTCTATGGCCCACCTACACCCTCGGAAGGCTCTACCTGAACCGGGTTTTGGCCACTTTTCAGGCTCAGCCGCCGCAAGTTTGGTACCCAACGGGGCAGTTTTTGGCATCCAACTGCCATTCGGATTCAAATGATACCGCAACAGACCTCAATAAACCGTGTATGGCAAGCTGATTACAGCACTTGACGATGTAGCAACACACCAGGTCGATCGAGGCAGTTCCTAGAGAGAATACTTCAAATTGCAGTTGGTGCTGCTAGTGTGAACCAGGTTGGGACGGCGGGTCAAACCTCAGTACCCCTAAAACGTGTCGATACATCTGACCCGCCCTGTCCGCACCTGGCTGCGCCTGCCCTCTGAAAAGTCACACGCCCGACTGCTATGCCGTCTTTTGTGCTGTGCAGCAGCACCTCTAATTACTTGTCTTTCTTCTTGACCGTGCCTTCTTTGTTTGTCTTGCCTACGTTCGACATCCTGATTACGAACGTCGTCAGTAGCCCAAGTGCCTCAGATTTTGGGTAGGTTTTTCAGGGTTTGGCGGTCGAGGTCATAGCGCTCTTAGGGTAAACAGCGTCCCCGAGGCGCCTGGCCTGGCCCGTCTTGGGGGGATACGTGGCATCACACTTTTTGTGCCAGTCGAACTTGTCTCTTTTCTTGACAGTTCCTGCTTTGTTTGTCTTGCCTACGTTCGGCATTCTAGTTACGAACGTCGTCAGTAGCCCAAATGCCTCAGATTTTGGTTAGGGCTTTCAGGGTTTGCTGGTCGAGGTCATAGCGCTTTTAGGGTCAACTGCGTCCCCGAGGCAGGCAGTCGGACGTGACGTCAGGGACACGTGACATCACACTTTTTGTGCCAGTCGAACTCTTGTTTCATCCTGACCGTTCCTTCTTTGTTTGTCTTGCCTACGTTCGGCGACCTAGTTGATTGGATATCACACGTGCGTGTGGATGCGGCTATGACGGGGCTCGAGACTCGATTCAGGGTTTGGGGTTTTAGGTGACGTGCGTCTACAGAAATTCCCAGGGTTGGATACAGACTATATCTGATGCTCACAGCGGCAGAGACAGCAAGTCAAATTACTTGCCGAGGCACCTGTCATCTCGTCGACAGGTTGCAACATCGCAACCCCTATCTCGCACCGGAAGTCGGTGAGTCTACGCCATGCCCAGCAGCGGGCTCGATCGGTTCTACTGTTCCACGGTTCTACTGTTGGGGCATGCTTAGAACAGACCCCTAGTTACGTCTCCAGACAATAATACTGTTCCGCGGGCTAAGGCAGTTTTTAATACCTGTGTCGCCTCTTGCCATGCACTCAGGACTGAAAGTGTGAGGTCTACTTCGTCGACGAAGTGGTGTCAAAGTTCCCAGTTCCTGCGAAGGACAGCTTTGCTGCAGGCTAAGGAAAACCCTGCTGCGACATAGCAGCGCATCAGCTCCCTTTTTAAAGCTAAATGCGGCACTGCCTCGGAATGGGTCAACAATGCAGTGGCGGTGTCGCAAGCGGAAACTCCGCCTCATCCCAAGGAGACTTTGCGGCACCTTCAGATGTCAAGGTGACGCCAGAGTCCTCCATGTCACAGGTATTTGTCTTGGATTTACGGGCAAGGCTAGTCAAAGAAGTAACACGCACACCACTGGCCCTAACCAGAAACTGGTGTTGGCCACCAACTAAGGTGCCGGCAGCAGTTTCTTCTTTGCAGAATCTTTGCTGTCTTCATCGCATGAGAGTTGAGAGCCTAAGAGACTTGTTGGCTGGTGGTTATTAGCACCATCCACTCATCTTCTTCCTCACCTATCTGCCAACGTTTTTTTCGTCACTTAGCTACAAATGTCAGCTACACTCCGGCCTCTGGCCGGCAGCCCCATTTGTGGCCAGCCATGTTGCTTTGGCCACCAGTAGTAGGACGGTTGGGGTTAAGTCCCTATCGGACCTTCGGATGCCGCCCCGCGGCCTGTGGAAGGTGGATTGGTGGCCGAAAAACAAACACTGCTAGCTGCTATAAATCCAGAGTGCCTTATTCGTCGCCCACCTGCTCCTCCCAGCCGCAGCGGTCTGCCTTATCCTCCCGTTTCTGGACAAAGAAGCGCGCGGCCGTGGCAGCAGAGGCATCCTCAACAGCAGCAAAAATCCCTTTTGTAGCCAAGTCTGATCAAACAAAACGGGTCATTGGTAAGCACCAAGGATAGGACCACCTAGCTCAATAAATCTTAAGGCCATACAGGTGACACCATTGACATTCAGGGGACAACAATTACTATGTCGTGTACTACTAATTGTGATTGTTTTGAGGGCTGGCTTCAGGTACAACCTGGCCTACTGCCGGTAAGTCTTAGCGTAGGAAGCCCAGTTGCTTGGGCCACCGGCCGGAGGCCGGTGGACTGCAGCCAGTGGACTACAGCCAGTGGTCCCAGCAACAGGGCTTGATCAGTTGATCCCAATCCAACCCGTGGTGGCCGCCCGGCAGCTCCCCACTCGGCAGCCCCCACTGGATCTTGCATGCGCTAAAACTAGCTCTACTGCCGCATTCTGCCCCCCGCCGAGCAGCCCCACTTACCCTGGCTCCTCCTTCCCTGTTCCCCGCCCACCTCCCTCAGCCGCGGCCATCAAGGATAACCTCCTTTTCCAGGACATGTCCCAATCCGCCATGGAGGTCATCATCGACAGCATGACCAATATGACAGTGACGCCAAGCACCGACATCATAAAGCAGGCACGTTCTGTGGCTTTTATGTTTAGAATGGTGCATACCCGCTGGGCCCTGCTGAACGCTCGGCCGCGTGGGGCTGGTAGGGAAGGCCTAGACTCAATTCCAGCTACCATGCACAGCCTGGGCCATGGTGCAGCCATGCCATCCTCCTACGTTCTGTGATTTTCAGGTCAATGTGGATTCTTGTCGATCCAGCGTTTAGGCTTCAGGTTTTTTAGGGTTTATGGTTTAGGCTTCAGGGTTAAGGGTTTGCAGGGCATCACAATTGATGCGCAGGACAGGACCTTTCAAACTGGCTTCTTTTCTTTTGCTTCGGTCACCCATTCCTTAGGGTGCATCCCTCAGCCGCAGCATCATCTGCAACTGTGGAACCTGCTGCCTGCGCTACCCACGACAAGATAGAAGACTGACCACATGTGCCAGATGTCTTGATGTGGTCGGCCCAGGCAGTGAGGGACCTCATAAATCTGAGGCTCGTAGATGACAGAAAAGGAATAACTACTGGCACTGTCAGCTCTGAACTGTGAGCATGCCAAAATAAAATTGTTAATGCTCCACCCTAACGTCTACCACCTGGGGAAACTGAAAGTTTGTGGCGGCAGTAAAGCTACCCATGGCCCTTGCCTCCTGGGCAGGCCATGGCCCTTGCATTCATACTTGGAGAGCTTGGTCAAAAGTTGATAAGTGATCAGAGGTACTGCTGCACAGCATGAAAATCGGCAGAGCGTCACGCGCGCCGTTTTCAAGAAAGATTGCATGCAGCAAAAAAACTATTGTGGCCACACGCCGTGGTGTTGCATCAGTGCAATAGAGGTGCCCTAGAACAAACCCCTCTGGAGTGAACACTGGTCTTTGCCTCATTCAGGGTAAACTTCATGCCCATGACTCGTTCTGGAAGAGAGCATGCTGCAACTAGCCCCACGGGCGATAGACCGTGATGTAGCTGAATTGTAGCTGATGCGCCCTAAAACATAACTGGTCTTGGCCTCATTTAGGGCCATCTTCATGCCCATGAGTTCTTCATCTTGGAAGAGAGCATGCCGCAACTAGCCCACACGGCCATGGCCCATAGGGCGTGATGTAGCTGAATTTTACCTGAGGTGCCCTAAAATATAACTGCTCTTGGCCTCACTCAGGGCGAACTTTATGCCCACGAGTTTTTCGTCCTGGAAGAGGGCATGTGCGACATCTTCCTCACAGCGGATGGCCACAAGGCCAAGAGGCTCTCAACATACACATCTGGGAGGTGAGCCCCTGAGCAAACACCTCCACTGCTTATTTTAGGGCGATTCAGCAACAGTTCAGCTACATCTGGGAGGTGAGCCCCTGAGCCAACACCTCCACTGCTGGTGTTAGGGCGCTTCAGCTACAGTTCAGCTACATCTGGGAGGTAAGCCCCTGAGCCAACACCTCCACTGCTGGTGTTAGGGCGCTTCAGCTACAGTTCAGCTGCATCTGGGAGGTAAGCCCCTGAGCCAACACCTCCACTGCTGGTGTTAGGGCGCTTCAGCTACAGTTCAGCTACATCTGGGAGGTAAGCCCCTGAGCCAACACCTCCACTGCTGGTGTTAGGGCGCTTCAGCTACAGTTCAGCTGCATCTGGGAGGTAAGCCACTGAGCCAGCACCCCCACTGCTTATTTTAAGGTGCATCAGCTACAGTTCAGCTACATCTGGAGGGTGAGCCACTGAGCCAGCACCCTCACTGCTTATTTTAGGGTGCATCAGCTACAGTTCAGCTACATCTGGAGGGTGAGCCACTGAGCCAGCACCCTCACTGCTTATTTTAGGGTGCATCAGCTACAGTTCAGCTACATCTGGAGGGTGAGCCACTGTGCCTGCATCATATCTCTGATGAATGCATTTTACAGCGTTCATTTAAGACCACCATCGGAACCCTGCTGGGCAGGTACCAATGGGCCGACAGGGACTGAACCTTGATCGGCCCACGGCCGGTGGCCCAAGCATCGTGGCGTCACTGGCTGTGTTTTAGCTGAATTGTAGCTGAAGCAGCTTTAAGTTAGATCTTATAGGAGGGACTGGTAGGTTGCTAGATCCTGCGCTGCCACAGCCAGGCAAAATCGTTTGCCTAGTTCCCACCTTTTCCACCCCTTTGATTTCGTGTCTGCATCACACTAGCACTTATCATACACTCACTGCCTTAGCAGGCTGCCAGCCCAGGGGGGTAACTGGTTTTCGCTCGCTGTCCTAGCGTATATAGTGCCTGTGCAGGTTTACGGGCACATTGCCCTGGCATCAAATGTGATGCTCAGTTGGATTTTACAAACTTCACACAGAACTTCACAGCACAGCACCGCCCTGGAAAATATCCCGGATGCATTGCCAATTTGCCACCCATGGTAGCACAATCCGGCTCAAACCTGCACTGTGTGGTGAAGCATCATGCCGGATCATGCTACCTTGGCAGTGCAACCCGGTTCAGCCTGCCGGTGCCATGTGGTGAAATATTGTGCCGTGTTCTGCTTCTTTGCCGCCACCTGCTGCCGCTGCTACTGCTGCTGCAGCTCTTTCGGCGAGCTGGCTCTGTTGTACTCCGCCCCCCGCGCCGCCACCGTCCGGGCCACCACGCGCTGCCGGCTGTGGGTCATGGACCGCGCCGTGTACAACACGGTCAAGCGTAACTTCACCGTGGGGCAGAATGCGGTGCGGCACAAGCTGCTGGAGGCGGTGCCCTCCCTCAAGCACCTGTCCGCACATCATCGCGCATTGCTGGTGGATGCACTCCAGCAGGTGAGGGTTGAATGAATAACCCATATTCCCCCAAGCAAGTGAGGGTTTGAATAAATAACCCATATTCCCCCAAGCAAGTGAGGTTTGAATAAATAACCCATATTCCCCTAAGCAGGTGAGGATTGAATAAGTAAACGATATTACCTAAACAGGTGAGGGCCCTGCTGAACACAAACTCCTGAAGTCGGATGGGGCCCTGAACCCTAATTTCCAGTGAGGGACTCTAAAACCTAAACCTTTAAAAAGGCGCATCGCCGCGCAAAGCTGGTGGATGCACTCCAGGAGGTGAAGGACCCTAAACCCTACACCATCGAAACCTCAAAAAACGCTCACACCCTGCTGCCAGGCTGAGTTCGCCGCCGGCCGTGAGGTGGTCTGCAAGAGTGACCTCCTCAATGTCACACATTGCTCTGCCTCTGCTAAACTCGTGCTGCTGTGTAAAACCACCAAATCCTTCTTGCGATGCCCTGCTGGCAGGTTGAGTTTGCCGCCGGCCAGGAGGTGGTCCGTAAGGGTGAGCCCGGCCATGACTTCTACCTCATAAAGGAGGGCAAGGCCGTTGTCAAGGACGGCAACCGGCAGCTGGACGCCCTAGGGCCCGGAAGCTTCTTCGGGGAGCGGGCGCTGCTGGGCGCAGACGTGAGTGGGATGGAGAGCAGTGGTTATTTACTGCATGCCAGACCACCTTCGGGGGGCTGCCAGACGGCCACCACTGGGCCGATGGGGACCAAACCTTGACTGGCCTACGGCCGTTGGTCCAAGGAGCAATGCGGAGGACTGTGATGCGGCTGGTATTTGTGGCTGAAGTGCGCTAAAATAAACACTGATGGAGCGAGGGCTCTCCTGGAAGCGATCCTCCTCAGGTCGTGGGGATGTAGGAGGTGTGTTCAAAGTCAGCAAAGGGGTCTTGAGATCAAGAGACAGGGGCAAAGCGTGTCGGCAGGCCCCAAGCGACGAACGGAACCTGAAATCTGACCTGGATATGAGGGGACGGGGGAGATGTGCAACTTACGATTAGGGCAGGGGAAACCAAATCAAGAGGCAGGGGCAATGCGTGTGGGCAGCCCGTCAGCCCCCCCTCCTTCAAAGGATATCATTCCAGTTTATGTTTGCCGCGGCAGGTGGGGGCACCTCTGATGGCCTCCTCCCTCCCTCTGATGCCCTCTACCCCCCCTCTCTGATGATCTCCTCCCCGCCTCTGATGCCCTCTATCCCTTCTCTAATGCCCCCCCTTCCCCTTATGCACTCACCCCGCCTCTGATGCCCTCCACACCCCCCTGTCTGATGATCTCCTCCCCGCCTCTGATGACCTCCACCCCCCCCTCTGTTATGATCTCCTCCCCTCCTCTGATGACCTCCACCCCCCCTCTCTGATGATTTCCTCCCCGCCTCTGATGCCCTCCACCCCCCCCCTCTCTGATGATCTCCTCCCCGCCTCTGATGCCCTCCACACCCCCCTGTCTGATGATCTCCTCCCCGCCTCTGATGCCCTCCACCCCCCCCTCTGTTATGATCTCCTCCCCTCCTCTGATGACCTCCACCCCCCCCCTCTCTGATGATCTCCTCCCCTCCTCTGATGCCCTCCACCCCCCCCCCTCTCTGATGATCTCCTCCCCTCCTCTGATGACCTCCACCCCCCCCCTCTCTGATGATCTCCTCCCTCCCTCTGATGACCTCCACCCCCCCCCTCTCTGATGATCTCCTCCCCTCCTCTGATGACCTCCACCCCCCCCCCTCTCTGATGATCTCCTCCCCTCCTCTGATGACCTCCACCCCCCCCCCTCTCTGATGATCTCCTCCCCTCCTCTGATGACCTCCACCCCCCCCCCTCTCTGATGATCTCCTCCCTCCCTCTGATGACCTCTATCCCTTCTCTAATGCCCCCCCTTCCTCTGATGCACTCACCCCTCCTCTGATGACCGCCTCCCCACCCATTCCCTGACAGGTGCGGGCTGCTGATGTAATCGCAACCACCAAGCTGGTCTGTTACCGGCTGTCCGCCCATGACTTCAACGAGCTGCTTGGATCCACGGAGGAGATCTGGCGCTTTGAGGCCCTTCAGAAGGCAGGTCACAGGCAGACCCCTGCTGCATGCATGCGTCTAAAGCTTTGGAAAGAGAGTTCCTGCATTACATTTGCAATGCTCCCCTCTGGCCTGCAGCACGTGAGAGAGAGAGAGTGCACTTCAGCAGAATCCTACCTCCAGAAAATCGTATGGGGGGACCTGGGGTTTGAGGGGGGGCTGATGCAAGAAAAACAAGTAAGCAAGATGATTAGATCATGAAGGTTGATGAAATATGCCCTTGAGTGTTGGTATCTACTAGGAACTGTCCAATCGGTGACTGTAATCGGTGACTGTTGACATTTCTCCTTTACACACACGATACGTAGCTAGGCACGGTCATGGAGCCCTACACCGACCCCTACTAGAAATCACAGCACGGCAACATTTTTTATTTAATACTGCCCATGATTTCTCGCTGCTTCTCACGGGCCAATGCGGGTGCCTCAGGTGCCACTGCTGTTCAGCCTGAGCGAGGCGCAGCTGTGGCAGCTGGCAAGATCGATGCAGACAGAGCTGCTGGCCAAAGGGCAGATTGTCTTCAAGAAGGGATCGCCCGGAGACAGCTTCTACGTCATTAAGGAGGGCGTGTTCACTTGCTGCGACGGTGAGGCAGGGCTTGCTTTTAGGGTTTGGGGTAAAGAGTGCTTCAGCTACAATTCAGCTACATCATCAAGGACGGCGTGTACACCTGCTGCGACGGTGATAGATCGGCGGTGATTATCTTGGGGAGTTTCAGCTACAGCTCAGCTACATGCCAGCCTGCCAGGGGGACAGGGGACGCTTACCCTGCTGCATGGATGTCCAGCCGTATGTTGGTCAAGGTTGGGTCCCCATCTGCCCAGTGGGCTGCCAAAGGGGGTCTGGCGACGGGCCTCCTCTGAAGGTGGGTGTCCACGAAGCGGCATTAGAGCGACTGACTTAAGCTGTGTGCCTTTCCTTGTCTGAACCATTCGACCTCTTCGAATTATTTGAACTGTTCGAAGTCTCGTATTCTAACTCTTTGAACTGAAGCCCCCTCCTGTCTGGTACTCTGGTACCCCAGATCCCCCGCTTCCCTCAACGGTCCATTGTTTTCCCTTTGAACAGAGAACGGTCGCGAGCTGGCACGCATCGGTGAGGGCTCGTGCTTTGGGGAGCTGGCCCTGCTGAGGGAGGAGAAACGAGCGGCCACGGTCATTGCCACCACAAAGGCGGAGGTCAGTCCAACAAGGGGTCAAACAGAGGGTAAAAGGGATCCATCAGATCTACCAGATCCTAAACACAGACAGAATGGGCATGAACAGATCCACGGAGAAAGAGAGAGAGAAGGAGAGAGAAAGAGGGAAAGAGGGAAGGAAGGAGAGGGAAAGAAAGGGAGAGATGATGGTATCTACCAAAACCACAAGCCAGAACCACAAGCCAGAAGGAGTGCTTCCAGGCAGCGTCATAAGGCCAATCGTGACCAAGCCTTGGCCAGCATGTGTCCTGCAGTTGTTAGAGCAAACAAGGCATGCTGCGCCAGCACCCCTAGGACGCAAGCCAGAAGGGTGCTGAACTGTAGCTGCAATGTCCTTGCTCATAACCCCTCTCACCCCTGCCGATGGTGCCCTCAGGTGCTGGTGCTGTCACGCGACCTCTTTCAACGCATCCTGGGCAACCTCACCCAGCTGAGACACGTGTGGCGCTTTGAGGCGCTGCGCCGAGTGCCGCTGCTGTGCACTCTGGATCCACCGACCATGGCCAAGGTGGCCGAGGCAATGGTCTCGGTGCAGTTCAAGGCGGGGCAGGACATCATTGTCGAGGTGCGTGGAATTTGAATTTTGAATTTATCACAGGCGCTGCCCAGGGTGCTGAGACTGATATGCAACCTGGATTTAAGGTTTTGGGGGTTCAGGATTCATAGCCGGGTTGGAGGTTTACAAACCCTACACCCCTATAAACCATACGGCCACGTGTCCCCTGTCAAAAGATCACCCTGCTGCCCTCCTCCTCCTCTCCCCCGCCGTCGTACCCTGCTATCATCCAGGGCGAGATCGGTGACCGGTTCTACATCGTCGAGTTTGGGCGCCTTGGCGTGTTCCAGCGCAACAACAGCGGCGTCGCCGCCGCCACCGTCAAGCAGGCTGCGCTGCCCCCGCTGCAGGCCAGCCCAGCGTCTCCCGCATCCATCCCCAGGAAGCCGCAGCCCAAGCTGGAGTACACCCCCAGTCCCACCGCGGCGGCAGTGTACATCAGCGTCCCTGGAGTGGACAAAGGTGTGGCGGTGGACAAGGCGGCGGAGGAGGAGAAGCCGATCCTGCAGTACCAGGCAGGAAACTACTTTGGAGAGCTGGCGCTCATACGGAATGAGCCACGAGCAGCAACGGTGAGAGCAGGGATGGGCAAGGGAGGGCAGGCAAGCATAATGAGCAGGCAGCAGACAGGCAGGCAGCAACGGTGAGAGAAGGGATGGACAAGGGAGGGCAGGCAAGCAAGATGAGCAGGCAGCAGGCAGGCAGGCAGGGCAAGCAACGGTGAGAGCAGGGATGGGCAAGGGAGGGCAGGCAAGCAAGAGGGGCAGGCAGCAGGCAGGCAAGCAGGGCAAGCAACGGTAAGAGCAGGGATGGGCTAGGGAGGGCAGGCAAGCAAGAGGGGCATGCAGCAGGCAGACAGACAGGCAGCAACGGTGAGAGAAGGGATGGGGCAAGGGAGGGCAGGCAAGCAAGAGGGACAGGCAGCAGGCAGGCAGGCAGGCAGCAACGGTGAGAGAAGGGACGGGCAAGGGAGGGCAGGCAAGCAAGAGGGGCAGGCAGCAGGCAGGCAGGCAGGCAGCAACGGTGAGAGAAGGGATGGGCAAGGCATGGCAGGCAAGCAAGAGGGGCAGGCAGGGAAGGCAATTGAGGCCATTTTTATTTTGTGCCCCTCACACCTCTTTGTTATGCAAAATAAAAACTCTGACATGCTTATTTGAAGGCCTCTTCTTAGCTTTGTCAGTGAAAAGGCAGAGCTTAAGAGCAGCTGCCTTAGACATTGATATCCTGGGACAAAACACAAAAGCTGCACTGCGCAAGGCTCCCTCCATTTCTTTTCCGCCTAACGGGAGCATTCCTCAAAAAACCCTTCCCTAAACCCCTATTCTCCTTCCCCTCCCCCATGACCCCCCCCCAGGTGCGAGCTATGACCCCTTTCTCCTTGCTGGTGGTGGAGCGCAGCCACTTCAACGAGCTCATGGGCCCGCTGCTGCCTGCCATGGTCAAGCAGGCGGAGGTTTATCTGGCCAAGGCCAAGGCCAGAGGGGGCGGCAGTGCACAGGCGGGGGACATGACTCAGGCCAATAAGGTGGGCAGGGGAGATGTGCTGAGGTTGGCCATGGAACGCGCATTCTGACGGATGGCCCTTTGTGTGACTCTTTCACACATGTCCTGACAGGCGGTAGTACAGAGCGAGGGGTGTCTGTGTGCTTTCCACGTTTGTGCTGGCTCCCTGCTTTTATGATCATTTGGGCAGCAGTGGGCCGTTGATCCAAAATGCCCTTTTGCCTTGCTGAATGTGATACTCCGCTGGACTGGAAACAATTTCAAAACAACCACCCTCTATTGCCACGGGACAGGAAGTGGACCTCAGTAAGGTGTCTGTGCTGTCCACGCTGGGTGCCGGTGGTTTCGGAAGCGTACTACTGGTTGAGTACTGCAAGGAGCACTATGCGCTCAAGTGCATGAAGAAGGACTTTGTGGTGGAGCAGGGCCTGGTCGACCATGTCAAGAGGGAGAAGGTGAGGGGGGCAGAAACGACACACTATATCACACTATATGACATGCATAGCTGAAGTGTAGCTGAAGTGTAGCTGAAGTGTAGCTGAAGCACTCCATCTTGCCCTCCATCCCCTGCCAGGACACCCTGTTGGAGTGCAGTAGGCCCTTCTTGGTCAAGCTGCAGGCCAGCTTGTAGCTGAATTGTACTTGAAGTAAAGCAAACGCATAACTGAAATGAAAGCACTCCATCTTGCCCTCCATCCTCTGCCAGGACACCCTGTTGGAGTGTAGTAGTCCCTTCCTGGTCAAGCTGCAAGGCACTGCCCAGGACGAAGTCAACGTGTACATGATGATGGAGGCGGTCATGGGAGGAGAGCTCTTCGGGTACCTGCAGGTAGGTGGGGAAGCTGCCAGAAAGCTGCTTGGGCACATGGCAGTGTCGACATGTACATGATGATGGAGGCGGTCATGGGAGAGGAGCCGTTTGGGTACCTGCAGCTGAGGAAGCCAGGTCACGAAGGCAGGAGCTTCAGGGAGAAAGTCACACCTCAAACTGACACAAACTGCCCAACATACCCATGGACATCCACACCTGATGAACGGTGAACAATTGACATTCAGGCATTTAGACCACTCTGCTTGCCGCAGTAATTTGTGCGAGCATGACGCAGCATCACACTTCCCCACCCCACCCCTAACCCCGGACACCTCTCTCCTTGCCTTCCCTGTTGCAGACACGTTCCAAGCCGCTGGACGAGCAACATGCTTGTGGGAGTGGGACGCAGTGTCACATGTCCCCACCCCACCCCTCGTTTGCCTTGCCCGTTGCAGACACGTCCCAAGCCGCTGGACGAGCAACATGCTTGTGGGAGTGGGACGCAGCGTCACATGTCCCCACCCCACCCCTCGTTTGCCTTGCCTGTTGCAGACACGATCCAAGCCTCTGGACGAAAACCACGCGCGCTTTTACGCCGCCTCGGTGATCCTGGGCCTGGAGTACCTCCATGTGCGAGGGAATGTGTACAGGGACCTCAAGCCGGAGAACCTGCTCATAGACCTCGAAGGCTATGTTAAGGTAAAGGGGGGTGCGGGACGGGGGAGGGCCTGGACAAGGGGGGGGATGCGGGACGGGGGAGGGCTGGACAAGGGGGGGGTGCGGGACGGGGGAGGGCCTGGACAAAGGGGGAGTGCGGGACGGGGGAGGGCCTGGACAAGGGGGGGGTGCGGGACGGGGGAGGGCTGGACAAGGGAGGGGTGCGGGAAGGGAGAGGGCCTGGACAAGGGGGGGGTACGGGACGGGGGAGGGCTGGACAAAGGGGGGGTGCGGGACGGGGGAGGGCTGGACAAGGGGGGGGTGGGACGGGGGAGGGCCTGGACAAAAGGGGGGTGCGGGACGGGGGAGGGCTGAACAAGGGGGGGGCGGGACGGGGGGGGGCGGGGCAAAGGGGGGGTGCGGGACGGGGGAGGGCCTGGACAAGGGGGGGGGGGTGCGGGACGGGGGAGGGTTGAACAAGGGGGGGGTGCGGGACGGGGGAGGGCTGGACAAGGGGGGTGCAGGACGGGAGAGGGCTGAACAAGGGGGGGAAGGCAGCGGTTCTGCATGAATGGAAGCATTGGTGGGTTGGGGGGACAAGGTGAGGGACAGCGGGGGGGAATGTATACCGAGACCTCATGCCGGAGAGCACGCGTTTGAGTTCAGAGGAGTAATCTCAGGTGAAAGGCTGACACTGCATGTGGAACTTCTGCTCTCGCATCCTGGGGGAACAAACTTGGGGAACAGCAGCTTTACCCGAGCTCTGATGATGTCTTCCGGAAAGTAGATATGAACTTTCCCACAGTCTCGGCACCTCGCCCCGCGTTTCAGGTTGCGGACTTTGGTTTCGTCAAGCGGCTGGCGAAGGGCGAGAAGACGTACACCCTGTGTGGTACCCCTGAGTACCTGGCCCCCGAGATCATCATGAACAAGGGGCATCATCAAGGGGCAGACTGGTAAGGGGACAAAACGCTCACCTGGGTATGACTATTGGTTGCTACCAAGTCAACGCACCCCCCCAAAGCCTTTTTTGAAGGGGCCAGGCAGAGCGAACCTATGGGTAGGTTGCCTCCGCTTGGACCTGGACAACGGCCAGCAGGGCTGGGTGCAGGGAAGCTTGGGTCACCGGCCGAGGGAGCAGTTTAGGTGGCGTCCCTAACCCCCATTGGTTTGGGCGGCCAGGGTTTGGGGTTTAGGGCCCTTGAAAACCCTTAACCCTAGACCCAGGCTACCCAAACCATAGCTTGGCATGCGCTGAAACATAAACTGCCGGTCCACGAAGGATCTGCCGTCCTGCGTGATGGGAGCCCAACCTCCTGATGGCAACCTCATCCTGCCCATTCAGTCCATGTGCTGTTGATGGAGGTTGACTGGATTCGTGGCTTACAGACTCCATCCGAGGCGGTAGGCAATCCGTCTCAATGGCCCGCCCACTCGCGCGCTGCTTGCTCCCACTACCCGCTTCCTCCTGAATCCCACGGCCTCCTGACACACAGGTGGGCTCTGGGCGTGCTCATCTACGAGCTGTGCACTGGCTCGCCCCCCTTCATGCATGAGGACCGGCTGCTGATGTTCAGGCGGATCTGCCAGAGGGACCTCATCATTCCCAAGTCCTTCTCAAAGGTCAGCTCAAGAGCAGGGATATGCACTTTCCAGAATTTGATGCTCTTTAAAATCTACACAAGTCCTGGCAGCGTGCTGAATCTTACCTGACATGGCCTTCCTAGTGCTTCGTGCTGGCCGGGTTCTCCGATACCTGACTCAAACCCCCCTTTGGTACCCATTTACCCTCACCTGCTGACACCCTTACCCTTACCTTTACCCTGTCATGCACAGCCACTGCGGAGCTTGATCGAGGGCCTACTTGCTTCCAACCCCGTATTCCGTCTGGGCTGTGGGAAGATGGGCGCCGCGGAGATCAAGTCTCATCCCTGGTTCGAGGGCCTGGACTGGGAGGCGTTTGCGGCCAAGACGCTACCCGCACCTTACTTGCCCAAGGTGCGCATAGCTGGGACGATCGAGTGCAGGGGGCGGTGTATCAGTTCATGGGGGGGTAGGCAGCAGACGCAGCATGCTCCTTACTTAACCATGGGTTGGGCCACAAGGGCACCCCTGCTGTTGTTATGTCTGTCGCATCTCAGGTTTCCAAGGTTTGGGCGGCCAGCCTCACACTTTGCAAAGTCCAAGCAACCGATTGATGAAGCTCACTTTCACTGCTGCCACCCTTTTGAGGCCGCCATGTATCTTGATCGCTGTCTCTGGATCTTGATCGCTGTCTCTGGATTTTGATCGCCGCTTCTGTTGTCCCCCTGCTGCTGCCACTGCAGAGGCCCAAGCACGGTGGGGATGCTGTGAACTTCCCCTCCGGCCAGCAGTCCAAACTCCAGTTCAAGACCCAAATAAGACCCGTAAAGGGTGCCTTTGCCGACTTTTGAAAAGGCTTAAAGCAAGGATACGTCCGCCCTCATGAGCCTTACGCCATCCCCAGACTGTCTTGGCAGTCCTGAGCTTGTGGCCATAGTAAGCCAGAGTACAAGCCTACTTTCAAAGGTTGGGAAGGGGCGTATGCAGATCAGGGGAGGGCGGGATGGGCTATCAGATGTCAAGCCCCTCCTCCTGTGTTGCGGGTGTGAGACCAGGGACATGTAGATGCATCCACTCAGGGGCCCTGAAGAAGGATGGCTTCCATCAGCAGGGCAGGTATCAAGCACCACACCGCTAAGGGAGGGACCTGCCAAGAGGGATGAGGTGAATGACGTCACACCTCTGGGCCCTGCTGGAAAAGGGTGTGTGTGGGTGACATCCAGTGGATGATGACATCAGTAACTGAACTGTGACATATACGTTTGAGTGTGTGTGTGGTATTGGTGCCTCCGTTCTTGCATTTGTTCATAGGTTACCGTACTCTATTACTTTAGCACGAGAATGTTCCGTTGTGTTCACCTCGAAGCTAGATGTCCAGGGTCGCATGGTCATTGGCCATTTGATGTCCGGGATCACTGGCCAACTGAACTTGATAAATTAAGAATGATACTTTGTTTGGGGAATTAAAGTCGCCTCTGTTCAACATTGATAATAATTCAGTAACGGTACAATTGTTTTGATGTTATGAGGCAGGTGAAAATGTACAACTCCCAACAATGAGACTGGAACTGGTTCGAACAAAACGGCAGAATCACAACGTGACTGATAAGTACGCACTGTGGTCCTGCCACAGCCATGCCATACATGTCTTTATTCTTTTGAAATCGATATCAACAATCCGAGCGGTGAACTTGTCGTTCTGAAAATGACAGTGCACTAGTGTAGCCTTCCTCCGCTCATGCAGCTGCCACGAAAAACGAGTTCTGAATGGCCTTGAGATCATCCGCGTGCTTCTTCCACTGCCTCGCACTTGCCGTGAGGGACAGGATGAAGACGCGGTTGCGGGTGGCCGTCACGTTGACAAGGTGGTGCGGCTTGACATCAACTGCGGGGAAACGGGGATCATGGGGGGGGGGCGATAAGAGAGAACCAGTGCTGATGCTAAGAGACAGGATGAATACGCGGTTGCGGGTGGCCGTCACGTTGACAAGGTGGTGCGGGCTTGACATAAACTGCGGGAAAACGGGAATCAGGGGGAGGGGGCGATAAGAGAGGACCAGTGTTAACGTTAAGAGCTAGGATGAATACGTGGTTGCGGATGGCCAATACTTTGACAAGGTGGTGCGGGCTTGACATAAACTAGGGGGAAACAGGAAAACCAGAGTTCAGGGCCTTGTGAGAGGGCCACAAGCTTTTGAGGAATAGAAGTACCCGAGGGAATAAATGCCACGTCAGTATGACGGGTAACATTCAAGGTCAAGCAGCGCTTGGCTGTCAGCTCAGGGAGGGAGGGCGCAAGAGGGGCCTACGCATAGTTGTAAATTTTCTTATTCATTCCGCCACGATTCAGCTACAACACGGCAACGGGGGCCTGGTGCAGCATGTCCTGACAGCTGACAATTGCGCCACCAGCCTTAGGCCGGTCAAGGTCTGGTCCTCATCTGCCTAACGATGGCCGCCCGGTAGCCCCCAAAGGTGGCATGGCGCACACTCAAAGCAGCATGGCTCCTCACATGTGTAGTACGTCAAGTCTGCTTTGGAGACAACCTGGGTGTCCAGGATGTCCTCGTCCTCCACGGGCTTGCCAAAGATCTCCGGGCCAAAGCCCTTGATGACCTTGCTGGGAGAGCCAATGTTCTGCAAGCGACAGTAAGAGGCACAGGGCTTCAGGCGATAGCGCGATTCTAGTTTTCAGGCCGCAGCAACGTACTTCAATTCAGGCCATAGCGAGAGATAATAGTACTCAGGCCACAGCCAGACATAGGTCTTCAGGCAGCAGCAAGACACAGGTCTTGGTGGGAGAGCCAATGTTCTGCAGGCGACAGCGAGATGACAAATTCTAGCCAACGCAAGATACTTGTATTCAGGCCACAGCGAGGCACAGACTTTCAGGCCACAGCACATTCCTAGTATCCAGACCACTGCGAGATACTGGCCTTCAAGCCACAGCCAGCCAGGCACAGGTCTTCAGGCAGAAGCAAGACACAATCTTTAAGACGATCGACTATTCAATGGCCGCGGCCCTCCTTTGCCCAGCCTGCACCCGTCACAGCCTCAGCAGAGCCTAGGCGTAGGTGGCGCCTCAACAGGGAGGAAACATAATAATTCCCCCATTTGGCAAACGTTATCCCCTGGGCAGTCCATCAGGCCGAGCCTCATTCCGCGGGCAAGTGATTTCGGATTGTCATGCAAGCCAGCATTGGTTTTCATGCAACGTCAGATTTCCAAATGAAGCCAGAAGGCGGCCTAGGTCCAGCTGCCACCGTGTGGGCCTACATTCACACTACCATCCAGACACCTCACCTCGATTCGAACGCTCGCGTTAAAGCCCACGTCAACAAACCGAAGCACGGGCGCCACAACCACTGACAGCTCGCCCATCTCCTTACTTGTGTACCTCAAGTCGATCTGCGGGGTAGAGTGCAAGAAGGGCATTACACCATCTGACAAGGAAGCGCAGGGTCTGGCAGATGAGTGAGTCAGTCCGTGGCTGTGTGTTAGCTGTGACTGCAGTGCCACACCGCACCGCGTCGTAGCGGTTTAAGGTTTAGCCCTTAATCCTACAGTAACATGCCGCACTGGAACCTTACGTTGAATGCAAGTGTCATACTGCCATACTGGTCCATTTAACAAACTGTGGATAATCAGCAACAGTTTGCAGTCGGAAATCAAGTGAGTATTGTCACTGTTCAGCTCGGAGGGCAGTGTCATCAAAAGGATCCATTACAAGAATTCATGACAAGGGGAGAGTATTTTAAGTCTACAGGGTTAACTGCTGGTCCGATATAGCCCTGCTAGCACCAGCGCCCGCCACAGCACGTGCTGCCAGCACCAGCACCAACATCACGTGCTGCCAGCACCAGCGCCTGCCACACCACGTGCTGCCAGCAGCGCACACAGACACACTCTCCTATCGGCCCACTCTGGCCCTGCTGGTTTCAAGCACCACTGCTGCCGGCAGCAGCAGCGCCTGCCATGACTTGTGCTGCAGGCACTTCAGTAGCGGACATGCTCTCCTGTTCCGTATGTGAGACGACCAATGCTTGGGGCGAGACATTTGCCTATCCGGTGATAGGTATGGCCGGCAAGGTCACCAATGTAAGGGCAGCATCTGAAGTAGCATTCATCTCACCCACCCCATGATGCATGATGGCCCCTGGAACCCTAGATAGCACCTTAGGATCTGGAACCCTAGGATCTTGGAGGTTGTAAACCCTAGCCCACATGCCTCACCTCCATGCCCCTGGATCTGCAATTAATACTCTGATCTACACGTAGATAGCCATGGAAACTAGAATCTACTAACAGATTGCCCTAGATCCTTGACCATGTGGCTCATCTTGATGCCCCCAGGATCTGCACTGGATACTGGGATCTAGATTGCAGTAGATCCTAGGATCTACTTCTAGGTTGCCATAGATCCTTGCCTGTATGCCTAACCTCCGTGCCCCTGGATCTGCAATAAATCCTGGGATTTCCTCCTAGATTGCCGAAGATCCTTGCCCATGTGCCTCATCTTCATACCCTCTCCATATGTCATGGATTTGTGCCCCTGCACCTCACCTCAGTGCCACCTAGATCCGCAATGGAGACCGGGATCTCCTGCCAGCCAGCCGGAATCTTGAATCCGTACCGAGGAATCTCAGACCAGCCGACACCGTGCCCCCCACTCTTTCCCTCCGGCCGCTGGTATCGGTACAAGCCCTTCTCATCCGGGGTTGGTGCAAGACCTGCAGGCCGTGCAAACATTGCATCAGACAGCCAAGTAGCTTGCACGTGTGCATTGCGAGGTGTAACATAGCCATGCAGCAGGCACATGTGCATGGTGAGACTTCACGCAGCCATGCGGCATGGCACAAAAGCATGACATGGCGAGACATGGAGGTGTCCTGAGAGTGGCATAGCATCCGCAGCACATCAGCATGGTGGGTTCGTTGTAAATGGCGGACCGTTGTGTTCATGAACCTTTATATGCAATTTGTGTACCTGGGATCCGCCCTGCTGTGCCGCCTTGAATGGCTTGTGCCGCTTGGGGGGTTCCGGTCACGAATAGCTGCGAGGCCAGCAGCAGCGCCAGCGCATCTCTCCGATTAGGGGCATTTACTGTTTCAATCGAGGCCGACGCTTCATCGCGCCCATTTTGCAAGGCTGGGGAGTGTCGAGATCGAGCGACGCTTGGTCGGACGGAGCAAGGGGAGGAGACGGGCGAGGGGCGCACCGCTGAACGCTTGGCTAGTATTTGCTGCATTCCTGTCATTTCCAAAAGCCTGTATTTCGTCTCTGTCCGTTTATGATGATCGAGGAGCGGACAACCGGGGCATGTTGTGGCGGAAAAAGTAGCGGAGCTGGGGGTCCACTCACTCGGTGACTGCCAGCCACACGCATGATGACATGACGGAACAAGTTCGTGGAATATTCAGGACCGGTATACCGTGATAACCAGAGAGGTGATAACCAGGTCCCCTGGCCGTAACCGACACAAAAATCGAAAGCTTGCAAAAACGTCATGTGGGGTTTATTTCATACTTGTAGCAATAGCTGGCTGACTATGGGAGACATGGGACACGCATGCATAAAATCTGCCACAAGGGCCAAGCCAGATGACTCAGGTGGCCCCCGGGTGACGCTTCCTCTGGGACCCCCCAGATCCGTCACATTGGTGACTGCTGAATTGCTGATGCCTCTAAAGGCTCTTGCTCATAACTAAAGGGGGATTCAAGCATACTACGAGCCTTTCCCACGGACTGAACCTTCGCCTGCTGCCTTCCTCTCCTTCCTCATACATCTAGTGATCTAGTCTCTTCCTGCCGCTGCCCCCAGCTGCTTTGCTGCCACGTCGCCGTGCATTTCCATGAGGCTCCCATACTGCCCGCTGGATTCAAGAGCCTTAGTCACCTGTTGGCAGCAGCAACAGGGTCAATGACATAACACCTCTGGGCCCTCTGGCAGCAGCAACAGGGGTAAACAGGTTTTCAGGTGGGTGTTTGGGAAATAAACAAATCTGTTCATGTGCCAGCATCTACACAGCAGTGTTGATTGATTTTCGTGTGCCCCAGACCACCTTTGGGGGGGGCCGCCGGACGGACACCACTGGAACGATAGGGACACAACCAGCACTGACCTTCAGCCTGTGGCCCAAGCAGCAGGGCTTGCTGCGCCAGGCCCCCACAGCCATGCGCCATAATGTAGCTGAATTATAGCTGAAGCGCGTACAAACAAACTAGGTTACAAAGCCACCCCAATGGCTATCAGGCATACACTCCGACCCTTTCGTCTGCTTATCCTTCCCTCCGTCTTCCTTAAAGTTTCCAACCATACAGTTGGACGTCAAAAAATCAATGACGTTACACCTCTGGGCCCTGCTAAAAAAGGCTCGGTCGCTAATAGGGGCAGAAAAAAGGTTAAGGGGGAAATAAAGTAAAAAGCCATAAGCCACATGCCACAAGTTAGACGTCAAGAAGTGTAACATGATAACTCCCACCCCCACCCCCACGAGACAGCCTTCCATGGCATGAAGCTGCACCCACACGCACCGCAAGGTCATCCCGGTCAGGGTCATCCGCCTCATCGTCATCGTCCAAACCTTCGTAGTCGTAGTCAGAGGGATCGCGCAACGCTCGCTTGCTGGGAATGGATGACAGTGGCAGGGTCAGCTGGACCCTGTCACCATTAGGCTTAATAGTCGCCACCTGTTGGGGAGGTGCACACATCCAGCGTGTGTTGGAGTGTTGCGAATTGATATATGTTTCACTAACGAATTGCTTTTCTACGTTAACTAGCTTAGTTGCATCCTGTCACCATTGTGCTTCATGGTTGCCACCTGTTGGGGAGGTGCACACATGCACAATTCGCAGCTTTATTCAAGTTCAATTTTGATGACGAGGACATTGCCGTTGGGCTTGATGGACACCACCTGTTGGGTAAAAAATTGCCTAGTTGGCAGGTTGGCCTGCGCTTTTTCCTAATGTGAATGAGGCCAGGGACACAGCCAGTGGGATATCAACATGCTCTAAAAGCACCAAACACCACGCCCCAATCAGGGTCGACCTACAACAAAACTGCTGCCGTAAACAGGCCGTTTACGGCAATACGGCTAAAGCACGTAATGATTGTGCATGAATTAAGGTTGATAGTTGAAATAGTTAAAAAATCGAACCCTAAAGTGCATGACGGATGTGACACAGGTAAGTTTCAGGCAAGCCTGGGCCCTGGCGTCGCCCAGCCACGCAGACCAGTCAGCAACTTCTGCCTTCCCCCAGAACCATGCAGGATTGCAGGCGCTTCTTTCCCTTCTCATGCGACTGCGATCAGTGCAGGCTTTAGTGTGAGCCAGACCATCTTTGGCAAGCCTAAATGGGCAAGTGGGCAGCTACCACCGTGCCGATGGGCCCCAAACCTGGACCGGCCTACAGCCGGTGTCCCAGGCAGCAGGGCATGCCGCACCAGGCCACTCTGGCCTCAGGACATGTCGTAGCTGAACTGTGGCTGAAGCGCACTAACATAAAAGTGATAGCCACTGACCTGCACCTCCAGCTCTGTCACGGACTCCCAGCCATGCTCGCTAGCGAGGGCTGCCATGCTGTTTTGCTTTATCTGCATCAGTGTTGCCAGGTTCAGTCCACACCTGATAGTGTGGAGGGTGTCAAAATTTGGAGGGTGTGAAGAGAACACACGGAATTCAGGTCTGCATGTGTCAGAGTGGTTAATTCCACACTTGAAAGAGTGGAGGTTGTGAAAGTGGCAAGGGTGCAAAAAGGAGGCACGTTTGGGATCTTGGTCTGCTTGTGTGGGCAGAGCGCTCTTGAAACTCAAGCAGGCATGCCTGTCTGGAAGAAGGATCATCTGCCTCAGCTGGGCTCAGTACCGTACCTGTCTGAAACAAGGATCATCTGCAGCCGGGACTTGACTGCCCCAGCAGGGCTCATGACTGACTCTTGCTGTGGGAAGAACACGTCCCAGGCCAGCCGGCACTTGAACGCAAAGTTGTTCCAAAAGGCTTGCTTATCAGATCCGGGGCTGGCGTGAAGCCGCGTGACCAGTGTGAGCTCAGGCTCAGCGGGGGGAGGCACAGGTCCGAAGCCAGCCACTTGGATTGCAGCGGGCTTGCTGACGAGAGCTGGTGTGAGCGTCGCAGATTCCTGGCTTGCCTCAGCTGCTTCGGCCTTTTCCCCCAGGTGGGCCAATGTCGGCCATTCCTCGAGCAGCTTCTCTGGGATGCTTGGGTCCAGATGGTACTGCAGGTTATCCTCGACGCCAGACCCAGAATTGCTGAGCTCTGTTGGCATGCATTGAATCCCTACGAGCCGGGTCGCATGTGCTTGAGGCAATGTGGTCGCCTGAGGACCAAATAATGCTGTGGGTATTGTGCGGCAACGGTATGACACCTGTAGGACAGGTGTAGTTAGTTACTGTAAGATTGCTAAGTCAGCATGCTTGGCCTGTGCTGAGTGGTGACAGCATGAACATGGGTGTCTCAGTGGGGCCCTACCAGTGCAGGCTTTTGCGCTCCATGCAGCATCCTAGAAGAGGGCATGTTCGATGTAGTGCTAGCGAATGTGGACATGTTCATTTTGCTTAGCGCCTGGCCATACATGCAAAGGCGTCGGTCGAAAAAGGTAAAATTCAAAGAAGGAGGATGCCACCTATCCGTGCTTGATAATGAGAGGGACCAAGGTTATATCAGCTGGCATATGTCTGCCAATGCTGCGGTAGCACATCCCCAGTCCGTCAAAGCTGTCGTCGTACCAGATGGCTTTCAAACGAAAGCGGTACATCTGGCTGGAGGATTTCGAAAACGCGGGAGAGGCCTTAAGTTGCGCAGCTTTAGAAATTAATAATTGCTATGGCAAGCAAACGATCTGACGCCAAAGAGGCCGTGGAGCATGCGAACAAAAGCCAGGTAAACGGAGAAATCTGCCGTGAGACGCACCTCAAATCCACCTGGCTCACTTGCAGCATAAATGGAATTGATTTTACTTTGGGTACGCTCAGGCGGGCAAATTGAAGAATGCAGTGCAGACGCGGACGAGAACAGGTATGCGCCTTTCCGTTTCTTCTGTCTCCCCCGTCCTTCTGTCTCGGCACTACTTTGCTTTTCATGTTCCAACCGATGTCAGACAAACATGGTGTGCTTCCCATGCCTCCATTTCTTTTGCCATGCACTGGGTGAAGCAACGGATCGAAATTCCCTTCAAATCCTGCGTCCTTAGGGGGAAGAACAGTTGCCAAGAAAACAAAAAAGGCAACGGAATCAAGCCGCGATGAAGATGCATGCAGCAGCTCTAGCTCTGAAGATGAGCCGCCGGTCCCGTCCGGGCGGCGAACCCGATCAACCTCGGCCCCTGCGCGAGGGCGGAAGCAGGCAGCAGCAAAGCCTGAAGTTGTGATCCTAGACAGTGATAGTGACAGCTCCAGCAGCGGTGATGACCAGGAGGAGGAGGAGGAGGAGGCACCATGTCCCACAGCCCCAGCCACACGCAGGGGTGCCGCACGTACCCCAGCACCTCGGACCTACGCCGTGTCCCGGCGGAGCAAGGCGGGGGCGGCGGTGGGGTCAGCAGCACAGACCATAGCCTCGACAGCAAAAGCCCCCGCATGTGCAGCCATGGAGAGCGAGGAAGACAGTGAAGAGGACGAGGACGATGAGGAGGGAGAGGCTGGAGCAGTCGGGAAGGGGGGCAGCAAGCATATGTCGCCACGCAAGAGATCTGTTCTGGACATGATATCAGGGGTACGTTACGCGACCTGCGGCTGGTCTGGGGTGATCCTGTGACACGTGGCTGATCTGGGAAGAGAACGCAAGGCCCGTAGCAGATCTAAGGTGTTTCTAGATGACAGGGCTGGTCTGGGAAAGGAACAGATTTGTGACGCTAGACTATGCTCCTTACAGAGCATAGTCACGCCATATGCATCGCAAAATCTAGACGTGTAAAATCTAGACTGCACGAGATCCAGTGTCATGCATTATGCCTGTATCTGAGACAACTACCCTCTCCACACCAGAAGACTTGGCCCTAGCATTTCTGCACGCCATCAGCAGTTTTCCCCGATTCAGAGTTTAGATCCCAAACCTATGACATCGAAAGAGCCCTGCTGTCTGCTCTGGGCTGCCAATTTCCTGCTATGCCGGTGCTGGATGGTCTTGTGCCATCACCTGGCTGCTGTGGCTGCTGTAGCTGCTCAACTGCTGCCCCTCCGGAACTAGCGGCTGTTGCTTGTGCTTGAAGCGGTGCGAAGGATAGTATTGACACTGCTCATATTTCAAGCGGCCCAAAGTAACCAATCAAGCAAACTTCATTTGGTTTTTGAATTTCACAGCAGAATGCTGTTTTCCAACGCTTCTGCATGTGCCACTTGCCTGCTGCCTGTCTCTCATGCTCCCACAGAGGCTCAACGCAGAGGGCCTCAAGCGAATGGTGCGCGAGCAGCCGGACAACAAGAACTTCAACCTCAAAGCCAGGCTGGAGGAGGGACTTAGGGCGCAAGGGCCTAAATGGCGCTACCAGCTCAGGTGTGTGTGCAGGGCGAAGAGGGTTTCGAGTTTTGACTACCGGTAGACTTACAGCTCATGTGCATGAGGGGTGGGGTCAAATGGGAACCAGACCCATTTGGCACGCCGCTGGGTGGCCGCAGCAAGGCTGCTGAACCAGGCCAGCCTGGCTGTAGGCCGAGGTGCGGCTTAAGTGTAGCTGAAGTGTTGCTTGAGCGCTCCACACATGGCTGCAGCGTGTGCAGGCCTGTAAGGCGGAGATCGGGTGTGGGCAGGACGCTTCCAACTCCGGTGTGAGGTCAAGGGTTTCAACTACACTGCCAGCTCAGATGTGTGTGCATTTGCAGATTAGAGGATGAGAAAGTGGCAGGCTCTGACGGCATGACCTGCGCACAAAAAATCCTTAGTTAGGTGTTGTAGCTAATTGGACGAAATTAGCTACAACACCATCACATCAAATGTAACCCTATACCCATTTACTGACATGCTATGACGTCTCTCTAAACCCTTGACCTAATTACTGCCAGCCTAAAGCATCTCTCTAAACCCTCAACCCTTTCCCTGACAGACCGTAACACCTCTCTTAACCCTGATCCTATTCACTGACATGCCGTGACTTGACACATCTCTGAACCCTGAACCCATTTATCGACAGGCTTTAGCATCTCTCTAAACCCTTATTCCATTTAATGTCCGGCCTTTATACCTCACACACGGGGCAACAGGCATGCCTCCCTCCAGACAGCAGATGTAGGGAGCTCCTGGCTTTCACCCTGGACCTGCAATACAGCTCGTCCCACCAAGCAATGCTTGAAGGAAAGCTCATGCCCAGTTGCGGCTAGACCCAAAACCCCATACCCGCCAACCACCTTCCAACCACCCACGTGCCCAGGCGCGGGTACAACATCCTGCTGTACGGTTTCGGATCCAAGCGTGCCTTGCTGGAGCAGTTTGCGCACGAGGTGTTGACGGATGCGGCTGTGGTGGCCGTCAATGGCTTCAACCCCTTGGTCACGGCCAAGCAGGTGGCGCAAGCGGCCGCGGCGGTCATGTTGCCCTACAGTGTCAAGTGAGGAGGAGTCTTTAATGAAGCACGTAGGACAGCCGATGGCCGGACGGCCAGCCAAACAGCGCTGGCAGCTGCGGCGGTCATCCTGCCGCACAGGGTCCAATGAGTGCTAGTGTTTCAGTGTACAACAGGCCACCAAACCTTGACCCCCTTCCCTCCTTACTCCCTCTTTCTCCCCACCCTTTCTCCTCCCTCTCCCCCTTTGACTTCCATTGGCTCGGTGGTGGACCCTCTCCCTTCCCTAGCCCCTCCCTAGCCCCTTCCCTAGCCCATGCCTTCTCCTTCCTCGCCAGATCATGCCTCATCCTCAGGGGGATCCAGTGCAGGTCATTGTCGACCACACCAATGAGCTGCAGGAGGATCCCTCACCTCTTCATCCCCCACCCTTCATTCTCCCTCTCTTCCCTCTTTCTAACCCATCCCTCCTTCTCCGCTCCCCCTCTTCCTCCCCCACCCCTCCCGTCTTCCTCCCCCACCCTTCACCCCAGGGGATCCAGTGTGCAGGTCATCATCGACCACATCAGGAAGCTACCCGAGGATCACAACCGCCATGTGTACATCATCCTGAACAACATAGACGGGCCAGGTGAGGCGCCGTGTTCGGCGCTTTCGATGTTGGAGGACTGGGGAAAATAAATTAATGAACGATACGCCCTGAGGCGTGGATTAGGGTAGCCGCCCGTTCGGCCGTAGCACTACGTGAGCTACCATAGTTGGAGGAGTGGGGAGGATACAAGCACTGTCCAAGCGGGGGGGGGGGGGGGGGCGAGGGTCCAGGATGCTACAGCAGGGTAATGACGTTACACGTATCGGTCCTGCTCAAAAGGCTCGGCCATGTAGGTGTCTAGCTTTCAGGTTGAGAAAGAGGAGGCTGTGGCTGCAAGTGTGTGTGTGTCATTGTGAAGACAGGCAGGGATTCCCAGGGGGGTGCAGTGCTAGACTGTGGGGACGAATGCCGTGCATGCGTGGTGGTATACAGTGGTGGTATAGCTGAAGTAACTGAAAAACAAGCAGTGATGATGTGGCTGTATTGTACCGGTAGCTGCAGTAGTATAAGCAAACAGTGGTGATGTAGATGAAGCAGTAAGAACGTATAGTGGTTATGCAGCTAATTTGTATTAAAGCATCCGACGAGCTGGCCCTCCTCTCCTGTCCTAGCATGCTGACCTGAGCCGCAGGGCTTGCTGCACCAGGCCCTCCGGCCAAAGGACGAGACACAGCTGAATTGTAGCTGAAGAGCGCTGAACTTAGCAGTGGTGATGTAGCTGACTTGTAGCTGAAGCGCGCTGAAAAAAATCGCGCCCCATCTCTCTCGCAGGCCTCCGAGGCTCTGATGAGCAGGCCCTGCTCGCAGACCTAGCAGGCTGCCCCGGCGTGCACTTTGCGGCGTCCATAGACCACATTAATGCACCTCTGATGTGGGACGTGAAGACGCGGGATAAGTTCAAGTAAGCTGCTTGGTGCGTGTGTGTGTGTGTCTTCAAGTAAGCCGCTTGGCTGGAAGGGAAGGTGGGGAATGGGGGGGGGGGGGCGTAATTGGAGGCTACCTGCCTGTTAGGTAGGGAGGGGGGAGTTGAAACCCACACATACGTGACGGAGCCTCCGGCCCCTAGTGGACATACGTCATCCGAGTCTTTTGATCTGGTCTTAGTCTAGAAACGCCACCCTAGTCTCATTCTATTCTAAGTATCTCATCTTGGTCTAAATATCTCATCTTGGTCTAAATATCTCATCTTGGTCTAAATATCTCATCTTGGTCTAAATATCTCAACGGTTGTGGACTAAGCGAGATACCATTGAAGGACCATATTTTGTCCTTTTTGGTAGCGAGGGCTCTCCCTCTACTGCAGGGCTCAGGCGACCAAGTCCTCTGGCAGGGATGATTTGCCAGGGAGTTTGGGATGTTTTAGAATGCTGCATTCAGTACATGGTCCTATGATACCGAATTGTTGCATTCGTAAACAGGGTACTTTTTTTGCATGCGTGTACTCTATGTTACTTTTTGTATGATACGGATTCAAGGCTTTAACCTGATATTGTTTCAGGGTTTGAACCTGTCCAGCAGGTGTGTCCCCCTACCCAGCAATCATGGGGCTGTGATGCAGGGGATGTACTGGATGCTGCCGTCGTTCAAATTTCTCACTGCCACAGTCCTGTCAGTGATGAGAGAATGCATCACAGGGCCCGCTGAACACTAAACCCTACAACTCTGGTCCCTCCCACCCTAAACTTTAAAACCCTGGTCCCTCACACCCTAAACCCTACAACTCTGGTCCCTCCCACCCTAAACTTTAAAACCCTGGTCCCTCACACCCTAAACCCTACAACTCAGGTCCCTCCCACCCTAAACCCTAAAACCCTGGTCCCTCACACACTTAACCCTGCAACTCAGGTCCCTCCCACCCTAAACCCTAAAACCCTGGTCCCTCACACACTAAACCCTACAACTCTGGTCCCTCCCACTCTAAACTTTAAAACCCCGGTCCCTCAAACCGTTTGGTCATGCAGGTGGCTCAGCCATGATGCCACGACGTTTGCCCCCTACTTCGCAGAGACGCTCGACATGCCGCCTGTATTCACGGGTGAGAGGGGCACTCTTTCTAGGCCCTGAACCCTGAACCTTGTTTAAGCATGCCCGCCTGTATCCACGCGTGAGTACAGCACACACTCCACACACACACACCATCTAATCCATGAACCCTGAGCCCCAGTTTCAACCTGACGCCTGTATTCATGGGTGAGTATAGCACACTCAATCTAAGCCAGTGATGCCCTGAAAAGGACAAAACTGATCCAAGCGCCGAAACCTGAGCCCCAGTTGCAACATGCTGTCAGTATTCACGGATGAAAGCAGCAGGCACTCATCACGCAGTCCATATAAACCACTCACTACCCTATCCTTAAGCCAAGCTGCCAGTACTGATGGGTGAACGCAGCACACACTCCACACACACACCATCTGAACCCTAAACCCTTTTCAAGATAGGTTGCCGGAGCAAATGGGTGAGCACAGCATGCACTCCAGTGACTCCACACACGCTCTATCCGAATCCCAAATCCTACTCAAAATTGGTTGCTGGTACAGATAAATGAGCACAGCACGCACTCCACACGCACTCTATCTGAACCCATAACCCTAAACCCTTCCGACGATAGTCTGCCACTACTGATGGGTGACGGCAGCACGCACTCCACACACACTCCCTCCCAATCTCATCGCGAGGCCTTTTGCACTTCCTTGGGAGGACGGCTGCCTCAGATTGGGGAGGACGGCTGCCTCAGATTTCAACAGGCTGTCGCACTCCTCCCCTCTGATCCCTTCGATGCATTTATGTATCAAATAAACTCTCCGGCCACATTCATGCAGCAGTGCTTATTATTGTGCGCACCAGACTCTACCTGTGGGGCCTGCCAGGCTTACCTTTGGGGCCTGCCAGGCATCCACCCCTGGGTCCCCGGGACGCAACCATGACCGGCCGTTGGCAAACGGCCCAGGCAGGAAGTGTGGGTTACGTGCAGCTTCACTGCATCAAACATACCGTAGGCACCAGGGGGTGGAAAGCCACGGGTGCCAGCACCCACTCAACCTCGTCTTTCAACCTTGTCTCCCCCTTCTCTCTGTCCCCCCACAGCCCGCTTCCAGGAGACCAGCAAGCGAGGCGCGAGCACTGCACTGAGCAGCATGGCACCCACGGCACAGGTGAGCAGAGGGGTCATGGGCAGTGTGTTGTTTTTCGCTTACGAGGCCACCAAAGGGGGCCAAACCTGGACCGGCCCAAGCAGCATGGCACCCACAGCACAGGTGACCAGAGGGGGCATGGGCAGTGTGTTGTTTTTCGCTTACGAGGCCACCAAAGGGGGCCAAAGCTGGACTGGCCGTCGGCCCAAGCAGCATGGCACCCATGGCGCAGTTGGGTGGAGGGGGCAAGGATGAAGGGCCGACGAGACAAAGGGATAGGGGTCAACGTTCTTGAGTTTCGTCCTTCGGCTACACGGCCACCATTGGCAGGCTGCCAAAGGCCCGATGGGAGCCAAACCTGGACAGGTCGGCGGCCCAAGCAGCATGGCTGGCCACACCTGGGACCTACTGCTGAAGGCTGAAGTGTAGCTGTCATGTAGCTGAGTAACGAAAAAATGAAAGGTCAAGAGTGAGGCCTGGACCCTCTAGCCGCCCCCCAGACTCCCTCCCCACATTTGACTGCCCCTCTCCTTGCCCCTCATTCCCCTTCCAACATCTGACTGCCTGTCTCTGTCCCCTCATTCCCCCCCCACACATTTTACCGCCCCAATCGTGTGCACTCTCTCCTCTTCCAATATTGACTGCCCCTCTCTTGTCCTCCGCCCCCTATCTGACCCACCCTCTACTTGCCCCCTTGTTCCTCTCCCAACATTGGACTGCCCTTCTCCTTGTCCTCCCCTCCTATACAACCCACCCTCTCCTTGTCCTCCCCCCCTCTCCGACCCACCCCCTTCTTGTCCTCCCCCCTCTCCGCCCCCCCCCCCCCCTTCTTGTCCTCCCCCTCATCCGACCCACCCCCTCCTTGTCCTCCCCCCTCTCCGACCCCCCCCCCATCCTTGTCCCCTCTCTCCTCTCCCTGGTGTTGCACGGCAGGCCGTCTTCCGCGTTCTGGCAGAAGCCCAACTGGATGACCCCAGCGCACCGGGACTCACCTTCCCAACGCTGTTCAGGATGTGCCGGGAGAGGTGGCTGGTGTCCAATGAGCAGGTGCGGGCACAGGGGGGAGCCAGACCCATGATTTGTTTAGGGTGTTTCAGCTACACTTTAGGGTGTTTCAGCTACAATTGAGGGGGGAGGGGGGCCATGCTCCAGGTCGCAACCCGAGCGACTGGACCCCGATGGCCAGGCGCATCCGTGTCGTGCGCCATTGGAGCTGTGTTTGACCGCTGTCGCCATTCCTGAGGACCTGTCTTGCCCGTGTTCAGACGACTTTCAAGTCCAATGCGTAATGTAGATTCTCGCAGCAAATCTACCGAGCCCTGCCCCCCTGCTTCCCCATTCAATTTGAAATCTGATACTTCCGCCCCTGCATCCCTATTAAGTTTGGAAATCTGATACTCCACACCTGCATCCCCACTCAGTTTGAAATCTGATCCTCAACCCCTCCTTGCATCCCACCCCTCCAGTCCCCACTAAATTTGAAATCTGATACCGGTACTCAAACCTCCTTGCTTCACCACTCAGTAAGAAATCTGGTTTTCACCCCCCTGCTTCCCCACTCAATTTGAAACCTGATTCTTCTCTTCTGTATTTCCTTCACTCAGGCCCTACGCAGCTTCCTTACGGAGTTCCATGACCATGAGCTGATAGCGGAGCGCATGGCCGTGCTGAGTCACGGCGAGCAACGGGAGGTGTTGTATTCCCCGCTGGAGGAGGACGTGCTGAGGAAGCTACTGGAGCTGATGCAAGAGCAGGCAGCTGCTTAGAAGCTACCAGTGATTATTACATCGGGCTTCAGCTGCATCACGGCCGTGGGGGCCTTGTGCCGCATGGTGGCCCTGCTGCTTTGGCCACTGGCAATAGGTTGCATGGTGGCGCGCAGCAATAAGTGCTGTACACACCGCTGGAGGGGGACGTGCTGCTGAAGCTACTGGAGCCCATGCCGGAGCAGGCAGCTGCATATGGTAAAGAATCCCTCTAACGCGTGTTATGGAGACAGGCCGGGCAGTCGTGGCGACACGGGGCTTTCAAACCCCGTAAATGACAGTGCAAGCAGACACAATAGTAGACACTGGGGGCTCGTTTCCAATTGTTGCAAATTTCATTATCCCAACAGCAAAACCGGTTGATGATCAAGCCTAATTCGAAGAGTCAACAGCTTTAGGCCCATCTGAAATTAACAGCTGTAGGCTCTCCTGACTGCAGAACCCAGTCCTATGGGCTATTTTCTCAAGAGTGGGTCAGGGCAGGGAAAGTGTTTTTTACAGTTGACTTCACCATGGTCCTGGCTGTGTACGGTAGCTGGAATCGAGCTTGCTCATCCCCTACCAGCCCCACGCGGTAGAGCGTTAAGCAGGGCCTGGCGGGTATGCACCCTCCATAACACCCTAAACCTCAGAAACTCATCCGTTTGAGACGAGACTTGGTTCTCTGGAGCTGTGAGGGGGTATCCTAGTTCCTAAAAGTGTTGAACAGCCAACCCCCTTCACTTCGATGTACGTAGACTGGGACCATAGCGTTGACCATGCACAGGAGGTCGTTTTATTTCAAACTTTTGCCACCGTTGCGAGTGGGGTGCAGATAATTGGGGGGGCTTCCTCTTACTTGATACTGCAGGATGAGAGCTCTCCAAAGTGGATTTAAAGATTTTTGTCAATGACGTTACACCTCTGGGCGATTATGCACTGTTCTAAACCTCTGGGCGAGTGGGCCCTGAACAAACGTTCTCCTCCTTAAACTGTCAGAGGCAGATAATTAGCGACATGCATGCCGGTATACAGTATAAGCTGCCATGCTGGTACCGTCATGGTGCACCAATATCAGCATTCTTTATTTTATTTGCGAGCAACTGATAAGTGGAGTGCGCTTGGTGGCCTTCATATCAATATTCCTGTTTATGGGCGTAAGATAAACAGCCAACTGGGGGTCAATGACGTAACACCTCTGGGCCATGCTGCAAAGGCTCGGCCTCAATCAGAGGCCTCAATGGGCGCCCGACTGTCTGGTCGGGAGGAAAATAAACTAAAAGCTCGAGGTGAAAGGAAGGGAACAGACGGAAAAAGGAGAGGGGACTAGGGTAGAAGACCATACCATAAAGCGAAGGAAGTATGAAGAAACCCCAGCCCGTATAAATCCTAGCACGTGAGAGAAAGGAAGCCCCGGGCTCTGAAACGACTTAGCCTTGACGAAACGAAAGCTACCACATCCTCTATAGCCAGAGCAGAGAGCCTGCCCTGGTACAAAGTATGGGTGTGGACGATGGATCAGGGTGGTTAAAATAGGAGAACGACGAGAGCAGATGTACAAGAAGGGCAACAGTGGAAAGGGCACCATGTTCATGGTGTCTGCGCAAACAATGGAGTGGGCACCAGTGACAGGAAGGACATGCAAGAAACATTGAAGAGTGAAGATCTGGCTTAGAGACGTTAAGATGGGATCAGAAGTTGAAAAGAGGACATAGGAGGAACCAAGGAGGAGTATGTGTATGGACAAAAAGAGAGAGGTCAGAGATGACTCTTAGGGGAGGCATGACAGGCGTCAGTGACGGAGGGGGATTCGTTGGTGGGAAGAGAGAGGGCGGAATCATCGGAGGGACGAAGGAAGGGCGGGAGGCCGGGAGGGGTAGGTGGAAGGAGGGGTACTGGGAGTGGGGGAGAGGAGTGGTGTAGGGGCCAACCAGGAGAAAAATGAGGCGGTGATTGTGTTGTGTTGGAAGCGCTTACGTGTGCGACTGTGTGTGGGAGAAGTGGGGGTATGGGTGAGACCGTGGACTAAAAAGATGGCTGGGCAGAGGCGTGAAAACGTGTCAGGGTGGACGTGAAGGGGCTTCCGAACAGGAATACAGGGGCTGAAGACACCACGGGGGATCAGGTGTTCAAACTTGAGGCATCCAAGGACCCACTGAGGGAACCATAAGCTATGGCGGCATGGCGCCATGAATCTTGAGTACAGCACTTGAGCGTGCTTGTGGTGAGATATGCAGGACGCTGCCATTTGGGGATCCTGAAAAGAACACAAAATGTGACCTTCAGTAGATTTAGTTGCCGTCGGTGAGGAGGAGAGGGTTTCGTTCATGCCAACAAAATTGAGCATGAGTAAAGAGTGCCTGGGCCAGGGGGTGAGATATGAGGCTGTCTGTGATACATGGGCATGAGGATAACGTATGGGATACGGACATGCCGGAGTGGCGGTATGGGTGATGGATGAATGGAAGAGATGAGGTCAGGGGCGAACCAAGGGTCAGCATCATCCAAGACTCCTGAGCCAGAGTCTTCAAGATATGAATTTGGTAGGCAGGGCCAAGCTGGAAGGATGCAAGGTACTTGTTGCCAGATAAGTCAAAGGTGCATGAGGAGGGGTCACTGTTGGCTTCAGCGGCACCCCATGTCGAGGATTTCGGTACCGACAAGATCGATGTTCAATTTAAAGTAAGCGTCAGCACGTGTCGTGAGGAATGAGGTGAAAGAGAGGAAGACGGTGCAGGAGCAGAGATGCAGGAGGTTGCCTGTTACCACGTACTACTGCATCACACTTCTTCATACTGCCAGGTTCTCGCCGGGGTTCTCGCAGCTTCTTGCTCTGTCCTAGGAGCAGCGATCGCAGAACATTTCTCCGCTCATATGAAAGGAGAGCAAGAAACCTAAATTGTCGTTAAACCGAAGATTTGACTCGGACAAGTTTGACATAGTCTTCGCCCGAAGTTTCTCCCAGCGGGTCATGGCACAATACGGTGGCCAGCCTCAGTACGGAGGCGCACCTCCACCATATCAGCAGCCTCAGTACGGCGGAGCTCCACCCTCCTACCAGCAGCAGCCTCACCAGCAGCCTTACCAGCAGCAGCATGCATCCCCTCAGTCCAGCTATGGAGCTCCCCCTGCCTCCTCCGCTCCCTATGGAGCTCCTCCTCCCTCCTATCAAGCAGCACCTCAATACGGAGGGCAGGCCCCTCAGTACGGAGCATCGACACCGGCTCATACTGGCACATATCAGCAAGGACCTCCGTTGGCACCCATAGGCAGCTACAGTGCGCCGGCGCGGCCCCCGGCCCCTGGTGTGGATCCGAATGTTGCAGCGGTGAGGCTTCTGACAGGGCTGCTTGGATACATTGCAGGAGGTTGAGAGAAGCTGATGGTAGTCACTGGACGCACATGGCATGCAATTTGCAGCAGAGCACCTGCACATTTCTACTGGCTACTCCTGTGGCGGCTGCTGCCTGATACCGTATAGCACAGGCACTGCCCTTGTCGCGAGTGCAGTGAGCACCCCCCTGTACCACGAACCCAATGCTGATTTTTGGCGCAGAGCCAAGCTGTGCTGACCATGCAGGTGGCAAGGGGGACGGGCCTGTTGCTCTGGGTGGCAAGGGCTGTGGGCCCCTGTGTGGGGTGCTCTACTGCTCTGGGTAGCAAGGGGTGCTCTGTTGCTCTGCTGGGTGGCAAGGGCTGTGGGGTGCTCTACTGCTATGGGGTGCTCTGGGTAGCAAGGGGTGCTCTGTTGCTCTGGGTGGCAAGGGTCTCTGGGTTCTTCTATTCATCTGGGTGGCAAGGGTCTCTTGGGTGCTCTGTTGCTCTGGGTGGCTGCTGGCTTGATGGAAACCTCGTGCTCTGCATTCATTTCACGGTCTTATCCAACCTCTGCCCCTGTGCCCCGCCACGGTCTCTCTGCGGCCCGTCGCTTCACAGTGGTTCCACGCCATCGACACAGGTGGGTGCATCTGACCCGAGGTGCTCGTCAGCGCATGGGGATGGACCGTTGAGCTTGTCAAGGTGTTGCACAGCATGTGACGCGAGGCTGTCCTCAGCGCATGGGGATCGACGGTTGAGCATGTTAATGTGTTGCACAGCATATTTTCTTTTGACTTTAGTACGTGTGAGGCCGGCCGCCCAACCCTAGAAAACCTGAGACGCTGACACACACAAAAAACAGCCCAAGTGCGCAAACAGCATCTAACACGAGGTTCATGGACTAAGTTCTCACACCTTTCACTTTTCTCATACTTTTGACATCTGTGCAAAAATCACCTGACAAATTGACACCTGGACAGTATTTCAATTGATACCGAAATAAGAAATGTGCATCACAGAGGGACCCATGATGGTACATTGAGTGTTGAGTGTAGTACGTTGAGTTCATTGAGTGTATTACATCGAGTAGTACATTGAGTGTAGCACACCATGCCTGGCAGCCTTCTGGTCCACATGAAGGGGGTCGTACTTTCCTCAGAGATGACTGTTAAGGCCGGGCGCTGAGATCATAGCAAAACTTTGAGCGTGCACCCCAACATTCTCAGCGGCGGCACTGCCCCCTGATCACCAAGTACACCCGATGCATGTATGGGTATCTAACTGAGTTTGAGTCTTGAATAAGGGGGAGGGGGATTTAATTAAGCGTGGGCACTAAACCAGTACTGATGCCTGTGTTTATTTCCCTATTTTCAGACCGAACCAACTCGGTCGATGTCAAGGAGCTTCAGAAAGCCTTGGCCATGGGCAGCCTGAACTATGGACTCAGCGATGTTGACCAGGTGGGACTCAGGGGGGGGGTGGGGGACTGGTTGGGGCCCTTTGATTAAATCAAAGGTGAAAAGCACAGCTTCAGAAGGTAGGTGGGAGCAGTGTATCTTTTTCGGCTACAAGGAGGCCACCTCGAGCAGGCCGCCCCGCAGCCGCTGAAGACCCGTTCGGGACCAGACTTGGTCTGGCCTAGAACTGGTGGCCAAAGCAGCACGGCTGGCCACAAACGGGGCCGCCGGTCGGAGGCCTGAAGTTAGCTGACATGTAGCTGAGTCACAAAAACAGAAACGCTGGGTGCGAGTACGATTGCGGCAGCTGCCCCTACCTGAGTGCATGCTTAACCCTTGACCCTAAACCCTTGACCCTTGCTGCCATTGCTAGATACTCCGTGGACGCAGACCAATTTTTATCTTGTCGTAAGTCTCGTAAGGGAGCAAAGAATCAAAAAATCGTGTGTACAAACATTTTGACTGGGCAATATGTAAATGAGGGGCAAAAAATCAATCAAGATTTCAAAACGACAGATAAGGGAGAACGATTTCTGATGATATTGAAATTGGGCCGCGACTCCTGTCTGTGGACCTGAGGCAGCCTTTAAGTAGAGTTTGTCGCAGACTTTGTTCAGGGGACCGTGGGGGAGAGGGTCGTGCATCAACCTGATGTCCTGATGTCTCCCCCAGTGTTTATTTAGGTGCCCGCCAGGTCACCTTCAGGGAACCAGGCGGCCACCACAAGGGCCACCACGTAGACTAACCCTGAACCCTTAAACCCTGAACCCTGAACCTTAATGCAGAACACCTAAAGGACCGCCGGGCGGCCACCACAGGGCCAGTTGGGACCAAGCCGTGGCAGGGCTTTCTACACCAGGCTACCCGTCGGCTGTTTATAGGTTGTGATGTTGATGGATTGAGCCAGTTGAGCCATACTAAAAGGAACCATGCCCCTGTTCCCTCAGATGGTTCGAGCGTTTGACACGAAGGGCGCCCGCTCGCTGAACATGGCGGAGTTCGTGAAGTTGCACGACGTGAGCAGGGAGGGAGCTGGGGGGGGGAGGGTGAGCTTGTTCGTGGTGTCGAGGGACTTGGGAGGGCGCTTGGGGGGGGATGTTTGATCTTGTCCGTGGTATTGAGGGACTTGGATGTCCAGCCATTGACCCCCCCCTGATTCGAACCTAGTGATCGTGGGGCCTCATTGCACCCCTCTGGGTTTATCCTAGTGATTGAAGTGTGGAGTGCATGAGGATGGGTGTCAGCATAGCATCCACAAAGAGCCATTTTGTTTAAAGGTATTCCGGGTTTCCACCTGACACCTGTCCAGAGGTGGCGCACGTCAGGGGACACACGTCATTTGGTGGGTACCTTCTTTTTCTTTTTCCTAACCTGATAGCATGCCTCTTGTGCCCCCAGTTCCTGAACAACGTCACCAACTCCTTCAACTACTTTGACACCGCGCATCGCAAGTCGTTGGACGTGAACCAGCTGATGCAGGCGCTGAAGAACGCAGGTGAGCCCTTCACTGCCTCATGCTCCATCCTGAGCGAGATCATGCATGCATGCATGCATGCATGCATGGTGGATGTGAACCAGCCAATGCAGGACCTATAGAATGCAGCTGAGCCATACCCTGCCTCATGCTCCGACACAAGCAAGATCCTGCATGCATGCATGCCTGTTAGATGTGAACCAGCCTGTGCAGGACCTACAGATTGTGGCTGAGCTCTACCCTATCACGTGCTTCAGGCGCCTGCTACACCCTTAGTCTTGTGTTGGTCTTGAACGTCTTTCCCCAGGAGAGCCCAGGGGGTGCACACCTCCGCCGGGAAACAGGACTAGGAGGTTATATGATAAACCGTTTACCCTGTTTGGCACCTGCTGCACTGTTACTCTTTTACATATATATAACCAGTGGAACCAGGGGAGTGGGGGATTTGGGGTGATAACTGGTTATGCTGTTTGACATCATCACCCTGTCTAGCACATTCGGTTCGAATTTGATTTTGAAATTGAAATTTCGCCTGTCCTGCTTACCAGGGTTCACGATGGACCCGCCTGTGGTGCAAGCCATGTTCAAGCGGCACGATCCGGACAACACCAACAGCCTCTCACTGGACGAATACATCCGAATGTGCGCCGTAGGCGCGGGGGGGGGTAGCATGTATTGCATTTTGTAATCCGAATGTGCGCCGCAGGCGTGGGGGGAAGGGAGGGGGGAGATGACCAGTCGCCTGGTATCGCTTCTATTACATTTTGTCATGCCTAGATTACCAGTAGGTTTGGGGAGCAGATGATCGCAGCTTGGTTGTAGTGGCATCTGCCCTTGTTCTAAACCAGGTGGGGGGAGGGGCAACCAGCGGTTTCGGGGCGGGATTTTTGTCAAACCGCGTAGTTTGCTGTAGGTGCCTTTGGAGGTGTGCAGCACCCCTGTTAACAATGGACCCGCCTGGTGCAAGCCATGTTCAAGCGGCATGATCCGGACAACACCAACAGCCTCTCACTGGACGAATACATCCAAATATGCGCCGTAGGGGGGGGGGGGGTAGCATGTATTGCATTTTGTTTACAACCTGCAAGATGCTTCATGATTATAAGTTTATATAATTCCTGCTGTCTTGCCTCTGTCTTGCAGGTGCCTTTTCTTGCAGAGCTGTGTCAGGTGAGGGCACGTGTGGGTCTGTGGGATGGGATGTATTCTTGCTGGCAAGGATGTGGCGACTGTGTGGGAGCCTTGGTAACACGCGGTGGTCAGGATAACAGAACTGCGCCAGGTGTTCATATGGCAATGATGGTACACCCTGGGACCTGCTCGAAAGGCTTGGCCGCGTGGGGTGTGGGCGCCCAAACAATCGGTTGGGAGGGGGGGAAAGAAAAAGTTGGCCAGGAAAAACAAAGAAAAAGGGGAAATGTGTTAATATGAGCGTATCCTCGTTCATGTGAGTTGACCTCTGTAAGTTGTGATTTTTGTCAGTTGACAAAAACAAGAACAGTTTTTCAATGAATGTGTCTGCAGGACTTTTGGAGCTTTTGACAGTCAGAAGACGGGCAGGATCACGCTTGATTTTAACCAATTCGTCTACGCATCAAGTCACGTGTAATTTTTCTGCTCGTGATTGATGATGGCAATATCAATGGGCAAACTTATCGAACTGAAATCGTCAGGGTATAATTAAAAAATAGGAATTAGGAGGTCCCACATGTGATCCTCCGATCAGACTGTACCAAGGCGTAACATTTCCATTTTCTTTGAGTTGTTCTCATGTTCTGTGGGGGCATTGTGGGGGCAAATGGATGGGGAATACCCTACCCACAAATCTTATTTCTAGGATGCAGATAATTTGCGCCTTCTGGATTGTAAAAATGCCGGCAACCTATGAACCTACTGAGGCTATGCCAGTGAGTTCTGTCCATCCTGATCAGACGAAAAGATGACCTCCGGTCCTCCGCTTTACTTATTCTAGGTTCTGACGAGACACCTAGGTGGCAACCATAGCCAAAGGTTGAGAGATCGAACCCGCCACACGATCTTCTCTCTTCCCCTGTCTAGATCGCTGGGTTCCATGTTCCTGCCCCCTCACATACCGGTAGGTGTAACGTCATTAACATACGAGGGTAGCATGGCTGCACCATGGTCCGTGCTGTGCATGGTTGCAGGAATTGAGCTTAGTCATTCCTTACCAGCCCCACGTGGCTGAGCGTTCAGCAGGGCCCAGCGGGTATGCACCGTTATAATCCTGGTCCGTGAGTTTCATGCCTCTGCCTCACACAGATGCAAGCTTTGGTGCTGATTAGCATGTCACTGCCTGGTAGAGGCTGTCTGATGCTTGGCCGGGTCACTCCTGACACACTAGTCACTTTTTTGCTTGGGCTTAACAAAGTGTGAGGCCGGCCGCTCAACCCTAGAAAACATGAAGTAGCAATGGAAGTGAGTTTCAGGTCAATGAGCAGGGTCCTGAGGTGTGATGTCACTGACTGCAGTGACATGTCACTGTTACCGTTAAACCATGGGTACGTCCCTGATACTAGGAGTGGCATTTTTAGATGTCTGTCACGTTTCCAGCAGAAGCAAACACTCACTGGCAGCTGTCCTGACCACGGAAGCAACATTGTCGTGTCATACCACTAGCCTGGTGTTCTTGATCATATGGAGACACAATATCTGGTTCGTGATATGCCATACTTTGAGAATGTTCACTTGGGAGCCAGCGTGTGAGACTTTGCGAGCTGTCCTTTCATGCCCTGCAAGTTCATACCTGGCGATCTTGACAGGGGGGCCAACTGTGAGCTTTGTGGCCAGGGCGGGGGCCCGGGTATGAACACAGGTCGCCTACTAGAGCATTTACGTCCTTGTGAATCTCTACTAGAGCCTCGTAAGCGACAGGCACCTTCAATATTACCCTCCATTACTCAGTACTATCGTTTAGACGCTGCATGCTAACTACTCTAGGAGGTCACGAACCCTCGTCTGACAGAAGATCGACCGAGTGTTCAGTCATGTCCGGTGTTAACGTGGAGGATTCTACTCCAGCCTTGGACATGAAGAGGCTATCTATTGACAAGGCAAAGCCCAAGATATCGGAGCTTGTTGTGCCCAATCTGCAATGCCCCATATGCCTCGACATCGTGCAGCTTCCCGTCAATTTGATTTGCTTCCCAGGATGCATTGGCACCCGTAGCAAAGGTAATTAAATTGCATTCGTGGCTTGATGCCCTTGAATTGGACATACCGGACTTCCTGAGCCTGTGGCCACGATCAGCTTCGGAAGTTCGGAGTCGGGTTTTGTTTTTGATGTTGCTGCTGCCGTGCAGTGGGCGCGTATCGTATCCACTCGGTGCCTTTATCTAGGCTGGCGTGGCCTGTGATAAATATCCTCCGGAGAGGAGGGGAATCAAGGGTGGGCTAACTGACAAATACCTGAAGGGCCCATGCTGAGCCTGCTCGTGACCATATCCTCTCTCCCCTCTCATCCCATCTCTCTCCTCTCTCATCCTCACAGCAAATAACACCTGCTTGAGGTCTTGCCTCTGCCAGCTGTGTGCCAACTCAGTACTACAGCTGGATCGTGTGCCCAGTGTCCGTTTCCCGGAGACCAAGGGCATCACTCGATGCATGATATGTCGGAAAACACCTGTCGACGCCACGCATCTTAATCTCACCGCAGCTTACCACGTCAACCACACTGTCATGGATGTCATGGATGGCCTTGGGATGGGTGGAACTTGCAGGTGCGCTGGGGCTAGGTGCAAGACTCCTGGCACAATACCGTTCTCGACACCTGCCTGGCAAATAGATGTAGCGCTCACTCTCCCATGCTAGTCAAATGTGTGTGACGTTCAAGCGTCCTGGGGTTGGTTTCTAGCACCACTGACATGTCAATGCTGACCTGGACACTCTCCTGGCACCACATGGCATAAAAATCCAAACCCACATACCTCAGGAATTATGCCACGTGAGATGCAGCCGCCCCCCCCCCTATGCAAGCCATGATGCGAACTGGCCTCCCACTGCTGCTTTTCACCCCTGTCCATACTGTCGCCATGCCTGACGCACCTCCTTTCCTGGTGCCTAATTCGACCCGGGCTGTTTCTTTGTGTTAGCGTCTCAGGTTTTCTAGGATTCGGCGGGGCCGGTCTCCCACTTATAAAGTCAAGCAAAATAATTTGAATATTTCACCTATCGCAGGGCTTGTGAAGCTGACTTCCCCTCGCAGGAAGACCTGCAGGCCCACTACCTCAAAAGCTGTCCGCATGCAGCCATGCAGTGCCGCTTCCGGGGCTGCACACAGGTATGCATCTTCTGCTGTCAGGCAATAGGTTGTACCGTTGAAGGTATGCATCTTCTGCTGTCGGGCAATAGGTTAAAGGTGTTGGGCTCAGCCATTCAGTGCCAGTCTAGAGGCTGTGCGGAGGTATGTTATGTTCAGCTATCAGACAGTGGCACAGCTGACAACACTCTCTTTACCGACCAAGCTGGCTTGAGTTGGCCGGTGGCTCCTTCGTTGAACGGCAAACATGAATAGACGACGTCCCTTTCCTTTCTTAGACTGCCAAGGCCTGATTAAGACCCTCACCGCCGATAGGCCTGATCAAGACCCTCACCGCCGATAGGCCTGATAAAGACCCTCACCGCCGAGGTGCCAAATAGGCCTGATCAAGACCCTTACAGTCCACCTCCGCCGCTGGCCTGGTGAAGACCGTCACAGACTGATCCAGACCCACACCGCCTTCTCACCCTCACAGGTTGGCCTGCGCTCCAAGGTCTCTCAACACGAGAAGACGTGCTCAACGGGGCGGACGCGTTGCACCGAGTGCTCGGATTACGTCGACAAGGTGCGGCCCTGGGTGTATGATTTTGTACGAGGCGGTACGATGATCACGCATTGGTGGCGGCGCTATGATGCTTACGGGTTTGGCGGCATGATGATAAGGCATGTGGCGGTATTATGATGATCAAGCATGTGGCGGTATGATGATCACGCATTGTTGGTGGCATAATGATGATTATGTGTATGGTGGGATCCGGCAACATAATGATGATAGCGCATATGGCGGCATGGTGATTAAGCATGTGGCGGTATGATGATCACGCATTGTTGGTGGCATAATGATGATTATGTGTATGGTGGCATGTGGCGGCATGGTGATTACTGATTACGCATACGGTACTGGTATGGCGGTATGTGGCGACATTACGATGATAACGCATACCGGTATGGTGATTAAGCATAGTGATTAAGCATTTGGCGGCACCATGATAATTACGCTTGTGGCAGTATTGGGTGATGCATATTGTGCGGGACCAGTTGAATATGATGAGGATGCTTATCCTGATCCTGCGCAGCGCTCACCTTTTTGACTGCTATGTGTCCCTCCCTCTCCCTCTGTCTGCCTCCAAAGCATCCTGCACACAATCAGCTGATTCCCCATGTGGCATCTGCCATCTGCCACCATGGCATTGCGATGTAGCTGAACTTTAGCTGAAACACGGTTAGCACTGTTTCCTTCTTAACTGCAATCTACCCTCATATCAGGATATGTTGATGTGCCACGTCGCCACCATCTGCCGCAACCGCATCGTCGCCTGCATCGTCTGCAAGCACCGCGCGCGCCTGCCGGACATGGTGCACCACCTCCGGCTTCACAAGTCGGAGCTGCAGCAGCAGGTGGGCAGCCGCCGGTCGCTGCGCGGCAGCGAGGCGCTGCCCGGGGGCGCGGGCGCCCAACGCCATACGGTCTCAGGTCCACACCCGCAGCTCTACCTGGGCAACATGGCGGACCTGAGGTCGGTGGCGGCTGCCCCTGCCCCTGCCCACGCGTGCGTCAGGCAGCCCGTGTCTACCCCAACTTCTGCTAGCAGAGGGATCCCACCCCCGACGTTTCTGGCACTGTCAACGCAGTCTGAGGTCCGGATGGCCGGGCAGTCAGCTTTTCAGACCCCCCTAGCGAATGGCCGCGACGCGCAGGTGGCCCGGTCCACTAGCTCCGGGCCCGCGGTGGTCATGTCTCAACACCCAGCCATTGTATCGCCGCTGCTTAACCAGCGCGGAGTTGGGGTTCCCGCCCATGGACGCCCCCCCGTCGACGTCGCCTCGGCTGCTACCGCGGTGCTGGTCGCATCGCGGAGTATGGGCCGCCGTACAGCAGCTGGCCTCAGCCCAGTCAGCAGTGCTGCTACTATCCCCAGTGCTGTGACTGGTCCCCTGACAGCACTGAGAGATGCTGCAGGCGTTGTCCCGTCAGCCCTTGCAGTTGCCCAAGGCGCAACTGGAAGCAGCGTGGCCGTAAACCGCCCTGCACCCAGCGGGGCTGCTGCAGCGGGCACTGCTGCAGTGGCCACCCCTACCACTACGAGGCGCGTTGCGGCTGTACACCCGGTAGCCACTGTTGCTGCGAGCGTTGATGCTGCGACAGAAGGTGCGGCTGCTGGATCATCGGGCAGTGGGGCGCCATCCCCTGGCAGCAGGGACGTCCGTCGGGGTGCGCGGCTGGACCCTCATAGGTACCAGACGCTGCTCAAAATGTTGCAGCAGGTGAACTCGATGCACTCGCACTCGCGGCAGCAGCGCGCTGCGGCTGCGTCAGGCGCCGAGGGGCCATCATCGCCCCCGATGACTGGCCTGGAAGATCCGGCAGGGCCTGGGATTTCAGGGTACACAGGCCAACAGCTGCCAGGCTCAGGCTCCTGGCAGAGTGACTGCAGCAGCAGCAGCGGCGGCTCGGACGCGCCTGGCTTCCCTGAGGAGCATGTGGGGTGGCCAGCTGATGGTTCCCAGGGTGGTGGTGAAGGGGACGGCGCTAACTGCCTAGGGGTGGTGGATGAGGCGCGAGATCGTCCTGACGTCACTGGGGAGGACTGTTACTCAAAAATCCACGAGATGCTGCTGCAGGCTTGTAGTGGCAGCTGCATGGACGGAGACGCACAGGCCCAGAGCGATGCCCACGCGGAAGAAGACAGAAAGGGCGGAGCGCAGGACGATGCACGGCCCTCTGGGCAGGCTGCGGGCCTCAAAGGAATGGCTGCAGCGTGTGGCGGTGGTGAAAATGCAGACAGCCAGGCTGAGGAAGCTGACGCTGTGCTGCTCCGATCTGAGAGGTTTCGCCGATTGGCCGCGGCTCACCGGAGCAGTGTGTACTCTGGTGGACGTAGCTCCTTTGACGACAGCCTGGCTAGCAGCAGGAGGAGCAGCAAGGAGCTGTATGGCACGCTGAGCAGCGGCGCGTGCGATGACAGCTTTGTTGCGGTGCTGCGTCGCTCGCTTCAGGATGCGGCGGTGAGGAGCCGCGGGAACAGCGTGGACCATCAGGGGCAGACTGCAACGCGCGGCTGCCTGGAGGACGGGCGGGTGGCAAGTGGCGAGCTCAAGGAGGGTGAGGGAGTGGAGAGCTGCTCATGGCTGGCAACGACTGACGGGCCTGCCTTTGGCGCTGGGGCGGCTGACGGCGATGCGAGCTGCGTGACGGCTGAGGGGGGGAGGCGGCGCAGCGTGCGGCGCAGTATCTCGGAAAGCATTGTCTCAGAGACGGTGAGGCTGCAGCTGGCGGCCGCTTGCAAGGGTGTCTTCGCGCAGGGTTAACTCCCCAGGAAACGACATGCATGTTTTTACAATGCTATTATTGGTGGTGTGCAACACGGAAGAAGATTCACAAGGTGGATTTATGATGGTTGCTAGATGGTCGTGTCCTTTTTGTCGTCTCTGACAGTCCCACTCACCCTAGTAAAACAAAAATGTAGGTTCTTAAAGCACTGCACAGTTTTTTTCTACTGAGTAAACAGGTCAGAATGGGTGAGACTCCATGGTGACCCCTCTGATGCCTCTGACCCCTCTGTATCAATTCATCATTTTTTCAGTTTATGAGAATATCTTGCGTGCGCGCGTGTCTCACAGGGCCAGGCTCTCCTTGTGAGAGTGTTGTAACCTAGCCGGGGCAATGGTTGTTTTGCCAGCCATCTAGGATGAGCGATGAGGATGTGCATGTCTTGAGCGATGAGGATGTGCTAGTTTGCGAGAGTGTTGTAACCTGGCCAGGGCCATGGTTGTTTTGCAAGCTCCCGGGAGGAGCGGTGAGGATGTGCATATTTTGCAACATCCCCCAGGCCATGGATGTTCCTGCAGTGTAGCATTCTGTTAGGAGACAATGGTCTGATCCCCTGGGGTCAGGGACTCTTCCGGACGGGAAGCGTTGCACTCACAGGATTTGCACAGGAGCTTGTTGCATCTTGTGGACGCAAGATGGAGATCCCTGGTGTGCTATATCATTCAAATGGTGTTGTGTCCCCAGGGCGGGTTTTGAATCTCCCCCTATTGGACGGTTTTCACTTACCGTGTTGTTTTTTCAGATCTCAGCCTTAGCTATACCAGGGGAAAGGAGGTTGGTTTGAACCCTCTTACATGTATGTTTCGATGACCTCCCTTCGGATCAGATCGGAGGCAGTGAAGGTGCTTATGAGTACAAGATTTTGAAGGGGAAAAAGAAATATGGGTGGGCAAGTTGGGTGGGTGGGTGGGTTAAGTGGGCAAATTACGCCTGGCTTTCTGCCCTCTGAATGTGGAGGTCTCTTACGATAGCTAATCTGTGTGTGATATTTGGTGAGACTAAATTTCTGATCTGGATGTGATGTTTTTTTATGACTGGATCAAGGAGGAAGAACGGTGTACAGAGGGAGATGGGAATATGGCCACCATCAGTGGAAATTGCCAGACAAAGTGTGGCATGTCTCTAGAACACTTGAAGCTTACTTGTTTTTAATATATTAGAAATTACTAAGCAGCTGAACCGCTGTTCTACTAGCTACTAGCCCACGCCGTTATTTTTTCAGTTGCTAGGTAAAGCATGAAATTTTCATTTCTAACTGTGCAGTTGCTTCATCTTCACAGAGCTTCAATCAATTGAGCTGATGTTTCATCAGCCCACGTTGGTTCTCTGGTAGTAGATTTCCACTTGCTCCTGCGCTTCATGGGGATCTTATCCCAAGGCACCTATTATTTTTGGAAATGGCGAGCTTCTTGGCAGACCACGCGGGGAATACGATTCGCAGGTTTTACTCCAATTTGTTGTGTCGCTCAAGTTAGTTAACGGGCAGGGGTCCCTAGCACCTGCTTGCGCCTCGTGGACTAAAATATGTCAATGATGTTACACCGCTGGACTTGATTACGTAAACGTGATGAATGACAATGACCCATTCTCACCAGTTTCGTTTTTGTGGCATGACATAAAATGTGTGCACAATTCAGGTCAATTACATTACACCTCTGGGCCATGCTGCAAAGGCTTGGCCGCATAAGCCCTGAACTGTATGCAAAATCCCAGTGCCCTCTTATTTAATTATTTGGCGCATCAGACAGGTGCCTGTAGGCGCAACAGTCCCCCTCACGCTCCATGCCCTTGAGAGCCTCCTCCACACTTATGGCCAGCTAACGCCTCCTCGAGTTATTATTTATCCTCTAATCAGTGAGCAGCTGAAATCATAGGTACAGCTACCATACATGTACTGCACAGCTACCGCACCGAAGTACAGCTACCATGCAGGCACCGCACATTTACTGCAACGAGGCACAGCTACCAGCAGGTACAGCCTAGAAATATATAAATCCCAGGGCTTAGCATCAACAACTCCTGCAAATTGTGCCACCACCTGTCATGTCACTGCCTCACGAACAAGGACTCACCAAGTGTGCGTACGGCAGGGATTCTAAGGAAATATGCTGTACCAGCGGGTACCCCAGATCTCTGGGTGCAGTCATAGGTTAAGAACGGCGCATACCTGCTGGGCCCTGCTGAACGATTGGCCGCGTGGGGCTGGTAGGGAATGACAAAGCTCAATTGGCCATGCACAGCCTGGACCATGGTGCAGCCATGCTACCCTCCTATGTAAGGGGGCAGGAACATGGAACCCGGCGATCTAGACATGGGGAGAGAGAAGATCGAGTGGCTGGTTTGATCTCTCAACCTTTGCAGTCGTAGGTAGTGACAATGCAAGTTTTTCTCTTTCAGGGTTGGGGATCGATCTGCAGGTGGTGGTGGTGGACAGGTGAAAGACTGAAAGCCCTCCCCCTTACCCAACTACAGTAGCGTAGTGGCGTAGAAGCTTTATACAAGTTTGAGAGGCTGCATGTGATTTTCGGTGACAAGCAGCGGCTTTGCATGTGCTGATGGTATCGCTTGCGTCACAATGTGTACGCCTCATGAGTCATGACATGGCGTGCTAATTCTGGACGTCCCAAAGCTGATCCAGACTCCAGAGTGATGACGCTCGTTAAGTCAACTTTCATGATTATTTAACTGGACCCTGATCACTCGTCTGGTGATGTCTCATCGCGGATAAGCGAACCGCGCAAGTTCGTATTTCGAAGCCTGTGGTCGATCAAGAACAGGCAGGGCTTTCGGGTTTGGCTTTGTCTCAGTTTTTATTCGCTATCTTGTTACGTCCATAAATCTTTAACGAAAACGAAGTACACTAATTATGCTGCTCATACAAACAAGCTTTGAACTGCTCATACAAACAAGTTTTTAAGGGACCTTGCTGTGCACTGTACAACACTTTCATGAGGTCTGATCCATCCCTTTCCCTGATCTGCTCAGAAGAGCATGACAAGCCATGCAGGAGCGAAATCTGAGGGACGCACGCAGCAGCTTATTTTAGCGGCGCCCTTCCACCCTGTCTGACTCATCCATGCAGGCCTCGCGTCCTTGATGCCCCATTCCTTTTGCCTCTTTGAGTGAAAGGGCACATATCTCAAGGAGGATAGCTGCATTGCCTCAGCATGACGAAATCCGCTGCTTCGCTTCACTCACAACCCTCACCTCCATCCACATCGGCATGCACCTCCATGCAACAACGTCTCTGCATGCTGCTGTTGCTTCTGATGACAACGGCGCTCTGTTCCGCGCCGCCTACCTCGGCCGCCGCTTGCACTAACTCAACGCTGTGCCCTAGCATCGGCTCTCTGACCGGCGACATCGGCCGATGGAACCACCTCTTCGCTCCCTTCGTGAATTCAAAACGGGTGTGGGCATTGCCCGACCTGGAACCAGCATACCAGCGAGTAGGAGGGCTGCACAATGCGGCACGACTGCTGGAAAAGCTCAAGGGCGGGCAGCGCATAGTGGTGGCTGGCATTGGATCCTCATTAATCGCAACCAACGGAGGCTGCTGGCAAGCATCCATGGCATCGCTCCACAAGCTAGGGGTCAGGCTTAATCCCGTGGTATACCCACAGGTGGGGCCGTACACCCTGCCAGCATTGTGTCCAGTGTCTCAAACATTTGCCTGCAATCTGGGCATCCATAAATATCTGATTAGCCATTGTTTCCCAGTACTTGGGGCCCTTCCTGTTCTGTAAGTTGTCGCTGTATGAGCGATTCAGAGTGATGTCTGCCCCCTTTTCTGGGCGCATTCTAGCTCAGGTGTTCAAGCACCTACACAAAAGCATGATGCCACGGATTCGCTCCCTCCATTCACGCAGCCGGGCCAGACGGAGCGGGAGGCAGAGTTTGACCGGGGCGAGGCCAAGTGCCTGAAAGATGGTGGCTTCATGTCCGGCTTCATGGACATGCTGAACGCCACCTGGCCACACCCAGAGCATGTCTACCTCAACCTGGGCAGGTAAGGGACCTGAACCTTGACGGGGCGACACCCTGAACGCCACCTGGCCACACCCGGGGCATGTCTACCTTAACCCTAAACCTGGGCAGGTAGGGCGTGGCTACATGCTGGGCCTGTCTGCCTCAAGCTGGGCTCCGGAGCTATGGAGGTACGCCCTGGTCGGGCTGGGGGGCTGCAAGCTTTGCAAGCAGAGCCTGCCCCACCCCTGCTTCCCGCACTGATACCTAGTCAACCCATGCACTGCTCCGTGCGCTTCAATGCTTCATCTTGACTGTTCTGTGTAGGACGAGGCTGTGGCTTCAGCCCAAGCTGCGCTGTTTCCTGAACTCTCACACCCTGCCCCACAGGGCGTGGCTTTCTCTCTTTCTGGATGAGGGCCAGGAGCCTGAACGCCATCGCTGCCCGTGCCCATCTCCCCCACTTGGCCTCATGTGCCCCATGTGTCCTATGTGTCCCATGTCCCATGTGCCCCATGTGCAGAGGGGCGTCAAACCTGGAGGTGCTTACCGAAGCGACCTGCCTGGATGCCTACCTCCCCGCGGTGAGAGTCTGAGAGATGGATCTGCTCTACTGTTCCTTTTAGTGTGCGCCAAAGACTCCCTGGGGCCCGCTGCTGGGCAGCCACCACTGGGCCAACGTAGACGCTCTGCCCTTCTGTTCCTTGTCGTATGAGTCAGAGACCCCTAGGGGCCCGCTGCCGGGCAGCCACCGCCAACTGAGACGAAACCTTGATCGGCTTCCGGCCGGTGGGTCAAGCAGTGGGACTTAATGCAACAAGCCTTGCGGGCTGTAGGCCAGGTTGTAGCTGAAGTGTAGCTGAAGTGTAGCTGAAGTGTAGCTGAAGTGTAGCTGAAGCACCCATATAAAGAACTGCTCTGATCCAGGACTGGGCAAGCCGAGGGGGACATCACCGATGCATTGACCTACCAAAGCCCCGAGCTGAACCCTTGTTTTTTGTCCGTCAGGTGAATTTTTTCCTGTTAATCTGTCCGGATGTGGCGTCCCCTGCACCTGCCTGATATTTTTGCCAGTCGTTCAATCCTGACCCCCGTGTTCTGTGCTCTAGTCCTGTGCCCTGATGATCGTGGACCCAGTACAGCGTGCACTCCTTCGTGCTACATGTCATGTCCAACACGGGCGCCCCTTTCAAACCAGATGGTTTGCATTTATTATTTTAAGCGAATGACCCATGCACCCTGCAGGAGGTGGGCCTTGTGGTGCTGGATGTCCTGTCCAATATGGATTTACCTGTCATTCCTGAACCCTAAATCCTGATTGTCGTGCACCCTGCAGGACGTGGATCTAGTGGTGCTGGATGTCCTGTCAAACCAGGGCGCCCCGTTCGCTGCCGAGAAGCTGATGCGGCGTTTCATGCTGCCCAGCAGCCGGGGCGGGCCCGACGCTGTGGTGCTACTGCTCAGCAACACGCGACATTGCGGACTGCTCACTCCGGACGTGCAGGCCAAGTACCTGCAGTGCTACGACTGCCTCAAGGCAAGCAGTTCAGTTATAAACCCTTAATACCCCTGAACCCTCACCCCGGACGTGCAGGCCAAGTACCTGCAGTGCTACGACTGCCTCAAGGCAAGCAGTTCAGTTATAAACCCTTGATACCCCTGAACCCTCACTCCGGACGTGCAGGCCAAGTACCTGCAGTGCTACGACTGCCTCAAGGCAAGCAGTTCAGTTATAAACCCTTAATACCCCTGAACCATCACCCCGGACGTGCAGGCCAAGTACTTGCAGTGCTACGACTGCCTCAAGGCAAGCAGTTCAGTTATAAACCCTTAATACCCCTGAACCCTCACCCCGGACGTGCAGGCCAAGTACCTGCAGTGCTACGACTGCCTCAAGGCAAGCAGTTCAGTTATAGACGCTTAATACCCCTGAACCCTCACCCCGGACGTGCAGGCCAAGTACCTGCAGTGCTACGACTGCCTCAAGGCAAGCAGTTCAGTTATAAACCCTTAATACCCCTGAACCCTCACTCCGGACGTGCAGGCCAAGTACCTGCAGTGCTACGACTGCCTCAAGGCAAGCAGTTCAGTTATAGACGCTTAATACCCCTGAACCCTCACCCCGGACGTGCAGGCCAAGTACCTGCAGTGCTACGACTGCCTCAAGGCAAGCAGTTCAGTTATAAACCCTTGATACCCCTGAACCCTCACCCCGGACGTGCAGGCCAAGTACCTGCAGTGCTGCGACTGCCTCAAGGCAAGCAGTTCAGTTATAAACCCTTAATACCCCTGAACCCTCACTCCGGACGTGCAGGCCAAGTACTTGCAGTGCTACGACTGCCTCAAGGCAAGCAGTTCAGTTATAAACCCTTAATACCCCTGAACCCTCACTCCGGACATGCAGGCCAAGTACCTGCAGTGCTACGACTGCCTCAAGGCAAGCAGTTCAGTTATAAACCCTTGATACCCCTGAACCCTCACCCCGGACGTGCAGGCCAAGTACCTGCAGTGCTACGACTGCCTCAAGGCAAGCAGTTCAGTTATAAACCCTTAATACCCCTGAACCCTCACCCCGGACGTGCAGGCCAAGTACTTGCAGTGCTACGACTGCCTCAAGGCAAGCAGTTCAGTTATAAACCCTTAATACCCCTGAACCCTCACTCCGGACATGCAGGCCAAGTACCTGCAGTGCTACGACTGCCTCAAGGCAAGCAGTTCAGTTATAAACCCTTAATACCCCTGAACCCTCACCCCGGACGTGTAGGCCAAGTACCTGCAGTGCTACGACTGCCTCAAGGCAAGCAGTTCAGGTATAAACCCTTGATACCCCTGAACCCTCACCCCGGACGTGCAGGCCAAGTACCTGCAGTGCTACGACTGCCTCAAGGCAAGCAGTTCAGTTATAAACCCTTAATACCCCTGAACCCTCACTCCGGACGTGCAGGCCAAGTACCTGCAGTGCTACGACTGCCTCAGGGCAAGCAGTTCAGTTATAAACCCTTAATACCCCTGAACCCTCACCCCGGACGTGCAGGCCAAGTACCTGCAGTGCTACGACTGCCTCAAGGCAAGCAGTTCAGTTATAAACCCTTAATACCCCTGAACCCTCACCCCGGACGTGCAGGCCAAGTACCTGCAGTGCTACGACTGCCTCAGGGCAAGCAGTTCAGTTATAAACCCTTAATACCCCTGAACCCTCACCCCGGACGTGCAGGCCAAGTACCTGCAGTGCTACGACTGCCTCAAGGCAAGCAGCTCAGTTATAAACCCTTAATGCCCCTGAACCCTCACTCCGGATGTGCAGGCCAAGTACCTGCAGTGCTACGACTGCCTCAAGGCAAGCAGTTCAGTTATAAACCCTTAATACCCCTGAACCCTCACTCCGGACGTGCAGGCCAAGTACTTGCAGTGCTACGACTGCCTCAAGGCAAGCAGTTCAGTTATAAACCCTTAATACCCCTGAACCCTCACTCCGGACGTGCAGGCCAAGTACTTGCAGTGCTACGACTGCCTCAAGGCAAGCAGTTCAGTTATAAACCCTTAATACCCCTGAACCCTCACCCCGGACGTGCAGGCCAAGTACCTGCAGTGCTGCGACTGCCTCAAGGCAAGCAGTTCAGTTATAAACCCTTTATACCCCTGAACCCTCACCCCGGACGTGCAGGCCAAGTACTTGCAGTGCTACGACTGCCTCAAGGCAAGCAGTTCAGTTATAAACCCTTAATGCTCCTGAACCCTCACTCCGGATGTGCAGGCCAAGTACCTGCAGTGCTACGACTGCCTCAAGGCAAGCAGTTCAGTTATAAACCCTTAATACCCCTGAACCCTCACCCCGGACGTGCAGGCCAAGTACCTGCAGTGCTACGACTGCGTCAGGGCAGGCGGTGCTGCTGGTGCAGCAGTACCCAGAGCCCTGGGTCATTTACCATACCACATCCAATACTGAGACCCCATTTACCATTCCAAAGCCAATACTGAGAGCCCATTCATCATACCAAGAGCCCAGTTACGGTACCATACCAATATCAAGAGCACTGGGCCATTTGAGTGCTGAGTTGATTGTTTTGGTTCAGGGGCTTCCCCCTCACGAGGAGGTGCAAGTTTAGGGTTAAGGGTTTAGAGTTAAGAGTTTGGTGCCCTGAAGCGCACTATGCCTTGTACTGCCTCTGATGCAAACCATCATCCCCGCTTGTGTCATTCATCATGCGCTGTCCACTCCGGGAGGGTGGCTTTGAGCTCGTGCAGATCCCGGGACCGCTGTTGGAGCTCTCCCACTCTTGTGAAGTTGTGCTTCAGCCAGACGTACCACTGACTGGTTGCCATGCTGGGATGCCATGCTAGGATGCCATGCTGGGATGCCATGCTGGGATGCCATGCTGGGATGCCATGCTGGGATGCCATGCTGGGATGCCATGTGAGTGGGATGCCATGCGAATGGGATGCCATGCTGGGATGCCATGCGAGTGGGATACCATGCTGGGATGCCATGCGAGTGGGATGCCATGCTGGGATGCCATGCACAACGCCTTCGCCAGTCGCCACCTTAGCAGTCCGCACGAGGTGTACCCTCTAGCTACCCAAGCGCTGAGTGTGGATGCCTTTCTGTTGAGCGCACCACCTTCTCAATAAGGTGCATATTTTGATATTTAAGTACGCTCCAGAACGCCTGTGGCAGGCTGCTAGGCAGACGCCACTGGGCCAACAGGGACAAAACCTGGACCGGCCTATGGCCTGTGGCCTAAGCAGCAGGGCTTTCTTCCTCAGGCTTTGGGTAGCTTGCTGTTGATGTACGGAAGCTGAACGGTAGCTGAAGCAGCCGTGATCATGTGCACTGACGCAGGACCATAAGCTGACTGCGTGTTATGACTCGGGAGATGGAAGCCCACTGGCCTAAGCTGCAGGCCCTCGGGTAGTCAACTGTGATGCACGGTAGCTCAAGCACCTGTACACGCTTCCATTGATGCAGGACCATAACCTGACCGCGTGTCGGGAGATGGAGGCCCGGTGGCCGGAGCCCTACCCGCACAACGATTCGGTTCTGATTGATGGGATGTCCGCCCCGTACCAGGAGCTGGCTGATCACTACAACGCGACGCACATCAACCTGCATCACCTCATGGCCAGGTGAGGGGGGAGCAAGGCATGAGTGTACTATATAACTATATAAGTGGTATTTTAGCATTGATTTAGCAGTGGTCTTTTAACAGAGATTTAGCAGTGGTCTTTTAACAGAGATTTAGCAGTGGTGTTTTAACAGTGATTTAGCAGTGGTCTTTTAACAGAGATTTAGCAGTGGTATTTTAGCAGAGATTTAGCAGTGGTCTTTTAACAGAGATTTAGCAGTGGTCTTTTAACAGAGATTTAGCAGTGGTCTTTTAACAGAGATTTGGCAGTGGTCTTTTAACAGAGATTTAGCAGTGGTCTTTTAGCAGAGATTTAGCAGTGGTATTTTAACAGAGATTTAGCAGTGGTCTTTTAACAGAGATTTAGCAGTGGTATTTTAACAGAGATTTAGCAGTGGTATTTTAACAGTGATTTAGCAGTGGTCTTTTAACAGAGATTTAGCAGTGGTATTTTAGCAGAGATTTAGCAGTGGTCTTTTAACAGAGATTTAGCAGTGGTCTTTTAACAGAGATTTAGCAGTGGTCTTTTAACAGAGATTTGGCAGTGGTCTTTTAACAGAGATTTAGCAGTGGTCTTTTAACAGTGATTTAGCAGTGGTCTTTTAACAGAGATTTAGCAGTGTTATTTTAACAGAGATTTAGCAGTGGTCTTTTAGCAGAGATTTAGCAGTGGTATTGTAGCAGAGATTTAGCCGCCTGACCGGTGTTGTCCCAGTATGTTGGCGTTATTTTAGAAGATTTAAGAATGCCAACATTGCCGGATATCCAAGGAAGCTTCCAGAAAACTGATTGACTTTCTGCTGACTTCTGCTGATGCCCTCGAGTGCTGCGTTGTGCTGCGTTGTAGCAAACCAAACATTTACAAGGAGCTACAATTCGAAAACCTGTCAGGGCCCTGGTGCCTGAGCCCTATGTACTTCCTTTTCTTATCCGCATGTTTATAAGTTGCCGCATGGGGCAGGTTCATGGCCACAAAGCTGAACGAGCAGCTGAACGTCACGAAATGGGAGCTGCTTTCAAGGTGGGCTTCCATAGAGAATGTGTGCCTTGACTTGTTCAACTAGAAGACGCAGCAACTGGACCAGGTGTATCACTATGAATCATATTATATGATGCAGATGCAAATAATGGAGCGGATCCTATGCTCCATGCACCTCGCTCCATGCACCTTGCTCCATGCGCCTTGCTCCATGCGCCTTGACCCATGCACCTTGCCCCATGCATCTTGCTCCATGCACCTTGCCCCATGCACCTTGCTCCATGCACCTCGCTCCATGCACCTTGCTCCATGCATCTTGCCCCATGCACCTTGCTCCATGCACCTTGCCCCATGCACCTTGCCCCATGCATCTTGCCCCATGCACCTTGCCCCATGCACCTTGCTCCATGCATAGCATAGGTTGCTTGAGCGGCCTTTGGAAAATCAAAGCTGGAAAAAGTCAGTAAGGACGAATGGATGATAATTTTATCAGCAGGCATTGCACAAATGCATACGGTAACTTATGATTCGCTAACTTTACATCGTGCCATATGGGCAATCTCTGCCAGCCCTCATGCCAGCATTCCTTGCACCTCTCCAACAGGTTCTATGCCGACATGGTTCACCCAGCATCTGGAGCCTGGGGCAAGGGCGGCCTCGGGACCTTCCTCATGGCTGACGTGCTCGTGGGCTGGCTGTACAAGGTGCAGCAGATCCTGGCCGAAACGTCTGATTCGGAGCGGCTGGCCCTTGGAACGTACAGCTTACCGTCTGCAGTGCATGGCAACGCTGCGAAAGCCTACCGTATGCGCTGCTTTGGCGTCACCTTCGAGCAGGCGAGGCAGGCAGGCGATCAGATGTCTTGCAATTCGACGGTTGGGGCGGCGCTCATATTGTTGAGAGAGTTAGGGAGCGTGCTGGCCTGCTCCCGAGTGCTGGCAGCTGGCACACATCCTGAAATGATTCCATGTTGCAATCTGGTGGCTGTGGCATATTGCCTGCATTGCCGCGTTAGGGGTGGTGTGCAACCTGTGGACCTAATCTTAGACGTCAAGTGTTTAGGGTTTAGGGTTAATCTAAGGTTTCATTGGTACTGTATGCCCCTAGACAGTTGCTCATGCCCCCAAAAGTCCCGCATCTCAAAGTATGGCATTGCAGCCTGGTGACCAATGAACATTTGGCACAGTTAGAGCATGATAGCTTTAATTAGTTGTATGCTTAATAAGGCTGAACCCTGGATACGTTTAAGGCTGCCTGCTGGGGGCGTACCTGGATGATCCTGTCTGTGTGGAGTGTGGAATGCGACTGACATATCCTAGTTCCCCCTTGCTCTATGTTCCCTTACGTAATACCAGGATAGCTGCAGCTGAGGCATCCTTCCAAACGCCGTCGTCAAATATGACCGCTGATTTGTCTCATTACCCCCCTTGCTTTATGCCCCTCCAGGTGCTAGCAGCAGCTAAGGCAACCTATGAGGAGACGCCGTCCTCCAGTAGGAACGGTGATTTGTATCATCGCCCCCTTGCTGTATGTCCCCCCAAGGTGCTATCTGCAGCAGCCGAGGCCGCATCACCCCCTTGCTGATAAATTTCAATACCCCCGCCCCTGCTCTATGCCCCCCTAGGTGCTAGCAGCAGCTAAGGCGTCCTCCGAAGAGACGCCGTCCTCCAGCAGGAGCTCTGACGTGTTGAAGGATCTGATGCAGGGCCAGGGCGAGTTCTTCAACGACCAGAAGTTTGACTCAGTGCCGCCCCTGAATGTGGTGCGGAACGCGGGATTCAAAGTACAGGTGAGCTGATGATGAATTGAGAGGCCTCAGAAGGGCAAATGTGCATGTGGTCCTAGTTTCAGTGCCACCTCTGCATGTGGTGCGGGGTGTGGGCTTCCAAAATGAGGTGTGATGGCGGTTGACGCTTTTTATTTTGCTACGGTTCAGGGTTAGGGGGTTGACCGGTGGGCCACAAAGGGGAATTGCTCTGTCCTACTTTCAGTGCCATCTCGTCAAGACGAGGAAGTGCGGTACAAGAAATGTACAAGACGTACTGGTATGAGCACGAGCTTCATGCTGCTGTCAGAATGTGAGTATCTCTGTTCGTGCAGGGCTATTACAATGGCAAGCTGGGGAAGAGGTTGAAGCCCGGGTACATCACAAACCTCTCTGGTGCCGCTCTCGAGTTTGAGGTGGACACCGTCTTCCCCTCGCACAGTGCCAACATGACTTCAGTGGATGGGACAGTCGCAGCGGCAGAGCCCGATTCTGTGGGCGGCCCTTCGAAGGATGTAGGGCAGCAAGAAGTTTCCGTTGAGGTCTTGATAACGTACACTAGATCATACGATGGCTGGGGCATGGCCCGGGTGACGTGCGAGTCGGGCTGCTCGTGTGAGCCCGCCCTGATCAACAGCACCTCTGACCAGCTGCACTCCCAGCTGCAGACTCAGGCGGTGGCTGTCACGCAGGCTCGAGCATGTCGGCTGCAGCTCCTGGTGCTGCCTGCATCAGCATCGTCAGCTTCAGCAGGTCATAAGTTCAAGGTGTCTCAAGTTGCGGTCAGGGGCAGCACGTCGTCTTGACTCTGGAACGATTGCAGTATTTCACGACCTCTGATGATGCTGTTGTGTACCTATGTGCCCAGTATGTCACCTTGGCTTGCATGCATTGCTTCCACCAGTATCTGGCACATACCAGTAGGATATACTTGGCACCAGTTATCCTGAACCTGTTTTCTCTTCTGACCTTTTCTAGCTTCTAGAGAAGAAGGCTGGTAACCGTGTGTGCGACTTATCTTTGAACCGGTACAAACAAGGCTGGTGAAAGATCATTCCTTAGGATGTGGCTCGTGTTGTATGGCACCATTTGATGAAGTGGCCATGGATTCCAGGGTACGTAATCGTGTTGGTGGTGTTTAAAAACACCTGTTTGTTATGGGATATTGACTGGGAATGATGTTTAACCTCCGAAGCCGTAGAGGGTCCTTCCCTGGCGCTTGAGGGCGTAGACGACGTCGAGGGCTGTGACTGTCTTGCGGCGAGCATGCTCAGTGTAGGTCACAGCGTCACGGATGACGTTCTCAAGGAAGACCTTGAGGACTCCGCGGGTCTCCTCGTAGATGAGACCGCTGATACGCTTCACTCCTCCACGGCGTGCCAGGCGGCGAATAGCAGGCTTGGTGATGCCCTGGATGTTGTCGCGAAGGACCTTGCGGTGGCGCTTGGCGCCTCCCTTGCCCAATCCCTTGCCTCCCTTACCACGTCCAGACATTGTTCGAAGTTTAGTGGAAGGTATACGATGATATATATCGAGTGTATACTTTGGTTCGGCAGTGCTCCTTTTCTAGAGACATGGCCTGCTCCTGGGTTTGCTGATCCTGCGTGCGCGACATTCGCGCAACGTCCAGATCAGCAGACTTGCCAGCTGTCGGTTACTACTTTTAAACTCCGCTCCAGTATTTAAACCCTCGACTTCTGCTGCAGGGTATCGGAATACCCTCGTTCCAACTTCAATTATATTAAATGGCCCGTACCAAGCAAACAGCTCGCAAGTCAACTGGAGGCAAGGCCCCCAGGAAGCAGCTCGCCACCAAGGCAGCTCGCAAGAGCGCCCCTGCCACAGGAGGCGTGAAGAAGCCCCATCGTTACCGCCCTGGCACTGTCGCCCTGCGTGAGATCCGCAAGTACCAGAAGTCCACCGAGCTGCTCATCCGCAAGCTGCCCTTCCAGCGCCTGGTCCGTGAGATTGCCCAGGACTTCAAGACTGACCTACGTTTCCAGTCATCTGCCGTTCTGGCGCTCCAGGAGGCAGCTGAGGCCTACCTGGTCGGTCTGTTCGAGGACACCAACCTGGCTGCCATCCATGCCAAGCGTGTCACCATCATGCCCAAGGACATCCAGCTGGCCAGGCGCATCCGTGGCGAGCGGGCTTAAGCCTCTACCTTGTCTCGTCCACCTCCTCCCCCTCTCCAGTTCTTCACAATTCTGAAGTGCTTCTAAGGATTTCTTTTGATTCTACCGCCATGCATCCAAACCGGTGTTTTTTAACACCACCAGAAACTAAATGTAACCACCTAAGTGCACAGCACTGCAAACGCCGTCAATCATAAAACACGCACGCTTTCGGTATCCTGCATAGTTCTTCGACACCATAGAGTTGGCGAGCAAGTCTCGCTGATCCCCACCCCCGGCTTGCAGTGGGAGAATCCTGTTAAAGCCACCAGAAACGTCTGTCTGCGTTCTCATCTACCCCTGCAATCGCAGTTTCGAGCCAGAATGGGAGGCAAAGTGGAAAGGGGTAGGTTGGGGGATCTCGCCAAAATTACAATTTTAGGGGAAATCCACATTCTCTCTTTAAGCATCAGATTGAAAAGAGAGCTACATGCCGCATTCCCCACGTTTAGCACTTGCATCATAAATATGGCGAGCATTATAATATCAGACCTCCTTTACATGCCATAAAGGCAGGGGGGGAATGGGGGTAGGGCAGCTCCGCAAAAGAATACACTTTGTTATTCAGCCCAATACTGGTTCCGTAAACGTCCTTTGCCCCTTTGCCTTCACATGGGGCGATTGATAACAGATTTTAACCATGGGGTCAAAAAAAGTTGAGCGGCGGGGGCCATGAACAGTTTAGTCTGCGCAGCCTCTTTAATGGGAAGCTGGCACAATGCTAGCGAGATATGGTGTAACAACTGTATGTGTAGGTGGAAGCGCATGCAGCATGAATACATGATGATAAGCATACCGGTACACGTGTGGAGAACTTGGTCGGTAACGGTACTCACAAGGAAACACATGGTACTTCGATCACGAGGTTCAGCCGCACAACGTAAAATGATGAACTGCGTGTTATCCCGCGCCGGCCAATTAACATTTAGGTTTGTAAGGGTTCCAGAGGCACGAGGGTTAGTTGGTTGTCAGCCAGGGGTCAGCTCAACTGTTTTTTCATAACGGGATTGTTGACTATTTCCCACCCCCACACACACATCCAGAAAGAACTATTCATACTTTTAGTTACAGCACCGGTAGAATGCCTTCAACTGGTTTCATAGAATTGCCCACCTGACATAACCTGTTCAACCCTTACCGGACTTCTACTCGGGCCTCAAAGCGGTTACAAATACCGGTATTAGCACTGAGCAAATTGGCCAGCAGCCAGCGCTGGTGTCAAAGAGCATGAACAGCTTAAGACCCGTTCTTCAAACAGCCTGAGATCTACGCCTAGGTACATGGTATACTCCATATCTAGGGCATGGATAGAATACCGCAGACAACAGCCCAGCGTTTATTGTACAAGTGATAAACCAAGCCAGCTTACATAATTCCTGTAAATTATACATCCGCCCTCACCATCTAAAATTTGTAAAAGCTGTGCCATTGGCGCAGCCCCCGCGTGACATGTGTGCCCTGAAAACTGTTTGACGTGTCCCAGGCTGTGTGTTCTGGCAGCAGTTGCCGAGTTTGTCACTGCCTCTGTTTGCGTTCTGAACATGCTGGGTGATGGTGCTGCATTGTTCTATAATAATATATACTTTCACGAGTGCCCCATGTCGCCTGACAGAGGCCCCCGCATCGCCGCAAAGCCAAACAGCACCGCAACCACGTACACGCTAACCAAGCCCCCCATGGACAAGGCCACGGCAGCTATCGGTCGCCTCTTTCCACCCTCAGCACTGCCGTTCCTCGACCAGCTAGGCAGGTTCGACAGCCAGCGCTGGAGTCCGTAATGATACGGCCTGAGGTCCGCTGCAGCGGGTGGAGTGACATCCGGTATCTCCCACAGCCCATCCCGGAGGGCCGCCCAGGGGCCCACGCACAAGCCCATCACCGGAGAGTCCCTGTGCAAGAGGAGGGCATTTTCAGCTTACGAGTCATTTGGTTAATGACTCCATGATATCACACCTCCAGGCCTTGCTCAAAAGGCGCACAGCCCATCGTCAAGGGACGCCCAGAGGCGCACGCAAAAGCCGGAACAACACCGGAGAGTCCCTGTGCAAGAGGAGGGCATCGTCCAGCTTATGAGTCATTTGGTTAATGAATCCAATAATCCATGATATGATACTATCGCATTTCATATGTGGCATTGTCCAGCTTTGAGCCATTCAGTCCATAAATCAATGATACGAGTATACAACACAAGTATACGCACAAGTCATTACAGTCCGGGTAGGAGAGAAGGAAAGCAGAAGGGAGAGAGAAAGAGAGGGGGGAGAGGTCAGAAAAGGGAAGGAAAGGGACAGGCAAAAGGCTGGAAAGGAAACACAGCTTCAGCCTTCAGCCACACAGGTAACGATCGGTATTGCTCCCATGGGACGCCGGCTGAAGCCCCATGCATCCCACCCATGCATCCCACCCATGCATCCCAACATCCGTCTCATGCAACCGAATTAGGTCAGAGCTCAACAAGTCACGGAGCCCTGAAGTCATCACACCAGACAGTAATGGGCAGTTTTGCAAAGTGACAGGCCAGGTCGCACGCTAGGCAACAACTTTGATGGCGTATATTTTCATGCTCCGCACCTGCCCAAGCTCCTCAACAGAGCAGTAGGAGGGAAACCACGCATCAGGTCCGATGCACCGCAAAGCAGCTGCTCGAGGGGAGGCATCGCCTGCCCCAAGAGGTCCAGGTGTGACAGCAGCGCGTGGGCGTCGTGCATCTCCTCGCACTCCAGCAGCGGCTGCCGCACGTGGTGCATCGCGGTGACACCGAGGTACAGAGGAGCCAGGGGATGGCTTGACAGGAAAAAGTCAAACAGGCGGGAGGCCACCTGGGCAGTGGACACGGACGGGCGTGTGTCACGAAGTTAGAGCTAAGAAGGGCTAGAGCCAAAATAGAAGGCAGGTTAAGGGTTTAGGGTTAAGGATTAAGGGCAAAATATAAACTACTGAAGGGGTTCGGAATCCTACGTCTTTGAAGGTGACAAAGGCAGCTACAGAAGGCTGTGAACTGAGGCACACAGACAAAAGCACAAACACGCTTGGAATACGGCAGGACGCGATCAATGGGCTTTGCCGCTGCCAGTCCCAGCGGCATGCCACAAGCCCCCCCAACTTTTCTCCTCCGGACCTAGAGCACTCCCGGACATCACGCTAGGCACAAGCTCACGACCAGTTCAGTACCAGTCTCAGCGGCATGCCACAGGCTCCACTCTCCCTCTTCCTCCTGGATATGGAGGACCTTACATCATGCGAGTCGCAGGCACACAAGCAGCTCAGTTCAATCCACTAGCAAGCTGAATAAGCCCCACCCCTCTTCCTCACAGCACCTTGAGCACCTCATCCCTCCTATCCTCTCTTCCCCCTTTCGCCCTGCTTCCCCCTCTTCTCTCCTCCCTCTCATCTCTCTCCCCCTCTGCTCCCTCTTCTCTCCTCCCGCCCCTTCTCGATCTTCTCTCCCCCCCCTTCCCTCCTCCCTCTCCTCTCCTCCCTCTTCTCTCCTCCCTCTCCTCTCCTCCCTCTTCTCTCCTCCCTCTTCTCTCCTCCCTCCTCTCTCCTCCCTCTTCTCTCCTCCCCCGTCTTCCCCCTCTTCCGTCCTTCCCCCTTCCCCCCTCTCCCCCCCTCTTCCCCCCTGCCCCTGTCTGCCTCCCCGCACCTTGAGCGCCTTGACATCATGCGCAAACCAGGTGATGAACCAACTGAGTGAGAAGTAGGCCGGCAGGCCCAGGTCCTGCAGCTTCCTTCCCAACACGCGGTCCACATGCTCTAACAGAGGCCACACGAGCTGGAGCAGTTCCAAGACCGGCTCCAGGCTAGCAGGGGGGGGAGGGGGGGGGGGGCAAGGCGGCAGAAGACAGCAGAGTTACTCATAATATCTCAACACAGATCCCCCTCCCCCCCTGGTAGGCTCCAGGCTACCAGGGGGGGAGGGGGAGGGGACAAGGCAGCAGAAGGCAACAGAGTTCCTTTATAATAGCTCAACAAATATCTCCGAGATCGGGTCCAGGCGGCCAGGGGGGGAGAAAAGGAAGCAGGAGGACATCAAGCGAACCCTGTTTAGTTGAGTGTACACCAGACCTCAAGCTGCAGGCACCGGGCACCTTAGGGGGACATTTGAGGGCACCTTTGGGGGCACCTTGGGGGACCTTTGGGGGCACCTTAGGGGGCATTTGAGGGCACCTTTGGGGGCACCTTTGGGGACCTTACAGGCACCTTAGGGGACCTTACAGGCACCTTTGGGGGACCTTATAGGCACCTTAGGGGGGAACCTTTGGAGGCACCTTTGAGGCACCTACGGGGCACCTTTAGGGGACCTTACAGGAGCTGCCGGACGGTCACCACCGGGCCAACCAGGACCTAACCTTGCTACCGGCCTACGACCCATGGCCTGGGCAGCAGGGCTTACTATGCCTGGTTTCTTTGGCCACAAGTCGGGATGTAGCTGAATTGTAGCTGAAGGGCACTACAATAAAAAGTGTGAGCAACTGCCCCCTGCAATTACTGGTATGTTACTTTATTTATTTACCAAAAACATGTAAAAACAAGCCAGCGGCGGAATGCTCACGCACAGAGCGTCCAAGTTGCAGGCGCCAATCTTTTCTCACGGCAACATTCATGAATCTTTGAAATCTTGCTCCAGCTCATCTCTCCTGCCCTTCCCCCCCGCTATACCCGCCTCACACCTCGCTCGAGTGCAGTCCCGCAAGTGGCCCACCACCAGGCAGCTGAGCAGAGGGAAGGCCTCCCGCTCGCCTCCCAGCTCCATGAGAAGCACCGAGGCCACATCATGCAGACCCTGATAGTAATGCACCTGACGCCAGGCCTCAGAGCCTGCATGGCACATGAAGCGGGTTTAGGGTTAGGGTTCAGGGTTTAGACCCTGATAGTAATGCACCTGACGCCAGGCCTCAGAGCCTGCATGGCGCATGAAGCGGGTTTAGGGTTAGGGTTCAGGGTTAAGACCCTGATAGAAATGCCCCTGACGCCAGGCCTCAGAGCCTGCGTGGCGCATAAAGCGGGTTCAGGGTTAAAGTTTTATACACTGATAGTAATGCACTTGACACCAGATCTCAGAGCCTGCATGGCACATGAAGCGGGTTTAGGGTTTAGGGTTAAGACCCTGATAGAAATGCACCTGACGCCAGGCCTCAGAGCCTGCATGGCGCATGAATCGGGTTTAGTGTTAGGGTTCAGGGTTAAGACCCTGATAGTAATACACCTGACGCCAGGCCTCAGAGCCTGCAAGCGTGACAGGTGCAACATGACGGGATTGGCTTGGAGGGGAGACGCAGGACAGGTGCAGCATGACGGGAGTGGCTTAGAGGGCGATGCGGAACAGGATTATGAGGACAGGGGGCTGCTAACTGGCGGCTCAGGACCGACGCAGCATGAGAAGAGTGGCATAGTATGACGGGTGCAAGGTGACAAGAGTGGCGAGAGGCCTTAAGCAATGCGTAGGTGACTCTGCCCAACAAAATAAACAAGGGATTGAAAGGCACACACGTGTGGCAGGCACACACACACACACACACATGCACACATGCAAGCATCGATGCAGGGCACACCAACAACGCCCGTTTGCCGCACCCGCATGCCTTGCAACCACGGCGTTGAGGAGCCTTTTCAGCTGGTCTCGGAGCACCTGACGCTCCTCGTCCTCCATGCCTTCGGTGAACGACCACAGGGACCTGCATAAGACACCCATGCAGCATCCACCATGTCAGGTTTCAGAGCATGCGGGGAGAGAGCAGGGAGAGAGAGAGAGAGTTAGAGAGCGAATGCGATCCCAGCTACAAACAGCAGAGGTGCAGCTCGGCTTCAAATAGGTACAGCCAGCAGCACTTAGCTAAACATGGGTAGCGAGCAGAGAATACATGGACAGCAATGCAGCCCAGTCCTGACTTCGGTGTTAAAGCTGAACTGTGACTGAGCTGCTGCGACACAGTGCTCTCACACCTTTCGACATCTACTGTCACGACGCTGCTGTCACGATGCGCCTGGGCGTGCCAGCGCTCATAAGCGTGAGGGCATGCCTCGTTCACCAGGGTTTTACCGCTGACCTCGGCATCGTCGTCACCTTCTTCAGAGCCTGTAGCTGACGATTTGACCCTGGTCAGCCCAAGGGCAAGCGGGGCGGACGGGCGAGGGGAGAGGCCCTCCCCAGAAGAGGAGGTGTCCCCGAGGGTATTTCCCTCTCCTGCAGGTCTCACGCCCAGCAGCAGCGGCCAGCACAGCCTCCGCAGCTGCTGGCTGACCAGGCCACGCTCACATGCAATCCGCCGCAGCAGGGGCAGATCCTGCAAGCATTGAGACATAGTGAACAAACGGGTAGATTGCTAAATGGGTTAGCGGAGCAATTTGACACAGGGGAGCCTAGTGAGGGTTTGATGGCAGGGTTCAGGTGCCAAATCATGTAACCTTTGTAGACCATCAGCTGTTCGCATGGGAGGGGAGACTCCCTTCGCTGCCCATGCCAATATGCCACCCACAGCCGACAAAAGTGTCTTGTCATGGGAGGCCATGCAGGCGGATGACTCATGAAGATAATATCATTAGGACTCGGGCCTTGCATGCATCCATCTCACCGGGACTGGCTCTAAAGCCTCCAAGATGAGCCTTGCGGTCTCAGCAGGGGTGGAGTCCGAGTCATGCTCTTTGAATTTATTCGACAGGCTTCTCTGCGTCAGAAGGATCGATTGATGCTTGTCGCTCCTGGGACTGATAGAAGGCTTCCTTTTGCGCCGGTGGGTTTGTTTACGAGTCATGTCACGGTCCAACGATTTCTGTGTCGCTTCGATCTGACTGACATGCTGGAGCACAATCAATCGATAAAGTACATAGCGAGTTTGGTTGAATTTAATGATAGGTAGGTGGATGCTTTCTTACTTTTCAAGCGACGATTACGAGAACCGAACTGTGATAATTACCGTGATCCCGTACAGCGCGTCATGGCAAGGTCGAAGACAAAACCTCCCTGTCCATGAGATATCGATGTGATGTAACTTCCATGGCATATATGTGACAAGCAGGGCAATATGCGTTCTCACAGAATGTGTCGCGCTGTGCGCTGTGTTAAGCCTCAGTCACGTGGCCCGCAGGTCCACAACCAAAGTTGATTGTCAACAGTCAGCAGAACAGTCACTGGCCAACCCCATTCCTTTACTTTGTTAACTATGACGTACCAAGAGCTGGGCCTAGGTACAGTTAGGATGCATGTTCCAGGCAGTAGGTAACCTGTAACTTACCAACGCATCGATTTGTTCCACCCCATAAGCCAGAGTTTGTTTAGAACAGTGCATACCCGCTGGGCCCTGATGAACGCTCAGCCACGTGGGGCTGGTAGGGAATGACTAGGCTCAATTCCAGCTACAATGCACAGCCTGGGCCATGGTGCAGCCATGCCATCCTCCTATGTGAGGGGGCAGGAACATGGAACCCGGCGCTCTAGTCGGGGGGAGAGAGAAGATCGTGTGGCGGGTTCGATCCCTCAACCTCTGGAGCTAGAGTTGGTATGCCATGACTAGTAGCTCCCTGACCCATTCAATGACGGAGGCATACGTGAAAAGAAGCACACACACTGTAGGGGGCATCCAGAGGCAGGTACATTTCATGGATGGTTTTACTTCTGGTTTACTCGAGTCTCGAGGTGTTACTTAGTTTTTGCATGTTAAATAATTGGCTGGAGTTAGGATGGCCAGAAGGCCAACAAAAATACATAACCCGTAGATTCAATCTCGGATTCAATTAGAATTACCAGCTTCATGTTTTTCATCATCAAGCAATGCTTGTGCCAAAGGACCCAAACATTGAGTGGTGAACAGCCACATGAAGGGTATTCACATATCACACCACATCGGCATGCAGCCACAGACGGGAGGCTAGCATTGACGGCTGCATGAGGTGTACGCCAGCAACCGTCAAAATCTAGAATCACAATTTGAAAGTAACAAGAAATTTATGGACGGCAGAAATCAACTCTGAGAGTCTGATGTAAGTTCATGTTCCTAGGCTCCCAATGTAAATACAGTATACTGTCCATGCCATGATGGGGCTTTGGCCAAAGGGCACGTGGAACTTCGAAAGATAGATAGCAAGCCAGCAGTTGCGTCGGGGGCATGGATAGAGCTCCCTGAGTCCCAAACTTCAGCAAACAGCACTCAGTCAACAGCAGACAGCACTCGGTCAAGAACAGGCGCACATATATAAGCATTGCTAGCGGCACAACTCTACGGTCCTCATTGAACAGCCCCTAAAGCACTAAAGCAGACTGGGTAGCAGCAATTATACTTTTGACATGCATCCCTCACTGGTTATTACAGCATACAAATAATAACGCCTCAGGCCTTGTAGGAGGGGTACATCCCCATTATATAGGACATGATGTCGGCGATCGGATGATCAGATCGAAATGTGCAGATCTTGGAGCATACAGTGCGCGGTCATGTTGCCCATAATGAGTAGCATTATCAGGCTATAAGCACATGCTCGCTCATCTGTAACCTCTTCGCCATAAAAAAATCCGACCAAGCAACATGTGCACCTTCAACTGCTTGCGCAGATGCTTGTGCATGGCGCGCAACACCTCATAGGCAACACCATTGTATAACTAATAGTGGTATATGATGAAATTACGGTTTTTGTAATCAAATACGCTGATCACCAGCATACCTCTGATGTATCTCATCAACACCATGAGGGTCTGCAGGTGATGCCTGGCTAATGCTCGCCTATCACGGCAGGCAGCCCGGGCGCATGCACTTGCCATCCCAGCGAAAGCCGCACCACAATCTCGTGGCCACGTTCCGCTGTGCCACACAAGGCTTGGCCAGCATGGAAGTCAGCCCACTGCGCATGCACTGGCCATTCCAGCAAGAGTCGAAGCACTGACTCATCCCATGGCAGTTTTCCTCTGCAGCTAGCACCCATCCCATTCCTGCACTTTGCACAAGGTGCATGATCTTGCCATTCCAGCAACAGCTGCACCACTGCCCCATGACCACCTTCAGCTGCAGCACAGAGGTTGTTCCCATCTATTGAAAGAAAACAATACTCCTCTTCCGCCAAAGCAGGAGGCGTGAGACCGCTCGACCCACAGCAGTTCTATCCTTAGTAGGATAGCCCGCTCACGACATTCTGCGGGGCACTGTTAACGAAGCGCCAGCGGCAATACAAAGGGTGTTCCCAATCAATTACCATCTATACAGTCAGCACGGGGTGCATGCAAAAGCTATTCTAGCAACAACCGCATCACTGCCTTATGGCCCACTTGAGCTGTAACATGCGATGCTAAGGCAAGCAATATAGTTTTTTAGTCTTCAAGAGCTGCATGCTCTTGCCACCCAAGGAACAGCCCCGACAATGCCGCGCGGCCACCAAAAGCTGCACCACCAAGGGCATCCCCAATCCAGCAGTCAGCTTGTGGCGCATGCACTGGCCACTCCAGCAACAACCGCACCACAGCCTCATGGCCACCTTGAGCGGCTGCTGAGCGCAACGCCAAGCCATCACTGCAGTCTGCACGAGGTGCATGCTCTGGCCACATCAGCAACATCCAGACCAGAATTTGGGTTTCACCAGCTGCAAGGACCAGCACTTGTCCTCTCCGATATTCAGCCCTAACAGAGGCTAGGAGCTGCACGTCGGGCTTGCATGTGTCCACTGCATGGCTGCTGCATGGGGCTGGCCGCATGAGCGCTTCGTCAGGGCCGTGGAGGCGTGGACCACAGTCAAAAGTTTGGCAAGGCGGGGTGGGCAGCCAAGCATGCAATCGTGCCACTCCCGGCAGACTTCCCATGCAGAAAAGGAAGACCCAAGTGCATCCATATGCCAGCGAGAATAATGAAGACGTCAGTCAGCAGGTCTGGAGTCTGGACTGAGATCATGCACTGTCGTCTTGACATGATCGAGATGAAGGCTTACGTCGCTTCATCGCTCATCGCTGGAAGTTTCTCTGTATCCTAATTGTCAGCGTTCCGGTATTTGTGTGCTTAGATGGTCCTAATCACACGGCAGGAGGCAGCAGTAGCAGGTATCCTACATATCAGAGCATTTCCCCTATTTCAGAGCACAAACAACCTCCAGAGCACAAACAACGGACAAATAAAAGTGAGAGAAGCCGGAGATAGGACAGAGGTGGTCAGAATGTTCCGAACTCCAATTCCGCGCGATTAGCGTCGACATGATGAGTTCGAAGCAATCGTACCAAGCCCTAGTACCAACCGTGCGTACCCTCTGGTGGACCCACAGTCGAACCCCGGCACCAGACAACTGACATTTCGCATGACTGTCCGGAAATCCTGGCTTTGACGACCAATGGCCGTGTCCGCCTTTTCGAATAGGAATGCATGTGTTCTGCCCCTCCCCTGTTGGACGTGCCCAGCACAGAGCAAAGCGCATCATCATCAGCGTCCACCCTACAGCCTCTATGCCCACTGTAAAACCTCTGGGATCAACGTGAGCGGGCCTCAAGCAGCTTCTGCGACATTGTCACCTTCAACATGGATCCCTGGAAGACAGCGCATGGCGGGAAAGCGCATGAGCAGCCACGTGAGCGCAGTAGAGAGCTCTGGGCCATCCCCCATCCTTCAGCCCTGCCGCCACTCCCCCCTGACGCTGATGGAGGCCCTCCGCAACGACCCCCATGCTACCCCGGACATGCTGGTGCTCATTGGCGCTATGCAGACCGCCGGAAAGATCATCGCTTCTAAGGTGCAGCTGCCTATGGGTGCAGCTTCCTATGAGCGCAGGGTTTCAGGTGCTGATGGAGTTCAGGCCCATGCATGCTGGTGCTCATGGGCGCCATGCAGGCGGCAGGAAAGATTGTTGCATTGAAGGTGGAGGCTCCTATGGGTGCATGATTAGGCTGAAGCATGCATGGCCCTCACCGCATGGAGATCAGGCCCATGCACTAATTGACTAATGATGTCCGCATGCTACCGCTTTAGTTAAGCTCCATCACGGCATACGGCCGTGGGGGCGTGGTCCAGCAAACCCTGCTGCGCAGGCTACCGGCCGTAGGCCGGTCCAAGCTTGGTGCCCAGCGGCCCAGTGGCCTGGCGGCCACCCTAAGGTGGTGTGGCGTTTCACTTGAAGAAACCTTAAGGCCACCGACATGGGCCTCCCCCCATGAGGTCTGGCCCATGCATGTGTTCGGCCTCGCCTGTTACGGCAATGACCCGTGGAATTATTTTAAGCATCCCTGCAGTGCTTCATGCCTCCCACATCACATCTTACCGTATCTTATCTTAACCTGGATGGAATACGATTTGAACCCGAAACCCTCAACCCTTAGCCCTGATGGCATACGAATTAAACCATTAACCCTTAAACCTAGTGGCATGAGACTTGAGCCCTTCACTCTAAACCCTGATAGCATAAGATTTGAGCCCTTGACCTTAAACCCTACACCTTGATGGCATACAATTTGAAGCCTAAACCCTGACCCTTAACCCTGGTGGCATAAAATTCTTACGCCATCAAGGTGGCGAGCCCTGGTGGGAGCACCAGTGTTGACTTCAGTGCGCACGAGACCTTCTTGGGCTGGCCGCTGGGCAGACACCACTGGCCCACTAGGTGCCAAACTTTGATCCGCATACGGCCGGTGGCCCCAGCACCAGGGCTTGCCATACCAGGCCACTCTGGCCGCTGCTGGCCGTGGTGCAGCTGAACTGTAGATGTAACACGTTAGAATAAACTGTGGGACGCTCATGGTCAGGAGCTTGATTGATGGTGCTGCAGGTTGCTCGAGCGGCCATAGACGGCATGTATGGCATGGCAGAAACGACAGCATCGTCGGGAGGCGAACGCGACGCACCGAAGAAGCTGGACATTGTGGCGGTGAGGCAAGCTGCCAAAGGTTGACGGGTGATCAGGGAAAGAAACACGGCGAGGCTGCCTGTTACAGCTGTCAGGGGTATCACTTACAGACCTGTGCCATGATGCGCCTTGATCATGTGCCATGATGCGCCATGATGCGCCCTGAAGCGCCTTGATCATATGCCATGATGATGCGCCATGATGATGCGCCTTGATCATGTGCCGTGATGATGCGCCAGTACCCGCCTGCCAGTGTAGCAGGCTTCTCCAAATTAGGGTGGCTCCGTGCGCCAATCAGGCAGCTGCAGGCCCATCCTTGCCGGCGCCCCACTTGTGCGCCCGCTGCAGAATGAGGTGATGAAGGAGGTGCTGTTTGGCTGCGGGGCGGTGTGCGTCCTGGCCTCGGAGGAGGACGACGCACCGATCGAGGTGACGGGATCCTCGGGCGCCGCAGGTAGCACGGCGTTTCAGGCCGATGCGGGGCGGCCGCCACCGCCGCCGCCGCCGCCGCCGCTGCCGCAGCAGCAGCAGGGCGGGTGCGGCCTTGTGGTCGTGTTTGACCCCTTAGATGGGTCACGCAACATTGAAGTGTCAATACCGACAGGTGACCTGCAAGGCGTGCGAGCTGCATGGCGTTTACGGAGCACGGCCATGCGGCGCAGCCATGCATGCATACTGGAGCCCGCATGTGCATGTGCATAGCCATGCTGCGCAGCGGTGCATGCATGCCGGATCCCGCATGTGCCTGTTAAAGGAGTTGGAGGATTGGACCTTGTTGCTGGCTTGGAGAGAATTTTAAGATGATGGGAAACTGAAAAATTGCTGATTCCTTTCAATCGGGACATGTCAGCAGAGTCCGAATGTTTGGGCAGCTTCCGTTTGGCTTCCGGTCTAGCCCCTAGCCCCTAAACCCTTAACCCTAAACCCGGCCTCTCGTCTAGCAAGAGACAGGGTTGGATGGGTGGGCTGCTTCAGGTTGGTGACCGGCCAAAGCCAAAAGGCTGCATGCATTTTGTATCGAATGGTTCAAATTGGAAGGGTCTTGTTACCAGTTAGGTGGCCCAAGCCTGCCCAATGTCACCCCCTTGGGCAGACGATCTGACGGCCCTGACGTGTCTCAGGCATGACGACCGCACTTCCGCCTCTTTGAGTCAAAATCACAACAGCTTGCTGCTGCCGCTGCTGCCTGGGTGGCCCGTGACGTCACTAGTCACGGTCACTCCCACTGCTTCGAATCACCTTTCTACATGCTGTACCAGTACCTGTGATATAAATAGCCTGTGATACAATTAACTCGTGAAACGAATCACTGCCTCACCTGGCACCAAACTGGGATCGGGTAAAGCCGGCCGAGGCAGTATGGTTTTGGTCACACTGTACCAGTCAGTGTGACCATAACCGTGACTGCATTGGTCACGGTTATGGTCACACTGACTCGTACAGATAACCTAACTAACTGCCGGCCACCTGAATCAGGGGCCTGAATCACATCACTCACTAACCAAATAACTGATGATACCGGTAACCTGAATCACCTAACCAACCAACTGACTATTAGTCACATCAGTCACCTAACCAACCAACTGACTATTAGTCACATGAGTCACCTAACCAGCCAACTGACTATTAGTCACATGAGTCACCTAACCAACCAACTGACTATTAGTCACATGAGTCACCTAACCAACCAACTGACTATTAGTCACATGAGTCACCTAACCAACCAACTGGCTATTAGTCACATGAATCACCTAACTAACTAAGTATCGGTCACATGAGTCACCTAACTAACTAACTAACTAACTATCAGTCACCTGAATCACTTGCCATACAGGCACCATCTTTGGGGTGTACGCAACCACCGGTGAAGGCCCTCTCGCTGACGTCCTCCAACCAGGGACAGACCTTCTGGTGAGGGTGATACGCATCACTGCAGTGTTCATTGTTTGGGGCTTCAGCTACATTTCAGCTACGTCACGGCCTGCGGCCGGGGGGGACCTGGTGCAGCTAGGTGCCTGCTGCTCCGGCCACCGGCAATGGGCCGGTCCCGGTTCGGTCTCCATTGGCTTAGTGGTGGCAGTCGACCGGCGTCCCGCCGAAGGTGTATGCGACCACTGGCCTGGGAGTTTTTGCTGACATCCTGTAAGTCAGGATGGATTCTGGTGAGGGGGCTGTCCAGCTGGGAGACAAGAAGGCTCGGCCTTGTTGAGCTTATCTCATTTGCTAGCCCGTGCATGCGCTTAACCCTAAACCCTATACCCTCAACTAGTGCATGAACGTGTGCATGATTTGATTGCTCTGGGCCTCTCTCCCATGCCGGACTTAACTTCTATGACTTCAAATCACAACCTGAGTTTTTATGTTCCGTGTTCTGTCCTTGGAGGGGTGTCATCCAGCGCATTTCAGCAACAATTCAGCGACATCCCGGCTTGCAGCCGAGGTATCCTCTTTCAGCTTGCCATGTTGCTTTGGCTGCTGGCCGTGGGTGGGGCATGGTTGGGTCTCAACTGACACAGCAGCGGCTAAGCCCGGTAGCCCCCCAGAATGAGAGAAGGTCTGGTACTCTGGTCATCTGGTGCGCTCCAAGAATAAGCCAGTAACACATGGTCGCATGATGTGAAACCTCCAGGGAGGAGGGTTTGTAGATGGCCTTTAAAACAAGTCTGGCCGTTTCCTCTCTGCGCACGCACACAGGCCTCCGGGTACATCCTGTACAGCTCCGCAACCATGATGGTGGTTTCGCTCGGTTCCGGAGTCCATGGCTTCACCCTCGACCCGGGCATTGGGGAGTTCGTCCTGACCCACCCAGACATGAAGGTTCTGGAGCGAGGGCAGATCTACAGTCTGAATGATGCAAGGTGAGGACTGAGGGGTGCACCCTAACCGCATTGGCCTGACCCACCGAGACATGAATGTGATGGATCATGAGCAGATTTTAAGCTTGAATGATGAGAGAATGGGTGTACGGCATCTCAAATGTTGATTATCTTGTGTTTCCTGCATTGCTGATGTCCCCTCAGGTACCATGACTGGCCTAATGGTCTGAAGAAGTATATTGATGACATCCGACAAGTGCGCAAGGGGGAGGGGGGGGGGAAGGGTTGCTTGTGGGAGCATGAGCAAACGATGATGTGCCAGTGACTGGCATAAGTGACGGCACAATGTGTTGATTGAACCGCCTTTTAGACTAGATGTATTCAAGTACAGTGATCGAGATCTATGTATCTTGTGATGGATCTATACATTTATTGATAGATCTATGTATTGTGTGACAGATCTGTACATCCCTTGAAATATCTATTTGTCCTGTGATAGATCCATGTAGCTTGATTGATCTTTGTATCCCGTACTAGGTCTTTGCATCCCATGAGAAATGTATCCCATTATAGACGGAGATCAGAGATGCTTGATAAGGCCACACTCTCCTGTACTGCAGGGCAAGGGACAGAACCCCAAGCAGTACAGCAGCAGGTATGTGTGCTCGCTGGTTGCAGACTTCCACCGGACGCTGATCTACGGAGGCTGGGCTGCTAATCCTCGCGAACATTTGAGGCTGGTCTACGAGGCCAACCCTCTGGCCTTCCTGGCTGAACAGGTGCGGGGTGGGGGTTCAGGGTCTTAAATTTAGGACTCCAGAGTCTACGAAGCTAACACTTCCGCCTTCCTAGTTGAGCGGGTGCGGCGTGGGGATATAGGGTTGAAAATCTAGGACTCGAGGGTCTGCCAATCCAACCCCTCTGGCCTTCCTAGTTGAGTAGGTGCGGGTTCAGGGTTTAGGGTTAAGAATCTAGGACTCAAGGGTGTACAAAGCCAACCCCTCTGGCCTTTCTAGTTGAGCAGGTGCGGGTTCAGGGTTCCAAATGACCTCAGGCCTTGAAATCCAATGAGCACTGAAATAAATATCGTTTACCGTATTTATGATCAAACCGGTTTCCGGGCACCTGTCCCGTGCAACAAATGTGATGTCCCGCTGGTCTGTAAGAACTTAGTCTCAACGACATCAATGCTGACTGTAGGCTAGTGGCAGGGACTCTGACGGCGGTAGGCCTATCCTGGCCTGCGCGGGGACTGGGTACAGCAGGCCCTGCTGCTCTGGCCACTGGCCACAGTCCGGTCAAGATGTGTACCCCAGCGGCCCAGCAACCTGCCAAGGTGGTCTAGCGCGCCCTGAATGAACAATTGATGTAAAATGCTGAGTGCAGGCTGGAGGCCGGGGCTCTGACGGTCAGAGGCGCATCCTGGCCATCACGCCCTCTAGGCTGCACCAGCGCCTGCCACTGTTCCTTGGCAGCAGGATGGATATTGAGGAGCTGGAGAGTTACGGAGATGTGCAGCAACTGTCTGGCAAGAAATACGATGTGTGAAGTACTGAAGTCAGTGTGGCATGCACAGACGGATAAGTGTGAATACATAAAAGTTTCATAACTTTTGTGTGGGCAAGGGAACATTGGTGCAGGCATTCTGTTATTTCTCAAATCTTAATGAAAACAGTGCAGGAGAGATTGCAATCATTGCATGTACGGGATTTGCCAGAGGATAGTGGCCTGGCCGTTTTGCGTTCATCTCCTAATAGATTACCGGTACCCTTCAACAACAACGAAATCGAAACACCTCTACGGTATTCAATGCATGGATTGTGCATCTGTATTTTTTACATATGGGTTCGTTACTTCGTTTGTCTGTCAGTGTCTGATGTTAAACATGGGTTAAGGTAAAGGTAAAGGTTAAGGTAAATCCTGACGAAAAGAGCAAATCATACCGAAACTTACCAAAATATTAGGTCTCACTTTCTGGTCTCGCTGCTGATTTTCTAGTCGGTTCTCCTCAGAACTCTTTTGCAGCCACGTCATGTTTCATGATTATACCTTATCTTCTGCACTCTGGGGTTCATTCTGCTCCTCTGCTCTGTGGCTCTGTGTTGGTTTTCTTGCCCGAGGGGGTCACTGTTGTTTTGCTCGCTATCCTAGTGTATGAAGTGTGTATAAAGTGTGTATAAAGTGTGTATGAAGTGTGTATAAAGTGGGTTTTCAGTGCCCGCACCGGATGAGGGCTCATGTCCCAAGTATCAGATGTGATGCTCTGCAGGTAACAAATCCACACCAAAATAGAAAGCTCGAGACTCGACCAGATTTTCTCAGAGGATTGATGTCGCACCATAAAGCAGTAAACGTGCCAATATGGTAAATACCGTAAACTCCGGTCAGGACACCTTAGAGAGGTGTCCTCCACTCACAAACACGGTACATCACCGTACACTCATGCTCCTTGTACTTCAGACAAGAGTGTGTCAACAAGATAACTGTATCTGGAAGTCCCTAACTGGATATCTCTGCATAGAAGTCTCCGTCTCGTGGGTACCGCCCCTACTACTTTACTCGCGAGGTGCGCTTCAGGTCCGTGGCGGACTTCTTTCCTCACTGCAGTGACGGACGCCTACGGGCAGGCTCAGTGACTACTCACTGGCTGCGAGTGCTCTTCGAGTTAAGCAGCTAGGTGGATATTGTGTATATATAGCAACAGACTTTGGGGGCATAGGCCTTCTGGCCGTCTGGTCGCGATCCAGCTGGGCTATGTTAAGGACACTTACCGCGTAACACGCGGAGAGACGGACGGGACGAGGCTGCGTACTTCTTCTTCTGCAGAGTCTCGGTTCTCTTACTGGGGTACTTGTCTCCAGCTAGATCAGCGGTGGCTGAGCTAGGCTTGACTCGAGTTAAGGTACTGACTTATATGGAAGCTGCTGGTCTCAAAGACTGCCGGTGCTTGTTACAAATAGAGGTCTGTCCTTTAGAAAGGGACGAAGTAACTAGCCAAGGCAATTGCCGGGATACAGGGACCCGGCAGGCCCAGTTCAGAGTACGGTAGAACCTGTCAAACTAATCCTGCGTAAGCGGGTTTCTAGGTCTCAGCTCAAATCCGGAGACTCCGCAGATAAGCTGCGGAGGCTCCGCGGCCGCTAACTGCGGTCTAAACGGTTCTGTCACGTATACGGTAATATACTGTGACAGCTGTCGCACCATAAAGCAGTAAACGTGCCAATATGGTAAATACCGTAAACTCCGGTCAGGACACCTTAGAGAGGTGTCCTCTACTCACAAACACGGTACATCACCGTACACTCATGCTCCTTGTACTTCAGACAAGAGTGTGTCAACAAGATAACTGTATCTGGAAGTCCCTAACTGGATATCTCTGCATAGAAGTCTCCGTCTCGTGGGTACCGCCCCTACTACTTTACTCGCCCCCCGCTCCCCAGCGTTAAGCCCTCCAGGCATGCGCGGGGAGCCGGAAAAAGGGGTGGTACTGAAATAAACTTCTGGAAAAATATGTACGTAGAAGCTCAAATCATCATCTGCAAATATGCCTGGTTCAGGCCTTCTACAATTCTGCTTGGTTCCGGCATTCTACGAATCTGCCTGGTTCAGGCCTTCTACGAATCTGCCTGGTTCAGGCATTCTGCAATCAGGAAAATAAAAAAATCAACCGAGTTCCAGCTGAAGCGCAATGCGCAGAACCCTACAAACTCAAGCTGTTCAGCCCACTACTGGCTAGCAAACAGTGAAATTACAAAGTTATCAGGTCAAGCTAAGAACAACCGCTGCTCTCGCCCCACTGCGCCATAGCCGCCTGGTCTTTAAAGGCCACAGAAAATGTGCGCCGTAGCAGCGTGATCTGCCCCCTGCTGTGCTAGAATTGCTCGAGTTGACTAATTCTCCTCGCTCATCATTTTCATAACTTATGTACTACTGTAGCCTTGCTGCCACGGTATTTGAGAAACAAATTTTCATTAAGCTGCCGTAACTCTACTCCTGCATCTTCCGTTTTCGGTCCGCTGGCTGCCGGCTCGCTGCCTACTGGGTACTAGGACAAGCCGCACTGCGTCTGCATTTCTGCTCTGTAGGTGCCTGCCCGCTCCTTGCCAGCTACGGCGTGGGTGACGTCACGTGCTCAGCGGCCCTGCCGCTCCGGGCTTCAGGTCCCGGTAAAATCCTCAAGGGCTGACTCCTCTTCCTCCCTTGCTGCTTCTTTGGCCACCTTGGCCCTTCTTGTAACTGCTCTCGGGGTGACATTGGCCTCTCCCCGGCCAGTGGTGTACGAGATGTCATACAACCCGTTCGCCATTGGTCTTGCGATGCCCCGCTCCATTTGCCTTGTTGCTGGGTTGGTGGCCATGACTTCCACCTCAGGCCTGTCCATGACGTCGGCCTCCTGGGCTGTCCTGGCAGCCGCTCTGGCCGCTGGGCTCGGTCGCCCCTGGACCTGTAAACTGCGCTCCTCTGTGGGGGGCCCTGCTACTGCAGCGGGCCCAGCTCCCTTGTCTTCCGGCGTGCAGTGTGGGCACAACCACTCGCCCTCAGGCACCTCCTCGAGTACTGGTACCAAGCAGTCCATGTGGCAACCTGTATTGCAGGCATCACACAAAAGCATCACCTCTCCGCGATCGGGCAGCTGGCACACCTCGCATGACAGGCTGTTATTGGGTCTGGTTCCACTGAAATCAACCACTCCCCTGAGGTTGGGCAAGTGGCATGGAGAACAATTGACTGCATTCTCTGTAACTGTGAGGCCATCTGCCCCTTCCAGCACCAAAGTTCCCGTCGCCCCCAGTGTTTTTACCCTGAGGATCTCAGGCCTGGCCTTGGGATCGAGGCTGCGTCGCTCTGACGAATACTTCACATACACGTAATCTCCCTCTGCAAAACGCCTGACCTGGGGGACATACCCTCCCCCACGAATGCGTGCATATCGCAGCTTGTCGCGGTGCTGCGCAATTTTTAGATGCTCACCCGCGACTGGCAGTGCCTCTTTGATCCTGGCCACTCTGGCCAAAAGCAGGTCTGCTGCCTCCTCTGCCGTTGCCACCTTGGCTGTGCTCCAGAGGTCCGCTCCCACTCTGGAGGGGAAGGTAGGTCTCTGTCCAAACAGCACCTCGTACGGTGCCATGCGCGTGGCCTGCTGCGGCGAGCATCGGAAGCCAAGGGCTACCCAGGGCACCATCTTGTCCCAGGACTCGTCGCTGCTGCCCTCCTCGCAGCACTTGCGCAGGCCTGCCTTGAGGGTCTGGACAGCCCTCTCCGAAAGCCCGTCTGCCTGGGGGTGGTTGGCAGAAGTGGTGCGATGGTCAATGAAGCAGTCCAACAACATGTCCTGAAATTCACCCTGGAACTCTGTTCCCTGGTCTGTCACCACCTCTGCGCATCCCCCGAATCGTGCAACAACATTTTGAAAGAATGCCAAGGCCGTCACATCAGACGCCTTGCTTGGAATGGGGATCAACTCCACCCATTTGGAGTAATGCTCCACACACACCATCACAAACCGATTTCCCCTGGAAGTGGTCGTGAATGGACCACACAGGTCCACTCCCCACCGGAAAAACAACCCCTCAATGGGTAGCGGGTGCAGGTTGGGCTGTATGTGATTGAACGTGGATGCCCTGGCCCTGTCACACACACCGCATTCCTGCACCGCCTTCTTGACTGCTGCTCGAAGCCCCCGCCACCAATGCTGCTGCATGACCATGAAAGCCGTGCGGTGGCTGCCGAAATGGCCCGTACCTGCATGCGCTGTCTGGATCACTGCTAGCCTGTCTTCTGGCCTGGGCACCACACAACGTCTACCATCAGGCATGAGTCTCATCAGGACTCCTCCCCTCTCTGATTCCCACTGGAATGGCGCTGCTCTGCGCTGTATTCTAGTCTGTTCTCCTAGCTCTGTTCCCTGGACATAAGTCTTTTCACGGAGAAACCTCAAGACGGGCTCATCTGCCCACACATCAACCCTAGCCGACGGTCCTGCAGGACAACCTGGCTGGTCCTTCTCACTCTCTATTTCCCTGGTTACTCTGATTGCAACATCAACTTGTGCCTCAGACGCGTTCCCACCTGGTTCCTGTGCCGCGTCGGCCCAGTCTGCCGCGGCCGATTCTCCCAGGCACTGTCTGTATGACGCGGCCGCTTCCCCGCTGCCAGAGCACGCGTTTCCTGCAGTAGCAAGGGCATAGTGGCTGGACATTAAAGTCGCCCCCAGCACTGGGTCCCTGTCCTGGCCTGGCAGCTTTGCCCTGCGCGTCAATTCTGCTGGCATGATCTTAGCACACTCGAGTGCCACATTGAGCCATGCACTGAGTGCCCATGAATCCATGCACCTGCCCAAGGCTGCCCGTCTGGCTGCCTCTGGGAAGTCTGGGCGCGGCAATGTGGACCCCACAGCGTACCCCATGGCGCGCTCACGCTCGTTTGCGTTGGGCTCCTGCAAGTCCCCCATGGGCCTGTACACCATCCCATTTTGCCCGTTCCGGAAAGCATATGATGAGGGCGTGGCCATCAAACACGGCAGCACCTTCATGGGTTGCCCTGTGACATTGATGCGGTACCCCCCATTGTCCGGACATGATACTACCAGGGCCTTGCTGCCCTTGTCCAGAATGTCGTCTACAATCCCCTCGTGGGGTCTGGTCGACGCACGAATCACAAATTCAATATCTGCTGCGGGGGCAATATTCCCCCAATAGTTGCGGGTGCGGTGGGCGTAAGACCCCACCTGCGCTGCGTCAAACAACGCCGGTGTCCCTAGAATCCTGCACACTTCCTGAAAAGCCTCAACACTGGCCTTCTCACTCTTCTGATTCAATTGCATTGCTACATTCTCAATCAGGTACGCTGGCGGCCTAGGTCCCTGCAGGAACTGCAGAGTACCCAACAGCTTGACTAACGGGAAGAAAGACTTGCTTCTCTCTCCCGCGAGCCCCCGCCCCTTGCCAGCTGACGAAAGGTCCTGGCACTCCCAGCCTGCTACCATGAACCACTGGCGCCCCTCCTGGGCACCCGCCTCCTTGAGGTGTTCTGCCGTAATGGCATACACATCTTGCGGCAACGCTCTGAAAGCCTTATCAAACGCTCTGACCGGAAGCAACTGGGGGAATCTCTTGTGCAACTGCAACAGGCGACCCCCTGCGATCTCTCTGACTTCCTCACTGATATCTGCATACAAGTACTGCACTACTGGGATACCTGCCCTGAGTACCATTTCCAGCCCTGAGCACATACCTCCAAAAGGCTCGAAGAGGACGACTCCTTCGGTCTCCATGGCCCGCACAGCCCCACTTGACAGGCAAGCTGTATCCAGGCCTGCAAGGGAATGAGGGGGCGTCACCCGAGGCAAGTCAGCAAGAACATCACTGATCATCGTCCTGGATCGCTCCCCGTTGCTGAACGCCTGCTCTGCTGTACTGACAGGCTGCGCCTGTTCATCATCGTCAGTGGCGGCAGAGGATATCTCCTGCCCCACCGGTGCTGTCACGCAAGCTGCCTCTGCAGCTCGCAACATCTGTACTCTCCTTCTGCCCTCCTGCGCCATGCGCACTATCTGGTCAGCATGCCACTGGTTCACTCTGCCCAACCCTGTGAGCAAAGCTACTTGCTTCCCACTTGCCTCCTCCCTGGCTGCTGGCTCGGGCGCGACTGTATCAAGCCTGGCCCCTGTGCGGTCAGCTGAGGATGGGAGGGGGGATCTGGACGGGATGTCTGCATTCTGGTGGCATGCTCCTGAGCGGTGGACAATGGTAATGTCTAGCTCTTGAAGCATGAGAGCCCACCTAGCGTGCTGGCCTACCAACGTCTGGTTGTCCATGAGGTAAGTGAGCGGCTCATGGTCAGTGATGAGATGCACCTTGCACCCAAACAGCATGTGGCGGTATGTGCGTGCTGCATACACTGCGGCCAGCATCTCCCCCTGGAACGAGGAATAGTTCCTCTCGCTCTTGTTCAGGGATCTGGATGTGCATGCCACCATATACTCCCGCCCGCTGTCATCACACTGCCCTAGCACTGCGCCTATGCCTTGCTTAGAGAAATCTGTGTACAATAAGAACGGCCTTGGCGGCCCCTTGCCGTCTGGTCCTGTCCCACTGTAATCTGGTCTGCGCAGGACTCTCCCGCCCTCGCACATCTCTGTCTTAATCAACTGGAACGCCTGCGACTGCTCTGGCCCCCACACAAACGGGACCCCCTGGACCAGCAATGCGTTGATGCATGCTGCCTTTTTCGAGAAGTCCGGGACGTAGCACCGGTAGAAATTCAAGAATCCCATGACCTCCTGAATGTTTTTCACCGATGCGGGCTCTGGCAGCGCCATAACTGCTGCTATCTTAGCAGCGTGCGGCGTGAGCCCCTGGGCCGACACATTGTGACCCAGGTACTCTACTGTTGCACACCCAAACAGGGACTTGTCGGGGTGCGCCCTTAATCCTACACTGTGGAGCATGTCCAACATCAGCTCCACATGCCTGATGTGTTCTGCCGGTGTGTCACTGTACACTAGCAAATCGTCAATGAATGCTACGCAGAACGCACTCAGGCCTGCCCTGGCAATCTCTTCTTCCATCATACGCTGAAAGAAAGGAGGCCCGTTGCGCAGACCGAAATTGAGCTTTGTGTACATCCACAGCTCAGGTCCCATCCAGAAAGCTGTCTTAGGCTGGTCCTCGACCTTTATAGGGATCTGCATGAACCCCGACCGGAGATCAACCTTGCTGAATATCTTGGCAGTGCCCAGGTTCTGAAAAATAGTCTCCATCCTGGGGATGGCAAATTCCTGCTTGGCTGTACGCAGGTTTAACCTGCGCATATCGTGCGCTATTCGATGGTCTGTCCACTCCCCAGTTTCAGCACTCTTTTTGGCTGCTACTACTGAGTTGGCTGCAAACTTGATAGGCCCCCCCTGGGGCACCTTGACTATGATGCCTGCCTCAATCATCGGCTGACACTTTTCCTTAAAAATTGCTGCTTTAGGCGGTGGCATATCCCTGGACTTCTGAAAGCACGAACTGACCTCGTCTTCTAAAGCCAGTGTAAACTCACCCTGCGTGCCGCAGTAGCCTGGTAGATCCTCCATGGAGTAAGCGAATGCTCCTTGGCGATCCCTGAGGCTCTGCTCCAGGCTCTCCTGCTGCTCCGCAGTGAAGTCGGGGTGCCTGCCCAGCAGCCATCCCTCCTTGGTCTTGACGTACTCTGCAGGTGGCTCCACTACTCCCCCCGGCTGGAACATGTCGATCACCACAGCCGCCTGCGGGTCGTCTTCCGCGGGCAGCTCCTCCTCGCCAGTGGTGTTGCCGTTGTGCCATCTCTCCTGCTGGCTGCATGCGCCCCTCCCGCCGGTGTCCCTCATGGAGCTGACAGCCGGTGGGCGCAACCATCCAGACGACAGCTTTGCTGCTGCCTCCCTGCCAGAAACAAAAGCACCTTGGCCTGCTGTAAATCCTCCTCCTCGCACTCCCTGCCCGGTAGCTCGCGCCCCCGGCACACACACCGACAGCAGAAGCCACACCAGTATCAGCTGGAGCGCCCCCGTAAGGATCCCTTTAATTGCTGTACAGGTGAGGAGTCCTCTGCACGCTGTCGTCTTCCTCATGGGTTGCTGCGGTAACTGTTCTGCGGGCTGAACGCCTGGCTCTGCAATCTGCGCTGGCGGCTGCTGTCCTCTGGCCCACGTGATCTCCAGGTCTACCTGGCTGACCCTGAGTGGCAGGGCTGGGCAGTCCAATCCTGGTCTGCTGCCTCGGTTCCTGTCCGCGGCCGCCCTCTGCGCCTTTCCTGCGCGTCTCCTGGCCTTCTTAGACTTCTTTCCTTGCAACTTGGCAGTGTCAGCCCAAATTGCACTGGCCCTTTCTGGCCCTGCTCCTGGGATCTGTCTTGTGCTGCACTGTGCCATTCTCTCCTGCCTGTGGTTGGCGCGCTGCACAGCCTAACTGCTGCCTGCACCCGCGAGCTCATCCTGCCCACAGCCCCGTCGTATGGTGTCCTGCGCGCCGGCAACCCTGCTGGCGAGGTCCTCGCCCCTGCCGGTTTGGGCTTGTCTGCTGCGGCTGTCCGCCGGCTGTTGGGTGTCCGCTCCTTCTGCCCTCCCCGTGTAGAGGGCTGATACTCTCTCCGTCAGCTCCTCCCGTAGCTCCCTGACCGCCCTGCTGTAACCTCCCATCCTGGGGTCCGGATCGGGCTGTGGTAGCATTTTAAGTCGAAACAGCAGGCTAGCCTCCTGGCCCGCCTCTTGCTGCCCCATTTCCTGCCTTCGTAGCACGTCCAGCTGATCGACAAAGTTCCTGAGCACTGCAACCCAGCGTCCCGTGCTGTACGCCGCTGGGTCACCCCAAGGCCCCTGTGCCGCTGTCTGTGCTGGCTGGCTGATCTGGGGATATCCCGGGCGCCCGTTGCTCTTCTTGTCTGCTGCTGCCCCCTCGGGCCTGCGAGTGTGCTGGTCTGCTGCCTGCTGAAGGCTGATCCCCGCTGTGACCTGGTTTGCCTCTTCCTCCAGTGTGATTCCGTTACCAAGCTCTATAGCGGCCCTCCTGCTTCTGCGCTCTTTCATTGCTGCCTGCTCCTGAAAGATGCCGCGCATCCACGCGCGCCTCAGCTGTGGCAGCTCTCCCACCATGCCGTACCTCGGACTTCCTGGTCCTGGGCCGCTGTCTGCTGGCACGTAGTTGCCCTCTGCATCCCGAGCCTCTGCTCTGGTGACGCTATCCTGGTCCGAGGGCCTGGCTCCTGCCTCGTGCCACTCCTCATCTGACTCGGTGATCTCAACCAGTGGTGGTGGGCCCTCTGAAACGTTGTCGCTGAGCTCTGGGATCCTGCTGTCTGAGTCCTCCGTGGGCGATGTGCCGACACTGTCCAGGGGCGCCTGGGGCTCTGCCCGTCCCCTAGGCTCAGCCTCCAGTGCTGATACCCCCAAGTCGTCCACATACTCCAGCAGCTCCCATGAGGCTGCTGCCGCCCCAAATGTTACAAATGCCACCTGGGTCCATTCCGGCTCCTCATCCTGGACAGGGCCGTCGGTGGCTGCCGCTGGCTCCTCTGCATCGGCGCCTCGCCTGCCCACCGGCCCATGCCCCCTACTCGGCTGGTTCCTCAAGTCCTCCAACTCCTCCTCGATGCCTACTTCCCCTGCTCCTCTGAACAGAGGGTGCAGCGTGCGCACCCCTGCTGGGTGCGCTTGTCTCCACAACTGCGTCGTTATGACGTCAGCCTGCCAATAGGGCAGCACGCTGCTGGCCCTGTTGTCGTGCCACGCCCTCCGCTCCTGACGCACCCACTGGTGCACATATGCTGCCAGGCGTTCTACTGCGAACGGCGAGCTCGCCAGCTCTTCCTCTCCTTCCCACATGGCTCCTGATGCTGGCGACTGCTGGGGTCCGTAAGGCCATGTTGGACAGGCTGTTACCTCTGTAGGCGCCCACTGATCCTCTACGCCCCACACATGCCGCATGGCCGCTGATCGCTGTCCTGGGAGCAGGACCCTCTGCAGCGCCATTAGCATGAGCGTCCACACTGTCGGGTCTGCTCCCCTAGCGTAGGTATAGGCATGGAACTCCGCCTCGTCTACTGACGCGCACTTAGTGACTGCCACGTCCTGCTGGTGCCTTGCAAACAGGTAGACGGGCATATCATCGTGAGTCGCGTGCATGTGGATCCATGCCGATGAAACGGGCAACTCCTCATCAGCCATCTCCTCATAGTAGTAAGTTACTAGCTGCTGGACTGGAATGGCTGCCCTGGCGTCCCCTGGCGCTGGCCCCCACGGCACTGCTTGTCCTGCGACCGTCCTGGGGATGACGATGGACGCCTCTATGGTCGCCTCACACCGCCCTGGCCTGCCTGGGTGACACAGCCCTGCCCTCACTGGGGCCTGCTCTGTTGTTTCCACAAATCTCTCGAACTCGCCCATGGCTTGGACTGGCACATAAAGTGCGCGGTCTCTGAGGGCTGGGTGCCCCATCAGCTCACGGACACAATCCATCGCCCACGGTGTGCGCATGAATCCTGGCTGCGCGCATTGCCACATCCCCTCGGCTGGCGCAATGTCTGGCATGTCCGGGTGCGCCCAGCATGCTGCATCCACCGCTGTGATGCCTGCTGCAATGGCGAGACTCACCATCTCGCTAACGCAGTGTGCATAGATGGGGTGCCGCGACCATCCCCTCTGCATGTAATCTGCTATATTTGTGCTGGGCAGGATGTATCCTTTGAGCGCAGCGCCCAGCATGACAGCTGTCACTGCGTCCCACGGGAAAATCATCCTGGCAACTGCCTGCATGGCTGCTGTCCTGTCAACACATGTCTGCTCTCCGCCGTCCAGGAGCCTATGGTTCTGCAACCGACATGGCCCGTCCCTGCACTCCCCTGGCATAGTCAGCATGGCCCCGGAGGTGGACGCCTCTGGCATCTCTTCCCCCAGGCGGAAGTACTGCACAAAGGGCTCGCCTGCTGGCAGCGACTGCGGGAACGGCTGTATGTAGATGCGTTCTCTGCTGTAGGACCTGTCTCTGCTGAAGGACTGGTCAAGCTGCCTGTCCTCGCCCCTTGCGTCAGACCTCCCTTCCCTCTCGCTGCCGTGCTGTGTCTCTCCGTCCTCGTCGATTCCTCCCCAAGCATTGCACCGAGAGCTGGTGCCTTTATGGGTCCTAACGGGCCCCGCCCGAGCGTCCAGCTGGCTCCCTGCTGCGGTCCCTCTGGCCGCTGGGAGTCGCGACCCCGCTCTGTGTGGCTCCTCTGTCTCGGCGGCTGCTCCCGCTACCCCTCTGCCTGTGTCTTGATTGCCCTCCGGGGTACCTGGACATAACACGCCAAACTCTCTTTCATGCAAGGGCGAGGGTTCCTGAGGCTCATATCTGCCTGCTGAAAGGTTGGATCCTGAATCGGTATCCCACCCGTCTACGTCGTGCTGGGGTACTGCCTCCCGCTCGCGTCTCTCAAACTCATCCCACTGCTCATCATACTTGTCCCATTCCCTGTCTAGGAACCTCTGCATCAGATTTGGCCATCCTACACACGGAGCTGGGCACCCCCTCCTCTGGAGATCCTTCAAGAACTCCAACGCATGTGCTACGGATCTGGCCGACCCTGCAGGCATAGTCCCATAATGGTTCATGGCTAACGCCTCTACAGCCATCGCCCAGTGGTTTACCTGACTGGCTACCTGCCCTTCTGGCACCCTCTGAGGGGCCACCTGAACTGGTCCTGCCTGACTGACCTCAGCCTGGTAGGCATCTCTGTCCTGGCTAATTTCCATGTGGCCTGTCATGAAGCACGTGTGGCCTCCTGTCCCCTCCCACCTTGGTTGCTCGCCCTCCGGTGGTTCCTGTCGCGCTGGCGGTTCTGGCCACGCGCTGGGGCCTGCTGCCCCCTGCTGGAAGTCCCTTGCACTGGGAGTTCCCATGGCAGTATCGAAGGTCCTGCGCCTGCTCTCCATGGGCATCCCCTGGCCCCTGCCTGGGCCCCAGGTTCCATAGCCCCGCGCTGGGCCTGCAGGTGCCCCTGGCCTGTCGCCTGTCAGCCCAGCCTGCTCCGGGTTGGTGCACTCGTTGGCAAAGTGCCCCGGCTGATTGCACTTGAAGCACAATCCACCATGGCGCGGTCCCAGGTGACGCCTAGGCTCTGCCGCCCCGCTGCCCTCTGCCAGGGTTCTGTTTGTCGGCCCGGGGCCTGGGCCTCTCTGGTGCTCCTGCCCCTGCCTGTAAGGCCTGGCAACCTCAGCATGGTGCCGTTCCCTGGATCTGCCCCTGGGCTGGTCCCTGCATGGTGACCGCTGTCTGCGGTCCCTGCTCCTTTCCTCGCTGTTGCTGCGCCTCCCTGCGCCCTGCCGCTGGGTCCTGGCTGCCGGCGTTGGCACCGCCCCTTGGCGCTCCTCACTGATGGCCCTTTGCGCGCTTCTGCTGCGCCGTCGTAGCCTTCTGTCCCCTGAGCCGCTCTCGTCGCTGCTAGAAGGACTGCGCTTCTTCGGCTCCTCCATGCCGGAATGCTCGCTGTCCACGTCTCGTAGCGGGGACGGGGTCGCCAACATTGCCCTGACGCACCCCGCCAACTCCGGGTCTGTTTCAAATGGGAGTGGCTGCCCGTGGTTTGGCGGCCCCCCCAAGTGTTGTAGTCCCAGGGCCTCCTGCAGCCCGGTCAGCTCCTCTGCCCGCAGGATGTACTCTCGCTGGACCGTTGTCATGACCTGCTGACCATCCGTGATGACCTTCCACCCGGCCAGCTGGCCTTTCAGGTAATCCACAAATTCCGCTGATTGCTTCCACATTTGCCGCTCTCTCCATCTTAGAGCCTTTTTCAGCCCGTTGACTTGCCCTGCCAGCCTGTTGATTTGCCTGTCTTGTGGGCTGGTCCCTGGCTCTGGAACCTTCTCTACGCTGCAATCTTCCTCCTCCTCTGCTTCCTGCGCCTCATCTTCGCTGTTGCTGGCTGATTGCGCGGGGGCCCTTGCCGCCCCTGGCTTTCCTTGCCCCTGCTGCTGTTGCGCCTGCCTACCCTTGCCGTTGCTGGCCTGCTGCACTCTAGGCCCTGCCACCTGCGGTTGCTTTTGCAGCTGCTGCTGTTGCTGCTGCTGCTCTCCCCTGCTGCGCGTTGAAGTTGCCTGTGCAGCTCTATCGGCTGCAGCTGTGCCGTATCCCCTCCTCTGCGCTGCAGGCGGCCCTGCCTGCACCGCAGGCGCTGTTTCGGGTGTCCGCGAAAAGTCCTGAATCCTCCTCTCACACTCCTCCACCGCGTGCTTGTCTGGTTTTCCGCACAAGGCGCACGGGTAGGCGGGGCATGCTGGCATGAAGTCCCTGACCGCCCTCTTCTCAACGTCAGAGAGTTCCGCGGCTCTGCGCGCTCTTGCCATTTCCTCTGCGGTTGGTGTGGCGGTCTCTTCCACTGCTGCTTCGACTGGCACCAGCCTGCGCCTTTGTAGCCTGGGGTTTGGCTCGCTGCTGGGTCCTGCGCCCTGTTCGGCCCTCATAGCGGTACCTGCGCGTGTGGCCATGGAATGCTGTAAGGGCGGTTCGTGCTCTGTTTCAACTGTTGCAGCTGGCCACCCCTCTCTTTCTGCGAATCCACACTGAATTCCTGCCCATGCCACTGCTGCTGCCTGGTACCCCCCTGCCGGAGATGCCCGCAGTAGTGGCAGCGTAAGGTCCTTGACCCCTTGCACTCTCTGTGGGCCCTCTCTGGGCCGTAAGGTCAGCCTTCCTGCTGCCTCTAAGACCCCGTTATACTTGAGGAACTCTGGGTTCCCTACCAAGTGCTCATATGCATCCGGTGGTGTCTTAACGACCCTGACCACCGTGGGCTCCATAATGGCATTGGGCCCTCCGTATCCATACACCACATAAATGAACAGTACTCCATACAGATCTGCCCCTGCATTGTCTGTGGTACGAATCTTCTCGTCTGTACGCACCAGCTCCGCCCCCATGGCAACTAATTGCTCTGCAATATTGACAGTGATGACATGGCACGTGCATGCGGAGTCCATGAGTGCTTTCTGAGCCACCAGGACCTTCCCATTGACCATAAGTCCCACACACTGCTCCAGGTTGCTTCTGTCATTTTTGAAATACTGCAGCTTGGGTGCAGCCGTCACCGTTCTACCCTCTGGCCTGGTGTTACTAGTCTCACCCCTGTGGCCGGTGTTGTCTCCTCCCATGGGCATCGTGGTGAACGACAGCGCTGAGAGCCGCTCGTTCAACTTGAACACCTGTAGGCGGATGTCAGACATATCGTCAGCTAGTTTACTCAATACCAGCCTCTTTGCTCCCTTCCTGGAGGGTTGTACCGTGAATCCTGGTACTGGTTCCTCCTCCTGCAAAGGTTCTGGCAAAAACGACTTAGGACGGGCGTTATGAACTGCCTGCTTGAAACCTGCAGGCTTGGGTACCAGCCCAACCTGCGTCATGAGTGCTACGGACTCGCTGAGCATCTCTGCCATGGTCTGGTGCCATCCCTCTGGCTCAGCCTGCCCCGTTGCATTGCTGAGATGCGACACGTGGGCTGCCTGCTGCGCCTGACCTCCCTGGCCAGGCCCAGGCCTAGGATACTGTCTGTTGTTCTGATTCCTGTCATACGGCCTGCCTGCCGCCTGTCCCTGCTGCGGCCTTGGCGGCAGGGGATACTGCTGTTGCTGCGGATACTGCTGTTGCTGCGGATACTGCTGTTGCGGCTGTCTGGCCGGTCCAGGTGTGATGTCTGTAACCAGGGGCATAGGTCTGCGCTCATCCCTGGCCCTGGGCGCCCTGCAATCCCTGGCTAGGTGCGACGTACTACCGCACTGGTAGCATGCCTTGGCTGCGCTTGAGCCACCCTCAGCGTTGTAATTTGCCGCCCCTGCTTGGTCCACCCAGGTAACTCCTCTGGGTTTACCATCCATCCGCGCCTGTGGTACTGCTGCTGAGCCTGTGGGGTGCACAATTCCATCAAGGCGTGTTCGCATCTCCCACTGTCCTGCTCTCTCTCTCCTGCCCCTGTTGGGCTGTGCCTCTCCCTGGCCAGGCCCGCTGTTGGTTATCTGCCTGAAGCCGGTACCTCCCAGGTCACCCATTTCCAGGGCAAACCTCTCCCACAGCACCACCTGCTGCGTGAGTACTGCGATTTGGTCTTCATCGCTCATGCTGAGATACCCTGGCACCGTCATAACGAACTTGCTCAGCTTGGCTCTAGCAACCGCTGGGAGTCCGTCATGGAACATGCGCGAGACCGAGTGGCTTCTGCCGAAGTGATCTACTGCATCCCTTGAGATCTGCAGCAACTCTGCCGTTGTCAGTACTCTGTGAGCAAATGCTTCCACCGTCTCCTCTGGCTTGACGTCCGGGTCTAGAGTAGTTTTTACTCCTAGCCTGAGGTTGGTGATGGCCGTCCTCTCCTCTGAAGTTGGCTTTCCCACCTCCTCCTGGACCACCCTGATCCACAACGTGAGTAGCGAAGCTTCGCAACCCTGCTGCTCCGCTGGGGCTATCCACTGCTGTCCGATCCGCTCCACCTCTCTGGCAATTCTGTTTCCTGCGTGGGGCGCTGCCCTGATGGCTGCCATCAGCGGCCTCATGCTGGCAGGCTTGCTGTCCCACAGCTTGACCAGCGACTTGATCAGCAACGTCATAGCTGACGGCGACTGGCATGATCCAGCTATTTCACCTGCCACCACGGCCAATGCTGGTTGGTCATCTGACATTGCCAACCTGTTGTGCGATCCCCAGTACCCACACGCCTGGCAATACTTTCTGGCTGCAACCGCTCCTGGGTGTGACATATCCAGGACTGGTACGTTGCCTTGGATGGCTGGGATCTTGGCTACCTTGGCTACCCCTGCCAGCTGCAATACCATCTGTTGCTGCAGCTGCAGGTTCACCCTCGCCTGCTCCCGATCGAGCCTTTTCATTTCCTGGTCGCTGGACTCCTGTCTGGCTCCCGGCCTGCGTCTGTCCGCTCCCCCTGGTCCCGAATCTACTGACCCTGACCGCGACCTAGGTCCTCCACTGCCGCCCCTCGATGGGCTGCGGCCTGAATGATACCTGTCATGTCTGTTATAATCCTCATCATGATCGTGAGCGTCTCGTGATGGCTGTCTGCCCGCTCTGCCTGCCGAGCCTCTACTTCCTTCGGGTGGCGGTCGTTCTGGTTCGCTTCTGCTTGGTCTGCTGTCAGATCCAGGTCTCCAAGGCTGTGCTCTACCGGGCTCTGCCTGTCCCCTGGGCAGCTCCTGGTCTTGCCATTCCTGCCGCACACCTCTGCTGCGTTCCGCTGGTCCCCTTAATTGCTCCTGGCTCTGCTGGCTTGGCTGTTCCCTGCCCTCTGCCTGTCCTCTGGGCGGCTCTTGGCTATGCTGGTGAGGTTGTTCCCTGGAGTATGCCTGCCCCCTGGGCGGCTCCCGGCTCTGCCGACCTGGCTGCGTCCCGCCTGTGTAATTCCTGGCGTAGGAATCAGACTGTGTTTCCTCTTTGGCCTCCTGTATTTTTGGGCCACTGCTCTGTGCGCTGCCTGCAGGCTCATTCCTCCTAGCTCCTCTTGCCGCGCCTGGCTGCCTGTTCCTCAGGAATTCCTTGATGTAATCCACCTGGGTTTCCTGGTATGCGTTCTCTTTGTCCTCGACTATGCGCAGCAACTCATAAGACTCTTGCCTGCTTGCTCTGCGTGTCGCTGTGCTTTGCTCTGCCATTCTGGCAAGTGATTGGCTAGACAATTCCGCCCTTTCGCTGGCGGCTGGACTGCTGGCTCTGGGTGCTTCCCTGCCCCTTGGCCGTCCTCTGAGGCTGGGCTCGCTGCTGACCTCGAAGGCTGCAGATCTGAGTGTTGGTGTTGGCGCGGCTCCTGCCTGCTGCTGCCACCTTTGCACCTCCCTGATCCCCTCAGGCCGCTGCACCCCTGTTTCAAATCCTTCCCACACCTGGTCCTCCTCATCCTCTGGTTCTGACCCAGGTTCCTCCTGGTCTCCTGTGACCTCTTTGCACCATTCGTCTGCGAAGGCTTTAACAGCCCTGGCTGCTTCGTGTCCCGTCCTTCCCTTGGATACCTGTCCAAGGGCGGCTAACAGTAGCGCCCTGTCCAGACCTGTGTGGGGGATACCCAACATGGCCTTTGTTGCCCATCCCCGCAGATGATGGGCCTTGAACTCCTCAATGGCTGTGACCTGGTCCTGGAAATGCAAGAACGTCCTGGAGCACACTTGCTTCCACAGGTCTGTTGCCCACTGCACAATTCCTGCCCAACCGATCGGCCCTTCTACCTCCTCATTTCCGCACGCGACTCCCCCGGTCTCCGAGCGCTCTGGCTCTCTCTGCCTCTGGCTGCCAGATCCCTCCTTGGACGTCTGCGCAGGTCTGTTCACGCTGGGTGGAAAACTGGACAGCGGTGTGCCGAAGACTGTGGATCCAGCTCCTCTTCTAACCAGTGCCTTGCGCGGCTGCAGCTGCTGCACGGGACGCAGTTCTGCTGTAGTCTGCTGCCCCTGCTTTTCCTGAACTGGGTCTGGCTGTTCTTCCTCGGATAGATCAGCCCAAGGCTTCCCTACCGGCTCAGCTGGTTTCTCCCTGTCCTTGCCTGCCTGCGAGCTCTGTCTGCCTGCTGCTGGCTGTGGCTCATCTTCCTCGTGTTTGACCTCTGCAGGCACAACCCTGGCCCCATCTCCCTCCGTCTTTATTCGAGGTTTGACTTCGCAGGTCTTATGCCAGCCTGCAAACTTGTCTGAAGCTGCGGCTACTTCTGCCCTTAGACCCGATTGGCTGGGATCTTTTTCAACCTGCTGTGTAACACTTGCCACCCTGGGCAGGCTCTGCTGCGGCTCGGCCTCAGGTGCACTGCTCTGTCGCGTGTCACAGCTCTGGGATGCTTCCGTTGCTTGATCCAAGATCAACTCTGGGGTTCCCGCTTGAGTCTGCCCCTGCTCGAAATTCAGACAGCTGTCGGAACCAGCGGGCAACGGACCCCCTCGACCAATGCCTTTTCGTGTTACTAGTACTGCACCATCTGCTTGCGCCCCTGCCCCTCTGGGTGGTACACGGTCTGGCTCACGTACCCTGCACTCCTCTGCAGGCGGTTCTACTGGCTCTGACAGCTTTTCCGCTATCAACAGGGCCTCTGCCACAATCTCAGCACTAGCATTTTTTAGGTCTATTCCCGGCTCCAGCCCCCTCAGACGCCCACTCCTCCGTTGGACGTCAGGGTGCTGGTGCCTATCGGGGTTTAGATCTATGCCTGTCATCTCTACAGGCATTTTACGAACCGCACTGTTCTGCAGGCGTGCTGGCGACACCCCCTACAAAACCTGCTAACGTTTAGGCTTCTGTTCCTTATCCTTACTGCAACCTGGTGAGGATCTGCTAGTCAAGGCTGGACGGCAGGTACAGCAATTTTGCGCGATAGGCCTTGCCCTCTGCTTTTATGCTCACTAATATTTGTATCTGGCGGAATCCTCCATCGCCCTTTTTAGCCCCTTCCCACCTTTGCTGGCTGGGCTGCCTCTAGCTGGCGCACGTCCCCTGCGGATGTCTGCCTCCTGGCGGATCTTGCGCTGTGTCAGTTCCTCTCTGACGCCTGCGGGGATCCTTTGGTACACCACAAAATTTTAACCTTGGATGATCTGTCAACAAGTTTACTTCTGTCAATGATGAATGATTGGATCCACCTGATCTCAATCTGCAGTCATACAGGAATTATCTGCTGGGTGTATAAATCCACAGCCAGATCCTCAAGCCTCTCCTGGACTCAACACTAAGTTGCCACTCTTAGTGATTCTCAGGGCTTAACTTGGCACTCTCTATGGAGATTACCACAGCAAAGTGCAATTCATATGCTGTCCAAGGTTGTTTGCATACAAACAAAATTCCAATCTCGCTGCACAAGCACCTTAAGCAGGAATTGGCAAATCAGGCTGATCAGGCTAGATCCACTTCGTCCCTTTCTAAAGGACACGCGAGGTGCGCTTCAGGTCCGTGGCGGACTTCTTTCCTCACTGCAGTGACGGACGCCTACGGGCAGGCTCAGTGACTACTCACTGGCTGCGAGTGCTCTTCGAGTTAAGCAGCTAGGTGGATATTGTGTATATATAGCAACAGACTTTGGGGGCATAGGCCTTCTGGCCGTCTGGTCGCGATCCAGCTGGGCTATGTTAAGGACACTTACCGCGTAACACGCGGAGAGACGGACGGGACGAGGCTGCGTACTTCTTCTTCTGCAGAGTCTCGGTTCTCTTACTGGGGTACTTGTCTCCAGCTAGATCAGCGGTGGCTGAGCTAGGCTTGACTCGAGTTAAGGTACTGACTTACATGGAAGCTGCTGGTCTCAAAGACTGCCGGTGCTTGTTACAAATAGAGGTCTGTCCTTTAGAAAGGGACGAAGTAACTAGCCAAGGCAATTGCCGGGATACAGGGACCCGGCAGGCCCAGTTCAGAGTACGGTAGAACCTGTCAAACTAATCCTGCGTAAGCGGGTTTCTAGGTCTCAGCTCAAATCCGGAGACTCCGCAGATAAGCTGCGGAGGCTCCGCGGCCGCTAACTGCGGTCTAAACGGTTCTGTCACGTATACGGTAATATACTGTGACATTGAGTGTATGTTATGGATAGATGTCGATACCTGTGGGGGTTATTTCTCCTCTTAACCGATTAGTTGGGCGCCCTCGCGGCCGAGCCTTTTGAGCATGGCCCAGAGGTAGTATGTCATCGACCGGCAGGTGGGGGTAAGGGGGATGTTTATCAGTTGCAGACCATGTCTTCCGTTCCTTGGTGTACAGGACAATGACGCCGTCGTACCTCTGACCTTGGTCTCACCTGTGTGGTGCGTACTGTAAACTGCAGCCACTTCATGCTTCAGGATGGAGTATACTGTAAACTACACCACGCGGCCGTGCTTGCAGCAGGGCCCAGCGGGTATGCACCAATCTAAACACACTCACGAGATCCCCGCCGTACACGTTAGAAAGAAAGAAAGCTACGCCCTATTGGGGCGTGGATGTTAAGGAAACAACGCAGCTTGGGGCCGTAGCCACATCCGCGCCGTTACCATGAGGCAAGAAGAAAGAAGCAACTTCCTCACGGTGGTTTTCTCTTATGGGTGTGTTTAGTTGGCCCAATGACAGGCTTCGTGGCGGGAAATATTCGAGTCTACGTCTGGTTTGCACTATGCTATGCAAGAGTTTTATCGAATGGACATGCATTTTCTGGGCGCATTTCTTAGCATGGAACGCGGAGATCCCAAGAGACATCATGGCTTCAATTGTGTGCTTATTATAAATAGTGCCCGATGTGCCGATCAAGATTGGGATAATTTTTATGTTGTTTCGCTGGTGCCCGTTCAAGATTAGTAGGTCAACAAGGTCGGTGTGCTGGTTTAAGCAAGCTTTTAATTGGTCCCCATGCTCAGTGTCTCTACAATACTTGAATTCCCCAATGTGGACTACAGCGTCCTTCTTTTGTCCTGTCGTTTGCATCAACAACATGTCAGGCTGCATTTTTATTTTCCTTTGGACGGCTCCACGTGCTGGTGCCTCAGCGTGGGGGATTAAGTATGAGGGGACTTTATTCACTAGCATGGCTGGTGCTCCTGCTCTCTCACACTTCTCGGCCGTTCCCAGGTCTGCCATGACGATGTCCCCTCCCATGCTGCCTTTCGATACAGCCCTCAGCAAAATCCTTCCTGTGCCATGGTGGCGCTCTATGTACATCTTTTGCATTTCGAAGTGCCTGCATGCGCCTGTGATATGGCCTGCACCGTCATGCTCTCCACACAAGGGGCATTTGTCGTTGGTACTTTTGCCCCACCTGAACGCCACCTTGTTATTCCAAAGGCATCCATGTCGCCATCGAAGGGCTGTTTTCTTCTCGGCCAGAGTGACTCCCGGGTGGTTAAAGAAACTGTTGCTGAGGGCCCCATTAGCAATCGATTGCAACCGTTGCCACCCTTGGAAGTATACGCTATCGATGTTGGATCGGCCAAGCTTCTGGCGCTCGTGAATGTGTGTCTTTAGGGCACCCTTCAGATCTTATAATCCTTGCGGCTCTACCTGGTTAGGGTCCTCTTCGTCAGGTTTTGTGAAAAGCCAGAAAGAGCCGTACTGCGAGGGTTCGGAGCTCACTGGAACGGTCAGATCGCATTCTCCCTTTTGAGTAGCTGCCCGTTTAGCGACACCGTCGGCTTTCTCGTTTCCGATATCTCCGTTATGGGCCTTCACCTTATGGAATTCGACTATTTTCCCTTGGGACGCCATGAGCTGGAGTTGGCCCACGATATGTTGGAGGAGGTCTCTGTGCTTGTGGTAGGTGAGAGACATGGGGGATCGGATAGCTTTACGGATTTGGTACAAGGATGTGGCGCTGTCCACAGCTATCTTGGTCTGTCTTTTCACTAGGGCTCCATAAATCCCTGCCAGTTCGGCTCTGTTTATGGTGTTTGTGGGACCTTCTCCAGCCGGGTTAATGGTGATGTCCTGTTGATCGGGAGTGGCGCTCGGGATGTGGAGGCCAGCGCCAGTTAGCTGAACTTTCCTGCCTTCTTTGAGGCTGGTTTCAATACAGCTGCCATCAGTGTAGGCTATCTCCCTCCAATTGTGCTTCAGCGCGCTGTTTTCTTGGAACCACTGGAGGCAATTGCATGCGTCCACTGGGTCTACCTCCGTTGCTCTAGGGATGTCAGTGTCCCTTGGAGAACGTTGGAAGGAGCTTGATCCTATCATGGGCTGGGCATGGCTCAGCTCTCCTTGACCTTCTTCCACCCTATCCCCACATGGGGGAGGAGGCTGGGTCCATGTTGCGGTTAGCAGGGGGTTGGCCCTGGCTTGCGGGTGTTTTTCTACATGTGCGAGGGTTGTGCGGAGCAGTCTGATGAGGAGATCCTGTTTCCACCCGATTTGCTCGGACTGGGCTTCTACACGTTACAAGAGGAGGCGTGGTCCTTGTTCTAACTTGCAGGCGTAGGATTGACGTGGTCCAGCTTAAAAGGAAATCCAGTTCCTTCCACAGCATCACACCCTAGTGGATCATCACCCTGAACGCAGGGACACCCACAATTATTCACAGCATTCACAGCATAGATGTCACGTGATAAATAAGTAGCAGTGCAGAAACGAAGCAGATACTTAAAAGGCGTGCGCAGGGATAATAAATTACTCTGATGTGAAGAGAAAGTGATATAAGGCATCATTGTACTGCCGAGACGTGAGATCTGTGAGAAACGATCTGAGAGGACTGCTAAGACGATAATTGTATAGAACTTCCCCCGAATTCAGGCTGGTCCTTGCTGGCCACAAGCGCCAGCCACCTTCAAAGGAGCTCTCCCCTCGTCCTCCTTCTCTCCAGGAGCTCCAGGACGTGCTCTAGGTTGACTTTCCTGCCCATGAAGTTGGGCTGGCGCGTGCCCCGGGAGGCGCCCTGCACGAATTCAGGCATGTCACCTGCCCCATCAAGGAGTGGGGCCACTGCAGGGGTGCCACCGCCCCCAAGGCTGCCTCCTACGCCGATGGAGCGGAGAGCAGGGTCACCTTGCCATTCGACATAAGAGAGTATCAGTGTCCATTGTCGAGCGGCTCCACTAGCAGAGCGGGGCGTGACGTGCTGCCCTGGGTGCTCAGGACGCACTCCTGGGGGGGGTCGGGTGTGGGACATCATGAGGGGGGCCGACCACTCAGTGCATGTGGTCAGGATGAGAGGGGGCGGGGACAACTCAGGTGGGGGGCTGGGACAGAGGGATGGAGGACCAACAGCTTGGCAGGGGAACAGGATGATGAGAGGGGGCCGACCGCTAGGGGAGGGGAAGGTTGATGACATGCCGCACTAGTTCCTTGAGGCATGTAAGAGGTTTCATGCTTGACATCATAGAAATAATAGAAGAAATCCCAGCGTGCGGCAGGATCGTCCAGATGGCAGCCTTCAGCGGATCGTACAGCGGAGAAAGGACTGGCGCAGGAGAATTTGATGTTTTGTGCAAGATCATGGTGGGCAGAATCGAAGGGGCACATTCACGTACCTTCCTGAGGGTTTCCACTGTTGCTGAGCTCCAAGACAACTGCTTCCCCCATGACCACCTGCACAGCCGCCACTCTCGCCACTCCCGCCTAGCTCGTAGATGCTGTTGAGTTGTTGCCAAGGCAACTGAGACGTCAACAGCCTGTAGTCCGGTACCTAGCTCCAGAGCCTTGACAGACACTTGCAGTGTCGAGAGGGCTGGGCACTGAGCAGATGCTGCAGCAGAAGTTGGCAGTCCGACAGCAGCGATCCGCTGCCGGCGCTGCTAAGCGAGAGGGGCGCCCAGGAGTTGCCACGACCTGAAGAGGCATGAGGAGCAAATGACGTCAGAGGCAGGCTTTGCGCAACAGCCGGAGAGATTGGTATGTAAATAAACAAAGCACCTTGGGAACGTCTGGGGCATTGATTGAGATACCGTATCCTCCTACCGGTATGTGCCGAAGCAAGGTGGGTCTCAAAGACCACCATGCTAAGGAATCGAACAATACCTACATGAACACATTGCTAGGCGCTCTAACCCTGCTCTCAGCCACAAAGCGTCCAGCAATTCATGACGTGGCCGCTGGTCACCGCATAGCGCGCAAACCAGCGGCCACACCATGATGACTGAACTTATCGGTCACCTACTCCCCTGTAGGGCCTGGCCGCCCCAGGGGAGTAGGTGGGCAATCAGGCGATCCAGCTGTACAGAAAAAATATGAGGGTGCAGTGCCTGACCTGAGCTGCGGCGCCGAGAGATGGGTGGGCTCTGCAAACCATGAGCGGCATGCCCATATCAAGCGGGGCAGCGCACAATCGCACACGCCTGGTAGTCGCCCCGCGCCATGCTGGCATGTTGGTGGCGGATGTGGGGTTGTGCTGGCATGTCACGCAATCTCAGCATCAGCCATGCAATGTATGCTTGTCTACTTGCCTAGCGGCGAGGGCGCATTCCAGCGCGGCTTGCAGGTCCATTGTCCGCATCAGGGAGGACCCGCGCGCCCCCCCCTTAGCGTAAACCCCAGAACCTATAGGGTATCGTTCGCAAGAAGCCCTGGGTGCCTCGCCGTTCTAGCCGGTCCAACCATACTAACCGTTCTGGCCGTTCTAGCCGTTTTGGTGTTTTAAAGTCGAATGCCCTGGGTACCTCACCGTTCTGGCCGTTCTGGTGTTTAAAGTCAAATGCCCTGGGTACCTCGCCGTTCTGGCCGTTCTAACCGTTCTGACAATTCTGACCGTTCTGGTGTTTTTGAGTCGGAAGCCCTGGGATTCTGGGAACCTCGCCATTCTAACCGTTCTAGCCGATCTGAACGTTCTGGTGTTTAATAGTCGGAAGTCCTGGGTACCTCGCCGTTCTAACCGTTCTAACAGTTCTGACCGTTCTGGTGTTTCAAAGTCGAAAGCCCTGGGTACCTCGCCGTTCTAACCGTTTTGACTGTTCTAACCGTTCTGGTGTTTCAAGGTCGAAAGCCCAGGGTACCTCGCCGTTCTGTCCGTTCTGGTGTATTAAAGTCGGAAGCCCTGGGTGCCTCGCCGTTCTAGCCGTTCTGGCCTTCTAACCGTTCTGGTGTTTTAAAGTCGGAAGCCCTGGGTACCTCGCCGTTCTGGTCGTTCTGGCCGTTCTGACCGTTCTGGCGTTTTTATGTCGGAAGCCTTGGGTAGCTGGGTACCTCGCCGTTCTAACCGTTCTGACTGTCCTGACCGTTCTGGTGTTTTCAAGTCGGAAGCCCTTGGTACCTCGCCGTTCTGGCCGTTCTGACCGTGCGTTCCGGTGTTTTAAAGTCGGAAGCCTTGTGTACCTCGCCGTTTTGGCCGTTCTGCCCGTTTTGACCGTTCTGGTGTTTTGAAGTCGGAAGCCTTGGGTACCTCGCCGTTTTGGCCTTTGACACCGTTCTGGTGTTTTAAGGTGAAAGCCCTGGGCCAAGACTCTGCAGCTGACCGCTCAATGATGAACGGCTCTGCTACCTGAGTCTATCTACCAGGTGTTAAGGCTTCTTCATTGCTTAAATGTGTAGTACATGTACCCCTCCCGTGCTGCATGGAGAAGAAAACAAAATGGCTTGCTCAGGATCACTGAGCAGTGGTGGATAGATACTGGCATTGCTCTATTTTAGCTGGGTAATGCTAAAAATAAAACTGCATGTGTCGGCCCAGCGGCAATGAAAGTGTTGCAGCATACATGTGAGATGAATCATGTACCCGTTCCATCTCCAGCTGTCATGTCTCATGCGTCATGACGTGGCGCTGCGAAGTTTGATCCGTAGGGCACTTGTGCGCTCCTAAAAGGTTTTGAGGGATCGAACCCGCCACTCAATCCTATCTGCCCCCTGCCTAGATGACCTGGTTCCATGTTCCTGCTCCCCTTACATAGGAGGGTGCCATGGCTGTGATTGGTAGCTGGAATTGAGGTTGATCTTCCACTACCAGCCCCATGCGGCCGAGCGTTCAGCAGTGTCTGGCAGGTATGCACCGTTCTAAACTCGTGCGCTCCTTGATGCACATCTTGGGGGTCCTGTCGCACCATAAAGCAGTAAACGCGCCAATATGGTAAACTCCGTAATCTCCGGTAAAGGCGCCTTAGAGAGGTGTCCTTCTACTCACAAACAGGCTCCTTGTACTTCAGACAAGAGCTGTTAACTGGCTACTGTAAGGTTCAGCCCTAGCAGGAAGTCTCTCTGCCTAGGGGTAAGTCTGGGTGTCCCTGTCTCGTGGGTACCGCCCCTACTACTTCACTCGCGTTGTGCGCTTCAGGTCCGTGGCGGACTTCTCCCTCACGACAGTGATGGGCGCCTACGGGCAGACTTCGTGACTACTCACTGGCTGCGGGTGCTCAACGAGTTAAGCTGCTAGATTTGTATTTGTATGTCAGGCAATAGCTAGGGTTGGCGCAGGCCTTCAGGCTGTCTGGTCGCGAACCAGCTGGGCACTCAGGTGCACTTACCGCGTCGCACGCGGTGAGGGTACGGGATCGTAGACTGCGAACTGCTTGTTCGGCAGGGATCTCGTTCCTCAACTGAGGTCTTGTTCTCTTGCTATCCCAGCGGGAGCTGGGGTAGTCTTGACTTGTTGTAGGTACTGACTTTAAGGTACAACTCGGGTCTCACGCACTGGGTGACGGCCGCGGCTTGTTACAGAAGAGGTCTGTCCTTTTGAAAGGGACGAAGTAACTAGTTTAGGCAATTGCCGGGATACAGGGACCCGGCAGGCCCAATTCAAAGTACGGGACAGCTAAACCCCTGGCGTAAGCGGGTTTCTAGGCTCCTATTCAAATAAGGAGGATCCGCATGGAAGCTGCGAAGCCTCCGAGGTCGCAAACTGCGGCCTAAACGGTTTTGGCACGTATACCGTAATATACCGTGACAGCTGTCGCACCATAAAGCAGTAAACGCGCCAATATGGTAAACTCCGTAATCTCCGGTAAAGGCGCCTTAGAGAGGTGTCCTTCTACTCACAAACAGGCTCCTTGTACTTCAGACAAGAGCTGTTAACTGGCTACTGTAAGGTTCAGCCCTAGCAGGAAGTCTCTCTGCCTAGGGGTAAGTCTGGGTGTCCCTGTCTCGTGGGTACCGCCCCTACTACTTCACTCGCCCCCCCGCTCCTCAGCGTTAAGCCTATCGGGCATGCGCTAGGAGCCGGAAAAAGGGGTCGGTACTGTTAGGAAGAAATTTCTGGCAATATGTACACCTCAGAAGATCAAAGTATCAAAGCAAATCTGCCTGGTTCAGGCCTGCTACATGCATCTGCCTGGTTCAGGCTATATACATAAATCTGCCTGGTTCAGGCCGTCTACACGCGTCTGCCTGGTTCAGGCTGCACACACAAATCTGCCTGGTTCAGGCCGTCCAAACGCATCTGCCTGGTTCAGGCTTTCTTCAAAGCAAAATTCACATAATCTCTGCAAGCAATGCGCACATACTGCGCGTCATTCTAAGCATCTCAGTTGCTCATCACTAAACTTGGCTGTTAATCAGAATCATCAGACCAGGCTAAGTATATCCGCTGCTCTCGCCCCACTGCGCCATAGACGCCTGGTCTTTTAAGGCCACAGGAAATGTGCGCCGCAGCAGCGGCTTCTGCCCCCTTGGTTACTATAACTACTCCACAAAATCAAGTCTTGTTGTCCATGCTCCCGCATATGTACCACCGCAGCCTCGCTGCTGCGGCTCTGGAGAAACAAATTTTCATAACCCGTTGCTGCTCTAGGTCTTGTCGCCACCTAGCATAAACAGCCATTGACTCGCTGGCTTCCGGACCAGCATCTGCCGCGCACTAGGACCAGGTGCGCTGTGCCTGAAAGCGTCTTCTGCTGCACAGCCTATGCCCTTTCCTGTCGGTTGCGGTGTGAGTACCGTCACATGCTCAGCAGCCTTGCCGCTCTGGGCTCGGCCTTCTATGAGGTTCAGGTATCGGTGCACCCTTCAAGTGTCGATTCCTCCTCCTCCTTCGCTGCTTCTTTGGCCACCTTGGCCCGTCTGGCAACTGCCCTCGGGGTGACATTGGCCTCTCCCCGGCCAGTGGTGTACGAGATGTCGTACAACCCGTTCGCCATTGGCCTTGCGATGCCCCGCTCCATTTGCCGCGTAGCTGGGTTGGTGGCCATAACCTCCACCTCAGGCCTATCCATGATGTCGGCATCCGGGGCCGCCCTGGCTGCTGCCCTGGCAGCTGGGCTTGGCCGCCCCTGGACGGCTGTGCTGCGCTCTGGCTCTGCAGCGGGCCCTGCTATCTCAGCTGGCCCAGCGACCTTGTCGTCCGGCTGGCACCGTGGGCACAACCAATCGCCCTCAGGCACCTCATCAAGAGCTGGTACCAAGCAATCCATGTGCCAACCTGTGTTGCAGACATCGCACAATAGCATCACATCTCCGCGGTCTGGCAGTTGGCACACCTCACAAGACAAGCTGTTATTGGGCCTTGCCCCACTGAAATCGACCACCCCTCGGAGGTTGGGCAAGTGGCACGGGGAGCAGTTGACAGCGTTCTCTGTCACTGTCAAACCGTCTGCTCCCTCCAACACCAGTGTGCCTGTTTCTCCCAGCTTTTTAACTCTCAGGATCTCTGGCCTAGCCTTAGGATCCAGGCTACGGCGCTCCGATGAATATCTGACATATACGTAATCGCCTTCTGCGAAACGTCTGATCTGGGGGACATATCCTCCCCCCCTGATCCTTGCATAGCGCAGCTTATCGCGGTGCTGTGCGATCTTTAGGTGCTCACCCGCAACTGGCAGCGCCTCTTTGATCCTAGCCACTCTGGCCAGGAGTAGGTCCGCTGCCTCCTCTGCTGTTGCCACCTTGGCGGTGCTCCATAGGTCCGCCCCCACTCTGGAGGGGAACGTGGGTCGTTGCCCAAACAGGACCTCGTATGGCGCCATGCGCGTGGCCTGCTGCGGCGAGCAGCGGAAGCCCAGCGCCACCCATGGTACCATCTTGTCCCAGGACTCGTCGCTGCTGACCTCCTGGCAGCACTTGCGCAGTCCTGTCTTGAGAGTCTGGACTGCCCTCTCTGACAGCCCGTCTGCCTGGGGATGATTGGCAGAAGTGGTGCGGTGATCAATAAAGCAATCCAGTAACATGTCCTGGAATTCTCCCTGGAATTCTGTTCCCTGGTCAGTCACCACCTCTGCGCAGCCCCCGAAACGTGCTACCACATTCTGGAAAAAAGCCAAGGCCGTCACATCCGACGCCTTGCTTGGAATGGGGATTAACTCCACCCATTTGGAGTAATGCTCCACACACACCATCACAAATCGATTGCCCCTGGGCGTGGTGGTGAATGGTCCACACAGGTCCACTCCCCACCGGAAAAATAACCCCTCGATGGGCAGCGGATGCAGGTCGGGCTGTATGTGATTGAATGTGGACGCCCTGGCCCGGTCACACACACCACACTCCTGCACCACCTTCCTGACTGCTGCCCTGAGCCCCCTCCACCAGTGCTGCTGCATGACCATGAAAGCTGTGCGGTGGCTGCCAAAATGGCCCGTACCGGCATGGGCCTCCTGAATCACTGCCAGCCTGTCCTCTGGCCTGGGTACTACACATCGTCTTCCGTCAGGCATAAGCCGTATCAACACTCCACCCCTCTCTGATTCCCACAGGAAGGGAGCGGCTCTGCGCTGTACCCTTGCCTGCTCTCCTAGCTCCGTTCCTGGAGCGTGTATTTTCTCACGTAGGAATCTCAACACTGGCGCATCTGACCACACGTCCACCTTGGCTGGGGTCCCTGCCCCGAACCCAGGTGGATCACATTCTCCCCCACCGTCAGGGCTCTCAACACTGCCAGCATCTGCTTTGGCCACAGGTGTATTCCCACCTGGTTCCTGCGCTGCATCTGCCCAATCTGCCGCAGCTGATTCTCCCAGGCACTGCCTGTACGTCGCTGCCACCTCCCCACTGCCAGAGCACGCGTTCCCTGCGGTAGCAAGGGCGTAGTGGCTGGACATTAAAGTGGCACCCAGCGCAGGATCCCTGTCCTGGCCTGGCAACCTTGCTCTGCGCACCAGTTCACCCGGTAATATTTTGGCACATTCAAGTGCCACATTGAACCATGCACTCAGTGCCCACGAATCCATGCACCTGCCCAAGGCTGCCCTCCTGGCAGTCTCTGGGAAGTCTGGTCGCGGCAACGTGGAACCTACAGCATACCCCATAGCCCGTTCACGTTCATTGGCATTGGGCTCCTGCAGGTCCCCCATGGGCCTGTACACCATCCCATTCTGCCCATTCCTGAAAGAATATGACGCGGGAGTCGCCATCAAGCAGGGCAGCACCCTTCTGGGCTGTCCTGTCACATTGATGCGATACCCTCCATTGTCTGGACAGGCGACCACCTGGGCCCTGCTGCCCTTGTCCAGAATATCATCCACGACCCCCTCATGGGGCCTGGCCGAAGCGCAAATCACAAACTCGATATCCTCAGACGGGGCTATGTTCCCCCAGTAGTTGCGGGTATGGTGGGCGTAAGACCCCACCTGTGCCGCATCAAACAGTGCAGGCGTCCCCAGGACCCTACACACTTCATTGAACCCGTCTACACTGGCCTTGGTGCTCCTCTGATTCAGCTGCATCGCAACATTCTCAATCAGGTATGCGGGCGGTCTGGACAATTGCAGGACCTGCAAAGTGCCCAACAACTTGACCAGCGGGAAGAAGGACTTGCTTCGTTCCCCCGCCAGCCCGCGCCCCTTGCCTGCCGAAGAGAGGTCCTGACACTCCCATCCAGCCACCATAAACCACTGGCGCCCATCCTGGGCGCCTGCTCCCCGGAGGTGCTCTGCCGTAATGGCGTACACATCCTGGGGTAGCGCTCTGAACACATCCTCAAACGCTTTCACCGGAAGCAGCTGGGGAAATCGCTTGTGCAACTGCACCAAACGTCCTCCAGCAATCTCCCTCACTTCTTCGCTGATATCCGCATACAAATACCGAACTACTGGAATTCCTGCTTTGAGCACCATTTCCAGCCCAGAGCACATACCTCCAAAGGGCTCAAAGAGGACCACCCCTTCCTTCTCCATGGTCCTCACAGCCTGTACCGGCATGCACGCTGTGTCCACCCCTGCGTGTGCGTGAGGCGGTACAACCCGGGGCAGGTCAGACAGTACATCGCTGATCATTGTCCTGGCTCTGTCTCGGCCACTGAACGCCTGCTCTGCCGTACTGACAGGCTGAGCCTGCTCATCATCCTCAGTGGCGGCAGAGGATATCTCCTGCCCAACCACGCTTGTCGCACAAGCTGCCTCTGCAGCCCGCAACAGTTTCACTCCCCTTCGTCCTTCCTGTGCCATACGGACCAACTGGTCGGCATGCCACTGGTTCACCCTGTTCATCCCTGTGAGCATGGCTACCTGCCTCCCACTCTCCTCCCCCCTGACCGCCGGCTCTGATGCAACCGCATCAAGCCTAGCTCCTGTGCGGTCAGCGGAGGACGGGAGAGGCGACCTGGACGGAATGTCCGCATTCTGGTGGCATGCTCCAGAGCGGTGGACAATGGTAATGTCCAGCTCCTGGAGCATGAGTGCCCACCTAGCGTGCTGGCCCACTAGCGTCTGGTTGTCCATGAGGTAGGTCAGTGGCTCATGGTCAGTGATGAGGTGCACCTTGCACCCGAACAGCATGTGACGGTACGTGCGCGCGGCATACACTGCAGCCAGCATCTCCCCCTGAAATGAGGAGTAGTTCTTCTCACTCTTGTTCAGGGATCTGGACGTGCATGCAACCATATATTCACGACCACTGTCATCGCACTGCCCTAGTACTGCTCCAATACCCTGCTTAGAGAAGTCAGTGTACAGCAAGAAGGGCCTTGGCGGTCCTTTGCCATCGGGCCCTGTTCCACTGTAATCCGGTCTGCGCAGGACCCTACCGCCCTCGCACATCTCCGTTTTGATCAGCTGGAACGCCTGCGACTGTTCTGGCCCCCACACAAACGGGACCCCCTTGACCAGCAATGCATTGATGCATGCTGCCTTCTTGGAGAAATCCGGAATGTAGCAGCGGTAGAAGTTCAGGAAGCCCATGACTTCCTGAATGTTCTTCACCGTTGCGGGCTCAGGCAGCGCCATAACCGCTGCAATCTTAGCAGCATGCGGCGTGAGACCCCGGGCCGACACGTTGTGACCCAGGTATTCCACCGTTGCACATCCAAACAACGACTTGTCGGGGTGTGCCCTTAACCCGACATTGTGGAGCATGTCCAGCATGAGTTCCACATGCTTGATGTGCTCTGCTGGTGTATCACTGTACACCAGCAGATCATCAATGAAAGCCACACAAAAGGAACTCAGGCCCGCTCTGGCGATCTCCTCTTCCATCATTCTCTGGAAGAAAGGAGGCCCATTGCGCAGCCCAAAATTGAGCTTGGTGTACATCCACAGCTCAGGTCCCATCCAGAATGCCGTCTTAGGCTGGTCCTCAGCTTTGATCGGTATCTGCATGAACCCCGACCTGAGGTCCACCTTACTGAATATCTTGGCCGTACCCAGGTTCTGAAAAATTGTTTCCATCCTGGGGATGGCAAACTCCTGCTTAGCCGTACGCAGGTTCAACCTGCGCATATCGTGTGCTATGCGGTGATCAGTCCACTCGCCAGTCTCAGCGCTCTTCTTGGCCGCAACCACAGAGTTGGCTGCAAACTTGATGGGGCCCCCTTGGGGCACCTTCACAATGATACCTGCCTGTATCATCGGCTGGCACTTTTCTTTAAAGATGGCAGCCTTTGGAGGTGGCATGTCCCGCGACTTCTGAAAGCACGAGCTGACCTCGTCTTCCAAAGCCAATGTAAACTCACCCTGCGTGCCGCAGTAGCCTGGCAGGTCTTCCATGGAGTAAGCGAATGCTCCCTGGCGGTCCCTGAGGCTCTGCTCGAGGGACGCCTGCTGCTCCTCCGTGAAGTCAGGGTGCTTGCCAAGCAGCCATCCTTCTTCAGTCTTGACATATTCCGAAGGAGGTTCAACCACACCTCCTGGCTGGAACATGTCGATCATCTCTGCTGCCTGCGGGTCGTCCTCCGCGGCTGGTGCTTCCCCCTCGGTGCTGCTGTTGCGCTGCCATTCCTCCTGCTGGCTGTAGGCGCCCCCTGCCCTGCTGGCACCCCCCAAAGAGATGACAGCCGGTGGGCGCAGCCAACCTGACGTAAGCTTTGCCGCAGCCTCCTGGCTGGATACAAAAGCACCCTGGCCTGCTATAAATCCCCCTCCTCGGACGCCCTGCCCAGTGGCCCTTGCCCCCGGGATGCACGCTGACAGCAGGAGCCACACCAGCAACAGCTGGAATGCACCCGTAAGCACTCCCTTGAATGCTGTACAGTGCAAGAGTCCCTTGCATGCTGGCGGCTGCCGCTCAACTTGCTGCTGTTGCCCTGCTGGCTGCGCCACTAAAGGTTCTGCAGGTGGCCCTGGCCTCAACTGCTCTGTGGCCCATGTGATCTCCAGCTCCACCCGGCTGATCCTGCCTGGCTGGCAAGGGCAATCCTTGCCCGGCCTGCTGCCACGATCCCTGTCTGCAGCCTTCCCCTGCGCATTCCTTGCGCGGCGCCTAGCCTTTTTTGACTTCTTCCCCTGCAGCTCGGCTGTTTCTGTCCAGGCTGCGTCGGCCCCCACTGGCCGCGCCTCTGACTGATATCCCTTGCAGCGCTTGGCCTGCTGCCCCTGTCCGGTTCTGTCTGCCCTGTCTGCTGGCAACTGCCTCCTTCCGATGGCTCCCAAGGGCGTGTCCCCTTCTGGGCAGTCCTTGGTCTGGTGGCCAATCTGGGCGCAAATGAGGCACCTGCCTGCCCTCTCCCCTGGGTCTGGGCAGGCGTGATAGTCGTGCCCATGCCTGCTGCTTCGCAGGCCTGGCTCCCCGGTAGCTGACCCACGGCCCCCGGCTGGATGCGCCAAGTCACTGCATTGATGGCATGCCCACACTCCTCTGCGGGTGCCGCCAATGCTCCTAGTGCCGGCACACGCCCCGCAGGCTGTACCGCCACACTTGCAGCACTTCCTGCCGGTCCCTTCCTCTAAGCTGACCATGCAGCCTAGGCACCGCTGGGGCATGTCTGCGACAATTCTGCCCGGTGGCTCCCTGCTGACTGTTATGCCGCTGGTTAGGCTGCAAGCTCCACGGGCTGCGCCTCTGCCCTGGATCTCTGGCCTGGGTGGGTGCCGCACTGGTGTCTGGCTGCTGGCGGGTCCTACCCAGCCCATGCCGCCTGCTGCTGCCTGTGCATCCCTGTCGCCCTGCTCATCGCCTGAGCTAGCGCTGTCTGTTTCTGCACCCTGTATGCACATAAGCCCGGGGGTATTGCTTGGTCGCCACAACACCCCCTGCCCTTCTCGGGTGCTAACCCATTCTGCAAGCTGGCGCCTCACTACCCTCAGGTTGAGGTAAATGTCATCGGCGTACACCAGAGCCGCCTGCTCTGGTCCCCTGCCGCTGGCCCATTTGGCCGCGCCTCTCAGTTGGCGCAATCTGCGAGCCAACCCAGTTTGCAGCTGTCTGATGGCTGCCTGAAGCCCCACTTCTAGCAAACCTGCTCCCTCCAGGAGCCCAGTCATCACGCTCAAGTGTATTGCTATGGTTCCGGTATCGTCCTCTTCAGGCTCTACCGCTGTCCCTTCAGCTTTCCTCAGCTGGTATTGCAGGATATGCCTGGCAACCCGCAGTCCCTCCAGCTGGCTGTCCGACTGCGCTCTGGCATCGTCCAAGCCTTCCCCTGCTGAAGAGTCTCCGTCACTCCGCTCCTCAAGGCAAGTCCGCCAATGAGCAGTGACTGCCGGTGAAACCTCGTCTATGAGTGCAATCATACTGACGCCCAGTTCCCTCTCCAGGTCTTCCAACGCCTGGTTGTACTGCCGCATCCTGGGATCTGGACTCTGCCCTGGCAACGCTCTGATTTTGAACCACATGCTGGACCAGGCCACGGCTGCGCTGCTGTTGACCAGCTCCTGACCCGTCTCATAAAGGCCCATCTCTTCCCTCCTCTGCTGATCAAGCCGCTCTAGACAATTCCCCAAGGCAGACTTCCAGCGCTGAGTGCTGTACGAGGCGGGGTCCCCCCAAGGGTCCCTTGCCACTGGCTGCACCGGCTCATTCATTTGTCTGTCCCCTGACCTGTTGCTGTCGGGCCTGCCCTCCGCTGTTACCAAGGAAGCCGCCATGGGCAGGACCGCAGCATGCCGCCGGTTCTTCCTCAATGCCGGCAGGCGCTCCCCTAGCTCAACATCCCACTCGCGGTTGCGCCTTGTTTCCTCAATGGCGGCTCTCTCCCAACTTCCATTGCTCATCCACTGTTGCTGCAGCTGCTCCATTGACTCCTCGAAGCTCTGCTCTGGACACTCTGGTCCTGGGTATGCTGAGGCTGACTCCCCTGGCATGTCTGCACTTCTGGCCACTGGCCAGCCGATGCTGATCACGCCCACAGGCAGCTGGGAGCTGCTTGCCCCATACTCCTCATCTGACTCTGAGTCAGCCACCAGCGGTGGCAACCCCTCCAAGGGGTCTTCTCTCTCCCCACCTGGTAGGCTCGTGCCCCACTGGCCTGGATCCTCTCCCTCGCAGAACTCCTGGTTCTTGTTGGCAGGGTGTCCTGCTATCAATCTGCGCTCGCTGTTGTCCCTCGGAACACTGGTTCCGCCGCAGCTACCCGAGGGCGTCCGGGACTCTGCCCGGTCCCTGGTTTCCGCTGACGGTGCTGCCAGCTCCTGGTCAATTGTTTCTAGCCACTCCCACTCTGATGCTGTTGCACCTAGTGTAGTGACGAAAGCCGCCTGAAACGGCACAAACGGCCCTGGCTGCTCTGAAGACTCTTGGGACCCCTCACTACTGTCAGGGTTGGGGTCCCATCTGCGGGCACCCCACCTGCCGATCCTCCACTGACCCAGCGCTGGCTGGTCCCTCAGCTCCATCAGCTCTTCCTCATAGGTTCCTGATCCCACTCCCCTGAACAAAGGGTGCAGCGTGCGCACCCCTGCTGGGTGCGCCTGCTTCCACAACTGCACCGTCACGGCGTTAGCCTGCCAGTGAGGCGTCACGCTGCTGGCCCTGTCCTCCTGCCAGGCCTTCCTTTCCTTGCGTACCCACTGCTGCACGCAGTCCTCCAACCGTTCTAGCGCGAACGGCGAGCGCGCCAGCTCAAACTCCCCCTCCCACATGGATCCGCTGTCGGACGCTGGTCTCGCCCCGTATGGCCATGTGGGGCATTCAAACTCCGCAGGCGCCCACTGCGCTCCCACGCTCCATACCTCCTGCATGGCTGCTGACATTTGTCCAGGCAGCATGGTCCTTTGCAGCACCATCATCATGATGGCCCACACTGCTGGATCTGCACCCCTGGCGTACTCATGCGCGTGGAACTCTGCCTCCTCTACATTGGCACATCTGACAATGGCTACGTTCCCCTCGCTCCTTGCGAAGAAGAACACCGGCATGTCACTCCTGGAGGCGTGCATGTGGATCCACGCCTCTGACACCGGGATCTCTATCTCCTGCACCTCCTCATAGTAGTATGACACGGCCCGCTGCACTGGGATGGTTGCCCTGGCGTCCCCCGGCGCCAATCCCCATGGCACAGCCTGGCCTGCTACCACCCTGGGTATGAGGATGGCTGCCTCGATGATATCCTCCATCCTCCCGGGCTTGCCCCCATGGCAGAGCCCCGCGCCATCGTAGGTCCCCTCGGCCGCCTCACTGCTCCTTCCATACGTCCCTGCAGCCACTGCCTGCATGGGCACGTAGAAGGCGCACTCCCTCAGGCTGGGGTGTCCCAGCAAGCTGTGGGCACAATGCTGCGCCCAAGGCGCGCTCATGAATCCCAGCTGCGCCCCTTGCCAAACGCCATCGGTGCGCACGCTGTCGGGCACCTCCCATCGCGCCATGTCCGCAGCGCTCACCGCTGTTGTTCCCTCCTGGCACACCAGGCGCACGGCTCTGTCTACGCATTGTAACCAGACGGGATGCCGCCACTCTCGCTGCATCAACTCAGCCATCACTGTGCTGGGCTTGATGTACCCCTTGAGGGCTACGATCAGCAGTACTGCCGTAACCGCATCCCATGGGAACACCAGCCTGGCAACTGCCTGCATGGCTGCCTGCCGATTGACGCACACTACCTCACGGCTAGGCAGCAGCCTGTGGTTTTGGATCCTGCAGATCCCATCCTGGGCATCCTCTGGTACTGTGAGCATCGCTTCAGTAGCCGCTGACCCCGGCAGCTCGTCTCCCAAGCGATACCACTGCACGAAGCTCCTGCCCTCTGGCTGGCCCGGCGGCAGAGGCCTGGGCTGGACATGCTCCCTGTCGCTGGTTTGTTTGCGGTGGTCCTCACCGTCCTGGTCATAAGCTGTATCCTCGTCCCTTCCGGCGGACCACCTGTTGCTGACACCCCTGCTGGGCGGGCCACTGGCCGCCTCCCCCCATCCTCCAGGGCTGTACCTGGAGGTGGTGCAGCAGTGGTTTCTAACGGGTTCTGCCGTATTGCCACCCGAGCTCCCCGTTGCGGCTCCCTGAGCCTCTCGGTGGCGACCAGTCCTGCTGACTGACACCTGAGCCCTGGCGGCTGCCCCGTTTGCCGCGCTTCCGATGTGCAGCGGTACCTCCGGGGTGCCTGGGCATGGTAATACAGACCCTTGGTCAGGCATGGGCGTGTCCCCCCGTGAATCTGACCCCCTATCGGAGTTGGCTGAGCCATCCTCACTGGGACTGGCCTCCCCCTCCTCATCAATGTGCTGGTGCATATCCGCCTGTGCTCCCCTGTTGGTGTCATTCATAGCATAGTGATCTGACTGCTCCTTGATCAGAAATCTCTGCAACATGTTGGGCCAATCCTCACAAGGGGCCGGGCACCCCCTGCTCTGGAGGTCCCTCAGGACCCACCCTGCATGATGGATGGACCTGGCTGATCCTGCGGGCATAGTGCCGTAATGGTTCATAGCCAACGACTCTATCACCACCTTCCAGTGGTGCTTCTGAAGGGGCACCTGCCCTTCTAGCACCCACTGGGTATCCCCCGGTACCTCTGCCACCTGGTTGCTCTGAACCTGGGCAGTGCCGGCGGTCTGAACAACCCCCCCATGGATCGATACCAAACACGTGTGCCTTGCGGGGCCCTCCCACCTGGGTGCCTCTTGCATCACTGCGCCCTGTCGGCCCGGTGGCCTCGGCAGCCTGCTCTGGCTCGCAGCAGCCTTCTGCGCCTTCCACTCCTCGAAGGAGGTACGCTGCTCGACCTCGTAGGCCCTCCTTAACCTGTCCTCTGGACCCTCCAGGCTGTGGCCTGGTCCATCAGCCCTCACACCCCTCTCTGGGCCGGCTGGGACCCTAGGCTTGTCCAAGCGGCCGCTGCTGCCCGCCATCACCGACCTCCAGTCTGGGCATGCGCTGGCGAAGTGCCCTGGCTGATGGCACTTGAAACACACTCCTCCATCTCGGGGTCCCAGGTGGGCTGGCTTGGCTATCCGTCCCTGTCCAACCGTGGCCCTGCCCGGCGGACTTTGGTCAGCTGCCCTCCTCCTGTCTTGTTCTTGGTCGCCCTTTTTGAACGATCTGGCCAGGCTCCCTGAGCCTCGCTCTAGGGAACGGCCTCGGGGCATGCTGCCCCTCTGCTCTGGTCCTGGGCTCTCCTTCCTTGCATGGATACGCCTGTCGCTGTCCCCCTCACTCGGGGACCTGCGCCACCTGCCCTTGGCCTGTACATCGGCCGGGCTGCTATCTCCTGTGTTGTGCTCCGTCAGCTGGCTCTTGACCCCTGGCGTGGGAGCTACCGCCTGGTGCTCCCTCACTTGCCCTCTTTGGGCGCTCCTGCTGCGCTCCCTGCCTGGGAGCCTTGTCCTCGGCCTCAGCTGCTGCCTCTGTCCCCCTCCGCTCCCTGCGGGCATCGGGACTAGCCATCTGAGCTCTGTTGGCGCCCCCTGAGTTGTTAAGCCCAGGGTTCCTCTGCTGTGCTTCCGCTGGTGCCGCCGTGCTGGGGGGCTCGACTTCCCCCTCCAGGTCGCTATCCCACGGGGATGCGGGCACAAACGCCTCCTGGATGCTGGCTGCCAGCTCCGGGTCCACTTGCACCTGGTTTTGCGGCCTTCCCGCCTGCAGGTCCCCAATGGCCTGATACAGGCCTGGCAGTTGGCCTGCCCGCAGAACATACTCCTTCTGTACTTCTGTCATGACGCTGTCCACTGACTTGATGTCATCCCACCTCATGGCATTCTATCTTGGGTGGTCGAGTTTTGACTGAAATTTGAAATAGAAATCGGCAATACAGCAGTCGTCCAGCAGTCGCCGAAAAGTCGCTGAGCAGTCTGATTGTCGCCTTAGAGCAGTCGCTACATATTGCCGTGTTTTAAACCGTCGATGCCCGCAGTCGCTTCGATAACGTAGCAGTCGGTGCGTCGGTACGTCGTATAGCCTGACACAGACTGGTCTAATGACGGCCGACCACGCAGTCTTTATTATTCCACAGCAGTAAATGGCGAACCAAGATGAGACATCTCTTTCCACTTCGCCCGTTGCGTTAATACCAATAGGAGCAGCCACGAAGCATTTGAAAACAAACAGTGTATGGGCATTCACGAAGCCTGACATGACGGAGACCACAACCAGATGGGTTGCTGGGAGGCTTACAAAGGATGGGGTTACGCACTGGAGATTCCTCGACCGGCTGGACAGGGATACGATATAGTTGGAGGCCGACCTGGTGGCCCTGATCGCAGCCGGACTGGCCTCACCCATGCTGCTTGTGGACGAGAGCATCCTGATCGAGGTGCTCGCTAGGCACATCCACGTGCCGGTAAGTGGCAATTTTAATACTATGAGGCCGGCTGCCCTGTGCACAGCCCCCCGCCAATTATTGGTAGTGTAACACGCCTTATTTTATTTTCCTCAGGTGGACAACCTGCGTAGTCCCGCTCGGAATTCAGGTATTGTGACTGGGAGCGATGGCTCGCGCTGGTTCGTTCATCCCGGCATGGTTATTGTTCTCGTCGGCAACGTGATGATGTACGTCACTGATGTGAAGGGGGATCGCTTGCCCTACTCCGCCATCATCGAGGGCCACCTCATAGTGGACCATGCATATCGGGAAAACCTTCATGCAGGAGAAGCGCTCTCATTTGGTGAGTACTTTTTGCCCCACAAGCACCGTCGCGGAAAGGTGGCAGTAGATGTTGTACAAGATCTTCAGGAGAAACCATTTTCGAGGGCAGCAGGCGTTAAGGCTTCACATCGGATCCTGACTGTTACTAACAGTGACTGCTATGTTGCATTCCCCGCAGGACAACTGGAGTGATGACGACGCAGGTTACATCTACAAGGAGAAGAGTGCAACCTCCTACCTCTCGGTCATAGGAGTTTCGACGGCCCTGCTGATACCTTTTTACCGAGGTTCGAAGCTTGACCCGGACGGATACATCCTGGTAACGGACAGGGCTACGTGTTAACTTGACTGTCAGGCATCATCCATGCAGCAATTTTTGTATGCCCACAAGGGCTTCCTGCATCAGGTCCCCATGGCAGTCAGCTAGAATGCAGCTTAATTACAGCAAAATTACCCTGATGAAGAGGTATATGTAGGTTCTATCACCATTTCGAAGCATGGTATGCGCGCATTTCTCATGCATTTAATTCTGCCATGCATGCACCAGTACCATGCATGTTCATTGCCATGCATGCTGTCTGCATGGACTCTACGATGATGATGAGGGCAAGTTCACCAAGTTATTATTTGGGGAGGACAAGGCCACAGACATTCAGATCATCCTCTTGGTGAAACAGATCATCTCCATCACGTATGTTGTTGCCCAGCTCCCCCGCCACTACCCTGCGCCCTCGCTTGTGCCCCGTTCACCGACCACTGCCCATTCCCCCCGCCACTACCCAGACCCCGCTACTGCCCAATCCCCCGCTACTGCCCAGTCCCTCCGCTACTGCCCTACCCCTCTGCACCTGTCCAGTCCCCCCGCTGCTGCCCTGTCCCCCCGCTACTGCCCTGTTCCCCCGCTACTGCCCTGTTCCCCTGCCACTACCCAGTCCCCTCCCACCCGTGTTTCATTGTTCACATGCAGGGACGCCAGGGCTCAGGCTGACGACTTTGTACGATTCCAATCGTCGGTGTTGAATGTCCTGCAATCCATACACAACGGACAAAGCAGGCGGTCCATCAAGTGCCACTGCAGGCCGGTTGATATGAGCGTGAATTCGCTGACCTGCCTGGAGAACTTGAGCCTTCAACGCGCAGGCAAGTCAAACTCAAAGATGATTATGATGTAGCCCTGTTACATGCTAGCTTGCACTCCCCGAGTGCCGATGCAAGAAGGCTTAACTTAAACTTTGCCTACTCTTTTACGCATGCTTCAGCTTGCATGATTTTTTTTGCGTGTTGCTGTTTGTTTGTTCTTGTAGAGATGCAGAAGATCAAGTCCACATTCACGGACCAGGATGGCCTCCAAGTCAACGTCCGGTACACCACCACAGTGCGGTTTGACAACCCTCGTGAGATGGATACAGAGATTCAGTGCGTCTACCTAAACTCCTTAGCTTAGGATTTCCTCAATTTGGACAAAAAAAATGAGAGTGGGGGTGGGGCAAATTATGACTGGTATTGTTCAAATGTCGCATCCTCCAACTGTGTAAAGCTTGAAGAGAGGTGTTCAAAATATGTTTTCTGTGGGAGGCAAATGAATGATATGGTACCTGTATCTAATGTTGATTTGAAAATGTAAATCCTCATTCCTGTTAATGCATTGCTTGCCCTCATGTTAGGCCACACTGGAACATTTGTACGGGAGGGAGCACAAGGACCGCAAGGTCGTTTGCGGGGAAATTGTCTTCGTGCTTGACCCAAGCAGGAACGCTTCTGTGGGACTGATGAAGTGGGACGCCATCATGAACCTCAAGTCGAACGGGATTTTGTGCAGCGAGAGTGTACGGGACAGCTGGTCCAGTGTTCGGATCCCTGACTCAGGGCTTAAGGAGAAGAGGGTTGCCCCGAATGCAGAGGAGGCTCTCGCTTCCGGCAGTGACCAGAGGTGTGGCGAGGAGGTCAGTATGAAGGCTTTGTCCTTTTTTTTTAACACGCTTGATCGCCGATAGGGGGCTGCAAGGCATACATACAGTGGCCTAAGGACCTGGGCTCACTGCACTGAATGCCCCATTTATAGGCCCTGATGCAGCTGAACCGCTTAAAAATAAAATAAACTGTGGGGCATTTGCGTCATTTATTTATGGGCATGATCACTTATGATAATGATGCACCCCCTATCCTTTTTAGGCTGTAGCCCGTTTGGCATTACCACCAGCGGACGGCAAGAGGCCAAAAAAGATGGCGTCCGCAGCCGTCTCTACGCCCACCTCGAGGCACGGGACTGCGGGGACACCGAGGGCGACACTGACACCCAGGACCGCGCCCACACCCAGTACAGCAGGGGTCATGGTAAGTTTGCCTATGAGAGGTAATGGAAGGAGACACGGGGTAGTTTGTTATGCTTGGCGCTCTTTCAAACCTGTTAGCCTTGGTCAATACATAATTTTAGATGTTGCGTCTACTCAATATTGCTTAAATCAATGATGCCTCTGATTGCGCGGCACTAGTCAGGGGGACAGAGCAGCACTAGTCAAGATGACAGTGCGGCACTAGTCATGGGGGAGTGCGGCACTCATCAGGGGGACAGTGCGGCACTAGCCAAGGGAGCTGTGCGGCTAGTTGTCTTTTAAAGCCATAAATTGCCCTGCATCCCTTTGCCGCGCCGCCCACACTTTCGCGGCAATTTAATTATTTGCTTATACTGAAGGGAGAATAGCTTCTGAAGACCACCTGTAATTATAATTAATAACTGCCCGACCTTGACTCACATGTAGGTGGCTCTCGGAGTGGGAGTCTTAAGCGCTTACAAGGCTTTGTCCGAGCTCGCTATGGCTGTGCCTGCGGGTACGCCACGAGGGCGCACCTTTGGCAATACCAGGTCGAGCATGTTGGAGATCAGAGTCCCGGTGGATGTCGGCCAGGTTCAGCCTGGAGATGGCGACCCTGTTGTTTTCGGTGACGGCCCTGCTGGTTATAGTGACAGTTCGGGCGCAGATGTGGACAGGCATGACGAGCAAGCCCCAGTGAGCCCTATTGCTGCCTTCATGGGGTTCGCTGCCATGGGTGATGTCCAAGATGACAGCCCCACAGCAGGTTGGGCTAGCCAGGGCACTGGGCTGTCCGAATGTCTGCCTGAATAGGGGTTATTTGGGAAAAGGAAGTAGGCTTGCAGGCCAAAGTAGTGTTTTGGTAGGCAGTAGAGGGTGGAAATCCATTATTGAGGAAGATTTGCTGACCGATTAGCTGTCTCATTTTATGTGTGTGCTTCAATGACGAGTGGACATTTGTTCGCTGACTGACACAACACCGATGTGGCAATTTTCTGTATTCTTTTGTCCCAATCTATTACTGGTTGCAGTGTGGCCACAGCTGAGGCGGCTCAGCCATTTAACTCAGCCCATCAATGTATCGTCATTGACTGATACGGCTAGTTTTGCGAAAAATGCGATTACTTGGCACTACGCCATAATTACTTATTGGCATCACCCCTTCAGTGGGGTTCTGTCGGCTCTCTTTCATGCCTGATTGGGTCCGGCCTAGGCTCTCGCGTTGAAAAGGCTGACGCTACCGGTGGTATAATGATGATGTAATATTGAGTGCTTGATGTCTGTCGGCATCCGAACGTTTGCGCAGTTTTCCAGAAAACACTTCATGGTGCAAGCATTTCAGTGAAGACTGATGTCACGGCATTGTAGTCCCTTCACAGCTCAACTGAGTGAATGAAGTTGGATTGCTAATCCATGATCACGGTGTAGCTTATCCCCATCGGCACCTGCATGAATGGGGCCCGTAGTAAGCAAGCAAGTCGAAGAGGTACTTCAAGTAGTGTAGTTTGCCACTCAGTTTCATGACTTGTGTGAATATGTTCGGTCCTCTTTGATTATCCTCTCCTAGTCACAAGCAGATGAATACTTGTCATGTTCAATACGGTAGTGGTAAACAAGCAGGATCATTGACCTACCGCGATCAGTCTAGCATGGTAGGTATGTTCAACTAGTTAATCTTCCTATCTCTTTGAAAGAGAGGCGCTAAATCCTTTAGCCGAGCTTAAGTTCATTCACATGCCATAATATGTCCTCTATTTGTGGCCACAGGCCTTCGGTCATCTGCAGTATGACTCTGGGTACTTAGCGCAACTGCAACCTGGTGTATCTCAATGAATAAATTAAGAAGCTTTGGGCACAAGCCCAGAATGCAGAAGCGCCGGATACATGTATGTACATCAAGCACCCACTCTTACCGAATAGTTCATTCACATCCAGTGATGTCCTGTCACATGACATTAGGAGTCCTGGTGGCCAGTGGCTCAAGCTTGTTTGCAGTATTCCTCAGGGCGGTAAGCTATACAGTCCGTTACAAGTTGTAACTGAATAAATTAAGAAGCTTTGGGCACAAGCCCAGAATGCAGAAGCGCCGGATATGAGTGTCTGCACCAAGCACCCACTCTTGCCGAATAGTTCATTCACATCCGGTGATGTCCTGTCACATGACATTAGGAGTCCTGGTGGCCAGTGGCTCAAGCTTGTCTGCAGTATTCCTCAGGGCAGTAAGCTATACAGCCCAGTACAAGTTGTAACTGAATAAATTAAGAAGCTTTGGCATAAAGCCTGGAACGCAGAAACAATTATGCCTTTACTAAGCGCCCGCTCTGAACGCTTAAGTTCATCCACATGATGTCCTCTTTTGGTGGCCGGGGGCCCTAGCTTGTCTGCAGTATGGTTAGTGTGGTTCGGGGTAGTTAGCCGCTCTGCTACATGTTAGCTCTACTTGAATAAATCAGGAAGCTTTGGTAGCAAGTTAATGACACAGCAGCAATATTGAATGCAGTAAGCGCTCGCCGGCTTGCCAAATTCAATCATCTTACATAAGCAGTACCTCCGACTCAAGGGATGTCAGATGTACCGTATTAGACCAAAGTTGTCAGTTTTTTACAAAGCAGCACTAAATCTAGGACAATCAGCAAAGCCAATATAATACTCCTCATGGGAGTCTTTAAAAAACAAGCCCCACTAGGGCATGATGCATGTCATCAAATCTTCCCACACAGACTACTTCTTAGTGGTTGACTTCTTTCCAATCACTCCTCTACCAGCCACTATGCCCCGACCAGCCCGGGAACCTGGAACTGCTGTTTGCCGGGTCCTACTAACAGACGGCATGAACATATCACTCAGACAGTCCAGCGCAGAGAGGGGGATCCCATGGGAGGGCCCTTCTGCTGCCACACCTGCAGTTGCGCTGGGTGCTATCACCAGCGGCATGTTCAGCGCAACGTGGGAGGACCATGCTGCTGCCGCTGCCGCCGTCGCGCTGGGTGCTGTCACCAACGGCTTGTCCAGCGCAGCGTAGGAGGGCAATGTTGTTGCCACTGCCGCCGTTGCGCTGGATACTGTCACCGGCGGCCTGTTCAGCGCAGCGTGGGAGGGCCCTGCTGCTGCCACTGCCGCCGTCGCGCTGGGTGCCGTCACCGGCGTCCTGTACAGCGCAGCATGGGAAGGCCCTGCTGCGGGCACAACCGCCGTTGCGCTGGGTCCTGTCACCGGCGGCCTGTTCAGCGCAGCATGGGAGGGCACTGCTGGTGCCACTGCCGCCGATGCGCTGGGTGCTGTCACCGGCGGCCCGTTCAGCGCAGCATGGGAGGGCCTTGCTGCTGGCACTGCCGCCGTTGCGCTGGATGCTGTCACCGGCGGCCTGTTCAGCGCAACATGGGAGGGCACTGCCGCTGCCACAGCTGCCGTTGCGCTGGGTGCTGTCACCGGCGGCCTGTTCAGCGCAGCGTGGGAGGGCCCTGCTGCTGCCACTGCCGCCGTTGCGTTGGGTGCTGTCACCGGCGGCCTGTTCAGCGCAGCATGGGAGGGCCCCGCTGCTGGCATTGCGCCGTCGCGCTAGGTGCTGTCACCGGCGGCCTGTTCAGCGCAGCATGGGAGGGCCCTGCTGCTGCCACTGCCGCCGATGCGCTGGGTGCCGTCACCGGCGGCCTGTACAGCGCAGCATGGGAGGGCCCTGCTGCGGGCACTGCCGCCGTCGTGCTGGGTGCTGTCACCGGCGGCCTGTTCAGCGCAGCATGGGAGGGCCTTGCTGCTGCCACTGCCGCCGATGCGCTGGGTGCTGTCACCGGCGGCCTGTTCAGCGCAACATGGGAGGGCACTGCTGCTGCCACAGCTGCCGTTGCGCTGGGTGCTGTCACCGGCGGCTTGTTCAGCGCAGCGTGGGAGGGCCCTGCTGCTGCCACTGCCGCCGTTGCGCTGGGTGCTGTCAACGGCGGCCTGTTCAGCGCAGCATGGGAGGGCCCCGCTGCTGGCATTGCCGCCGACGCGCTAGGTGCTGTCACCGGCGGCCTGTACAGCGCAACATGGGAGGGCCCTGCTGCGGGCACTACCGTCGTCGCGCTGGGTGCTGTCACTGGCGGCCTGTTCAGCGCAGCATGGGAGGGCCCTGCTGCTGGCACTACCGCCGTCGCGCTGGGTGCCGTCACCGGCGGCCTGTACAGCGCAGCATGGGAGGGCCCTGCTGCGGGCACTACCGCCGTCGCGCTGGGTGCTGTCACCGGCGGCCAGTTCAGCGCAGCAGGGGAGGGCCTTGCTGCTTCCACCGCTGCCGATGCGCTGGGTGCTGTCACCGGCGGCCCGTTCAGCGCAGCATGGGAGGGCCTTGCTGCTGGCACTGCCGCCGTTGCGCTGGGTGCTGTCACCGGCGGCCTGTTCAGCGCAGCAGGGGAGGGCCCTGCTGCTGCCCCTGCCGCCGTTACGCTGGGTGCTGTCACCGGCGACCTGTGCAGCGCAACAAAGGGGGGTCCTGCATGCCATCCCTGCACAAAACAGATTAGGTTGGTCAGTCATCAGCGCAGCAGATCAGCAAGTATTAGCCTTGGCATGGCTTTAGGTTGACTGTATGGCCCACTGCAGTCACAGTAATAATAAAAATATGCGCATAATAATCAAGCAGCTTTCCCGCAACAATGAACATGTGCGCATGTCCAGCCTACCAGCATCAACCTTACCTGGCATGTGAACTGGCATGCTGATTGGCAGTGCCCGTAGCAACGCCATACAGTCCTGTGACAGCACCGTCTGCTTTGTAGTTCAACTGTGTTGAGGCACCCCCGAAGGGAGGCATGGCGGGTGCAACTGCTGACCTGGCATGTAGATACCTGCCTGAGATGAGGTCCAGGGAGGAAAGGGAGCCTGGAAGCTGAAGGCCGGCATTGGCGCCCGGTAATCTGGAATTACCAGCATGGGGCAGGCCACCCCTGCACAACACAGAAAGGTGGGTCAGTCAGCACAGCAGAATGGCCATCATTGGCACAGACGTGCCTGCAGTAGAGCTTAATGGCCCATAACAGTCACAGTTACAAATGAAAAATGCGCAATCAATCCAGCAACTGTCTAGCCAAGATCAATTTTGTGCTTATGTCCAGCCTATTAGATTGAGCTTACCTAGCAAACGGACTGGCACTTCCCGTAGCGACGCCGTACTGTCCGGTGGCAGCACCGCCTGCTACAGAGTCCATGCCAATGGGACCAACATAGTGCAGGCCAGCGCTGCAAAGAACAGAATAGGTTGGTCAGACAGCGCAGCAGATCAGCAAGCATTAGCCCTGGCATGGCTGCATTAGAGCTGCATGGCCCATAACAGTAACAGTAACAAATGAAAAGTGCGTAAACAATCCAACAGCTGCTTAGCCAAGGTGAATCTGTGTGTATGTCCAGCCTACCAAATTAAGCTTACTTGGCGTACGGACTGGCACTGCCCGCATCGACACCGTAATGTCCGGTGGCAGCACCGCTTGCTACAGAGTTCATGCCAATGGGATCAGCATAGTGCAGGCCATCTCTGCACAAAACAGAATAGGTTGGTCAGTCATCAGCGCAGCAGATTAGCAGGCCATGGCATGGCTTTAGTTTGACCGTATGGCCCACTGCAGTCACGGTAATGATTGAATATTGTTCATTACAATCAAGCAGTTGTCAAGCCCCCAAATCCGGTGCGCATTCTTTGTAAGACAACCAAAAACAGACCTGAAATACGGGCTCGCACGATGACCAGCGTTGCCTGCAACAGAACCGTCCGGTCTGTTGAGTGCATGGCTAGCAGTCAACATGCTCCCAAGCTATCCCTCCACTGCATTATTCTGCCGCGCCATGACAATCCTGGGGTCCATCCTCTGAGAAACCTGACCTCCTCCGCATTCATCATCCTCTGTCCTGTAAGAGCAAATTAAGACATTAACCAGTGAATTATACTGATGCCATCACCCAAATCTGCATAAAACACGGGTTCTAGTACTAATGGTAGTATTTCTTACATGTTCCATGAAGCCTCTGAGCTTGGCTGTGGGGAAGGTGTGCCGGCGACGGCTGGTTAGAACCTGCACACATTTTGAATGTGTTACCATGCGGTGATCGTCAGGATCGGGGATAAGCAGTTCTCTTACCCGGCTGAGAATGTAGGGACCAGCTGCTGAATAGTGTTGTTCTGGTCCCAAACCATCATGGCTCCTCATATTGCTTCCTTGCGCATGCCTGTTATCAGAGGAAGGCTCAGGTAGTCAGGCAAAGCATTGTGGCTAATCGTTTGTTCCCATGCAAAATGTGCCTTGCCTTTCCACATCATGTGCTCTTTGCTGCATGCCCCATGCCCGCATCCATGAGCCGCATGGTACAGTAATTGCCCTTGGAATCATGCAGTGCAGACTACAAATATATGGTGACTACCTACTGGGTTCTGATCTGGGTTGAGCGGACGTCAACCACTACGGCCGTCTGGTCTGATGGAGGGAAAGGCGGATGCCTGCGATTCATGCAAAATCGATTGTGCTCTCCGCGCAAGCAAGCATGATGGGGGGGCTGATGACAACGATTTACCCACTTTTCTACGATATGGTTCGCGAGCCTCGTTACACGAGAAGCAGATTCGCATCGCCAAAGTGGTGTGGGCGAGTTGATACAGGATGAACAAGCGTAGGCCTGGTTGGAAAATGAAAATAGCCGGATTGCGTGAAGAGTCTGCGCCGGACCGGGAACAGCATTCCAAGGACAACATCATGCTAGTACCAATAGTATTACCAGAAGTCCTCCGTCTGACCGCGAGACGAAGCCTATAAGCCCAGGACGATTTCGTGTAGCTTTTGCCACCTCCTGAGGCGTTTGTTCCCGAAAGTGACGCAACAGCGTGTCTTGCCAATCGGCTTTCAGGACAAAAGGCATCCTGGCGGTCTTAACATAAAAAGCAGCCGCATCCAGTGCTGCCATGGTATCTGCTGTTTTAACATCACTCCCTTTCGGAGAGGGGGGCACAGGCCCGGTAGATCCAGAAGCATTGCGAGAATGTCCTGCGCCACGCGAGGTCATGGCTCAATGCAAGCGAGAGGAATATAGAATCATGAAGATATAGGCGTGATTCATTTTCTACCACTAATTTAGATTGCTTACAACGACTGCGACTGCCCATCTTGTACGGCAAAGCAGTCTCTGGTTCGCTTTGTACCAGCAGCGACTGCTTCGCATGTACGGCAAGACAGTCGCAAGCAGTCTCAAGCACTCCGAACATCGCCTTATAGCAGTCCGAGCGTCGCCTTAGAGCAGTCCGAGAGTCGCCTTAGAGCAGTCCGAGCGCCGGAAGTACTACCGGAATAGTGACCATCCAAGATAGAATGCCATGTTGCCATCTGCAAGCGTAGGTACTGCACAAAAGCCGCGCTCTGTTGGTACAGCTGTACCTCCATGTCTTTCAACGCCTTCTGCGCGAGCCGCTGCTGGGCGCGCAGCCTATCCAACTCTTTGGATGCCCTGCTGCGCAGCGCCCCCTGGGGTTCCGCCTCCCTTTCGCTGTCTTCCTCCTCCTCCTCATCCTGACTGCCGGACTGGCCCTGGCTGGGCTCTGCTTTGTTACCCTGGGCTGCCGCGCCCTGCTCTGCAACTTCCACCTCCGGGGTGACAACCTTGTCAGCCTTCCGGGTACCTGGAGCTGGCCTGCCCCTGCAGACCTCTTGCTGCATGGATTCTGGCGCCTCTGCCCGCAGCCCTGACTTGCTGAGGTCCAGAACCCTGTTGTCACAGCATTCCGCTGTGTGCCACCCCTTTGCCCCGCACAAGGTGCACGGGTTCTCCTCGCTGGGTGGGTTGTTCCTCCTCAGGAACTCCTTCCTGACTACCGGCATGGTCGCTGCCGCGTGTGCTCTGCGGATGTTCTCCGCCATCTCTGCCGCGGCCTCCGCCTGCAGCTCTGCACGGCTTTGAGGTTCCTCCGCCTGTCTGCGCTCACGCCTTTCCTGAGGCGGCGCTGTTGCGAGTCCGCTCGGCACCTCCCTGTGCAGCCTCTGGGCGCCTCGCGCCTGCTGCGGCTTGCTGTTTTGCAGGGACGCCTCGTGAGGCTCTTCATAGTTTGCTGAAGCCTTCATGGCTGCACCTGCACGGTGGGCCATGGCATGTTGTAAGAGGGGCTCATGCTCGTCCTCGATACTGGCCTCAGGCCATCCTCCCCTTTCGGCGAATCCGCACTGGATCCCTGCCCACGCCACGGCTGCTGCCTGGTATCCCCCCACTGGGGATGCCAGCTCCAGCGGCAGCGTAAGGTCCCTGGACCCGCGCGCCCCCTGGGCACCCTCTCTGGGGCGTAAGGTCAGCCTTCCTGCTGCCTCGAGGACTCCATCATATTTGAGAAACTCAGGGTTCCCCACCAGATGTTCATATGCGTCAGGCGGCGTTTTCACCACACGGACCACTGTGGGCTCCATGATGGCGTTAGGCCCACCGTAACCATACACCACATAAATAAACAGGATACCATACAGGTCTGCTCCTGCATTGTCCGTGGTACGGATCTTCTCATCCGTACGCACCAGCTCAGCGCCCATGGCCACTAGCTGTTCAGCAATGTTCACTGTGATAACATGGCAGGAGCAAGCAGAGTCCATCAGTGCTTTCTGAGCCACTAGGACCTTGCCCTTCACCATGAGACCCACACACTGCTCCAGGTTGCTCCTGTCGTTTCGGAAGTACTGCAGCTTAGGCGCTGCTGGCGCCACCCTGCTCTCTTGCTTGCCCCTACTGGCCTCACCACGCTGGTCGGTTCCCATGGGTAAGGTAGCGCAAGAGAGCGACGACAGCCTCTCGTTCAGCTTGAACACCTGCAGGCGGATATCAATCATATCGTCAGCCAATTTGCTCAACACCAGCCTCTTTTCTCCCTTCCTGGAGGCAGGTTCCCTGAGGCTCTGCTCAGGTTCCTCCTCCCTGAAAGGTTCTGGCAAGAATGACTTAGGGCGGGCATTGTGGACTGCCTGTTTAAACTCCACAGGCTTGGGCATCAGCCCAACCTGCGTCATTAGAGCCACCGACTCGCTGAGCATCTCAGCCATCGTCTGGTGCCATCCCTCAGGCTCAGCCTGCCCTGTTGGGCTGGTCAGGTGCGACACATGTGCCGCCTGTTGCGCCTGACCACCCTGGCCTGGCCCTGGCCTTGGATACGGCCTGTTGCCCTGGTTCCGATCATACGGCCTGCCAGCCGCCTGTCCTTGCGGCGGCCTGGGCGGTAGAGGGTACTGCTGCGGCGGCGGTCTGGCCTGCCCAGTTGTTATGTCTGTAGCTAGCGGCGCTGGCCTGCGTTCATCCCTGCGCTCATCTCTGCGCTCATCCCTGGCCCTGGGTACTCTGCAGTCCCTGGCCAGGTGCGCTGTGCTACCACACTGGTAACACGCCTTGGGTACCCCCATAGCGCTCCCTGCGCTGTTGTTCTGCGCTGCGGGTTGGTCTGCCCAGGAAACTCCTCTGGGTTTACCCTCACTCCGTTGTGGCTGTGCTGCAACTGGGCCTGCGGGGATTACTGCCCGGTCTAGGCGAGCCCGCATCTCCCACTGTCCAGTCCGCTCTCTCCTTCCTTTGTTGTACTGCGCCTCGCCCTGGCCAAGTCCACTGCTGGCCACCTGCCTCAGGCTTGCTCCTCCTAGGTCCCCCATTTCTAGGGCGAACTTCTCCCACAGCACCACCTGCTGAGTCAGCACTGTGATCTGGTCTTCATCCGTCATACTCAGGTACCCTGGCACTGTGACGACGAACTCGCTGAGCTTTGCTTTTGTAGCTGCTGGCAGCCCGTCATGAAACATGTGCGAGACTGAGTGTCGCCTGCCAAAGTGGTCCACTGCATCCCTCGAGATCTGCAGCAACTGCGCTGTTGACAGTACTCTGTGAGCAAACGCCTCCACAGTCTCCTCTGACTTAACTTCCGGATCAAGAGTGGTCTTCACTCCCAACCTGAGGTTGGAGATAGCTGTCCTCTCCTCTGAGGTTGGCTTCCCCACCTCCGCCTGCACCACCCTGATCCACAGGGTGAGCAGCGACGTCTCTTGGCACTGCTCCTTCACTGGGGCAGTCCACAGATCCCTGATCTTGTCCACCTCTCTGGCAGCCCTTTCTCCTGCGTGGGGCGCTGCCCTGATGGCCAACATCAGCGGCCCTACACACGCAGGCTTGCTGTCCCACAGCTTGACCAGTGACTTCACCAGCATAGCCATAGCTGATGGCGATTGGCACGATCCTGTAATCTCCCCTGCTACCACCGCCAGCGCTGGCGGTTCATCTGACAGTGCCAGTCTGTTGTGTGAACCCCAGTAGCCACAAGCTTGGCAATACGTCCTGGCTGCAACCGCGCCCGGGTGCGACATGTCCAGCACCGGCACATTGCCTTGGATAGTGGGAATCTTGGCAAATTTGGCGACGCCTACCAACTGCGAGATCATCTGCTGCTGCAGCTGCAGGTTGTTCCTTGCTTGCTCCCACTCGAGCCTTCTCATTTCCTGGTCACCTAACTCCCGCCTGGCCCCTGGCCCGCGCCTGTCTGCTCTAGCTGACCCTGAATCCTCTGATCCAGAGTGTGATCCAGATCCATCTCCGCCGCCCCCTGATGGGTTGCGATCCTGCTGGTATCCACTGTGTCTGATATCTGGCTCCTCCTGAGCATGGTTCTCTCCAGACGGTCGTCTGCCTGCCCTGCCTGCTGAGTCTCTGCTTCCTGCAGGTGGCGGCCACCCCGCCTCACTTCTACTATGCTGCTCCACAGGTCTGGATCTCCAGGGCTGCGCTCCTTTGTCCGATTCTGCCTGCCCCCTGGGCGGCCCCTGGTTTTGCCAACTTTGCTGCGCTGATCCGTTGTTTCCAGCCTGCCCCCTGGGCGGCTCCTGGCCCTGCCAGTTTTGCTGCGCTGATTCACTGTTTCCAGCCTGCCCCCTGGGCAGCTCCTGGCCCTGCCAGTTTTGCTGCGCTGATTCGCTGTTCCCAGCCTGCCCCCTGGGCGGCTCCTGGCCCTGCCAGTTTTGCTGCGCTGATTCGCTGTTTCCAGCCTGCCCCTTGGGCGGCTCCTGGCCCTGCCAGTTTCGCTGATCCGTGCCGTCTGCCTGCCCCCTGGGCGGCTCTCGGTTCTGCCGGTCATGTTGCTCTCTGCTGCCTGCCTGCTCCCTGGGCAGCTCCTGGCTGTATCCACCTGGCTGTTCTGTACTGCCTGCCTGCCCCCTGGGCGGCGCCTGGTACTGCCTGCCTGGCTGTGTTCCACCAGTATAGTCTCTGGCGTAGGAGTCTGATCGCGTCTCCTCCCTGGCCTCCTGCCTTCTGGGTCCGCTGCTCCTGGTGCTGCCTGCAGGTTCAACTTCCTGCAGGGTCCTCCTTGCTGGTCCCACTTGTCTGTTCCTCAAGAACTCCTCGATGTGGTCCACTTGCACCTCTTGGCAAATATTCTCCTTGCCCTCCACTATGCGCAGCAGCGCATATGACTCCTGTCTGCTGGCTCTGCGCGTGTCTACGCCTTGCTCTGCCATCATGGCGAGCGATCGGCTAGTCAGCTCTGCCCTTTCACTGGCAGCTGGGCTGCTGGCCCTGGGTGCTTCCCCGCCTCTCGGCCGCCCCCTGAGGCTCGGCTCACTGCTGATCTCAATAACTTCTGATCTGGGTATCGGCGTTGGCGCGGCCCTTGCCTGCTGCTGCCACCTTTGGACCTCTCTGAGTTCCTCAGGCCGCTGCGCCACTGTTTCAAATCCTTCCCAATCTTGATTCTCCTCGTCCTCAGGCTCAGATCCAGGTTCCTCCTGATCTCCTGTCACGCCGTTACACCATTCGTCTGCGAAGGTCTTAACAGCCAGGGCCGCTTCGTGCTCCGCCCCTCCCTTGGACACCTGTCCAAGGGCGGCTAACAACGTCGCCCTGTCCTGGCCTGTATGGGGGATACCCATCATGGCCTTTGTCGCCCACTCCCTCAGGTGATGGGCCTTGAACTCCTCAATTGCTGTGACCTGGTCACTGAAATGAGCAAACGTCCTGGAGCAAATCTGCTTCCACAGGTGCGTTGCCCACAGCAAGATTCTTGCCCAGCCAAACGGCTGCGGCTGTTCCTCTATTGCCTCTTCCACCTTCACCACAGTCCTGGCTCTGGATCTCTCTGGATCTCCTGAGCTTTCCTCCTGTGCCCAAGCTGGGTTGTGGAAGAATCCATACAGGCTGTCCTTCTTGCTGGTGCCTGTCCGGAACCTGCTGTCCGCTTCTGCCTTGGATCGCTGCGCCGGTTTACCCACACTGGGTGGAAACCTGGACAGTGGTGTCCCGTAGGCCGTGGAACCTGCTCCTCTTCTAAACAGCATTCTGCGCTGTCGCAGCTGCTGCACAGGCCTCATCCCTGCCTTGGATCGCTGCACCCTTTCCTCCTGGGCTGGATCTGACATCTCCTCCTCGGATATCAAGTCAGCCCAAGGCTTTCCCACCGGCACCGCTGAATGTTTAAATGCTGCCAGCGGCTCTGCACTGTCCTGCCAAGTCTGCCTGGTCACCGCTGGCTGGGCACCTGCCCCCTCGCGCTTGATCACTGCAGGCACTTGCCTGTTTCCCATTTCCTTTCCACCTAGCTGTAATTTGTCATGGCCTGCTAGCCCCTCTGGGTCTGCAGCGTTCTCTGAACTGTGTTCCGGCTGGCAGGGCTCTACCAATACTCGCTGCGCAACCCTCGTCCCCTTGGACGGAATCTGCTGCGGAGCGGCATCTGGTTCGCTGTCACGTCGCATGCCGCTGCTCTGGGACACCTCAGTCACCTGATCCAAGATCAGATCCGGGGTTCCCGCCTGCGTCGGACCCTGCTCAGATTCCAGGCTGCTCCTGAAATCAGCAGGCAGTGGGCCTCCTCGCCCAATGCCTGTCCTTATCACACACACAGCGCCACCTTCCAGCATTCCTGCCGCTCCGGGCAGGAAGTGGTCAGGTCCTGTCACCTTGCAGGCCCGTGCGGCCGGATCCGCTGGCCTTGCCAGTTTCTCCGCCATCCGCAGGGCTTCCTCTGCAATCTGTGAATCAGCCACCTCTATCAGGTCTGCACCTGGCTCCAGCCCCCGTACTCGCCCGCTGCGGCGCTGGACGTCGGGGTGCTGGTGCCTATCAGGATGCAGGTTAATCTCTGCCATTCCTACAGGCAATTTATACGATCCACACGATCCTGCAATGTGCTGGCAACACCAAAACAGGATCTGCTAACGCTCAGGCTTCTGCCTCTTGCACCTACTGCAGCCTGGTGAGGACTTGCCAGTCAGGTCAAGTTGACAGGTACAGCAAAAAACAGGACAGCCTCTGAGGTCTCTGCCTTCCTGCTTTTTCTTGCTAATAATCAGAATCTGGCGGGATCCTCCGTCGCCTTCAGCACTTCCCACCTCTTTCTGGCTGGGTGGCTTCTAGAAGTCGCACGCCCTGCGTGGATGGGGCTTCTTGCTTGGTACCCGCTCTGCTCTGCGGTCCTGCGGGGATGCTTTGGCCCACCAAGAAAATTTTAACCTTGGATCTTCTATCCACAAGTTAACTTCTGTCAATGATGACAGATTGGATCCACCTGATCACAATCTTCAATCACACAGGTACAAATTGCTGGGTGTATAAATCCACAGCCAATTCTTCAAGCCTCTCCTGGACCCAGCACTGTGTTGCCACACACAGTGATTCACAGGGCTTAACTTGGCAATCTCGCTCTGGAGATTACCTCAGCCAAATTGCAGTTCAAGCGCCAAATTCCAGGCTGTTTGCTGACAAGCAGAATTCAAATTTTTCGCAGCACAAACACCTTCTGCAGGAACTGGCAAATCAGGCTGATCAGGCTCAATCTACTTCGTCCCTTTCAAAAGGACACGCGTTGTGCGCTTCAGGTCCGTGGCGGACTTCTCCCTCACGACAGTGATGGGCGCCTACGGGCAGACTTCGTGACTACTCACTGGCTGCGGGTGCTCAACGAGTTAAGCTGCTAGATTTGTATTTGTATGTCAGGCAATAGCTAGGGTTGGCGCAGGCCTTCAGGCTGTCTGGTCGCGAACCAGCTGGGCAATCAGGTGCACTTACCGCGTCGCACGCGGTGAGGGTACGGGATCGTAGACTGCGAACTGCTTGTTCGGCAGGGATCTCGTTCCTCAACTGAGGTCTTGTTCTCTTGCTATCCCAGCGGGAGCTGGGGTAGTCTTGACTTGTTGTAGGTACTGACTTTAAGGTACAACTCGGGTCTCACGCACTGGGTGACGGCCGCGGCTTGTTACAGAAGAGGTCTGTCCTTTTGAAAGGGACGAAGTAACTAGTTTAGGCAATTGCCGGGATACAGGGACCCGGCAGGCCCAATTCAAAGTACGGGACAGCTAAACCCCTGGCGTAAGCGGGTTTCTAGGTTCCTATTCAAATAAGGAGGATCCGCAGGGAAGCTGCGAAGCCTCCGAGGTCGCAAACTGCGGCCTAAACGGTTTTGGCACGTATACCGTAATATACCGTGACAGTCCTTTCAAAATTTCACCCGGCAGGGCAACCCATGCCATAGTGTCGACCCGATTTCTGAGCATGTTCGATTTAGTTTCCAATTTTCCATGAAATATGATATTGGTAGGACACGTTCAAAGAGCCTGGATAAAGCCTGGCAGCAAGCTTGATTCAGGCTCATCGCATACCGGTCTTGGTTTGCAATTGCATTTTAAAAATATCCTGCTCCTGCCTTCTCAGCCACTTCTTTCTGCCGGATCTCTCACATTTAAGAAGATTGCATGGAAGGAGCGCCGGAGTGGCTGAATTGATAAAGCTACATTCAATGTCTGCAAGTTGCAGGCAGTTGCTTCCCTGCTTCGGCCATGAGCCCATTCGTCGAATCAATTCTGGAACTCTTGCTGCCATGGGGTAGCTCACGGCTGCACTGTTTGGGAGCATATATCATCCATGCAAAATCGAAAGGGGATGTGGTAGCCCCTCTTTGCCGGGGCGGTTAGCCAACGGGCTCAAGATGATGCTTACCCGCTGGGCCCTCCTCCTTTGTCTTCCTTATTTTCTTCCTTCCCTCCTGCCTTATTTTTTCCTTTTTATTTTTCGGCCGAGCCCCCCCGGGCGGCCGAAGGTCGCGGGGGCGATGCCCCCAGTTTCCACCCGTTTCCGTCCGTCCGTCCGTCCGTCCGTCCGTCCGTCCGTCCGTCCGTCAGTCTGTCAGTCAGTCCGCCTGATGTTTCTGGAACGTCACGAAAACTTTATGCGCTACAGCGCAAATCAACCGGCTGTATTTATGAAGGTTATTCCTGTCAGACCTCAAAGACCGAGGTGCAGAAATGAGAAACTCAGCTACCAAGGCCGGATCTCACAGCGGATGACGTAGGGTGTCGTCACGCTGTCCCCTGGTGTCACGCGACAGGCCGACAGCTGTGGCTTCGCTTCTCTATGCGCAATTCGATACGCATCATTAAAAACACGCACTGAGCCAGCGATAGAGTTGTGACAAATATTTTGAAATCCTGCACCATGGCGAGGGGGTTTGCATGGGGTCTAGGAGACCCCGTCCGCATCTGGCTGCGCCTGCCCTCTGAAAAGTCACATACCTGACTGCTCTGCCGTTTTTTGTGCTGTGCAGCAGCACCTCTGATTACTTGTCTTTGCTTTTTCTTTTGAGGGCTAGGATCTGAATGGGCTGGGAAATCTTCAGATATTTTCCTCCCGACCAGACAGTCGGGCGCCCATGCGGCCGAGTCTTTTTCTTGAGCATGGCCCAAAGGCGACATGTCATTGGCTTTCATTTTCACCCGACCAGACAGTTGGGTGCAGGGTGTCCATGCGGCCGAGCATTGAAGGGCAGAACCCTGAGGTGTGATGTCATTGACCCAATGGGCCCTGCTGAGTGCTCGCCCACATGGGACTGGTGGGGAAGAGCAAGATCAATTACACCTACTGGTACCACCTTTTCTTCCAGACCTGCCTTATCACGGTTGTCTCCTCCCTGAGATGGGAGGCACACCTGTGGCAGCAATTCACCACCACTAGTACGCCCCCCTCTCCCGCGGTGCCACAGGGAAACTTGCCCCCTACAACGGCTCAGCCGGAGGACCTAGGCGTGTGAGCTGCACAGCTTGTCCCTTACTTCGAAAGGGCTTTCTCCCACATGCGCGTGCACACCGCGGCGGGCCTAGACTGGCGGCACCCTTAATCAAGCTGGCCGTGGTAGAGGACGATTCAGAGGGGGAACAACGGCACATGCTGAGGGATCTGCTGCAATACTGGTTGACTGCGATGGCGATGCGGGGGGAAGGCCTAGTGCCTGGCAGCCAGTCAGTATTCAGCTTGTTCACAAGAAGGGCGACCTCCTTGAACCCGGTAATTACCAGCCCATTTCTATCACTAGCATGCTTTAACATATGTTTGTTAGCATTCATGCTCACAGCCATCACTGATGAGTGGGCGGGATTGCACAACCACGTCCCTCCTCAGCAGTTTGACCGTTCTAGTGACCGTTCTTTTGTTTTCAAGTCGAAAGCCCCGGGTACATAGCCACTGGCCGTTATAACTGTTCTTGCCGTTATTAACGTTCTGAAGTGATCTACTGCCCGGGAGGGGACAAAGACTACTGATACTAGGCTAGAGGCTGGGCTGGAAGACTAGGGAGGCGCACGTGGTGTGTGGGAGCTATGTCGACTCCGGGACTGGGGCGTAAGCTGAGGGGTTTGCAAGTGGGAGCCAAGTACCGGTAGCATGCATACCCTGTGCCATGTGGAGTTGCACACAATTTCAGAAGGCACGGAAACTCTGCAAACAATACAGGGTCCCGCGTCAGAGAGGTTTTGATTTCAGGGGAACAAGGGGAAAGGGGGCACAGGGGCCACCTCCCAACGGCATCGCAAGCATGTATATACGCCCGAGGGGATTCATGCCTCCCATCTGACGGCAGCAGCAGTGTAATGGTCATGTAACCAGTACCCCAGAATTACCAGTCGCTGACGCGACCTGCCTTACGTTATCGGCGCTTACGCTCCATACGGAAGTTGCAGGGTCGCCTGGCAAGCCCAGACCAGAACCCTCACGGGTTAAACCCTGCACCTCCCATATAAGCGAGCTCTGCTAGTTATCGGGAAGTCTCAGACGAGATCAATCCATCAGGCTCAATACCTGACTGTCCCACTATCAAATCTCTAGTCTCCAGCAGTCTCCCCTCGTGAGCACCTAGTCCCCCCTTCAGTCAACTCTCCGACTACTCGTCTACCCTCAACACCGTCCCGGACTCCCCTTCACGTTCCTCTACTAGTGAGTCCCTGTCTAGATATAAGAGTCCTGCCCCCTAGGGCCCCTAGGACCTCTTCAGTGGTTTCAGAGCCTTATCGGTTCGATCCTGTCGCAGTTTCATTGACAGAACCCTGCCGTCGGCTCGAAAGAGTTTTGAGACACGCGCGCTGGGCAGTCGCGTCCCTTAGACCTGTCAGGGTTAAAACTATTCGAATTCCAGTACCGACCCCAGTCCAGTGTCCGGATCAGGGCCAACCCCAGAGCAACTCGACAGTATCTACTATTGGTCTGACAAGCTCGGCGGAGCCGACGGATTTCCAGCCCTTGTCCCGAGTCCCAGGCACGCACTTGTTGCGTTGACTGAGTCTAGTAAGTGTCGTAACTTGAGTTGTTCGACTCCGACGGTTTGAATTCCGTACCCTCCAGTCCAGACCAGTCATAAGCTTCCTGATTGCTGAACTTTCACAGTAATTCACAATCGAATGGTCGCTAAACGAAACAAATCCAAACGCGCAGTGAACAACCTGCAAGTCGACAACCCAGCTCCTGCCCAGCTTCCCGCCATTGTCGTTCCCGACATGGTCGCTGCAGCACCAGCACCAGTACCAGCACCAGCACCAGTACCAGTACCAGCACCAGCACCAGTACCAGCACCAGCACAAGCCCCTGTCCCAATTGCGGTAGCTGCACCGAGACCAGCTCTCCAGCCCATCGCTGTGGCTTCCGTGGCACCTGCAACATACTCAGCGGTGGCCAACCCTCGAGTCTTGATCACACCTTGCGTCGCTGGCTGCAGCACGGACCCTCTACCAGCCCAGCATACCTCGTCCTACACGCAGGACGATATGTTCGAGCAATTCAAGAAACAACTCAAGCAAGGTGAATTGCAACTCTTGCAGTCACTCTTTACCAGACTAGGTTCAACTGCTGTCCCAGCCCAGCCTGTTGTTACTCCTACCGTTCGTCTTGTCGGGAATCCTGTTACCAGTGTACCCACCCAAGTTCAAATCCCAGTACCTGTCAGACGCGAGACTGACTATCGTCGTCGTCCCCCAGCCTTGCCTGCACCAGGCCGGATGAACAAGCCGTTCTTCCAACAGTGCAAGAACAAGCCGAGATTAATCGCGATGAGCTTCGAGGAGCTCAGGCGCTGGCTGCTCGAGAACGGTCACCGCTACCCCGAGGACATGTCTGTCTTTATCGACGATCCAGAGGTCAAGGAGTTCTTAATGAACTACATCGAGTCCCACATGCTGTTCGAGCAAAACGAGTTCATCCTGGCCCTCACAAACTTCGTGTCAGGCGAGGTACGTTCAGCGGTTGACATTGCCCGCGAACAACTAGTCGGTCGTATGATCACCCAGGGTTCCCAGTCAGCCTCCCAGTACTCCCAGCAATTCCTGAACGTGACCAGACTCTTGCCCGACGAATCTCAAGCAACCTTGTGCGTCCATTACCTATCAGGCATGGATCCATCCCTGAAACAACGCTGCATTCTAGACAAGGATGGAAATACCTGGCAATCCCTGCCAAACCTCATGAAATTCGCATATGTCGAGGACCTGCGAATGACCAGTGCACGTGCCTGTTTCGTACCAGTACCCAGATCCAGCTACACCCCAGTATCCAGATCCAGTTACACCCCAGTGACCAGACCCAGCTACCGCACAGATACCAGACCAGTGCACAAACCCGAGTACCCTGCCAAAACACAGGACTTCCAGCAGCCGCGACGCGCTCGGCTGGCACACACCGAGTCCGTTCCGAAGAGGAAGATCGAGCCCAGCGCCCAGACCAGCTCCGGCAAAGAGGCCAAAAACTTCAAGACCCCATTCGAGTCCTGCCCGTACTACAAGTACGTGGGTGCACTGAGCATCGCTGCCAAGCAGTCATTGAACGAGTACAACCTGTGCTGGTACTGCCGGGCAGGTTGCCACCAAGCCAAGAACTGCCCTGAGAAGAAGGAAAACAAGCCTCCTTCCCAGTAGGAATTTTTGCAGGAGGTATTCCCGGGTCCCCCTCCTGTCTCTAGATGTCATGTGTGCACTGCAGTTGAGAATCACGTGTCTGACTTGATGAACTCAAGCTTCCTGACGTATGATCGAGTGATTTGTAACGAACACTTGAATTGTACCTGCACGCTTCCAGTCATTCACTCCAGCTCTCCTGAGAAACACCAGATTTATGTTGCAAAAACCAGAAGCCAAGCCCGGCTTTATTTGAGCAACAGACCCAACACCAGTTCCTGTCTCCTAGTTTCATCCAGACAAGCAGCAGGATTACAACCGCTACTCCAACACTCTTTCCTAGTCAAGAAATACGAATCCAGTTCAGCGCTTGGTACCGCTATGAATAAGGGTATGAAACCATCCCCAGTACTTGCCTTTGTAATCCCAGCTGATACAAAAGAAACAGCCCAGTGTCGAGTTCTAGCCAAGATACAAGTTGATGATCGAGTCCAGATATTGCATACCAGCCAAGACAAGGATGTAAAACAAGATGGAAATCACCAAGATGGTGATGACCAGCCCCTAGCAGCAACCTACCACGGCCAAGCACATGGCAAAAACCTCAAGTGTCTATTTGATTCGGGGGCATCCTCATGTTTCATGGGAGCCAAACTTGCCAAGAAACTCGGACTCCAGATTCGTTCAAGTAAATATCGAGCAGTGGCCACTGCGGCTGGTCGAGACTGTACTGTCCTAGGTTCTGCGAGTCTCACTGTTACGTTCGGCCGGACTGACTTTGAGGCTACAGTTCACATCCTCCCAGCGTTTCTCGATACCATTGATTTAATCATTGGCGAGGACTTCATGAAAACACACTCTTGTAATTTGCAGTACAGCCCAGACCAGTCTAGTCTCATGACCATCTCTGACGGGGTCGTTCATGAGGTCTTGAATTCGTGTGTTTTACGTGGCACAGGTGCAGTACAGGTTGCTCATGCTGTGAAGACCACTTCTAGCCCAGCCGATCCGACCCATGACAATAACGCTGGACAGTGTGACGCTGAAGACGAATCCCGACCATGCCGTACACGTACGAAGACCGATCAAATCCCAGCTGGCCTTGCAGCCAAATTACTCAAGTCTGGTCGCCACCGAGCATTCTTAGCTGTATTGACACCACAGGCTAGCGAACCAGACGAGGAGTTACAACCAGTACCAAATTCAGAAGGAGAACTAGACCAGAAAACCAGTCGAGAAAAACTAGCAAACATGGACCATGTGCACCCAGACCAGCGTACAGCGATTACTTCACTGATCAAAGTACGATGACATTTTTTCAGAAACCCCTCGAGCTGGCGGAGCGAAAGTCCCACCTCTAGAGCACACGATCGATCTGGTCGCTGGCGCTAAACCACCTTTTCGCAGGAACTTTCGTCTCTCTCCAGCCGAGTCTGAAGAACTCAAGAAACAGGTTGCCGAGCTACTTGACAAAGGAATCATCACCCCTGTCAACAGTCCTTATGGAGCCCCAGTCTTGTTCATCAAGAAACCAAATGGAGGACTTAGGTTCTGCCTTGATTACCGAGCCTTGAACGAACTAACTGTCAAACTACGCTACCCACTACCAAGGATCGATGATCTTCTAGATGCAGCTCGCGGAGCTTCATGCTTCTCTTGTCTAGACATGGCAGGTGGCTTTCACCAACTGCTTATTTCCGAGGAAGACCAGCCCAAGACAGCTTTTGCTACACCCTTCGGCCATTATGCATGGCGTTGCCTGCCAATGGGTCTTTCGAACGCGCCCAGTCAATACCAGAGCACTGTCAATAAAATCTTTGCTGATCTAGCATTCGTCCTCATTTACATTGATGACATCATGATCCTGTCCCAGACACCCGAGCAGCACCTCCAGCATTTAAGACAAGTGTTTGACAAAATACGAGAATCAGGACTGCAGGTCAAATTTTCCAAGTGCAAATTTCTGCAGGCTCAAGTCAAGTACCTAGGGCACATTCTTTCGAAAGAAGGTGTGGCTGCTGACCCAGACAAAATTCGAGCGCTTACCGAGTGGGAATTCCCGACCAGTGCAACAGGTGTCTTGCAATTTCTAGGCCTAGCAAATTACTTTCGCAAATTCATTCCGAACCTCTCCAGGCTAGCAGCACCCTTGTACCATTTGACCAAGAAAACCGTCCAGTTCTCAGGAGGAGCTGACGCTCTGTTGGCTTTTCAAGCTATCAAGGAAGCGTTAGCTTCGCCTCCAGTTCTTGCATACCCAGATCCAAACCAGTCGTACGAACTCGTTTCAGATGCCTCCATCACTGGATGTGGTGCAGTGCTTACGCAACAAGGTCGACCTGTCGCGTACTTCTCTGCCAAGTTCTCACCTGCCGAGCGCAATTACACTACTGGCGAACAAGAACTCCTTGGAATTATCAAAGCTCTCAAGGAGTGGCGATGCTATCTAGAAGGCGGCAATGGCCTAAACATTGTGACTGATCACAACCCCCTGACATTTTTCTCCAAGCAGCCCACCCTGTCACGTAGGCAAGCAAGATGGAGCGAGTTCCTATCACGGTTCGAGTTCACTGTGAAGTACCGACCAGGTGCTACCAACCCAGCTGATTCCCTTTCCAGGTTGCCACACCAAGGACCTGCCCATGCTGCAATGCTATTTGCAATCACAGTTAACGAGTCATGCCCAAATTTCATGCAAAGAATCAAGAACGAGTCTAGCATTGATCCAGAATTCAAACTTTCCAGTACAACTCGAGAATGGTCCTTTAGCAATGGCTACTGGTCTCATGCAGGCCTAGTCATTATCCCAGTAGCACTTCGACAAGAAGTCATTCGAGATCACCATGATTCACCCCTTGCAGGACATTTCAATTGGAAGACAACACTGGACCACATCAAACGCCAATTTTGGTGGCCCTCAATCCAGGCAGATGTACAACAGTACGTCTCATCATGTGCCTCATGCCAGAGGAACAAGTCTGCAAACAAGAGGCCCTTTGGTCTAAACCAGCCACTAGAAATCCCTGATTCCAGATGGCACACTGTCACCATGGACTTTGTGTTTGACTTGCCCCAGTCAGCCAGTGGTCATGATGGCATCATGGTCATTGTGGACAAGCTTACAAAGTTTGTTTGTCTAGCCCCAGTCAGGAAATCTAGCACATCTGAAGATGTTGCTCGAGTTTTCATCTCACATGTATTCCAGCATCACGGTTTTCCTAGAAACATCATTTCTGACAGAGATGTTCGATTCACTTCGTCATTCTGGAAGACTATGTGTCACCGCCTTGGTGTACAGCCCAGATTTTCAACTGCTTTCCACCCCCAAACAGATGGTCAAACAGAGCGAATGAATCGAGTCGTCGAAGAAGTGCTGAGGCATTTCATTGATGGAAACCATGTCACTTGGGAAGAACTCCTACCAGTTGTTGCTATGTCCATTAACAATACCAAAACCAGTACAACCAGGCACACCCCGTTCTACCTGAACTGTGGACGCAATCCGTACACCCCTTTGTCAATCGACATTCCAGACAAGCAAATTCCAGCTCTTGATTCAGTCTTCAGTGACCTGGATGACACTCTAGTTCAAGTTCAAAAGCTATTACGAGCTGCGCAGGATCGCCAGTCGTCGTACGCTGACACGCGCTTCCGAGCACCTCACACTTTTCAAGCAGGTGACCAAGTTCTCCTCTCAACAAGAAACTTCAAGTTCCAGACCGGAGTTAAGAAACTTCATCCCAAGTATATCGGCCCAGTGACAATCCTGAGTTTAACTTCTGGTGGAAATGCTGCTAGGTTGCAACTACCCGAGAATTACACTCGAGTTCACCCAGTCTTCCACGTGTCACTCTTACGACAGTTCAAGCACAGTACCAGTTCAAACCCAGTACCTGTCGAGCCTCAAGTCGTGGATGGTTTACCATTATACCAAGTCGAGTCGCTCTTGTCACATCGCATTCGACGAGTCGGCAAAAAGCGAGTCAAGCAGGTCCTAATCAAATGGCTTGGTTACGATGACACTCACAATTCATGGGAGCCACTCAAGAACCTGACTCCTGAATTACTCCTTGACGCTCAAAATCTTTTTGAGTAACCAGCACTTGTCTAGTATTCAAGGTCCATACCCCTAGTCCCAGATCGAGACCTAACTCTAAACCAGACCAGTCAGATTTTTTTTTTTCTTTCTGAACCTTGTCTTGAATTCCTTTGAGAACCGATACTGCCCAGCCTGGCAAGCTGCTCAGATTTCACTTCTCGTTATAATTCAACCTAGATCCAGACTTGAGTTAATTTTTAGAGCGGACAATCAAGTACTCTAGCAGTCCCAAGATAACTTGCTCAAGATTTCATGTTTGACATTTAATTAATTAAATACTGCAACATTCCGAGTTCCAGTTCACTAACATTTACCTTCCACCGCGCTCGGCACGCAGCCTAGGGGGGAGGTATGTAATGGTCATGTAACCAGTACCCCAGAATTACCAGTCGCTGACGCGACCTGCCTTACGTTATCGGCGCTTACGCTCCATACGGAAGTTGCAGGGTCGCCTGGCAAGCCCAGACCAGAACCCTCACGGGTTAAACCCTGCACCTCCCATATAAGCGAGCTCTGCTAGTTATCGGGAAGTCTCAGACGAGATCAATCCATCAGGCTCAATACCTGACTGTCCCACTATCAAATCTCTAGTCTCCAGCAGTCTCCCCTCGTGAGCACCTAGTCCCCCCTTCAGTCAACTCTCCGACTACTCGTCTACCCTCAACACCGTCCCGGACTCCCCTTCACGTTCCTCTACTAGTGAGTCCCTGTCTAGATATAAGAGTCCTGCCCCCTAGGGCCCCTAGGACCTCTTCAAGCAGCCACAGCTGCCATGGCATCGTTGGCAGGGTGTCGCGCCAGTCCACCGTTGTCAGCGCCTTCGATGCCGCCGCCCGCCCATTATCAAGCTACAGCTGCTGCTGCTGGCCACCCCTGTGCTGATGCCTCAGCATCCGTCGCCATGCGGAGGCCGCCGCCGCCTCACCGACACTGCGCTTGACTTGCTTTTCAGGTGCAGCTGCCTATGGGTGCAGCTTCCTATGAGCGCAGGGTTTCAGGCGCTGATGGAGTTCAGGCCCATGCATGCTGGTGCTCATGCATGGGCGCCATGCAGGCGGCAGGAAAGATTGCTGCATTGAAGGTGGAGGCTCCAATGGGTGCATGATTAGGCTGAAGCATGCATGGCCCTCACCGCATGGAGATCAGGCCCATGCACTAAATGTCTAATGATGTCCGCATGTTACCGCTTCAATTAAGCTCCATCACGGCATACGGCCGTGGGGGCCTGGTGCAGCAAGCCCTGCTGGCCGGTCCGAGCTTGGTGCCCATCTGCTTAGTGGCCTGGCGGCCACCCTAAGGTGGTGTGGCGTTTCACTTGAAGAAACCTTAAGGCCACCGACATGGGCCTGCCCCCCATGAGGTATGGCCCCTGTATGTGTTAGGGCTCGCCTATAGCGGCAGGGACCCCTGGAATCTTTTTGAGCATCACAGCAGTGCTTCATGCCTCCTTCATCATATTTTACCACATATTATCTTAACCTGGATAGAATAAAGTTTGAACTCGAAACCCTCAACCCTAAACCCTGATGGCATACGAATTCTACCGTTAACCCTTAAACCTTGTGGCATAAGACTCGAGCCCTTCACTCTAAACCCTGATAGCATAAGATTTGAACCCTGAACCCTAAACCCTACACCTTGATGGCATAAAATTTGAAGCCTAAACCCTTACCCCTCAACCCTGGTGGCATAAAATTCTTACGCCATCAAGGTGGCGAGCCCTGGTGGGAGCACCAGTGTTGACTTCAGTGCGCACGAGACCTTTTTGGGCTGGCCGTTGGGCAGACACCACTGGCCCACTAGGTGCCAAACTTTGACCCGCGTACGGCCGGTGGCCCCAACACCAGGGCTTGCCATACCAGGCCACTCTGGCCGCTGCTGGCCGTGGTGCAGCTGAACTGTAGATGTAACACGTTAGAATAAACTGTGGGACGCTCATGGTCAGGAGCTTGATTGATGGTGCTGCAGGTTGCTCGAGCGGCCATAGACGGCCTGTATGGCATTGAAACTGGTGGATTGAGACGGTGTAGCTATCACCTTCTGATTGCGCTATTTTGGGCGCTGCTCTCAAAAGGATGCACCAGCAGGAAAACAGGTAGCTACATATTTCTGATCTCACCATGCCCATGCATGCTTAAGAACTCATGGGCGCCAAATGGCGTGCGTGTATGCACACGCCATATTCTGTACTCGCCTCACTTCTTGAACTTCTACTTGCATGCATACTAAGATCTTCCAGCATCTGATGCGTTCCTTTTGCCTAATCCAACCATTCTCGCCCCTTCTGCTTTAAGGTCAGCGGTTGACGTGAGTCACCCGGCCTTGGCATTGTACATCACCAAGAAGAAGGCTTCTGGGAAGCATATCATTGAATCATTGAAACCAAAACGAGGGATTGGATGTATGAAGAAGAACCCCCTCTTTCTTGGCCCGACATCCAAGTTGAATGCGATCATGAACTAACGCGGTGTGTGTGACGATTGCTCATTGCTGGGCGCCGACGCGGCCGAGCCTTTTCAATGGGGCCCAGAGGTGTAACGTCATTGACTCGTGGGTCCTGATCTTGGGTGGTTGTTGCCTTTCAGTTATTTTGATGCACCCAAGCATGTGCTGCCTGCTAGTGACTTGTTTTTTTGTCGACATATGCGCTTTTGCTCGCCTGTCTAATTTAATTTCCGGGTTCGCCCCGCCCCTTACCTGCTGTCCAGATCCTGGAATTTGACAACTTCGAATCGGTAGCCCAGCTCAAAGCTGGCACTAACCATAGCACCTTCATGGCCATCGTGGCCTTAATTCATGAGAAGATCAATTCGAAGATGACCTCATTGAGCAAGAAGGGACAGCGTGTCAAGTTTCAAGGGCTCACCGGTGAGCTTTAAATTGCTTGAATTCTCTTGGTATAAGCATGTGAATGAGTGGCCCTTATTGCACGATGCCTCTACATCTAGACAACTGGGCATGATCCTGTTCGAGGCTCTAGAATCAATACAATTGCGTTGTTTGGGCTCAATTATTTTCCCTGTTTTGTGCAGAGGCTGAGGCTGATGAGGTGATGCGCAAGCGCAAGCAACCTTCTCCTGGTGAGTTTTACGGGCACAGCAAAATAGGTGTAACCCTCATAGCAACAGTGGACGAGCCTGGCAAGTTATTTCCCTCAACTTACGCTTCCATGCAGGTTGAACCTGGACCCTTAAACCATCAACCCACTTACACATGTTTCCTTCAATCTGTCATTTTGCAGTGGATGAGCTAAGGGACCTCCTCCTCGAACAAGACGCGTTCGATGCACAAGCAGTCATCGCGGAGGAGCAAGCGCTGAAGGAGCCAGTGCAGCAAGTGGTTGCTCGTGATGCAGCGCCCGCTCGTCTGCGTCATGAAGCGCACTTGCTGGAGCTGCCAGGTGTCACCGCTGCACCAACTGTACCCAGCAGGTGCCAAGCGGCGGAAGGCGGAAGTGGAAGGCCATCGAGGAAAAGAGAGAAAACTGAGAAAGCGAGGCTTGCAGATGTGGCAGCTGAGGCCAAGCAGCTGATGAAGGCGGGAAAGAAAGGACGAGGCAGCGGTGGATCAAACAGCTAGCTAGCTCTAGCTTGATAGGGACTACAGAGTGCACATATATGGTTGTTTCGCTTGGCTAACAAAGTTGCTTAGGCCCCGGAATGCGCTGTTCTGCGCTACCATTTCTTGTTCCGAGTTCTTGACTGCCCAACATCCGGTATTTTCTCCGATCACCAAGTCACGGTGTGTTATCGTTTGCATGTATGTAAGCAACTGTTGTTGTTGCCTCTACTACTCATGGACATCATTTAATTTACACAGGCCACCCATTATGTAACTGCAATGCAATTGAGTGTTGAGGCATGCTGCCCATTCCAAAGCATTATGCCATGCGTGCTTGCAATGTCTAATACGGTAAACGGTAAAGAAGCCGCCTACATGGATGTGGGCAGCTAGAGGGCTGCAGGCTGCAGTCCCTTTCCAATCCAGCTACAATCAGGGAAAACTAGGGGGAAATTGAGGGAAAACTAGGGGAAAACGAGTGTTTAACCAGATTTAACTCGAGAGGAAAACCCTGGGAAAACCCAGGTAAATAGGTTTTCCCTGGGGTTTCCTTGAGTTTTCCGTGTGGGAAATCTATGGGTAATCGGTTGCAAGTTTTTCCATGGGTTTCCTCTAGATTTCCCTTGTTTCACCTGGGATGGAATTGGCAAGGGAAATCTCGACCCCCCAATTCGTAGGGTCGTGCTTTCCATTGTAGTGCGTTTCACAGTCAGAGTGACCTTTTGCGACAGCAACAGGAATCTGGCAAGCTCTGGCGCCCTGCCTGACGGGGTGTTCAACCGGTCGGCCATCGGCTGTGGAGCGATTCTGCATCGAAGGCGGCGATATCGAGGTGGGTTATGGAGACTGGCACGGTGCCGCAGCCTGATATGCACCTTACGGTACAGCAAACATGCAGGAGGCGCACTCGAAGAGTTCCACACACACAGCATGCACCTTCTTATTAAAACTAAGTTGACGCTCAAGATCACCGGATGGACCACGCACTTGAGCATGACCTTCTGCGATATTGCTATGCAACCGGTCCTTGCTGGACATACAGTCAAAACAAGTGCTTGGCAGACATGGAGACACAGCTGACATTCACAACTGAGCAGCAACAATTAGGCACAAGCGCACACACAGTATGTACCTTGCTTCGTGCACAACACCAACAGTATGCCCCACCGCACAAGCAACACACGCATCGCACATATCACCCAGCATTCAACCAACAAAGCAGCACCATCACGGCATCACCCAGCATTTGCAGAATGCAAACCGACGAATGAAGGGACAAACTCGGCAACTGCTTCACACGTCACTCGGGGGCTGCGCCAAAGGCACAGCTTTTACATATGTAAAGACTCTTCAAGAAACATACTTTTTGCGCGATGCATCGCTGCAAATCTGCAATGTACCGGCACTGGCTCGGGCTGCTGGATGGGCCAAGAAATTCGAGGCGCGGCCTCGGCCTGGACAATGTTCCTACTTGGAGTCTTGGATGAGACAAGTCTAGAAATCAATCTAGGAGAACAACGCAGTTATCTTTTCTTCTTTCAAACGAAAGCAGACTGCAATGAAGGGTCTCTCCATTTGGGGCACCGTTTGCCTTCTCGCTGCTTTAGGCTCCGTGTCCGCAAGCCTCAATAACTCCGTATGTTCCAGAAACGCCTCGCACCTTGCCGATTGAAGCAGAATTTGCGCCACTGTCTGAGTGTCTCAGTGTCTCATTGGCGCCAAATAAAATTCAGAGATATCCTGTCTCACTGTCTGCGGTGCAGGTTCTCGCCAATCTTGCTTATGCGGGCCCGTCTGGAGTTCTCAGCACCCGTGGCTTTCAAGGCCAACTCTACAAAGGCTTTCTCAACAGGTGATTTGTGCGTGTCTGTCTACACACACATATCCCGGTAACAAGATAGCAAACATCGCAACCATGTTTTCCATCCCCGCTCTGGGAAAGCTCTGGAAGGGTTTGCAGGAAGTAGGAGGTTCTCTAACTATCGTGCACGCACCTTGCTTGTTTTATCCGGTACTTCGGCACGGGTCGCGTGACTCGACGTTTGACAGGTCGGCAGCTGTCCGGGGGGCTTCAAACACGTCAGCCACTCAGCACCTCCTCCCGAACGAACGACCCACCGCCGACATAAGGAACACCAGCAACGCAACTTGCAAGCGAAGTACTCCGATTCTCCCGGGATCAATTCGTTTCTTTAGCTAACGCTGAATGGAGCCTCCAGATCCGAACCCCTCCGGAGATGACCCCCTCGCCGGTTCCTGCTCACAGGAAATGTGATGTGGCGATTGGGGGATTGGCAATCCGGAACGTCAGCAGTCGTCAGCACCCTTCCCTGCCCCGCCCCCCCCTCAATATGGAGGTTCGCGCTCCGGACATGGGACTGGCATAACTTTCACCGAAATTTTTCAAAAATGCTTTCTGGCTAGCATATTTGGCAGCGAACGGCCCCGTCTCCGAACATCCATTTTAGTGCCGGAAACCATACCCGTGGGTCATACGTCTCGCCCACTCCACGCAACGGGCCCTACAAGTTTCACTACGCTCGCGAGATTTTTCTCTTTCTCGTGCGCCCTCGCGCGCCCATTTTGGCTGCAACCGGCTTCGCCTCCAATGCTTGCCTATGTTTCGTACGGTAATAGTAATCGCCGTGCCGTTGGCTCGCTACAGTGACTGGCGTAATAACCAACCTGCCCTGACTTGCTTGATCTCTTTCAGGAAGTTTGGCCCTGCGGCTCCTCCTCTCAGCGACTATCTGTGCTTCTTCGCCGGAGGGTTTCAAAGTGGAAGTGATCTCAGCCCAATCGCAAACACGATCGAGTAAGTGGAATAGGGAGTGCGTGCAGCTCATAGGGCTAGGCATGGTTGGCTTAACGTGCATCATTAGTTGAAATGCGATTCCTGGAATGCATATTGCAAGGCATTGGATCGGAAGGGGGCGAGTGCATGCCATGCACATGGAGTAGGCCTGACTGACACTCATTTTGCGTGATTGATGGCCTGTCATCGACACGTATCGCGAGCAAACGCAGGTAATATAAAAGCTAGGTAATAACGCAGGTAATTGAGGTTATGAATCGAATACGGAAGCAAATTAAAGAGCTTTTCTTAAGTCCACACTTTTGGTGCTACACAATTTGCCGTGGGGTCGGTCGCAGGGCTTACCTCAGGGGGCATCCTTTCCATCCATTATTTTCACTCTCCTCACACCCCTCAACACGACCCCTGATGCCCCAGATGCCCCTCCTTCCCAGCCTACATCATCTCTACCTTCCGGTTAAGATGATGCTCCCCTCCTCTCCTGCCTAGGTGCCTTGATGCGCCATCCGCCAACAGCTGCAACCTCTTCTCAGACACCCAGCACTTTGGACAGTGCTTCGACACTGGCCCTGCCTCCCTCCAGGTGAAGTATTAGTAGCCCTGTATGAAGAGGCAGGGTGGCCTCTACTTACAGCAATGCCCCTGCTGCACAGTAGTGGACAGCATTAACCCCTGCCCTCTCATTCCTTCCGGCCTTCCTTCCTTCAGGCCGAGAGTGCGGGCCTCCCGTGGTACTGCCCAGATATCTTTGCTTACAACAGCGTGACTGACAACTCTGTCAGGCGAGTAGACTTGAAGAAGAGTCTTTTGAGAAAGCTCTTACAGTAGTCCTTCACACCCTGAAATGCCTCCCCCACTCTTGGGAGTGTGTCTCGTGAGAGAAATGAGATCTCACACTCTCTCTGCCTAACATCCCTCTCTCATCTTCTATTGCCCCTCAGGCAATGCATGATTGACAACTTCGGTGTTGGCCAGTTTGAGAGGGCCTACAATGCCTCTGCTGCTGATATACACACGTACCATCTCGTGATGAAAGGCCTCTTCTTCGGTGCGATGCCCGAGCCGTTTAATGCTGTGCGCAAAGTCGTGGATGGCTTGGAACGGACATTTGTCAAGGCAAGTGCCGAGTTTGAAGATTGGTTGTGTAGTAATAACGGATTCTCCCCTTTCGTGCTCTCAGTCATGGCACCCCCCCTGCCCTTGATTGGCATTTGAACTGATTTTGAATCGCTGCATACAGATGTGTGCCACGTCCTGTCCTTTGGTCAAGGCGAACAAAGACGACCTGACGTCCGGCCTGCAGCCTTTCGTACCTGCTACAGTGAGTCCGAGCGGGGTGTGAGATGAATGGCAGAAACATTCTTAACTTAACTAGAACATGGCAACGGTCAGGGGGTCCTTCACTCCTTCCGTGGCCGGGGGGCCGACCGCCTCCCCTGTGGCGGTTAGCGGTCGTGCGGTAAACTTTGACCGCCTGACCGTGACGCTCGCGCACACTTCCCCATTTTGTCTATGATAACCGGCTGACCGTCTGACCGCCTGACCGTGTCGCTCGTGCACACTTCCCCTTCTTATCGATGATAACCGGCTGACCGTCTGACCGCCTGACCGTGACGCTCGCGCACACTTCCCCATTTATCTATGATAACTGGCTGACCGTCTGACCGCCTCACCGTGTCGCTCGCGCACACTTCCCCATTTATCTATGATAACTGGCTGACCGTCTGACCGCCTCACCGTGTCGCTCGCGCACACTTCCCCATTTATCTATGATAACCGGCTGACCGTCTGACCGCCTCACCGTGTCGCTCGCGCACACTTCCCCATTTATCTATGATAACCGGCTGACCGACTGACCGCCTCACCGTGTCGCTCGCGCACACTTCCCCATTTATCTATGATAACCGGCTGACCGTCTGACCGCCTCACCGTGTCGCTCGCGCACACTTCCCCATTTATCTATGATAACCGGCTGACCGTCTGACCGCCTCACCGTGACGCTCGCGCACACTTCCCCATTTTGTCTATGATAACCGGCTGACCGTCTGACCGCCTGACCGTGTCGCTCGCGCACACTTCCCCATTTATCTATGATAACCGGCTGACCGTCTGACCGCCTGACCGTGACGCTCGCGCACACTTCCCCATTTATCTATGATAACTGGCTGACCGTCTGACCGCCTCACCGTGTCGCTCGCGCACACTTCCCCATTTATCTATGATAACTGGCTGACCGTCTGACCGCCTCACCGTGTCGCTCGCGCACACTTCCCCATTTATCTATGATAACTGGCTGACCGTCTGACCGCCTCACCGTGTCGCTCGCGCACACTTCCCCATTTATCTATGATAACCGGCTGACCGTCTGACCGCCTGACCGTGACGCTCGCGCACACTTCCCCATTTATCTATGATAACCGGCTGACCGTCTGACCGCCTCACCGTGTCGCTCGCGCACACTTCCCCATTTATCTATGATAACCGGCTGACCGTCTGACCGCCTCACCGTGTCGCTCGCGCACACTTCCCCATTTATCTATGATAACTGGCTGACCGTCTGACCGCCTCACCGTGTCGCTCGCGCACACTTCCCCATTTATCTATGATAACTGGCTGGCCGTCTGACCGCCTCACCGTGTCGCTCGCGCACACTTCCCCATTTATCTATGATAACTGGCTGACTGTCTGACCGCCTCACCGTGTCGCTCGCGCACAAATTCCCTTTTTATCGATGATAACCGGCTGACTGGCTGACCGTGTCACTCGGGGATATGATGCTGGTCAGCCGGTCAGCCGGTCAGCCGGTCAGCTGGTCAGCCGGTCAGCCGGTCAGCCGGTCAGCCGGTCAGCCGGTCAGCCGGTCAGCTGGTCAGCCGGTCAGCTGGTCAGCCGGTCAGCTGGTCAGCCGGTCAGCCGGTCAGCCGGTCAGCCGGTCAGCCGGTCAGCTGGTCAGCTGGTCAGCAGGTCAGCCGGTCAGCTGGTCAGCCGGTCAGCCGGTCAGCCGGTCAGCCGGTCAGCCGGTCAGCCGGTCAGCCGGTCAGCTGGTCAGCCGGTCAGCCGGTCAGCTGGTCAGCCGGTCAGCCGGTCAGCCGGTCAGCCGGTCAGCTGGTCAGCCGGTCGGAGGTGCGGAAAGCGTCCTGTCGCGGACAGCGTGGCGGTCGGAATTAAATAACTTCAGTAATATGACCGCCTGACCGGCTGATTGTCAGGGAGTATCGTGTGGTCCCCCCTTTTGGCCTGCTGACCGCCTGACAGCCTGACCGCCTGACTGTCAGGGATATGATGACAGTCACCCGGTCAGCCGGTCAGCCGGTCGGAGGTGAGGAAAACGTCCTGTCGCGGACAGCGTGGCGGTCGGAATTAAATAACTTCAGTAATATGACCGCCTGACCGGCTGATTGTCAGGGAGTATCGTGTGGTCCCCCCTTTTGGCCTGCTGACCGCCTGACCGCCTGACCGCCTGACTGTCAGGGATATGATGACAGTCACCCGGTCACCCGGTCAGCCGGTCGGAGGTGAGGAAAACGTCCTGTCGCGGACAGCGTGGCGGTCGGAATTAAATAACTTCAGTAATATGACCGCCTGACCGGCTGATTGTCAGGGAGTATCGTGTGGTCCCCCCTTTTGGCCTGCTGACCGCCTGACCGCCTGACCGCCTGACTGTCAGGGATATGATGACAGTCACCCGGTCTGCCGGTCAGCCGGTCGGAGGTGAGGAAAACGTCCTGTCGCGGACAGCGTGCCGGTCAGACGGTCAGGCGGTCGGAATTTAATTTGACCGCCTGACCGTCTGACGCCTGACCGCCTAGAAAATGACGGTCAACCGCGTAAACGATGCCGGTCGAAAAGTTCCCTAATGACCGGCACCGGTTGGAAGGACCGCCTGACCATCGCCATCTTCACTTAACCTCCACCCCACACATTTCATTGATGTTACAGCCCTCGGACCTGGCTAAAAAGATGATCAACCCGTTTTTCAACTTCTGGGGGAAGGTGGCTTCGTTGGACTGCTTGGCGAACAGAGAGGTGATTTGGAAATTGTTGCATCTTGTGGATTGAAAGGGGTCCCGCAGTGAACTCGCCTATACCCTGTCCATTGATTCCCACCAGCCTGACCTGTCGCTGACCCCAACAGGTGATTGGCAAAGCGTTGGCCAAGGCAGCAAACATTGAAGGCCTCGTGGGAAGCCGAGCATCAGCCACCTCAAAGCTGCTCGGTGTTTTCGACAAGATTTTGCAGCTCAAGATTTTCGGTGAGCCACAAGGATCTCACTCACTCAGCCGCCATTTCACCCACCTGTCACTTTCCACCCGTGATGCGCAGCCAAGGGTCCTTTCAAGGTGTTTTTGAACGCCGCCAAAAAGATTCTCTCACTCGTAAGGACACCACTGAACAAGCTCATCTCCGCCGCTGACAAGATGGCCGCCATCTGCACCAAGTACCGAAAGGCTGCCAAGGTGTACAAGTACTTCCTTAAATTCGAGGACCTCATCACAGTGAGTGACCATGGCTGAGTGAGGTCCTGACCACAGAACCAACTCGGAAATGCATTATGAGCCAGACTTCACCCTCGAGAGATTGTAATGAGAGCTCCCTCTTTCCAATCACCCTTAACCCCAGCCTACATCCCACATCACCGCTGACCGTCTGACCTTGTACAGGGAACGTTTGGGCTCCTCGAGGGCTCCCTCCTCCCAGTCACAGACGTCATCACTTGTCAGGTAAAACAGTGTGAGAAGGGTTTACTTTGTTGAATAAAGGGTCTCACCCTCACCTTTTCTGCGTTCCCCTTTGCAGAGTGCTTCTCTTGCATATAGTGATGGACTCAAACAGTGCACTGCCAACCCCGGTGGTGTCACCCCACAACCCTATGTGGGGTGCATCTCCAGTGTTGCCGATGAGCTTCAAAAGTGGTCTGCCTTTTACGACGAGGTGCGATCTCCTGTCAGACATCTCATCATGCATCAATTGATGAGCAAAGCATGAGGACTGGTCAATCTGCTAAGACCTCCATCTCTATGTTGAAGATCTGACGAAATATTTGGGGGTTTGATGAAGAGGCACAGCCTGAATGACTGACATGTCCTCTTTGATCCCTAGAAGAGGAGCAGCATCACCTACGTGATTCCTCTAGACACTGAACGTATTTAGGCGCTCATGTTCCTCCTTGCTTTCACAGGCTATGTACAAGCCCCTCAACCAAGTGATGGATGCCCTGCTGAAGATCACTGGCTGGCTGGATGATAATGTAAGCGAGTCAAAGGTTCGGTGTTCAACCTGGCAGTGCTATCTCACTTGAATACGCTCGTAAGCTGCGAATGGAGTCAGGATCGTGCACCCTCCTTCAACATTCACTGTATGTCCCTGCCTCATTCAAAAGTCAAGTTCTCTCTACCTGCGTGCTTCAGGTATATCCGTTCCTCAACTCCATCGAAGGCATGATCCAGGTAGGTTGTGTCTTCCCACGAAGAAATGGAATCAGCAGGTCACGAGCCCCTCCATCGCCGCGCCCTCAATGCCGTTCCCCTGGGGCTGATTTACTGCCATGGGTTGGGGGGCGCACGCGTGACCCTTTCAAGAACTACCTCCCCTTCACCCTCCCCTCTGACTCTTCACCCCCCATGCACCTTTATTCATCCTGCAGGAGCTGGCAGATGCATTCGAGTCCTTCGTCGACCCCGTCGTTGACTTCTTAAGCACTCTCACGGACAAACTGCCAGATATCTCATGCCCTCAAGAAATTAACTTCATTTGCAAGTAAGAATGTACTGCTAGGCTTACAACTGTGGGCCATGAGGTTTGCTCTCATTCGTATTTGGGATAAGGTATAGGTTTTGATCCCTCAGTTTGACGCCCTGCATATACCCCTGCAGTGCATACTTCTGCACGCACAACATGTGGAAGATCTAAATCCTTTCTCTGCCCCATGACGGTTGCAGCATCGACGAAATTCTGATTGGATTTCTAAACGAGGTGAGAGAAGCATTTGAATTTGAAAAATTTGGCCCTCTCGCGTCAAGGACGTCCCATCTTTTCCACCCGTTCTTCGTACATGACCTTGAATCTCTCCTTCACTTGCAGGCCATTGGCTTCCTCAACACAATCCTGACGCCCATCAAAATCCCGGGGCTGGACCAGATTGAAGATTGGATTGTCACCAACGTTGTCAACAAGATCTTTCCCAATGGCTTCGATGCCTTCCTGGCCAAGCTCAACTTCCCATTCCCCACCTTCAACTTCCCTGATATTCCTGGCATCCCGAATTTCGATCTTGATCTTGGCATTGACTTTGGTCCTGTCGAGGCCCTCTTCCTGAGGTCTGAGAAGTAAGTCGGGCTCAGGGGGGATGACCTTGAAGGTTCATTAAGGAATTCCTCTCTACCTTGCCCCATGCACGCGCCCTTTTATATCACTTGCTTACCCTCCCATAGGATCATGGAGTGTGGCCTCTACCAGATCACCGGGGAGAACCCTCCCGCCAATTTCGACTGCCCCGCCTTCCTGAGGGGCCTTGTTCCCAACATTCCAGACTTCAGTGTCTACCACCTCCTCGACAAGGTGAGGGTGAAGGGGGGGCTGCCCGCAAACAACCCTCCTACCCATCCTCCTCTCCCATCCACATGACACGGTTACACATCCCTGACCCTTGCTCGTACCTCCACCGCACCAGGCCCTCACATGCAACGGCAGCCCAATCAGTGTGGGCGGCCACAAGACAGTGATCGCGTACATCGACCAGGCGCCCTCCTATCTCTGCCAGTCTGGCTCCCGGCCTGTGGTCACCACAGCCACCTTTACCTGCCTGCTGGAGGGGTGCAGTGTGGACATGACCGGGTCATTCAGGTCAGCAGTTGTTGTGCGCGGTCTGGGGCGAAAGGTAACCTCGGCTCCAGCCCAAACCACATATCTTAAATCCTGAGCCTCACAAACCCCTGAGAGCTGAACCCTGAGCCCTCCCTCCCCCCTGAACCCTAGCCCCGTTCCTCCCTGAACCCTCCCTCCCCCATGAACCCTAGCCCCCTTCCTCCCTGAACCCTCCCTCCCCCTTGAACCCTAGCCCTTTTCCTCCCTGAACCCTAGCCCCCTTCCTCCCTGAAACCTCCCTCCCCCCTGAACCCTAGCCCTTTTCCTCCCTAAACCCTCCCTCCCCCCTGAACCCTAGCCCCCTTCCTCCCTGAACCCTAGCCCCCTTCCTCCCTGAACCCTCCCTCCCCCCTAAACTCTAGCCCCCTTCCTCCCTGAACCCTCCCTCCCCCCTGAACCCTAGCCCTCTTCCTCCCTGAACCTGTTACTTCTTCAGGTTCCCATGTGGGACGGATGTGGGTGCCTCCAACGGCGCCACCTGCTCCGCTGCCGTCAACCCTTACTCCCTGCGAGGCAACTGTTGCACGCAGCAGGTTGGGAGATCGATCCCAGGTGCGAGGAAAGGGAGAAAAATGATGTAATGGCCCTCCTTCTTCTTGCGTTCGTATGTCAATCCTGCCTGTCCTTCCTGTTCGCCCTTTTCTACTCTTGGGAAGGAGGGGAGGGACACCCTTCCCTATACGTACCTAACACTTTGCTGATATTTTCAACTCTGCCCTCCCATCCCTCCTCCCCTTCATTTGCTCAGGATTTTCAAACGCCCCTGCCAGCTTCTTCAAGGCCTCCTACTTCTGCGAAAGTAACCTCACGAATCTCAACTTCATCCCGGTAGGCCCCCAGGGCGGGCTCCCAGGGGCGGGTTGGGGACAGCCGCCCTCCTTGTGTGAAACCCTCTCAACACGCCTCCCAACTCTTGATTTTCTCAGGCTCTCATCGCTGCCCAATCCCCCTCGGAGGGTGCTGTGGTGGACTCGGGCGTGCTCCACCCTCTCACCCCCCAGACGGGCACCAACACTGACCTTCACCTGCTCAACATCAACTTCAACAGCGTCTCCAAGGCAGTCAGCAGTAACTTCCTAAAGGACTGCGAGCTGCAAACGGTCAGTCCTCCAACTCAGACGCAAATCAACCCTTAATCGTGGAGCATTGATAGGCCCTTATCCCTTACACCTTTCACTCAGGTTGTCTATGTCGACCAGTTGGGGTACCCCGAGCCATGCCTGGTGGACAGTTGGCGCAACGCAGACTCGAATCGCGCAGACCTGTGCGCTCAAATCTTCGCCAGCAAGGATGCCTCGATTGGGAGATACCTCTGCCAGAAGTCAGGTGGTGTGGAGGGTTTCAGGAAAGGGGAAAGGGAGCTTTCTGACAACAGTGCTGTAAAAAGGGCCCATCATCGATTCTCGTGGAGTTGACTGAAATTCTTATTGTGTTCTCTTCAGGCGGTGTCGCAGCGGACATCTTTGAGACGGACCAAGTCACCTCCCTCAACTCAGGGCAAGGCTTTGGTTCCTCCTTGATAAGCACTTACACCGACAGGTAAAGGGGGGGCCAGCTGCGTCCAACCCAACCTCCCCTTCATCTTGAGCCCATTACTCTAACCAGACAAAAATTCTGTAATCAAAGACATAGGACCTTTGTGATCCACTTTCTCTTCTGATCGACCCCTTGAACTGCTTACAGGAACACGTGTCCTTTGCTCTTGCCCTGCAACGCCAACATCCCTGGCACAGGAGATTTCCAAGTCAGCAGCCCGCCCATCCGGTACAGGCTGACAGTGCAGGTGCGAGGGGGTGGATCGTGGAGGTGTGCAGCATGCAAACCTTTATAAACTTGTGATTTAGACTAACTGCACGTAATTGTGAAGCACGCTATGTGCAAAGGGTAGTAGCTTCAACCACAGTTGGGAGTCGAGGGTGGCTTCTCGTTTCGTCTCGTTTTTATCGTTTTTATGCTTGGGTCCCAAGCATACCTCAACAGGACCCAGGGGTCCAGGGTCCCAAGCATACCTCAACAGGACCCAGGGGTCCAGGGACCCAAGCATACCTCAACAGGACCCAGGGGTCCAGGGTCCCAAGCATACCTCAACAGGACCCAGGGGTCCAGGGTCCCAAGCATACCTCAACAGGACCCAGGGGTCCAGGGTCCCAAGCATACCTCAACAGGACCCAGGGGTCCAGGGACCCAAGCATACCTCAACAGGACCCAGGGGTCCAGGGACCCAAGCATACCTCAACAGGACCCAGGGGTCCAGGGACCCAAGCATACCTCAACAGGACCCAGGGGTCCAGGGTCCCAAGCATACCTCAACAGGACCCAGGGGCCCAGGGATCCAAGCATACCTCAACAGGACCCAGGGGTCCAGGGACCCAAGCATACCTCAACAGGACCCAGGGGTCCAGGGACCCAAGCATACCTCAACAGGACCCAGGGGCCCAGGGACCCAAGCATACCTCAACAGGACCCAGGGGTCCAGGGACCCAAGCATACCTCAACAGGACCCAGGGGTCCAGGGACCCAAGCATACCTCAACAGGACCCAGGGGTCCAGGGACCCAAGCATACCTCAACAGGACCCAGGGGTCCAGGGACCCAAGCATACCTCAACAGGACCCAGGGGTCCAGGGACCCAAGCATACCTCAACAGGACCCAGGGGTCCAGGGTCCCAAGCATACCTCAACAGGACCCAGGGGTCCAGGGACCCAAGCATACCTCAACAGGACCCAGGGGTCCAGGGACCCAAGCATACCTCAACAGGACCCAGGGGTCCAGGGACCCAAGCATACCTCAACAGGACCCAGGGGTCCAGGGACCCAAGCATACCTCAACAGGACCCAGGGGTCCAGGGACCCAAGCATACCTCAACAGGACCCAGGGATCCAGGGTCCCAAGCATACCTCAACAGGACCCAGGGGTCCAGGGACCCAAGCATACCTCAACAGGACCCAGGGGCCCAGGGACCCAAGCATACCTCAACAGGACCCAGGGGTCCAGGGACCCAAGCATACCTCAACAGGACCCAGGGGTCCAGGGACCCAAGCATACCTCAACAGGACCCAGGGGTCCAGGGTCCCAAGCATACCTCAACAGGACCCAGGGGTCCAGGGACCCAAGCATACCTCAACAGGACCCAGGGGTCCAGGGACCCAAGCATACCTCAACAGGACCCAGGGGTCCAGGGACCCAAGCATACCTCAACAGGACCCAGGGGTCCAGGGACCCAAGCATACCTCAACAGGACCCAGGGGTCCAGGGTCCCAAGCATACCTCAACAGGACCCAGGGGTCCAGGGACCCAAGCATACCTCAACAGGACCCAGGGGTCCAGGGACCCAAGCATACCTCAACAGGACCCAGGGGTCCAGGGACCCAAGCATACCTCAACAGGACCCAGGGGTCCAGGGACCCAAGCATACCTCAACAGGACCCAGGGGTCCAGGGTCCCAAGCATACCTCAACAGGACCCAGGGGTCCAGGGACCCAAGCATACCTCAACAGGACCCAGGGGTCCAGGGTCCCAAGCATACCTCAACAGGACCCAGGGGTCCAGGGACCCAAGCATACCTCAACAGGACCCAGGGGTCCAGGGACCCAAGCATACCTCAACAGGACCCAGGGGTCCAGGGACCCAAGCATACCTCAACAGGACCCAGGGGTCCAGGGACCCAAGCATACCTCAACAGGACCCAGGGGTCCAGGGTCCCAAGCATACCTCAACAGGACCCAGGGGTCCAGGGACCCAGCATACCTCAACAGGACCCAGGGGCCCAGGGACCCAAGCATACCTCAACAGGACCCAGGGGTCCAGGGACCCAAGCATACCTCAACAGGACCCAGGGGTCCAGGGACCCAAGCATACCTCAACAGGACCCAGGGGTCCAGGGACCCAAGCATACCTCAACAGGACCCAGGGGTCCAGGGTCCCAAGCATACCTCAACAGGACCCAGGGGCCCAGGGACCCAAGCATACCTCAACAGGACCCAGGGGCCCAGGGACCCAAGCATACCTCAACAGGACCCAGGGGTCCAGGGTCCCAAGCATACCTCAACAGGACCCAGGGGCCCAGGGACCCAAGCATACTTCAACAGGACCCAGGGGTCCAGGGACCCAAGCATACCTCAACAGGACCCAGGGGCCCAGGGTCCCAAGCATACCTCAACAGGACCCAGGGGCCCAGGGACCCAAGCATACCTCAACAGGACCCAGGGGTCCAGGGACCCAAGCATACCTCAACAGGACCCAGGGGCCCAGGGACCCAAGCATACCTCAACAGGACCCAGGGGTCCAGGGACCCAAGCATACCTCAACAGGACCCAGGGGCCCAGGGTCCCAAGCATACCTCAACAGGACCCAGGGGCCCAGGGACCCAAGCATACCTCAACAGGACCCAGGGGCCCAGGGACCCAAGCATACCTCAACAGGACCCAGGGGCCCAGGGTCCCAAGCATACCTCAACAGGACCCAGGGGTCCAGGGACCCAAGCATACCTCAACAGGACCCAGGGGTCCAGGGACCCAAGCATACCTCAACAGGACCCAGGGGTCCAGGGACCCAAGCATACCTCAACAGGACCCAGGGGTCCAGGGACCCAAGCATACCTCAACAGGACCCAGGGGTCCAGGGACCCAAGCATACCTCAACAGGACCCAGGGGTCCAGGGACCCAGGCATACCTCAACAGGACCCAGGGGTCCAGGGACCCAAGCATACCTCAACAGGACCCAGGGGTCCAGGGACCCAAGCATACCTCAACAGGACCCAGGGGTCCAGGGACCCAAGCATACCTCAACAGGACCCAGGGGTCCAGGGACCCAAGCATACCTCAACAGGACCCAGGGGTCCAGGGACCCAAGCATACCTCAACAGGACCCAGGGGTCCAGGGTCCCAAGCATACCTCAACAGGACCCAGGGGTCCAGGGACCCAAGCATACCTCAACAGGACCCAGGGGTCCAGGGACCCAAGCATACCTCAACAGGACCCAGGGGCCCAGGGACCCAAGCATACCTCAACAGGACCCAGGGGCCCAGGGACCCAAGCATACCTCAACAGGACCCAGGGGCCCAGGACCCAGGGGCCCCTTCTTAATCTTATTGTACAGGGGAAGTTTTTATCTCCCCCCTGCAAAATCTTTTTCTTTTCTTTCTTACAACGAGGCTAGCTGCTAAAACACCCCCGAGATGTTTGTGCCTGTTTGTTAACACGCTCAACCTACCAACCCTTATGCAGGCAGACGCATCCTGCCCGTCAGGAGTCACTGACTGCCGTTATTGCTCAATCGCCGTTCCATGCGACTTCTGCTCCGGTGGCAGCCGAGAGTGTGCTGGACCGGAAGTTTTGGGGGCATGTATTCTTTGCGTTGATGGCAATTGCCGTAGCGGATGCTCTCCAGGAAGTACGTTGGCCTGTGTAGAGCCCCTATGCCCAGCTACAACTATCTCTCTTCAAGTAGGTGAGAGCGAGGTCTTTAGAGGAAGCAGGGAAGGCTCCCAGGTAGATGTCTCGACCAAGGCTTTAGTCACGGGCTGTCAGCTCCTCTTTGCAAGCAATGCAATTCCTGCCGCCTGCCTCCCACCATGCAGATCTCTACCCCTTTACCAAATACTGCTACACGGACACACCCTCAGTGGGGGACATTCCTGCACGACCCACCTCCGACGGCACGTCTCCTTTCAAAACCTTGGCTGAGGTGATGAAGAACGAGGCCGTGCGACTGCTGCACAGCTCAGTGTCAGTTACCAACTTCAAGTAAGGATTGTTGCCGTGGGCCACGCAAGCTCTCTCTCTTTGCCATGGCCCCTACTATACACCGCATCCATCCAAGCTGACATCTGCCGGACTGACCTGTCTTTGCTCCTATCGCTCATCAGGATTTCTGGAAGCTCGATGGATGCTTGGTTGCGAGCCGAGCTGTCTTGCACCTTGAGCCCAGAAGATAGGTCTGGAGCGCAATGCACAGACCGCACCTTCAACGCAGACAATAGCCTCGCCCGGCTAGCGGTCAGTGTGGACAGGAGGGAGGAGGGCAGAGTGAGGGAAAGGCATGAGCAAGAGGGATGAAGTAAGGGCACGAGGGGGAGAGGAGAGAAGGATCCCGTGTGAGACCTTGCACTCTGTTATCTAGCCCTCGACCTCAAACCCTTATCCTTGAACCCTTGACCCCTTGACCCTTATCCCTGACCCCTTGACCCCTTGACCCCTTGACCCTTATCCCTGAACCCTTGACCCCCCTCTTCCTCAGTACCCAAACTATCGGGCAGATGGCGAGACCCTCGGCAATGCCCTACAGAACCGCAAGGCAAAATGCTTCGCTGTCGACAATTGTGCCCTCTACAACAGCCTAAAGACTACGCTCGGCGCATCCTTCCCAAATTCCATTCCTGACTCTGCCTCTGTCAGCAACAAGAGGACTGGGCAGGCTGTAACTGCCGGGTCATATCTGCCCAAGGTAGGCAGGGGTGTGCAGTGTAGGGGCAGTCAAGCAGAACCAATGTTGCTACGGAAATCCATACCCTCTCTTTCTATGTCATGCCCATGCCTTGCCCTTCTATTTGTCCCTAGTCTCATCTTTTATCTTGTAGTCCTACTGCCGGATTGCGTGTACATCTGCTAACACATCATTCTATACTTCCCAACAGTACAACAGCATGTACACTATGTGTGTGGCCGGGGCGACCCCAGTGCTCAAGCAAAGCATCGGGAAGACAAGTTGGGGTCTTACTTCAGAAATGTTGGATTGCCAGGTGAGGGCATGAGGGGCAGAGGCCACCTTTGATGGAGTCGGATCAACTTCATTGGCCCAGTTCTTGATAAGGCCTCACCTTTATACCCCATACCTGACCTTTATACCCCAAACCTCACCTTTATATCCCAAACCTGAATGTTTATTTCTTTCTTTCTTCAGGTAACATCTCTCGCGTTTGCCTGTGGAGCAAAGTCAACACAAACAAAGTAAGAAAAAGTCATATCAGCTCCCAATTCATCTGACCCATCCTTAAACCTTGCGTACTCATCCAATCCTGACTAGGGGTCGTGCATGATATTCACCCCGACCTCCTTGATGCCTTGGGCACCACCCACCAGGTTTTGGCTGTACCTTTGGGCCAACTCAGCCAGGAGCCCCAACGAGATGGTCCTAGATTGCTCCGCAACTGCAGTGGCTGCCCCCGGTGCGCGAGTCAAGGCAAGTGGGGATCAGATACCTGAGAGCGAAACCCAAACCCTCTTAGAGGAGCTTGGTGGGAGGAAGAAGGCGTCCCAATGGCTTCATCCCTTCACTTACTCTGAACTGCTCTCTTGTACTCCACTCAATCCCACTCCTCACTCTCTGCCCTCCCTCTCTCTCCTCACTCAATCATTCTCTCCCCCTGTTAAGGTGCTTGAAGCTGCCATCGGTCAGAGCTTTGACTTGGCCTCAGTGTCGACTATTGTAGACAACTTGTGTAGATCCAGAAACGGCGGCGCGGCTCCTGAGAAGTGTGTCATTGCAGAGACCCCCGACCTCAACTCGATTGCCAGCAGCATACCGGTGAGAGACAAGTGATATAACAGAGGCTCAAGAAGCCTACAGAGGCTCAAGAAGCCTACAGAGGCTCAAGGAGCCTACAGAGGCTCAAGAAGCCTACAGAGGCTCAAGAAGCCTACAGAGGCTCAAGAAGCCTACAGAGGCTCAAGAAGCCTACAGAGGCTCAAGAAGCCTACAGAGGCTCAAGAAGCAAGGTTTTTCACCCTGTCTCTGCAGTTTTCTCTGCCTCCTTATCTGAAACGTGTCATCAGATAAACAAGCAGTCCCTCTTTGCCTGTTTTACAGGACGTCTCTTCCAAGAACAGGATCACAGGCCTACTTGCGCTTGTTCCTGACCTGGTTGGCCTACGTGTGTTCCACACCTGCACGTGCCCACCTGGTAAGGAGCCTCCACACCTTGATCTTGACCATGGCATGGTCACCCGACGTATTGCTTCACTCCCTCTTTTACCCCCTCCCTTCGTTCTCCAGGCTTCCTCCCCGATCTTGGCTATAACATGACTACGCAACGTCCTGCATGCACGCGGTGCCCTCCGGGAACATTCCGCTCCAGCTATGATCAGATCGGCTGCCTGCAGGTAGCTTTGGTTGCATCGCTGCTGCAATGATAATTGCATCCCCTGGGCAGGAGACCCCCCACACCTCTCCCACACCCTTTTCTGGCCGCAGTGTCCGGCTGGCTCCGTCCCCAATGCAGATAGGACGGATTGTGTCCGGTGCACTCCTACTTTCTACGCCCAGCCAGGTATGGATTAGGGTCTAGGGTGGCAGGGTTTGTTACAGCTGAGGCTATTGGACTCTGTCATTCTTGCACTCTGATACTTTACTCGCCCATCACTTTTTCAAACCCACCCTCATCCCACTGTCAGGCGACGAGACCTGCCGCCAATGCCCATTGGGCGAGGTGGACGCAAACTTCAACACCTTCTGTGTTGCCTGCGCCGTCAACCAGAAGCGAGCACTAGCGGACACTGTCTGTGTCGACTGCCATCCGGGATCCTTTGCATATGAGCTCAGCGGCGGCGAGACCCACGCCGACCCAGGGCTTGTGCTGGTGAGGGGAACGAGGTTACCATTTATCTCCTCCTTGAACCCTGAACCCTGGAACCCACCCATTGTCACCCAGGTGGCTGATGGCATGTCGGACTGTCGGCCCTGCCCCAAGGGGTTCTTCCGCGGCCTCACCGATGACCGCTGCAGGCCCTGCGCCAGCGGCACCTTTGCCGACACCGAGAACGCTGCGAGCTGCACGCCCTGTCCGGACGGCACCTACGCAGACTTTACTCAAGCAGTCAACTGCAAGGTGGGGGGAGGGAATGTGAAGGTTGCTGCTGATGCTGTCCTCCTGGCCCCACTGCATCTCACCTCTACCCCACATTGCACTTCCTCACTACCCCGACCTGCAGGCCTGCCCATTCGGATTCTACTGCCCTTCTGGGTCCTCAGCGCCCAAGCCCTGCCCGCCATTGTACATCACAGCTACACTGGGCGCTGTCACGATCTCCCAATGCATCCCAGCCAATTATACTGACTTTGACAGGTAAAACTGGTCGATCAGACCGCTCAACCAAACATGTATTCACGTGTTTTCACTTTTAATAGTGAGGGCTAGGTGTTTCAAGGCTAGCTTGCTTCGGACTAACTGCACGACCTTCCTCTGCCTCCATCTGCAGCCTGGTGGACACTGAGTTCTGCACCTTCACCGATGCCAACTACGCATCTTGCCGTAGCCAGGGTGGAGGCGGTGTCAGCCTCCTCAAGGTCCCAGGCCTCAACCTGCCCCTGGCACGCAGCTGCTCGCAGGCAAGCTTTGTACAATTCAGCAACATACCTACCTCAGTTAGCAGCAACTGCGCTTCCTCACCGACGCAGAGAATCTGAGCTATCCCAAGAAGCTGCAACTGTTCTCAAACACAGATTTCACTTCTTTGCCTCTGCTCACAGATGCTCGATATTGTCAAGGCTGTGGGCCTCATCCCACAAACCCAAACCAATGCCTTCTTTGAGACTCAGCTGGGAAATGGAAACTGCAACTACGGGTAGGGATGCGAAGACAACACTGCTTGTATCATCTCCTCTTGTGCTTTGATCTCCCCCTTCACTGTGACCTATGACCGGATCGGAAAATGCCAGAAGAAATGACCTCTGAATACCTCTTGACCCTCGAATCCCTTTCCCCTTCCTCAGGCCTTGGAATACCCTTGTGTGCCGCTATGACGGTGGAGATTGCTGCTGTAGCACATGCACCAAGGCGGAGCTCAAGGATCAGACCTTCACTCAGGACCCCACCACCTTACAAGTGTCCCTGACAGGTGGGGCGAGGGTCGCGGGTGGCGCTCTGAACCAGGTTGTAGGTTACGGTCAACCCGGTCAGGGTTCTTCCTGGGGTCGTGATGGTTCAGTTGCGTTTGAGCCAATGTGCAACTATCAGGTCCCACATCAACCTCCCACTGGCCAAACAACCGCGCTATCCTCTCTCCCTGCAGGCTACACCCCCAGCAGTGACGTTCCTCTCGGCAACGGCACACAGCTGGTGGGATGCATCCCTCCCTTTGCCCAATGCAAGGACCTTGTTGCCAGCCGCACCGCATCCAGCTGCACCACCACCTCATGCAACGTCCTCAACAGGTTTGTCAACCTTGCATCTGGCAAACCCGGGGCTCAAAGGTCAAAGGTTCCAACACACACAGGGCACAAGATTAATTTGGGGTTTGTAACCATACGTGTGATACGTGTGACCATACGTGTGACCATACGTGTGACCATACGTGTGACCATACGTGTGATCCACCTTACTGGAGGGCATTGCTCTTTTCTCTGCCTCCTCTAAATGCCATTTAACGCATTCTGTCCCGACAGTACGGAGTACCCTCCCAACACTCTCCTGACGTCGGCACAGTGCGATGCCAACCTTGTTGGCAATGGGATTTGTAACCCCACGTACAACGTACCAGGTGGGGGCTTACACAGGGGGGAACAGGAGGGGGCCTACATCCAGGTGGGGGCCTACATCTGCAGAACAGGAGGGAGGGCCATAACGTTCTGCACCCTTTTGTTTTGAGGCTTGAGCTCAGCTGCACGTCTGTTTTGCTCACACCTCCCACATGCCTGCAGCTTGCAATTACGACGGTGGCGATTGCTGCACCAACTCGTGCGTTTCCATCGGCTTGCCCTCCTCCTGCCGTGACTGCCAGTGCCTGGACCCCAACGGCAATGTGGACAGGGTCCCCCCGCGGTTCTCCAACTTCCCTGTTGATCTGGCTGTCAACTGCATCCCACAGGTAGGTTGGGGGAGAAAAAGGTAAGGGGTGGGGCTATAAAGGGGCGCGGGGGAGAACCCCCAATTAACAATAACTGTCTCGAGTTCAGCTCTGATTAATGACATCAAAATAACTGAAGGCTGTTTTATGTACCCTGGAGGTATGAACCTTCCTCCTACCACATACCTCCCCGACACAACCTTCCAATGCCTCCGCCAGGGTTACTCTTCTCCACGTCTCCCCTCCGTGAGCCGTGTCTTGGTTTCAAAGGCCAACAATGTCACCTTTCCCTCGCTGCCAACGTTCAGGGAGCAACAGGTGGGGGGTCAGGGGTTGCTTCTTCTCTCGTCGTCTCACACTACTCCGTTATTTTGCCGTCCTCCCGCCTTTGCTCCCTCCGCTTTTATAACATTCATGTCTTCTCACACCTAACACAACTTTCTCCACGCAGAGCATCATCTCGGTCTCTGCCACGGGAGTGACCACCTACAGAATTGCACGCACTTGGACCAGCGCCCCCTGGTCTGGTTCCCCCTCCCAGATCACTCGCACGCAGACCATCACTGTCACCTCCCCGACCCCTCCTTACATCGGTGAGTTTCAGGTGTACATCCAATCCTCTTTTCCAGAGTTGAGAACACAAAGCTAAGCGGGTCTGTACTAGGCTTCTTCCTCTCATGGCTCTCCTTTCCGCTTCAGGGGTCAAGAACGGCAACTGCCAGAACAGCTGCACCAGCCCTGTGGCTGGCGTTGTCAACTGCACATGCGCCCAGAGTGATACCGGGCTGGCCTTCTGCCTGTGGCCCCCTGCTCCCCAGGGGCTCACGTTTGTCAACATCACCAACTCCTCCATTTTCGGTGAGTTTTTGCTTGCACTCCCTGTTGCTGTTGGTGCACCATTTCTCTTCCTCACATTGCTCATTTATTAGTATTTCTCAACTGTCTGCCTGAATCATGCCCCATGCGCAGGCTTTGGCAACTTCTCGCGGTCCACCTGCCTGTCCCAGTTCTACCAAGCTGACATCAGGCTCACTCAGTGCATCAGCTCCGATCCCAAGTACGACCCTAAACCCCCCTGGAGCTCCTCACTCCCCTTCCAGGGCACAGGCCTTCACCCCCTACACCCTGATATCTGAACCCTTGCTGCACTCATCTGCTCTCATTCCCTTCATTTAACAACCATAGTTATAAGTGCACCCATCTTGCAGCCCTTGCAGCCCCTTTGTCGTTCTCTCCTTCAAGTTGTGACCCTCCCTCTGTTGATTCGTGAACTTATTGTATGCCGAATCCAATGTTCTATAATTGTATCAAGATGTAACCAGCGATTCTCTACCGTGTTCCCGACTCCCTGGTTTCCGCTCGCTCTCCCAGCATTGACATATAACTATCTAAGAGATACAAGTAAGGGCATAATTGTGCCTACTGCCCTGCTTCAACATGCACCCCATCCTTTCTACCCTCAATGTCAATCCCTGATGCCCCTCCTCCAGGTACCCTTGCACCATCCTGCCCGGCAACCAGGGCGTCCGAATCTTGGCAGGCAACAAGGTCATTGTCACAATGGCCTTTGACATTGTCATGACCAGCCCGGTTGATGGCACCAGCAGCTTGCGGGTCCGACAGAAGGGCGTGGAGGTTATCGTGAGTAACTCTTCAAGCCCCAGCCCGGTCCCGGGCATCTCTTGCCCTTCAATCATTGCACAGCAGACGTTGTCACAGTGAATGGCCACACCGGACGTGACACCGCTCCAGCCCCATCGGAGCAGCGAGCTCGCTGGCATCATGGCTTTTAAGTGACAGAGTGGTGGCGTCACAGCTTCATCACAATCTGTCACACTGTTGTTGTCTTTTAGTTGCCAACCAGGGGTCCTAGGCTGAGCCTATAAGGCAACATAATGTTGGGGGTATAATTAGGGAAGAATGAAAGGTTGGCGTGATTTCCCTCACGGCCACGCCTATTACTAAAAGCCCTTCTTTAAAATATCGGGGCGGTCCTATATGATGTGGCACCACACGAATGTGCAATGACTTTCTGGAAATTGTGCAAAGCAGGGCTTACTTTTTTAAAATCATGGTTTTGTAGGCTTTGTAGAGGGCTAGTCTTAAGTGAACCTCAGCTGTCGGACTTGGTCTTCTTTGCCTTCCCGGCCTCTCCTTTTGTTCATTCCCCCCCTCTTCCTTTTAGTTTCTTCTTTTCTCCCTTCTGAATAGTGGGGCGCTCACGCGGCCGAGCTTTGAGCGGGCCCAGAGATGTAACGTCATTGACTTTTTTTTTAGATCATGGTTTGATTATATATAATCAGCGCATTGTTTCACCACGAAGGTTGTTTGATGATTTTGTGAGCAGGCATGACTTTCCTCTTGGACGATCGTAGCCAATCCTCAAGGGATTCACGACACGGAGTGCCTCCTTGCAAGCCTGGCCAAATTGGACTATCACAATTATGCTGACGATCATTCCCACCATTCCCCGCCCGCCACCAGTGTATTTTGACAGGTTAATATCATGATGGGGTACAATATACCGAGAATAGGCTTAAGCTCGGCCACCCTCAGGCCTCACTGAAGAAATGACCCTGTAACCAATCCAGCATGTTGCAACACGATGCTTGCTCACACGAGTAGATCCTTGGCCATCTTAAATATTATCCAATCCAAGTGCCGGTCTGCCCTGACGTCCCCCTTCAAAGAGTGCGGAGGCGGGCTGTCATGTGAAAATACTAAACATACATTTGATCCTTAGCCATCCTTCGCCTTCTCAAATCCCATCAACATGCCGGTCCGCCCGGATGGGCCCCTTTCAAAAGGGTCCAGAGGCGGGCTGTGACGTTAACATGCCATGAAAAATAGTGTTTCCTTGGCAACCATTATGTGTCTGGTCATTTGATGTGGCAACCGACATGGGCTGCTGGCTACTGGTGGCCTCCTTATCCCACGCCCCATGACGTATTCATTCGCCGCCGAAGGTCATCGGCCGTTGAAAGCGGTGACATGTTATGTCTTGTGGCATCCTCTCACGCCCGGCCATTACAACACCATACGTGCCAGCGCCTCGCTCTGGATTTCCCTGTCCCATGACAGCTGCGCTTGCTAGGGCATCCCTCCGCTCGTGGCAGCCGCTCATGCGGATGGGCTAGGCTTCAGGTTTTGTGCACCTCCACATCGGCCTCAGTGTGCCTGCCCGCATAGTTTGAACGGTCACCGAGATATCGCGCGACATAGACGTCAGCCCAGGCAAACAGCAGGTAGCAAGCAAATACCAGTATGACCAGGGTCAGTTAAGGGCAACATTTAAACTAAACTGACAGAGGGACAGACTGCTGTGAATAAAGGGTTCGTTGAAAGCAACTTTTGAACCCAACCGAAAGAGAAACAGACTGGTATCAGGAAAGCGTCCGCTAAGGCGACATTCAAACTCAACTGAAAGAAAGAAAGCTAGGCCTCACAAGCGGCATGGGAGTTCAGGGAACAACGTAACCGCTCAACACGCGTCCTCCTCCCTACTCAGCACATTCAGCGCAATCTACGTTCAGCGTTCTATTGTATGCGATTGTAAATGTATCGTCACGAAACAGCTATGCTAATCTACACCCATCTCCCTACCAAGGAAAGAAACCGCACGCAAACATGATACCCTAACTAACCATATCGTACAGGTACAGCTTAGTTAAGATGGATGTGATCCATTGCTGCTCCTGAAGGCCCCCCCCCAGGAACCATACAAGCAAACCGCTGAAAGCCAGCTACCAAGCGCCTGAAGCTCCTTCGGCCTCAAAATAACGTGTGTCATGATCATGATCGCGGAACATAGCAACAGCCTCAAGCAGCACTCGCTGCTCCCTTGGCTGCCATGCAGGCATGCCCATCTCGAGGCCTGCTTCCATCATATTGATCCATCAAAGGCAAAAACTGTAAGACCTGGGAAGGCAAAAAATATGAAGTTGTATCCCGGAACCGGAATCTCACTGAAGTAATTTACAGGACAACTTACTTTGGATCCTATTACCAGATAATCTTACAATACAACTGCAATCACTGGAGCTAAGAAGAAGGTGATAGCAATACAACCGCAACATTGACCTCTGATAAAATAGAAACACTGAACTTGGCGCGACTAAAAGCCAACGTCGTCCGAAGTTGTCCGTCGCCACGCAACTTCAAAAATCTCGGTCTGCAAGCAGGAGGGGACAAGGGTTCAGGGCTCAAGTGGTTTCCGTAAAAAACAATGTACGTTTTGAAAGGTCTCAGAAGTTTGTATTAACTTAATTCACGTTTTGTAAGCTTTCATAAGGTTTTTATGAGGGGTTAAGGGTGCGCACTTGAGACGTCTATGTACTTGTCCACACAAACTTAACACGTAACTCCCGAACGACACCATTTTCTCTCAATCGAAGAACACGCTCCGCAGCCAATCAGTTAGACACCCAATCCCCCCGTTCCCACACCTGCCTCAGAGGCTTGTAACTGGAAATATTAAACACATCCCCTCACCACCCCTGATTTCATGCACCCTCCCCCTCCGCCTCCCCTCACCGTGCCCTCCACGCCTTTTAGCTTGTGCCTGCCCGTGCTGACGGCGGACAAGCCCTCGTGGTTCACCCGCCCCTGTGAGCCTTGCGCCGCCTCCCAACAGTCCTTGGAGCACAACACCTGGCAGCCACCATCAGCAACAACATTCAGACAACGTACACAACAGGCAGCAACCTGTAGCCGCAATTTCCAGTCAACATCAACACAGGCAAAAACAGGAACAAGAAATCAACGCAGGAAGAAGATATCGGATAGAACAAGATAACAACACAGAAACAAGAGATCAGATAACAGCATGCGCTTTGAGGACATGAGCGTGCCCCCCCTATCATGGCATGATGCTAGGGTCAAGTCGGCACCAGCAAGACATAAGGGGTTGTTTGAGGCCGAAGAGGGTGACATGAGGCTGAGGAGAGAGAGCCTCGTGGTTGCGGACCGCAACTTGAAGCAGACAGCATCAGCACCGCAACTTGCGTACAGCTTCTTATGTTCTGCAACTTGCGTACCGGATTTTGCGTACAGTTTTGAAGATATCGCACCTTGCATACAGCAACTTCCGTGACGCAATTGAATCAATCAACATGACTCCACGAGACCATCAACCTGCACTGCCTCCCCACCTGTCCCGTGGACGCCTTGGACGCAACCCTGGCCGCCTTGTTCATAGCGCGCCCTCGGTAGTCCATGCGGCCCGTCGTTGGGTTGACAGCAGCGGTGACTCGACCCAGGTCGCACCCAGCCTTGATGCGCAGGCCTGCAGGGTTCAAGGTTCAGGGTTCAAGGTTCAGCCTTGATAGGCAGGCCTGCCAGGTCTTAAGGTTCAGGGTTCAGGCTAATAGGGCAGGTCTGCAGGGTTTTATGTTCAAAGTTCAGCCTTGCTGCGCAGGCCGGCAGGGTCCAGGGTTCAGGGTCCAGCCTTGATGCGCAAGCCTGTTGAGTTAAGGTTCAGGGATCAGGCTTGGCGCGCTGGCCTGCAAGGTTTAAGGTTCAGGGTTCAGCCTTGCGGCCCAGGCCGGCAGGGTTTGGGTTACGGTTAGGCTTGATGTGTAGACGGGAAGGCGGGAGCAGGGTGACTGTTACATGCAAGGCAAGGGCCAGCTTATTTCCCCATGATTCGGCTACAGTTCAGCTACAATTTAGCTACCTCAATGCCTCCAGCACTCACTCTTGGCAACAGTCTGCTTCTGTATCCCTTTTGTATCCCAGCAACCTCACCGCCTGCCACTCACCCTTCGACCGCAACCAACCACTCCCCTTTTCAGCTCCAGCCCAAAGTCCCTGTCAATCCCCTGCAGGGCTTTTGGCATTTCCCCCCCCCTCTGTACCTCTTTGGTCGCCGATCGGCTGTGGTTGCATAGTTCATGCATTCCAGCATCCTCCCCCCCCTGCCGCTCACCCTTAGCCACGATCTTCTGCTGCATCCTCCCATCCGGCCTGCGCGCCCAGACCAGCATCTGCTCCCCCAGGTCATGCTGGAGCAGCTCCTTGGGCCACTCTTGCTCCACCATGGCGGACTGGCAGGCCAGGCACCAGCGCAGCGCGCCCTCGGGCCGGGGGAAGGCAGCCAGGACAAGGCCGCCCGAGGCCTGGACCAGGTAGCCACCGTTTGGCGACAGCTCGCGGGACGCAACCTGCGGGATGCCAGGTCCAGTGTTGAGGGTCTGGGTGAGGGTGAAGGGCGAAGTTTAAAATGTGGGGTAAAGAGTGAAGGGTTCAGACTTCAGGGTGGAGTGGAAGGGTTTAAGGTGAAGGATTAAGAGAGGGGTTTACAGTGGGGACCCATCCTCGACAGGTGTCAAGCATTCCCTGAGGGACACCATGCACACCAGGCCATACCAACACGCCAGAAAAGCAAGCTGGGATCACCTGGGCATGTGGACGCTCGAGGCAGTGGTAAACAGATATGCTCAGACCAGCATTCAAACCAACATCGCCGTAGGAGAGCACAGGCGTCTCTGGGATACAGGCGTCCAATAGTTCTTTTGACCTGCCCCCCTGAGCATAGCGTTGCAGTAGAAGAGCCCACAATTAATCTTCTGCCCCCGCGCCCCCCCTTGAGCACAGCGTTGCCATAGAAGGGCAGATGACAATCCCCTTCAGGCACCCTTTGAGACCACAGCATTGCAATACAGATGAGCGCCTGACAATTCTTTAGACCCGCCCCTTTGAGCACAGCGTTACAGTCGATGTGCTGCTGATAGTTCATGAGACCCTTGCCCCCTGGGAACTGGGAATTCCCCCCCCTGGGCACAGAGCTGCAAAATAACAAGAGATGGGTGTTTTCCCATTCCCACCATTCAGGCATCATCTGGCACACCTTGTGGAAGATGCCCAAGCAGTGGTCGGAGATACCGGGGAGATCTGTAGCTAGGTGCGACGCACCCGGGACGTACTGCAGCCATGAAATAAGGGTTTGCGATTTAGACGCTAGGGTTAAAGGTGAAGGGTTTAGGGTTCAGAAGCGATGCTTCCATCCAGGACATACTGCGGTCATGAAGGAAGGGTGTGCAATTTAGAGGCTAGGGTTCAGGGTCGGGGTGTGGTGGCCCCAGGAACATCCTGCGGAAATAAAGATGCGGAAATAAAAAAAAGTTTCTCATTTAGAGGGATTAGGGTCAAGGGTTTAGGTGTGATGCCCCCTTGACGTACTGCATCCATCAAGGAAGGGTTTCACATTTATAAAGGTTAGGGTCAGTGGTCTAGGTTTACTCCCCAGGGCAATACTGCAGCCTGATAGGCTTTGCAGTCAGCGTTTCTTTTTGGCTATGAATCCCCCTTCAGCAGGCCGCCCCGCGGCCGCCAAAGGCCGCGGGGTGGCCTGCTGAGACCAAACCTGGACCGGCCTACGACCGGTGCCCAAGGCAGTTTCGCTGGTGCCACAACTGGGGCCTCTGGCCAGAGGCCAGAGTGTAGCTGACATGCAGATGTGCCACGCAAAAAGAAACAATGTTCTCAGTACAAAGTAGCGCAGCACTGCCTGCCTGATCGCACCAGGTAAGCTGCAGAGATGAGGCCGATGGGCGCGTCCAGTGTGCCCGCGGTGACTTGCAAGCCAGACCTGACGGACGGCTCCTCCGGCTGGTGGAAGAAGACCAGTCGGCAGGCAATGGACAGGTCCAGGACCTGCACACACAAGCAGGAGGGGCTAGGTCAGGGCTAGGTCAGAGCTAGGTCAGGGCTAGGTTTGTGGGGAGAACAGAGGGGTCAGGGGTCAAGGTGCATCAACTGAAATACGTATGTGGGGGCTACCGCCAGGTGTCGGTGCATATACTTCCGGCTGGTGGAAGGAGACCAGTTGGCAATAGGAGACCAGGGTCACAGACCGGATGATTGGTTTTAATGTGCACCATAGAAAGCCTGCAGGGTGCTAGGCAGGCACCACTGGGCCGCTGGGGGCCGGACCTGCGCACACAAGCAAGAGGGGCAACAGAGGGCTCGGAAATCGGCTCGTTCTTTTGTTGAAATGGGCACCGACAGGCTACACAGTTAGGACGCAATGATTTACACGCAGCCTGGCCTGGTCACCTCTGACAAAACACATGGAAAAAGCAATGCTAAAAGCAACATGGTCTTGGGACGGAGATGTTTTTTACACCTGGAAACTGAGGAGCAATTGAAATGAAAAAACGATGACATTCCAACATGGCCTTGTCGGTGATGATTCATTAAGTTCAAATCCGGACGCCATCCTGAGTGCCCATGGCATTCGGATTCAGCTGCCTGCTGTAGCGCCCGCCTGCTCGCAGAATGCAAGCCATCTCAACACCGGGCCGGCGTCCTAGTCAGAGTGCTGTTTGAGCACGCACCAGACCACCTTTGTGGGGGAAAAGCCCTAGGGTAGCCGCCAAAGGTACCAAACGGGGACGGAATCACGACCGGCCCAAGCAGCAGGCACCTTGCTGCTCCATGCCCTACCAGCGCACTGCACCAAGCCCTGCCGGCTGTAGGCCAGGCTGCAGTCGAAGTGTAGCTGAAGGACCCTGCACCCAACACTGATGTCTCTATCAGGCATTGCTGCATGCCGCCCTGGCTCAGCCCCCACCCCCCCTTTTTCCCTTTCGTCATACCCTTATATGCTCCTCATTTCATACAGAACCACACACACCATTCCTCCCTGCCACCCATCTGCATGCACGAGGCATTCTAACCTCATGCATGCCGATGATTCCCCCCCCATCCTGTCCAGCCCCCTCCCTTTTGCTCGACACGCATCGCCCCCCCCCCCCCCACCTGGTACAGAGCCACGCACCGACCGCTGATGGGCCTGGCGTGGCTCGAAAACGAAGGCGGGTACATGGGATCGCTGGGCAGGCGCAGCAACTGGAGACGCGCAAAGGCCGGGGGTGTTCCCCGGCTGGACGCCTGCATCGCCTGCCGCACCAACTGGTCCACGGCTGGCGAGGCCGGGCGCGGTGCGCCGCTGCTGCTGGCCTCGAGTTCCGGGTACGGCGCCCTTGTGCAGCCCTGCGTCACGTCACTAGGCTCTTCCGGCGAAGCGTTCCCTCCGCCTCCCTGCCCCACATCGGTCAGAACGAGAGGCGAGAGGCAGCAATAGGTGTCTGGCACCTCGGACAGGCCGGCCGCGGGAGGCGCCGCGCTGGGCTGCTGCGCGACCTCGCTGGCAGTGTGCCGCCGTCTGACCTCGGGCGCCAGGGGCTTGCCAGCCATCGCAGCGCTCAAGATGCCCTGCGGCCTGTCGGCTAGAGACGGCGGCGGCTGCGTCTGGACCCCCCTGAGCGGGATCGGAGAGGAGACTGGGCCTTCCTTGGCCTTGTACCCCAGACGAGATGGCACGGAGAACGGGCGACTGGCCACAGCGGGGACCGGGGAGTCAACCCCTGCAGCGTCTGCAGCAGAGGCAGATCGTTGGTCGGCTTTATAAGGGCTGCCGGAGGAGCCGTCCAGATCAGCTGCCGAAGCAGGGAGCGCGGGCGCCGCCAGGCGCGACCGCAGCTGCGGGCTAGTGTTGGGGGATCCCGTGGATCGCCGGTGGCCCTTGCGGGACCTGGACATGTCGGGGAGGCTGTTCAGCAAGCCCGCGCCTCTGCCAGAGGGGGACGAGGCGTCGTCGCCGCTCGCCTCTGCCGCCGCGTCCGAGGCCTGCCGCGAGAGGTTCTGCGAGGACTGGATCGAGCCGAAGCGCGTGAACGGGACGGGCCGCAGCGGCTGCTTTGGCGGAGAGGGCGCAGCGAGCGGGCTCGAAGGAGCGGTCACGCGCTTCGGCAGCGAACGGACCGTCGAGAGCGGCGGCCCGTAGGACGCCGCGCCCGCCTCGTCCCAAATGAGCGCGGGGAACGTGCGGCTGGCGGTCCTCGCGTCGCGCATCTGGTCAGAGTTGAACGACCGCGTGGCGCGCTTCAAGTCGGGCGGGGACTGGTTCTCCCACCATGCCATTCGCATCAGTGCCTGGTTGAGGATGCCGAAGGAGGGAGCAGATCCTAGGGTCGGGGACCCGGGAGCGGAGCGGAATAGGTCCCCAGAGCGGGCGTTCGATTCCGCTGTTTGAGAATAAAATGTTGGGGTTGGCAAGGAGTGCTCGACGGCGAAACCGCTAAGGAGATGGTCACCCTGAGGGAGGAGACGGGGAAGAGGATCAGGGGTGGGTGAGGAGGGAGGAGGAGACGGTGCAGAGGTTCAGGGGTGGGTGAGGAGGGGGGGAGGGGGGCAGGGGGACAGGTATAGGGGTTGTTAGAAGGAGACGGGGGAGAGGTAAACGGTTGAGGAGGAGGCAGGGCGGAGGTGAAGGGGTGAGGAAGGAGCGGTAAGGAAGGAGGGGTAAGGGCAGAGGTCAAGGGGTGGGGAAAAAGGAGATGGGGGGCACGAGTAAATGGGTTGGGGGGTGAGGGAGGATGGGGGGGAGAGGCCTGTGAATGGGGGTGGGGTGGAGAGGCAGAAGCACAGGGGCCATGCTGAATGACGTGTCAGAAGTATCAGAGGAGCATCATTGAAGATGGTAGCCAGCATCACATTCCAAACCATTTGGGCCCATGAGCACCCGACAGAGCAGGCAAATAAGTAGGGTTGAGAAATAAGGCTGAACCCTCAACCCAGAGCATCACCTTACACCAAATCCTGAACTAAACCCTGGACTAAATCCCTACCTCGAACCCTTCACCCATGAGCCCATGCCAGCGTTTGAAAACAAGAAGGAATTTTTAGCAGTTTCAAGGTATAGTTCATGGCTAAGGCCAGGCCCCAGCACCCGAACTCTACCTTGCACCAAACCCTGACCTCTACCTTAAAATTAAACCCATGAACCCATGCCAGTGTTTGCAAACGAGTAGGGTTACGAGTTAAGGCTAACCCCTTAGGCCTGCACTAAACCATGACATGAACTGTTACCCCAGATCCAGACCTGCTACCCCAAACCAATGAGCCTCTGACTTTGTTTACAATTACCTAGGGTCGAGAGTTTAGGCTAGACCCTGAACTTATCCCTTGTCGTGAACCTCCAACCCATGACAGTGCTTGAAACATGCAAACCTTCAACCCATGACAGTGCTTGAAAAATGCAAACCTTTAACCCATGACAGTGCTTGAAAATGCATTCCGTTGGTGCATCCTAATCCAGCCTGAATCCCAGCATGGCCAAACCCGTGCCATCAGCTGAGAGGTGGGGAGACGGCGTGGGGAGATGGCGTGCCCTGGCTCTGCTGGGCTCTGCTCAGCCGATTGCCCCACAGGTTTAGAGGGGCAATGATTCTGGTAGGACACACTGTTTCATAATCAGCGAGGCAATAGGAGATCTTTAACCCATGCCGTCAGCTGAGGCGGCGTGCAAAGCATCGAGCTCCTCCGTCCTGTTCAGCCACAAATAGCCATGGACATGACGGACCCGAATTTCAACACCCGCCGGCACTGCCAGTGTGCTCCTTCTCAAAAACCGCCTGGGGCTGAAAAGCATCCGGCCCTGCTCCAGGGGTTCTACGCTGCTCCGTGCCCCCTGCCTCCCTTCCTACTGCATACGCCCCCCTCAATGCTGTTCCATGCTCCCCCTCCCTCTCTCTCACTCCTGCATGCAACACCCACGCCCTCTGCCCGACCCCCCTACCATGTGCAGGGCCACGGCTGGGTTCTTCATGTCATCCAGGCGCAGCTGCCGGAACGTGCTGGCGGCCATCAACACCTGGAGGAGGTGAAGTTTTGAAACCTTTGACAGTTACATGACAGTTACATTTGAACTGCTAGACTGTGCTGGCAGCCATCAACACCTGGAGGAGGCGGGGTTGTGTTCAGGCTTTCAGTTACATGACAGTTACACTTCAACTGCTGGATTGTGCTGGCAGCCATCCACACCTGGAGGAGGAGGGGGCGTATTGATACCCCGCTCAGTTACATACAGTTGCACTTCAGCTGCTAGACTGAGCTGGCATCCCTCAACACCTGGGAGAGGCCGGTGTCATGTTCCGGCATTTCAGCTACATTTCAGCTACATTTCGGCCGGCGCATACATATATATGAGCAGCCCAGCAGCTCAGCAGCAGCAGGGTCCCATCCAGTGAACCCCAAGCCCTTCACACATGCACTGAAGCGGCACCAATTTTATTATCCCAAAAATCATTTATTTGAACGCTTCGCACAAGATTCCTCACCTGGCCAGGGTATGCAGCTAAGGCGATCACGCGCGTCGAATCCAGGGCGACCGCGCCGTAACGCCGGCGCAACAGCCTGCCAGACGGGGCGCAGCTGAACCACGCCTTGAAGCGGCTGCCTCGGCTGTCCTTCACGGCGGCGCCCTCCTCGTCGCCTACGCCCGACAGGATCCCGATCGATACGCCTAGCCCCCGCCTCACCAGCAGCCGCTCGCCGGCGTCGGCGGGGCCTTGGTTTTGCGGCGGGTCGGAGGCGTGGACGAGGTCGTACTTCTGGCGCAGGTACTCCTGCCAGATCAAGCCCGGAAAGGCGCTCTCGCCCTCCGCACTGCCGCCGCCCCCGTCAGCAGTGGGCAGCCTAGCGCCAGAAGTCCCTGAGGCGGGCTGGTACGCCTGCAGCGACGGCCGACGCTCGCGGCTGCCGCGCTGCTGCCGAGGGCTGGGGAACTCCGAGTCGGCGGCCAGCGACGGAGATCCTTTGGGAACAGCCACCACCGGCTGTCCGGTGGATCTGGGAGAGAAGCTGGTCCGCAGCATGCGCATGAGTTTCTTTCCGGGGCTCGTGTGCTTCCCGCCTGCGAGCCCGCCCCTACTCCCGCTGGCGTCACCGTGGCCGTGGCCGTGGCCGCCGCCGCCTCGCATCACGAGCTCGTTGTACATGTTGGAGAAGTGGTCCTGCTTTGAGGCCATTGTCGCTGCCTCCTCCTCCGAGGGGTCCGCCTCGCGGCAGGCAGACAGCCGGTTCCACATGGCCGCGACGTCCGAGGCCGACTTGGCGCCACTTGCGCCTAACATCACAGGCTGCGTCATGATCGTTGACCTCGACAGCGACAGCGACCGGGCCGTCTTCGAAGCTGCCAGCATGCTCTGTGCGAACGAGACCTCGGAGAATAGCGTGGCCGCGCTCTCCGAACTGTTGGGCAGCGCCTGGAAGCCCCCCTCACCGTCCTCGAGGGCGTGCCACGCCAGCGTTTCCTTCGCCCACGCTTCGCAGGCGTCCGGGTGCTGCAGAAGCTCCGCGGGCCAGGCAGCAGAGTTCATAAGCTCCACCTGGCAGGCGATTGCGTACGACGACGCGTCTTGGGCCGTGTGGAAGGCGATTGTGACCGCACCCTCATCCGCTGGAGCATGCGCCAGCTAAGATGGCAAGGAGGAGAGAAGAGCAGGTGAGCAAGAAACACCAGGCAGATCTACCCAGCAGCAGCAGCACGGGCAGGTGTGAAAGAGTGGAGTAGAGGGTGATTTGGAAGGGTGATTAGAGGCAGATCCACCCAGAAGCGTCACCCCTGCAGGTTTGGAGACAGTGGAACAGAGGATGATTCGAGAAGGTGACTCAAAGCAGATCCGCCCAGCAGATCCACCTGTGCAGATCTGACTAACGACCAGGCTGGACTGCAACCTTTGATGACCTGAGCCAGCTGGGGGCCATGTACTGTGGTTCACGGTTGAGCAGGTCAGCAGCATGGGATAGCTTACGTGAGCGTTGACAAGGTTCCAACGCACGCCAAGGATATATCAGGTAATGACCCTTGGAGGATATCACGGCGCGTCGCAAAGAGATCAGGTAATGATCCTCAGAGCAAGACCTAGTACATGCCAAACAGATCAGATAGTGATACTCGGAGCTTATATCACCGCATTCCAAGCAGATGACAATCCACAAGAGGACTTTACCTGACTGCTGATCTTGACTCAAAAGGAACGAGGGTCATTCATCAAGGCTGATCAGAGGCCAACCAGAGTTTGATCAGAGCAAGCATATCTGGACTCTGCCAAAGTCACAACAGTGATGCAGCCGAGCATGGGAGCAGGTCCTCGAGCGTGCTTACCTCCTCATCCCCGTCACCCTCTGCTTGCTGCGCGATCTCGTATCCCTTGAACTTGGACAGCTTGCTGCGCATCATCACCCGGTAGGTTTCCAGCGCCGCCGCCACGACTGGTGCAGGAAGCTCCCTATCCAGCTTGGCCAGACCCTAAATCAGCAGTGGAGGCAGGGTTGAGGGTTTTAGGGTTTATGGGCAGCAGGTTGATGGCACCATTCAAATGAAGAGCACGGCCCTGCCTCTGGCCCTGCTGCTCCCTTGGACACCCTGCGTAGGGCTGCCAGCAGCGTTGCCTCGGGGCAAGGGGGCAGATGCGGTATGATTGAAGGACACATATGAGCTGAATGTGGGGCTAAGGATGGGAGATCCTTTACGATCTTGGCCAGACCCTGAAGCAGCGGTGGAGGCATTGGGCAGCAGGTTGATGGCACCACTCAGGTGAAGAGCACCGCAACCCTTGGGGCAAGGGGGCAGATGCGGTATGATTGGGGGGTACACATGAGCTGAATATGGGGCTGAGGGAGGGGGATCCTTGACGGGCTTGGCCAGAACCTGGAGCAAAGGAGGTAAGCCAGATTCCTAACAGGTGTGTGCCGGCAGGGCATAGCAGCGACACTCCCACACATAGCAAGGCCCAGCATTGGCGGGAGCTGCGGACAGCTGGTAGGCCATGCACTGTAAAAGCAGAACATTGCAGCGACACTCCCTCTCATAGCATTGCAGCGGTACTCCCACTCGTAGCTTTGCAGCGGCAGGAGCACTTGCGGGCAACGGCAATGTCTCCTGCCACTCTGCCAGCAGTCCAGTTTCAAAGCTGCTTGTCACAGGATATCTCACAACTTGAAAACAAACAATCTATTTTAGGCGGCAGTGGCTACCCGTGATCGAGGGACACCAGTAGAAAGCAAACTGCTAGCCACATGTTAAGTAGGTGCCTCATGATGAACTAGATGCAGTAATGAAAACTGAGATGAGGCAAATCCAACTCCCTCATGACGGCCATGACACACAGCGTGGCAGAGAAGCTCCCACAAAGAGCATTGCAGCCATGCTCCCAGATACATGGCAAGCCTATTGGAAAGTGGCAGTGCACCAGGGTAGTCATGGCAAGCCTACCAGAAGTACGCGGCAGTGCACCCTGGAAATGGCCAGCCTATCAGAACGTGGGAGTGCACCCGGGAAGATTGTCTGCCTACCAGGAGTATGTGGAAGTACACCATGGGAATGGCCAGCCTATCAGAACGTGGGAGTGCACCCGGGAAGATTGTCTGCCGACCAGGAGTATGTGGGAGTACACCATGGAAATGGCCAGCCTATCAGAATGTGGGAGTGCACCCGGGAAAATTGTCTGCCGACCAGGAGTATGTGGAAGTACACCATGGGAATGGCCAGCCTATCAGAACGTGGGAGTGCACCCGGGAAGATTGTCTGCCTACCAGGAGTATGTGGAAGTACACCATGGGAATGGCCAGCCTATCAGAACGTGGGAGTGCACCCGGGAAGATTGTCTGCCTACCAGGAGTATGTGGGAGTACACCATGGGAATGGCCAGCCTATCAGAACGTGGGAGTGCACCCGGGAAGATTGTCTGCCGACCAGGAGTATGTGGGAGTACACCATGGAAATGGCCAGCCTATCAGAACGTGGGAGTGCACCCGGGAAGATTGTCTGCCTACCAGGAGTATGTGGGAGTACACCATGGAAATGGCCAGCCTATCAGAACGTGGGAGTGCACCCGGGAAGATTGTCTGCCTACCAGGAGTATGTGGAAGTACACCATGGAAATGGCCAGCCTATCAGAACGTGGGAGTGCACCCGGGAAGATTGTCTGCCGACCAGGAGTATGTGGGAGTACACCATGGAAATGGCCAGCCTATCAGAACGTGGGAGTGCACCCGGGAAGATTGTCTGCCGACCAGGAGTATGTGGAAGTACACCATGGGAATGGCCAGCCTATCAGAACGTGGGAGTGCACCCGGGAAGATTGTCTGCCTACCAGGAGTATGCAGGAGTACACCATGGGAATGGCCAGCCTATCAGAACGTGGGAGTGCACCCGGGAAGATTGTCTGCCGACCAGGAGTATGTGGGAGTACACCATGGGAATGGCCAGCCTATCAGAATGTGGGAGTGCACCCGGGAAGATTGTCTGCCTACCAGGAGTATGCAGGAGTGAACCAGTGCGGTTATTGCCAGCCTATCAGAACGTGGGAGTGCACCCGGGAAGATTGTCTGCCTACCAGGAGTATGCAGGAGTGAACCAGTGCGGTTATTGCCAGCCCCTACCGGAACATGAGAGTGCAAAATGAAACATGGCCAGCCTATTGGAACGTGGGAGTGCACCCAGGTGGTCATGGGCTTGTTCGCTGGAGCAATGATGTGGCCGGTCAAGGTCCCAAAGAGGGAAAATCAGCGTTTTCTTGTTCAAGGTCGTACATTGGATTTTGAAGTCGATCCCACCAGTTTTCATATAATATAACTCTCTGCCTACCGGAACGTGAGAGTGCACCAGGGTGGTGGTCGGTCCGTTGGCCGGAGCAATGATGTGGCCGGACAAGGTCCTGCGTCGATGCCTTTGGCTGCAAGGGGAAGGTGTTGGGGGCAGGGAGCAGCCCTCAGATCTGAAGGCAACACGTTCATGGTGGTGCACGTGAGGGAGCAGCCCTCAGATCTGGCTCACATGAGGGAGCAGCCCTCAGACCACAAGGCAACACATTCATGGTGGGTGCACATGACTGATGGACGCAAACTACCCTCAACATATCGATAGCAGCGGGTTTCCTGATCTGTCGAAGCCTGTCCTGGACTCCTGGTCCAAATCTATATGCACAGTCTCATACTAGTATAGCTAGGACCAGGGGGCTAGGACCGTGATGAGCAGCATCGGGATCCGGTAGGCAGAGATCTATCCTGGATACCCGCTACTTGTCCTTATCCATGCACAGCAGTCCTGGAGGACATCCGTGTGGATCGTGTGCCATGAAGTAAGCCAGCAGCAATGCTAAGACCGTGTGATGAGCAGCATCGGGATCCAGTAAGCAAAGAAGTGTCATGAATATCCTCAACCTGTCCTGGTACATTTTTTGACGCTCCCTGTACACACCCGACAACATCCTCTCACGGGAAATAGGCTAGCACAGCCAGAACCATGAAGAGGCTAGTCTAGGGTTAAGGGTTTATCTGTCCTTTTACACATCCAACAACGTCCTCTCACATGAAGAAGGCCAGCACCACAGCCAGGACCGTGATGAGCACCACCGGGATGAGGTAGGCCGAGATCTGTTTCGTCGAACTGCCAGGAAAGACCAGGATGATCGGCGGCGCGTCAGGGGCCTTCGGCGGGATGGGAGGCGAGGGGCTGGGCGGGCTCGGGGGCGGTGGCGAGGGAGGGGTGAACCCAAGTGTTGTCCTGAGTCATCCAGAGGGAGGAGCAAAGTGAGATGAGCACAGGTGATGGTGAATGCATTGTTAGTGCATGGCTTTGGGATTGCATGGCGTTGTCCTGACACATATAGGAGTAGCAACAGCGAGATGAGCGCAAGTAGGTTAGAAAACGTTGCATGGCTTCGGGAGTGCATGGCTTTGGGATCCCATTGCGGAGTAAGTGCATGGCTTTGAGATCGCATTGCGCTGGGAGTGCATGGTTAGGGCCGTGCAAGGCTTTTGAGGCACGTTTGAGTGACAGACATGTGTCGTGACACGCCTTCACAAAGGCAACATGAGGGCTGAGGCTGCCAACAGAACACGTCCGTCCGAGGACCAGCGATGCGCGCCTCCCCATCTCTGGAGGCAAAGATCCTCCGCGGCGCCCTTTGACGCCGTAAGGACTTAAAATCCGAAACCATCGGCTCTGCAAAAAATTGCTCCCCAGTCAAAGATTCAATTAAAAAAGATTACGGTAATGACAGCTTCCCCCCTCACCAGTACTGCTGCCTCAAATCCATCAAGGTGCCCATGGTGCCGTTCACGCCCACAGTAATCTGCAGGGGTTAGGCGCCAGGAGGGTTAAGGGTTAGGGTTTAGGGTTTAAACCCAAATTAATCTGCAGGGGTTCGGCGCCAGGAGGGTAAAGGGTTAGGGTTTAGGGTTTGAACCCACATTAATCTGCAGGGGTTAGGCGCCAGGAGGGTAAAGGGTAAAGGGTTTAGGGTTTGAACCCACATTAATCTGCAGGGGTTAGGCGCCAGGAGGGTTAAGGTTAAGGGTTTAGGGTTTGAACCCACATTAATCTGCAGGGGTTCGGCGCCATGAGGGTTAAGGGTTAGGGTTTAGGGTATGAACCCACATTAATCTGCAGGGGTTAGGCGCCAGGAGGGTTACGGTTAGGGTTTAGGGTATGAACCCACATTAATCTGCAGGGGTTCGGCGCCAGGAGGGTTAAGGGTTGTGGTATAGGGTTTACACCCACAGTAATCTGCAGGGGTTAGGCACCAAGAGGGTTAAGAGTTATAATTTAGGGTTTAAATCCACAGTAATCTGCAGGGGTTAGGCGCCAGGAGTGTTAAGGGTTGTGGTATAGGGTTTAAATCCACAGTAATCTGCAGGGGTTAGGCACCAGGAGTGTTAAGGGTTGTGGTATAGGGTTTAAATCCACAGTAATCTGCAGGGGTTAGGCACCAGGAGTGTTAAGGGTTGTGGTATAGGGTTTAAATCCACAGTAATCTGCAGGGGTTAGGCGCCAGGAGTGTTAAGGGTTGTGGTATAGGGTTTACACCCACAGTAATCTGCAGGGGTTAGGCGTCAGGAGTGTTAAGGGTTGTGGTATAGGGTTTACACCCACAGTAATCTGCAGGGGTTAGGCACCAAGAGGGTTAAGAGTTATAATTTAGGGTTTACACCCACAGTAATCTGCAGGGGTTAGGCGCCAGGAGTGTTAAGGGTTGTGGTATAGGGTTTACACCCACATTAATCTGCAGGGGTTCGGCGCCAAGAGGGTTGAGGGTTAGGGTTTAGGGTTTAAACCCACAATAATCTGCAGGGGTTAGGCGCCAGGAGTGTTAAGGGTTGTGGTATAGGGTTTACACCCACAGTAATCTGCAGGGGTTAGGCACCAAGAGGGTTAAGAGTTATGATTTAGGGTTTAAATCCACAGTAATCTGCAGGGGTTTGGCACCAAGCGGGAGGGGGACAGGGCAGAGGAGTTGGTGGGCGGCAGCCGGGGGCATGGGCAGAGCAAGCAAGGGGTCTGCTGCAATGATTGCTGCTGGCCTGGCCTGTTGCAATCCATGTTGCAGGCCTGCTGCTGGCCTGGCCTGATTCAATCAATGTTGCTGCCTCCCCACGGACCTGCCTTGTTGCTCCGGATGCTTCTTGGCACTGCCGCTCCCTCTTACATGGGTGAGTATGCCGGGGGGTTTACCCTAGACCAAAACCCCCAAAGTTAGCACTGCCCCCCACCTCTTACATTGGTGAGCATGCCGAACTTCCCCGTCATGGCCGACATCGCCACATCGATCGAAGTCTTGTTGGTCGTCACGTTGTAGGCGGCCTCCTCAACCACCTGTGAGCAATACAGGGTTTAGAGTTCAGTGTGAAGTTGCTTACTTGGAGGGTGGGGTTAAGTTGGGGTTTGGTGTTAGGTTGGTGACTGAACCCCAAACTATTGCAGGTTTGCATGATCAAGTGGCGTGGGCTCACCAATAAAAAGCTTGGCATGCCAGTTAGAGAGCCGGCTCAGAGTAACCCGAGCACACAGGCCCAGTCATACCCTTCACTTCAAATAAAAATTGAACCCTAATCAGGGTAACCCGAGCACACTGGCCCAGTCACACCCTTCACTTCAACAACAAAAAAAATTGAACCCTAATAAGGGTATCCCGAGCACACTGGCCCAGTCACACCCTTCAGTTAAACAAAATCCTTAACCCTAATCAGGGTAAACCGAGCAGTGACCCAAGCAGCGGGGCTTGCTGACCCAAGCCCCCATGGACGTGATCAAGCTGAAGAACTGCAGAAACTCACCAGGCAACGGTAGGTGGACATGTTGATAGCACTAAGGGTCCAGGCTTTAGAAAAAAAAGGATGAGGCTGAACCCTACCCATCTCCCCTGAACCCTACCTGTTGCCCCTGAACCCTAAACGCCCCCCCCTAAACCCTACCCGTCCCCCCTAAGCCCCACCCGTCCCCCCTAAACCCTATCCATCCCCTCTGAACCCTACCTGTCCCCCCCCGAACCCTACCTTTCCCCCCTAAACCCTACCCGACCCCCCCTAAACCCTACCCGTCCCCCCCTTATCCCTACGCGTCCCCCCTAAACCCTACCCACCCCCACTGAACCCTACCTGTCCCCCCCGAACCCTACCTTTCCCCTCTAAACCCTACCCCCCCTGAACCCACCAGTCCCCCCTGAACCCTACCCGTCCCCCCTAAACCCTACCCGTCCCCCTGAACCCTACCTGTCCCTCCCAAACCCTGCCCGTCTCCCCTGAACCCTACCCATCCCCCCTAAACCCTACCTGTCACCCCTGAACCCTACCCGTCTTCCCCTGAACCCTACCCGTCTCCCCCTAAACCCTACCCGTTACCCTGAACCTTACCCGTCACTCCTTAACCCTGCCTGTCCCCCCTGAACCCTACCTGTCCCCCCTGAACCCTACCCGCCCCCCATGAGCCCATTCCCGACCCGCCTGAACCCTACCTATCCCCCCTGAACACTACCCATCCCCCCTTAACCCTACTCGTCCCCCCTGAAACCTACCCATCCCCCCTGAACCCTATCCGTCCCCCCTGAACCCTACCCGTCCCCCCTGAATCCTATCCGTCCCCCCTTAACCCTAAACCCACCCCAGCTCACCAGACGGTAGTAGGTGGACATGTCGATGGCTATGTCCAGCGCGTGGTTCGGCTCCATGTATGCCTTCATGAAGGCGGTCAGGTACTGCTGGGTCATGTTCAGATTGTAGCTGCACACAATGAGCAGGCAGGAGGGTTATGCTGGGTAGTGTTGAGGATTGAGCTGCACACAATAAGCAGGCAGGAGGGTTATGCTGGGTAGTGTTGAGGATTGAGCTGCACACAATAAGCAGGTAGGAGGGTTATGCTGGGTAGTGTTGAGGATTGAGCTGCACAATAAGCAGGCAGGAGGGTTATGCTGGGTAGTGTTGAGGATTGAGCTGCACACAATAAGCAGGCAGGAGGGTTATGCTGGGTAGTGTTGAGGATTGAGCTGCACACAATAAGCAGGCAGGAGGGTTATGCTGGGTAGTGTTGAGGATTGAGCTGCACAAAATAAGCAGGCAGGAGGGTTATGCTGGGTAGTGTTGAGGATTGAGCTGCACACAATAAGCAGGCAGGAGGGTTATGCTGGGTAGTGTTGAGGATTGAGCTGCACACAATAAGCAGGTAGGAGGGTTATGCTGGGTAGTGTTGAGGATTGAGCTGCACAATAAGCAGACAGGAGGGTTATGCTGGGTAGTGTTGAGGATTGAGCTGCACACAATAAGCAGGCAGGAGGGTTATGCTGGGTAGTGTTGAGGATTGAGCTGCACACAATGAGCAGGCAGGAGGGTTATGCTGGGTAGTGTTGAGGATTGAGCTGCACACAATAAGCAGGCAGGAGGGTTATGCTGGGTAGTGTTGAGGATTGAGCTACACACAATAAGCAGGTAGGAGGGTTAAGCTGGGTAGTGTTGAGGATTGAGCTGCACACAATAAGCAGGCAGGAGGGTTATGCTGGGTAGTGTTGAGGATTGAGCTGCACACAATAAGCAGGCAGGAGGGTTAAGCTGGGTAGTGTTGAGGATTGAGCTGCACACCTTCAGCAGGCAGTTGGGTACCAGACTCGATTTTCCTCTGCGAACGAGAAACAAACACAGTTTCCAGCGGAAATGCTCTTCATTGGATACCATTTTTGACGTCCCGAAGGTCCTTTTCCCGCTGGAGTTGTGGCATTCAAAATGCGTGGCAGCAAAGAAAACATGGATTTCTCGTTGAGGCCAAGGACGTCTACGGTATGGTACTGCTGGGCAGGTATTGTTCAGGTTGTAGCTTCGCAAACATGAAACAGGCAGTCGAGTACTGCTGGGCAGAGGAGGGGCCACAGCTGCATACTAAACCCTTTACCCTAAACTAGGCAGAGGAGGAGTCGCAGCTGCACACACACAGGCATGTCGCGACACCGCAACACATCAGCTTAAAGAGACTGCTGCGGGGACGGGGGGAGGGGAAGGGGCAGGGGGGAGTCTTCCCTTCCATAGGTGGTCGCCACCAGGCACACCCCCGGAAGCTGATTTGACATGCACAAAATAAACGCTCTGTGCCAGGCCTGGCTTTTGCCTGTGAGCCATAGTGCCATTTCTCCCTAGCAAGAGACCCACTCACGTCCAATTTGTAACAAAAAATCGACATGCCAGGCCTGGCTTTTGCCTGTGAGCCATGGTGCCATTTCCCCCTAGCAGGAGACCCACTCACGTCCAATTTGTAACAAAAAAACGACATGCCAGGCCTGGCTTTTGCCTGTGAGCCATGGTGCCATTTCCCCCTAGCAGGAGACCCACTCACGTCCAATTTGTAACAAAAAACGACATGCCAGGCCTAGCATTTGCCTGTGAGCCATGGTGCCATTTCCCCCTAGCAAGAGACCCACTCACGTCCAATTTGTAACAAAAAAACGACATGCCAGGCCTGGCTTTTGCCTGTGAGCCATAGTGCCATTTCCCCCTAGCAAGAGACCCACTCACGTCCAATTTGTAACAAAAAAACGACATGCCAGGCCTGGCTTTTGCCTGTGAGCCATAGTGCCATTTCCCCCTAGCAGGAGACCCACTCACGTCCAATTTGTAACAAAAAAAACGACATGCCAGGGCTGGCTTTCGCCTGTGAGCCATAGTGCCATTTCCCCCTAGCAAGAGACCCACTCACGTCCAATTTGTAACAAAAAAACGACATGCCAGGCCTGGCTTTTGCCTGTGAGCCATAGTGCCATTTCCCCCTAGCAAGAGACTCCACTTACGTCCAATTTGTAACAAAAAAACGACATGCCAGGCCTAGCATTTGCCTGTGAGCCATAGTGCCATTTCCCCCTAGCAAGAGACCCACTCACGTCCAATTTGTAACAAAAAAACGACATGCCAGGCCTGGCTTTTGCCTGTGAGCCATGGTGCCATTTCCCCCTAGCAAGAGACCCACTCACGTCCAATTTGTAACAAAAAAACGACATGCCAGGCCTGGCTTTTGCCTGTGAGCCATAGTGCCATTTCCCCCTAGCAGGAGACCCACTCACGTCCAATTTGTAACAAAAAAACGACATGCCAGGCCTAGCATTTGCCTGTGAGCCATGGTGCCATTTCCCCCTAGCAAGAGACCCACTCACGTCCAATTTGTAACAAAAAAACGACATGCCAGGCCTGGCTTTTGCCTGTGAGCCATAGTGCCATTTCCCCCTAGGAAGAGACCCACTCACGTCCAATTTGTAACAAAAAAAACGACATGCCAGGCCTAGCATTTGCCTGTGAGCCATGGTGCCATTTCCCCCTAGCAAGAGACCCACTCACGTCCAATTTGTAACAAAAAAACGACATGCCAGGCCTAGCATTTGCCTGTGAGCCATGGTGCCATTTCCCCCTAGCAAGAGACCCACTCACGTCCAATTTGTAACAAGAAAAACGACATGCCAGGCCTAGCATTTGCCTGTGAGCCATGGTGCCATTTCCCCCTAGCAAGAGACCCACTCACGTCCAATTTGTAACAAAAAAAACGACATGCCAGGCCTGGCTTTTGCCTGTGAGCCATAGTGCCATTTCCCCCTAGCAAGAGACCCACTCACGTCCAATTTGTAACAAAAAAACGACATGCCAGGCCTAGCATTTGCCTGTGAGCCATGGTGCCATTTCCCCCTAGCAAGAGACCCACTCACGTCCAATTTGTAACAAAAAAACGACATGCCAGGCCTAGCATTTGCCTGTGAGCCATGGTGCCATTTCCCCCTAGCAAGAGACCCACTCACGTCCAATTTGTAACAAAAAAACGACATGCCAGGCCTGGCTTTTGCCTGTGAGCCATAGTGCCATTTCCCCCTAGCAAGAGACCCCACTTACGTCCAATTTATAACAAAAAAACGACATGCCAGGCCTAGCATTTGCCTGTGAGCCATAGTGCCATTTCCCCCTAGCAAGAGACCCACTCACGTCCAATTTGTAACAAAAAAACGACATGCCAGGCCTGGCTTTTGCCTGTGAGCCATGGTGCCATTTCCCCCTAGCAAGAGACCCACTCACGTCCAATTTGTAACAAAAAACGACATGCCAGGCCTGGCTTTTGCCTGTGAGCCATAGTGCCATTTCCCCCTAGCAAGAGACCCACTCACGTCCAATTTGTAACAAAAAAAACGACATGCCAGGCCTAGCATATGCCTGTGAGCCATGGTGCCATTTCCCCCTAGCAAGAGACCCACTCACGTCCAATTTGTAACAAAAAAACGACATGCCAGGCCTAGCATTTGCCTGTGAGCCATGGTGCCATTTCCCCCTAGCAAGAGACCCACTCACGTCCAATTTGTAACAAAAAAAACGACATGCCAGGCCTAGCATTTGCCTGTGAGCCATGGTGCCATTTCCCCCTAGCAAGAGACCCACTCACGTCCAATTTGTAACAAAAAAACGACATGCCAGGCCTGACTTTTGCCTGTGAGCCATGGTGCCATTTCCCCCTAGCAAGAGACCCACTCACGTCCAATTTGTAACAAAAAAACGACATGCCAGGCCTGGCTTTTGCCTGTGAGCCATAGTGCCATTTCCCCCTAGCAAGAGACCCACTCACGTCCAATTTGTAACAAAAAAACGACATGCCAGGCCTAGCATTTGCCTGTGAGCCATGGTGCCATTTCCCCCTAGCAAGAGACCCACTCACGTCCAATTTGTAACAAAAAAACGACATGCCAGGCCTAGCATTTGCCTGTGAGCCATGGTGCCATTTCCCCCTAGCAAGAGACCCACTCACGTCCAATTTGTAACAAAAAAACGACATGCCAGGCCTGGCTTTTGCCTGTGAGCCATAGTGCCATTTCCCCCTAGCAAGAGACCCACTCACGTCCAATTTGTAACAAAAAAACGACATGCCAGGCCTAGCATTTGCCTGTGAGCCATGGTGCCATTTCCCCCTAGCAAGAGACCCACTCACGTCCAATTTGTAACAAAAAAAACGACATGCCAGGCCTAGCATTTGCCTGTGAGCCATGGTGCCATTTCCCCCTAGCAAGAGACCCACTCACGTCCAATTTGTAACAAGAAAAACGACATGCCAGGCCTAGCATTTGCCTGTGAGCCATGGTGCCATTTCCCCCTAGCAAGAGACCCACTCACGTCCAATTTGTAACAAAAAAACGACATGCCAGGCCTGGCTTTTGCCTGTGAGCCATAGTGCCATTTCCCCCTAGCAAGAGACCCACTCACGTCCAATTTGTAACAAAAAAACGACATGCCAGGCCTAGCATTTGCCTGTGAGCCATGGTGCCATTTCCCCCTAGCAAGAGACCCACTCACGTCCAATTTGTAACAAAAAAACGACATGCCAGGCCTAGCATTTGCCTGTGAGCCATGGTGCCATTTCCCCCTAGCAAGAGACCCACTCACGTCCAATTTGTAACAAAAAAACGACATGCCAGGCCTGGCTTTTGCCTGTGAGCCATAGTGCCATTTCCCCCTAGCAAGAGACCCCACTTACGTCCAATTTATAACAAAAAAACGACATGCCAGGCCTAGCATTTGCCTGTGAGCCATAGTGCCATTTCCCCCTAGCAAGAGACCCACTCACGTCCAATTTGTAACAAAAAAACGACATGCCAGGCCTGGCTTTTGCCTGTGAGCCATGGTGCCATTTCCCCCTAGCAAGAGACCCACTCACGTCCAATTTGTAACAAAAAACGACATGCCAGGCCTGGCTTTTGCCTGTGAGCCATAGTGCCATTTCCCCCTAGCAAGAGACCCACTCACGTCCAATTTGTAACAAAAAAAACGACATGCCAGGCCTAGCATATGCCTGTGAGCCATGGTGCCATTTCCCCCTAGCAAGAGACCCACTCACGTCCAATTTGTAACAAAAAAACGACATGCCAGGCCTAGCATTTGCCTGTGAGCCATGGTGCCATTTCCCCCTAGCAAGAGACCCACTCACGTCCAATTTGTAACAAAAAAAACGACATGCCAGGCCTAGCATTTGCCTGTGAGCCATGGTGCCATTTCCCCCTAGCAAGAGACCCACTCACGTCCAATTTGTAACAAAAAAACGACATGCCAGGCCTGACTTTTGCCTGTGAGCCATGGTGCCATTTCCCCCTAGCAAGAGACCCACTCACGTCCAATTTGTAACAAAAAAACGACATGCCAGGCCTGGCTTTTGCCTGTGAGCCATAGTGCCATTTCCCCCTAGCAAGAGACCCACTCACGTCCAATTTGTAACAAAAAAAACGACATGCCAGGCCTAGCATTTGCCTGTGAGCCATGGTGCCATTTCCCCCTAGCAAGAGACCCACTCACGTCCAATTTGTAACAAAAAAACGACATGCCAGGCCTAGCATTTGCCTGTGAGCCATGGTGCCATTTCCCCCTAGCAAGAGACCCACTCACGTCCAATTTGTAACAAAAAAAACGACATGCCAGGCCTGGCTTTTGCCTGTGAGCCATAGTGCCATTTCCCCCTAGCAAGAGACCCACTCACGTCCAATTTGTAACAAAAAAACGACATGCCAGGCCTAGCATTTGCCTGTGAGCCATGGTGCCATTTCCCCCTAGCAAGAGACCCACTCACGTCCAATTTGTAACAAAAAAAACGACATGCCAGGCCTAGCATTTGCCTGTGAGCCATGGTGCCATTTCCCCCTAGCAAGAGACCCACTCACGTCCAATTTGTAACAAAAAAACGACATGCCAGGCCTGGCTTTTGCCTGTGAGCCATAGTGCCATTTCCCCCTAGCAAGAGACCCCACTTACGTCCAATTTATAACAAAAAAACGACATGCCAGGCCTAGCATTTGCCTGTGAGCCATAGTGCCATTTCCCCCTAGCAAGAGACCCACTCACGTCCAATTTGTAACAAAAAAACGACATGCCAGGCCTGGCTTTTGCCTGTGAGCCATGGTGCCATTTCCCCCTAGCAAGAGACCCACTCACGTCCAATTTGTAACAAAAAACGACATGCCAGGCCTGGCTTTTGCCTGTGAGCCATAGTGCCATTTCCCCCTAGCAAGAGACCCACTCACGTCCAATTTGTAACAAAAAAAACGACATGCCAGGCCTAGCATATGCCTGTGAGCCATGGTGCCATTTCCCCCTAGCAAGAGACCCACTCACGTCCAATTTGTAACAAAAAAACGACATGCCAGGCCTAGCATTTGCCTGTGAGCCATGGTGCCATTTCCCCCTAGCAAGAGACCCACTCACATCCAATTTGTAACAAAAAAAACGACATGCCAGGCCTAGCATTTGCCTGTGAGCCATGGTGCCATTTCCCCCTAGCAAGAGACCCACTCACGTCCAATTTGTAACAAAAAAACGACATGCCAGGCCTGACTTTTGCCTGTGAGCCATGGTGCCATTTCCCCCTAGCAAGAGACCCACTCACGTCCAATTTGTAACAAAAAAACGACATGCCAGGCCTGGCTTTTGCCTGTGAGCCATAGTGCCATTTCCCCCTAGCAAGAGACCCCTCTTACGTCCAATTTGTAACAAAAAAACGACATGCCAGGCCTAGCATTTGCCTGTGAGCCATGGTGCCATTTCCCCCTAGCAAGAGACCCACTCACGTCCAATTTGTAACAAAAAAACGACATGCCAGGCCTAGCATTTGCCTGTGAGCCATGGTGCCATTTCCCCCTAGCAAGAGACCCACTCACGTCCAATTTGTAACAAAAAAAACGACATGCCAGGCCTAGCTTTTGCCTGTGAGCCATGGTGCCATTTCCCCCTAGCAAGAGACCCCTCTTACGTCCAATTTGTAACAAAAAAAACGACATGCCAGGCCTAGCATTTGCCTGTGAGCCATGGTGCCATTTCCCCCTAGCAAGAGACCCACTCACGTCCAATTTGTAACAAAAAAACGACATGCCAGGCCTGACTTTTGCCTGTGAGCCATGGTGCCATTTCCCCCTAGCAAGAGACCCACTCACGTCCAATTTGTAACAAAAAAACGACATGCCAGGCCTGGCTTTTGCCTGTGAGCCATGGTGCCATTTCCCCCTAGCAAGAGACCCCTCTTACGTCCAATTTGTAACAAAAAAAACGACATGCCAGGCCTGGCATTTGCCTGTGAGCCATGGTGCCATTTCCCCCTAGCAAGAGACCCCACTTACGTCCAATTTGTAACAAAAAAAACGACATGCCAGGCCTAGCATTTGCCTGTGAGCCATGGTGCCATTTCCCCCTAGCAAGAGACCCCACTTACGTCCAATTTGTAACAAAAAAAACGACATGCCAGGCCTAGCATTTGCCTGTGAGCCATGGTGCCATTTCCCCCTAGCAAGAGACCCACTCACGTCCAATTTGTAACAAAAAAGGTTGTGTTTATGAGAGCGACCGCGTCCGCCAGGCTGCTCCCATTCTTCATCGCGTCGAGCCCTTCTTGGACAGCCTCTTGTCGACGCGACAGGTACCGCTGCAAGTGGGGCGTTGATTCAGGAGTCAAGTTGGTGAGTCCACTCAGGGAGTTGACTAGGGAGTGGTTTCAGGGAGTCAATTCAGGGTCGAGTCATGCAGTCAGCAGTCAATTGAGGGATTTAAGCCGGGGAATCAAGATTCAGGGAGGCCATTCAGGAGTTCATTCAGTGAGCCCATTCAGGAGTCGAGTCATGCAGTCAATTCAGGAAGCTGATTCAGGAGTCCATTCAGGAACTCATTCGGTGAGTCAACTGAGGAAGTGAAGTTGGGGATTTAAACCAAGCTGGCAAGCGGGTGGCACCGTGATGACACAGGTTTTAGCAGCAGTGCAGGTAGGTAGGCAGGCAGGCAGGCAGGCAGCATCGCCCACACCGCGCCTCACCAGCAGCCTCCCGTCGAAATAGGACGAGAAGACAATCGCAGCATTCGCCGCATCCGGCAGGGTCATGCGGCTCAGATCTAGGATCTCATCCTGAATGGCAAAGGAGCTGAAAGTGGGACGGTTCACCAGGACGGCCGTGGGCTGGGGGGACACGCCGCCGCTGCTGCCGCCGCCGGTGCTGTTTTCGCTGCCAGAGATCGCTGCATCGGGTATCAAGACGGGAGCTTGAGAAACTCCCGGCGATGTCTCCTCGCCGCCCCCCCCCTGCACTGGCTGCGCGGCGGCTGAGCCGTCTGCAGCAGCGCTTTCTTGACTCAGGCCGCGGCGCACAGTCTTGTTCGTTTTGGCCGGGGCAGGGTCCGATGGCGGTGGTGACGCCGGCGGCGGCGGTGGTGGCGGCGGCGGCGGATCCGATGCCGGATCTGATGCTTGCAGCAGCGGTTCCCCTAGCGGACAAGATCCTTGGGTGCACAGCACGATGGTGTCGGTCACAGGATCCCACACCTGCGCGCACACGTGCAGGGGCACGGCAATTAATTTTTTCTTATTCTTATTCTTATTTATAATTAATTAATTCGTATTCTTATTTATAATTAATTATTACTTCTCCGGAGGTGGGGGGGGGAGGCACCGGATTCATAAACAAAAAAAGAAATGAACAAAAACGCCGGAAGGCGTTGAGAGAGGCAGCCACCCGCTTGGCCCTAGCACTATGTGGGCTACCCTGGGAAGGGGGGGACATCAAGGGGAGGGGATCATGGGGCCCAAGCAGTGCGGAGAGCACGGACGACAATATCCCATGCAGGATCGCACAGCTGCACACACGCGTACAGAGGCGCGGCGATGACAATTTCTTCAGGGGGCAGGGGTACATCAAGCCTTCAAGGGGAGGCGGCTGTGGAGCCCAAGCAGTGCGGGGAGCACGGACAGCAATGTCCTGTGCTTGAAGCACTGGCCCACATGTGAAGCCTTTTGACAGCCTTCAATAACCTGCAGCCGTCCTACCGAACGTATACAAGGTACCCAGAAAATAGTACGAGTATCAGCAAAATGGATTTCGCAACCTAACAACTAGGTCGACACAGCGTCAAACTGTAGAGTCTGTAGAGTCACTGAATAAATGACCTACCTCGGTGCTCCCAGGCATGAGCTCAATGCCCATGTTTGCAGCCAGAAGGTAAGACTTGTTGTAAATCCAGGTGGCAGAGGCGTTGTAAAACTTGAAGTTGTAGTCGTAGTTGAATGTCATGGCACACCTGAAAGTTTGAGGGGAGGAGGGACGATGCGTGCGGTTTCAGGGGAAGCCTGTTTCACAAGGGCGGGTTTGAAAGGTGTGCCGGATTGAGGGGAGGGGAGAGGGAGCAGTGTGTGCGGTCTCAGGGGAAGCCTGTTTGACAAGGGCGGGTTTGAAAGGTGTGCCGGATTGAGGGGAAGGGAGAGGGCGCAGTGTGTGCGGTCTCAGGGGAAGCCTGTTTGACAAGGGCGGGTTTGAAAGGTGTGCCGGATTGAGGGGAGGGGAGAAGGAGCAGTGTGTGCGGTCTCAGGGGAAGCCTGTTTGACAAGGGCGGGTTTGAAAGGTGTGCCGGATTGAGGGGAGAAGAGAAGGAGCAGTGCGAACAATGCGCACGGTTTGAGGGGAGATAGGCTGACAAGGGCGGATTTGAGAGGGTGTGAGGCGTGCCAAGGCAAGAGGTCGAAAGAGGGATGGGCAGGGCAGGCTGCCGGGTTGAGGAACCGGGTGGGAGGGATGAAACACCTAGGCGATCAACCATATTAGATGAATGGATGTTGCATCCGCAGCGGGCATGCACATTGATGTTTTGGGTGGAGTGGGAACAGATGAGAGTCCAGAGAGTTGATCAATCCAGCTGCGTACGCGGCAGTGAAGTTGTTTGTGTAGGTCTTGTTTTCCAAGATTTTTTTCCAAGATTTGGAGTCAAGGGTGAAAAGTTCCAATGGATCCAGCTACATCGGAGATGGTCATGCAGCCTGACATCAGGGAGGATCAGATATGCATCATTGCCTGTGCAGGAGGAAGAGGCACACGATCTAACTTGGCAGCAAGAGGAGGCACATCTCGACCCCCCGGGAGACCAGCGCTTAATGTTTAAGGGGTTTTTTTTTCTTCTGGAGACCTTCATCTTGCAGGGCTTCATTCTCTTCACCTTCTTAAACGTTGGTCATACAATGGAGCCGAGGCAAAGAAGATTTGGTAGGCGGGTGGGGGGCGCTCGAGCCCCCGCGCCATGAGGTCCCCGTTCCAAGGGACACAATCGCACGTGGAAGGATGCAGATCACAGCGCTGAATCTCCGCACACGCACCTGCCCTCGAAAAAATTGGTCGACACGCCGGTGCACACGGTCGACGACGACGGCGCGTTGAACGCCATGATAGCCCGGTACAGCTCCAGGGCGCGCCTCATGCCCGCGTTGCTGGTCAGCGGGTCCAGGCTATACGGGTCAAAGTACAGTCCCTGCGGAAGACCGCAGCACGCAACAAGGCACACACAGAGGAAAGTTGATGTCAGGGTGGGTGGACAACATGCCCCAAAAGTGCTGCTTGACAAGTCCCCAGCGCAGTCCAGGTGGCCTGACCAGTGACCACCGAATTTCCCTTCTTTAGGCATCACCACCGTCCTCATTACGCCCGACCACCGTGTTCGTCTTCTTTGTATTAAGGACCCCCCTAAAGGTGGTCTGATGCGGACTAAAATATAACGTGGGCCAGACGGAATGCTCCCAGGCCCCCCTGTCCCCTCTCCTGTCCCCCTGCCCTCCCACCTCCCTCCCCCACCTGCTTCCCCCCCTCCCTCCCACCTGCTCCCCCCCTCCCTCCCCGGCAGTCTTCCTGACCTCCCACCTGAGCATGGCCCCGTGTCTGCATCACGGACGCAGCGATGGACATCAGGACTCCATGCGCCTTGCATGGGGGAAGCGAATCCACGCACAGGGCCCAGTCCGCACCCCCTTTGCCGTCCATGTCGGTACCTACAGCAACGGCAAGCTCAGTTTAGAGTGCGCTAGCTACGATTCAGCAATATCCAGCTACGGTTCAGCTACATCCAGCTACGATTCAGCTACACCCAGCTACTGTTCAGTTACATCCAGCTACAATTCAACTACATCCAGCTACTGTTCAGCTACATCCAGCTGCGGTTCAGCTACATTACAGCCGAGGGGGACCAGTCAGGGAATGCCATCGGCACCCATGTCAACAGGACAGCTGCAAACTCTATTCATTGAAGGGTGCTTCAGCTACGTTTCAGCTACATCACCACCGACAGTCAAGAGGGTCTAGTGCAGCAAACTCTGCTGCTTGGGCCACTGACCGTAGGCCGGTCCATGCTAGGCCCCCATCCTCCCAGCGCTGGCCGCCAAACAGCCCCCAAGCCCTTCACTTAAAACCCTAGAATATATAATTGTGGTGAGGGTGTCATGGGGCTTGATGGGGCGGCCCAGGGGGAGATTGATACAGGCAAAACAAACTATGCAGGGTCGCACAGGCCACGCGGTTGCGCTCTTTCAATATAATGCTACGAGTCTACCTCTGGCAGGCAGCTAAAGGCCTGTCTAAGGCCAAACCTTGACCGGCCAGCAGCGGTGGTTCAAGTACCGTAGCTTGGCTGGCCATGCATGAGGCCTCAAGCCAAAGGCCAGCAGGTAGCTGAAATATAGCCGAGCCTCGGAAACAGGAACCCCGGTGGCCGGGACGACCCACCATTGACGGCCTGGAGGGCGAGCAGGACCTCATCCCATGTCTGAGGCGCCACGGGCACGAGGTCGCGGCGGAAGAAGTTGAGCAGGTAGGACCTCGGGTGGGCTGCTCCCCACACGGCGGCGTTCTGGGTGGGGTCCACCGTGAGCGCATCCGTTGGCAGGGTCTGCGCGGAGAACAGCGTACGTTTAACAGTGTGCTTCAGGTACACGTAAGCTACAACCTGGCCGTAGGCTGGTCAAGGGGGGCTTGGTGTGGCAAGGTGCCTGCTGCTCGTGCCTGCTGCTCAGACCACCGGCAATAGGCAGATCAAAGTTTGGTCCCCGTTGGCCCAGTGGTGGCCACCCAAGGGTCCTCCAAAAAGACCGTTCTGGCGCACCCTTGAGCTAACGCCGGCAGCGATGAGGCGCGAAGGCAGGGTTTGAAAGCTGGACAACGCAAGCAGGATTTAGGACAACCAGGCAGCGGCAACGAGGCCCTACAGCACACTCACTTCTCCTTTCCGGTAGATGGTGTTGCCATAGTCTATGTAGTCCATAGTGAGGCCATTGGCGCTCAGGTTTTGGATAAAGTTGAAGGCAGAGGTTACCTAGGGCCAGGAGGGGGATGGGTTACAGCATCTTGACCAACTAAGGGAAGTGGCCTCAAAAGCGGTATGAGCTGAAATGCAGGGACTGCAAATTCATGTGTAACAAAACATTTGTCTTAGAGCCATGCAGAGCCATTCAGAGCCATACTGAGCCATGCCGAGCCATGCGTAGCCATGCAGAGCCATGCGGAGCTATGCAGAGCCATGTATCAGCAGCCTAAGCTCGTCAGCCTGGAGGGCCGTCCCTGCACCCATCTTCATGGGCCATGGAAAACGTGGTTGGCATAAGGCTGATTGGCACTGATCCTAGGTGGCGCTGGGGATGAAATGAGCGGCGGCAGAGCTGCTGCTGCTGACACTCACAGACGCTGCATCGGCAATTGCTGTCAAACTCTGCATCTGTGCTGTTACGTTGAAGGAGCCGCCTGTCATCTGGGGAAACCCCTTCGAAAAATCGATCAGCGTTGGGACAGCCCATGTGGTTTGCGCCAGGAACGTCATCGAAGACTGTGTTTGCAGTTGGGGAGGAAGGGTGGGGGTGGGGAGTCACAAGTGTCACTCTGATGCAAATGAAACAGCTGTCACGGGCCCTTTGCATGGATGTGCAGCATGCTGCGGGTCAAATCCAGGACTGCAGTTCAAATGATAGTCAGCGCTACCTACGTTTTTGTTGCAGAAGCAGCTGGCCAACAGCTTCAGCAGGTTGTTCTGGACTTCGAGACTCGATGATGTATTCCCCCTGTGCATCCGCATGGTCGTCAGGCACGCGGGTGGCAGGCCAGAAGTGGAGCACTCATGGGCCAATGATGCAAGACATGCTGCACACGTGCATCGTAAGGATGTGGTGATGAGATTGCAAGTGGCAGGCTGGAGGCGGAATATGGGTGGAGCCTATGATGGAAGAAATGCTGCATGCATGCATGCATCGTCCCGATGGGATGATGAGACGCATGGCAAGTTGCAGGCCGGAGCACATATGAAGCCAGAGCCTCAGTAGGTGACGCATGCATGCAGCCTCCATATGGGGTGATGAGGTGCATGCAATACAAGCACTTCGCATGCACCGCATGCGATTTCCAATATGCTGGGGCTGCATGGCGCAGGCTGCGTGACAGACGCGACATGCTGACTGGACTGGATGCCCTATTGTGCAGGGGTTAGACTTGATGCTAAGCTGGACATTAAACATACGTACTGGGTGATTGCCTCAGCGACTGCTGAGGGCGGGCAGGATTTCACAACCACAGTCACGTCTGAGAGAGAGCGCCTCGAAGACATGGTTGATATAGATGGTGCCAGCAATTCGATCGAGCTGCCTGGAAAACTTGGCAAATGCCCGCAGCATGTGTTTGCTGCTAGCAGCAGAAGGAAAACGGACACGGAATGCCGCAGTGGTGCCGAGGGGCTGGTCGTGCTGGTCATGATTGACTCGGTTATCCGGTGCGACCGGAACTACACATTGTGTACAAGGCCATTGGTCTGCGCGGACACTGGAATCTCTGGGCCGGGCATTCGGGCATGGACGCGGCTGTTCACGCTGGCTTCTCGCAGGTGTGAAGAGTGAGAATGACAGTAGCAGAAACGCGATTCGAAAAAGTTCAAAAGGGCAGCTGTCAGGAAGGTGGCTTTCCATAGAAACAGCAAGATGCTGACTACTGCTGTTGACCTGTTGATATATCTGACAAGATTGGGAAATTAATGGAGAAGACACTGCCAGATCGCAAGTGCGGGACCAGAGAGAGGGACATCAGAGACGGTACGGGACCGACCCGAGGACACGTTCACCCGCACGTCCCCCGAGACTCCGCGGACGCGTCGTCCGCGTCGGCGTCCGTACCAAATGTCCCTAGGTGTGAAGAAGGATAGGTGACCCAGCATCATGTTCAGCGGGCCACCAGTTCACCAGTCAGTATTCCTCGATACACGCTCCGGAGTTCTATTTCTTTTTCCAACAGTATATGTGCGCCACTGACTGTGTCGACTTCCTCAATTCAGATAGTTGTCCTCTTCCTCCTCTTCTTATTTCGTTATATTTATTCAATCACCGAATCACAGATATATAACCTTCCGAGTCTTAGGATCGCAAACTTGCGCAGGCTTGTGACTTTTTGAATCGGCATGTCCCAATACGGGCAACCTCCTCCGGGACAATACGGCCAGGCTCCGCCGTACGGTCAACCACACCAACAAGGAGGAGCACCCCCGCCCTACCAGCAGCAGCCTTACCAGCAAGCAGGAGCCCGTCCTCCCCAGCATTACCAACAGCAGCATGCACCCCCACAATCCGGCTATGGAGCTCCGCCTGCCTCCTCTGCCCCCTACCAAAACGCACCTTCATACGGGGGGCAGGGCCCTTACGGAGGATCAGCCCCTCCAGCGCAGCAGCAAGCCCATGCGGGCAACTATCAGCAAGGATCTCAGCCGGGCGGCTATGGCGCAGCCCCACCCCCAGCTGCATCCGGTGGACTATGCCAAACCGTAGCTTCTGTGAGTGATCCCGCAAGTTCGGGATTTTGCCGGTTGCTCGCTTGGATCACACAGTCAACAGAGCCATCATGTCTTCATGTGTCATGCCATGCCGAATTCGAACTCGCCAGGACAGTGGCCGATGTTACACACCGCTCATTCACCTTATTGCCTCGTTGCGCCTCCATGTCTGCCGCTCGTCGCATGGCCTTCAAATCCCGCAACTGATGTCCTGAAAGCCACTTCCTCATGTGCATGATGCCGCAGGCGTGGTTTGAGTCCATCGATACTGGTAAGTGGAACCAGGGTGCTGTTACCGCATGATTGTAACCACGCACCGCCTTTTCTGAGGCGTTCAGGCAGATCTAACAGAGAGGGAACCTGGGAAGGAAAGGATCTCAAAAATGCAGCACCCTGGACCGATATAGGGCTTCCAAAAAACCGGCTTCCGAATATTTAACAAGAGGTTCAAGGGTGCCCCACTTTCATGCTTGGGTCATTTCCTGAGCTGATGTAGAAGTGTCTCATTACCTCGACTGCTATTTGAGCCTGCATGGCAGCTGCTGCTGGGACCGCTCGTTCCCGCTGGATCTGAACCCCGTGCCCGTGTCCGTTCCTGAACTCAGACCGGACCGGAACCATCGATGTCAAGGAGCTGCAGAGAGCTTTGGCCATGGGTAACCTGCACTACGGGCTAAGCGATGTTGAGAAGGTGTGTGTTTAAGATATCTGCTTGATCCGGGCTAGATGCCTCACACCAGGGGCCTCATACACATGTCCAATGCAAATATCCCATGTTATTGAACCCGGTAGTATCAGGAGGATCGGATGGCAAGGCCTCTATTTCCCATGTCACGGCCTGGATGTTAATAAAAGGCCAGAGCTAGAGAGAGCTGCCTAGATTAAGTTTCGGGTTGAGGTTTAAAAAGGATGAAGCCTTATTCTGAATCCGTATCTTTGCACATGGACGCACGCTGACGCCAAGAGTGACGCGAAGGAGCGGTGTTTATTACCGCTCTTTCGTGACTCCCTCGACCTGTGCATGTTGAATGCTTTCTCATCCATCAGTGTCCCTAAACACAAGTTCACCCCCTTTTTTAAACCTGACTGTCCAATCTTTACATGACTTTGAAACATGCTCTGAGAAACGTGCAGTATTAATTGGAGCGTGCTTCAGGCCTTCAGCAACTCTCATGCAGTGATGCTACCATGGCCGGCAGGGCTTGGTGCAGCAAGCCCTGCTGCTTGGCCCACCGTCCGTAGGCTGGTTGGCCGTAGGCTGGTCAAGGTTTGATCCCCATTTGCCTAGTGGTGCCCGCCCAGTAGCCCCCCCAGCCATTGTCTGATGCGCACCATAAGAAACACTGCTGGCCACTAGAATGAGCACTCGCGTTGTTGTGACCCCTTGCCGCACAGATGATCCAAGCGTTTGATACCAATGGTTCGCGATCCCTGCACATGCCAGAGTTCGTGAAGCTTCACGACGTGAGTGTCTGCAGAAATTTTGTACGCAGTATTGCAGTGACGCGCCATCGGGCTGGCCAGTCAGCAGTGCATGCTAGGCCGTGAGAGGTAGCAGCAGGGGTGTGGAAGAGCCATTGTGGTGCCCATGTCAAACTTGTGCTCCTCGAAAAAGCGTGGAAAATGTGCATGAGCTCAGTGATTCTTTTGCTGCTGGCGGGGCTGCATTGGCATGCCGCCAAAGGCCCGATTGGGACCAGACCTGGACCAGCCGGAAGCCAGCGGCCCAAGCAGCATGGCTGCCCACACCTGGGGTTTCTGATTGGGGTGTGGCTGACATGTAGCTGAACCACACAAATAGGAACGCTGTATGAACACCATGGGTTGCTTCTTTTGGAAAGTGCATACCGGTACCGGTAGTCTGGTACTGGTACTGGAATGTGGTGTTTTATGCTTTGCAATCAGTGGGGTGCAGTAACGCTGGAATTCAGAAACCGTGTACGTAATTACGGTCCTTACCGGTTAAAATATTTAAGTGGCTGGAACTTGGCCACGCAACTCAGCGCCTCGTTGGGACCGAATTCAGCACAGCACAATTTCGAACGTGGGGGGGCGTACTTATCCCACGCCTGTGTCCCTCTCTTGCCCACTCCTCCTCCTCCTCCTCCTCCTCCTCCTCCTCCTCCCGCAGTTCCTGAACAATGTCACCAACTCGTTCAACCACTTTGACTCGCCCCCACGCAAAGCAATTAACGTGGACCAGTTGACGCAGGCACTGCGGCAAGCAGGTGATGATGTTTACCTGGCGATAGCCAGGCGCGAAGACTGTGATGCTGGGGTGTACTGTTTTTTTAAGGCTATCAGGCCACCTTTGGCAGGCTGCAATTGGAGCCCTTTTAGGCAAAACCCTGGCTCAAGCAGCATGGCTGGCCACACCTGGGGCCTCTGGCCAGGGGCCAGAATGTACTTCATATACAGCTGAGTCGCTAAAAAGAAACAGGGGTGAGTTCCTGTTTGTGGCAGGGATCCTGTTTTTTCGTCTAAGAGATCAGTGTCCATTGATGTGCTTGTCTCAAGAGTTTGTTTCAGTGCATGCCAGACCACTGTGCAGGGCCGATGAGACCAAACCTTGACCTGCCTACGGCCGATGCTTGAAGCAGCAAGCCCTAGGCCATAGGCTGTGATGTAGCAGATGTGCAGTTGAACGCATAGATTATTACGGTAGGCATTCTGTCATTAGAAGATGTTCCCCAAATTCTGTCCAGTTTGACTGCATGGTAGCCAGTAAGGGCCGCAGATGTTCATGTCATGTCTTGTTTTTCAGGTTTCACGATGGATGCTCCGGTGATCCAAGCGATGTTCAAGCGTCATGACCCGGACAACTCCAAGAGCCTGTCCTTGGACGAGTACATTCGCATGTACGTGAAAGGGGGGGATGGTCACATGTGCGCCATAGATGGGGAGCTTACTCCACCGGGGCTTGTTGTAGCAACAAGTATTGGTGCAAATTTTTGTAGCAACAGCTACTGGTGCACCTGCAACAGCTTTTGGTAACAACGACTATTGGTGCAACTTTTGTTGGCATCTTTTTGTAGCATCAAGTACCAGTGCTTCTTGTATCAGCTGGTGCAACTTGTGTTGACGTTTTCATGCCTCTCCCCTTGGGGCACGTTCATTTAGATGTTGGGACTTGGGGTAACATGCAAAAAACAAGTCCAAGAGCCTGCCATTGGATGATTACTTTCGCATGTGGGTGCCAAGGGGCACATTCTTATGAGCACGTCAGTGTGGACGGCCAGAGTTGGAAATTTTAGCCTGATCTTAGTTGAAGGATGTTAGCCAGATGTTAGGATCTTATGAGCATGTCAGTCTGGACAGCCAGAGTTGGAAGATCTTAGCCAGATCTTGGGATCTTAGGAGCATGTCAGTGTGGACGGCCAGAGTTGAAAGATCTTAGCCTGATCTCGTGGCGCTGCTTGACGTGTTTGTGATTGTGAGGCCGCTGCAGGGTTGCATTATTCCTGGTGGTGTCAGCAGCCTGCAGATGTATGCAGCAACCGAGCAGCGTCTGACCAGGCTCAAACTTACCGGCAACCTGACTGAAACGTTTTCTTGTCTCGCCTCGCAGTTGCCTGTTCCTACAGAGTTGTGTCAGGTGAGGCCAGGAAGCCGGAGGAGTGAGGGGGCTTGAAATGATCCAATATTCCGAATTTCCAGTGTTATGTTTTTCTGTGGCTGCCGTATTACCAGCACAAGCAAAGTGAGGACTGGAGGTGAATGTCTTATGTCAACCATAGAGTCTGAGGGATGTGTGTCACCAGTTGGCTCACAACGTCTCTCTCTTCGTTGCCGCAGGACTTTCAGCGCATTCGACACGCAGAAGTCAGGGCGTGTCACAATGGACATTAACCAGTTTGTCTACGCCGCAAGTCACGTCTGATTGATCGAGCTTTCGGAGGTCCAGGGATTGGGTGCTTTTCAAGTTTGCGCCTGCAGATCAACTTTGGGGTCCGCCAGTTGGCCGTTACTGGGCCAGTTGGGACCTAACCTTGACCGCATTGCACCTTGTGGCCTGTGCAGGTTGGCTTGCTGCGCCCGGATCCCCCACTTGTCGGCCGTGATGTGGCTGAATGGTAGCTCCCCATAATATCATTTTATGAACAGTTATCTGATTATCGGTCTGATTGGGTAGCTGGGACATGCCAGGACAGTAAAGAGGATTACTGCCATGGCTGGATCAGCTATATCTGGCCTGAATACATGTGTTTCGAGTGATTTCCATGGTCGAAGGTTGGAAAATGGAGCTGGCTTTGAAACCATCAGTCATAGGCTTGATCTGATCTCAATGAACTATGCCTCCTGAGCTCTTAGGACGATGAATCTTTCCGAGAGGACCCTTTCAAAATTTAAATACCATACCACTCGAAGACTGCGACTACGCTCTGAATCAAACTGGTGCCCAAGACTGACATACCGCACCACGTCGTGCTTCTGTGCCATGTCCCGTAATGCATGATTGGTCTTTCCGCACATGTCCCTGATAACGGCATTCACCGTTAAGGAAAGATGCACACCCTACAAAGGTCAATCACGTTACACTATGCAAAGGTATTCAATAACAGTGTTCCCATAAGTTTATTTGTCTCCTTTTTCGAGTAGGGCCCAAGGGTGTGACGTTATTTACTAACAGTGTTCGTAGGACCAAGTGTTGGAAATGTTACGTTAAGGATGGTGCGTACCCACAGGGCCCTGGGTTAAGGTTATGTATGATGCTTCAGTAGGCGTGCATAATTTGTGAAGTCCCCAAAGTGGGAATCACTATACAGTAACGACGGACTACTTGAGTAATGAGTATTACATATGATCCAAGAGTGCATATCGGAGACTCTGAGAAGGATGTACGGAAAAGCTTATGTCAGTCATGCCAGCCATAAGCTACGGTGCACCAATCCTCTTCAAACTTTGAACCAAAATATTGTAGTGGCGAAGAATCGAAACAGCCTTGGGCTTCACATAGTAGCATAGAGGGCAAGAGGCTAGCAGCTGTAGCGATATTCTACGGTCAGGGCCATACGGTAAGGGGCATGATAAAGGACAGGTGCCTGGGCACGGACGTGGGCCGGAGCAGAAGATGAACATGAACGCAGGTAGTACCTGGGACAGAGGCTGGGATAGGATCCGGGACAGGTCAATGACAAGTCCGGGACAGGTGCAATCGCAGTAACACGACCTTGGACAGGGATAGAGACAGGAACATGAGCAGAAGACGTAGTGGCAGGAGGAGACCCTTGGGCAGGTATGGGGGCATATGTCAGGGGATGGGCAAGACCAGGAATTTGGGCAGGGCCATGTGCAGCAGCATTGATAAGGACGAGTTCGGGGACATGGGCATCAATGGAAGCATGGTCGGCAGCAAGTGCAACATAGGACATGGGCTTGGACAGGATCATGGAGCAGGGGTACACACATGGCTGCGCTGGGATAGGAGCAGAACCATGGGCAGGTACGCGGGCAGGGTATGGACAGGACATGTGCATAAGCATGGACACGAGTAAGAGCATGAGCAGAGAACTGAACAGGGGTAGAGAACTAGAGACGGGAACAGGGGATGGGCCGCTGCATTGGGTGGGGTCGCTTTGGTGCTAACGAGGAGAACGATGCGAACATCATCAGTGAACTCGATTGACCTCATTATGAAAATAATTCGTTAGATGGAGCAGTCAACCAGATGTAGCAGTCAACCAGAGGAGTTGACTATGCAGTCAACTGTGCAGTTCGATTTCGCGCTGAACGTAGGTTTCGGCCCTTGGGGTTCAGCCAGCCCCCCAAGGACTGTGCTGAGTCGCACCCTTGACTGGAGCGTTGAAGAGTAAACGTACGTCTTCAAGGGAGATCGATACCTCATCAAAAGGCCCCCAGGACCCTGCACCCGTCCCATGCATCAAATGTGATGCCTCGCTGGACTGCAAAAACATCTCATTCTCAATCTGAGGTCAGAGGATATTGTGTTACACGGAGCCTCTACAATCTGGAGCTTTAGTGGGTCAAGCATACAACTCGTTTTCGCTTTGTTCGGGACCCACCCCTCTCGGTCAGGTTGAAGATGAAGTCTAGGTTTGAAAAGGTATCTCATAAAGCTCTACAACTTTGGATGATGAAGTCCAGACCTTTGTCCCCACTCCTAGCCTCACTTCTAGCTCATAAGTAATCACGTCCGAAGGCAGCATCCACTCAAAACCCAAGCTTATAGTTCAGGTCGTCATGTTGCCGTTTCATGCCCCGCGGCACGGGTGCCTGCTGGCCCTGGCCTTGCTGCTGACCTTCCCAACGGTGTCTCTGCTGCTGCGGCTGTTGCTGCTGAGGTGCTGGCTGCCCATGCTCATGACTACCGGAATGCCACCTGGGGTTCGCATGGCCATCACCATGCCCCCCTTCTGGGGCATGACCGTGCTGCTGCTGCTGCGGTGGCAGCGGGTGCTGTCCGCCGCCCCCTCCCTCCTGGAAGCTGCCGTCACCACCGTGGTGAGGCGCTTGGCCCTCGTGGCGCCTGGGGACACGGGGAAGCAGGGCATGCAATCGTAACACTAACATAGCATTCAGGGCAGACGTCATCGATAGCTTCCAAACGCGCAGCAGTTGCTGTCTCCATGCAGGGGCGCCACAAGGGCCACCAATGCCTGGCTGTTACCGTCATATTTTGTTCACACCTGCACTTACCCACAGTTACTTATACCCCCCCTATCCACACCTACCCTGGTTCGTTGAGCTGCTGCTGCTGCTGCTGCGTCTCTGTGGCTACCTGGGGCTGCTGGATCCACTTCCCGGAGCCTTGATCATAGATGTAGTCACCGTGGGCTTCAGGTGTCTGAATGCTTGGTGCCTGGCCGCCAGCATTCACCGAGTCGTGCCAATCGTCATAGTGGTGGGAGCCATCATCGTGATGGGGAGGCGGGTGTGCACTATGGCCGCCATGGAAGTTATCATGGCCCTCGTCAAACTGTTGAGGGTGCAGGGCGTGAGGGGTTTAGTTGCATGATGAGGGTTAAGGACTAATGGGTTAGGGTGAGTGGGTGACAGGCTGCTGGGCAGCAACAGCTAGGCTGATGGGGAAAAACCTTGACCCATCGTCAGCCGTTTGGCCAAGAGCTGGTGACCCAAGCAGCAGGCCCTGCTGCTTCTGCCCCCCCTTCAAACGCATGCTGTGATGTAGCCAAACTGTAGCTCAAGTCCCCAATGACTAACAAAATCCTCCTCTCACCCCGTCATGCATCCAGTAGTGGTCCATGGGGTCCAAAGGGTTTTGGTCCTCGTTCCAATCATTCCAGTTGTCCTCGTAGTGGCCAGAGTACACATCCGCATGGTGACGAATGCCTGGGGGGGTCGCTTCAGGCGCTCTATGCTGCGGCTGCTCTGGATTCGGGTACGGCACGCCGTGTTGCTCGCGGTACGCCTCCTCCTCTTCCCGGTTGGCCCTCCGCAGCTGTTCAAGCATCTCCTCGGTGCTGGGAGCCCCTGTCCTAACATCTGGCTGCTGTGGCTGCTGCAGCTGCTCACCCTGCTGCCCCTCCGGCACTAGCGGCTGTTGCTTGTGCTTGAAGCGGTCGGATGGGTCGTAATGATACTGCGCATGTTTCAAGCGGGCCAAAGGTCAGCCAAACTCCAAGTCAGACAGTCTTTCACTGTCAACACAAATCGGTGGAAAACTGCTTTTCAACACCTCCGTACGAGCTGCCGTACCTACCTCCGGAGTGTGGAAGTCGGCATCGAACTTGGTTTCCGGCCGATCTTTGGGCTCATCATACGGCAATGTTGGGTCCTCAAAACTGCTCGGCATCGTGAGATTCTTCAGCTCCGCAACTTCCGACAAGAGCCTGTCCACCAGGCCAGCATGGGAGTGCCATGTTAAGTGCGCTTCTGCCACAGTTCAGCTACGCCGCAGCCAGGATGATTTCAAAGCTTAGAGCTGACAAATCCGAGCTTGGTCGCCCTGCAGAGAGGATCCTCACGCCTCCTTAAGACCTTGCACTCCCAGCCTCACCATCCAAAAGAGGAGGAGACCAGTACAGGTTCAAATTCTGCCGGGCCCACCGCAACTCACGCCTCCACCCCCCTCAGTACCTGTGGTTCTCAGCAACAGCATCCTCTTCATATTTCGTCCACTTTGCGGCCAGCAAATGCCAGTCCGCCTCCCTATTTTTGTGAGCCTCCTCCAAGCTGTGCATGTGTTTCTGCAGCGCTTCGTTGACATCCTTTTCAAATTTCATCCTGCAAGCAAGAAAAATCTCAATGGTCACCATCGTGCCCAACCATCTGAAATTATAACTTCATGGCAGGTCTCCTGTTAACCTTACCAGGCCTGGAAAAAAGGCCTCCAGAGTAGATACTGAGCGTCATGCACATGGTAAGATCAGGTTAAAGCACCTACCGGTCCTCAATCACTTCGATCCTCCCCTGGCACTCAGCCTCCTTCTGCAAAGCGTAAGGGAAAGGGAAGATCCATGCCACGAGTCCATGTTTGCATGAATCAGCAACTATCTTGTTAGGCAAAGGAATTGCAAATTGGAGAGGTCTTCATACCGGTATTCACCTCATTCCGCTCCCTATTGAGATCCAGGTCCTTTATTTGAATTTGCCTCTTCGCCTCAGCTAGTTGCCGCTCAGCAGTGCGGAGCTGGTGGTCCATGTGCTGATAGCTTGTCCTTGAATGCGTTGCTTGAGTCTGCGAACGAACACATGCGTACCGTCCTCATTAGTCATGCGCATGCAGGATCTACCATTCTGGTAGTGATGTGTCTGTGCGCAGTGGCATTGGCCTGACCACATGGGCCATATACCTGACATCGATCGCTCTCCGCCTTCACGCTGTCCAATCTGTTCCGGAGTTCCGCTGCCTGAGAACTGAGCGACCAAAGTCCCCATGCTGCGAGAACCAGTCCTGCTGAGAGAACAACTGACACAATCATTGGGGCTGAGCCTCCACTTTGCCTCCTCGACCTGCATCGTGCGAAGGATGTCTTAATACTGCAGTGCTGTTGAATCTTTGTTTTCTTAAGTGTTGCAGATCTGTCGTTCGTTCCAACGTCGAGGATGCACAATCTAAATTACTCTAGGCAATCCTTACCCATATCCACCCCCATACGAAGGGAGCATAGCGATGTTATGAAAACTTGAAAACGGGAATGATGAATTGAGAACGGGCAAGCTTGACGCGCTATTTGGGGCCTTCCAAGTTCGGAAGGAGACTCGGAGAGTACAGATCCCGAGGAAGGCAAAGAGTCGCTTCCTCTAGATTTCACCGTGTGTCTGTAGACGTCTGGCTAGTTGTCCTGCAGAACTTGGACAGGATTATTGATGTTCCCTCCAATGAAACCACCTCAACTGCTCAGATTCAATTTGTCGGGTTTCGAGTTCATACGTGCCTTGGCAGGAGACAGCTGCTTCATCGGGCAGATAAGATGGAATAACAAAATAAAGCAGGATGAGACCTTTGCTGCAAACTAGAGGACCTCAAACTTACAGCAACGTACTCCTTCCGGTTGTCGATGATGAATCACCCTGTTTAATTTCAGATTAGTCCTCGAATCTCCTTCTCATACTGTAATTAATTGCCCTTTATAGACAAGCCCACTCCGCCATGGGTATTCGGATTCGACGTATAGCCTCTTTAGCGCTGATTCTAGCTGCCTCTTTTGGCAGCGCGAGCCCAGGCGTGCTCATTGAAATAGGCAAAGATCCAATGAGGATGAAGATGGTCATTAACGGCATGGCCCTCGACAGCCTCTTCATGGCGAGCAGCGACATGGGAGTCCAGGCCTTCAAGTTCTCCTTCTTGCTCGCGAACCCCGTCTACCCTCACAGCCCCAAGGATCTGCATGTCCACATGACAGCCTTCTTGCGCTACATGATCGACGACAGCACCGGCCAGGTCACCATCAAGGCCTTCCTTTCAGCCGAGACACGGGACATGACACGCACCCCCAAGGACCTGACCATCAATCCCACCTTCCGCCTATCGACGCCAAACGGGACTCGCAAGCACAGCTTCTCAACCCAGGCTTGCGTGCACAGCTATTGGGACCCGCCCGCACAGTCCGCCATGGTATACGGCTTTGGGACAGATTTCCTCCTAGGGGAAGGTTGGCAGCAGGCAGAGCACCGCTGGGTTCTGTCCTGTGACCTGGACCCTCAGGGGCATGTCTGGACACCCAAGGCGTCACTCAACTTGGTGGATGGGCGCAGCATCCACGTGCCACAGGTGAAGCCTGAAGGTGACGGCAAGAACAGAGAGACCTACGTTGTGCTGCGGCCTCTCTTCAACTTCAGCCCCTCGGTGTTTGGCCCCTTGATCTTTCGACACGTGGAGTACTACCAGGTGTGTGTGGGATGAGGGCAAGCCTGCCATCATCCGTTGCGCAGCCTTGACTAAGAGATGCTTAGCCCTTGGGGCACTGAACCCGCGTTGGTGAGCAGTGGTGAGGCTTGCTCAAGTTCCAGTAACTCAGGCTGCATATTCCCCCACACACATCCTGCCCCCCTATGCCCTTGGAGCATGGGCGTGTCCAAGCACATTATCCACTTGTTGAAGTTGCGTTTGCTCCCTTGTTACCCCCTGCTCACAGAGCATGGGTGTCTCGAGGCACATCATCTACCTGCGACGGGAAAGCGTGCCCATGCTGCTCCTGGGCCACCGCAAGGTCGCTCGCCTGGTGGCCCAGAGAAAGATCGTGCTCGTCATGTGGGACGGCATGCAGCCGCACGAGCTGTGGATCCGACGGTACGACCAGCGCGTCGTGTACAGCCATGCCGTGCTCGCTTTCACCGGTCTAGACGTCTTCCTCGTCAACATTGACCTGGACGAGTACCTGGTCACAATGGTCCCGGAGCTGCAGGTGAGCGCACTCAGGTTTGGGGCAAAGGGGTCGGCTGGGCAGACCCTAAGCTTCCACCCTGAATTGTCTTTTGGAGCGGCAGGTGGGGGCATTGAAATGAAGGGTGAAGGACTAGGTTGGTGTGATTCTCACTAGGTTCGTCTTTGCCCTAAAAACCGTAAACTGGACCCCGGAGGTGCGGGTCAGAGCATTTGGAACAGAGAAGTAGACAGGCCTCAGCTCTCCCCCCCAGCTTATCTCCACTCGATGCAAGGACGGTACTGCTCTGTACACATGGCGGCCCTTTACCCAGTCCCCATGTCCTCCCATTTAGGGCCTCACCCCTGCCGACAACATGGCGAGAATGGATGCAATTGCTCTTTAACATTGCGTTGGCTGTCCACTGTTCAAATAAGTAAATATTGCGCCCGGAGGCGTGGATCAAGAAAGCCTAGTTTAGGGTTTAGGGCCATGCCCGGAGGTGTGGATCAAGAAAGCCTGGAGTCCCCTCCCTACAGAACCGGCCCTACCGATAAACTCCTGGAGGGCCGGAAGTTGAGCAACCAGTTGACCTACAAAACGCTCCCCTCCCTGCAGAACAAGCCAATTCAGGACGTCATTCGCGCCTGTGCTGGGGACAACCCTGCCGAGGTAAGCCACTCTCACAGTCTTACTTGGGGTTTAGTGTTACTCTGTATACCTTAAGTGTTGACAATGTCCATGCCTGTGCTGGGGACAACCCTGCCGAGGTAAGCCACTCTCACAGTCTTACTTGGGGTTTAGTGTTACTCTGTATACCTTAAGTGTTGACAATGTCCATGTCTGTGCTGGGGACAACCCTGCCGAGGTAAGCCACTCTCACAGTCTTACTTGGGGTTTAGTGTTACTCTGTATACCGTAAGTGTTGACAATGTCCATGTCTGTGCTGGGGACAACCCTGCCGAGGTAAGCCACTCTCACAGTCTTACTTGGGGTTTAGTGTTACTCTGTATACCTTAAGTGTTGACAATGTCCATGTCTGTGCTGGGGACAACCCTGCTGAGGTAAGCCACTCTCACAGTCTTACTTGGGGTTTAGTGTTACTCTGTATACCTTAAGTGTTGACAATGTCCATGTCTGTGCTGGGGACAACCCTGCCGAGGTAAGCCACTCTCACAGTCTTACTTGGGGTTTAGTGTTACTCTGTATACCTTAAGTGTTGACAATGTCCATGTCTGTGCTGGGGACAACCCTGCCGAGGTAAGCGTAAGCCACTCTCACAGTCTTACTTGGGGTTTAGTGTTACTCTGTATACCGTAAGTGTTGACAATGTCCATGTCTGTGCTGGGGACAACCCTGCCGAGGTAAGCCACTCTCACAGTCTTACTTGGGGTTTAGTGTTACTCTGTATACCTTAAGTGTTGACAATGTCCATGTCTGTGCTGGGGACAACCCTGCTGAGGTAAGCCACTCTCACAGTCTTACTTGGGGTTTAGTGTTACTCTGTATACCTTAAGTGTTGACAATGTCCATGTCTGTGCTGGGGACAACCCTGCCGAGGTAAGCCACTCTCACAGTCTTACTTGGGGTTTAGTGTTACTCTGTATACCTTAAGTGTTGACAATGTCCATGTCTGTGCTGGGGACAACCCTGATGAGGTAAGCCACTCTCACAGTCTTACTTGGGGTTTAGTGTTACTCTGTATACCGTAAGTGTTGACAATGTCCATGTCTGTGCTGGGGACAACCCTGCCGAGGTAAGCCACTCTCACAGTCTTACTTGGGGTTTAGTGTTACTCTGTATACCTTAAGTGTTGACAATGTCCATGCCTGTGCTGGGGACAACCCTGCTGAGGTAAGCCAACCATGCTGTTTCATCGTGGTTTCTTGCTGTGGCTTGGACCTCCCGCTGGTTGTCTCACCCTAGTCGTCCCGAGACTCACGCCTGCTGCCCCGCCCACTGCCTATTGATTCTGCTGGATGCAGGTTCAGGTCAAGCGGTACCACACTCTGTGCAAGGAGTGTGACCACCTCCGCTCCGAGTCCTTCCTTTGGGGCCTTTCGGCTGCCCAGGAATGGCCCGGCCGCCACCCACTGTCGTGGTACGGCCTGACCAACTACGTGTCTGCGCCGATGGGTCGCAGCATTGTCAACCCTAACCAGCTGAAGGTGTTCTACATCCACTGGGGGGCTCACAACAGCGACACAAATGCATCTGTGGCCACCGGGGAATGCATGCAGCTTCTGCACATTGTACATATGGTGAGGGGGTAGAGCTTAGATGCTAGGTTCAAACCCGAAACCTGGGGGCTGCATGCTCTTGGAACATGTTTTGCGCATGGTGGGAGGAAAGAGCTAAGGGTTTTGTTCAAAACCTCAAAACCCCAAACTGCTTACTGGGGGTGCATGCTCTTGATACATGATTTGCGCATGGTGGGAGGAGAGAGCTAAGGGCTTTGGTTCAAAACCTCAAAACCCGAAGGAACTGATAACTGGGGACTGCTCGCTCTTGATACATGTTGTGCGTTTAGTAACAGGAAGGAGGTATCGGTATACAAGGGTTGAGATGTCAACTATCAATTCGAAACCAGGTTCTTCATGCTGCTTCTACATGTGCTATATCGGTATACATCATGCAAGGGAAAAGCTTAAGACAAACCCGATGCCCTAAACCGGGGACTGCATCCTTTTCATACGTGTTGCGCATATGGTGAGAGGGGAGAGATTAGGTCTAAGATTCAAAGCTGAACCCAGAGCCGGGGGCTGCATGCTGTCTCTACATGTCCGTACATATGATGGACTGGACAGCAGCGTCCATGCTGGACTGTCAGGCCTAGGTTCAGAAATGCATCGTACTCCGCACCATGCCCACACAATGATATCGAGTCTGCTCCCCTCCCCCTTGCTTGTGTGTCTGTGTTTTGTTGCACATGCCTAGGCTCAGAAATTTACCGTACTCCGTGCTTTGCCCACACAATGATATCGAGTCTGCTCCCCTCCCCCTTGCTTGTGTGTCTGTGTTCTGTTGCACATGCCTAGGTTCAGAAATTTACCGTTCTCCGCACCATGCCCACACAATGATATCGAGTCTGCTCCACTCCCCCTTGCTTGTGTGTCTGTGCTTTGATGCACATGCCTAGGCTCAGAAATTTACCGTACTCCGAGCTTTGCCCACACAATGATATCGAGTCTGCTCCCCTCCCCCTTGCTTGTGTGTCTGTGCTTTGATGCACATGCCTAGGCTCAGAAATTTACCGTACTCCGTGCTTTGCCCACACAATGATATCGAGTCTGCTCCCCTCCCCCTTGCTTGTGTGTCTGTGCTTTGATGCACATGCCTAGGCTCAGAAATTTACCGTACTCCGTGCTTTGCCCACACAATTAAATCTTATCCTCCTCCCCCTGCGTGTGTTTTGTCTTTGCCTTGTCACAGTTCAAGACGCTGATCCAGCCAGAGGTGATTGCAGCGCAGTTTGTTGAGGACCAGAGATGGGTGGGGACGCTGCAGCATGTCAAGACGCTGCGCCTGCCGCCCGAGCCCTCCTTCATGCCGCCGCCACCGCCCAAAGCTGTCGTGGGCTAGTGGGTGCAACGGACGGAGATTGAGGGTGTTCCGTAACCGCTTCGTTTTCTTTTTGAGCTGGGTTCTAGATCAGCTGTATGTGGCATGCCGTCCTTTGGACAAGGCTGTCAGTCTTGATGATGGTCGTTTTATATTTCAGGCACAGACTGTATTTTATCTGGTCATGATTTTTGTTATTATTGTTATAAACGGTACATGTAGCTATTCTATTGATAAACTGGCGAGCCATTACATCGCCATGACCGGTGTTCTGATAAGTATGGTACTGTGGAATGTATTTTTACGCAATTGCCCAAGGAAGTATTTATTATACCTGAGCCAATTTGGGGGGTTCAGGTGTGACATGGGCCTGCAGGGTGTGACATTCAGGGTTTCCACAAGTTTGCCATGGGCCTGCAGGGTTTGATGTTCACAAGTCAGGGCCGGAGTCTTGGTTACCGCCTTACCGGTACGATTATATTTGTTAATTGGCGCCAGGGATGGATCACACAACCGGTGTATGATTGCAAGTGAAAGATGGGAGGCATACAGGCCATGCGCTCTTGAGAAGGTCGCTGCTGAAATGGATAGCTTGTACACTGAAGAGACCATACGCAACGTTGAGTGCTCTCCATGTGACTGTGCGTCCCCCTTTCCACTGGGCACTGATGTCCTTTACAGCTGTCTTGACATGCTGTGCTCGTATGGACTCAGTGATTGTATATGAGTTCATGTTTCGGAAGCTTGACGTTTGTCAACAGCAAATACTCCCTTGTAAGGCATGAATGCTGTCAGAGATCTTCGAATAATGAGTGAGCTCTGGACAAGTGGACATAAGTGATGTTTCAGGGCTGATAAGGTCCTTTTTTTGTCGTAAAACCAAGGCACAAATGCTTAAATGCGTAATTTTGAATCGTGATTTTGCGGCCAGCTGATTTTGGACTGGTCTGGCACGTGGTCGAGCGTCGTAGCTGTCGTTAGTGTGAAATTGTCATGACGAAATTTGTGTTGCCCTACCTTGTTAGGCTGTTGCTCTTTCTGTTCACTTCACACTCCTCATGAACAGCATCAAGTAATGCACCCATGCATCACAGGCTTCGATCACACGCAAAGCAAGTTCGCTTGTATGTAGCATTACGCCAGCTCTATGGCTCCACTTTCGTTGGTGTCCGTGTCGTTCTTCCTGTCTGCCTGCATAGCACTGCTCGCCTGGGGCGCTGTTACCGAGGCCCTCGAGGCCACTCTGAGCTGCGTCTCGGACGTTGGCGACTTCGTCATAAAGGAGAAAGCTAAGGCAACAGCGAATGCTTCGCTGGAGTCCATCGTCGGCCTATCTGCCACCATTGCCACCAAGCTGAATGCCAGCAAGACTTGCTTGTGCATGGGATCTACGAGTGTGAGAGAAGCAGCGCGGACAAGCTCATGCCATGCCATGCCATGCCATGCATGTGTTGCATGCCCTGTTCCATGTGTTCGCGGCACGCATTGCATGCAACAGCATCATGTGCTCTCTGAAATCTTCTGGACACTGTTAAGCTCAGGCACCGTTCTTTGGTGACAGAGCCATGGGTAGCTGCGCTCCTGGGCAAGTCTTCTCCTTCCGCATGTACATGGGGGAGACACCAGCTTTTGCTCCAAGGGCTCGGTGCACCCAGCATGCTGCTGTGAGCAGCAGTGTTTCATTCAGGGTGCTTCAGCTACTCTTCAGCTACAACCAGGCCTTAAGGGCCGGCAGGGCTTGGTGCAGCAAGCCCTGCAGCTTGGGCAGCGGCAATAGGCCGGTCAAGCTTTGGTTCCCATTGGCTCACTTGGGGCCGCCCGGCGGCCACCCGAAGGTGGTCTGGGGCGCACCAGAATGAATACTGCCATGCATGCATTCATGACATGGTGCTGCCGACGAGCAGATGCGCTGAAAGGGCTCATGTCCCAAATCCTCTGCAGTAGAGTTGCTTTTGCGCGCCTTCACAGCCTGGGTCTTCCTCACGCTCATGACCTCAAACTAGCGCTTATTTTTGGGTCCCTCAGCCACACTTCATCTACAACCCAGAATGTCGGCTGGGTTTGGTGCAGCAAGCCCTGATGCATGGACCACCAGCCGTAGGCCGGCCACGGCTTGGTCCCAAACTCCCAATCGGCTCAGTGGTGGCCTCCCGGCTGCCCTTCAAAGGTGGTAGAGCGTGCTCTAAAATAAACACTGTACCTCCCCCCCCATTTTGCAGTACAATATAAACACTGTACCTCCACCCCCCTCTTTCAGTACAATATCAGTGCCCTCTTCACGCTGGTTGCCAATACACCCTTCTATGTGGACTACCTCGAAGTGTACCGCCTCGATTACTTTGGGAAGTACATATTTTCTCCTCTGTCCTACACAATGCCCATGACGACGAGTCAGGATTACCAGTGAGTCCCGCGGCGTTGTCTGTTTCGGGGTGTTTCTGCTACAGTTCAGCTACACCAGGGCCACCGGCCTCTGGGGGCTTTGGGCTACAAGCCCTGGTGCTCAGGCCTTGGCCGGTCAAGGTTCTTCCCATATAGGCCCAGTGGTGGTCGCCCATAAAAGGTGGTGGCCCATGCGCTCTGAAAGACACGCTGTCCTGCGGTGCGTGCTCCGAGGGAATGTAGATTGCTCCTCAAACAGGAGGAGCCTCCACCCCCCTGCAATCCTGGCTACGTGCGATCAAGTTCAATGGGAAGCAGTGTTTCATTCAGGGTTCTTCAGCTACTCTTCAGCTACAACCAGGCCTACAGGGCCGGCAGGGCTTGGTGCCGCAAGCCCTGCAGCTTGGGCACAGGCCATAGGCCAGTCATAGCTTGGGCACAGGCTATAGGCCGGTCATAGGCCACAGGCCGGTCAAGCTTTGGTTCCCATTGGCTCCCGTGGGGCCCCCCGGCGGCCATCCGTAGCCTGCACGTCATCTCTACGTGCGATCAAGTTGAATGCGAAGCCTGCACGTCATCTGTACATGCGATCAAGTTGAATGCGAAGCCTGCACGTCATCTCGTTGCATGCGACGTCTCTTCGTGCCTGGTCTTTGTGGCATGCGGCTGTATCGCTCTGCCTGTTGACTGAACCCGGTTGCTCTGCCTGTTGTCTGAACCCCTTTGCTGTTGGTAGGATCTGGTGCAACCAGACAGCCCTTTTTCTGAACCTCGTTGCTCTGCCTGCCGTCTGAACTCGTTGCTGTGCTCGCTGTTGGCAGGATCTGGTACAACCACACCGTGCGGAGCCCGTCACTCAGTTACACTATAGCCGGACTGGACGGCTCCGAAGAAGCGTACTCCAGCCAAGGGATCGGCGTCACTCCGTTCATACCTGAAATCTCATACATTTTGGGGAGGTAAGAGTGCCCTCGCTCATTCCATCCATTCATGCATGCATGCAGCCACCCAGCCAACCAGCCAGCCACCCAGCCAGCCAGTCAGCCAGCCACCCAGCCAGCCATGCATACATGCATCCATCCAACCAGCCATACATACATGCATCCAGCCAGCCAGCCAGCCATTCGTCCATGAAGGACCCTTGAACGAGCTCTGCAGACGGGACCCTTCTCTGTTGCGCTGCTGGCCCAAAGAGAACCCAGAACCCTGAACCCTAACATGACCATCATCGGCATTCAGTCTATTTAGACTGCGCCGTGATGGCAAAAAAACGGAAAGATTGTGGCCGGTGCCTTTTCCTGCTTGCTTGCCGCTGCTGCTGCTGCTGCTGCTGCTGCTACTGTTGCTGCCGCCGCTGCTGCTGCTGCTGCTGCTTCTGCTTCTGCTTCTGCTGCTACTGCTACTGTTGCTGTTGCTACTGCTGCTGCTGCTACTGTTCCTGCTGCTACTGCTGCTGCTGCTGCTGTCGCTGCTGTTGCTGTTGCTGCTGCTACTGTTGCTGCTGCTACTGCTGCTGCTGCTGCTGCTGCTGCTGCTGCTGCTGCTGCTGCTGCTGCTGCTGCTCCTGCTCCTGCTCCTGCTGCTGCTGCTCCTGCTGCTCCTGCAGCTGCTGCTGCTGCTGCTGCTACTGCTGCTACTGCTACTGCTGCTGCTATTGCTACTGCTGCTGCTACTGCTACTGCTACTGCTGTTGCTGCTGCTGCTGTTGCTGCTACTGCTACTGCTGCTGTTGTTGCTGCTACTGCTGCTGCTGCTGCTGCGGTTGCTGCTGCTGCTGTTGCTGCTGCTACTGTTGCTGCTGCTACTGTTGCAGCTGCTGCTGCTGTTGCTGCTGCTGCTGCTGCTGCTGCTGCTGTCGCTGCTGCTGCTGTCGCTGCTGCTGCTTCTGCTGCTGCTATCGCTGCTGCTGTCGCTTCTGCTGCTGTCGCTGCTGCTGCTGCTGTCGCTGCTGCTACTGTTGTTGCTGCTACTGTTGTTGCTGCTGCTGCTGCTGTCGCTGCTGCTACTGTTGCTGCTGCTGCTGCTGCTGCTGCTGTTGCTGCTGCTGCTGTCGCTGCTGCTGCTACTGTTGCTGCTGCTGCTACTGCTACTGCTACTGCTACTGCTACTGTTGCTGCTGTTGCTGCTGCTGCTGCTGCTGCTGTCGCTGCTGCTACTGTTGTTGCTGCTACTGTTGTTGCTGCTGCTGCTATTGTTGTTGCTGCTACTGTTGTTGCTGCTGCTGCTACTGTTGCTGCTGCTGCTGCTGCTGCTGCTGCTGCTGCTGTCGCTGCCGCTACTGTTGCTGCTGCTGCTGCTGCTGCTGCTGCTGCTGTCGCTGCTGCTGTCGCTGCTGCTGCTGTCGCTGCTGCTGCTGCTGCTGCTACTGTTGCTGCCGCCGCTGCTGCAGCTGCTGCTGCTGCTTCTGCTTCTGCTTCTGCTTCTGCTGCTACTGCTACTGTTGCTGTTGCTACTGCTGCTGCTGCTACTGTTCCGGCTGCTACTGCTGCTGCTGTCGCTGCTGCTGCTGCTGCTACTGCTGCTGCTACTGCTACTGCTACTGCTACTGCTGCTGCTGTTGCTGCTGCTGCTGCTACTGCTACTGCTGCTGCTGCTGCTGCTGCTGCTGCTGCTGCTGCTGCTGCTGCTGCTGCTGCTGCTGCTGCTGCTGCTGCTGCTGCTGCTGCTGCTACTGCTGCTGCTACTGCTACTGCTACTGCTACTGCTGCTGCTGTTGCTACTGCTGCTGCTACTGCTACTGCTGCTGTTGCTGCTGCTGTTGCTGCTACTGCTACTTCTGCTGCTGTTGCTGCTACTGCTGCTGCTACTGCTGCTGCTGCTACTGTTGCTGCCGCCGCTGCTGCTGCTGCTGCTGCTTCTGCTTCTGCTGCTACTGCTACTGTCGCTGTTGCTACTGCTGCTGCTGCTACTGTTCCTGCTGCTACTGCTGCTGCTGCTGCTGTCGCTGCTGTTG